>CM067860.1:4800000-6297819 GCA_034642435.1 Megalocaria dilatata
GAAAATTTGGTGAAAAAAATAAGCGTTTGTAAGTACAGCAGAGGTCATTATTGGGGAGATACTGTTTTCCATTATCAACCTAAGAGTTTACACTTTGAATTGAAATAAAAATATATGTCTATTACGAAAACTCTGTCATTTACTTCTATTCAAAATAAGACGTCTTACTGGTAGACCTTTTCATTGAAAATGTTATCTTTCAGTAATGATTCAAACAAACTATTTTATACATACAAAATACTCTAGAAACATCAACAGTAATTCTCGAAATAATATCTGGTGCAAAAAGTTATTGGCTATTTCAATATGGTCCCCTAAATTATTTTGATGTATTTAATATATCGCGTAGTTAATTATTCAGTTCCTCCTCATTTTTACTCCAGAATTGTAAATCGTATCAGATCATCTCACGTGCAGGATATGCCCAATTAACAAATAAATAAGTCGACCATATCCCAACTGACACTATCCGATTCAATCAATCTCTTGTCCGATAAGCGACTGCTTTCTACCGACACTGCATACAAATCGCTCTTAAATTAAAAACGGGCAATAAAAATAATTGTTCTGCCGATAAGTTTGTAGAGGAAGCCATTAGAGGTACTGAAGGCGTCTTGCTCGTCGATTGGCTACAAAGGAAGCCCAATTAAACGTCGATAAGATAGTGAAATGACCTTAAGCCATCTCCAATAAAGGATTACAAGAGCATTAAAACTGTTGAACTACTTATCGCTTGTCGGGTGAAGCGATTAAGAAACGCTATCGGAAACACGAAGCGTTCTTACTAAATCGTTACTGGAACGATTTGTCCAATTTTTTCACAAAATTGTTGTAGTTTTATTTGACCACTAGTTGACTTAAGTATTACTTTTGCTGAAAATGCTGTATCGTTCAATAGCTATGTATACTTAAGAATCGAATTGTTACATCCATTCAAAGATCTTGATAAAGATGGTGTATCAACAGTTATTTATGAAAAGTATATTTAAATTAATGTTTTCACAGGAGTACCTAAATTTCATCAGAACGAATTATTTCATACAGAGGCTTCGTTATAAAATTTGTAGGATGAAACAACAACGATGAAATGCAAATTTGTTTCTGATATACATACATCGTTAAACGTCTTACCTCCCCTATAAACTCTCAACTTGTTGAATGTAACATGAAAAGTTTTTGTGTGTGGAACCTTCACTATCTGATCTTATCACTCAAATGAAAACAATAAACCAGCAAAAAATGTTGGTTGTTCAGGAGAATCCAGGTGTATTCGAAGTTAATCAGTTTTCAGCGAATAACGAGAGTTGTAATATTGAGAATATTCCGTGGAAAATGCCGGGACATCTAATTTCTCAGTTTGACCAGGCAAGAATAGTAGCCCTACATCATTCCCAAACCCACCTTCACCTTTTCAGGAATTGAGTTTAGCCCTTCAGGAAGAATAGAACGATATGCCTGAAAACTTCATCAATGACTTCATTCGGGGGATGTCTACACGTAAGGGCAGTTGATTAAAAGAAGAGGTAGTAATACACACTATTGAATTTGGATTCAGTTGTGGAATAACTATAACTAATCAAAAATAAATCGATAAATTTAGATTTTTTCTATTCTTTCCTATTTTGTCTCAGCCTGCATACAGCAAAGAGTAAAAAACAAAGATTTTCCATCAAATATATTGCAGTTTAAATAAAGGAAAATATTAATCTCATTTCCAGAACATAGAATGTTTATTTCTTGAGAAACCTATGGGAGCCAAGACTTTTGACGATGTGTGTATTTCGGAAAACATAGGATATTCGGCATTGAATTCAATATATTTCAGGACGAATAAATGTGGAAAAAACTCCGTCAACCTACGTACATTCTAACTTGCAGTAGTTAGAACTCCTTCATCATGACTCCCAAAAAACTGCATTTTTGCGTTTTTTCTAAAAATTTAGGCAAATACAAATGAAATTCAGTATGCATAAGTTTTCTGAAGTCAAATTGTAATTTTATGTATCACTTTTTTTTCTCGATAATGGTGCTTCGTAAAGCTTTCGACCAAGTATTTTTTCTTCATTGAAAACCATGAAGAAATTTATTTTCTAACTAAAAATTGTAGTAAATCACCAGCTCAGGAATCAGGAGTCATGAAGAGACTCCTAAGTCCTGCCAAATGTCTCCACAACTGGTATATCACAATTTTTTTTTATTATCACCCAACAGTTTCGTTTTATCCAAAAATGTACTGAATTCCATTTGTACATTCTGTCAAGAAAGTACCGGGAATTATCGATTTAAATCTGGCGGGGCAATGAGGCAGGTAAATTTTTTTTTCCTAAGTTGGTACCACTGTCCTTAATTACTATGCCAAGCTTGAGCGGGATCTGTCAACTAGTGTGTTTGCAACAGCTGATTAAGTCAGTCGATGTCAGAGTGCGTGCCGATTTTTACTATGGGTGATTACGTTGAGCAAAGAATTTGTTTAAAGTTTTGTGTTGCAAATGAATTTTCGTGTGCCGATGCATTGAAAATGTTGCAATAGGCCTTTGGTGATAATGCTCTATCGAAAACTCGTGCATATCAGTGGTACAGAGCCTTCAAGGACGGTCGTGAAGTGGTCGCCCATCGACGGCTTCGATCGAAGATAACGTCAATAAAATTAAGGAAAGGGTGCTGGAAAACCGTCGTACCAGCTTGAGAGAGATAGCACATGATCTTAAGATATCCCACGAGTCCGCACGTACGATTTTGATTGATATTTTGGGCATGAGATAGGTGGCCTTACGACTCGTACTGAAAGACCTAAATTTTCTTCAAAAACGTCATCGCGAACAGGTTGCTTCAGACATGCTGGATCACTGTAATTCCGATTCTACATTCATGGAACGCATTATAACTGGTGATGAGACCTGGGTCTACGAGTACGATATGCAAACAAGCCAGCAATCATCGGAATGGGTGGCAAAAAATGAGCCGAAACCGAAAAAACCACGCCAAAGCCGCTCGAAAATGAAGGTGATGCTCATTGTTTTCTTCGATATCCGTGGCGTGGTGCACTACGAATTCGTTCCAGAGGGTCAGACGGTAAACAAGGAGTATTACCTAGGCGTTATGAAACGTTTGCGTGAGCGTATCCGTAAGAAGCGGCCAAATTTGTGGGCGAACAACTCATGGATTTTGCATGACGATAACGCGCCTTCTCACCGAGCTACGATTGTGACTGACTTTCTCGCCAAAAACTCAACAAACGTGCTTCATCAACCACCGTATTCGCCGGATTTGGCTCCCTGCGACTTTTTCCTCTTCCCAAAACTAAAATTGCCCCTTCGTGGCACCCGTTTTGAGTCGATTGAAGCCATAAAAAAAAATTCGGCGCGAGAGCTAAAGTCCATCCCGGAAAGCGCCTATAAAAAATGTTTCGATAATTGGAAGTGCCGTTGGCATAGATGTATTGGAGCAAATGGAGCCTATTGTGAAGGCGACCCAATAAATTTTGACGATTAAATGTAAAAATGTTGTTTTAATTGAAAATTCCCGGTACTTTCTTGACAGAGTAGTTTATGCCAGATATCGATAAAACGATGGCTAAAATACAGACAATTTATAACAGCGGATTTCAGCATTCTATATATAATTAATTCCTATTAAAATGGGTAGAAGCTTTTTCCTTAATAACTAAAATATTAAAATATACTCTATCACTTGAAATTAGCTTTAAAATATTGATTTTATAAGTGTGAGAATCAGTAATTAAAGAGAACGAGAGAAGGAAGCAACGTTAAAATATTATTTTATTAATTTAAATTTTATAAAAAGTGTTCGAAGTGACCATTAAGAACTATTATACATGCGTTGCACATTTTGATAAATTATGACTCTTTTCTTCTTGCATATCTCAATTCAGTATTTTTTGTGCCATCATTTACTAACCTTATATTGCTTCGGTTTTCACTCGACGAAATTTATAAAATAATTTAAAAACTGATGTAGCCGATTGATCAATATAATCCATTAATTGAATTTTTCGGGTAGTTCAATGAGCTGGTAGTCCAAATGAACCGGTATGACATTTCAGGCAAGAGGGCCTGCCTCATTGTTGTCTGTGAACTTCAAAAACAAGCAATCTTTAGAAATATCACATTTTCTTTCGTTCATAGCTAATGCATGCAATGTGTGCATTTTCCAACAGTCTCCGTACATACACCAAAAACCCCAACCTTCTTTATCGCAGAATAATGAAGCGAAATACGGCAATAAAGGAAGTGAAATACTCATGTCAGGTAATTAGTCGCCCGCAGTGGAGGACCCTGCGAGAAGACGGCCTGTGGAAACGGGCCGATGCTCCCTGTGGAAGCAGCAACAAGTGGATCGGGGGGGATGCTTTAACGTCGTTTGCCACTTTTGCTCCTTCATCAGGACGGCGGCGGCACGCTCTGAGTCATTTTCCGGGCCCTGCTAGTACACTCACTTCATTTCCGGTGTTAGTTATTAACCGGTCCGTTGTACGTCGCTTTCTGGGGCGGATTATCTCTTCCTGGGGGATTGTCTTGCATTTTTCAGGGGTTTAAGGAAGTTCTTCGAGTGGCAAATTGGAGCTGTTCGTGAGATACGGTTTTTATTGGAAAACTGAGTGTGTTTTCCTGATTTTTGATCCTTACAACAAGAATTCGCAACAGCTGCTATTTTTTGGTAGGAATTATTTTGTTCTGGGGTATTGCTCCCTTCCTTCAGCGAGTCAGAGGAGTTTTGTGATTGTAACCTTAACATTAGCTGCAATGTTTAGGGGAGGACCATTACATTCTGTTCTACATTTATCAGAGATGAAGGGCGACTTTTTGGGGAGTCGAATACGAAAATATTTTTATGTTTCAATGGCTCTGATAAAAATTTACTGCTCCGTTTTTGAGAGGACCTCTTCTACATTAGGCAAGGATTAATGGGAGCTTGTCAAGTGGACAATAAGCGTTTTTCATGAGGATATTACTTAATTGTAACACTGATTGTGAATAGTTTTAAAGAGAACTCCCAACAATTGTTATACATTCTGTCAAGAAAGTACCGGGAATTATCGATTTAAATCTGGCGGGGCAATGAGGCAGGTAAATTTTTTTTTCCTAGGTTGGTACCACTGTCCTTAATTACTATGCCAAGCTTGAGCGGGATCTGTCAACTAGTGTGTTTGCAACAGCTGATTAAGTCAGTCGATGTCAGAGTGCGTGACGATTTTTACTATGGGTGATTACGTTGAGCAAAGAATTTGTTTAAAGTTTTGTGTTGCCAACGAATTTTCGTGTGCCGATGCATTGAAAATGTTGCAAAAGGCCTTTGGTGATAATGCTCTATCGAAAACTCGTGCATATCAGTGGTACAGAGCCTTCAAGGACGGTCGTGAAGTGGTCGATAAAATTAAGGAAAGGGTGCTGGAAAACCGTCGTACCAGCTTAAGAGAGATAGCACATGATCTTAAGATATCCCACGAGTCCGCACGTACGATTTTGATTGATATTTTGGGCATGAGAAAGATGGCCGCACGACTCGTACCGAAAGACCTGAATTTTCTTCAAAAACGTCATCGCCAACAGGTTGCTTCAGACATGCTGGATCGCTGTAATTCCGACTCTACATTCATGGAACGCATTATAACTGGTGATGAGACCTGGGTCTACGAGAACGATATGCAAACAAGCCAGCAATCATCGGAATGGGAGGCAAAAAATGAGCCGAAACCGAAAAAACCACGCCAAAGCCGCTCGAAAATGAAGGTGATGCTCATTGTTTTCTTCGATATCCGTGGCGTGGTGCACTAGGAATTCATTCCAGAGGGTCAGACGGTAAACAAGGAGTATTACCTAAGCGTTATGAAACGTTTGCGTGAGCGTATCCGTAAGAAGCGGCCAAATTTGTGGGCGAACAACTCATGGATTTTGCATGACGATAACGCGCCTTCTCACCGAGCTACGATTGTGACTGACTTTCTCGCCAAAAACTCAACAAACGTGCTTCAGCAACCACCGTATTCGCCGGATTTGGCTCCCTGCGACTTTTTCCTCTTCCCAAAACTTAAATTGCCCCTTCGTGGCACCCGTTTTGAGTCGATTGAAGCCATAAAACAAAATTCGGCGCGAGAGCTAAAGTCCATTCCAGAAAGAGCCTATAAAAAATGTTTCGATAATTGGAAGTGCCGTTGGCATAGATGTATTGGAGCAAATGGAGCCTATTTTGAAGGCGACCCAATAAATTTTGACGATTAAATGTAAAAATGTTGTTTTAATTGAAAATTCCCGGTACTTTCTTGACAGAGTAGTATACATCCGAAAAAGATTTGATTATGGAAAATCCTCAAAGTCCGTTATTAGCCAAATATTCATGAAAAATATTGAATCAAAAATTCAACAAAATCATTTTATGAAATATTTTTTATATTGGTTAGATATGTGGACGATATTTTCGGTTGCTTCACAGGTACAGACATACTATTAATTTAATTTGTTCATCAATTCTACTGACGATATAGCAAATTATCGTCCGATAATTGAGCTCTCTGTCGAAGGTTGTGGAGAGATTGGTATACGAAAGAATGCTTGGATATTTGAAGAAAGTTATAGCGACTTGTTAGCATGATTCTCGAATTGGTAGGTCAACGGAAACTGCGGCATGTCAGCTTGTAGAGTTTGTCTATAGATGCTTAGATGACGGCATTTGTGTGGCGGGTTTATTCTTTGACTAATCACGTGCATTTGATTGTCTGAATTTCAACTTCATTCTTGATAAGCTGTACAATCTTGGTCTTAGGGGAGTATTTCTCGATTGGATTCACAGTTTTTCAATTGATCGAAATACGTTCGTTCAAGTGAGTCGGCTAGATTCCAAAGAATACCCTTTAGATATGGGTGTGCCCCATGGGTCTGTGTGTCTGGTGGGACAGAAGTGGAATTATCCACTGGAAAATCATCACAAATAGCATGTCTCATTGTGAAAATGACGATGAAGAACGCCAACATCTATGAATTCCTGACAAAAAAAGCCTGTGGCAATTTGACTTCAGCAACGACCTCCAACCGGTTCAACTCGAAGCTATCGACACGAAAAGACCGCGCAAAAAACACCATAATGTCTTTCGTCACAATATTGAACATCGTGTCGTCAAATCCATCAAAAACGAAGAGAATCTGCTACTAATCCGCCATATTTACGACGATCAGGCCCTCTGGCAGCCATGGAAGGCGACGAAAGAGTATCAATTTGAATTCTAGCTCAAAACTTGAACTCTGATCATTCAACCATCGTCGTCTACTAAACTGAGAAAATTATGGAAATTGTATGTGAACTTGTGCATGAGCACTTTGACAACATCAAAGACAAGCCTGCTCGAATTTTTACAAATTTCGACAAAGTAACGATCTTGTTGAAGAAGATTACGGAATGTCTGGTGGGACAGAAGTGGAATTATCCACTGGAAAATCGTCACAAATAGCATAACTCATTGGTGGAATGACGATGAAGAACGCTAACATCTAAGAATTCCTGACAAAAAAAGCCTGCGGCAATTTGACTTCAACAACGACCTCCAACCGGTTCAACTCGAAGCTATCGACACGAAAAGACCGCGCAAAAAAACCATAATGTCTAACGTCACAATATTGAACATCGTGTCGTCAAATCCATCAATAACGAAGGGAATCTGCTACTAATCCGCCATATTTACGACGATCAGGCCCTCTGTCAGTCATGGAAGAGGACAAAAGAGTAACAATTTGAATTCTAGCTCAAAACTTGAACTCTGATCATTCAACCATCGTCGTCTCGTAAACTGAGAAAATTATGGAAATTGTATCTGAACTTCTGCATGAACACTTTGACAACATCAAAGATAGCCTGCTCGAACTTTAATATATTTCGACAAAGTAACGATCTTGTTGAAGAAGATTACGGAATGTCTGGTGGGACAGAAGTGGAATTATCCACTGGAAAATCATAACAAATAGCATTTCTCATTGGTGGAATGACGATGAAGAACTCCAACATCTAAGAATTCCTGACAAAAAAAGGCTGCGGCAATTTGGCTTCAACAACGACCTCCAACCGGTTCAACTCGAAGCTATCGACACGAAAAGACCGCGCAAAAAACACCATAATGTCTTTCGTCACAATATTGAACATCGTGTCGTCAAATCCATCAATAATGAAAGGAATCTGCTACTAATCCGCCATATTTACCGACAGAATCTCCCAGATCAACCGTTCCTTGAAATACTGGCGGATGAATGAAATTGCGACGATTTAGACGACTTGGTACTGAATCTTGGATTGTCTCTGAGAACAGCATCTGCTTTGTCCATAGAATCGATTGTGTTCCAAGTTAATGAAGGGAAATAACTGAAGTAGATAGTGGGAACACCCCAGAATGATGGATTATATTTGTTTACGTTGAATTTTTATATTCGTATTTTCAGAATAAAAATTAAAAAACCAGCTTATAATTATGCACCATCTCAATATAATATATCTCCCTCGATTTTCCATTCAGAAAGAAGGATATCCAATTAAAATGTCGCGAAAAACATCTGAAATGAAAATATATATATTCCAACCTCACTGTCGGTAATATTCAGAAACCCATTCAGGGCTAATACAAACGTACGTCTATTTCAAGCCGGGCTTGAAACGTAAACATTCGTCCTCTACCTGAAACAGATCAAACAAATCAAACAACTACTTGTTACGAGTATACAGCGAAACTCACAGGGAATAGATGGAAACCCCCCTTCCCTATTCGATTTTCACGTAAATTGGGTCATGCCGTATTTGGGTCACTATTTCGCACGAAACTTCGGCGAAAATCAGGGACTCTCCCCAGTTGGGAAACTGTGCAACTAGATCCTTGAACGTGTTGACGCAATAATTCGATTCACGCGATGATATTCAGAGGGGTTTGTGTTGATGTCGATTGGGTCTAAAATAGTTGCATGAATTTTGATGGGATGACACCTGGCTGTTGGGAAAAGCGCGACAGGGGAGGAATTTTGTTTATTCACGTCAGTACTCAGGTTATTTCCAAGGTGCTTGCGTGGCTGCTTCATCAAAACAGGTCGTAATTAAGACCATTAACAATTTATAAAAATATTGAATGAAGTAGTCAGGTAATTTAACATGGTTCATATCAAACAGAATAAGTGATAATATTAAATAGAGTGGGTTATTCTGATTTTCACAAATATTATTATCATTATATCGGGTGTTTTTTTTAGAGTGATACAACTTTAAATTGAAATAAAACACATTTAAATTAATATTGAAGCAATTTTTTTCATTTGAAAGATACTTTTATGACACTTATGGTTTAAAAATAATTTCCGGCATATGTCCACCACGACTAGCTCTAAGGAACCGCATTCGACCACTTTTGGACCACTTTTTCGAGTAACTCAGGCCTTATTTCATCAATAAAACGAGTTATGATGGCGTCAATTGTTTCTGGTTTATCAGCATGAATCAATGATTTGGCATCACCCCAAAGAAAATAATCCAGTGGAGTTATTTCCATCGATCTTGGAGGCCAATTAATTGGACCATTTCTTGAAATAATGTTATCGCCAAATCTTTCTTTCAATAAATCAATTGTTACGGTAGCAGCATGAGGTGAAGCACCATTTTGTTGGAACCATAACATTTCTAGCTCGATACCATTCAAATTTTGAAACGAATAATCATCGATCATCGATCTGTATTGAGCATCATTCACTGTAACATTAGCTCCAGCATCGTTTTTAAAGAAATATGGACTGATGATGCCTCCAGCTTGTAAAGCACACCATACAGTGCATTTTTCAGGATGCAATGGAACCTGCAGAAGTTCTTGAGGATTTTTTTCACTTCATATACGGCAATTTTGCTGGTTTACATAGCCGTTCAACCAGAAATGAGCTTCATCACTGAACACAATTTTACGATGAAAAAGTGGATCAACTTCAAACTATTCTAGCAGTCTAGCAGCGTAAGCAAACAGACGACACTTATTGTGGTCAAGTGGCTTTAGTTCTTGAACCAGTTGAGTCTTGTATGGGTGTAGACCAAGATCTTCACTCAAAATTTTCCATGTGGTGGATTCACAGAGTCCAACTTGTTGTGAACGTCGACGAATAGACAAATCTGAATCATCATTAACACTATGACTTACAGCAGCGATATTTTGTTCTGTACGTAAGGTTCTTTGTCTTGTTGTTGTTGTTGCATCGAGTAGAGAAAATGTTGTCCGAAATTTATCGATAGTTCGACGAAGAAATTGCTTTGATGGACGATTATGTAAACCATAAGTTCCACGAAGTGCTCTATAAGTTTGGCGAATAGAACACTGATTTTGAAAATAACTTAAAGGTTTTCATTGAGAAGTATTTCTGTTGGTTTTTTGAAAGTTTTATTTGAAGTAATGATTATTATTTTCTAAGCGGTGTATAGGGCTGTAATAGATGCTTCATAAAAATTATTCGAGTAAGTTCCCAGTTGAAAAGAAGCAATGATTTTTGCGAAAAAGTAACGAGATTATTTCAGAAACTCATGGTGCTAACCTAAGAAACTGCCGACCCAGAATAAATACTCACGAGTTGCCACTGTTAGTATCACCTTCTGAAATATATCAATGTTGAATCTGGACACTTTGTATTGATCTTCGTGTGACCTAAAACTTACGACTTAATTTTATTTTTTAAAAAATCACACTGTTTTTATGCTTATTCAGGATCCTGACAAGTGTTTCGGTCTTTCGACCATCTTCAAAGGAATACAAAATGGAAGAAAATTTAAAATTGAAAAGGTTCCTTCAATAGACTTAGGACATCTGTGGATTTTTATGGCGCATAGAAATAAAAGCATCCAAAGTTCCCAAAAAGGATTTGGGAATTTGTTAAATTCTCCTTTTTCTCAATGGCTTTTTTGATTGAAAGAATCTCCAAATAGTCCATCTATTTAGCCTCATTAACATTATATAATAGAGTGACATCTTTCTCATCAAAAAAATTATTATTATCTATACAATGTTATGTAAAACTGGCTGATTTCTGGTTTTTCAAAATAGACATCCTACGTTCTATGATTCTATCTTATAAACATCGTGTCAGGATTCTGAATAAACTGTGAAGTATAAAAACTGTGTCAATTCATTTCAAATAAAATTGTTATAATGTTTCACCTAGGGCCAACCGCATACTCCATTCACTTAATTACTTATAAGAAAACCAAATGTTAACTTCCGCTATTTTATTGATTTACACGACAATTGTTTCGTCATACCATGACTTCATCAGGTGAGTACTTAACCTGAGGCATACAATGCAAAACATGACCTTAAATACACAGCTCTGGTACAAAAAATAGAGGGGTGGAAAGAGATGGTTTACAATTAACGAAATATATAAAGTAGGGGGGATTCAATAAAATTTGTCTTTTATTGAATTGATCTCTAAAGTTTCTAACAGATTTAGTTTTTGACTTTTGTTTTCGATGTGTAATATTTCATAGTTCATATTAAAATTATGGCCAGTCTCTAACAAATGGTTGGCATAAGTTGAATTCGGTTTATTATTAATATAACATTTTTCATGTTCTCTTATCCTTGTTTGGAATGAACTTCCTGTCTGTCCCACATATACACATTGGCAATCACTACATGTTAACTTGTAAACTCCTGATTGTTTGTTTTTAAGAATGACATCTTTATTATTTTTTATTAAGCTGCCTAAAGAATTAATGGTTCTAAGAGAGATGTTAGATTTTTCTTTTTTCTTTAAATATCTAGCAATCTTTTCAGATTTTTGGCCTATGGATATATAAGTCAATGAAATAAATTTGGTTTCGTTTGAATTTTGAAATTTTGGATGTACAAGTGATATTGTTCTCTTATAATTTATTTTATCAAGTAAATTGTCTACAATTAACGAATTAAAATCATAATTGAAAGCTATTTGTTTAATGGTTTTATACTATTTGTCAAAATTTTCTTTCGTCATGGGTATGTTAACCAATCTATAAAGTATACTATTATAAGCTGACATTTTTTGTGAAAATGGATGGTTTGAAGTATAACGAATCGTACCATCTGTATGTGTAGGTTTTCTGTATATGGAGTGATCAAATAGATTTGAACAGATCCCCCTACTTAATATTTTTCATTAATCGTAAACCATCTCTTTTCACCCCTCTATTTTTTGTACCAGAGCTGTGTATTTAAGGTCATGTTTCGCATTGTATACCTCAGGTTAAATACTCACCTGATGAATTCATAGTATGACGAAACAATTGTCGTGTGAATCAGTAAAATAGCGGAAGTTAACGTTTGTTTTTCTTATATTGAAGATGAATGTCCGTCAAGTAAAGACCGAGACAATCAGAAAATTACTTATAACTTAGTTGAAATTATTGAAATGATGATCGCAATTAACTGAATGACATTCTTTTCCCCAGCAGATGTCTTAGGATTGCGAAATACTTCTTACACCGTTGCATTTCTCCAAAAACTGATACAATAATTTTTTCCGAAACATCTGGCCACATTAACCAAATTGAATACCCCTTTCCATCGTTCCCGAATGAAAGAAAGTATACGAATAAAAGTATTAACCTTACACCCACGCAAATCCGACACAAATCCGAATTCAATGTCAGCTGCCCACTGTGCACAATGGAGAAGAGAAAAGCCAGTCATGCATATGAATCTGGCCATTTGCCTAGGTGTCCCAGCATTCAGCACGTTGAAAACGCAAATGCAGAGTTGCATCTGCAAACAGGCAGACCCTTTCGGGGAAAAACGGTATGCACGTAATCTATATTTGGCGAAAGGGTTGGTCAGTGAAAGGTTCCATTGAACATTGCGCAGTATTGTGTATGAATATAAGGGTAGATTCTAGGTTTTTTGGTTGAAAGGAGCGTTTGAACAGCTGATGCTGCGAATATTAGCCGAAGGGATATGTCAATCGAAAGAGATGGTGATGGAGATGTTCCATTGAAAATAATGCAATTCGGAACTTAATAAAGTATACACTTCGGACCAACTCTGTAAATAATTTTATCCCCTACCAAAACCACGTATTAATAATCTAGAAACCGCTAACATCAAGTCAAAAGCTTTTGCGCGTTTGTTTAACAGTCCTTTTCCACTGAAAATTTCAAATCTTTGAATTGCTTCTTATAGGAATTACATGTGGTTAATAAATATTTAGGCTTTAAACCTACCCTGAAGTTCAACGTCCTATATTTTTTCAATCGAAAGTAGGAGTGTTTGAGGGAGAACGACGGTATCTGTTCCTTGGAATAAGCGCACATAAAGATTGAATGGATATAGAACTTCCATCGATGCACAAAAACTTCAAACGATCAAGAAAATTTTTGAAAATTTCGATAAATGAAGGATTAATATAAGAACACAATCAGATTCTGAAAATGAAAAAAAAGATACAAGTCAGGGAGACTTATTTTCAGAAAAATGAACGTTTGATACTTTTTGTTATTCTGAATAGAAAAATTGGGTTAAGCTAATTAGAATTGGCGATATTGGCACTATAGAATAGAAATGTATCAAAATTCAGCTAAAAAAATTTGTTATCAAGAAAAATTCCGATACCGATCAAAATTTCGATGAATATCGGGTGTTTTTTTGGGTGATAGAACTTTAAATTGAAATAAAACACATTTTAATTAAGATTGAAGCCAAATATTTTTTTATTTGAAAGATAAAGTTATGTTGACTTCCAAAGCGTCTATTGTTTATTTATGGCTTATCAGCATAAACCGATGATTTGACATTTAAATTCAGGTCTTTCGGTACGAGTCGTGCGGCTACCTTTCTCATGCCCAAAATATCAATCAAAATCGTACGTGCGGACTCGTGGGATATCTTAAGATCATGTGCTATCTCTCTCAAGCTGGTACGACGGTTTTCCAGCACCCTTTCCTTAATTTTATCGACCACTTCACGACCGTCCTTGAAGGCTCTGTACCACTGATATGCACGAGTTTTCGATAGAGCATTATCACCAAAGGCCTTTTGCAACATTTTCAATGCATCGGCACACGAAAATTCATTTGCAACACAAAACTTTAAACAAATTCTTTGCTCAACGTAATCACCCATAGTAAAAATCGGCACGCACTCTGACATCGACTGACTTAATCAGCTGTTGCAAACACACTAGTTGACAGATCCCGCTCAAGCTTGGCATAGTAATTAAGGACAGTGGTACCAACATAGGAAAAAAAAATTGTACCTGCCTCATTGCCCCGCCAGATTTAAATCGATAATTCCCGGTACTTTCTTGACAGAATGTATGTCCAAAACATAAAATTAAACAATATTATTTAAAATAATTCACACAGTTACTCCGTTCATGTTAATAAAATTAAACTTTTGTGAAACTTAATCCAAGTGATTTATTTACCTTATTAATGAATTATTCGGCTGAAAGTGGACTCATTGGAATTCCCATTGGTAAGCCATTGATTTGCTTACCGATACCAAGATCCATTCAAAATCCAATCAGCCATGGGAAATTAAAATGACAACATTGCATATATTGCATTCATAGACTTTTGAGCATCCCGTTGAATGAAGTCAATTTCCGAAAAGAAGTCAATATAATTGAAACTATAGCTGTGAACAATTACTATAGAACTGACTGAAATCATTGACAAAATGATTGAAAAGAAAACTCACCATAATATTTCAAAACATTTTTATATCAATATAAATGTTTCTCATGAATAAAAGGAAATATGGTTTTCAATGTCTCATATAAAAGGCTTCAGAAGTAGGATCTCGAATGGTCATGAGATGGGAATTAATTCTTTAGCAGTAAATAGGAACAATTTAGCCGAGATGTTGGTGAACAATAAAGAAACGAACCCCAACTTTTCTGAATCGGGGATTTATCAACTTGAATGTGATAATTGCCATGCTATATATATAGAACAGATAGGCCGATGTTTACAACATAGAATCAAAGAACATAGGATGTCTATTCCTATGTATACAAAATAATCATTTTTTAATGAGAAAGATGCCACTTTACTACATAATATTAAAAAATGTAAATTGATGGAATATTTGTAGATTCTATCAATCAAAAAACCCATTGAGAAAAAGAAGAATTTGACAAATTCCCAAATAATTTTTGGAAACACCCCTATATTTGATGCTGGTATTTCCATGCGCCATAAGAATGTCCAAATATAATAAAAGAACCTTTTTCAATTTGAAGTTCATTTACTTTTTGCACTCTTTTGAAGATTGTCGAAAGACTGAAAGACATGTCAGGATTCTGAATGAACTGTGAAATATGAAAACTGTGTGATTTTTTAAATAAAATTGTTATAATGTTTCACCTAAAGCCAACCGCATACTCCATTCATTTTATTAAGACCATTAAATGGGGAATTTGAGCTATGGTAATAGAAATTAATTCGAATCAGTGCCATTCTGATCTGTGTTCACAACTGAATAGGTATCTTCGACTATCTGGACCTAAGCAGAGACCTGCATGCTTCGAATCTTGTTGGATTCATCATCAGTGGCAGCTGATTATGATTAATTTATCTAATTTCATAAATAATCGCGTATGAATTGCTCTTCTCTTATTCCGTCCGAACCCCATTAATCCCGTTTTTATCTCTAGGATGGAGAGAGAGTGACTCACATCCCGGCTAATGTATTAATTCAGCCTTACGTGGCAGAGCCGTCAAATTGCTTCCGACGGCGCTGCTTGCACTGGCGCCAGGTATCCTTGGAGACGGCGACCGCCGCTGGCGTCGCCAGGCAACCGCCGGCCGTCGCTACGGGACAGAGGCAGCGTCGCGGCGAGCGTCGACGACGTCGCACTTTTCGCGAGACGCGTCTCCGGAACGGGAAAAATCTCTACCTGACGGCGGTCGAGATGATGGGACGAAGGCGGCAAACGCGCGCACGCGGGGCTTTGGAGGTCCTTCTTGGAATGCAGTACGTCCTTTATTCAATTGTTGTGAAATATTTCTTGAAATTTTACACAATGGCTCTGCGCTGTCGTCAGAATTCCTTGCGAACGTTTGAATCGCTCAATTGACTCTGAGGTTCTTAAGAACTAGTTGAAGTGCTTCATATATTAATAGTTTTCAGTTTATCATATTATATAATTATTGAAATTAATGACATTTTGATACGATATTATGTAAAAGGAAAAATTACACAAAAAATACATGAAAATATGTAAATTATTAATACAAAGTTACAGTTTGTCGTTGGTCCATTTAATTTATCTCAATTTATTCAACTTGTTAGGGTACAACAAATAAAAAAACAAATTTCCCAACTTAATGAACATAAACTTAATTACTCGTCAAATGTTAAGGATATTAAATTATAAGTAAATGTCGAGTGTTCCAGATTAGAAGGAAAATATTTCAAAGAAATGTGGCATTCATAATAATAAAAATACAAAAGTTTTAAATTTAAGGAAACACTGAAATTTTAAAAATTCCAAAAATTCATAATCGTATTCATCCTCAATACAAAGTATGATCACCGTGTGTAAATAATTGCGTTGCATCTCCTCTGCATGCTGTCCATCAAGTTATCGATGATATCCTGCTCAATCTGTTGCAGAGTTGTTGTGAAAGATATCGAAGCCATTGACGCGGTTGCGGCTGTGGTCATCAAGGGTTGTTTGTAATTGGTCTCAAGAGTTCTCGATTGGATTTAAGTCAGGGGATCTTGGAGGTAATGCTAGATGTGGAATATCCTAGTTTACTCTAGAAGTAATCTCTTGGAGAGATCTGCGTAACTGTGCATTTTCATCCAGAAAAACGATATATCCGCCAACAGCCTGGAAAAAACTTCATGGCTCTTGGACGTACAAATGAGTCACGTCTACCATTAAAACAAATTCCAACCCAAACCACAACTGTGCCTCCTCGCAAGGGATGGACTTCTTGAACAGCTCAGAGCAGTGCACACGACAGTCACTGAGTGTATAAAACACCCTCTACTGACGGTTCAGCACGATATCGTCATTGCCGTTCCAGATCCCAAATCATTCAACATGCCAAGAGTTCAGACGTTGGACAGCATCAGCGGCGAAAGAAGAAACCGCCAAGAAATTGACTCTAACCCAGCAGAAGTAAGATAAGATGAGATCAGACAGATCGCCCAGAGAAAACACGCGGATCCGCAGATCCTGAAATAGAGGACAGACACGCAGTATGTGGTCACTAGTTTGTAAGTGACCACATGGACAGGAATCATCCCCGACAAAACCCAGCCTGAAGAGGTTTGCCCTGAATGGGCCATGACCTGAAATAAAGCAAGCCAGTGGAAAAGCTGCTCTGAACCAGGAGTTGTTCTGGACAAACCTGAAGAGCGGGATCCAGCCGGTTTCGGACTCCTCCGAGTCCAACAATGACTTCTTGAACAGAATGACTGTTTGGATTGAGTGGACATGTTTACAACCGTACTCGTCGACTATCAGAATAACGTTTTCAGCAACGAATACGTATCGCCTTTCGTCTCATCTCTAATCTTTGACGTCTGTATTCAAGACTGAGTGGAACTTTTCTTAACAAGCAGCTCTATGTTAGATCGACTTCACGGACACGTCTTCTGAGTTCACTTAGGGAAACTGAAGTACCTGTGGCATCTTGGAGACGTTGACTTGCCATTCTACAAGTGCTGAGAGGCTGTTCTTGCCAGAAAAGTTAAAAAATCTGGCGTTGTAGCAGGTGTTCTATCACTTCTGGGCGTTTAACGAACAGTTCCAGTAGTACAAATATATGATCTTCAATTGGTAAACCCTTCACCTTGTGGATTGATATTGCTAGTACAAGAGAAAAGGTCTCTCAAATCCAAAACTCCAGTCTCCGTACGAAGAAATTCCCTTTGTTCAACCTTATACAGGTGGATAATTGAAAACTAATCAGAGGCATCTGCAAGAACTGCATCGACGTTTTGGAAAAACGCAGACACTGGTGGACTCTTTAGTAAAAGTGAACACTCTTTTCCGGATATTTTGATTCCACCTTTTCACAACTTTTTAAACCAGTAAGTCTTCTTTTTGCCGTAGTTTGACACCACTCACCGCTTACGTCATCTACAGCAAAAGGGGGGGGGAAAGTTGCAAACGTAATAAATCAGTGGCAACCTAATCACAATTCAGCATTCACAGGCGCCATCTCAACAGGAAACGACGCAAAACTACAAAAAGAGTCTCAGGCTCACCTTGGAAGAACATCAAAGCTTTCAACGATACATCTCCCCAATTCCCGAATCGTCTTCCTTCATTCTCGAGTCCCCGTAACCCAAAACTTGGGACATTCGTCAGCCGCGACGACATCCAACGAAAGTTTTCAGTTTTCAGGATAGGCAACGTAAAAACTCGAACGGGTAGCTTGTGGCAGGGGGGACATACATCAACGTTTCAGGACTATCGTCTACATTAGCTCCCGTACGAAGCGAATTCCTCCAGATTGAAATCTGGCAGATAGGATTAGAGGGATGACAGGAGGCGTGAGTCATTTATCCCGGTCCTGGCGCCGGGAATAGTCCCGTAAGCAGAAATCCCGTAGGTGGGAGAAGAGATACCTACTTATTAGGTCTACTAGAGAAACCGCCAGTCTTGGATGTATTTCTAATTTTCGAAATGAAATTACATATTAGGGGTATAAAAAAGTTCATGGGGTTTTTTTTTCGAAAATTGCAGCTTTTTACTGAATACCCGTCGCGAAAAAAGGCCGGCTATCGGGATGTTCAAATTTACTTTGAACAAAGAATTTTTAATTTACTATGCAGGTACCTAAAGGTTAGGTCCCTAGAGTTCAACAATTTAGGCCTTTCAATTATGTCTCATTTTTTCCTAAAAACCTAAACGGGCCTAACCATCAGTTAAAAAGCGAAAATATTTGTCCCTCAGATTTTTCATAGAAACCCATTAGAACCGTTTTAGTCGTTTCAAGACGACAACAGTCGAAGGTCGTATCGGAATTCACCTGGGCTACCTTTTAGAGCCCAAATCCACTCTCTCATTCGGCCCGTTAGTCAAAAAAGCTCAGTTGAAGACATCCGTCAAAGTCACGAGTTATCAAAAGGCACAGTTGAAGCCACTCCCTCGACCAAACGGTCACGCAATATTATCTCTTCGAACATTAAGTTCTGATCCCACACATATTCTCTAGAAGTAAGTTCTAATCACATTTCTCGTTGTCTCTCAAGTCATAATCAAAGTCCACTCATCTGAGTTAGCTACAAAGCACCCTTGGAGAAACATCACCAAAATATCCGCATTTTGTTGCTTGCCCAAAAAGCACAAAATAAACCACTCTTAACTTATGAAACACATTTATCTCTACCCTTGAATTATTTTATATTCGCATTTCACTTTAACCTTCCGAGGATATCTCTCTTTCTCTCCCTTAATAATCCATAACGCAGTAAAGGCCTGGAAGTTAATGTATTATCTGCATTATTTATTTGTGATCAGATATTAAATTATGAAAGGTGAACCCAACAGTGAAAACCAATAAAAGTGAATTCGGTAACGTGAGCAACGGTGAAAAATCTCAAATAAGCACTGCTAATCCACGAACGAGATAGTGTTTTCACCGCAATTAGAGTTCGATACTACACCGAAACAACTCCCCCAATTTGGGTGAATAATTCAAATTTGTAAACTTGTAATATATGTATAAAGGCTGTAAATTAAACATTAAAGTCTAATATACATCCCTTTTCCAATCCAAATCGAAGTATGCTTAACTAAGAATTTGCATTATGATCGGTTAACGTTTAGTCAATTACTTCCGAAGAATTCAAAAAGTTATCTCTACATACCAAGCAATTCTTTACACGGGATATGCATCGATTCATTTTTTGTCTGCATCGTAATTGGAGAAGTGCTGGCCAGCATGTTCAGGATATCTCGAGAAATGCTTCAGATTGCGAGAGATTTCTGGGGTTTGTGGATCTCGACGATACGGCTAGTTCGTTGGTGCTTGAAAGGATCAATTGGAAGACTTCACAAGGGCTCGTGGGTCTTGAATTACAGGTCGGAATGACGGTGCTTGTAACAGGATCAAGGCATCAACCTTGAGAGATCTTGGTTCATGGAACTGCGTTCAGATGGATGGAAAAGAAGACCCTTCGGGGTGTGAGTTGCGTCCCAAACAACTCGGGTACTGACTATACAGAGAGTAAAGGTTGGATAGCACTTCGTTGCTAGCAGTCATACCGTTGTAGGTTTTCGAACTGAAGCCCAAACTGGAAGCTGGTGGGTTTGAATAAAAAAAATTTTTGAAATTAAAATTGTAGAAGATAAACATATTTCAATTTGTTTTGATATTCAAATTTTGTTATATTTCTTCTATCAAGTAAAAGGCTTTTCTATTTTACCTTATCAAACTTTCTGCTTTTAGGAGCGGATTGTGGAGACTGCTAATAGTCACTTGGTGAAAGAGCTACGCTCACATGCCAATACACTAACTGGTAGAATTGACGTTTCCACAGAAATCTTGTGATTTAACACTTTTAGATCGCTTCACGATCGATTCAAGACCTTAAAGATGGAATTCGTGAAGTAATTGAGGACATACAGCCGCAAATGTGCGAATTGGTCATGGAAAATTTCATGAAAAGTATATGGTGCTGCAATCGTAGCCGTAGCGTGGCTGATATCGTCTTCCATTGTTGATGGAATACCTTCCTCGTCACAATTTGATAAACGCCCATTGATTTCTCTTAAAATATACTCGTTGTGCATCAATATCAAAATTAAATCTCCTATTGGAAAACCCCTTAGTAGCGACATATAATATCGAAACCGCACGAACTTATTTCTACTTCAATGTTTAAGAAGATCGATACTAAAGGAATAATAAGAAGTCAAAATATAGCCAAAGAAACAATTGTTGTGAAATTCAGTAAATATTAGCTGAAATCAAGTTTCTTCCCTTTATTCGACATTAATATGAATTTCAGTCAAGAAAGGACCGATGCAATCGATCCAACATCATGTCCCTAACATTTTCCAATGCCACCCGTAACTACCCTCACGCCGCCGGCCTTTTCAGCATCCTCAACAATATGTCGCCATGGGATCGCCTCCTGGCCTTCCCTCCCCGAACGGAAGCTCTCAATTTTCCTCATTTGACGTTCATTTTCCGGGATATGTATAATATATTAACGGCGTTATCCTGGAACCTTAAAAGTTTCCGAATCGGGAACCTCGTTTTCTCCTCCTATTATCCCAGTCGTTCCATTAGTGCGTCAATTCCGCGTCGCGAATTTGCGAGGACAAATCCGGGAGTTTTTCTTTTTCGCTCGGACGGTTTTTCCGCGCTTCCTTCCGTCGGATGCGTCTGAATGTATATGGGGAAAATCGGGCAGATCTCGATTGTTGTCTGCGTGGATGGAGAGGTTGTTCAGAGGATCGTACGTTTTATGCGGGGTGAATTAATTCATGCTGTAGGCTTAGCATTTGAACAATACGTTAGGTTGTAATTTGAGGGGGCACGAGCCTTGTGAAGGGGTTATTTTCTTTACTTTATAATAGGGTGGTGATTACTTGCTACTAGAGTTATTAAGGACCCTTACCCAAGGATGATATCCTGGATATAATCCTCGGGTAAGGTAAGTGGGCAGACCAATATGCTTGACATCGTTCTTGCCGAAGAGTCTGGAAAAGGAGATCGGGAGGAAGGTGCTAATTGACAGTGGCCCTAGCCCTCATAAGTACGGCTATCAGGCAGGAAAATGAGCAGAACGTGCATTACACAATTTGGTCAGAAAATTAAACCAATCTCTCGATAATCGAGAGACAGCACTAACAGCGTTTCTCGACATTGAAGGTGCTTTTAACAATACGCTGCCGGTTACTCTCGTTGAGGCTATCTCTTCAAGAGGATCTGTAGGTGGATACAGGCAATGCTGTGCAGCAGAATTATAATGACCTAATACCAGGGTGAAGTCTTCGAGTTCAAGGCTGCGAAGGGCTGCCCGCAAGAGGGTATTCTCTCACCCTTACTGTGGACCCTTCTCGTCGATGACCTGTTAGCGATCATTTCGCCGTGGGGAGTCGATACTCAAGCATTTGCTGATGACCTGGCAATCTTAATGAAAGGTAAATCGTAGGTGACGATATCGGCCGTCCTTCAACACATACTGGACAATATCGACAAATGGTGTATAAATGAAGATATGTCTCTTAACTCCCAAAAGGAAATTATAGCACCATTCACCAGGAAACAGAAGCTGAATGGATTAGAACCGCCGGCTATCAGTGATGAAACAATACAATTTGGAATGCACATCTAGACAAAGTGTGTCATAAAGTCAGAATGGGATTCTGGTCCTTAAGGAAAATCTGCGGTAAAACCTGGGGGTTTAAAACCCAGGCAGATGTTTTAGCTATACACTATGGTAATAAGACCACAGATAACTTATGGCGCTGTGGCATGGTGGAAAAAAGACCAACAAACGATTGACCAACAAAAGCTCACTCGATTACAGAGACAGGCTTGGCTTGCAATTACAAGTGCGTTTCGTACCATACCCACGGTAGCTGTGGGGGTTCTTCTAAATCTACTACTCCTGCACCTGCTCGTGCAGAAGTAGACGACCACTTACAGACCACATCAACTGGCGATCGACAGGCCAGAGGCAGTTGTGAGGGAATGCTCAGAACTGCTGGACGGGCTCTTAACAAACAGCACCCTATCAATACCCTCGGATCTAATGTCAAAAGTCACCAGCCAAGAACGGCATTTCAATGTAATCGTCCCCGGCAGGGACGAATGGACCCAGCATGCTGAGGTTCTATTGAGGACCGACTTTGGCTTGTCCACAGACGGCCCGCTAACAACGAACGGAATGGGAGCGTGGGTCTATGGGAGCAAACCAAGATTCAGCATCTCATTGAGTCTCGGTCAATACGCAACCATATTCCAGGCAGAACTATTTATCATTGAGAACTCGGCGGATCTGCTGATAAAACGGAAATATCAAAATATTTCTTGATAGTCAGTCAGTACTAAAAGCTCTAAAATCCAGCTATGGTACATCGAAAACTGTCTGGAGTTGCCGTATGGCTCTAAACAGGCTCGGTATGCATAACAGAATCACTCTTGTTGGGATCCCATCCACTCCAACTATTTGGGTAACGAAAAGGCAGGCGTTTGCTGGTGTCACGCTGCCTCTGGTGGGTCTGGAACCATTCCTGGGAATGCCACATGACGTGGCTAAGCGGACGATAACTGACAGAATGAACCCAAGAGTAGGGTCTTTCTGGCTGAGCCATTCTGGCCTGAAACATTCAAAGGCGTTCCTTGGAACGGCTTCGAACAAAAAGATGGCAGACCTAGCGCTAGTTCTGGACAAGGCCAAACTCAAAATACTTGTCGGAATTACGACAGGTCACTGCAGGCTGAAACCGCATTTGCACAAAATCGGTCTGGCTGAAGATGATGAATGCAGGCCTTGCCTTGAAGTCACTGAAACAGCCATGCACATCGTCTCAGAGTGCCCAGTGGTGTTCGCATCAGATTCAAGGTCTTTTGTCAGTGTATTATAGCCCACTGCGAAATGGAAAAAATGTCCCCAAATAAGATTATCGATTTTACCCAAAAACTGGATCTCATCGGGGAAATATTCCGCGGGGATGCGGTGGTAGCGTGCACAAAATCCTGCTCACTTTAAATAATAATAATAATACTGACATAGAAATATATAAATGCTAATTTGTAGCATTTGGTCGTCATATTATAAAAGGTTGGGGAAAAAATTTCATCATTTTTTCGGTAGATGTTGATTTTTCGCACTAAAAAATTCTTTTTGTTCGGTTCATTCAGTTGTGAATTACAAGGTGCTGAAAATAGAAGAGAAATATATAAAGAAAATTCGGTACCATTTACAGTTTTTCTTTAATAAAGGCGAAAATGTAAGCCAAGCGGTTGGAATTGTAAATGTTGTTCCGATGCTGTAACAGATAATTACGAACAATTTCGGTTTCGTCGATTCCTTTCAGGTATTTTTTATGTTGAAGATGTACCTCGCACAGCCAGGAGTCGAAAATGTGGATAAAGTCGCAGAAATAATCGAAGTTGACTGGCATGTTAGTAGCAGTAGCATCACCCAAGATCTAAAGATCGACCACAACGTTTGAAAGTGTTAGTCACTTACCTTTTCCTTTAGACATTTTCTGACAAACTCAATACTTTTTACTAGAAAGAACCCAAGTGTTTGAAAGTTCTCATTCAGCATCCTGACACTTAATTCGATCTTACCACAATCTTCAAAGGCATAAAATAATTCCTTGGAAGACAGTCTCAAGACCGAAACACATGTCAGGATTCTAAATAAACTGCGAAACAACCTTATGTTCTTTTCAATAAAATTGTTATGATGTTTCACATAAAGCCAGCCGCAAACTCCAATACTTGTGTAGTCTATTAAGCCAGACGAATTCCATACATACCTGAAACGAAAAAATATGTCATTATTAAATCGAATTATATTCTGAATAATATAGTTTTAAATTTCAATTCAAAATGAGAATAGTTCCGCTACACAATAAAGTTTTCAATATATTACATTATGCTAAACTGAATTTATTTCACGAAACGTTCTTTAAATATGATGAAGCGTAACGTTCAGGCTGATTAATTCGAATTATCCAAATGAAGCATCATTTTTTTTATCAACTCATATATTCTCATTCGATTAGAAATATGTTATGAAACTTCCCAGGTTTCATCACCAGTAGTCAAGTGGATCACAGCGTCATCACTCGCTCTCACGAACTGGTGTGTAGGGCAAAAAGTGCGGGTATTTATACGCGGTGAAGGTGTGGCTGTTGGTATGGGAAGACGACATATTGAAGGTGAAGGTAGGACAGGAGTGTGGGTGGAAGTGGTAGGGGAAATACTATGTGGGGGAACAGTTGCTATGGGAAGACGACATATTAAAGGTTTCCATGTGTCGGGCAGGCATTTGCTGTCATCGCGTTTGTTGAGGCCGTTTGATCTATTCTCAATTTCGAAGGTTTCACGAATAATGCGACTTGTTAGCCTTTTTTCCGTTGCAATAGTTTTGCAACTATCAAAGCCAATTTTGTGACCCGTATCTGCGTGATGTGTGAATAGGGCAGAGGATGGATCAGCTTTACGGACAGCAAGTTGGTGTTCATTCACTCTGTTAGCCACTCGTCTATTAGATTGACCTATGTATGATGACCTGGGACATTCCGAGCATGGTATTTCATATATATCGACACATGGAAACCTATAATATGTAGCCCCCACATGGTGTTTCCCCCATCACTCCCACCCCCAGTCCTGTCCCACCTTCACCTTTAATATGTCGTCTTCCCATAGCAACAGCCCCCCACATAGGATTTCCCCATCATTTTTAATGAATTCCCATCAATTCAATTTGTATTCTGGTTATCATCCTTTGTGCCTAACCTTGCACCTTTTGTTAAAATTCCAGTTGTCCAAAGATCAAGAAGTGCTTCGAATCTGCACACTGAAATGGGTTAACAATTCAATTTTTTGGTAAGGGGATATTTATTTCTAAAAACTTGTTCCATTTAAAATATTACATATTTTCTTATTTCAAGCTGGACTTCACTTAAGTAAAAAGCGAAAGGATCAAGTAACCATCATAAGTAACCGTTCTGAGCCAGTTATATTATGATCAAACATTTATTGTGAATGTAAATGAATCTTAGCGGAAATTAAAATGTTTCGTTCTTAATCTTGAACCAGCAGAAATTCTCCTTACATAAATCAACTTTTCCCCCGATCATATGGTATCGCATGACCGCTTATACGCCCAGATAAATCTCCAACACGCTCAGGGCCTTGATATCTCATTTCTGGTAGCCGGTTAAGGGCGAGAGACAGACCAGGCCGTTTGCGGTGATGCAAGAGACCCCGTAACCAGCTAACGGTACTCGGCAGCGCTTGTTCTTTATTTTGCTCATCTCGAGCGGCCTTCAGCGTTCGCCAGACCGATAAATTCGACCTCCAGGTCCGCCCTGCCACCGCTGGAGCCTCAGGACAAGAGTACGACCAACCTAGTTCGGCGACATACAATGTTGCGGATTCTTAACGCGTGTCGTAACGATCAGGTAGAAGTTACCAACGCGCGTGCCGTTTTCTCTTCATCCGTAAGGTTGAGGTGGTGAAGCGTCTGCTGTCTCTACCACTAGAGGCATGTATGATCTGCCCACTCCTCACATGCGGGGGAGTTTTGGCATCTTGGCTCATCTAAATACCCCTGTATACTGAATTTCATTCACATCTGTCCTTTTTTTGACCAAATTTTGGCAAAAATACAAGTTTAAGGAGGCCTGTAGATTAACGAATGGGCTCCTATCGCTATGATGAAAAATAACACAAAATTATGTTAATCTTCTTCAAATTTATTCTGTCTCTCATAATAACATCCATTTGAAACGACACACTTGAACCTACGCTTGATACGATCATCTTCTGGTAGACCTTTAGTTCCTTCGTCGTAGTTTGTTGCGCCACTACAAAAAACGTCGTACTCATCAAGTAATCAGACACCATTGGAGCTTTGTGACATGGCGCGTTATCATAGTGCAAAATTCAATCGTCATCCGCCCAAAAATCAAGCCACTTTCCATGTAAAGTAACTCTCAAACGCTCTATAACGCCTAAATAATATTCTTTATTATTACTCGGCAGCAACGTTAATCACAGAAAACAGCGAGTCTGATTTTGATTTTCGATCGACGTGGATTTTTCAGTTTCGACTCATTGTGTTCCGTCTCATTAAAGGCCGCCTTGTCGTTCGAAATTACTTTGTCATCGATACTTAGGCCTTTCATGTTAATATTTCGATCTAGCAGTTGTGAGAATTGTTGTTCGAACTGTTTACACTTCAGATTATCTATTTTTTCATTATTATATATGGCCTTATAAAACACAGCAAGTCATTTAGAGATTTTGATATATTTGTGCCTGTTAATTTCACATTCACAGCATTCGGATTATAAACTGTCTCTATCCTTCTTTACTAGCTTTAATTTCATAATTTTTTCTGTAACTAATAAGAAGTTTACTTCGTTCAGTCGGTCCACCTCCAAATGGACCTTCCAATTACGTTAATTTTCCTCTTTTTGTTAGAAGCGATGCATCAAGCACTTCTAATGTTCAGTCTTTGAAAAGAAGGTAAAATCATTATTCGAGTAATAGTCAAACTTATCGCATGTAGCCTGTGCTACATCAAGCATTATTCTAGCAATAGTCATAATGTAGCCTTTGCTACATTATGCACAATCATTCGGATAGTTAAATTTGTCGTACGTAGCTTGTGACATTTCGGTCCAAGTTACCACGGTTATTATTGTTAATATAGTAATCCAGTCGATTATCAAAATATTGGCAAATTCATTATTTATTCAATTATTTATTCAATTTATTTATTTATTTTTAGTGTAATAAGCATGTCTTTTGACTTGGTTTATATACAGTAAACCAGAATTATGGTTCGTTGTTATAATAGTATACTAGGAGTGTTTTACTTTAATTCCTTATCTTTCTAGTTGGTTTATCTAGTTCATCATCGAGATAACTACATACAAGTGCCCTTGAAGTAAAACTCTTCGTTAAACTACGCAGAAATTACAGTCCTCTTAAGCCCATCGAAATTAATCATCGAGATTAATTAAATTGACATTGCCTGTTACTTCAAAATACTGAAATAATAGGCAGAATACTGCGGTAAACTAACCGTGGTACGTTACATTTGGTATATGCCATTCCGAAGATTGTTGGAGTGTTTGCACCTCGTACTCGTGTCCACAATATCCACTGCAATAAGTTGGGTCTTTCCATACGAGATGTTGAGATTACCAGCTACTTTTCTCAGGTTCACATGACGATTTTAAAGCAGCCTTCGGTATTTGATGTCGAAGGCCGTCCAAAACAAGGCAGATCTTCGCACACTTTATGATAAGATTTAAACTCTATACACCACTGATACACTCTGTTTTTTGATAGAGCAAAGTCCCCAAAAGCTTTCTGGACAATAGATTTCGTTTGCGACACAGAATTATTCATTTCAAAATACGACAAAGCAAATATGTAATATGTAAACAGCTGCCAAATAAATACTCAAAATTGACATATATGTCAGTTAAGGGTCTACCCAATCAACAAACGGGATCCGTTGACAGGGTTTATTAGAATCATAATTTTCCAGGACTACTTTTTGATCAGAACATACTATATTTCCTACATTTCGACCTCTAGGATGACGTCTTGAAAAACATTAAGGTTAAATCCGGACATCTTTACATATAATCTGCTCTTAAAAAAATGAGGATATTGATTTTTTAGGAAGGTATATATTTTCTGTATCATTTTAATATTTTTATTCAAATACATAAACTTATAAGGAAAATCGTCTCCTGATTAATCGTGATGCAAGATTTTATTAAGTTTTTATCCTTGTGTTATCAGATGTGCACAAAGGGTTGTACGCAATTGAAAATTCTATTCTCATTATGCCAAAATAAGTTTTATAAGAGGATGAAACCTACAGAGCCCTTGGGACGTTTCAGGAGGGTCGCACACAAATGCAAGTGGTCAATTTCTTCGATGTTAATCAAAGTGTGATATCATGTTTACTGGCACGGAACTTCATCATTGGAACTGCTCGTCAAGGATCCAGAAGTGGTAGAGAACGTGCTACAACGCCAGAAGAAGATCGTTCTTCAACTATTTCGGTGAGAAGCCAGCCTCTCAGTACTTGCAGAATGGCAAGTCAACGTCTTCTTGATGGTACATGTACTGAGAGTTCCACTTACTCGCGAACACGAGCGTCAAAGATTAGAGTGGGCAATGGAGCGGGGGGTACAATGGCGATATTAATGGTGATATATACTCTTTACTGACGAGTCCTGGTACAAACGTTTTTCTCTGTTCAAGAAGTCCATCTTTTCTAGAAGACACAATTATGCTTTACGAAAGCGTTTGTCTCGATAGCAGAACTGACTTATTAGTACACCTAAAAACCATGACGTCTCAGATATAAGTTGATGAAGTTATCAACGGAGTAGTCTCACAATTTCAAGCAGCTATTGGCGGAAGTTTTGCTTCTCTGGATAATGATGCCACTGCCACACTGATCCCATTAGCTGAATACTGCTATAGAAAACAAGGGTATTTCAAATCTAGTTTTACCTCCAAAATTCCCTGACCTAAATCCAATCAAGGCTGCTAGAGACCTATTACAAATTACCCTTGATGCCCACAGACTACACTCAAAAATGCTTTAACATCTCCGACACCTTTGGCAACAAATTGAGCAGGATATTCTAAATAAGTTGGTGGAAAGCATGCAGAGAAGCTTCCAAGCCGTTATTGATGCACGTGGTGGTCATACCTTGTCCTGAGGGTGAATACAAGTATGAATTTACGAAATTTTCAGAATTTTGGTTTCACGTAAAATTTTAAACTTTTTTAAAATATTGTATTTTTGTTATTTTGAATACAGTAGTTCTTTGAAATCCTATTATTCTAACCTCAACCACATATATAAATATTTCAAAACGAAATAGTTTTTTAAGGGAAAAAACGAATAAATGCGATATCTTTAACTTTTGAAGAATAATTAATTTAATCTTTTACCTACTAGCGTCCCAAATTGAATGTCTGATATATTTGTTTTGTATTCAATTTGAAGAAATGCACCTATCAAATCAGGGCACGTTGTGACTTCTCATTCTCAACAAATATTACACTATATTTAACAAAAATATCCTACTTATTTCCAAAACTCACCACACTTTCGAAAAACCTATAATTCAAACCAATTATTTTTAATACGTTACATGACGCAAGCAGAAAAAATCCAATCTTACTACACTAGATTTATAACGTAATATAAGGTGAAAAAACATCATTCATACTGGAGTCGTATTACTCTAATTGAATATGAATAATAACATTAATTGGTTGAAAAACTACACGTGTCGGTTGCAATTCCTGACACTATCCGGTCGACGCCGTTATAACGATCAATAAAAAATTTTTTCAAGAAATTCTCTGTATGAGGTATTTTAAGTAGTTGTGTTCGGTGAAACTGAAGTATTGCATCAGGATTTTTCCTTAGACTTAGATCGTGGACGGTCTGCCATAAATTTGAGTATAGAGGTATGGAAAAGACAGTCGGAAACATAGAAAATTCAATGTTAATCTAGAGCAGCACGAATGTCCAGTGGAGCAGTGGAAGAATCAAAACCTCAGCACGATGTGATAACGAATGAACGACGCTAGTGAGAAAGATGCTTCGATCGAAATGAGGTTCTGCACTGTTTTCAGTTCAGCAATCAGAATCATTCGCATTTCAAACGTGGGGCTCGTTTGTCCATATCGGTTGAAAATAAAGTCCATCGAAATGTTCTGTGTAGAAGAAAATATCTCAAAAAAGTCCGAGATGGTCAATTTTCCTCGAAATTCTTTGTGAATTTTGAACAATCAGAAGATCCTGTGAAACGTGAAATGTCGACGGCGAATTTGAAAAATGAGATTTTCATTTCTGTCCCCTTTTTAGCTGGCCTAAAATTTCACGTGACCATACGTGAATGGTCGAATGAGGATCTATTTTATCCATTAAATTCACTACTTAACCACTTTATAGATTCTTATAGATAATTTTTAGTGACTCTGAGAAGTTCCAGCCCTTGATTAAAAGGATACTTTATTGAGATTGATTCGGTGATATTGAAATGTCTTCAAAACACTGTTTCTACTCAAGAAGACATCCATAATTCTCAAATATTATACAACACTCGAAAATATACAGGAAAATTCAGAATTATCACTGAAATTAAATAACATACTTAGCCGATGCAACTGTTTCATATGAACAGTATGGTTAAAAAATTTCGTACCAAAAAATGTTCCATATGAATTTCAAAATATAGCACATTATCTAGAACAACTTTTGAAACTCTCATCCATAATCGTCAGTCAACTATTTTGAATGATCAATAAGAACAATCAATAAAAATGGATCGCATTGCTTATTTCTATTCAAGACCTTGAAGCTTCAAAATAACGTACGACAGTTCCAACCGCTGTTTTGAAGAACGTGCCATATTTTTCAATTTATGTAGAACATTTTTTGGTACGGAATTTTTCAGATACTGAATTGTTTCAGTCGTTACTATTTGGAAGTTGATCATAATTAAAACAAATTGTAGAAATTACTATGTTCTACTACCAAAAAATATATATTACACATTTTCTTGTGACTCGAGTATTATTTAACGCAAAGGACCCTACTCCAAACATACCCAAATCAGGAGTTTATGAGTTATCTTGTTCTACGTGCAGTAATAAATATATAGGACAAACAGGACGTTCCTTCAAGACGACATAAAATGAGTTTCAGGAAAAATAAACAAAATTCTACTTTTGCCACTCATTGTCTAGATTCACGGTCATTCCTTTCCCACAATAGATAATCTTAAAATTTTACATGTAGATTCAAAAGAAAAGAAACTTGATTATTGAAATTTTCAAATTCGTTCACAATGAAAATAATGTAAAAAATAATGAACGACTGTATGGAGCTTTCTAAATCCAAATATTTGAGATATACAACAAAATAATGTAAAAATAATGAATGACTACGGAGCTATTTAACCCCAAAAATTATTTGAGATGTTTAAATGGGTACCATCTGTTTAACAACCTTTTTTGTCGATTGCCGACATTCCGATATCTGTTAGAAGGCCCCTCTTTTTTAACCCGGTTTTTTCCGATTGTAAACCTCTGTACGACTATTAGGTATTACCGAGAATCTGTTGAAATATTCAAAATATTTATCACTTTTGTTTAAATACCACTGTACCACTATTAGGTCTTCAGTTGTTTGATGATTGAATAGTTCATTTCCCGAAACTCGAGTCACAAGAAAATGTGTAATATATATTTTTTGGTAGTAAAACATAGTATTTTCTACAATTTGTTTTAACGGAATTTTTTATTCATAATATTCATATGAAGCAGCTGTGTCGGCTAAGTATGTTTTTTAATCTCAGTCAATTTTCCATATTTTCTATACATTTACATATTTTTGAGTGTTGTGTGACATTTGATGATATTTTGATATAAACAGAGTTTCTGAAATATTTAGATTCAGTTTTTTATTTTTTCAATTAAATTATGTGGAGGTCTCACCGAACTATTTAGTTTTAATATTTAAATTTAAATTAGTAACAAAATTTGCAATAGACTAAAACAGAATAATATTATAAAATTTTAATATCAAAACAAATTAAAATATGTTTATCTTCTACAATTTTAATTTCAAAAAATTTTCATTCAAAAAAACTTTTAGAATTAAATTAATGTCTAAAACAAGCACCGCTTACATTTTATAGACGTATATAATCAAAACCCAATATACAATGTCAAATGGAATAAATAAACCAAAAGATATACGAAAGTCATTAAAATTAATAAATAAATATTTAAAGGAGACAAAATTTGTTTCTGGTCTTACCTTCAGAACGCCATTTGCATTTTAAAAACATGAACACACTTAAAGGACTTCTCAAAGAATATAATTTATTTGAAATATTTAATATATTTAAATATTCGAATAAGTAAATTCAGAAATCTCTCAAAGCATGCACTATATCTTCAAAAAACAAATATAGTTCTAAGCAATTCCGTCTTCAGTTCTGAAATATATTCAAAAAACTAACCTATATCAAACAACGTACCACGTGTAAATGAATAATGTTTCGAGACATAGATCATCTTTATAATTCAAGATTGATCTATGTTCTAACAGAATCAAAGAACAGTGTGAGTTATTTTTAAGGCTTACTTAAATTCATTGACATTGGCTTCAATAAATCTCATTATGGAATGTCAATGAATTTAAGTAAGCCTTAAAAATAACTCACACTGTTCTTTGATTCTGTTAGAACATAGATCAATCTTGAATTATAAAGATGATCTATGTCTCGAAACATTATTCATTTACACGTGGTACGTTGTTTGATATAGGTTAGTTTTTTGAATATATTTCAGAACTGAAGACGGAATTGCTTAGAACTATATTTGTTTTTTGAAGATATAGTGCATGCTTTGAGAGATTTCTGAATTTACTTATTCGAATATTTAAATATATTAAATATTTCAAATAAATTATATTCTTTGAGAAGTCCTTTAAGTGTGTTCATGTTTTTAAAATGCAAATGGCGTTCTGAAGGTAAGACCAGAAACAAATTTTGTCTCCTTTAAATATTTATTTATTAATTTTAATGACTTTCGTATATCTTTTGGTTTATTAATTCCATTTGACATTGTATATTGGGTTTTGATTATATACGTCTATAAAATGTAAGCGGTGCTTGTTTTAGACATTAATTTAATTCTAAAAGTTTTTTTGAATGAAAATTTTTTGAAATTAAAATTGTAGAAGATAAACATATTTTAATTTGTTTTGATATTCAAATTTTGTTATATTTCTTCTATCAAGTAAAAGGCCTTTCTATTTTAGAATAATATTAATATTATTTGTACAAATAAGAAAAACTTAGGTTCACTCTTAGTCAATAGCAAAGACTGTCATGAAACGTGTGAAAAAATCTGTATATACATATTATATTGTAAAGAATTCCCTGCATTTTACATAGGTTAGGACGATCTATAAACATAAGGGTAGAAGAACATAAAAAAGTATATTACATAATAAAATAACATCTGGTTTTTCGTAACATTGTATAAATAACAAATAACCATTTCATAGATTTCAGTAGAACTGAGATTCTACACGTATGTAATAAAAGCAGGAGAATGAACCTTTTAGAAAGTTTGGAAATTTGTTCAGCACATGGTAAGAAGCTACCAATCATAAATGAACAACTTCAATTTAATTTATCATTATTAATTATATTCGCAATGTAAAGTTTTAGACAGACTCTTTGTTCGACATTTTCATTCATTGTGAAAATCTTAATCCTGACGAAATGTAAACAAACTAAATGACAGATGACTCTCATACTCCTAGTGATTATACAGAACAGTTTTGTCAACTTAGCGACAAAAAACCCTAGAAAATCTATTTGAACAGGCTTTTTGTATGATCAGTTCGTTGTTCTGTCTTGAAATAATGTATAAAGTAAAAAACAAATGCATAGAATTTTCACCGTTCGAACGCGACCAACAAGGACGGAAATAAATATTTCAAATCTCCCAATTAGCGTTCAAATCGATGAAATCACTCCTCGGTCAAGAAAGACCCATTCGCTGACCTTCAATTAGGTAAATTCAAGCAATGAATAAAAAATGAGGCAGGGCAGAGATGTCCGAACCAGTGGTACCAACCGTTCGGATCGCTTTCCGTGAAACATTTTACATCGGCTCATTAATATGCAAAGAAGAATTACCAGCTCTCTCAATCAGAAAGATACTGGTAGGGGCTCGGCAGCAGGCATTAAATTTTAAATGGAAAATTGCATTTCAATTACTCCAAATTTGAATATAAAGTGATGCAGCGGCTCAAGGAGCGGTTGCAGTGCTATGGACTTAATGGTGGTCGGATGACATTACGATTGGACTGGTAAGCGATAAGTGGTATTCATTGTGATGACGCTCTTATTGAGAGCCTTTGGAGATATCACTAATTTAGCATTATTTCTCCTGTATGTGCGTTAAAAGTTTCATCGGGTCCTTTTTGCGCGGCCGCCATTTTAGTTTAGATGACATGTGTCATTTGTCAAATGTAGAAAACTGTCATTTTAGCATGACGCTTTTGAGTTGCGACGAGATTATTGGAACGTCTCATTTGAACTACATGCATGTTGAATTTATATGGAAATCAAAATTTTTTATATTTTTGAGAAAGAGTTATTTTTCATTAATATAGGATCAGAAAACAATACATTTTGTAACAAACAGGGCTTGGTACGTTTGTCTGAAGAGTTCAGTACGCATGCCTGGAACGAAACAAAAAATGTTTGCTTATTTATATTTTAATTTCAATTGGCAATTTATATTCGTTGGTTTTTCTTAATTCCATTTGATATTGTTTGATGAATTTTGATTTTATACGTCTATTAAATATGAGCAGTGCTTATAAAGACATTAATTTAATTCTTAAAGTTTCTTCAAAAAAATTTTTGAAATTAAAATTGTAGAAGACAACAGATTGAATCTGTTTTGATATTCAAATTTTGTAATAATCCTTCTATCAAGTAAAAAACCGTTCCTTCTTATTTTATTTTATATATAATATATAATTATATTAGGTTTTTTAAATAAAGAAATTCATTATACAGTGTTGAATGGTTTTAACTAAGGCCAAGTGCCTTATAAGCTTTGTATGATTTTTTGTGAACCTGGAACATAGAGTACCTTGGATATAAAGGTACTTACTTACATGTTTTTTGAAGATTATGTATTTCTAAGATGCCACTGGGTAAGTCTATACATTGTTTAACTGATTTTATTATTTTTTTATATGTAAAATTGAACTGATCTTATCGTAACTTTAATTATTTCTTGAGGATGTGCTACATGTTTTGAGATTTTTTGAAGTAATTTATTTAAATATATTGAATATTTCAAATAAATTAGTTTTTGAGAAGTTCTTGAAATTATGTTTTATATTTTTGAGAAAGAGTTATTTTTCATAAGTAAAGGATCAGAAAACAATGCATTTTGTAACAAACAGGGCTTCGTACGTTTGTGTGAAGAGTTCAGTACGCATGCCTGGAACGAAACAAAAAATGTTTGCTTATTTATATTTTAATTTCAATTGACAATTTATATTGGTTGGTTTTTCTTAATTCCATTTGATATTGTATGATGAATTTTGATTTTATACGTCTATTAAATATGAGCAGTGCTTATGAAGACATTAATTTAATTCTTAAAGTTTCTTCAGAAAATTTTTCGAAATTAAAATTGTAGAAGACAACAGATCTGTTTTGATATTCAAATTTTGTAATAATCCTTCTATCAAGTAAAAAACCGTTCCTTCTTATTTTATTTTATATGGAATTGTAAATGAAATCTCAACCTTCAAGTCTTCAACACAATATATTTCATCAACAAAAAGAAATTATGATGTTAAACAAAGACACAACATATTAATTATTTTATCAAGAGCCCATCCGAAAGGTTTTAATACGAAAAAAATTGAGACGTTTACACGCTGACTCTTACCAAAGAATAAACGCGAAACTTCAATTAAAACTATAAAAACAATAGCTGCGAAAAATAGTTTCTATCATTATTACAAGTCAATTAAAAACAAACTAATCTTAAATATTTTTGATTGTCTCGGTCTTTACTTGACGGAAATTCATCTTCAATATAGGAAAAACAAATGTTAACTTCCGCTATTTAGCGGAAGTAAACATTTGTTTTTCTTATATTAATCTTAAATAAACATTAACCAAATAGACTCCATCTCAAACAAAGAAAAAAAGATGAATTCATCCCTTTATTATAGTTCGCTGAATTTGTGAAAAAAGGGCCAATAGTTTTTCAAAATTAGATATTAATATTGCTTTTAAATCTTAAAATATATCGCCGAAGGTTTTAACATATTTAACTTACCATAGCAACTAAATAGGACACAGGGATGCGATTCAACGAACATCAAATGAATTTCACCAATAACAAGCAAACTTACATTTTTATTGTATCAAAAATGCCATTATTTCCCCACAATAGGTAATCAAAATATTTTAAATAAAATAATAAAAAACGGTTTTTTACTTGATAGAAGGATTATTACAAAATTTGAATATCAAAACAGGTTTAATCTGTTAGCCTTCTACAATTTTAATTTCAAAAAATTTATTCAAGAAACTTTAAGAATTAAATTAATGTCTTAATAAGCACTGCTTATATTTAAAAGACGTAAAAAATCGAAATCTAAATAACTTATTTAGATATCCAATAATATTGAATATTCTAAGTAAGATAGTTTTATGAAATTCTTAAGATTATGTTAAACATTTTTGAAAGATATCTGTTTTCATAAGATTGATCAGCAAAAACAAAATTTTGTCTACTCAAAATATTTAATTTATAGGATTCTGATTAACAATTTTTATTTATTGGATTTTGTTATATCATTTGGATGTGTTATAATGAATTTTTATTTTATATGTCGTTTGATAAGTGGTACTTATATGACATTAATTTAATTTAATTTCTGAAGTTATAATTATTAAATATAATTTTTTTAAATTAAAGATGTAGAAGGCTGATTTTAAAATATTTAAATAATGAAAATAGTAGAATCTAATCATTTGAATTTCTTATACACAAGCTGACATGGCACGATGTTCGATTATAAATTTGCGTATCATTAGGGTTTTTTCGTAATTTATATACACAATATTGTAAAAAACGCTGAGAAACACTGACGTGAACTCAGGAGCTTTTACGCCTTTTGAACAGTCCACTGAGAAAATTTCAAATGTGGATAACGACGAAACCAGTAAACCGATTTTCACCCATTAACGATACAACCGAGATATTCAGATTCCAACCCTATCTTGAAAGTTTCAAGTCTTTATCTCTTTCCATTCAGAAGTTTACGGACAACTGATAGAACCGGCCGAACAGAAATACTTTTGTCCTCCGATTCTTCATCAGTGAGTCCGACTTGGTTGTCTAAAGCCATTTTCGACTTTAAATTCGAAAATAACAAACATTTGAGCGAAACAATAGCCCTGAAATAGCGCAAAAATTGTATGAATTAAAGGATGCTCTTGTACGACCGTGCAAAACCAGAAGAAGTGAAGAAACAAAGAAGTATCAGCCATTCCAGTTCAAAATTACTAATTCCTAAAGACTGCATCGTCTAAAACGTCAGTCGTAAAGAAATCCATACGATTAACATTACTATCGATCGACGATGTCCAATAGATAATCGATATGCTCTTTTGGCCATCCATGAGCACATTCTATGAAAGATAAAATATATCTTCAGCCATTAACAGCCTCAGCAAGTAACATTTACCGTTTCACATTAAAATACTTATCGAAATAAAATAAAACCATTTCATAATCACGGCCATATTAATTTTATTAATAAACAGGTTGACGCACTTGATTAGATATGTGTGTATCTTGTATAGTGTGCGAGAAGAAAGATACTAAAGGTGGGCATGCACGACAGGGATTGGGGGACATTATTGGCAGCACAAAACAAACCTGCATTGGGACCATTAAAAGGTTAATTTATTCATAGTAGTAGTTTTTACGAAATAATGCAATCTATGGAATGATATTTGGGTATGAATGAACGATGTGATCACTTCACAGGACATTTTATGTTCGACCTCAATCCGAAAGAGTTTCTACTTAGTTACATAATTGTGAATAAAACATGGATCTATTATAATACATCTGTGACTGACTAAAGAATAGTCCAAGCTAACTAATTCTCATTGCATAAAACTCAAGTAATTTGGAATCGACTGTTGACTCGCTTTTAATGGATTTTTTCATACCAGTCTTGATCGAGTATTATTTCGAACTCTGAATCTTATATCAAACATTTACTCTTCCACCGATAAGCTGGTCTTCCAAGTCAAAACCACCGTTCTTGATACTTTGTAAACACTCAAGACTGTCACTAGTAGCAGCCTCACACTAAATATTTTAGAACATTCGAAAATCTTATACATATTAGGCCTAACCAAAGTAATTCTGAACTCAGAACCATTTGGTTGCAACTTCGACGCTCTAAGAAATTGGCAATCAATTGACCAATTGAGGATAGTTCGTGATTGAGTTAAATTCTTCCTGTCCGTCTGACCGTATCTGGGCTTTAAATATTTGCACGGTTGTTTCAAAGTCCCAATATATTTTTTTAAATTTTGGTTATCCTGATATTCCTAGATCTTCTGTGAAGATTCCTCAGAAGATTTCCCAGCTTGTGCGAGTTGGGGGTTCAATGGTGTTCTGGGTAGGCTTTGTTACTGCGATCTTGCGCCACTCTAGGTGACAACACTGTTAATTTTCGATCCAATAGAGAAATAGTGGCCGACATCCGTCCAACTATTAGGAGTACAAATAAGTTTCCGCCGTTTTATTGTAGATGGCACGGTACGGAGTGTCGGTTAGCTTTCGCATATGATAACCGGCTTAAAAAATAGTTTGGACATTCAAGAACAACATAACCTATTAATATCATTGATTTTATATTAGTAAAATATAATTTTTATAAGTTTGAGCCAAGTAAGCGTCATTTGCGGGAAATATTAGTTTACTTCTTTAATTTAAAGAAATCTGCTGCTGAGGCGCATCAATTGCTCGTCAAAGCATATAGTGAGGGTGCTTTGAGTGAGAGAACGTGTCCAGAGTGGTTTCAAAAGTTTAAAAACGGTGATTTCTACGTAGAAGACAAAGATCGCAGTGGAAGGCCAAAAACTTACGAGGATGCAGAATTAGAGGAATTATTGGAGGAAGATTCATCTCAAACACAAAAAGAACTTGCTCTAACATTAGAAGTCACTCAGCAAGCAGTCTCACATCGTTTAAAACCGTTCTTCTATAATAAATATTTAATTTGTGTTAAAAAACGGCGGAAACTTATTTGTACTCCTAATATAAAATTTATTTCTCACCTGAACAGGATTCGAACCCACGACCTTCCGATTACGGGCCCTACGCCCTACCATTGATCTGTCAGCACTCCTATGATCAAATGAGAAAAATCGAAAACTATCGTGTTCTCAAATTCGAACAATTACGTATCCACCAAGTTGAAATTAGGTATTCATACCTAAAATAACTATTTGAATGTTTGCACAAAATTTCAGTAGGGTTAAGCGATTCAAAGGTACAGTTAGATAGCAATTCTCAACATTCAGCTTAAAAATTTCATTTGAAGTTATGCATCGAATAACATTTCCAAAATGTAAACTATTCGGCTATTGAACCCTATGAAAAAAACGATTTTTGGCAACCGTCATTCATAAAACTCTTTGCTGAAGTCACAAAATCGAAAAGTATCGGATCGATTTGAAATAAAGTTCACGTTTTCTGGACGCTTGTATTTCAAATAAATCCAGGCAAAACACCATTTTATATAGATCTAAAATTACATGTAGAAAGTTTCTTCATTTATTGAAACAATCGAAATGTCTTTCTACTCATAATACACCGTGGCAGTTTCTAGTTAGTCTACAACCGATAATTATCAGGTTCTCCTAATCTTCTGGATATTTTAATGGCATATTGTAAACTAATGACTTAAGACGGTCACTTCTAAAATAATCCAGTGAGTTCCAATCCGGGGATCGAGCAGGTCATCAGTGAGTTCCGGCTCAACCAATGCAGTATTCCCTGTTAGAGATTAATGACCAAACACTTTAAATGGATAAAAGGCTGTTCATAAAAATCCAAATTTCATATAGAATAAAATTTGTATTTGATGAAATATGGAAAAGTTGAAATTGTCGAAATACGTTTTCGTTCTATATCTTCGGAAAAAGAATTAATCGAAGTATAAGAGTGCAAGAAATAACCCACTTGAACCTCTGCCATATGTTTAATAATTTCATGGAGCAATTCCTCCGATATTCCTGAAAAACTCAGATATAACACTTTTTAATTAGAGCCTCCGGGGATTGAAATGCTAGTCGGAAATGATGCGCTGCATCGGATGGTGAGCATTTCCGTGAAAAAAAACGGAAATTACCCTCTGATAATAGGCAGAGAGTCCACCCCCATCGATCAGGAGATAATGTATTCAATTACAGACCACGTTCAATTACCATCCCCTGGATTAGATAGAGTTCTACTCTAGCTTATCCGAGCTTATCTATTAGTCCCGTACGTCATTTTTTCGTAATGTATATCGCTTCGCTCAGCTCAATCCGCCCGCAAATGCGACATTAATTATCGGGTTAACAACAAGCTCAATCCTGGTAATACCGATGGACCATTATATTGTAATTGAAAACATGCATATGAAGCAGTAATTTATTTCCACAAAAATGTTTGTACTACTACAACAATTGTTTCACCACGATGTGGCTTCTTCAGGTATTACATTGTACTGTCTGATGGTATTCAGTGTAACCGAGTTTAAATACATTTTTAGGTACGTGACCAAATAATGGAAGCACAATTCATAAAAACTCTGGGTGTTTATTGGAGTTGGCCGCTAAAAATGCCAGTAAGGAAAAATATTCAGTAATGGAGACTTATCAACATCTGTTTGTTCGTTCAAAAGGATTTTACGGGCATTATACCTGTTGATTTCAAGAAATTCTGAAAGTGTTAATCTAGAACTTTTGCTTTCAACGTGGATAATTTCATAATTATTGTTGAAATTATGCCTGAATTCCTTAAGATGATTAGCATACTACTCTGTCAAGAAAGTACCGGGAATTTTCAATTAAAACAACATTTTTACATTTAATCGTCAAAATTTATTGGGTCGCCTTCAAAATAGGCTCCATTTGCTCCAATACATCTATGCCAACGGCACTTCCAATTATCGAAACATTTTTTATAGGCGCTTTCCGGGATGGACTTTAGCTCTCGCGCCGAAATTTGTTTAATGGCTTCAATCGACTCAAAACGGGTGCCAATTTTAGTTTTGGGAAGAGGAAAAAGTCGCAGGGAGCCAAATCCGGCGAATACGGTGGTTGCTGAAGCACGTTTGTTGGGTTTTTGGCGAGAAAGTCAGTCACAATCGTAGCTCGGTGAGAAGGCGCGTTATCGTCATGCAAAATCCATGAGTTGTTCGCCCACAAATATGGCCGCTTCTTACGGATACGCTCACGCAAAAGTTTCATAACGCCTAGGTAATACTCCTTGTTTACCGTCTGACCCTCTGGAACGAATTCGTAGTGCACCACGCCACGGATATCGAAGAAAACAAATGAGCATCACCTTCATTTTCAAGCGGCTTTGGCGTGGTTTTTTCGGTTTCGGCTCATTTTTTGCCACCCATTCCGATGATTGCTGGCTTGTTTGCATATCGTACTCGTAGACCCAGGTCTCATCACCAGTTATAATGCGTTCCATGAATGTAGAATCGGAATTACAGCGATCCAGCATGTCTGAAGCAACCTGTTCGCGATGACATTTTTGAAGAAAATTCAGGTCTTTCGGTAGGAGTCGTGCGGCCACCTTTCTCATGCCCAAAATATCAATCAAAATCGTACGTGCGGACTCGTGGGATATCTTAAGATCATGTGCTATCTCTCTCAAGCTGGTACGACGGTTTTCCAGCACCCTTTCCTTAATTTTATCGACGTTATCTTCGATCGAAGTCGTCGATGGGCGTCCACTTCACGACCGTCCTTGAAGGCTCTGTACCACTGATATGCACGTTTTCGATAGAGCATTATCACCAAAGGCCTTTTGCAACAGTTTCAATGCATCGGCACACGAAAATTCATTTGCAACACAAAATTTTAAACAAATTCTTTGCTCAACGTAATCACCCACAGTAAAAATCGGCACGCACTCTGACATCGACTGACTTAATCAGCTGTTGCAAACACACTAGTTGACAGATCCCGCTCAAGCTTGGCATAGTAATTAAGGACAGTGGTACCAACCTAGGAAAAAAAAATTTTACCTGCCTCATTGCCCCGCCAGATTTAAATCGATAATTCCCGGTACTTTCTTGACAGAATGTATGTCGAATGTACAGAATTGGATATATAACCCCTTTGGTGTTCTTGGACACGTTTCTTGAATGATCTACCAGTCTGGCCAATGTATACTAAAGGGCAATCTTTGCAAGTCAACTTGTAGACTCCGGATTTATTTTCTTTATTTGTACGATCTTTATTGTTTTTTATGTGGGTACTAAGGTTACAAATTGTCTTAAGAGTCGCGTTATAATTGAAACAACTTTTGAAATATTTAGCAATACTTTCAGATCCATTTACATAAGATAACGAAAAATATTTCTGTGTATTGTTTGACGCGTCAAACAACAATCCCTTTCTTATAGACAAAATGGTATCCAATAAACAAAAGAAAATGGCATTAAATCTCGTGTACCCAATCATAAAAACATTTTACATGTAGATTCGAAAGAAAAGAAACTTGATTATTGAAATTTTCAAATTCGTTCACAATAAAAATATTGTAAAAAATAATGAATGACTGTATGGAGCTTTGTAAATCCAAATATCTGAGATAGGCAACAAAATAATGTAAAAATAATTAATGACTTTACGGAGCCCCAAAAATTATCTGAGATATTTAAATGGGTAACATCTGTTTAACAACCTCTTTGTCGATTGCCGACATTCCGATATCTGTTAGAAGGCCTCTCTTTTTTAACCCGGTTTTTTATCACGTTCCGATTGTGAACCTCTGTACCACTATTAGGTGTTACCTAGAATCTGTTGAAATATTCAAAATATTTATCACTTTTGTTTAAATATCACTGTACCACTGTTGGGTCTTCAGTTGTCTGATGATGGGATAGTTCATTTCCCGAAACTCGAGTCACAAGAAAATGTGTAATATATCATTTTTTGGTAGTAAAACATAGTAATTTCTACAATTTGTTTTAATTATGATCAACTACCAAATAGTAACGGCTGAAACAATTCAGTATCTGTATAACATTGTCTAACGCAAATTCACACATATCAATCAGGGAGGTCGTGTCGATATTGTACATAATTTCGGATCAGCCAAATACCTTGATTAATACTCGCGGAAGTGAGTTAATGGCTTGTACGTTTTGACCATAATACCGGAAATCCTACGAAATATAAGCCTAGAGCGTACACGACCATTAAACTTAATTACGGCATTACGATAGATTAGCTGGACAGATCTCGCTAGAAATCTGGAAGGCTATCGGCTCAGTTCTATTATTATCTACCGAAAGTGCTCAATGTGATCGATAATGTTGCTATCTCAAGATCACTCAAGAATATTTTTCAACGTCATTTTGTTTCATACACAGGTAGGACCTCTGTTCAACTGGATTTAGGGATGTATAATAAATAAACTTGTCAAAACATTACGTCGTCTGATGAGTTTTCAATCTCACACATAGATGGCGCACACAAGAGTATTATTTTCTGGTTTTCTGGTAACCCAAATCGGTTTTGTTCCAAAGTTACAGTGATTTCAGTGAAACAACTTTTGTGATTTTCGAAGCAATGGACAGAAAATTGCTTGTGTTCAGAAAACGTTGTTTTATGATGGGAAGATACATCGTTGAAACTAAAGGTCAGCTTAATAAGTGTTATCTCGTTCTTCATCAGAAAAATCGAGCATTATTGACTCGTTTGTGGAATAGACCACGCTCTGTTCGCCCAAAAGAGATGTCAAGGCACGAAATGTATGAAGCAATATATCCCAAATTAAAAATGGTTGATTTGATTATACAGGCCCCCAAAGGTTTTCCTTAGTACCAAGTATTTTAGAAACGATTCAATGTTTGGAGAGTTAAATGTAAATATGAAATCAGTTTTTCTTTATTAGCTCTCCTTTTATAGATACATACATTAGCTTATCTATTAATACTTTATCGATTAACGCTTATTCGAGTATGAAAGTTCTCAAATTATTATATACAGTATGATCAAGGTATGCCGTTAATCTTGGGTCTACAGTAAAACCCTATTTAACCTTCTAGCCATAAAACCGCAAATTTACCCCTTTTACAGATCCGAAATAAAAAGGCTATAAAACCCTTATTGAACAATTTTAAAGGTAATTATTCAAATACTTCAATATTAGCCTTCTACATATTTAATTCCAAAAAATTATATTTAATAATTAAAACTTTATGAATTAAATCAAATTAATGTCATATAAGTACCACTCATATCAAACGACATATAAAATAAACATTCAGTACAAAACATCCAAATGATATAAGAAAATCCAATAAATAAAAATTGTTAACCAAAATTCTATTAATTAAATATTTTGAGTAGACAAAATTTTGTTTCTGCTCATCAATCTTATGAAAACAGATATCTTTCAAAAATGTTTAACATAATCCTAAGAATTTCATCATAAAACTATCTTACTTAGAACATTCAATATTATTGGATATCTAACTGAGTTACTTTTTATAAAATCTCAAGATATGTGAAAACATTACTGAAAAACAAGTTTTAAGAGAGACTTTGCTTCGTCCGTACTCAATTATATTCATATTCAATAAAATATAACATCAATCAACAAAAAACATTTTCTCACCTTTTAACAATTCAAAAGCTTCTAGTAAATGAATACTGAAAATTTAAATGGAGTGTAATGTTAACTTAAATGAATAATTCTGTGGTTTACCATTGATCTAAAAGATTGAAAGGCAATTTAACGGCCTCTGTTATAGCACAAGGACCATCTGTATAAAGAATGTTAAGGAAACCAAATAATTATATATTATGAATTAAATGAAATAAATAGATAGAAGGTATATAAAATTATTTAAATATTTTAATATTAACCTTCTACATATTTACTTTCGAAAAATTAGATCTAATAATTATAACTAATTAATTTAATTCCTCAAGTTATAATTATTAAATATAATTTTTTGAAATTAAATATGTAGAAGGCTTATATCAAAATATTTAAATAATTTTATATACCTTCTATCAAGTATAAACCTCTATTTATTTTATTGTATGAATTCAATGTGGAGATATAATTTCAGACGCCCCTTCATCAACTTTTTGTTAGTTTGATTAGTTCAGAAGTTCCTAGGGTGATTCAAAAACCCCTTAGTTAATTACACTGGTGGACAAGATATATGCATGATTCGAACTTGGACGCCACAATTGGTACCAAACACTACGCACGTGAATAAACTTCACAGTATTGCACACCGAGCTAATCCAAGTAGTGAACTGTACTCCCAATTATTTTTAATAACTATTCGAGTCTATTCGAGATGTATTTTAGACTATTCCGATTCGAAGAATCTTCTGTTACTATAGCTAGATACTCCTCAGAAATTTGGAAAACATATCCACCGATACTTCAATTCAATACTCAATATAGATCAATGAAATAATAATTTCCGAAAACGTGTTTTAATTTTTTTCTCATAGGTCAGTGTTGTCGCTAACCTCTTTCAAGCGACTCCAAAACGAAAAGTCTAGCTCGAAAATTAAATCGAATCACCCCAGGGATTTATTCTCATCTAACCCTCCAGTGACCGACGTCCATCAATAAAATACCGACTAGCTGCCCCGTTTGCGACTAATCAACAACCCTTGTGTCATGTCACAATCCCCAAATCCGTCCTTTATCCCGGTTATTTTGCACCGGATCCAACAGGCCATCGACATCGGCATCCGACTGCTAGATTTCGACAACAACGACGCTTTCAACCCTTTGACACGCAAAGGGCCGTGGGGGGAAAAGGGAAGTCGGTTTCGAGCCCGCTGGGCGACTCTGCGGTCACATGTGATGCAATCAAACTGTCAATTAGACAGCCAGTCGTTTCCTCTTTAATTAGTGCCAGTCTAATCTACACGTGACGGGATCAGTCATTAGCTACTCGTTTTGGGGCGGTATCCTTCTGTCGATGCTACGACTATAGGGATGAGAAACGGGAGTTGTCAATCTTTGCTATCATTCTTATTACGATTAGTCGATATACGATTCTGTATCAGTCAGAATTTTTAAGGAAATCTCTGAATATGTTGCGAAATATCTCGCATTTCTGTCAAATTTCTGGGTTTCCTTTGGTATATTCCTTAGTTCCTTAAAACATACAATATACCTTGTTAACTATTGATCCATATCTATCTTAAGTGTTTCTTCTAAAGCCATCGAAGTAAGCCGAATGAGAAACTATCTAAGTATATTTAACCTTATCTCGAATCATCAACATTTTTCGATCTCACAAGGACTCGGTTGTTTATTCTGGACTGAATGCATAGCCTTGGATAGAACTAGGTCTATGAAGGTCCGTGAAACATTTTCCCAAATATATGTTAATATTGGGTATTGTTCAGGGTTCTGTTTTGGGACCGTTGCTGTTCATTCTTTTCATTTTTGTTGATGATGCTTCGACTGCGGTGCCGAGTCTTGTCGAACTCATGCGATGCTGTGAAGTTGTGGTAGACAACTTTGTTCGGTAGTGTCAGGTGAATACTCTCGTTGTAAATGTCGCAAAGACACATTTGGTAATTTTTCAAATGAAGAGCTCAGTAAAAGAGTCAATTTCTTTTTGGCACCTGAAGAGTGATCTACTGTCTAAGGATTCGGTTAACTGGGATTATATATTGGTAATATAAGAAAAACAAATGTTAACTTCCGCTATTTTATTGATTTACACGACAATTGTTTCGTCATACCATGACTTCATCAGGTGAATATTTAAACAGATAGCAAAGTTAAGTTAACCAAATAATACAGCTTTCATATTATTCCACAAGAAGTAGTGAAAGTCATAAAAAATCAAGGTGTTTATTGGAGAGTTTGCCACTAAAAAACGCCATTAGGAAAAGATATTCAGTAGTGTAGATTTGTCAACATCCGTTTGTTCATTTACAAGGATTTTACAGGCATTGTACTTGTTGATTTCAAGAAATTCTAAAAGTGTTAATCTAAAACTTTTGCTTTCGACGTGGATAATTTTATAGTTATTGTTGATATTATGCCTGAATTCCTTAAGGTGATTAGCATATGTCGAATGTACAGAATTCGATATATAACACCTTTGGTGTTCTTGGATTCTTTTCTTTTCTACCTGTCTGACTAATATATACTAAAGAGCAATCGTTGCAAGTCAACTTGTAGACTCCAGATTCATTTTCTTTATCTGTTCGATCCTTATTATTTTTCATGTAAGTACTAAGGTTATTAATGGTTTTAAAAGCTACGTTGTACAACCCCTTTCTTATAGACAAAATGGTATCCAATAAACAAAAGAAAATGGCATTAAATCTCGTGTACCCATTCATAAAAGAGGACAATACACAGAAATACTTTTCGTTATCTTATCTTCATGGACAATATTGCTTAATATTTCAAAAATAGTTTCAACTACAACGCAGCTTTTAAAACCATTAATAACCTTAGTACTCACATGAAAAACAATAAGGATCGAACAAATAAAGAAAATAAATCTGGAGTCTACAAGTTGACTTGCAACGAATGCCCTTTAGTATATATTGGCCAGACAGGTAGATCATTCAAGAAAAGAATCCAAGAACACCAAAGGAGTTACATATCAGATTCCGTACATTCAACATACTACTCTGTCAAGAAAGTACTGGGAATTTTCAATTAAAAGAATATTTTTACATTTAATCGTCAAAATTTATTGGGTCGCCTTCAAAATAGGCTCCATTTGCTCCAATACATCTATGCCAACGGCACTTCCAATTATGGAAACATTTTTTATAGGCGCTTTCCGGGATGGACTTTAGCTCTCGCGCCGAATTTTGTTTTATGGCTTCAATCGACTCAAAACGGGTGCCACGAAGGGGCAATTTTAGTTTTGGGAAGAGGAAAAAGTCGCAGGGAGCCAAATCCGGCGAATACGGTGGTTGCTGAAGCACGTTTCTTGAGTTTTTGTCGAGAAAGTCAGTCACAATCGTAGCTCGGTGAGAAGGCGCGTTATCGTCATGCAAAATCCATGAGTTGTTCGCCCACAAATTTGGCCGCTTCTTACGGATACGCTCACGCAAACGTTTCATAACGCCTAGATAATACTCCTTGTTTACCGTCTGACCCTCTGGAACGAATTCGTAGTGCACCACGCCACGGATATCGAAGAAAACAATGAGCATCACCTTCATTTTCGAGCGGCTTTGGCGTGGTTTTTTCGGTTTCGGCTCATTTTTTGCCACCCATTCCGATGATTGCTGGCTTGTTTGCATATCGTACTCGTAGACCCAGGTCTCATCACCAGTTTTAATGCGTTCCATGAATGTAGAATCGGAATTACAGCGATCCAGCATGTCTGAAGCAACCTGTTCGCGATGACGTTTTTGAAGAAAATTCAGGTCTTTCGGTACGAGTCGTGCGGCCACCTTTCTCATGCCCAAAATATCAATCAAAATCGTACGTGCGGACTCGTGGGATATCTTAAGATCATGTGCTATCTCTCTCAAGCTGGTACGACGGTTTTCCAGCACCCTTTCCTTAATTTTATCGACGTTATCTTCGATCGAAGCCGTCGATGGGCGACCGCTTCACGACCGTCTTTGAAGGCTCTGTACCACTGATATGCACTAGTTTTCGATAGAGCATTATCACCAAAGGCCTTTTGCAACATTTTCAATGCATCGGCACACGAAAATTCATTTGCAACACAAAACTTTAAACAAATTCTTTGCTCAACGTAATCACCCATAGTAAAAATCGGCACGCACTCTGACATCGACTGACTTAATCAGCTGTTGCAAACACACTAGTTGACAGATCCCGCTCAAGCTTGGCATAGTTATTAAGGACAGTGGTACCAACCTAGGAAAACAAATTTTTACCTGCCTCATTGCCCCGCCAGATTTAAATCGATAATTCCCGGTACTTTCTTGACATGTGGTATGCTCATTATTTTAAGGAATTCAGACATAATTTCAACAATAACTATGAAATTATCCACGTTGGAAGCAAAAGTTCTAGATTAACACTTTTAGAATTTCTTGAAATCAACAGCTAATGCCCTTAAAATCCTTTTGAATGAACAAACACATGTTGAAAAATCTCCACTACTCAATATCTAATTCTGTATTTAAACTCGGTTACACTGGATACCTTTAGCCGGTAGAATGTAGATAACTGAAGAGGCAACATCGTGGTGGAACAATTGTTGTATTATAAACATTTTTGTGGAAAGTAAAAAACTGTTTCTTATATATTTTTTAATTAAAATAAGTTTCCACCAAGTAAAGACCGAATCAATCTAACACTTATTTCTTTATCCGTCTTGAAACTATTAAGGAGCTTAAGTGTATTTCTTTTTTGAAAACTTTATATTCAGTCATTTAATCTCTATAATTTGTATTCTGGTGAAGTCTATCACTATGAAAGAAATGAACGTCAGTACCTGTAAAATATGATAGAAAAAGGAACATGTATTTGATCAATCGGGTATTTAGAATAATCGATTTGTAGATGTTTTCACAAATTTTTTTATTTTTAATTCCACAGTGATATTTTGAGAAATGTCCGACGACTGCCAATTATATGGCAACTAACCATGCGAACGCTTGAAAACGTTCAAGTTTCAGTATACATTATCATGAATGTATTCAGTTAAACAATTATTTGTCTGATAAAATAATTCAATGTGTTCCTCTCCGGTGGGAATTAAAGGAAAATCTTCTCCATAAATCATAGGTCGGTGGAGGTACCGATTACGAAATCTCAAGGTTGCCAGATACCTACTATTAAAACATTCATTCTTTCGTTTGGGAATCACCTTGGGCCGACTGGCTCCGGCGTATGTCGTAAATTACTCAATCAAATCATTGGACGTCTTCATTTGAATTCACGCATGGAAGTGTTCGATGCGTGTGGAATGCATCTACATTGACTTTAACGATGGTTCACTGTCCTTTGTTAATTTCTCGGGTAGTTAAGGAACAAGGACTAACACATACTAAATGGCTTTCCATTGCTGATCTGCTACGGTCATGTGAATTTTTCGAGGTTCAATTTGATGGGTACTTCGCAATCTACCTTTGAAGTGGATTCATGTTTGAGATAGATAAGAAAACTGGTAGGTATTTACTTATTAAGATCATATTTCATGTACTTATGTGAAAGAACACAATTGTGAGAGGCACTGACGTGAAGTCAGAACCCTTTGCTTGTTGTGTTTGTTTAGCAGAGAATTTATACCGAAAATCTTAAATCCGTGCATTAGTTTTTAGGAAGGTACATATGATGAACAAAATCACAGAATCTTATGTTCTGTCACCCGAAAGTGCAATAAACGTCATGTTTTGCAATTTTAAAACTAATTTCCCTAAAAAACGGATTATCAGTTTACTTGTACCTGTATATGTGCCCAGCGCCGTCGATGTTCCAATACTTGTGTTATTTTTTACTGATAATTTTATATAAGTTAAGTTTTCAAGTGATAAGTCTTTCTGTGTATATAGGGGATGTTCCTAAATTAGAGGTACAAACGAAGAAAGAAGATTTCTTGAATAATTTTGAGAAAAAACGCCCATAAACATGGAAGCGCAAACGTTTCATTTTCGAGATACATCGGGTGTTGAATACAATGTTTCAATATTTTGGAAACTGATTATAGACCTCAAAATAAGTAAAAAATTTGATATAAACAAGGATACGCAAATTTTGAAGAAATTGTGAGAAAAAACTCTGTTGTTATACTCAACTTTATGTTCTCGTATAGTTTAGACGTATCTGCTACCGATTTCGAGAGAAAAATTATGAATCGATCTCCATGATCCTCAGAAAAATCAAAATTGTCATAAAAATCCAGTTTTGGGGTTACATAACTCCGTACAGTCATTCATTATTTTGTTGTATATCTCAAATATTTGGATTTACAAAGCTCCATACAGTGATTCAGCTTTCTAAATCCAAATATTTGAGATATACAACAAAATAATGTAAAAATAATGAATGACTGTATGGAGCTATGTAACCCCAAAAATTATTTGAGATATTTAAATGGGTACCATCTGTTTAACAACCTTCTTTGTCGATTGCTGACATTCCGATATCTCTTAGAAGGCCCCTCTTTTTTCACCCGGTTTTTTTATCACGTTCCGATTGTAAACCTCTGTAACACTATTAGGTGTTACCTAGAATCTGTTGAAATATTCAAAATATTTATCACTTTCGTTTAAATACCACTGTACCACTGTTAGGTCTTCAGTTGTCTGATGATGAGATAGTTCATTTCCCGAAACTCGAGTCACAAGAAAATGTGTAATACATATATATATTTTTTTTTGATAGTAAAACATAGTAATTTCTACAATTTGTTTTAATTATGATCAACTAGCAAATAGTAACGGCTGAAACGATTCAGTACCCTATATCTCGAAAGCAAAACTTTAGCATTCCCATGTTTATGGGAATTTTTTTCCTTAAAATTTTCAAGGAATTCTCCCTCTTCATTTGTAATTTCAATTTAGGAATAACCGGCACAGAAGACAATAACAGTCCCTTGAATTTATTACAACTGCAGTTTCACCAATATGGTCCACTATAGGTCAATCTCAAAAATCCTATATTTTTAGACCAGGCTGTATATACTTGAAAGTTCTATGCAAGTTCAGTCACAAACAAAGCTGTTTTCCTCTTCACAAGATAATTTCTATCCATCTACGACTTATCTACTGACCCGTAATTGTAATCGATTGAGCAACTCTGAAAATTTGTTGCAACTAGCACGCGGAACTTACGGACATAGTTTTCGATATGAAAATCGAGAATGAACACGCCAGACGAACAATTCAAATTGGTTTTAATTAGCTAATAATAACATCGAAACTCGTTTTTATACATGTCGAGTGAGATAACTACTGGTTTGATAAACGATGGAAATTTCCAAGATACTTTTAGAGTGGACCAGATGAATAGTGGCTTGATTCGAGGACAAAGTCGACTTGCAAGATGAAGGAAATAGGGTTAGGACGTTCCAAAAATTATGCCGCTTCTTATCGGTAAATTTTCGTCGTTTTTGCTGAGACATTATTGTTTCAAATAGAATTTTTCTGGAAATATTCAACATATTTAAATAACATTCGTTAACTTCACTCCGGACTGTATTCTACATAAAGGGATTTAAATTGGGATGGTTTGATATCAGAGACAGATCCAGATGTGGCCTACGAACTGTTCTACAACACAATGATGGCAAATATGAATCAGATGATTCCACGGAAAAAAAATGAAATTGAGAAGGAAGAGGAATCGAACATGGCTTACTCTGGGTATAAGAATATCGAGTAAATACAAACGGGAGCTTCACGAAAAAATGTTGAAAGGAATGGTGACTGAAGAATACTGTAAAAAATATTTATTCATATTGAAACGCGTTGTGGAATTATCTAAGAAAATCTCTGATCAGGACCTTATAAATAAATCGCAAAATAAGACCAAAGCAACTTGGTCTTTAATTATTAACGCGACGAAAACTAGTGATGATACATTGAATCATTTCCTGGAAAAAATTAAAAAGAGCTATTAGATGAAGTCAATAAATTCTTTCTGAACTCTAATGTTTCAAACTGCAATAATAACAGTGATGTTGCAGAAACCATTATTCAATGTGATTCAAGCATTTTTCTGAATCCGGTTATTGAGCAAGAAATGTATCATTACATAATTCAACTTAAAAATAAAAAATCTACTGGATATGACGAGATACCTGTAGATCTACTGAAAAAATGTGCACCGATATTGACGTTACCCCTAACACATATAATAAATCAAATGTTTCAATACGGAAAATATTCACAAACCCTCAAAGAAGCTTGGGTTAAACTGATTCACAAGAAAGGAGAAAAAGACAATTTCAACAACTACCGTCCAATATCTCTACTCTCAAATGTTAATAAAATATTTGAAAGAATAATTTTTGATAGAGTAATGAAGTTTTTTGAGAAGAATAACATATTAGTGGAACAACAATGTGGATTTAGAAAAGGCAAATCGACCATAGATGCATTATATCGAGTTCTTAACTCTGTAATAAAATCATTGAATAAAAATCAGATAACAGCGACACTTTTCTTAGACTTGACGAAAGCGTTTGATACAGTGAATCATAACATCTTACTGCAAAAATTGGAAAGATATGGTATAAGAGGTATAACGTCAAAATTATTTCGATCATACTTAACAGGGAGAATTCAGAGGACAACTGAAAAAGGAAAAAATGGCAAGCAAATAATATCAAATGCCTTGCATGTAGATAGAAGGGTTCCCCAAGGATCAACATTAGGTCCCCTTGTTTATATAACCTACACAAATGATTTGATTAAAGTAACATCAAATGATACTGTAATGTATGCCGATGACGTATCAGTAATCTGCGTTGGTTCCACTCCAGATGAATGCAAAGCCGCAGTTGAAAAAGATTTGGAAAACCTTGAAAAATGGTTCGGGAAGAATAATCTCACAATGAACATCACCAAGACCAAACTGATAATATTTAGAGAAAAGAATCAACATGCCATCAACTTAATTTATCATGGTGAGAAAATAAGAGCTGAAGATACTCTATCATTCTTGGAATCCATTTAGATCGGGATTTGAATTGGCGGCCACACATTGAATATTTGGCAACAAGCCTTGCAAGGTACTGCTATGCTTTAAGGATCCTAACAACCCAGGTATGGAATCATCTTCTGGGCGAATTCTGCTGATGCTGAAAGAGTCTTCATCATAGAAAAAAAAATGTTTGGGAACTGTCTTTAAACTAGAATATAGCCAATCATGTAGAGATTTATTTAGGAATAATAATATATTAACACTATACTGCCTGTATATACTACTCTGTCAAGAAAGTACCGGGAATTTTCAATTAAAACAACGTTTTTACATTTAATCGTCAAAATTTATTGGGTCGCCTTCAATATAGGCTCCATTTGCTCCAATACATCTATGCCAACGGCACTTCCAATTATCGAAAAATTTTTTATAGGCGCTTTCCGGGATGGACTTTAGCTCTCGCGCCGAATTTTGTTTTATGGCTTCAATAGACTCAAAACGGGTGCCACGAAGGGGCAATTTTAGTTTTGGGAAGAGGAAAAAGTCGCAGGGAGCCAAATCCGGCGAATACGGTGGTTGCTGAAGCACGTTTGTTGAGTTTTTGGCGAGAAAGTCAGTCACAATCGTAGCTCGGTGAGAAGGCGCGTTATCGTCATGCAAAATCCATGAGTTGTTCGCCCACAAATTTGGCCGCTTCTTACGAATACGCTCACGCAAACGTTTCATAACGTCTAGGTAATACTCCTTGTTTACCGTCTGACCTTCTGGAACGAATTCGTAGTGCACCACGCCACGGATATCGAAGAAAATAATGAGCATCACCTTCATTTTCGAGCGGCTTTGGCGTGGTTTTTTCGGTTTCGGCTCATTTTTTGCCACCCATTCCGATGATTGCTGGCTTGTTTGCATATCGTACTCGTAGACCCAGGTCTCATCACCAGTTATAATGCGTTCCATGAATGTAGAATCGGAATTACAGCGATCCAGCATGTCTGAAGCAACCTGTTCGCGATGACGTTTTTGAAGAAAATTCAGGTCTTTCGGTACGAGTCGTGCGGCCACCTTTCTCGTGCCCAAAATATCAATCAAAATCGTACGTGCGCACTCGCGGGATATCTTAAGATCATGTGCTATCTCTCTCAAGCTGGTACGACGGTTTTCCAGCACCCTTTCCTTAATTTTATCGACGTTATTCTTCGATCGAAGCCGTCGATGGTCGACCACTTCACGACCGTCCTTGAAGGCTCTGTACCACTGATATGCACGAGTTTTCGATAGAGCATTATCACCAAAGGCCTTTTGCAACATTTTCAATGCATCGGCACACAAAAATTCATTTGCAATACAAAACTTTAAACAAATTCTTTGCTCAACGTAATCACCCATAGTAAAAATCGGCACGCACTCTGACATCGACTGACTTAATCAGCTGTTGCAAACACACTAGTTGACAGATCCCGCTCAAGCTTGGCATAGTAATTAAGGACAGTGGTACCAACTTAGGAAAAAACAATTTTACCTGCCTCATTGCCCCGCCAGATTTAAATCGATAATTCCCGGTACTTTCTTGATAGAATGTATATATGAGTGCATTATGTATAAAATCGATAATTGAACAATATTTGAAATGTTAATGCTTGATCATGATTATAATACCAGAGGAAAAACTCATCTTAGTTTAGAAAAACCAAATTATGCTTACATACAGAAGAATGTTGTTCATATTTTAGTGAAAATTTGGAACAAACATTCAAAACATGACCAAAATTATACAAAAGAAAACTTTGAAAAAATTTTCAAATAAAAAAGGCTACTACAATGTGAAAGAGTTTATGGCTGAGGAAGACTTAAATGAACTTTAATTTTTATTATTTGGAGTACAAATAAGTTTCCGCCGCTTTATTGTAGATGGCGCGGCACGGAGTTTCGGTTAGCTTTCGCAGATGATCACCGGCTTAAAAAATAGTTTGGACATTCAAGAATAACCAATTAATATCATAGATTTTATATTGGTAAAATATAATTTTTATAAGTTGAATATGTCAAAATTTGAGCCAAGTAAGCGTCATTTGCGGGAAATATTAGTTTACTTCTTTAATTTAAAGAAATCTGCTGCTGAGGCGCATCAATTGCTCGTAGAAGCATATGGTGAGGGTGCTTTGAGTGAGAGAACGTGTTGAGAGTGGTTTCAAAAGTTTAAAAACGGTGATTTCGACGTAGAAGACAAAGATCGCAGTGGAAGGCCAAAAATTTACGAGGATGCAGAATTGGAGGAATTATTGGAGGAAGATTCATCTCAAACACAAAAAGAACTTGCTCTAACATTAGAAGTCACTCAGCAAGCAGTATATTACGGTTCTTCTATAATAAATATTCAATTTGTGTTAAAAAACGGCGGAAACTTATTTGTACTCCTAATATAAGTTATGATTTATTGTGACTTGATTTTGTGATATTTTCAGATCAAATAAAGGTCTATTATTATTATAATATTATTATTAAATACTCCGTAGCACTTAGTTAAGTTTCCTATTACGTGAAGCTGCAGTTATACTCCGAAAGTGTAAACATTTCAAATTTTTAGTAGTAGAAGATAGATATTGGATGGAGTAGTTTGAAAATGTAGTAAACACTACGAAACTCGAGACACTGTATATCAGTTATAATAAAAAGTGATAGAAAACAAAGTAATTTCTTATTTCATTCCAGTAGAACATAGATATTTCCGAAATTTGAATTTGAATTTGAAATTTTTGTCCTTGTAGAAACATAAGAATAGTACTGATCCTCACTGGATTCAAATTTCAAGATGACTTTCCACCTGAACACACCAAAGGTTGGTTGGCACAAACGCCGCATGAATTGCACATTTCCCTCTCAATTACGCCACCAACTTCGTAAATAAACAATTCACCAAGAGGTTAACCTTCGAGCGAACGAAAAATTCTTTAAAACTACATGGAATGTTCTTTTTCCACGACTAGTCGACGACATAGTAAACTCCGTCAGGAATTTCCAAGAAACTATTAATTAATTCGTATATCAGGACAAACGGTTAGTTTGGCGACCTTTCTAGAAGCGATCAACATCAACAAACAGATATTTCGATCTTGTTTGTTTACGTTTTCGAATCGGCCGAAAGATGTGTGAATTTGTCTTTACCGAATTGGTGATCTGGCTACATAGAGTGAAGTATTTATTGCGTGTAAAATTAATGGGAACGTTCACTTCGTTAACGGTTCGCCCGACATGTTGGGAATATTTGTATGGGTGGTCGAAGGTGGAACTTATTTGGACCTTTGTCGACAATCTGGGTTTGAAGTTGGTCTAATAATTCTTCGTCTTTGGTTTTCTCACATAAACGCCTTGATAATCGTTTTCATAGTGAATTTTCATTATTTCATTGCGTTGTTCGAGCGTATATCGATCCATGTTCCATAACCTCATAATTTGTACTTGTCAAATGTATATTTGTCAGTTTAAAAATGGCGAAAAATCCAAAATAAAATCAATTGTTGGAAGACCCGGACACACTATACCTATCAGCCAAACAAAGCATTGCAATAACATCTTTTTCTCGAAAAATTGGTGTATTAATGGACGTCCTGCATAATGTAAGTATGCAACATAGTTACCTTCAAGGTTTCAAGCGAAATACCCCCCTCGCATCGCCCGTAAATAGTCATAATAACACTATTAGAAGTACTTTATCGTAAAATTTTCTCGACCATTTGTACCAACCAAATAAAAAGTTATGGGGAGCAATAATTTTCTGTGTAATAAATCAAAATAGCCATGTCCGACGCAATTCGTCCTTGCAGATCCGGTTATCAGCATCGAGAAATTACCAGCAGTAGTACTATCAATCGTTACGTCGTCGTCGTTCGATTAAAGGCATAGAAGCCGGTCGCGTTCCACAGAAATGATGGAAATATGCGGAATGGTGCGACCTTCTATGGAATTGTAGCGAGTTCCAGATATTCCGCGCTGTTGTGGGTAGGGTCCAAGATCCACGATCCTTTTGACATTTCGATTTTGGTTCGAACGGACAATGGGCGCTGAAGAGTGCGTGGGAGCTCGAGAGTGGATTGGTCAAGTTTTACGATTTGAGAAGAATGTGAAAGGAAACTAAACTGATTTTTATTTATTTCATCATGATCCCATGTATTCAAAAATTATGTCGAACGAAGCAGAAAAAATCTTCTTCAGACCTTAAAAATCAAATAATATCCTCGAAAAATTGTCGATAACTGAGAAACAATTTGAAATATTGAAGGAATATTATTTAATTCTTTAGGATTAATGCATTATCAGTTGAATAGTGATCATCTTTAACGATTCTCACCTTACGCCAAAGAAAGATCGAGATACTGAATTGTTTCAGCCGTTACTATTTGGTAGTTGATCATAATTAAATTAAATTTCAGAAATTACCATGTTTTACCACCAATAAAAATATATATTACACATTTTCTTGTGACTCGAGTTTCGGGAAATGAACTATCCCATTATCAGACAACTGAAGACCTAACAGTGGTACAGAGGTATTTAAACAAAGGTGATACATATTTTGAATATTTCAATAGATTCTAGGTAACACCTAATAGTGGTACAGAGGTTTACAAGCGGAACGTGATAAAAAACCCGGTTAAAAAAGAGGGGCCTTCTAACAGATATCGGAATGTCGGCAATCGACAAAGAAGGTTGTTAAACAGATGGTACCCATTTAAATATCTCAAATAATTTTTGGGGTTACATAACTCCGTACAGTCATTAATTATTTTTACATTATTTTGTTTTATATCTCATATATTTGGATCTACATAGCTCCGTACATTCATTAATTATTTCTTACATTACTTTTATTGTGAACTAATTTGAAAATTTCAATAATCAAGTTTTTTTTTTTTGAATCTACATGTAAAATTTTCTTAAGATTTTCTTTTGTCGAAAGGAATTACTGTTTTCTAAAGAATGAATGGCAGAAGCTGAATTTTTGTTTACTTTTCATTAAATTCATTTTATGTTCGTTGAAAAAGGTTTTAAGCAGATGCTACTTTTTAAATATCTCAAATATTTTTTTGATTTACATAGCTCCGTACAGTCATTCATTATTTTCACATTATTGTTATTGTTAACTAATTTGAAAATTTCAACAGATTCTAGATAATCGAGTTTCTTCCTCTTTGATTCTACATATAAAATTTTAAGATTATCTATTATGGGGAAGGAATGAAGGAACATCCTGTTTGTCCTATATATTTATTACTGCACGTAGAACAAGATGACTCATAAACTCATAAAAAATGGCAAGCAAATAATATCAAATGCCTTGCATGTAGATAGAAGGGTTCCCCAAGGATCAACATTAGGTCCCCTTGTTTATATAACCTACACAAATGATTTAATTAAAGTAACATCAAATGATACTGTAATGTATGCCGATGACGTATCAGTAATCTGCGTTGGCTCCACTCCAGATGAATGCAAAGCCGCAGTTGAAAAAGATTTGGGAAACCTTGAAAAATGGTTCGGGAAGAATAATCTCACAATGAACATCACCAAGACCAAACCTATAATATTTAGAGAAAAGAATCAACATGCCATCAACTTAATTTATCATGGTGAGAAAATAAGAGCTGAAGATACTCTATCATTCTTGGAATCCATTTAGATCGGGATTTGAATTGGCGGCCACACATTGAATATTTGGCAACAAGCCTTGCAAGGTACTGCTATGCTTTAAGGATCCTAACAACCCAGGTATGGAATCATCTTCTGGGCGAATTCTGCTGATGCTTGAAGAGTCTTCATCATAGAAAAAAAAAGTTTGGGAACTGTCTTTAAACTAGAATATAGCCAATCATGTAGAGATTTATTTAGGAATAATAATATATTAACACTATACTGCCTGTATATACTACTCTGTTAAGAAAGTACCGGGAATTTTCAATTAAAACAACATTTTTACATTTAATCGTCAAAATTTATTGGGTCGCCTTCAATATAGGCTCCATTTGCTCCAATACATCTATGCCAACGGCACTTCCAATTATCGAAAAATTTTTTATAGGCGCTTTCCGGGATGGACTTTAGCTCTCGCGCCGAATTTTGTTTTATGGCTTCAATAGACTCAAAACGGGTGCCACGAAGGGGCAATTTTAGTTTTGGGAAGAGGAAAAAGTCGCAGGGAGCCAAATCCGGCGAATACGGTGGTTGCTGAAGCACGTTTGTTGAGTTTTTGGCGAGAAAGTCAGTCACAATCGTAGCTCGGTGAGAAGGCGCGTTATCGTCATGCAAAATCCATGAGTTGTTCGCCCACAAATTTGGCCGCTTCTTACGAATACGCTCACGCAAACGTTTCATAACGTCTAGGTAATACTCCTTGTTTACCGTCTGACCTTCTGGAACGAATTCGTAGTGCACCACGCCACGGATATCGAAGAAAATAATGAGCATCACCTTCATTTTCGAGCGGCTTTGGCGTGGTTTTTTCGGTTTCGGCTCATTTTTTGCCACCCATTCCGATGATTGCTGGCTTGTTTGCATATCGTACTCGTAGACCCAGGTCTCATCACCAGTTATAATGCGTTCCATGAATGTAGAATCGGAATTACAGCGATCCAGCATGTCTGAAGCAACCTGTTCGCGATGACGTTTTTGAAGAAAATTCAGGTCTTTCGGTACGAGTCGTGCGGCCACCTTTCTCGTGCCCAAAATATCAATCAAAATCGTACGTGCGCACTCGCGGGATATCTTAAGATCATGTGCTATCTCTCTCAAGCTGGTACGACGGTTTTCCAGCACCCTTTCCTTAATTTTATCGACGTTATTCTTCGATCGAAGCCGTCGATGGTCGACCACTTCACGACCGTCCTTGAAGGCTCTGTACCACTGATATGCACGAGTTTTCGATAGAGCATTATCACCAAAGGCCTTTTGCAACATTTTCAATGCATCGGCACACAAAAATTCATTTGCAACACAAAACTTTAAACAAATTCTTTGCTCAACGTAATCACCCATAGTAAAAATCGGCACGCACTCTGACATCGACTGACTTAATCAGCTGTTGCAAACACACTAGTTGACAGATCCCGCTCAAGCTTGGCATAGTAATTAAGGACAGTGGTACCAACTTAGGAAAAAACAATTTTACCTGCCTCATTGCCCCGCCAGATTTAAATCGATAATTCCCGGTACTTTCTTGACAGAATGTATATGAGTGCATTATGTATATAATAAATAATTCCACAATATTTTAAATGTTAATGCTTGATCATGATTATAATACCAGAGGAAAAACTCATCTTAGTTTAGAAAAACCAAATTATGCTTACATACAGAAGAATGTTGTTCATATTTTAGTGAAAATTTGGAACAAACATTCAAAACATGACCAAAATTATACAAAAGAAAACTTTGAAAAAATTTTCAAATAAAAAAGGCTACTACAATGTGAAAGAGTTTATGGCTGAGGAAGACTTAAATGAACTTTAATTTTTATTATTTGGAGTACAAATAAGTTTCCGCCGCTTTATTGTAGATGGCGCGGCACGGAGTTTCGGTTAGCTTTCGCAGATGATCACCGGCTTAAAAAATAGTTTGGACATTCAAGAATAACCAATTAATATCATAGATTTTATATTGGTAAAATATAATTTTTATAAGTTGAATATGTCAAAATTTGAGCCAAGTAAGCGTCATTTGCGGGAAATATTAGTTTACTTCTTTAATTTAAAGAAATCTGCTGCTGAGGCGCATCAATTGCTCGTAGAAGCATATGGTGAGGGTGCTTTGAGTGAGAGAACGTGTCGAGAGTGGTTTCAAAAGTTTAAAAACGGTGATTTCGACGTAGAAGACAAAGATCGCAGTGGAAGGCCAAAAATTTACGAGGATGCAGAATTGGAGGAATTATTGGAGGAAGATTCATCTCAAACACAAAAAGAACTTGCTCTAACATTAGAAGTCACTCAGCAAGCAGTATATTACCGTTCTTCTATAATAAATATTCAATTTGTGTTAAAAAACGGCGGAAACTTATTTGTACTCCTAATATAAGTTATGATTTATTGTGACTTGATTTTGTGATATTTTCAGATCAAATAAAGGTCTATTATTATTATAATATTATTATTAAATACTCCGTAGCACTTAGTTAAGTTTCCTATTACGTGAAGCTGCAGTAACACTCCGGAAGTGTAAACATTTCAAATTTTTAGTAGTAGAAGATAGATATTGGATGGAGTAGTTTGAAAATGTAGTAAACACTACGAAACTCGAGTCACTGTATATCAGTTATAATAAAAAGTGATAGAAAACAAAGTAATTTCTTATTTCATTCCAGTAGAACATAGATATTTCCGAAATTTGAATTTGAATTTGAAATTTTTGTCCTTGTAGAAACATAAGAATAGTACTGATCCTCACTGGATTCAAATTTCAAGATGACTTTCCACCTGAACACACCAAAGGTTGGTTGGCACAAACGCCGCATGAATTGCACATTTCCCTCTCAATTACGCCACCAACTTCGTAAATAAACAATTCACCAAGAGGTTAACCTTCGAGCGAACGAAAAATTCTTTAAAACTACATGGAATGTTCTTTTTCCACGACTAGTCGACGACATAGTAAACTCCGTCAGGAATTTCCAAGAAACTATTAATTAATTCGTATATCAGGACAAACGGTTAGTTTGGCGACCTTTCTAGAAGCGATCAACATCAACAAACAGATATTTCGATCTTGTTTGTTTACGTTTTCGAATCGGCCGAAAGATGTGTGAATTTGTCTTTACCGAATTGGTGATCTGGCTACATAGAGTGAAGTATTTATTGCGTGTAAAATTAATGGGAACGTTCACTTCGTTAACGGTTCGCCCGACATGTTGGGAATATTTGTATGGGTGGTCGAAGGTGGAACTTATTTGGACCTTTGTCGACAATCTGGGTTTGAAGTTGGTCTAATAATTCTTCGTCTTTGGTTTTCTCACATAAACGCCTTGATAATCGTTTTCATAGTGAATTTTCATTATTTCATTGCGTTGTTCGAGCGTATATCGATCCATGTTCCATAACCTCATAATTTGTACTTGTCAAATGTATATTTGTCAGTTTAAAAATGGCGAAAAATCCAAAATAAAATCAATTGTTGGAAGACCCGGACACACTATACCTATCAGCCAAACAAAGCATTGCAATAACATCTTTTTCTCGAAAAATTGGTGTATTAATGGACGTCCTGCATAATGTAAGTATGCAACATAGTTACCTTCAAGGTTTCAAGCGAAATACCCCCCTCGCATCGCCCGTAAATAGTCATAATAACACTATTAGAAGTACTTTATCGTAAAATTTTCTCGACCATTTGTACCAACCAAATAAAAAGTTATGGGGAGCAATAATTTTCTGTGTAATAAATCAAAATAGCCATGTCCGACGCAATTCGTCCTTGCAGATCCGGTTATCAGCATCGAGAAATTACCAGCAGTAGTACTATCAATCGTTACGTCGTCGTCGTTCGATTAAAGGCATAGAAGCCGGTCGCGTTCCACAGAAATGATGGAAATATGCGGAATGGTGCGACCTTCTATGGAATTGTAGCGAGTTCCAGATATTCCGCGCTGTTGTGGGTAGGGTCCAAGATCCACGATCCTTTTGACATTTCGATTTTGGTTCGAACGGACAATGGGCGCTGAAGAGTGCGTGGGAGCTCGAGAGTGGATTGGTCAAGTTTTACGATTTGAGAAGAATGTGAAAGGAAACTAAACTGATTTTTATTTATTTCATCATGATCCCATGTATTCAAAAATTATGTCGAACGAAGCAGAAAAAATCTTCTTCAGACCTTAAAAATCAAATGATATCCACGAAACGTTGTTGATAACTGAGAAACAACTTGAAATATTGAAGGAATATTATTTAATTTTCTTAGATTATCGCATTATCAGTCGTATAGTGATCATCTTTAACGATTTTCACCTTAGGCCCAAGATATATCGAGATACTGAATTGTTTCAGCCGTTACTATTTGGTAGTTGATCATAATTAAAACAAATTGTAGAAATTACCATGTTTTACCACCAATAAAAAGATATATTACACATTTTCTTGTGACTCGAGTTTCGGGAAATGAACTATCCCATTATCAGACAACTGAAGACCTAACAGTGGTACAGAGGTATTTAAACAAAGGTGATACATATTTTGAATATTTCAATAGATTCTAGGTAACATCTAATAGTGGAACAGAGTTTACAAGCGGAACGTGATAAAAAACCCGGTTAAAAAAGAGGGGCCTTCTAACAGATATCGGAATGTCGGCAATCGACAAAGAAGGTTGTTAAACAGATGGTACCCATTTAAATATCTCAAATAATTTTTGGGGTTACGTAACTCCGTACAGTCATTAATTATTTTTACATTATTTTGTTTTATATCTCATATATTTGGATCTACATAGCTCCGTACATTCATTAATTATTTTTTACATTATTTTTATTGTGAACTAATTTGAAAATTTCAATAATCAAGTTTTTTTTTGAATCTACATGTAAAATTTTCTTAAGATTTTTTTTTGTCGAAAGGAATTACTGTTTTCTAAAGAATGAATGGCAGAAGCTGAATTTTTGTTTACTTTTCATTAAATTCATTTTATGTTCGTTGAAAAAGGTTTTAAGCAGATGCTACTTTTTAAATATCTCAAATATTTTTTTGATTTACATAGCTCCGTACAGTCATTCATTATTTTCACATTATTGTTATTGTTAACTAATTTGAAAATTTCAACAGATTCTAGATAATCGAGTTTCTTCCTCTTTGATTCTACATATAAAATTTTAAGATTATCTATTATGGGGAAGGAATGAAGGAACATCCTGTTTGTCCTATATATTTATTACTGCACGTAGAACAAGATAACTCATAAACTCCTGATTTGTGTATGTTTGGAGTACGGTCCTTTGCATCACAAATCAGGAGTTTATGATTTATCTTGTTCTACGTGCAGTAATAAATATATAGGACAAACAGGACGTTCCTTCAAGACGAGGTTCAACGAATATAAAATGAGTTTTATAAAAAATAAACAAAATTCTACTTTTGCCACTTATTGTCTAGAAAACGGTCCTTCCTTTCCCACAATAGAGCATCTTAAAATTTTATAATACATATAGAATCAAAAGGGAAGAAACTCGATTATCTGGAATCTGTTGAAATTTTCAAATTAGTTCACAATAACAATAATGTAAAAATAATGAATGACTGTACGGAACTATGTAAATCGAACATATTTGAGATATTTAAAAAGTAGCATCTGTTTAAAACCTTTTTCAACGAACATAAAATGAATTTAATGAAAAGTAGACACAAATTCAACTTTTGCCACTCATTCTTTAGAAAACAGTAATTCCTTTCAACAAAAGAAAATCTCTCAAAAGAAAAGAAACTTGATTATTGAAATTTTCAAATTAGGTCTCAATAAAAATAATGTAAAAAATAATGAATGAATGTACGGAGCTATGTAAATCCCAATATTTGAGATATACAACGAAATAATGTAAAAATAATGAATGACTGTATGGAGCTAGGTAACCCCAAATATCATTTGAGATATTTAAATGGGTACCATCTGTTTAATAACCTTCTTTGTCGATTGCCGACATTCCGATATCTGTTAGAAGCCCGTTTTTTTTAACTCGGTTTTTTATCACGTTCCGCTTGTAAACCTCTGTACCACTATTAGGTGTTACCTAGAATCTATTGAAATATTCAAAATATTTATCACTTTTGTTCAAATACCTCTGTACCACTTCAGTTGTCTCATGATGGGATAGTTCATTTCCCGAAACTCGAGTCACAAGAAAATGTGTAATATATATTTTTATTAGTAGTAAAACATAGTAATTTTTACAATTTGTTTTAATATATCGAGATTATTATCAACGAAGTTATCCAAATATTGTCGACTGTCAGTGTTAGCGAACTCATTACCTTTATTCTTAGTGTAATAATCAAACTCGTATACTTATATCAGTAGCAAAGCGTCATATAAGTCATCCAAAAAATACATTTGTTCGTTGGAGTATTGAATTTTTCATTGTCGTTGTAGATTATCCTATTGTTAGGTATAACATAGTTTAATTAATCATTGCGGTGATAAAATAGCTCTTCTTTTTTATTTCAAAATACTGGAATACTAAATGAAATATGTCCGTAACCGCGATGAGACACAAGATCCTCAATAAATTTTTAATACGATGCAGAGGCATTGGTCCCAAATTTATTGCAAATTACTTATTGATGTGGTGTTTCTCGAGGACACTTAAGTTGGTTGATTCCTCAAAACATTTCGACCTATTTTTTCTCAACGCAATTAAGGTCGGGTGAACAATGTGGCTTCCCCATTCTTGCATTCACACGACATTCAGCTCATTTACAATAGATAAAATGAATATATTGCTTATAACACCAGCGAATTACACACATACTAGCTCTTCAACTCTGTTGCGATATCTTGTAGTGATTGTCGATGATATCATTACAGATATTCTTTGCAGAGGGAATACAAATAAAGGTATTATCAGGACTGGAATCATTGGCTACTAAAAAGTATAATTCTTAAGTAATAGCCTAAAATTAAGCAATCGTGACTTTTCTCGAAACCAAAGAAGGACTCTATCATTACCTCCTAACTTTCGCGGAAATAGGGAACCGATGAAAATTCAAATGATAGGGTTTCGACATCAAACGCGTAGACAGACGCCTGTAACTGTATAACAGAGATACTTTACACGTACCGCATTCTTACTGAAATATCCCATGGTACGATTGCACTACTCGAGCCGAGCCAAAATATTCAAGTCGTATATCGCCGTATCCTTGAAATTTGCGAAGGAGTCATTTATTATTAGCATGAATGTTAGCTCTCATATAGCGCCAGTGGATGCATTGTCCGAATTCCTCTGTCCGAGTTTATGCTCAACATACCGTATTCAATGCAGTATTGAGGAAAGATACCTGTGAGAAAAGAAGCAAGTATTTTCTTGAAACTGAAGTAGATCAAATATTAACAATTTTTCTTCAGATTGTCTTGAAAGTTACTAAGAAGCAGTCATCTATGTTGATCAATCCTGGAAAACTTTCGAAATAACGAATATGAAGAAGCTCGGAATAGAAGAAAACTTTGAATGTGCAGTAGTAGATTGTCAAATGGGTTCAAGAAAAATTCTAGTCAGTTCAATATACAGACCACCACAGGACAACCTAGAAGTTTTCGTTGAAAAATGGAGGAGCTATTGACTATTGTCAGTGAAGACTTTGAGGAAATCATCATAGCAGGTGATTTTAATGTGAAAATGATTAATGGAAATTTATTGTTAACCCGATTAATAAACCTTATGAATTCTTTCAATCTAACTCAGACCATAAATGAACATACAAGAAACACAGATAAATCCAAATCATGCATCGACAACATATTTACTAACATTGAAAACTGGAAATCAAGAACATTGGACTTACATATATCGGATCACATAGCACAGGAATTAATTATTACTAATACATGCCACACGATACCCAAGGTGAAATACTGTAGTCCTTCAACAACGAAGCCAAAATTGAGTTCATAACAAAATTGAGAAAGCAGAACTGGTCATTTATATTCAAAGAGGAGGGAGATAGCAATATCGATTCAAAGTGACAGGCTTTTCTGAGAACCTTTCAACCATAAATAAATTTATCAACAATGTACGAAATCAATTTGTCCAAAAATAAGAATCATTTGTTACCTACCTTAAGACTCTGAGAACACAGATGGTTCGACAAAACATAGTTGAATTACTCTTTCACATGATTCAACATTAATGAAGATTATGTCAATTGACTTACAGAATCTTGGTCAGAAAGAGGAAATAAAGTCGTATTTATAATAGTGCTTGTACATATCATAATAATAAGCGCCCAACGTGGGGCAATTACATATAAAATTGGGCGCTCCATGTACTGGCTATTTCATTTAAGTACTTATTGGAGAGTTTTGAGTGAATGCTTTAATGATTCATTTTTCTTTGCAATAACATAAATACAGTGGAACATTCTGTTCATAATGAGCAACCGGATTTGAAACTGAAAATTCACCCATTGCATCCCTAAAAAGAAGTCATAGTATTGCCAAACAAAAATTTCAATTTCGGTGAGCAATACAATTCCATCATACACACAAAACATAAGATAAGCTAACGCCATCCAACCTAATCGACTTGAAGAGTGTTGAAGCGTACATATGCCACTCTAGCCTAAGTTACGATTATATTACGCTTTCAAGCTACAGGTGGGTGGAATGTCCCGTATCATTCTGGGTTTCTGCATTCAGCCAGGGAAACAGCACCGCAGTTCGTAACAGTACAATCAGAACGAAATATCTTTGGAGGATTATAGTAGCGCTTATGTGTATATTATTTTCTCTCAATCATTCCAGAAAAATGAAAATGAGAGCCTTCTTCACCTTATTCTTTATATTGACGCCGGTTTCGTTTCATCATCCTTCCATTTAACACAAGAATACGTTATGGTTCAATTATGCATTTATTCGATTTCATATCCCCCTATTCTATGTTTGTGAAGGGTGGGCCACCTAGAGTTTACATATTGAAGTAGTGGTTATTTCGAATCTGGCAACACTTCCGTCATTCGTGTTTTGACAGAAAGTTAGCTTTATATTTGACATTAATGAAATGGTTAAAACAAATTAGAAATTACTATGTTTTACTACCAAAAAATATATATTACACATTTTCTTTTGACTCGAGTTTCGGAAATGAACTATCCCATCATCAGACAACTGAAGACCTAACAGTGGTACAGTGGTATTTAAACAAAAGTGATAAATATTTTGAATATTTCAACAGATTCTCGGTAATACCTAATAGTGGTACAGAGGTTTACAAGCGGAACGTGATAAAAAAACCGGGTTAAAAAAGAGGGGCCTTCTAACAGATATCGGAATGTCGGCAATCGACAAAGACCGAGAATCTGTTGAAATATTCAAAATATTTATCACTTTTGTTTAAATACCACTGTACCACTGTTAGGTCTTCAGTTGTCTGATGATGGGATAGTTCATTTCCGAAACTCGAGTCAAAAGAAAATGTGTAATATATATTTTTTGGTAGTAAAACATAGTAATTTCTACAATTTGTTTTAATTATGATCAACTACCAGATAGTAACGGCTAAAACAATTCAGTATCTTAATGAAATGGCTCAATTTACGCTTGAACAAAACTGGGAAATATGAAAAACTTATTTCCAAATTCTTCCACCCAAACTCATGAATATTTACGTGGAAAATTCAATCTAAATGAAACACCCGCAATTTGTGGATCAATTTGTTCATAAAAACTGGATCGTTAGTTGATAAAACAACCCGTTCGCGTATTCGTCCAAGTGAGCTGAGCTGAAAACATTGCTGCTTTAGCCCAAAAAGTGGCTGAACATCCATCAACATGAACTCATCATCGTGCTAAAGAACTGAACATTTCTCCCACTTCTCTGAGGAGAATTTGGTATGAAGAACTTAGTTTGACGGCATCCAAAGTTCAACTAGTGCAAGAATGGAAGCTTCGTGACCATCCGATGCTTTTCCACTTCTCTCAATTGGCTAATGATCGCATAGTCGAAGATGAGCATTTTTCCAGAATAATCATATTTAGCGATGAAGCTCATTTCCACCTCGGGTGTCAATTTTTGTGGGGATCCGTTAAGTAAATGTGTTACGCTGACCATCCAGAAACGATTGATACCTTGAAACACGAAATCGAAGTTGCCATTCATGATAATGAGCCCCAAACAATCGACAATGTACTGAAAAATTGGGTTGATCGGATGGGGTATTGTAGCCAGTCGTGAAGGTCATTTGAATGATACTGCTTTTTATTCGTAAATGTGAAGGTTCAGCCTTTCTAATGAACTCATGACTTTGAAAAACAATTCATTAGTTTTTTAATTCTAGCCATGCAAAATTTAAATGACTCACCCTTTATATTTCGTCCAACATAAATATTGTATTAAATGAACGTAGTATGCGGTTGGCCCTAGGTGAAACATTATAACAATTTCATTTCAAAAAATTCACACAGCTTCTATTTTTCACAGTTTATTCAGACTCCTGGCACGTGTTTCGGTCTGTCGACCATCTTTAAAGGAGTACGAAAAGTAACTGAACTTAAAATTGGGAAGGTTTTTTCATTACACTTAGGATATCTGTGTATTTTTATGGCGCATTGAAATAACAGCAGGCAATCGGGGATTTATCAAATAAAATGTAATGATTGTATGTTTACAACATAGAATCAAAGAATATATGATGTCTATGTTGGAAAACCAGAAATCTACCGGTTTTGCAAAAAATTGTATAGAAAATAATCATTCTTTTAATGAGAAAGATGTCACTATACTATATAATTCTAAAAAGGGTAAATTAATGGACTACTTGGAGATTCTTTCAATCAAAAAGGCCATTGAGAAAAAGGAAAATTCAACAAATTCACATATACTCTTTGGGAACGACCCCTATATTGGATGCTGTTATTTCCATGCGCCATAAAAATACACAGATATCTTAAGTGTAATGAAATTTGAGTTTAGTTACTATTTGTACTCCTTTGAAGATAGTCGAAAGACCGAAACACGTGTCAGGATTCTGAAGAAACTGTGAAACATAAAAACTGTGTTTTTTTTTTATTTGAAATAAATATTGGATACATATTGTTAAATACACATAAAGATGGAAAATAGTGTCCGAAGATAAAACGACACTGGGCCTATGGAAATGTAAATCGCCAAAAACTGAGTGTTATAAGAATACAACCAAATTTCCAACTCGTACAAGCTGATCTCGGTATGATATCAGTATTAAAAATATTTCTATTACAACCGCAGCATCGCATAATGAATATTAAATATGTTCAAGTTGAAGATAAGATAACTAACTCTACACTTGAAAAGTTTACTTACTTGACTAGCCTATCACGTCAAATATTTGATTCATTGATACATACCTGAAACAGAAAGCAAAATTTAATGTTTTTATAGAGAAATACTTCAAGAAAATGATAATATCATAATTAGAAAAACTTCTTAGAATTTACTTCTGAAAAATTCAAACATTTTAACATTTTTTTGGAAGATCTGTGGATTCAACAAGATGGCAAATCAAAAACGAGATTTCACGTATGCCGGAGCCGTGGAGAACATTTGGCAGATATTATATTTCACACTGAATTATAATAACTTAAGTAATATGTTTCATTGGTCGCATCCTCATTCTTGTATATCACTGATTTTTAGTTTAACATTAATTCACTTTATTTTAACATTCTTTATTATCACGAAATAGGGTGCTTGAGCAATACCTCCTATTGCTCTATTGTAACCAATTTATCTTACTGAGTAAATACCAAAAACAGCTCCTCATATAGTTCCCAAGCTCTATTGAACTTAGGTAGCTTCAGTAGTCAAGAATTGTATGTTATCAACCCTTGTTTCTTAGACAAAGTACTCTTTGCGTCGTCTTCCAATAAAGGAATTGTTTCCCAAGACACTTGGTATCCTGAAAGGAAGCTCTTGAAATGTTGTAGCGTGTTCTTCTTAAGATGAAATAGGTTTTTGATTTAACAATGATAAAGTTCTGGAGGAAACTTCTGGTATGCTCCAAAGCGGAAATTTTTTTCTCTATCACTTTTTTTTTCATTTCTGAACCAGAACGTGTATTTACATAAGCCACAAAAACGACTTAATACAGAAAATGGAGATCTAACGTCATAAGTCCAAAGATGGTATGGAAGTACCTGAATGATCTGAATGAACTAGGCAATTATAATATGGAGTGATTGCCAACATAATAGCCAGAAAAAACTTAAATTATCTGAACAAGCATAGGCATACATTTTGTCCTGGTTTTTAGTGAAAAATATTTCAAATCTTAAGAAGATATGGTTGCAGTTTGGAGAACATCAAGGAGATTCTTGAAACTTTTGCTCTTAAAAATCCGAAATCTAACTTAGCAAAAACTCATTACTCTGCTCTCAGACACCGTCACATCAGAAAGTATTTAGTGAGATGACGTTTTGGTAAAGATAGCGAAAACGGGTTCTTCAGGGAGGACTAATACTCCTGAACAACTTCTACAGCATGTCCAAAAAGCATATCGGGTAGTTGTTTTGGGGTTGCATTTGAAACTGAGCGGTGAGGAGAATGTCGAGAGAATCGTGGTGTCCGCCATTTTGTGGCGGTGTGGAGCAGTACCCTGGAACCCATCGCTTTTCGCGTACTAGCGTATTATCGTAACGGTGAACCAGTAGTGGCTTCTTAACGTTTTTATCGTGCGGAATATCGTACATGCCATGCACCAAGTGACCACAGCATTAGAAAATGGATCCGCACGTACCAGAATACAAGTGCGACGCAAAAATCCAACACTCTGGCCGCCCTCTTTCAGTCCGCGACGAAGAAACGATTCGAGAAGTGGAGGCGTCAGTTCGTCAAAATCCGTCTTTATCCATTCTAAAGCGAGGCCAATCAATAAACATCAAAAAATCGTCCTTGCATTTGGTTTTAAAGGAAAAATTGCATTTGAAAGCATATAAAATTCAATTGGTTCAGGAATTTAAGGATACATACTAAGCTTATAGATTAATTTTGCGAACGAAATGCTACGGCATCAGTGATGAAGCAAATTTTCATTTGAATGGTCATGTCAATAAACAGAATTGTCGGTACTGGGCAGGGGAAAATCCGAGACGAAAGCATGACCCCTGCAAAACCCAAAAGTCAAGGTGTGGGCCGCTGTATCTGCTAGAGGCATAATCGGTCTCTATTTTCATAAAGATCGACGAGGCTTACCACTCAATGTGAATAGTGATCGTTATTGCGATATGCTGCGGAACCTTTTGGGTCCAGAGTTACAGTAATTTCAAGGTTTCAACTCAAGAACGTGGTTTCAACAAGAAAGGGCCACTTGCTATACGTCTAATCAAGAAATCCAGTAATGAAAGCTGTTAACGAATTATTAAGTTATTCCCTAAAAATGTCATTTCGCGTAGGAGTAACATTAACTGGCCTCCCGGAAGCCCCGTCCTTTATCCACTTGACTATTTTGCATGGGGATATCTTAAAAGTAAGGTCTTTGAGAATAATCCGACGAACCTGATGCAATTGAAGCAAAACATCAGGTCAAAAATTGCAGCAATATCGAAAGCTATGTGTCAGCGTGTGATCGCCGATCTTCGTTCCTGATTAGAAGAGTGCCAGCAGCGTACAGTCACCATTTACATAACATAATCTTTCCCAAATAATTTGCCACTATATATTGTAATAAATAACAATGAAATACCCGATACTCTTTTTGGACACCTAGTAAATAGGAAGCTGAGGTTCACGATGAATACATCGGTCAGATCAAGAACTGCCATTGACAATGATCATATAGGGCTTACAACTTGCACTGCATTAGTTTTCCAAGATTCATCATTGTCTTAGAATCTAATCCAAGTACACTATTCATGTCAACTATTCCATTAAGTTTATTCGCGCTCGATGACATATTGAAGAGTCCTTGGTCAGGATGAAACCTAATACTGTCCCAGATCCCCAAGCGTAATAGATTACAGTTATTTCTCCGCGACACCATGAAGAAGCAAAAAACAATTTCGGCAACAATGTTCAGCTCGAAAGAGCCAAAATAATTATCAATAAGTCTCGCGGGATATTTTTGAACGCGAGTTCGTGATTCAGGCAATGCTGTATCGGTGGAATACGCTCGGTTAACTTCATAGTAAATACTACAAAACAATAACATATGATTTTCAAGGCCCGTCTAACTATAGCAACGAAGCTTAATTGAGTAGTTGACTGAAATCCTGAAATAAATGGATCCAAACAACATCGTACACCGATTTCACCGAGACAATCGCGACATTTACAGCTAGTGGCGCGACAGATGTGGGCAAGATGTAAGCGCGATTGCGCCATGAGTTGATTAACTGCCGTACATTTCGTATTTGGCGCTTATTTGGTCGTCGAATGTGAACGTTGGTATTCGGTTACAAGACCAGAAGTGTTCTAGATTTTCCTTTTTTGTTGTTTATCAATGGGTCGGACATGCTACTTTCAGTTTTCATATTTTGATATGACAAGTTTGTCACTTTCGCGCGCTCACATTTGTTCGAAAGAATTCGTTTTAATCGCGCTGTGTAGCCAGAAATGATTATATGTTGCTCAATTAAAATATAAGAAATGGGAAAAAACACTGACGTTAGAAGCTCTTGCTTCATATCACCCCCGATCCACACAAAATATTTTTGGTCCTCTGACAAAACGATTTTCACGAAATATTTTATTCGACCTGAAATTTTGCAGGACGCCCCAAATTTCAGATCAATCGGATTTTTAGTTAGAAAACTATCAGTAAAAATGCGAAAAGCACTAACGTGAAGTCAGGAACCTTTGCGCACTAGTTCATATCACACACGATCCTCATAAATTTTTTTTGGTCTTCTAATTATTTTGTATCGGGAGTTTTTTTAGTGATAGAACTTTCTATAGGGATAACTGTGATTTGACAGAAGGTAGAAGCCATGTTGTTTTGACATTTCTGTTCAGTAAGCAATGACCAATTAGCATGGAAAGACTCACGCCCCAACGTTTACAAATTGTTGAAATTTATTTTCAAAATCAGTGTTCTATTCGCCAAACTTATAGAGCACAGATGCAACAACAACAACAAGATAAAGAACTGTAAGTACAGAAGAAAATATCGCTGTTGTAAGTCATAGTGTTGATGATTATCCAGATTTGTCTATTCGTCGACGTTCACAACAAGTTGGACTCTGTGAATCCACCACATGGAAAATTTTGCGTAAAGATCTTGGTCTACACCCATACAAGATCCAACTAGTTCAAGAACTAAAGCCACTTGACCATAATAAGCGTCGTTTGTTTGCTCATTGGGCCCCAGAACAGCTTGAAGTTGATCCACTTTTTAACCGTAAAACTGTGTTTAGTGATGAAGCTCATTTCTGGTTGAACGGTTTTGTAAACAAACAAAATTGCCTTATATGGAGTGAAATCAATCCTCAAGAAGTTCTGGAGGTTCCATTGCATCCTGAAAATGCACTATATGGTGTGCTTTACACGCTGGAGGAATCATCAGTCCATATTTCTATAAAAACGATGCTGAAGCTAATGTTACAGTGAATGATGCTCGTTACAGATCGATGATGAATGATTATTTGTTTCACAATTTGAATGGTATTGAACCAGAAGTGTTTTGTTTCAACAAGATGGTGCTACACCTCATGCTGCTACCGTAACAATTGATTTATTGAAAGAACAATATTTCTAGAAGTGGTTCAATTAATTGGCCTCCAAGATCATGTGACATGACTCCACTGGATTATTTTCTTTGGAGTTATGTCAAGTCATTGGTTTATGCTGATAAACCAGAAACAATAGACGCTTTGGAAGCCAACAAAACTCGTGTTATTGATGAAATAAGGCCTGATTTACTCGAAAAAGTGGTCAAAAATTGGTCTGGTCGAATGCGGTTCCTCAGAGCTAGTCGTGGTGGACATATGCTGGAAATTATTTTTAAAACATAAATGTCATAAAATTATCTTTCAAATAAAAAGAATTTTTGCTCCAACCTCAATTTAAATGTGTTTTATTGCAATCTAAAGTTCTATCACTCTAAAAAAACACCATTGTTGATACTAACATGCTCGTTATTATTCTACTTCCAAATGCTGAATGTCAGATCGATCGGACAAAATTGCTAAATAAATACTTGAAGGATACGAAATTTTATATCCTTCAAGTATTTATTTTGTGAATTTAATTATCAATTTATATTTCTTTGAATTCGTTTATTCCCTTTTGGTACTGTGTTATGATACAGAATAGGATATGAAAGTAGATCTAAAATGTAATAAAAAAACACCTGTAGGCAAAATGCTAGAAGAGGTAAGATTAATGAGTGTCAATCAGAGAATTTCTTTCATTACTCTGGATTTGATTTACAGGTTAATGAATGATATGTTACCTGGTTATTTGATTGAGAATATTCAAGTTAATTAATGAGATTCATGGATACGATACGAAACGTCGAAATGATTTTCTGATTGAGAAATTCAATTTTACTTTTATGAACAAATCCACAATAATATACCATGACTTGCCAACAAATTTGAAATATTGTAATGGCTGCGGAAATTCAAGAGGTTGTTAATAACTTATATTTTCAAGAATTAAGTATTAAATGGATGTGATACCATGGTTTTTTATCAATAGCCAACAGCTAAATAAAGGATTATTATTTTAATTTTTTAAATAATATACAGATCTATTGTGTTAACCTCCTACAAATTTTTATTCGAAATTTTTTTTCGGACATTTTTAGATTTAAATTAAATAAATGTCTAAGAACACATCGTGTCAATTTAGTAGACACATAGAATTAAACACTTAACACACAGTACCAAACGGAATGAAAGAATTCAAATAAATATAAATTATCAATTATATACACTAAATAAATACTTTATATTTTTTTTTATTTTTTATTTCCCCTTGGTACTGTGTGATGAGTGTTTGATTCTATATGTCTACTAAACTGACACGGTGTATTCTTAGATATTATTTTATTTAATTCTAAAAGTTTTTGAATTAAAATTTTTTTGAAATTGAACTTTGTAGGAGGTTGACAGAAAAAATTAGTATAATATTTAAAATGTTCATATAATCCTTCTATCAAGTAAAAAACCTCTTTTTATCAATTTATTCATATATTGAAAATAACTGTAAAGAAGTAATTGCATATTACAGATCTGGAATTAATTCTCCAGAACCTCTACAGATTTTAATCTAAATTCATGAAACTTCATAGACATATATATTATTATCACATGAGGTGGAAATTAACCAGTAAAAAATCAAAAGAAATAAAATAATCACCAACTCATTCAGACATCACTTTATACATATCTTTCGATTGGATGTTAAAGAATCACAAGTTCCATCACCAAAAAAAGTTCAGCATATACTCGTAATTAAAAAAGGCCCTTTTTTATTTTCATTTTTCAAAGAATTTATAGCACATTCTCGAGAGAAGGATAAATTCGGACCCAAAATCTCTTTAGCATTATTTTATTATTGTTATTATTATTTAGAACCCAAACCTTCCCTGTCTCTAGCTCTTTCCATTCGAAAGTTAGCGTGTTTACAAAGGAAAGCCGGCCGGACCGACCGGTCAAAAATACTTTTGACCTCGGCTCTTTCTTCAGTTACTGAATCCCAGCCGTTTAGAACCATTTTCGGCTCAAAATTCGAAAATTACAGACATTTCGGCGAAACGGTAGCACCAAGAATCAATTATTTAAAATTTTGAGATTTTTTTGTCACTGAGTCAGCACAATTGTTCTCTATAGTCGAGCAGAGTTTGAGGATCATCATACAGTTTGTTCACAGTGCTTCATTTCTTCAGTTCATCCCAAATTTATTTTGCAATTTTCGCAATAGATGAAAGTAATGAACAAAGAATGTCTCGAAGTTTTAATTTTAACAGAAATTTTCAATGCGAAAGCTTTAAAAATACGATTATTACATAAGGAAAAAAGTGACCGAAAGCGTCCAAGTTTTAGAAGGGTAACCGGTGAAATTCCTGCGTTTCACGAATCAATTCTTACAAGTTATTAGTATAAAATGATATGCATCATTATGAAAAGAATGTCATGCATCTTTGTGAACTGCTTTCTGCCTAAAACACATCAAATATTATCAAAAAACTACCATATTCTCCTGATATGGCCTCAGTCGACTTTTTTCTTTTTCTTGAACTCAAATCATCTTTTCGAGTCACCCGATTTTAGTCGACAGAAGATATAAAAGAGAATATGTGGTGAGTAATGAATTCGATTCTTGAAAATGTTGTTAAATAATGTATTAATGACTAGATTTATCGTTAGAATAAGTGTACTATATAATTCAGAAGGGCGATACAATAAATCAGGAAGAGCAATACATATTTTATGCTTGACTGACCGATTCCTGGTACGTTTTTGACACTGATACAATTCGAGCGAGCATTTTCGATCGAACCCTGTACATTCCAACTCCAACAATTTCATCAAGTCAAATTGTAACCGGAATCCTCGACGAGTAGGACGCGCTGATCGCAAACTTAATAAAACGACGCACATCATCATCAACCTGTTCAAATAAGAATGAAATATTTTTAGATGTGGCAATTACAAACGACCTCGAGTCGAAACAGAAACCATTTACTGAGTTCAAAGTACCACGGCGAAGGTGAAATTCATCAGGAACACAATTCGTACCTGAGGAGTACGCAGCAACGGTAATCAATGTGTAGTACTGACCTCCATTCCGTCAAGATTTACGACCGCTGGAACTATACGCGACGCCAGCCGAATGTCAGCCGGTTGTATAACATTTCCGCGGGCGGGTCGCGGGGAATTTTCCGTGGGGAAGATTTGTCGGAAGCCGATATATTATGGGGTGAACTGGATTATTTTGAGGAGTTCTAACACATAAAATAACCTTTCGAAACACCCTGTATTCAGCAGAAAAATTAGATTATAAATTCTGATGAAAGAGACATGTTTCCAAGCTACTATCTATATTTGAGTATAAATAAGTTCGTGGGGTTTTTTTCGAAAATTGAAGCGTCATAATTAAAACAAGTTGTAGAAATTACTATGTTTTACTACCAATAAATTGATATTTTACACATTTAATTGTGACTCGAGTTTCGGGAACTATACCATCTTCAGACAACTGAAGACTCAACAAGCAGAACAGGGATTTATGAATATACAGAGGTAGAATAGGTAATAACTCTAAGTTAAAAAAGGTTTAAAATGAGAAGACGCTTAACAACTATTACGGCCAGTTTCATAAACAACATCAAAAGGCTCTTTTATGATAAAGTCCCTTTATGAAAAAGGATCCTTTAAATGGGACCATCAGTTTTATAAACGCACATCGACCGTCCTTTACTTAAAGCTTCCTTTAATGCGGCGGTCATGTTTCCAACTGTTGGCTATCCTGAAGACTAGTGATTTTACGAAAATAGTTGGTGATATTCTGTAAAAATTGTGAGTTATGCGTCGAAACTTGTAGAAAGAAAAAGAGAAGAAGCATAAATCGGTCTTTGCATAAACAGTGCAGAAGACAGTATATTGGAATTTACTTATAATATTTTTCAATGTCTGGGAAAAACCTTTTTTTCTTTACGACAATGAATCGTATTAATACGAATCTATTAACAAAACATATATAGGTGAGCATATAAACATATACAGAAAAATCTACCATTCAAAAATCATATAAAATCCTCAAAATAAAAGACAGAATAAAAATAGTTGAACCAGAACTTCAACATCTGAATGAAATTTATTATCGGCTCTCAGGTTTTACAATTGAATTGATTGAATATATATTAACTCAACTTAACTTAATATTTTATATCCTAGGTACAGTTTGATAAAAATTTTCCCGACAAAATTTTGTGAATGTCGAGAACTTCATCTGAAAGGAGTTTTCTATCGTACAACTCACATTAATTTGTTTGATTTTTTACAATGATTCCATCCGCAGCCATCCTAGCAAGTGCGCTTAAATTAGTCAGGAACTTTCAAAACTCTCTTAAATTGTGCACTTTTAACTGATTCCGTTTACGTTTCATTCTTACATTTTAATAAATGACCAATTTCTAACTTCTACATTATATAGTTTCAATATATAATGTAGAAGTTAGAATATATAACTCTGATTTTAAAGTCATTTAAATTTTACTTCTATCAAGTATTGACTCACATTAAAATTGGTTTTTTAAATTATGAAATAATTTCATATAGAGTCTTTATATCCACAATGTATTCCTCAATTATTTATTATTTTTGAAATTCTGTTTATTTTTCTTATCATGGGACATTATTTGGGGTGAATAAGTTTTGTTATTGTTTTTCTGTGTTCCGAGTACAAATAGTTATAGGTTAAACGTTACAATACGTTGATCATTTCTGTTTTATTTTGGATACTTTAAAGCTTACTTCAAGTTTATTCGTTCCATATTTTATCTTATTTTGGTGGGTTGAATTTTGATCTTGTTATATATTTGTTATACATTAAGCTTCATGAAAGTTACAAAATATTTTAGTTTTAGTAATGTATTATGTAGGACTCGTTTGAATTGAATACTCACCACAGAGTGGAAATATCTAGTACCTTAGTCATATCGTAAAATCTGACAATTTAAATGCATATTTTTTCATGAATACCTCTGAAATCATACGCACAGCCTACTAATACATACACGTATCGAGTTCAAAAAATTCATAGACGTTATCAGATGCGCTCTAGCATAAATTATGCATGCAGGTATTGTCGTTTGCCGCATTGTGATTCGTTAAGTTGCATTTTTGCACCCGTGCAATCGGCCTCAAGGTTTTTCTGGTATAACGAGCCATTGTTTTTCTATTTGATTGACTATGCGTGCTACTGCAGACCCGCGTTGAAAGTCAATGTCAACGTGGACCCAAATGGTCTGGTACTCTTGTAATTCAACTGGATGACTCGTGAAATTTATCGCTTGACGGCAAGACGTGACAGCTGAAGAAATTTCTAAAATTAATGAAGGATGCGGATACGTTAAAGCCTTAATTTCATGTTAGACCATATTTATGTTTTGAACTGCTCAGCTCAAACAGGGTTGTTTCTGCGTACTTGTTCGGGGGAACAGCGTGCTATCCTTTTCCCCAAACGTCTGTAATTTTCGAATGTTGAGACGACTAGGTTGGAATCACCGATAAAGAATCTATTTGGCCAGTCCTGCCAGTCATTATTCACCTTTGAAAATTCCTCGTATCTTTTTCTCATATTTATTCAATATATCGGAACTTTGGCATTTAGAAGTAGAATACAACCGTGCATATTCGTGCATAATTTTGTAAGAATCGTACGATTAGAAGTTTGAACAAAAATTGTGAGCGATGTCTTACAACACTTTGAATTTCCAAGGAAAATTGATAAGGACTTGAAACTTTTGAGGTAGGGTTTGGGACATATATATGTCGATTGATTTCGTTACTCATTTAAATCAGTCCAATGGTTTAGCAGTTAATCACATCTGAAATTTACCCTTATTATTCATCATAACGGGTTATCCATTTGGTAGTCCGGATTTCACAGCCCTGTTTCAATGATATACTACTCTGTCAAGAAAGTACCGGGAATTTTCAATTTAAACAACATTTTTACATTTAATCGTCAAAATATTATTGGGTCGCCTTCAAAATAGGCTCCATTTGCTCCAATACATCTATGCCAACGGCACTTCCAATTATCGAAACATTTTTTATAGGCGCTTTCCGGGATGGACTTTAGCTCTCGCGCCGAATTTCGTTTTATGGCTTCAATCGACTCAAAACGGGTGCCACGAAGGGGCAATTTTAGTTTTGGGAAGAGGAAAAAGTCGCAGGGAGCCAAATCCGGCGAATACGGTGGTTGCTGAAGCACGTTTGTTGAGTTTTTGGCGAGAAAGTCAGTCACAATCGTAGCTCGGTGAGAAGGCGCGTTATCGTCATGCAAAATCCATGAGTTGTTCGCCTACAAATTTGGCTGCTTCTTACGGATATGCTCACGCAAACGTTTCATAACGCCTAGGTAATACTCCTTGTTTACCGTCTGACCCTCTGGAACGAATTCATAGTGCACCACGCCACGGATATCGAAGAAAACAATGAGCATCACCTTCATTTTCGAGCGGCTTTGGCGTAGTTTTTTCGGTTTCGGCTCATTTTTTGCCACCCATTCCGATGATTGCTGGCTTGTTTGCATATCGTACTCGTAGACCCAGGTCTCATCACCAGTTATAATGCGTTCCATGAAGGTAGAATCGGAATTACAGCGATCCAGCATCTCACTCTGACATCGACTGACTTAATCAGCTGTTGCAAACACACTAGTTGACAGATCCCGCTCAAGCTTGGCATAGTAATTAAGGACTGTGGTACCAACCTAGGAAAAAAAATTTTTACCTGCCTCATTGCCCCGCCAGATTTAAATCGATAATTCCCGGTACTTTCTTGACAGAATGTATATTGATTATATATTGTGATATTATTTTGATATTTTAGTATATAAGATATACTAACGAAAATTTGAGTCTGAAACGAAGAATTATGTTTATTTATATGTATACTTATATATGTTTTGTTGGGGGTTGATGCCTTCTCATTGGGGTGTTTTTTTAGGAACAAACTCATGATGGAAATTCGTCGCCCTCAAAACAGGAGTTGACATGCTTTTTTAAAATCTTCGAAAATTCTTCGTTTCTGAGTTCTAGGGGGATCAAATTTTCGTTGGGACACTCTGTATTGTATATAGTTTAATTTTATTGTAACTGGAGCGAACTCTGAGTGGTGATACTCATTATTAGTTATTTATGATTTTGTCTCATATTGGATGGGAATTTCCACAGGTAAGTGTGAAAATAGTTGTAAAGAATTGCTTGGTATGTAGAGATACCTTTTTGAATTCTTCGAAAGTAATTGATTAAAAGTTAACCAATTAGTATGCAAATTCTTCTGAGAGAGAGTTCCTTGGAAGTTTAAAGTGAAAAATGCGACAATAGTATAATTCGAGCGTAGAGATAAAAATGTTTCACAAGTTACGAGAGCTTACTTCAAGGGAATGTGCGTGGGGTCAGAACTTGTCTTCAACTGAACTTTCTTATTGCGTGACCTGGCTGGCGCAGGGGATGTGTTCAACTGGTACCTTTTTTGCTAACTGGCGAATGAGAGAGTGGGATTGGGTCCGCAAAGGTAGCCCAGGTAATTCCGATACGACAATAGTTTTGAAACGGCTGAAACGGTTCTAATGGGTTTCTAGGAATAATCTAAGGGAGAAATATCTTCGTTTCTTAATTGGTGTTTAGGCCCGCTTAGGTTTCTAGGAATTAAATGATTCATATTTGAGAGGCCTAAATTGTTGAACTCTGGGGATCTAATTGTTACGTACCTTCAAGGTGAATCAAAAATCTCTTTGTTCAAAGTAAATTTGAACAATAGTGTAAGGACTAAAATTCGTTCGGGGTTTTCCTCTATTTTTATTATTTTTGGTCAGTTTTTGTAGTAGTCTCCTCCTTTCAATGAAGACAGTTATTATCATATTATTATTAATGAATATTAAAACTGAATCAAATCATAAAATAAGGGAATATTGATTATATCAATGATTGACAAACTGGTTAAATATAGAAACATTTTGACAAAATGATAGCGCCGCGATTAGGCGCACAAAAATAAGAAGAATATGTACATTCTGATAAATGTAAATTTTAATTTACGCGTGAGGAATTCGGAGAATTTAAAAACGCGAGATTCGCTCACGCCTTTCGACGCATCGAAAATAGCCACGGTTCCAGAAATACTCGACCACTTCATTTTTCCTCCATAATTTGTAGTACGACGGTAAATTTCCCATTTCATAACGGTCGAAATAATTTATTATTCCCGATTTTTACGAAAAACGCGGCCTATTCTTGGCCCGTGCAACGAATCGGGAGTCTGGAATCCATCGGAAAGGTGGCTAAGTTTATTTTCGGTTCTATTAATATAGAGTCAAGTTGCACGAAGCTTGCCAAAAAGCCGCCGGCATATTCTGATATAATTCATGAACCTCTAGTATTGAAATCGAATGAAATAGTGCAACGTTGTCGGAGTTTTCCTATGTATTAAGCGAGAAAATAAATAGTTTTTACTTTGGTGCTGTTCGGTCTATTGTTTTAGGGATATATAATATTGATGTCTTTTTTATTTTATGAAAATCTATTGTATATTAAAGAATAAAACAATATATTTTTCACGAACTGAATAATTCATGAATATTATTATATGTAAGATCTGCAGGTCAAGGAAGACTTATGACAATATATTTATTATAGATTGCAAGCGAAGTATCGGGTGTTTTTTTTTTAGAGTGATAGAACTTTCGATAGGGATAACTGTGATTTGACAGAAGGTAGAAGCCATGTTGTTTTGACATTTCTGTCCAGTAGGCATTAACAAGGACTCACGCCGCAACAACGTTTACAAATTGTTGAAATTTATTTTCAAAATCAGTGTTCATTCGCCAACGTTCACAACAAGTTGGAGTCTGTGCATCCACCACATTTTGCGTAAAGATCTTGGTCTACACCCATACAAGATCCAACTGGTTCAAGAACTGAAGCCACTTGACCATAACAAGCGTCGTTTGTTTGCTGATTGGGTCCTAGAACAGCTTGAAGTTGATCCACTCTTTTATCGTAAAATTGTGTTTAGTGATGAAGCTCATTTCTGGTTGAACGGCTATATAAACAAACAAAATTGCCTTATATAGAGTGAAATCAATCCTCAAGAAGTTCTGGAGGTTCCATTGCATTCTGAAAAATGGACTGTATGGTGTGCTTTACACGCTGGAGGCATCATCGGTCCATTTTTCTTTAAAACCGATGCTGGAGCTAATGTTACAGTGGATGGTGCTCGTTATAGACCGATGATCAATGATTATTTGTTTAAAAATTTGTATGGTATCGACCCAGAAGTGTTTTGGTTCCAACAAGATGGTGCTACACCTCATGCTGCTACCGTAACAATTGATTTATTGAAAGAAAGATTTGGCGATAATATTATTTCGAGAAATGGTCCAATTAATTGGCCTCCAAGATCATGCGACATAACTCCACTGGATTATTTTCTTTGGGGTTATGTCAAGTCATTGGTTTATGCTGATAAACCGGAAACAATAGACGCTTTGGAAGCCAACATAACTCGTGTTATTAATGAAATAAGGCCTGAATTACTCGGAAAAGTGTTCCAAAACTGGCTTGGTCGAATGCGGTTCCTCAGAGCTAGTCGTGGTGGACATATGCCGGAAATTATTGTCAAAACATAAATATCATAAAATTATCTTTCAAATAAAAAAAATTTGGCTTCAATCTTAATTTAAATCTGTTTTATTTCAATTTAAAGTTCTATCTCTCAAAAAAAACACCCGATATAATAGAGTATCATTAAAGATATGGTTTAATCCAGAGTTCATCAAACATATAAAAAAATAACCCCCCATTATGTAAAATTCAAAGTTGGTATCATGAACTCAAGTAAAATATAAAATACAATACAAAATAATATATAATAGAAAAACTTGGTTCGAGAAAAATATCAAAATAAACTACTCAAAACGATAAGAGAAATGATAAGAAAAGAAAAATTTTAGCCAATGTCAATGAGTAGAGTAAAATAGAATAAATAGAGCGTATATAGAGAATCTGATGTGAAAATACAAGTTGATGCAGCAAAAACAAAAGTATTCAAGAATTCTGTATTTATTTCTAGAAATAACGGCCACAATTCGATATATTGCATTAATTTCAATAACATTCTATTTTAAAAAAATTGGAACAGTTGTCGCTTATTCACTATAGAATAAAAAGGTAACAAAATTCGAATAAAAAAAGCTGTTATCAAGAAAATAAAAAATATATATATCGGGTGTTTTTTTACAGTGATAGAACTTTAAATTGAAATAAAACACATTTAAATTGAGATTGAGGCCAAGTTTTTCTCTTATTTGAGAGATAATTTTATGACATTTATGTTTTAAAAATAATTTCCGGCATATGTCCACCACGATTAGCTCTGAGGAACCGCATTCGACCAGACCAATTTTAGACCACTTTTTCGAGTAATTGAGGCCTTATTTCATAAATAACACGAGTAATGTTGGCTTCCAAAGCGTCTATTGTTTCTGGTTTATCAGCATAAACCAATGACTTGACATAACCCCAAAGCAAAAAATCCAATGGAGTCATGTCGCATGATCTTGGAAGCCAATTAATTGGACCATTTCTCGAAATAATGTTATCACCAAATCTTTCTTCAATAAATCAATTGTCACGAACAGTATGAGGTGTAGCACCATCATGTTGGAACCAAAACACTTCTGGGTCGATACCATTCAAATTTTGAAACAAATAATCCATAATCATAGATTTGTAACGAGCACCATTCACTGTAACATTAGCTCCAGCATCTTTTTTAAAGAAATATGGACTGATGATGCCTCCAACGTGTAAAGCACACCATACTGTGCTTTTTTCAGGATGCAATGGAACCTGCAGAACTTCTTGGGGATTGTTTTCACTCCATATACGGCAATTTTGCTTGTTTACATAGTCGTTCAACCATAAATCAGTTTCATCACTAAGCACAATTTTACGATAAAAGAGTGGATCAACTTCAAGCTGTTCTAGGGCCCAATCAGCAAACAAACGACGCTTATTATGGTCAAGTGGCTTCAGTTCTTGAACCAGTTGGATCTTGTGTGGGTGTAGACCAAGATCTTTACGCAAAATTTTCCATGTGGTGGATGCACAGAGTCCAACTTATTGTGAACGTCGACGAATAGACAAATCTGGATCATCATTAACACTATGACTTACAGCAGCGATGTTTTCTTCTGTACGTACAGTTCTTTGTCTGGTTGTTGTTGTTGCATCGAGTAGAGAAAATGTTGTCCGAAATCTATCGATAGTTCGACGAATAAGCTGCTCCGATGGACCATTATGTAAACCATATATTTCACGAAGTGCTCTATAAGTTTGGCGAATAGGAGATTGATTCTAAAAATAAATTCCAACAATTTGTAAATGTTGCGGCGTGAGTCTTTCCATTATAATTTTCAAATGCTTACCTAACAGAAATGCAAAACAACATGGCTTCTTTCTACCTTCTGTCAAATCACAGTTATCCTTATCGAAAGTTCTATCACTTTAAAAAAACACCCGTATATGTTAGTGAATATATATAATTGTTGTGAAATTAAATAAATTAGCGGAAATTGAGTTGTTTCACTTTTGATCATCATGATGTATTTCCGACGAGTAAAGACCGATACATTCAAACATATATTAGTAAACTAGAAACATGTAATTATAGTAATTAATATATTTACGACAAAAAAGAAATACATTGCAATTAATGATAACTCCCTTGAGGGGCAGGAAAAAGAAGAAATTACCCAATATGAACATTCAATTTCAAATTTTAGTTAAAAATCAAGTCATCCACTCTCTTAATCTATAAACGTAACATTTGTGATTTATTCAAAAATTCGTGTTGAGTTTATTGTATGTTAACACCACCCTTCAATCTAACAGGTCCAGAAAAGGGAAACAGCTTACAAATTCGGTATATTTTGAACGACAAATTCACATCCCAAAGAAAACCGATGAAAACCCTGGCGGATATAAAGCCTCGCGACAATCAAGTAACCTAGGATACTATCCTTATTGAGCTGCAGACGAACATATCCACGGTGGAAATTAATTGGGATTGTCAATGAACATTTTCCACTGCAGCTTGTGGCAGGATGGCGTATATTTTGTGAAGTTGAAAGTTGGTTGTCGAGTTCAGGATATAATTATAATATTCAATAAAATGATAAGAGGTTTTTTTTATAGAAGGACTATTACAAAATTTCAAATATCATATTATCCTGTTAACCTCCTACCAATTTTACTGAAAAAAATTTTTATTCAAAATCTTTTAGGATTAAATTAAATAAGTGTCTTAGAAAACACTGTTACAGTTTAGTAGATATATAGAATTAACACTTATTACACAGTACCGAAAAGAAATAAAAGAATTCAAAGAAATACAAATTATCAATTAAAAATTCACTAAATAAATACCTAAAGGGAAAAAAATTTTGTTTCATACCTTGTTTCATGAAAACCAAAGTCCTTTCCAAAAATACAAAACATAACCTCAAGAACTTCTTCAAAAACAACTAACTCAAAATAAGAACCTTCAAAAAAATTCCTAAAAACATGCAGAACATCTTCAAAAAGAAATTTAGAATTCCCACAACGGGGACACTGTTTTCTAGAGCATTTATTTAATTCTTAAAGTTTTTGAATAGAATATTTTGTGAAATTAAAATTTGTAGGAGGTCAAAAGAATAAATCTGTATGATACTTAAAATTATGGTATTTGTTTGTTGTTAAACTGTTGTAGCTTTTTCTATTTGATATATCATAATATTTACTAGAGTATTTGAACAATATAATCAAATTAACCGTATTGGGAAAACCAATATGGTCCAATTAATTGGCCTACAAGATCATGCGACATAACTCCACTGGATTATTTTCTTTGGAGTTATGTCAAATCATTGGTTTATGTTGATAAACCGGAAACAATAGACGCTTTGAAAGCCAATATAACTCGTGTTATTGATTAAATAAGGCCTGAATTACTCGAAAAAATGGTCCAAAATTGGTCTGGTCGAATGCGGTTTCTCAGAACTAGTCGGGGTGCACATTTGACGGAAATTATTTTCAAAACATAAATGTCATAAAATTATCTTTCAAATAAAGAAAATATTCGGCTTCAGTCTCAAATTAAATGTGTTTTATTTCAATTTAAAGTTTTATCACTCTAAAAAAAACACTCGATATGTAGGCTTGGCAACTTTATACTTCGATAAGGCATATAGATGATTTTTCTATTTCATTGAAATTTAATATAAATGGAAATAATACGAATAAGATGAGGTGTTTTTTTCTCATTCTTATATCGACGATATTGGCTAGAAAATATGAACAGTTAAATGGAAAAATGTGGCATTTTTATTCGGGCAAAAAAGTTTAGACCCCTCCAGACCTGAAATTTCCACAATTCACTTTGTGAAGTCCATAACTTAACCTCAATGCAGTGCTGATTGAACTTTTTCTTATGAGGATACATTTACTCAAAAGTTTTCGTCCATGAACAGAAAGAATGATGCAATTAAAAAAATATATTCGATATAAAATGACATCCATTAGTATGAACTGAAATATTCGACGTAATTCAGCTTTTTATTTGAGTAGTTGCCATGAGAGTATTACAAAGAATAAAATACGACCTCGCCAAAAATGATAGTACGTAAAAAATTTATGAATTTGTCCTATGAATTTAGGATATAATTACTTCCTTCGCAATTCAATGGATGAGAATCGACGTAATAATGAATGAACAAAATTGAATAAGAATTCAATGACAAAATTCTCCCAGAATATTATAATCCATATCCCAATGGGATACTTGAAAGTGTGAAAATATTGTCTTATTTATGGACATCCGCATATACTAAGGATTTTAAGAGTAATATGCAACGATTTGACAGAAAATTATCTATTGAACGTATGAAAAAACCTTGAAAATTCAATCTCCAGCACGTGATCGAAACTAATCTGGATTCGCTCAGTGTATAATGACGTCACATTGAAGTAAATAACTCATTTGTCATTGCCGCTCCTTTGCAATCTACATATCATTTTACTAATTGCAATTATATATTTCCTTCAACTATTCAGAAATTTTTCACGAGTATAGAACGAAATAAACTGGACTTGGGTGAAAAAAATTACACATTTTGAAAACAGGTCTTCTATTTTATTTTTTGCATAGTCTTCGCTTATTTCAATACAGCTTTTCCAACAAAAAGGAGGGTTTCTGATGCCGTTATCGAAGAATATAGTTCTGTCTTCAGCCAACGAATAAATCCGCTGGGAGAATCATTACTAATGAGCACCTAATTCATATTTGTATCAAACTTCATAAATTTACGTCAAATGTACCCTGAAACTCTAGGTCTTTTTGTTCGGAATTTGGAATTTTCAGCCGTTCAGCTATAACTGTGAAAAACTTATGAATAAAGCAATGGTTTATAGATTAAATAATATTGTGAGACTTGAATGCTGTACTATTTGTCAATAATTGGGCCTCTTTTAATATGCCTATGGTTCGAATGGAAGGATATATTATATTCTATTTTTAAAACCTATACATATTATATAAATAAAAAAGGGGATTTTTTCAATCATGAAGCAATCATCCTTCAACTAAACTAAACACTGCGTAATTTCAATGGTACTCCTAATGATAATTCGTAATGATTTAACCTGACCTAACTTAATTCTAATCCATTACTTGATTGTCGCTTCTTCAACCGACAACCTGGTCATACAGTTAAATTATTTAAAATTATAGGAAATCTCCAGTACATCGACGTGTGGTAATCAAATCGCACTGGGTAAAAACCACGCAACCTTTGAATTAACAATTCAATTCACTTTTTCCACTGACATTAATTTCACGATCTTTTTTCCTAGACTAGAATATAGCAGACATACAGGCAGTAATTATTGCTTTTTATGTAATTGCAATTAATTGCAACATATTTATTGGAATGAATGAAAAACTTAATTAGATTTGCATTTGGGTGTTTACGTCGAAAGGAACCTTAAGGTTGCTCGTACGTAACTCGATAATATATGACTACAAATGTTTCTGTAAAAATTGTTTGTTTCGGGGATTCACGAAATACCCTTTCAATTGTCCATATTCTACAAATTTCGGGTTGAAAACGGGTACACGATATTTACCAATGAAGATTCCGTGATTGAATTCAATTAAGATCGCCGGTTTGTAGGCCCAACAATTTTTCATCGCATGAATAATTAAGGTTTTTTCTCTGGAGAATGTGCTATATGTTTCTTTCAAAGGAAAAATTTTAAAAAAAGGCCTTTTCGAATTACATGTTGAACATTTTTTGATACTGGAACTAGTGATTCTATAACATCATTAACAAGTCCTGCGAAAGAGCATTCATGAATCTTGACCCCAGGAACGCAAGACATTTTGTTCCCACTGTCATATTTGCTGATGGAGTTCTAATCTTATTTGAATATTTAGCTCTGGTTGGATAATTATCAGATAAAAATTCAATATGTTCCCTATTTTCGTGCAGAAAACACACTGTCTTAAGAAAGAAGATCTGTCGGACATCAAGTATCCTAGCTTCCTTGTATAAGTTATCCGATGGGTAAGTTCTTTCTTTCTTGAGAACAATGTTTAAGAAATATTTCTTTAGTGTGTTTAACTTTTTTAGATATACATTCGTGATGCCACCCCATCCGATAATTCCATATGCTATACGGGAGTCTACAAGAGCAAAATAGAGCATTTTGAGATGGTTTAGAGGTAAGATCTTAGCAAGAAACCTGAAGCGGCCCAAAAATGTTCTGATTATATTAACAATGTTATTAACGTGATTATTCCAACGAAGATGAGAATCAATAATAATCCCCAGGTATTTAATATTTTCGGTAATTCTTATTGTTATCGTTTTATTATGATTATTCACCTCCAAAGTGTTATACTGTGGTCATTTGTTTTTGTAGCTTGCTATAGAAAGGAACATTGTTTTGTCAAAATTTATGGTAAGTAATTTATAATTAAACCAGTAAACAATATCACTCATTTCTGTCTGAATTTTAAGTTTTAGATCCTCCCAACTGCCCAAGGTATACAATATAACGGTAATAGAGTATTTATATGTATGATGAATAGAATTGGCCCGAGCACTGTGCCCTGTGGTACTTCGCATTTAACCAATGCAAATCTACTATACGTATCTTCAATTTTGACACATTGTTTCCTATCATAAAGATAGGATCTGAACAAATCGTGAGCCAGTCCTCGTATTCCCACATCCTCCAAGGACTCCAACAACTGTTGGTGGTCGACAGTGTCGAACGCCTTTTCAAGATCCAAAAACACAGCAATGGCAGGTTGGCTATTATCAATTGCATCATACATTTTTTGCGTTAGTGATGCAATAGATTTTCCGCTCCGAAGCCCGAACTGATTATCAGCAATTACTTTATGTTTCTCCAGAAACAGCTCGAGCCTCACTTTGATAACCTTCTCGAAAATTTTAGGGTAACTAGTCACCAGAGATATCGGTCTAAAATTTGATGGTATAGTTTTATCTCCTTTTTTATGTATAGGTTTTATTACTGTGATCTTAAAATCAGCAGGGCAGATTCCATCCTCCATTATGATATTTACAATGTAACACAGAGGTCTTACTATCTCTCTATAAATTGTTTTCTATGTCTAGGCTTTAATATCATTTATACCAGGCGTCTTATTATTTTTCAAAGATAATATAATCTCACTAATCTCCCTCTCATCCGTAGGTTTGAGGAAAAATGAGCAGGGATTTGTCACACTGGGGGGAGGTGACACTGGAGGCTTTTCTATGTTTTGTGCTAGCTATTGTCCTATGTTGGAAAAAAAATCACCGAAAGTATTGGCGATTTCTTTATTGGAGTCTACGTACTTTCCATCTTTTGATTTCAGCTGTCTTATTCATGTGGGCTTACTATTGGTGTTTGTAATATTTTTTATAGTTTTCCAGAGAACTATTCATATTCTTTTCAATTTGATTTTTATAATGGTCGAGTTTAGTAATATAGATGAGTTTATTCAAATAATTTCTGTATTTGATGTAGTTCACTTTTAGCCCTAGATTTTCTTTATTTTTTTGCCACTCCTTGTGCAGTTTCTCGTGCTTTTTTATGGACTTTATTAGCCCTATGGTAATCCAATGCTGCTTCTTTATGTATTTCCGTTTTTCCTCATAAGTTTTGGTATTTTTTTCAATATTTTATTTAATTTTAGCAATAAAGTAGGTTGTAGCTTTTTGTGCGTCTTTAATGTTATCTAATGAATCAGTTCAGTTTACTCAAATGGTCCTTCAACCCTGTAATATTTATCCTTTCCAACATGTTATTCCTGTAGTTGTGTTCAATATCCTCGAAAATGTCCGCATTCAATATAGTAGCTCTATGATCTGTTACAAGAGGATCCAAAATAAAGCTCGAAAAGTAGTCGCTGACTTCGCCTTTTTTTATTCGTACAAACATATGATCCAAGCAGCTTTTAGAGTCTCCTTGGACTCTGGTATGGGTGTTAACAGTTGAGATGAAGTTAAACATGCTCATTATGTCCAGGTACTCGGATACAATTATGTTGTCCTTAGAGAGTAAGTCGATGTTTATATCGCCTATGACTACATGAATATCAGTATTCTCCATATCATTATTGCAAAGGTAATCGTATAGTCGATTTACAAATTCTTTATCTTTGGTTGCAGGTAACCTATATAGGGCTGTAATTTTTATAATTTTCTGTTCTTTTTTACAGATGATCTCAATGGCTTTACATTCTGAGATTGTTTCAATCCTGGATGTATAGTTAATATCATCTTTCATATAAACAACAGTTCCATCACATTTATTTATGTCACCAAAATTATACAAGTCATACCCTCGCCTCTGCATGAAATCTATGTCAAAATCATCCCGAGTTTCAGTTAGAATTATACATTCAAAAGGATCACCAAACTGACTTAGTGTTATCTCGAAGTTATCTAGATTCTTTGAAATGCTTCTGATATTCTGATCGATCGGCTTAAAACTACAGTTGGTATCTTTTATGATTTCGTTATATTCCGAAACATCTCTTAGAAGCTTGGAAGGAAGTATTACCACTGTCAAGAATATCCAGAATAAATCTCAAAATTTGGTGAAAATATGAGGTAATTTTCTGCTAAAATCGTTTACGGCCTTGATCTGTTCGAGGTAACCTACAGCTACCTTCGTTTAATGCCTTAAAACGTTCCTCCAATCCAGCTAAAATGAACATTAGCTCCGCTGACCTTTATACGGGCTCTGTGGGAACGTTTCGTTCCACTCCTCCGTCCTTGGATCTGTCATTCTCTTGGCGCAAATGAGTAACACTCACCGATTGGATTAAAAGATCGGACAGTCAGAACGGGTTAAATAATTTGAACCCGAGATATTATGACGAACGACTGCGGTCTGGTTTCCAGAGCAGCTCGGCCGATCTGCCTTCCTTTTCTAGCTCGAGGTACTGATGATACCGAGTTCCAGTCTTCTAGATATCTTATCATCGAGTTCAGAGCGACCGGGTTATCATGTGGTCACGTGGTGTGCGCTTTCTGTTAACTGAATAGCGGTTGCCATGTCGGTAGAAGACGATAAGTCAGATTGGTGGATCGGATGAGGTTTGGTTTTGGATTTGATTAGTTGTTAAGCCAGGATGTCGTTTTTCGAAGCTCAATCGTCTGTAAATTTCATGTTCTATCAATGAAATAGTTGTTTTACAACTTCAGAAATTCAGAAATAAACCTAATTCGAACCTTAAAATGTGAAAATTGCCGCAATGCCAATGCCTTCACAGAAAGAAATTGTGAAATCTCATATATAGCCAAGTTATTTAGTTCAATATCAATGGAAGCAGCACCTATTCGACAACTTAATATAAATAATAAATTAAGATGCGAGTCCATACTTGATAGAAGTATTTAAATAATTTTGAATTCAGAATTATATCTGGAAACTTCTACACCATATATTGAAAATTATGCATTAAAATATCAAAAAAGTATCACAATATATACATAATCATTATAAAATATTGAATTGAATCACTCCTTACTTGGTGAAAAGTTTACATTTTGAATAACTGAGCTTGTTTCTGAAATCCGTTGCTATTTATATTACAGTAAGTACAATAAATTTTTATTGAGCACTAAAACCCAAAAAAGGGGTATCTGCAAATTCCAGCTTATCTGAATATATTTAACAGAAGTGAGTTATTTAAATCTATTTGTTCGTTAAGTAATATTCCAATTTTATTATGTTTATTTATCTCTAGGGATTCTAACAGATTTAAGGCATAACTTCCACTTTCTATATGTCGGGGGTTTATAAGTTAACTTGCGGTGATTGCCCTAAAGTTTACATAGGACAGACTGGAAGAACTTTCCGACATATAATTTGTGAACATTTGAAGAGTTTCCTCAATAATAAAAGTAATTCTGCATATTCCAACCATTTGTTGGAAACGGGACATACTTTCAACCATAATTTTGAAATTCTACATATAGAAAGTAAAAGTTATGCGTCAAATCTGTTAGAATCCCTAGAGATAAATAAACATAATAAAATTGCAATATTACTTAACAAACAAATAGATTTAAATAACTCACCTCTGTTAAATATATTCAGATAAGCTGGAATTGCAGAGACCCTTTTTTGGGATCTAGTGCTCAATAAAAATTTATTGTACTTACTGTAATATAAATAGCAACGGATTTCGGAAACAAGCTTAGTTATTCAAAATGTAAACTTGCCTGATGATGTTACTGTGATAGCGAAAAGATTGTTTTAAACATAACAATAAAAATTTGAAATAAGAATTAATCCAGCTATTATCTGTGATATTCAAAAAACTCTTTGTAGTAAATATCCAATATATAATGAAATAACTATCAATCTCAATTACCAGTAAGACTTTAGCTAAGCAATATCTATGAAATTTTTTCTGAATTTGATCAAATTTATGGGCTTGAAGACATATCAAAAATCAGTAGTAAATTCTGAAAATCTTCCCAAAATAATTAATATAATATATTGTGAAGAACAGAATCTGATACCATTGTACCGTTTTTCCTCGAACTTATCGGTCGAATTTTGTACTTAGAAATCTAAATGATTCAAATGTAAACACATAATAATATACGTGACCAGATGTCTACATTATACCATTAAGTAAAAGTTCATATAACACAAACGGTATAGAATAACGTCTGATTCACTGTTTTTCCTAGACATAGACAGTATAAATTTTAAGAATAATAATTTTGCGAAGGTTTTCACATCTTTCTGAGTTGTATCTTGAAAATACAGTCTATATTTAGAGACTTAGGGGAAATTTGACTATCATATAAAAATTCGAAACAGAAAAACTTATAGAACAAATTGAAAAAACTATAAGTCAGATATGTGTTAGACATTGTGTTTTGGTATTATATATTATGTTATACCCAATAAATTTGCTTTATTATGCAATTATCCATGGTAAAAACAAAAGTCATGGAAAAATCAAATAAACACTCTCCTAAAAAATTTTAAATTCTGAAGTGTAGTATACAGACTAGTTAAAATTACCAATCAAGGATGAAAACTTACCACACGCTTAAACACGTGACTAACAACACAGTCATATCCTTAATGTTTAACCACTCACCTGAAACAAAGATAAATCATTAGTACCCTATAATTACACTTCAATAATAATTTTTTTAAAAATATATAAAATTGATATTTCTCTAGATCCCACATCTCCAATACGGAATGCTGAATCTGTGTTCTATTTCGGTCCAGCTGTATCGGGCGCTGACGGGATTAGAACGAAAAAATCAATAAGAGAACGGCCAGCGAGGAATTTAAGTATGAAACCACATGATCATTGTTATCGCGCCATAAATTATGTTTAATATCAACCTATATTTTATAATATCTAAACGAGAACTTGATAGATAAATTCGTTATCTCTGCTTGAAACGGCTGAATTCTTTGAATCGGATGTTTTTTTCCGTACACAACATGTTTAAATCAATAATAATTCAGTAACTTTATATTGCTTTGAATTTTTTTTATTATTCAGAACTTAATGAAATAGTGTACATAATTATAATAATACTTCCTACAGTATAAAACTGGTGTTCAAAACATCATTCCTAATATCTTACATACAGGTTGTCCCAGAAAAAACGTCAAGCCGGAACTGGGTGAAAAGTACAGGTTATCAAAAAAATATTTTATAAAAAAACTTCATATGGCTGCTTTCAAAATAGTAAATATTTAGAAAAATTATTAAAACAAATTGTAGAAATTACCATGTTTTACTACCAAAAAATATACTACTCTGTCAAGAAAGTACCGGGAATTTTCAATTAAAACAACATTTTTACATTTAATCGTCAAAATTTATTGGGTAGCCTTCAAACTAGGCTCCATTTGCTCCAATACATCTATGCCAACGGCACTTCCAATTATCTAAACATTTTTTATAGGCGCTTTCCGGGATGGACTTTAGCTCTCGCGCCGAATTTTGTTTTATGGCTTCAATCGACTGAAAACGGGTGCCACGAAGGGGCAATTTTAGTTTTGGGAAGAGGTTAAAGTCGCAGGGAGCCAAATCCGGCGAATACGGTGGTTGCTGAAGCACGTTTGTTGAGTTTTTGGCGAGAAAGTCAGTCACAATCGTAGCTCGGTGAGAAGGCGCGTTATCGTCATGCAAAATCCATGAGTTGTTCGCCCACAAATTTGGCCGCTTCTTACGGATACGCTCACTCAAACGCTTCATAACGCCTAGGTAATACTCCTTGTTTACCGTCTGACCCTCTGGAACGAATTCGTAGTGCACGACGCCACGGATATCGAAGAAAACAATGAGCATCACCTTCATTTTCGAGCGGCTTTGGCGTGGTTTTTTCGGTTTCGGCTCATTTTTTGCCACCCATTCCGATGATTGCTGGCTTGTTTGCATATCGTACTCGTAGACCCAGGTCTCATCACCAGTTATAATGCGTTCCATGAATGTAGAATCGGAATTACAGCGATCCAGCATGTCTGAAGCAACCTGTTCGCGATGACGTTTTTGAAGAAAATTCAGGTCTTTCGGTACGAGTCATGCGGCCACCTTTCTCATGCCCAAAATATCAATCAAAATCGTACGTGCGGACTCGTGGGATATCTTAAGATCATGTGCTATCTCTCTCAAGCTGGTACGACGGTTTTCCAGGACCCTTTCCTTAATTTTATCGACGTTATCTTCGATCGAAGCCGTCGATGGGCGACCACTTCACGACCGTCCTTGAAGGCTCTGTACCACTGATATGCACGAGTTTTCGATAGAGCATTATCACCAAAGGCCTTTTGCAACATTTTCAATGCATCGGCACACGAAAATTCATTTGTAACACAAAACTTTAAACAAATTCTTTGCTCAACGTAATCACCCATAGTAAAAATCGGCACGCACTCTGACATCGACTGACTTAATCAGCTGTTGCAAACACACTAGTTGACAGATCCCGCTCAAGCTTGGCATAGTAATTAGGGACAGTGGTACCAACCTAGGAAAAAAATTTTTTACCTGCCTCATTGCCCCGCTAGATTTAAATCGATAATTCCCGGTACTTTCTTGACAGAATGTATATTACACATTTTCTTGTGACTCGAGTCACATTTCAACGTGAGTTAGCGATATTTGATAAAATTGTACATCGATAAATATTCCACTGAATGATTACAACTTCCAAAAAATATATTACACATAAAAAATTACAACGGATACCATGTTTCGCTGATGACATAAAACAACGTGAAATGAAGTCAGTTATCTCTGGACAGCCTGTGATGTTGGAAAAGAATTACAAAAAGTATATTTGAAAACTTCTTATTTGGAATGTGTATCACATTTTCACCACAATATACTACGGTTAATACTTCAAAAGTTAATGAAAAATTGTAATGAAGTAGTGGATGTGTGGAGAATTGGAATACTGAAGAATTACATAATAATAATTTGATCAAAAATTTGTAAGTTTTTCAACTTGATTCTTTGACGAAGCGTAATTTGTGCAAACTTCAGGGAAATAAGAAAAAGGTCAATTATTTCAGGATATAATAAACCTTAAGCACACGATCATTCAAGTGAAAAAAATTTAATTGGAATAATGATGACTCTTTCTCTGAAAATGTATTAAAAAGTTCAACTAACTCAAGGTTGTGCAGTTCACAGTTCTGCTGATCTGACGTATAAAACATCGGACAAAGTCCATCATTACTCATTTTATTTTCATATCGACATCAAATCCCCACAGCATGCAGAATAATGGCGTAAATTCCTACACAAATTCGACGACTGCACAAAAAGAAGCAATATTAATTTTTGCAATGCTTCGATATGATAAATGCTTGAGTTGAAGTTCGTAGGCAATGTTCGAAAACATTACTAATACGCAGTGAATTTACGATGAACGATCAAAATTTACTGAATTTTGTAAATAAAAATTCTTCTTGACAAAGGAAAATTTAGTGCAGGATTATCAATTGCGAATTATCAAATTTATTCACTTCAAACACTTTTGTGTCTTCGTGAATATACATCGTTATTGAACTGTAAGTAGATAAAAATTATTTCAAGGAAAAAATGAGAATATTTGGTCGTTCTACGAGAGGATTCGTTTCGAATTTCACGCCATTTTCGAAGTGCTAAAGGGAACTAACAAGGATATTCCATATGAAAATAAAAAATTATGAGGTAATGAAATATCGATATAAGCTCGCATAACGCACCGAACTGGTGAAATTCACTACAGAAATGATCAGAATTTCACGCGTTACGTGGTTATGTGGTTGTAATCAAACGTCTCCTGCTGTGTTATAGAGAAATATATCAATAAATTTTAAAACTTTAGACAAATTAGTGTTGTGAAGACTCAAAGTCATGCTCGCCCATTCAGATTTGCTGAAAGAAAACCTAGGTTTTCCTTTTTCAAGCCATTCATAGGAATTGGACTTATCACAATCTGATTTGCACTGTATTCGACCTACTGGGACGTTGCAACGCAGAGTGAATTATTTAATATCTGGGCTAGAATTTTAGGAAATGGCATCGTGAATCACTTTTTCCTTCCTGACAATTTAACAAGTGATTCTTGTCTCAATCTGCACCAAGATATCTCATCTATCCACGCGTGGTGAAAATTCTAAAAAATTATTATCGCATAGAAAACGTATTTTTCCAATATGAAAGTACTCCACCACCATTGCAGCCCCAGTACGGGGCTGCAATCATCATTCCCAAAAATTGGATTAGAAGGAAAGATCCCATTGAATGGCCTCCAAGATCTCCTGATTTGACACCTGCAGAGTTTCTTCGCGAGGACATTTGAAGAATGTCATGTTTAAGACAGTACCAACTGCCCTTGAAATTCTTCGTCAGAGAATAGTGTAATGAAAAACATCTAAAATGTCACAGAATGAAGGGAAAAACGTTGATCATTGCTGTGTTGAAATTAACTGAAGGAAAGTTGGGCATATTGTTAAGGTAATAAGTTTTGAAAATTCAAATAAAATATCTTAGACTCTGTTCCTATTATTATTAGTAGACATGTAGAACAACCAAACATCGTAGGGTATAAAAGGGAGATAAAAAGAATCTAAAGAAAATATGGAACAATGACCAGAATCACCCAGCAGACTTTTAGCTGATAAAATTGTTTCAAAACGCCATTATGAAAATAAATACTTTTCAAATAATGTCTAACATAAACTTGAAAAATCTTTCGAAAAAAGTCTCTTTCAAAAAACATGCAGCACTTTTCAAAAACACCGTTTGGAAAACCCATCAATAATCATGGGTCGACTTCACTGAAAACCAAACAAACCAATCACACCATACCTTGCAACCTAACCTTTACTCAAACGAATCTAGAAACAATCATTTACAATCTATGTTCGTTTATAGAATATATATATATATATATAACTTGAAAAATCTTTCGAAAAACGTCTCCTTCAAAAAACATGCAGTACTTTTCCAACACACCGTTTGGAAAACCCATCGATAATCATCAGTCGACTTCACTGAAAACCAAACAAACCAATCCATAAACCTATACCTTGCAATCTAACCTTTATTCAAATGAATCTAGAAACAATAATTTACATTCTATGTTCGTTTATAGAATATAAGCAGAGGTTGAAAAGTATATTCTAGACTCAGTTTTATTCAAGAAATGATGTGCACATGTATGAAAAATCAAGTTATAATTATTATATGCAGAATTGAATGATTAAAATTGGTTCATCACTTGGTGGATGAATTTTTTCATTTTTTTAAGTTTATATTGGCCATGAGACAGTAATTTATTTCCACAAAAATGTTTGTACTACTACAACAATTGTTTCACCACGATGTGGCTTCTTCAGGTATAAAATTGTACTGTCTGATGGTATTCAGTGTAACCGAGTTTAAATACATTTTTAGGTACGTGACCAAATAATGGAAGAACAAGTCATAAAAACTCTAGGTGTTTATTGGAGTTTGCCGCTAAAAATGCCATTAAGGAAAAATATTCAGTAATGGAGACTTATCAACATCTGTTTGTTCGTTCAAAAGGATTTTACGGGCATTATACCTGTTGATTTCAAGAAATTCTAAAAGTGTTAATCTAGAACTTTTGCTTTCAACGTGGATAATTTCATAATTATTGTTGAAATCATGCCTGAATTCCTTAAGATGATTAGCATATGTCGAATGTACAGAATTGGATATATAACCCCTTTGGTGTTCTTGGACACGTTTCTTGAATGATCTACCAGTCTGGCCAATGTATACTAAAGGGCAATCTTTGCAAGTCAACTTGTAGACTCTGGATTTATTTTCTCTATTTGTTATTGTTTTTTATGTAGGTACTAAGGTTATTAATTGTCTTAAAAGCCGCGTTATAATTGAAACAACTTTTGAAATATTTAGCAATATTTTCAGATAATCCATTGACATAAGATAAAAAGAAATATTTCTGTGTATTATCCTCTTTTATGATTGGGACACGAGACTTAACGCCATTTTCTTTTGTTTATTGGATACCATTTTGTCTATAAGAAAGGGATTGTAACCGTTGTTTGACGATATTTGTTTAATAAATAATATTTAATTCTTTCAAAAAGTTTTCTGAATTCAAAGAGACATTCAATAATCTATTGGTTGGTGGGGTGGTTTGAAGTTTTATGTTGGTTTGTGAAAAATACTAAAATCATGTAAATTATTTAGTCTTGTTATAGTGAGGTCAAGAAAATTAATTAAAATTAAACATCAGTAGGTAGATGAAAACAGAATTAATTTGCTTGATATTCAAGATATTGGAAAAAGTCATCTACCACGTAATAAACCCCTGCTTAATTATTTTATTCTTGTAATCATCAGACAAATTAATTTTTATTATTTATTATATTAGTTGTACCTGAACCTGCATAAATAAATTGAACCTTAAGTTTTCACTTTTCCAACGATGAAGTAATAGATATTCAAAACTGTAGTCACAGAAATGTATGCATTTCTGAAAGTTTTGGTAGCAATACATGGTTATTTCGAAAAATTTGTTTTAGAGAATTTTTCCTATTGGATTTTTCAGTATTTCAGTTAGTAACCGAGAAAATTTTTCAAAAGGAATTCAAGTAGTAGAATGGATTCATTACAAGACAGAAAACCAACGAACGGCAATAGAAAGACAACAGACTTTCAATCCAATATTCATAGTAAAGTGCACTTACTTATCCAACTCTACCGAATAAGACAAGAGGGGTGCCCAAATGAGGGCATCCCAGTGGGATATTTTAATAAAACTACATCTACCTTATTGAAATAATAATAATAAGATGGAAGACGGATGTCAATAAGCCCCGTGGAACGTTCGTACCCTGCTGTATATAAATGACATATGGGTTCATTTCAAATTTGAGTGATGGTTGTAGACATGTGACTCCCTTCATGTTCCTAGCTGAAGAAATGTCAGGTGAAATAATTTACTGGACGGGAAAAACAAATTTTGCATATACAGCACTGAAGGGAAAGACAGTTTTCGAGAAAACAGGAGAAAGTGAGCAATTTATTACTTATATTCAGGATATAATAAAAACTTGGCATCCCAAAATATTATAAAAACTTTCATTTCACATCTTAAGCTGTACAAAATCTACAGACTAATACTTAAAATTAACAATACTTCCATTAATACTTTCAGAAAACGTCATCTATACAGAATGTCCAGATTTAACAATCATATTCTAGAGCTCCAAATATCAACAATAATTTTATATTATCATCATGACTTCCAAAAATTTGTAATTTTAGGATAATGTTGTCAAAATTTGCCAAATGAATATGAATTACAGGGTGTATATGAATAGTTGCGAAAAAATAACATTAATAGAGGTTAATTCTGGATAGAAGGTATATAAAATTATTTAAATATTTTAATATTAGCCTTCTACATATTTAATTTCAAGAAATTATATTTAATGATTATAACTTCTGAAAATAAATTAAAATAATGTCATATAAGTACCACTTATATCAACTGACATATAAACATTAATTATAAGACATCCGAATGGTATAACAAAATCCAATAAATAAAAATTATCAACCAAAATCCTATAAATTAAATATTTTGAATAGACAAAATTTTGTTTCTGCTGATCAATCTTATGAAAACAAATATCTTTCAAAAATGTCTAACATAATCTTAAGAATTTCATCATAAAACTATCTTACTTAGAATATTCAATATTATTGGATATCTAACTAAGTTACTTTATATAAAAACTCAGGATATGTAAAACATTACTGAAAAACAAGTTTCAAGAGAGACTTTGCTTTGTCAGTATTCAAATAATTCATATTCAATAAATATAACATCAATCAACAACAAATATTTACTAACCCTTCAACCGTTTAGAAAAACTTCTGGCAAACTGAAAAATCTTTAAATGTAGTGTGACGGTTAACTATGTATAAATATTTTTGTGGTTTACCCTGGATCTAAAAGATTGAAAGACAATTTAACGGCCTCTGTTATAGCACAAGGACTATCTGTATAAAGAATGCTAAGGAAACCAAATAATTATATATTATGAATAAAATAACATCAATTTTATATACCTTCTATCAAGAATTAACCTCTATTTATATTATTTTATTCATAATATATAATTATTTGGTTTCCTTAACATTCTTTATACAGATAGTCCTTTACTTACTTGTGCTATAACAGAGGCCGTTAAATTGTCCAATGAAAAAAACAAATCATGAAGATGATTTTCGGGGATTTAAATGGGATCGAAACAACAACCTCTTTTATTCGAGCGATCACGACAAAATCATTGCTTACAGCTTCTCAACTATATTATAACCAGAAAAACAAAATATTTCTGAAATGAATGCAAATCACGCGATGAATTTAATGCTGCGTAGAGTATTAGAGTTATCACATTTTATGATGTGTCGTGCCCGTTCCTTGCCCAGAATTCTGCTTTGCTCTGCTACAGCTTCCTAGCGTATCCCATTGAAGACGAGACCGCTTTCCGATTCTACCTAACTTAACCTCCCCCCTGTCTCTGAACCTTGTCGTGGTGGGGGAGCTTGTCATAACGAGCGTCCTAGTTTCATTTATGAAATGGAGGACATGGTTATGATGCCTAAAGCAGATGAATCGCAATCCAACCTTCCTTACTTTCTTTCTTACTTACGTACTGTTCCATCATGTTGTCCCACTCCATCCATGTCCTTCCGCAAGACTTGGAATCGTACGGGGAAGCTGGTTCTGATTGACGACCAGAATCTGCGACCCTGCGATCGATTAAGAGTTTTGTAACCCATACACTGGCAAAGGCGATACCCTGCTGAATCGCAGCGTGGGTTTTCCAACCTTCGTCTACTTATCCGCTGAGGGATCTTAAATGGTTGCTGAAGGAAAAGGGTGACTATAACGCTTCGACCAGGGTGAGATCTCGGAAGATTCGCTCTGCTCGCCACCAAATTTGGCTCCATCTTTAGATCCTTAAGCTTCAGCTGCGGGGTCCCGCGCTGAAGGAAAAAGGGAGACTACGACGTTTCGACCAGGTTTGAAGCTCCTCGAAGACTCGCTCTCCTCGCCCCCAACTTCAGCTCCATTCGTGGATCCTTAAGCTTATCTTATCTGCTGCAGGCTCGGAAGTGGTCCGTTAGAGGGAAAGGGAGACTACAACGTTTCGACGAGGTTTGAGGGTCCTAGAAGATTCGCTCTGCTCTCCCTCAACTCTGGCGCTACTTTTTGATCCTAAAGCCCATCTTCTTCGATGCTTCGGAGCCTCACTTTCAGCAGTCGAACAACAACAGCGGTCCTTCGTGCGGGGGGATCCATGCTGGGAAACTGTTATTTGTATTGTTTCGTTGGTTCAAACTTTCACAACCATAGAGACACTCTGCTCAAATAACCGAGTGTTGGGATCGACACGGCGATCCTTCTTTGGGAGAGGAGAGGTGACTTGTGGAGGTCCCTCACCTAGTTGTGCTGGCGCAAAGTTCTCTATAATCTTCCTTCAAAATTCCTATCTTTCTCTTTTAGCTTATCAGGGGTCTTTTGGAGCGTCAAAACTTGAGCAGAAACCCGGGACAGCAATGATGACAATGGTACTTTAACGTTGGTTAAGAGCTCTGCTCGTATACCGACTTGTATAATTCTGGGTATACCTAACTTGCCGACCTCGCCAGTTTCAATTAGAGCAGATTGCGAGCGTTCCGACGACCGACGTTCCGACGTGAAACCAAGGTCACAGGCGTAATTGGCAGTCTTGCGCCCTACGCCAATCTGAAGAGTTCGGGGGGTTAAGACATTAGAAGCTCCCTCATAACACAGCACAATAAAGAGCTTCAATGCATATTCTGGTATATGATCGTTGATATAGTATTCATTTCAATGTTAATTGTTTTGTAAAGGTTTTCAAAATACTCTTATTCTTAATTTATTAGCAACCTTCACCAAGTAAAACTCACAGATCAAGAATTAATTAGAGGAAATTCTATGCTCAAAATAATTATCAACAACTTGCAGATTCATATAAATGATACATTAGTCAAAAGTTTTTGCTTTATCTTCAATTGATGTACATATTCCTGAAATCGCGGCGTAACAGAAATATTGCCATTAATTAAGTATACACTTTCTAAGATTTTCTTGAACTTATAGCGAAGGCCAGGGGCAACCTTCAACTGTTACAGAATAAGATAAAACATTCGCGCGCATCGTAAACAAAAGGGGGTTGCTGCAATAATATTTGTCTTGTTCCTGGAGTCTAAATTATCATCCCACTGTTTGAACGCTTTAGGGTAATAGAACGTGAGTAGGACGTGGAGCTCTACAGTATCGAATTGAATATACATATCCTGTTTCTGTATACTACTCTGTCAAGAAAGTACCGGGAATTTTCAATTAAAACAACATTTTTACATTTAATCGTCAAAATTTATTGGGTCACCTTCAAAATAGGCTCCATTTGCTCCAATACATCTATGCCAACGGCACTTCCAATTATCGAAACATTTTTTATAGGCGCTTTCCGGGATGGACTTTAGCTCTCGCGCCGAATTTTGTTTTATGGCTTCAATCGACTCAAAACGGGTGCCACGAAGGGGCAATTTTAGTTTTGGGAAGAGGAAAAAGTCGCAGGGAGCCAAATCCAGCGAATACGGTGGTTGCTGAAGCACGTTTGTTCAGTTTTTGGCGAGAAAGTCAGTCACAATCGTAGCTCGGTGAGAAGGCGCGTTATCGTCATGCAAAATCCATGAGTTGTTCGCCCACAAATTTGGCCGCTTCTTACGGATACGCTCACGCAAACGTTTCATAACGCCTAGGTAATACTCCTTGTTTACCGTCTGACCCTCTGGAACGAATTCGTAGTGCACCACGCCACGGATATCGAAGAAAACAATGAGCATCACCTTCATTTTCGAGCGGCTTTGGCGTGGTTTTTTCGGTTTCGGCTCATTTTTTGCCACCCATTCTGATGATTGCTGGCTTGTTTGCATATCGTACTCGTAGACCCAGGTCTCATCACCAGTTATAATGCGTTCCATGAATGTAGAATCGGAATTACAGCGATCCAGCATGTCTGAAGCAACCTGTTCGCGATGACGTTTCTGAAGAAAATTCAGGTCTTTCGGTACGAGTCGTGCGGCCACCTTTCTCATGCCCAAAATATCAATCGAAATCGTACGTGCGGACTCGTGGGATATCTTAAGATCATGTGCTATCTCTCTCAAGCTGGTACGACGGTTTTCCAGCACCCTTTCCTTAATTTTATCGACGTTATCTTCGATCGAAGCCGTCGATGGGCGACCACTTCACGACCGTTAAACGGGACCATCTGTTTAACAAACTTCTTTGTCGATTGCCGACATTCTGATATCTGTTAGAAGGCCCCTCTTTTTTAACTCGGTTTTTTATCACGTTCCGCTTGTGAACCTCTGTACCACTATTAGGTGTTATCTAGAATCTATTGAAATATTCAAAATATTTATCACTTTTGTTTAAATACCTCTGTACCACTGTTAGGTCTTCAGTTGTCTGATGATGGGATAGTTCATTTCCCGAAACTCGAGTCACAAGAAAATCTGTAATATATATTTTTATTGGTAGTAAAACATAGTAATTTCTAGAATTTGTTTTAATTATGATCAACTACCAAATAGTAACGGCTGAAACAATTCAGTATCTAATGAACTAGAATAAGAGGTATTGCCTCACCGACCATCTTTGCCTGACACTAATTTTTTTGCTATCTCCAACATTTTTCAAGTGGAAAATGACGTGAAACTACAATATCCAAATATTTTTTCCAGAAATCAATTGATCTTCATCGATCCAGCTTTGAAAATTTGTATTATTAGATGTAGAATTTTGTTGACAGTGAGTGTGACAATATCACTAATTAAAAATAAAAATCTATCTATAACTCATGTTTCCGTCTCATGTAGAAAAAGGACATTACTTCCTGTTCTCCTAGGGAAAAGCTGTTCATTTCCGAAAACCCCTCGTATCCGAATGTTTCACGTAGAAACCTTGAATGGATAATATCAATGCTCTTGATGTATGCTATGCATATGCTTAGAAACGTTTAGCCATTTATGATATGCATGAAGGTCAATCGACCAAATGAATATCAACTGCTGAATGATGTACTGACGATAGTGCAGGAGGTTATTGAAGCGAGCTTGATATTCACTCGGGAATGTCGCCGATGCTATCCGGGTAGTATTTCTGTTCTTATTTTTCGCAAGGTTTATTATCGTCATATCTTTGTGCTCTCGGTACCATTTAGAAATGAGTAAGTGAAAGGTTCCATCTAGCGGCAAGTAATGGAACCATGCCTGAAAAGTAAGTACAGTACATTCGCTTTAATATAAGCATACACAGGTATAAACTACGCCTTACTGTGAACACAGAATGTTTTGTATTTACTACTCTGTAATATGATCATAGTATAACCTCACTATTATAAAAACATGTTTATTTCGTGGAGAAATCAATCGAATTTTACGATTTATCATGAATTCTTTCATTGTGTTCGTGGATTCGCTCGTATGCGCGTGCATTAGATTAAAATACTTCTAAAGTGAATGGAAAATCAAGATATTTATGTGAGAAAGCTAAAGTGGAATAGTCAACGGTTTGAGTAAGATGGCTACCAATTCAGCTGTGAAAATGCTGCAATCAGTTGGTGGTTTAAATTTTTGAACTTCCGTGTGAGTTGTTTTGAAGGCGCATCCTACAGATGATTTGGAGGCATCCATCTACATTCTGTCAAGAAAGTACCGGGAATTATCGATTTAAATCTGGCGGGGCAATGAGGCAGGTAAATTTTTTTTTCCTAGGTTGGTACCACTGTCCTTAATTACTATGCCAAGCTTGAGCGGGATCTGTCAACTAGTGTGTTTGCAACAGCTGATTAAGTCAGTCGATGTCAGAGTGCGTGCCGATTTTTACTATGGGTGATTACGTTGAGCAAAGAATTTGTTTAAAGTTTTGTGTTGCAAATGAATTTTCGTGTGCCGATGCATTGAAAATGTTGCAAAAGGCCTTTGGTGATAATGCTCTATCGAAAACTCGTGCATATCAGTGGTACAGAGCCTTCAAGGACGGTCGTGAAGTGGTCACCCATCGACGGCTTCGATCGAAGATAACGTCGATAAAATTAAGGAAAGGGTGCTGGAAAACCGTCGTACCAGCTTGAGAGATAGCACATGATCTTAAGATATCCCACGAGTCCGCACGTACGATCTTGATTGATATTTTGGGCATGAGAAAGGTGGCCGCACGACTCGTACCGTAATTTTCTTCAAAAACGTCATCGCGAACAGGTTGCTTCAGACATGCTGGATCGCTGTAATTCCGATTCTACATTCATGGAACGCATTATAACTGGTGATGAGACCTGGGTCTACGAGTACGATATGCAAACAAGCCAGCAATCATCGGAATGGGTGGCAAAAAATGAGCCGAAACCGAAAAAACCACGCCAAAGCCGCTCGAAAATGAAGGTGATGCTCATTGTTTTCTTCGATATCCGTGGCGTGGTGCACTACGAATTCGTTCCAGAGGGTCAGACGGTAAACAAGGAGTATTACCTAGGCGTTATGAAACGTTTGCATGACGATAACGCGCCTTCTCACTGAGCTACGATTGTGACTGACTTTCTCGCCAAAAACTCAACAAACGTGCTTCAGCAACCACCGTATTCGCCGGATTTGGCTCCCTGCGACTTTTTCCTCTTCCCAAAACTAAAATTGCCCCTTCGTGGCACCCGTTTTGAGTCGATTGAAGCCATAAAACAAAATTCGGCGCGAGAGCTAAAGTCCATCCCGGAAAGCGCCTATAAAAAATGTTTCGATAATTGGAAGTGCCGTTGGCATAGATGTATTGGAGCAAATGGAGCCTATTTTGAAGGCGACCCAACTTGATCGCAGGATTGTTCAGATATAATTTCATTGAACTTTTGTTGGAATGCAAGTGTGTGGGTCTCCGATGTTTTGTAAGAGGTAAGTTCGATATTTACATTAAGTTCCCTTGGCGTTCAAGGTAGAAGTGCAGGTAATTCAATGTTTGTAATAACTGAAAATTTTGAGTCGACTAATAGATGGTTTACTTGATGGTATGAAGGTGGTCTAAGGTTTTTTATGCCGAGTTGTCTGTCGTTTTGGATATATATTGGATCTCGAATAAGATTTTGTTTGTCTGCAGAAAGTCTTGAAGCGTTAACTGGAGTGCCTGTCTTCGAAGAAAGAGTTGAATTTCACCGGTTTCCCTGCACAGGTTTTCTGCTGGGCTTGTTATGTGAGAACTTGTGACCAATTGAAGATCGCCACTATCCTCAGTGAATTATTGCTGGTTGGACGTACATAATAGAGCCATAAGTTTTGACTCAAAAACATACATGAGAAAATTGTGCTAGTGAAATTCACGTCGTAGAAGACTCAGTCTAAAATATCATAATTTTCCGCACAAAAGATTATTAATTGACTTCTTATCATTTCAAAAGATATTGAGGTGTGGTTTTACACAGCTCAAGCTCCTCCACGCGTTCAGTCCCCCCCGACAAGTGAGGGTGCGTCAGACTCTCCCTAGAAATCTACTCTGCTCTACCCCAACATCTCGATATTCCTCACAGATGACGCAACCGCTCTCCTCGCCGCTCAATACACCCATCCCTCTGGTTTCAAGCAGAGCAGCAGTCTCTAGCTGACTACTTCATCCTTGCGAAATGATGCCCATATACATCAATGGCACACTTCACTTATATGGTCAATTTAAAGAGTTCATGGGTTAGGCAAGGACAAACGTCTACCCCACAAACAAGAGGTCTGTATGCACCACATCACAAAGACTTTCAAAGGTTTGTCTCATTATACTGAACTGTTTGTATCTTTAGGTGTATCATTATTATTGATATTTGTTTACTTACTAATAAAATCATGAAACAAAACCTAAGAAAACATGTAAAAGAATTCATATTTCTCGTCCTTTAAAAATACGAACAGCTCCTGTAATGTGAACCCAGTAGAACTTCTTGTGCTCCTATTAACTAGCTTGAGTTTTACACTGCTCGAAAACTGAAGTGGATATTCGAAAGAAAACTGACTTTTTGCACTTAAATCAAATTATCCGGATTACTGTACATGCCAAGTAGAGGCTTATGTTTACGTATTACACACACACAAAACATCGTCCTCATGACACCGAATAACTTAATTACAAAAAACTCTTTTCTTGTAAGTGTATGATCTTCCTTTTTTGTGCGATAATGTGCTATTTCAGTCAATTTGGTGTTATGGATTAATTATCAGGAGTTTAACATGCGTTTAGAAGCAGTCCAACTTGAACAGGGTGTTGGTTACACTAAGGTTCAACTCAACAAGAAGTTGCTAAGCAGGTTTCTTATAGTTAGTAGAGCGTGGAATCGTTATCGTATTACTAAAAGTGCTGCATATACTCATGGGGTGCTACAACAGTCGCACAAGATCGGATAATATGATTAACTACACTACTTGATCCCTTATTCACAGCATCTCGATTTAATAGGTCGTTCTAGCAAGCTACCGGTGAGTCAAACAATCCGGGATAGGTTGCACAGTTTCAATTTGAGTCTAAAAAGATCCGACAGGCACCCGCGATTGAGTAGGGATCAACGGGCTCTTGAAACATGAGAACTGAAACGTGCACAGATGGAGATCCTGCCTGTTCATAGATGAATCCAAATTTCATCTGTATCAGTCTGAAGAGCGAATGTTGGTGTGGGGAGAACGAGGTCAACGGTATAATGAACATTTCATGACGTCAAGAACTTTTTTCGGTGCTGCCTCAGTGTTAGTTTGGGGAGATATTTGTTTTGATGGGCGCGTAGATCTTATTACCATCATTAACGCAACCATGACAGCGGTAAGGTGTCGTGATAGGATTATTGTTCCCTTTGCGACAACCATTGTTGACCATAATGCTCGTCTACAGCGAGCAAGAATTACCAACAGCAGATATCACAACAACTCTCCAATGCTTTGGCGAACATTCCTCAAGCTTTCTTAACCTCACTGACACAATGCCCAATACAATTCGATTTCAAGGTGTTTTCTAACAGAAATAACACTTTTTGAGGCCTGCCTACTCCACCAGAATCTTCATTTTGTTCATTTCTCTACTGTTGTCGATCTAAAACAGTGTTGGTTACTGTTGCCAGGTTAACCATATTTAGACAACTAACTAAATGCATCAGTACATATATAATACAAAATCGCTTTTTCCCTTCTTTCTATATTATATGTACGCAAATTACACACTTCAATTTTTAAGAAGTGTAGTTCCATGGTAGATATTATTCTAGAGGTATGTATAATAAAGTCCCAGTACATCAATTTTTTAATAGCATAACCTTGCATAACCATAAAATTGTGAGCTATGCGTCGGAACTTGTAGAAAGAAAAAGAAAAGAAGCATAAATCAGTCTTTGCATAAACATGGTTATGTGCAGAAGTCAGTATATTGGAATTTATATCATTATTATGTGCGAATAGCTATATTTTAGTAAATGTGAATTATATTATTGAATATGGAAGAAAAGAAAAATAACATTACTTTAAAACCAGAGGAGGAACTACGTCTCTTGGAATTGATTGAAAAAGAGAATTTTAATGTTATAGGATAAAGTCTGGCAGAGAATAGCAACTGCTTTCAATGCAACAGTTCTCCATTGGAGAGATGGGGACCAGCTCAAATCCAAATATGACAATATAAAAACTTAAACTAGAAAGGTGGTAGCTGCTCAACGCAGTCATATTAAACAGACTGGTGGTGGGGCTCCATTGAAATTGAGGAAGCCAATTTCCAAACAGTTGAGCCCAACTGTTACGAACCCACTTGCCGAAGCGAAAGAGATGTATAATAAAAAAAAAGCTCTATTAGAAGCTCAGATAGTGGCTATCAAGGAAGAGGATAGAAGAAAAGAAGAGGAGCATTCAAAGCTTAAAATATTAGATTTGCAAATTATGGAGATGAAGAGAAAATTAAATAATAATAATTAAATCTTTTTTATTTTGAATGCACTTTCTGGAAAAGGCGGTATTAGAATTCTATCAGCATTGCTGCAGACTATGAAATCCCCTCAAATTTGAATTAAAAACAGAAATTTCAATAACACATAATATTTTTATTTCTTTATTCTCACTTGAAACTTTTTCAGATGTTACCTAAAGTAAAACATTGAATCAGAAATACAAACAAGGAAACCTATCTAAATACATACCTTGTAAAATCATATAAAATCTTCTCATGTTGGAAGGCACAAATTGAATATGACGAATAGTTTCACAAGTGACAAGCAAATTTATTTTCAATTATCACACAAATATAAATTGTAAATTAGCAAAATGTTTATTAATAATAGACTCTCACTTGACGAGCTGCATTAACATTAGTTGAATTTGTTTGAAAGTTCTCTTCTTCCTGCAACCATTCATTTGGAAATATTTCGTTCATATCTACAGCTATATTGTGCAAAACAGCGGTAGCAACAATAATTGCCCTTATGGTCGTTAACTTAACACTCATTCCTTTAGAAAGGATAGGAAAACGACGTTTCAAAACTCCATACTCTCTCTCCATCACATTTCTAGTTCGTATAATTGACTGCTTATATAAATTTTCAGCTGCAGTTATAGCTTACGGTACCTTTGTCATAAGATAAGTCTGCAAACTATAACCACTATCACCAAGTAACAAATACCGTCCAAATTTACCATTCTCAAATTGTCTCTTCAAGACACTGTTATTAAAGATGGTTTGATCATGTGTTGAGCCAGGTCATTTAGCTACAATAATTCTGATTCTCAAGTCTGAATTACACACAGTTTGAACGTTAACATACTACTCTGTCAAGAAAGTACCGGGAATTTTCAATTAAAACAACATTTTTACATTTAATCGTCAAAATTTATTGGGTCGCCTTCAAAATAGGCTCCATTTGCTCCAATACATCTATGCCAACGGCACTTCCAATTATCGAAACGTTTTTTATAGGCGCTTTCCTGGATGGACTTTAGCTCTCGCGCCGAATTTTGTTTTACGGCTTCAATCGACTCAAAACGGGTGCCACGAAGGGGCAATTTTAGTTTTGGGACGAGGAAAAAGTCGCAGGGAGCCAAATCCAGCGAATACGGTGGTTGCTGAAGCACGTTTGTTGAGTTTTTGGCGAGAAAGTCAGTCACAATCGTAGCTCGGTGAGAAGGCGCGTTATCGTCATGCAAAAATCCATGAGTTGTTCGCCCACAAATTTGGCCGCTTCTTACGGATACGCTCACGTAAACGTTTCATAAAGCCTAGGTAATACTCCTTGTTTACCGTCTGACCCTCTGGAACGAATTCGTAGTGCACCACGCCACGGATATCGAAGAAAACAATGAGCATCACCTTCATTTTCGAGCGGCTTTGGCGTGGTTTTTTCGGTTTCGGCTCATTTTTTGCCACCCATTCCGATGATTGCTGGCTTGTTTGCATATCGTACTCGTAGACCCAGGTCTCATCACCAGTTAAAATGCGTTCCATGAATGTAGAATCGGAATTACAGCGATCCAGGAACCTGTTCGCGATGACGTTTTTGAAGAAAAATCAGGTTTTTCGGTACGAGTCGTGCGGCCACCTTTCTCATGCCCAAAATATCAATAAAAATCGTACGTGGGGACTCGTGGGATATCTTAAGATCATGTGCTATCTCTCTCAAGCTGGTACGACGGTTTTCCAGCATCCTTTCCTTAATTTTATCGACGTTATCTTCGATCGGAACGAGGCAAGTCTTCGACCACTTCACGACCGTCCTTGAAGGCTCTGTACCACTGATATGCACGAGTTTTCGATAGATCATTATCACCAAAGGCCTTTTGCAACATTTTCAATGCATCGGCACACGAAAATTCATTTGCAACACAAAACTTTAAACAAATTCTTTAATCACCCATAGTAAAAATCGGCACGCACTCTGACATCGACTGACTTAATCAGCTGTTGCAAACACACTAGTTGACAGATCCCGCTCAAGCTTGGCATAGTAATTAAGGACAGTGGTACCAACCTAAGAAAAAAAATTTTCACCTGCCTCATTGCCCCGCCAGATTTAAATCGATAATTCCCGGTACTTTCTTGACAGAATGTATTTCGTAGTACGCTAAAATCAAACAAAATGGGCTAATGTGACAGAGGAAGGTTAAGTCCACTGTTTTCCTGTTTATCGAGCACCTGCGCAGTGTCGAGCTTCTCGTTAAAGGATCCTTTTCTAGCCGTAAAGCGCCGATTTTCGCACTTTGAGATAAAGGACGCTTTTAAGTTCCCTTTAACCTTAAATTTGGCTTATGAAACACGTTTTATCATTAAAGGGGACTTTTTGGGAAAAAGGAGGCTTTAATTTCGTTTATGAAACTGGCCGTTAATCTCGCGTAATGCGGTACAGCAGAGATTCTGTAGATTAAACGCCTTGCAGCTCTCGATAAACGCTCGTCACGAAAGAAACCAGCACATCTTCATAGAACTGTCTAATCTGAACCGCGTTTCTGTTTTCACAACATTCGTATGGCGCATTATCAAATCGATCCACTCTGCCCTTTTTTAAACACTCCACTATTACCTATGACGCAGCAGCTCTATTTTAATTCGAGTACACACCGCAAATATGCAACGTCCCACGTGAATCGCGTCTAAATTCGAACATACTTTCATAATATCGTCGGACCGTTCGTTGGAATAGATTCCGAACGAACGCAAAAATCGCGAATAGATACAATAGATCTATCCCACAATCAGATTGTTGATATTTTGAATGACGCTATCGCTCCACGTGTCTGCAAAGATTCCGTGGAACTTGTTTGCGGTATTTACGTTGTTTACAACTTCGTTTACGAAATTTCTATCGTTTGTTTTTATCGTGAATCATGTGGAGAACGTGGTTAGCGTGTAGGTTATTAGTCTTCAGAATATAACGTTATTTGTATTAGAGCGAGACACGTTATCAAAATCAACATTGGATTTATTGATTTCGAAAAAGAAACCGAAATTTGTTGTCACTGTTTGCTGTTCAAATGATCAAACATACAGGCTACGACTTCAATGAGAAATGAAGCTGTAACCCAATTCAAGCAGATTTAAATTTGCCGGCACTTTTTGCATGGTAGCATTCATACATTTTGAGGTATCTTAACTTCCTAACTAAGGCAGAGTTGCTTTTTTCAATGATTATAATAAGTGGAAATAATGAATAATAATAATAATAGTTAACATATGAATTACAGATATCAACTTCGATGTAGGCGAAATGAGGGGAAAGCTATACCTATAAAACATGGGCCATCTAAAGTTTACATTTTGAAGTACTACTCTGTCAAGAAACTACCGGGAATTTTCAATTAAAACAACATTTTTACATTTAATCGTCAAAATTTATTGGGTCGCCTTCAAAATAGGCTCCATTTGCTCCAATACATCTATGCCAACGGCACTTCCAATTATCGAAACATTTTTTATAGGCGCTTTCCGGGATGGACTTTAGCTCTCGCGCCGAATTTTGTTTTACGGCTTCAATCGACTCAAAACGGGTGCCACGAAGGGGCAATTTTAGTTTTGGGACGAGGAAAAAGTCGCAGGGAGCCAAATCCAGCGAATACGGTGGTTGCTGAAGCACGTTTGTTGAGTTTTTGGCGAGAAAGTCAGTCACAATCGTAGCTCGGTGAGAAGGCGCGTTATCGTCATGCAAAAATCCATGAGTTGTTCGCCCACAAATTTGGCCGCTTCTTACGGATACGCTCACGTAAACGTTTCATAAAGCCTAGGTAATACTCCTTGTTTACCGTCTGACCCTCTGGAACGAATTCGTAGTGCACCACGCCACGGATATCGAAGAAAACAATGAGCATCACCTTCATTTTCGAGCGGCTTTGGCGTGGTTTTTTCGGTTTCGGCTCATTTTTTGCCACCCATTCCGATGATTGCTGGCTTGTTTGCATATCGTACTCGTAGACCCAGGTCTCATCACCAGTTAAAATGCGTTCCATGAATGTAGAATCGGAATTACAGCGATCCAGGAACCTGTTCGCGATGACGTTTTTGAAGAAAAATCAGGTTTTTCGGTACGAGTCGTGCGGCCACCTTTCTCATGCCCAAAATATCAATAAAAATCGTACGTGGGGACTCGTGGGATATCTTAAGATCATGTGCTATCTCTCTCAAGCTGGTAAGACGGTTTTCCAGCACCCTTTCCTTAATTTTATCGACGTTATCTTCGATCGAAGCCGTCGATGGGCGACCACTTCACGACCGTCCTTGAAGGCTCTGTACCACTGATATGCACGAGTTTTCGATAGAGCATTATCACCAAAGGCCTTTTGCAACATTTTCAATGCATCGGCTCACGAAAATTCATTTGCAACACAAAACTTTAAACAAATTTTTTGCTCAACGTAATCACCCATAGTAAAAATCGGCACGCACTCTGACATCGACTGACTTAATCAGCTGTTGCAAACACACTAGTTGACAGATCCCGCTCAAGCTTGGCATAGTAATTAAGGACAGTGGTACCAACCTAGGAAAAAAATTTTTACCTGCCTCATTGCCCCGCCAGATGATTTAAATCGATAATTCCCGGTACTGTCTTGACAGAATGTATACTGAAAAATTGGGTTGACCGGATAAGGTACTGTAGGGAGACGGTCATTTGAATGATATTATTTTCATTCGCAAATCCAACTATTCTCCTGAAGAAACGAAACAAAAAATGGCTGAAACAATTCAGTATATTTCGGGAGTTCTTTTCGAAAAGGTTCAGTAAAGAATATTTCTTCATCTGTTATATTCCTAATATATCATTTATGGTTCCTGTTTTGTACGAGAACCTTGAAATTGTTATCAAAATCATGATCTGAAGATGAAGGATTCTTAGACAGTTAGACCCATAACTCTCAAATTAGTACAGGGCACCCTATCTTGACTTCTGATCTCTGTTCAATACGATGAAACTAATTTTGTTGCATTATTTTGTAGACAACACTACAATAAAGATATTCATCATTCATGTTCTAAAAATGACATGAGAAAGGTAGAAGTTTGACGAGTCTTACCCTCCTCCAATGCCACTTAGAGCCGGCATCATAAAAGACTCTGCGTTTTCTCACATGACAACGCGTCAGACGCAGATTAATATGTTTATTCATGATTTCCGCAGTAACTACGGTTCCACCGATAAAAAATCGGTATATGAGTGCATTTTCTATTTGTGATTCATCCAATGTTGAAACCAAACAGTTTCTTGTTGCGGCAGGTCATGAAATTCGAACGGATAAACTCTTAAAACAATGGATCTGTTAACTTCTTATCGTTGGCGATGTTGTTACCGATTTTCCAGCATGAAAATATCGAAGAATGATGCGATTGTTGACATTCGTCATCTATTGATATTGATTTTCATTGATACCGCATTACCACTTCCTTCCTGTCTCTGTACCTTGTCGTGGTGGGGGAGTTTGTCATAACGAGTGTCCTAGTTTCATTTATGAAATGGAGGACATGGTTATGATGCCTAAAGCAGATGACTTGCAATCCAAACTTCTTTCTTACTCTCATACCGTTCCATCATGTTGTCCCACTCCATCCATTTCCTTCCACAAGACTTGGAATCGTACGGGGAAGCTGGCTCTGATTGACGACCAGAATCTGTGACCCTGCGATCGATTAGAGTTTTGTTTTCCCCACACGGGCGAAGGCGATACCCTGCTGAATCTCAGCGTGGGTTTTCCAACCTTCGTCCACTCATCCGCTGAGGGATCTTAAATGGTTGCTAAAGGAAAAAGGGTGACTACGACGTTTCGACCGGGGTTAGATCTCGGAAGATTCGCTCTGCTCGCCCCCAAATTTGGCTCCATCTTTAGATCCTTAAGCTTCCGCTGCGGGGTCCTGATTGGTCCGCTGGAGAAGAAGGGAGACTACGACGTTTCGACGAGGTTTGGAGGTCCTGGAAGATTCGCTCTGCTCGCCTCCAACTCTGGCGTCACTTTTTGATCCTAAAGTCCATCCTCTTCGATGCTTCGGAGCCTCGCTTTTAGCACTCGAACAGCAACAGCGGTCCTTCGTGCGAGGGGATCCACGCTGGGAAGCTGTTATTTGTGTTGTTTCGTTGCTTCAAACTTTCACAACCATAGAGACACTCTGCTCAAATGACTGAGTGTTGGGATCGACACGGCGATCCTTTTTTTGATGAGGAGGGAGATGCCATCACGCCAGTCACTGGACCGTGTGGTGGAAGATCGACCGAATGGGGCCCTTGTTTCACCATGAGGTGGAATTGAAGGCTGATCCGCGTTGACCACTCACATGGGGTCATGACGGACAGGCCGTGTTGACAGTGCTCATACCAGGATCAATTGAGGCATCATAATTGGGGTTATCTTAGTTCATGAGACTGCGTTCCGTTGGTTGGATAAGAAGCCCTTCCGGCGTGTGAGTTGCGTCCCAAAAACTCGGGTACCGACAATGCATAGCCAGTATAGGTTGAATAGTGCTTCGCTACTACCAGTCAGGCAGTTGTAGGTTTTTGAACTGAAGCCCTAACTGGAAGCTGGTGGGTACTTCTCTTCGGAGGGGTTCTCGCTTCGCGCGATGATATTGCGAATCCTTATCACACTTTTTGCCTCTGGTGGCAGACTGTGGAGACTGCTGAGTAGTCACTTGGTGAAAGAGCCACGCTCACATGTCAATTTAACTATGATGGCAGAATTCACTACAAAGCCAGTAGAGGGAGAATAGTGCATCAGGGCAACCAGTCTTCACTGGAATCAAAACGGGGCAACTACGTTCGCGCTCTAGAATGGACCCACGAAGATCTAAATAGGTGACACGCGAATTGGTTGGTCCTGAATTTCATGTGTGGAGGCTAGAAAATCCAGAACGTCTAACCAAGGTGGTATTCATATTGGAGGAAAAACTGATTCATGTTTTTTGACGGTTTCTTAAATACTGCCATTTGGCGTGATAGTGTTTTGCATCCCGTTGTGCTTCCACATGCTACAAAAAAATTAAAAATCCACCAATTTTTCAGCTCATGCATGATAACGCCGGTCCACGCATAACACGGCTGTTGCGTAAATTTCTGGAAACTAAGCATATCAATATTTTGCCAAGACCTGCACAGTTCCCAGACCTAAATTCGAAAGACAATGACGGCAATCAAATCCAGACGAACATCACAAACTGCCGAAGAAAGCCATATCAATGCAATTAGAGTATTAATGGCGGAAAAATTATCAATTCACAATTAAACGCCTTAAATCTAGATTACAATAATAAAAAGCTTCATTTTCCCAAAGTATGAATAATACATAAACATTTTATTTGAAATTACTCTCAGTTTCCAAAAATTTTATACAAAAGAATATATAAAATCCAGAAATAAACAATAGTATACGTATAAAGCTACTTCAAATATATAAAATGCATGAAGAATTGTTATTATATCAATCATTGTACATTAGCAAACAGTGGAGGCTAACCAAGAAAGAATTCATCAACCACAGGTGCGCAATAGCCAAATAAAAAATAAAAACTGTCTCGTGCAAACTGTTGATGAATCTAAGTCCCCAAATATGTGAAACATCTAAGGTCTATTGTTCTTTTTACAGGATTTATTTTCAATTTTGAGTCTTCAAGACTCCTTGTTTGATACTCGTAGGATAGCTTGTGTTGTCCCACGAGAGCTTTATAATGAGTGTGCTTTTGCGTGCTTGTTCCAGAGAACTGCTGGCTATGGTTTAGCCCCAATGTCTGTAATTTTCGAATTTTGTACCGAATATGTCCTCTAGACCATCCGCAAACACAATTCTGTCCAGCCGACCGTTCTAACAGAAAGAACTAGAGACTTAAAACTTCCAGGGTAGGTTTAAGGCCTAAATATATTATTTCGGCTTAGTTCGTCAATGGGCAAAATCACTCAATGATTTCGCAGGAATTCACATTTGAAATTTCCTCTTATTTTTCCAAATATCTTCTAAACTACGAATCCAATGATGAGTGGGGACAGCTCAGTGACCAGAAGGTCCGGGTTCGAATCCTGTTCAGGCGGAAAAGAAATTTTCTTGTTGGACGGGTGTCAGTCACCATTTTTTTTGGATCAAAAATTAATAGTGCTGTGACCTAAAGTGATCACTGTAACAAAGCCTACCCAGAACACAACTGAACTTCTAAATCGCATAAGCTGAAAAAGCTTCTGAAGGATCTTCACAGAAGATCTAGGAGTATCAGGATAATAATAATATGTGTTTTTTTTAGAGTGATAAAACTTTGGATAGGGATAACTGTGATTTGACAGAAGGTATTATAGAAGCCATGTTTTTTTGACATTTCTATTCAGTAAGCATTGACAAATTATCATGGAAAGAAAGACTCACGTCGCAACAACTTTTACAAATTATTGAAATTTATTTTCAAAATCAGTGTTCTATTCGCCAAACTTATAGAGCACTTCGTGAAATTTATGGTTTACATAATCGTCCATCATAGCAGTGTATTCATCGAACTATCGATAGATTTCGGACAACATTTTCTCTACTCGATGCAACAACAAGACAAAGGACTGTACGTACAGAAGTTTGCTGATTGGGCCGTAGAACAGCTTGAAGTTGATCCACTTTTTTATCGTAAAATTGTATTTAGTGATGAAGCTCATTTCTGGTTGAACGGCTATGTAAACAAGCAAAATTGCCGTATATGGAGTAAAAACAATCCTCAAGAAGTTCTGCAGGTTCCATTGCATCCTGAAAAATGCACTGTTTGGTGTGCTATACAAGCTGGAGGCATCGTCGGTCTATATTTCTTCAAAAACGATGCTGGAGCTAATGTTAAGTAAATGGTGCTCGTTACAGATCGATAATAAATGATTATTTGTTTCAAAATTTGAATGGTATCGACCCAGAAGTTTTTTGGTTCCAAGATGGTGCTACACCTCATGCTGCTACCGTAACAATTGATTTATTGAAATAAAGATTTGACGATAACATTATTTCGAGAAATGGTCCAATTAATTGGCCTCCAAGATCATGCGACATAACTCCACTGGATTATTTTCTTTGGGGTTATGTCATTGGTTTATGCTGATAAGCCAGAAACAATAGACGCTTTGGAAGCCAACATAACTCGTGCTGTTGATGAAAAAAGGCCTGAATTCCTCGAAAAAGTGATCCAAAATTGGTGTGGTCGAATGCGGTTCCTCAGAGCTAGCCGTGGTGGGGAAATTATTTTTAAAACATAAATGTCATAATCTTAATCTTAATTTAAATGAGTTTTATTTGAATTTAAAGTTCTATCACTCTAAAAAAAACACCCAATACTATACCAAAAGACAAAACTCTCAGTTAGTTCCAATAACGCTCATTTTGCGCCTTATTGTTACGAAGCAGTGGTATTATTTGGAAATAGGAAGCCAAAATTGATATCTCGAGATACGAAGAGTTTGAACATACCATATTATTTACTATGATGTATTTTACTTTTATAGAATGAAAACATCTATATAGATCGAAAAATATCAATGTTACTCGCTTCATTGAGGATTTGAATGGATGATTCGTCGTTTTTCGTGAGCGATAAAGCGAGATTAATAGAGAGAATTTTTTGTTTGCAAAACAAGGTAACCGATAATAATCAGACGTAAATATTTGGTCTCGTGGGTTTACGACCGTTAAGATGTTATTGCTTCTCTACAAGACCTACCGCAACTTTATTCGCGGTGACCAATAGTCAATACTCGGAGTTTGTTTCGTATTCTTCCACCATAATATAAACCTTAAGTTATTTTTCTAATAAGAATTGAGATGGGTATAATTTTTTTCTATTAGCGTTTCAAGAGTGAACCGAACAAAATTATGGGTGAGATTTGTTACAGAAATGCACACATCGTCAAAAGTATTGGCGTCAACTTGTTGAATGTAACATGGCAATTTTTTGTGCGTGGAGTCTTCACTATCTTATCACTTAAATGAAAACAATAAACCAGCGAAAAATGTTTCTTGTTCGGGAGAATACAGGTGTATTCGAAGTTAATCAGTTTTCAGCGAATAACGAGTGTTGTAATATTGGAAATATTCAGTGGAAAATGCCGGGACATCTAATTTCTCAGTTTGACCGGGCAAGAATAGTAGCCTTATCTCAAGAAGCTTTGTCAAATCACCAGATTGCGCAACGTTTGAATATTCCACGGATTTCAGTAAGGCACATAGTGGCCTTTTTCCTGGAAACAGACAGCGTTGCCAGGAGTGTGTTTTTCAAATAACTAATTTTTAATCCAAAACTATCAAAATTATCGACCCGCCAATCACGCGTATCTCTACGGAATTTCAGACGGTCTCAAAGTGAGGTATTGCAATGGCGCCAATTAATTCGCTATATGACAGACAGATATGGAGGGAGATAACGAAATGAAAAGCATAAATAGAGGTTAAGTCTTGATAGAAGGTATATAAAATTATTTAAGTATTTTAATATTAGCCTTCTACATATTTAATTTCAAAAAATTATATTTAATAATTATAACTTCAGGAATTATATTAAAACACCAGAAGTTTTCTTAAATTGTTGAAGGGTGAGTAAATATTTGTTGTATATTGATGTTATATTTTATTGAAAGTTAATTATTTGAGTACTGACGAAGCAAAGTCTCTCTTCAAACTTATTTTCAGTAATATTTTTACATATCTTGAGATTTTATAGAAAGTAACTTAGTTAGCTATCCAATAATATTGAATATTCTAAGTAAGATAATTTTATGATGAAATTCTTAAAATTATGTTAAACATTTTTGAAAGATATTTGTTTTGATAAGATTGATCAGCAGAAACAAAATTTTGTCTACTCAAAATATTTAATTTATAGGATTTTGGTTAACAATTTTTATTTATTGGATTTTGTTATATCATTTGGACGTCTTATAATGAATGTTTATTTAATATGTCGTTTGATATAAGTGGTACCTATATGACATAAATTCAATTTAATTCCTGAAGTTATAATTATTAAAAATAATTTTTCGAAATTAAATATGAAGAAGGCTAATATTAAAATATTTAAATAATGAAATGAAAAGCTTTTGTTAAATTCCACTTTGAGAATGGCTGACATTCTGTAGAAAAGCAGACCATAAAGCTATCCAATAAATTCGATTTCTTGCATTAAAAATGAGATATTTTCGAAATAAGGTGATGTAAATCATGAAGAAAAAGATCCAAAGATTATGTGGAAGCTATAAGAAACTCTGGAGTGTGCTTTTATGGTGGAAAAGGTGGAAAATATAAAATTAAAATTTCGATGCCCATAATTTCCAAACTAAGAGGGAGCACTGTTTTACAAATTGAGATTTATTTTTAGATAATAAATTAGGTTAGTATGAAACGAACTTTTCCGCAATATCTGGTGCACACCATGTATTTAAGTGAAAATCTTAACACCGCTAATAATTATTTTGATTGGCATTTTCAACTCGAACCTTGAAACCCTTACCTACCAACAAACTGAGATAAATTATAGGTTCCATATACTTCAAAAGAATTCCCAGAAATATAGGTAATCAAAGGATTGAATTGGACATTGAATTGGAACACTACCTTTACTGGTCACCTGTCCCACCCACAAGTTCAAGTACAAACGTTGGAACGCATCAATCATCTACAGGTCAGGTAAAAAAAATATTTGCAAGGGTTGAGCATATGCTTTTTGCGGTATTGCGGACTGAAGGGTGTATCTCGATATGGTAACCGAGAATGGAACAAACAATGACGTGAAATATTCCTTGTTCGGTTGGACATAATGCAAAAACAAGGGATTATTATTGTTGGGTTTTTATGACGTAGTCTAGTCAACAAGTGCCTTTTGGGTCAACTTTTTTCAGCAGTCTCCGAAAATTATGATCAAGGTGTCATTCGATTCGGAATGGCATCTAGATGATTTTTGAAAAAAATGAAGTTCCGCTTGCAAAAATTGCAAAAGTTATTAACAATTAACTAAAAAAAAGAGGGTTTAATTTTTTGTAAATATCTCAAAAACGAATGAAGATTTTTTTAAATCAAAAAAAAGATTCAAAAAGAAGAGGAAATTTCCTAAAAAAAGTGTCAACTCCTGGAATTGTAGTCCCAATATTAATAATTTTCCCAGCGGGATGAAAATACGACCGAAAACGGGTACTCTGGCTTTCGTAAGCCACGCCTACTTTGGACACTATTAATAAAAATTATTTTAACAGATTAAATATGAAATTTAATAAATGAAAAAATTCAGGGGCATACTGAATAGATGAATGAACGATAATCCACAACAAAAAATTTTTATCTCAATTTTTTAATTAGTTATGCAATAGTTAATTAATAATTTTTTTCTGCTTGTTAAACTATTAACTTGAGATTTTTTCCTCTCTTGGAGCAATTTTTGGAAGACTTCAGAATAGATCCCCGTTGGAAAAATTTAAAAATGTTTATTTTTCAGTTTTTTATTAACAATTTTCGATGTTGCAAAATTAAAAACTTAGATTAATCATCGAAAAAAAATTTTTTTTCAAAATATTATTAATGGTCCATTTTTATGTTGTAGTAAGCTACATATAAATATTTTTTTTTAATTTTTATCCCTCATTGTTCAAAAAATTGTTATAAACAAATGCGTTATTTATAAAATAATTGAAAATTTTTTTAAGGAATATCAATCTTTGATGCAAATAATGATTTAAAAAAAAAATTTTTCCTTGAAAAAATTTTTTTATTGCTTAAAAACGCATTTGTTAATTAACTAGCATTTTCTCCCACTTCTAACTGATATTAAGGAACCATTTTTTCTTTGAAAATCATGATTTACTCTTCTTTTCCATATAAAAAAAAAATTTTCATTTTGTTCAATTTTTCATTGTTTATATAATAAACAATTTGTTATAAACAAATAAATTTTTACTTTATATTTTTTTCCCTATTCTTCTTACTGCCACAAATACAGACATGATTTTTTTTATTAATTTTTTTATTATTTTTTTTTATTTTCAAATATAAGTTCTCTTTCATTTCGTCATCTTTACCTGGTTTTTCATCTTTAAGATTATTATAATTTATAAACTAATGGAGATACGATGAAAAAACTTAAGACTTATTTATTCTCCATTAGTTTAAGAATAAATTTAATAAAAATCTCATCAACTATTAAAAATATGATTACTTCATTCAAGTATCTTGTCATTAATTGATCATTACTAACGATCGGTATATTCTTTTAGAGTCTCTTAACGTCATGAGGAGAGCGTTTGATGTATGATTATGAAGTTTTGTAGGTTTATTTCAGTGAAATAGCATTGAATCACATAAGACTGGTTTATTATTGTCGAGCCCTACTTATAAATATCTACGTATGACCGTACAAAACAGTATGGACTACACATTTTCCCTTTCTAGAAGTTACTCACACTTTAAACAACTTATAAAAATGTAAATTGAAATAAAATCATCAAAATATTTTCAATTTTTTTCTTATCTAATTACGGCAAAAATGTAAAAAATATATAAAGTGTTCTAAAATATTTTTTTTCTCCATTCTTACTCGCGGATATGGAATTATGCAGATTATTCGGCCATTCAACCATGTATCGGATGTTTTTTTAGAGTGATAGAAGTTTATATTGAAATAAAACACATTTAAATTAAGATTGAAGCCAAATTTTATTTTTATCTGAAAGATAATTTTATGACATTAATGTTTTGAAAATAATTTCCGGCATATGTCCACCACGACTAGCTCTGAGGAACCGCATTCGACCAGACCAATTTTGCGACACTTTTTTGAGTAATTCAGGTCTTATTTTATCAATAACACGAGTCATGTTGGCTTCCAAAGCGTCTGTGGTTTCTGGTTTATCAGCACAAACCAATGACTTGACATAACCCCAAAGAAAATAATTCAGTGGAGTTATGTCGCATGATCTTGGAGGCCGATTAATTGGACCATTTCTCGAAATAACGTTATCGCCAAATCTTTCTTTCAATAAATCAATTGTTACGGTAGCAGCATGAGGTGTAGCACCATCTTATTGGAACCAGAACACAATTAAACGATAAAAAAAGTGGATCAACTTCAAGCTGTTCTAGGGCCTAATCAGCTCACAAACGACGCTTATTATGGTCAAGTGGCTTTAGTTCTTGAACCAGTTGGATCTTGTATGGGTGTCGACCAAGATCTTTACGCAAAATTTTCCATGTGGTGGATTCACAGAGTTCAACTTGTTGTGAACGTCGACGAATCGACAAATCTGGATAATCATTAACACTATGACTTACAGCAGCGATATTTTCTTCTGTACGTACAGTTCTTTGTCTTGTTGTTGTTGTTGCCTCGAGTAGAGAAAATGTTGTCCGAAATCTATCGATAGTTCGACGAATAAGCTGCTCTGATGGACGATTATGTAAACCATAAATTTCACGAAGTGCTTTATAAGTTTGGCGAATAGAGCACTGATTTCAACAATTTGTAAACTTTGTTGCGGCATGAGTCTTTCCATGATAATTTGTCAATGCTTACTGAACAGAAATGTCAAAACAACATGACTTCTACCTTCTGTCAAATCACAATTATCCTTATCGAAAGTTCTATCACTCTAAAAAAAAAACACCCGATATTTTTATTTTCTTGAGATTTCTCGTTTCTCCAGTAGAACAGTTTAAAAATTGGCAAAAATTACGTTTATTTGACAAGAGCGCAAAAGCTTACGACTTCACGGCAGTGTTTTTCACCACTTTTTATCATAATACCATTCTAATTTCAATTGATCTGTTTCTATTGTCTAAGTGTTTCTATTTATAATTTTGGATTATAAAATATTTTCATCGGCATGCAGATTACCACTTAATCGTAATCAGGAGGGTTAATGTCAAAGTAAATTAAAAATTTTTCAGAACAAGTAATGCTAAATCTAGATCCTCTCTTAAACTTCGAATCGTGTTGACCTCTCCACTGTCGAAGAATTTTTGAATTCCGACTGTTAATAATCTGATGCAACTATAGTGTAATCGATATTCCAATATGATGAAAATTTTGAGAAAATTGAACTGAGTATCAGTCTATCAATAAATTCATTTCATTCCGTTTGTTCGTTTCGAAGATTGTGACTTTAATGTCTACTGATATCATATAATTTCCAAATATTAAATTACAAACCTTGATTTTCAATGAGAAGACTATATTTATTGAAAAATAAAAGTAAGACGAAAGAAACACCTTCTTGAACTTTTTTTTCAAATGATATTGATGTTACACACTGAAAATAGAAATCTGAAGTTGAATTTATGGGAAATATAATTTTTTCATATTCGATCCAGTTTATGACTAGGAGATTACGTAAAAGTAGAACCTTCTCGAATTTTACAAGTTTGAATCACCGGTAAACAGTGAAAATCGAAAGGATATTTGAATATAATTCACGTTGCCTTGAATTTCTAAATTTTTCAGTGACGCGCAACGTATGAACCTGTAAACCTGCATTCATGAATATTGAAATTTATGCGAATGCATAAATGTCAACCGTAGATAAAATAATCGGTGATACTTGACCACAACTATCAAATTGGGTTTCAGTTCACACACTTCTCTATCTAGGAGACAATAAGATTATTGCCCACAGTCAATTTTGTGGTGGAGATATTGTCAGTTTTGTCAGCTTATCCTAGCCACAAAAATTTTGCATCTCGATTTTTGACCAACGTATATTTTCTGCTGAAGCAACGGTGATTGATTTTCGTTCAAAGGGTAAAATATAGGATGTCCGGATTGAACATTAATGTATTTCAGGGCAAAATGCTGTATTTTTAGATTATTTCGTTTGAATTTTGTGAAGAGAGATAACAATAAAATGCAGTACGCAAAGGTTTTTGTACTTATTTGCTGATAAGAGGAAATACTATAATATATTCTACCGGTGATGGAAATAATTGAAGGGACTTCTATAAAATGACTCCATAGTTGGTGATCCAATAAATTTGAAATCGAAGAATAAGATTCTCCAAACATTTTCAAACAAAAATGGTACACTTAGTTAAAAGCATTAGTGTAGTGAAATAAAATAGAAAGGCCTTTTACTTGATAGAAGAAATATAACAAAATTTGAATATCAAAACAAATTAAAATATGTTTATCTTCTACAATTTTAATTTAAAAAAAATTTTTTATTCAAAAAACTTTTAGAATTAAATTAATGTGTAAAATGAGCACCGCTCACGTTTAATAGACGTATATAATCAAAACTCAATATATAATGTCAAATGGAATAAATAAACCAACAGATATACGAAAGTATTTAAATTAATAAATAAATATTTAAACGAGACAAAATTTTGTTTCTGGTCTTACCTTTAAGAACACCAATTGCCTTTTAAAAACTTGAACAAACTTAAGGGACTTCTCAAAGAATATAATTTATTTGAAATATTTAATATATTTAAATATTCGAATAAGTTAATTCAGAAATCTCTCAAATCATGCACTATATCTTCAAAAAACAAATATAATTCTAAGCAATCCCTTCTTCGGTCCTGAATAATATTCCAAAAATCAAAATCAAAAAACTAACCTATGTCAACAAACTCACCACGTGTAAAGGACTAATGCTTCGAAACACAGATCAACTTTATAATTCAAGATTGATCTATGTTCTAACAAAATCAAAGAACAGTGTGAGTTATTTTTAAGGCTTATTTAAATTCATTGACATTCCATAATGAGATGTATTGAAAGCAAAATATAATTATATATTATATATAAAATAAAATAGAAGTTTTTTGAAGATATAGTGCATGATTTGAGAGATTTCTGAATTAACTTATTCGAATATTTAAATATATTAAATATTTCAAATAAATTATATTCTTTAAGAAGTCCTTTAAGTGTGTTCATGTTTTTAAAAGGCAGTTGGTGTTCTTGAAGGTAAGACCAGAAACAAAATTTTGTCTCTTTTAAATATTTATTTATTATTTTTAATGACTTCTGTATATCTGTTGGTTTATTTATTCCATTTGACATTATATATTGAGTTTCGATTATATACGTCTATTAAATGTAAGCGGTGCTTGTTTTAGACATTAATTTAATTCTAAAAATTTTTTGAATAAAAAATTTTTTTGAAATTAAAATTGTAGAAGATAAACATATTTTAATTTGTTTTGATATTCAAATTCAAAATTAGTGTAGCGGTTAGAGCAACGGGCTGGGAACCAAAAGGTCCCGGGTTTAAATCTCATTCTGGTAGAAAAGACATGTTCTAGTTGGACGGGTTTCGGCCACCATTTCACTGTTGGGTCGAAAATTGACTGTGCTGTGACTTAAAGTGGCGTAAAGACACAGTAACAAGGCCAACTCCTAACTCGTACAGCTGAAACAGCTTCTGGGGGATCTTCACAGAAGATCTAGGAGTATCAGGATAATATATCACAATTTTTTCACTCATAAAATTCTATAGATAGTAAATAAAATGTAATTTTCACAGACTTCTTATTGATAAACAATACTTGTTTCACCTCACTATGGTTCATCAGGATCCTACCTGAACTACAGTTCAGATATAGAACTTGATGAAGCCATAACTGGTGAAAAAAATGTTCTTTATTAATGAAAAATTTTAGGAAGTTCAAGATATTGTGATTAGAAATCATTTTACGCTCAAATTAGACCTGTTTTCAAGAAAACTTCAATTTTCCGGCACCACTGGATATTTTTCCTTCTTATTATTCTACTGAGCCAAGTAAATACCCGGTGATAAGATTAAATATCATTTTCACTCAATATTTATCTTTCCGGTCATAAAACCTTTAATAAGATTATTTTCACCATCTAACTTCATCCAAAATTGAGCAAAAATTATTCTACTACTTCTAAAAATGTCAAAAATTTATATTCGATTGTTTCCGTATTGACAAGAATTTATTTGTATTTGAGAATAAAATACAATGTGCGCGCTAGCTCGTATCATCACAGAACAATTTTGTTCGTCTTCTGATTATACGGTCTTCATGAAATTTTTTTATCAGCCTTCTTGTCGTTATTTTACATGTAAATGCTAAATTTAAACTCGATCCTGGAACTGTTGCTATGATTTCTTGAGTGCTCAACGCTACTCCGCATAGAAAATATTTTTATTTGTTTTGAATCTTCTAATTATAAAGTGTTTTCCAATAAGAGGAATCCGCTATACGGGCAGCTGTCACTTTTGAACCTGTCATCTTTTGACATTTGACAACTAAAAATTACGCCATTACTAAAAATGGAAAAAATACGTTTCGAAAACTCATAGAAATTGTTAAAATTCGCTACAAAAATGGTGAAAATTTTGCAGTCACAGTTCGTTAGTTAGTCCAACCTACTTGTTCAAGACATTTTCGACTCAAAAGTCGAAAAGTACAGACATTTGGGGGAGACTATGGCAAGCTGTTATCTGGAACAAGCGCCCAAAAAGACTTTTTTCCTTTTTTTAACCTCAACAGTTGTTCTATCGTACCATGACTTTACATGAATATTTTTGTCAGCTAAAAATAGCAGAAAGAAGTTCGTAAATGCATAATTCTATGTACAAATTGAAGGGTAAGGATATTTTGGCGAATTTTTGGGAACTCCTGGAACATATTAAATATAAAGGATCTGTTCAAGTCTGTTTGAACATTGAACGAATTTTTTTTATTATAAAGAGGCTGGGTATATATGGTGTACCTTAATTTTGACCAAAGATTCCTGTCATCAAATTACACTCATTTCCATTTGACATTTTCCAGATTTGGCTCACGTAAATTAATATGTGTTAAAAAATTTTCGCCACAATGTGCTAATACACTCCTGCACTTTGTTTGAACACAGATTACTCTCACTGTAGTCTGATTGTAGTATAATTAAATCTCCGGGTGCTTGTAATTCGATGAAAATTGTTCTGAAAAACTTACTTTACAGTCTTTATTACTTATTTCGTTGCTTAGTACAAAAGTTGTAACGGAAATGTTTCACTATTCTTGAGTATTCAAACAATGAATTTTCACTTGATTTTCATTAAATATCTAATTGTTTTCGGTATAAAATTATACGAAATTTCATCATCGCACATTCTCGTATTGAAAATTACATGAATATTCTAGTTTTCATTAAATGTATAAATTAATATATGAAATCAGTGTGAAGTATATTAATTGTAATCTATGAACTATCTACGTTATATTCGTGGGGCATTAAAACTATGGAAAAGGCTTTAGCACGAGTCACTTGATGAGAAGAAATATACATATATGACTTTGGTTGTAAAATAAAAGTGCCGTCACGTGAGAATAGCTTGATTCGAGGCTCTATCTAGGTGAGGGGTGTATCCACCAGAATAGTTCAATTTCTAGAATTTTTATCAGATTTAACTTTAAACATCTGAAAAGCAGTATGATAAGAGTAAGAGTAATTTAATTTTCAAAAATGGATGGTCAAAATTTATATACAACATGAATTATATTGATCTCTGAAGTTTTTAACAACTTGAGCGAGCATACCTACGGTTTTTGTTCTCAATTTGTAAATATTCATCATTTCAATTAAAAATTTGTCCAATAGTTATTAAAATATTTTCACTCGCCTTTTTCCATATATAGAGCTAGATATTCGAAATTATTCTTTGCATTTTATAACTGCCTGATGAAGTCATGGTATGATGAAACAATTGTTGTCAAATTAAATAGAGGAAATTTCTCAATAATTTCAGTAATTGTACTTGGAAATAAACCGTATGAAAAAGTAGAAACTGTTAAATCTAAAATAAAAGACGTTTAGTAATTAGTTGTTTTGTGAAACTGACTTTCAATTTCTTTTCTCAGATAAGAACGAAAGAAAAGAATGAAGGATCATTTTTTAATGTTTCTGTCTAGTTGAGCTGAAATATTTCATATTCCCATTTACACAGTTCAAATGTGAAAATAAAAGTACAAATAATGACAGTTCGGCAATAATTGGCTTCAAGAAGTTAATAGATTGTGGATGTTAAATAATATTTGCTTTTAAGTTAGATAAACACTTTTTGATGTATATCTGACTACAAAGCTGTTTCTGAAGTACATCAAAGAACTTTAAAATTGATTCTAAGGGAGGAAATTAATATCATTGCGAGTTAAAAATTATGTTTCTTTTACGTGTCCAACAAAATACAATTATAATAAGTCGTAACCTACACATACCCTAAAAAAGCGATTATTACACATCGAATAGGTTGAAGTAAACAAAACAAGAGGTTTGCCTAATTTTAACATTTAAACTTTTCGTGGAATTTTTTTTGTCTTGAAAGGACAGCTGGTTAAGCCGCCTCAAGTTTGTGAATATACCAAAATAAAGTTCTCAAAAAATTTTCCTCTCGACAACTGTACAAGATAAATAACCGACCATTCTGCGGGATGTAAGCCATTTTGTAAATACATATGATAGTTTCACGGACGACGCAGCGATAATATTCAAGAAATTGGAGGAATTTTCGCAGACGTATGGAATGAACGTATTGTTCTAAAGTTTGCCCTAAAAGTTTTCACGGAGTTCCGAAGTTCACAATGATTATTTTTAATCCCGACATTTTCTATTACGTTCTGTCTGCGAAACGGAAAAGTTTGTGGAAATTTCCACAATGTTTTCTTGAACTTATCTCTGTGTCGAACTATTTACTAGTGTAGGCTTTTATTGATAATAAATACAATGCAGTGTCCTAATGGAATAAAACACTATTTTCAAAATAATTTCACTCTATTCAAAAGGTACGAATATTCCAAGAAATTTTTTTCATTAGGCCAAGAACATGTCGAATTGTTTATTTCAAGGATAAAAATCAGTAGAAAAATGAATTCGAACGAAAATTTAACAATGAATAATTTTATATTTGCTAGGTTAGGTTCAAACAATTTTTAATGAATGAATTTCATCAATACTCTGAGATCAGTGCATTTCCAGCCAAAAATACTTCAAAATAATCACAACGGACCTAAAAATATACAACAATTATTTCATTTAGTTTCAACTTCAATTAGCTGTTAAAGTAAATAAAATAAAGTTTTATTATTGGGGTAGGCAGCCATTTATAAAGCCCTTATAATCAGGAACAGTTAAAGACATCAAATTTTCGATATCAGCACACTTTTACGGAACAGTTAATCACTCCGAATTATATAAATTTTTTCACCACTTACGCTGAAATTTATATTAAAAAGTAAAGCAGTACAAGCTTTTTAATATGAACACAAAATAGCCTGTCTTGTTCATATAAGAAACTGTTCATATTTGTTAAAAACAAGAAATATGAATCTTTCACGAGATTTTTGAATTAACTTATTCGAATATTTAAATATATTAAATATTTCAAATAGATTATATTCTTTGAGAAGTCCTTTAAGTGTGTTCATGTTTTTAAAAGGCAATTGGTGTTCTTAAAGGTAAGACCAGAAACAAAATTTTGTCTCCTTTAAATATTTATTTATTAATTTTAATTACTTTCGTATATCTGTTGGGTTATTTATTCCATTTGACATTATATATTGAGTTTTGATTATATACGTCTATTAAATGTAAGCGGTGCTTGTTTTAGACATAAATTTATTTCTAAAAGTTTTTTGAATAAAAAAAATTTTTTTGAAATTAAAATTGTAGCAGATAAACATATTTCAATTTGTTTTAATATTCAAACTTTCACGAGTCTTTGGTTTTATTTCTCAAATAAGTATATGAATATTAACAATAATGTTGCGCATAAAGGCACAGCAAATTTATTATAATTAGAAACACTTTTATATCTTTAAAATTTAATATTTCCTTGTATGAGAAATTGTCTATATAAAGGTTAGATAGATGTATCTTCAATGCGAGCAATTTGATACGATCAAATTTATCGTACAATAGATTCGTTTTTTTATCGTTCAATGTCTGATTGTAAGGAATCTGGAAATATGGAATCTGCTAGAAAAAATCTTATCAGATACTCCAACGATTGCCATCGTAACTTGATAAGATATTTAGGAGGTGAGGTGTGTGTTTTTTGTTCAAATTAAGGATGGAAATTTTCATTCAGGGCAAATATAGGAATGAATATTTGATCCTTTAATCCTACAGCTTTTGTTCTTATTTATGTAATGTTTTCTTTTGTTCTTGATGATACGTTTGCAAATTCTTAAAACGACATTTATATGAAAATGATGATCCGATTAATTATACAAAATGCGGTATATATTATTATTATTATTATCCTGATACTCCGCTTGTGCGAGTTATTATAGAAGTTCAGTTGTGTTCTGGGTAGGCTTTGTTACTGCGATCTTGCGCCATTTTAGGTCACAGCACTGTTAATTTTTGACCCAACAGTGACACCCGTCCAACTAGAAAATTTCTTTTCCACCTGAACAGGATTCGAACCCAGACCTTCCGGTCACGAGCCTGATGCTACCACTGAGCTGTCCACGCTATGAAAAGACGTTTTCGCATATTTCGAAAATATAGAAAATAACAGCAATTATTTGCCGATATATTTGTTGTAATTTGCTCTGGATTGATGGAAAAACTACGTATTATTCATACGAATTCATTGTGAAACCTTCAAAGTAAAACCCAAACAAATTTAATTGTGTGACTGCCTTATGGTATTTATTGGACAAACAGGAAGATATTCTTTATTCATGAACACCAGCGAAGTTATAGGTCAGACATCTCACATTCAACATATGTCAGTCATTTGTAAGAATTTGGACATAATTTTTACAATAACTATGGAATTATCCATTAGGAAATTAAAAATACGTGACTCACGCTTTTGGAAGCAGTAGAAATTAGTACGTACAAGAACCGTAAAATTGTTCGTGACGACCAAACAGATGTTACCCAATCCTCATTGTTGAATATTTTTAATCATTGAAGTATTTCGGATTAATTGAACCCAATATATTTTCTGGTTATTCATATCTCTTTTTTCACATATTTTACTTTATGGGTATATCTGTGAATTGGTGGTTATTTTTATCGCCTTTTTAAAATGTTTTTCTGATATTTATTTCGGAAAATTGTTAGTTAGTTGTACAGCCACTTTTTTCAAGTTTTATTAGGTGTAAACAGGTGAAAGTGTGGTGTAATGTTTAGAGTTAGTTCAAGATCTAAACTTAACAAAGCCACAATGTTCGTGAAACAATTTTCGTTAGTAATAAATCGTGGAAATAATTCATTTTATTTTATCAGATAACCTTCATTTTGTTCTGACAAGAATTCCGAGTACACAACACCGTGATAATCGAAAAAAAAAGTCAAATTTAAGATTCATTAATCGATATTTCCACCCATTATAAAAATCGGAAAATAAACTTTAGATTCTCTGACAAAATGGAGCTCAGTAAACCAATCTGAATGGGAGATGGGTCCACGTGAGTATGAAGAACAGTTGTAACAACTAAGCAATAAAAAATTTTGTGGTATATGAATGAACTCACATAAAACTCGTAATATATGAATTTTTTGCAGGACCAATTTTTTACCGTTACATTCATGAAATAGTAAAACGTAAGAAATAAGTGCAATGGTTAACAAAAATTAGGAAGTATAGGGAATTAGAAGATAATAATAATACTTCCTCCTTTTATCGATTAATGATACTAACTTGTTTATTTGAACAATAATTTTAATGTTTCGAAGAAATAATGAATTGTGACATCTTTTGAAATGTAAATAATCATTAGAGATAGTCGGACTACAGAATTTAAAAAATATAAAATGGACAGATGTGAATATAAAGCTATTTTGCCTTTAATAAATTATTTTAAATTAGGTTGACGCTCCGGAAAGCATACCCCAAGCTGTCAAAATGGTGACATTTGTCAAGTGGCACTTTTTTAATTCATAGAATATTTCCTCCATCTCAAATCAAACCACAGAATTAACGGAAACGTTCCATTTAACCTAGAAATCGAGCATAAAGGCAGCGTTACTTCGCGGATAAAAGAGAAGACCAATTTTCCGGTTGTTTCAGCTACAATACGTCGGAAAAACTCAACAGGTGGTGAAACAAGAACCGACAAACCATAATATCGGCTGATTGGCCTTGTTCTACGGGTATGGTGGCGCTCACCTATGGACAACCTTGACTTCCACGTGCAAGGTACCACAACACAGTCCCTCGAACACCTCCAAAGAGCTATCATAATTATCACAGCAATTTGCGCGCAAATGAATGAGGAGGCAGAGAGAATTTTCCAGGTCCGGCACGGCTCCATTTGAAAGTAAACAAAACAAGTTTTTTGAAATTACCTTATTGTACTACAAAAATTTCAAAAGTAGATGGGTCTTTCGCATTAAATGATAAAAACAATATTTTGTTTTGTGGGTCAAAGGCGATGACAATTCCTAATTTTGAAAGAAAATCGGCCATTTTTCTTTATTCTTTGAAGTATTATACTGAATTAAATTTTTTGATTTTTAAAATTATTGTTCCATGGACGGTTGGATTTTCTCTACTCATTTAATTCAATTCTATTAATTGATTGTGATACTGAGAAATCAATTCTTATATAAGGTTTAATTTCTTTTCGAATTCAACTAGATGTATGGTAAAATGAAGCACTTTAATACCTATTTGAAAGCATCAAATTTGCAACTTATTTCCTTCCAACTCAGGTACTATTAGTATTTCAACCCTCTCGGGGATCAATTAAGATGCTATTGTTGCTTCATAACCAAGTTGGTCGAAGCCATCATAACTTATTCTTTGAATGATTTGTTGTTCGTTAGAGACACATTTTGTTACTTTTATACATAAGCAAAGGAAAGTTTTCAAAAAGAAATTCAAGATAACTTCCTATTTAAAATGTTATTGATACAAGATAAAGATAATTCTGGAAGTATACTCAGGTTTTAGTTCACAATTCGCCGAAATAGAAATATGAAAATATAATCAATTTACGTTTTGAAGTATGTAAATTCAAAATATAGATGATAAAATAGCCCTTGTGTGGTCAGAAATTGGAGGTTTGTAGTTATTGATACTTCAGCTGTTAATCCACATCGATTCACAATAATGGTTAAAAACTGGAATATATAAAAATATAAAACCAAAAAATGTTTTTAAGGGGAATATATTCCTATTTTAGGGCTTAAACTAGAATTGTTTTTACCACAATATTAAATGATGAATACTTCGCATGAAATGAAACAGTTACTAAATATTACATAGTAAGCTTGAAAATTAAAAGTAAAATCAGAATTTCATAATTCATATAATTATTACTGAATGGTTATAAAAACAAATAGAGGGAACGGGTACACTGAAATGATAAAAGATTGTAAATATTTGGCAGGATTTCTCTTGATTGTATACGATCATATGAGTTTTCAAAATGGGAGGATTTTGAGATTATTTACATAATTTAGTTTAAACATCACAAAAAATAATTCTGGTAAACTAAAAGGCATTCAAATTCAGGCATACATTTAGTTTTGTCATCTCTTAAACTCGTACATCTCAAAATATATTTCCAGGCAATCAATGAATTTATAATAAGTTCGGTAGTTTGGACAATTCACATTAATTTTTATCGCTCTACGCTTCATTGAACAGATTTTTCGTAAGTTTTCGTTTGATGCGGAAGTATGTATTTCACTTTGAAATTATTCATATTCACCAGGGTTTTGAACATATTTTTGTAGTTTCAATGTTTTATGAAATAAAACTTTTGAATTACTTCGAACAATCTAGAATAGATACACTCAATGGGATCAAATTTGCGCCTCAAAGTGTCATCGATCTAGACGTAAAACATGAAAATTTCTGCTGGGGTGTAACTCGATTTCTGTGAATTTTTTGCTAGTATTTAAGGAAGGAATATCTGGGCGTACTTTATGGCCGGATGAATTTTATATAAGATTCCATATTAGTTACAAAACTGTTTGCCGTTCGATTCAAATAGTGAATTAAGACAAATAAATAAAATTATGCCGACGTTGGATATGTGGTGATCAAAGACCTAAGGGATTGAAGAATGCTCATCCTTGTGTCAAACTTACCTTCCAACCTGCAGAACTGTTGCTGTCACCTTTATCCTTGAAGTATGGTACATTCTGCACCATCCACTCGTAAATCTGCGATAACGTCAGCCTTTTATCTGGCGAAGACGTTATAGCCTGTGTGATCAAGTCAGCGTAGCTAAGATTACCCCAAGCATTCCTCCTGCTGGAATTTTTCTTAGCAGGAACTTGGGAAACCGCCTGAGCCGGCCCTGGCAATCCAGCGCACTTGTTGCTGGCTTCATCTCCAGGCTCAACGTAATTTTCAGGCCGCGGCAAAGGCCACGTGTTGGATCTAGCCCTGGTCTGCGGTTCGAAACCGTCCAATTCCTGCAACGGTTCCATTTTCACCATGTTCATACTCATGCCAGGCACCGTCCAGTTGTTGAAAGCGTCCCCGTTCATCAGAACGGCTATTTTTCGAACGCACTCACTGAAAAATCTATGGAAAAACGGAAAATCTATGGTTCACCACAATCACTTAAACTGTAACACCCCCGTACATATAGTTCACAGAAAAGTATCAGGTAACCACTGTGAAAAAAGGCGTCGAACGAGTTATACAACTATCGGAGGCTAAAATTATTCTGCGTCGTAATAACCTGAAGCGCCAAATCGCAAAACAGATCCTCGCGGTACAGTTCAACAAGTCATCTCTCTGATTAACACTACGTCACACGATCCTGATAACGCGCACCGACGGTTCACAGACGAAAAATCCTCAGATTTGCATTCGATGGTCGCGAGGGGTGAGTTCCGTAGGTAGATGGTCCATTTCGCACACGTAGAACGGGACGTTTGAGTACGGCGTACGTGGAACGGGAGATAAACATACGCAAGACGCAGTTTCACGTGATCGGGCGTCGTGACCCAAGAGCTCGTTTCTCTTTCGCAACCGCACGGCGTTTGAGCGCTATTTTGGATCCGAGTTTAGTTTCTGGTTGTTGGCTATTTCGGAGAGGACATGCCCACTCGGGCATGCGCTCGACGAGGCTACACGCGTACGATCTCCACGGGTTGTGTAACGCACTACGTTGTTCGCATGTGACATTAATCTTGCGTACACCTGAGTTAATTGCGTTTTCGACACCCCTCGTTTAGGAAGTGCGTGAATTTATCAATTAATTCCGATGGTTTTTATCTTTCCAGCCACTTACGCTACTTGATTTCGACTGTCAAGTCATAGAATAAATTTTACGCATTGTCGATATTTATGATTTCGTAGAATAATTGTTCCCAGTGTTCGATAATTTCACGTTTGATTTTTATCAGATTCATGGATATTTCCGTTTGAATATTTCCCTAGTTCACGGAAAAAACACTCAATTTCCGGTTACTACAATGTGCATAAATATATTGTAAATTTCAATTCTTAGCATCGGAACGCGTTCAGAAGTGCGTATCTAGTTTCAGATTGAGAAAAAAACGATGTTATCACCTAAAAAGCGAGGGTGAATTGAGTCTTTACCGCCTGGGTAACATGGTAAACTTAAGTCATGAATAGTTTATCATTGTTTCGGTCTTCACTTGACGGAAATTCATTTTGAATTTGAAAATGAAACGATTTACAATTTTAGAGATTATTAAAGAAAACACATTACAAACACGCAATTTCATTAGTATAGACTAAGAACACCTAAGAAAAAATTTCTTCCAATTGCCTTCTTTCATCTAATGCAGCACTGTAAATAAACCAAATGAAGGTAATTCTCAAACTCTGTGTGACTTTTGCCAATATAACAACATAAACAATTACGACATTTGCTTTAAGCGACTTTTTGAATGGCCAAACCTCGATACTCTCTTGATTTAGGGCATATTGACAGTATTGATCGTAAAACGAAAAATTTTGCTGCTATTATACTTGTTTTCATAATTTTGAATCAATTAGGAATTATTTCTTTACGATTGCTTTAAGCGACTTTTTGCATGGCCAAACCTCGATACTCTCTTGATTTAGGGCATATTGACAGTATTGATCGTAAAACGAAAATTTTTGCTGCTATTATACTTGTTTTCATAATTTTGAATCAATTAGGAATTATTTCTTTACGATTGCAAATACATAATCTAAAAACATGTTTGTAATTTTAACCAAACATTCCTGAGGTGTAGAGAGCTATTTATATTTGTTTCAACTTTATTTTACTCATCCTGTAGATATACATTCTGTCAAGAAAGTACCGGGAATTATCGATTTAAATCTGGCGGGGCAATGAGGCAGGTAAAAATTTTTTTTCCTAGGTTGGTACCACTGTCCTTAACTACTATGCCAAGCTTGAGCGGGATCTGTCAACTAGTGTGTTTGCAACAGCTGATTAAGTCAGTCGATGTCAGAGCGCGTGCCGATTTTTACTATGGGTGATTACGTTGAGCAAAGAATTTGTTTAAAGTTTTGTGTTGCAATTGAATTTTCGTGTGCCGATTAATTGAAAATGTTGCAAAAGGCCTTTGGTGATAATGCTCTATTGAAAACTCGTGCATATCAGTGGTACAGAGCCTTCAAGGACGGTCGTGAAGTGGTCGCCCATCGACGGCTTCGATCGAAGATAACGTCGATAAAATTAAGGAAAGGGTGCTGGAAAACCGTCGTACCAGCTTGAGAGAGATAGCTCATGATCTTAAGATATCCCACGAGTCCGCACGTACGATTTTGCTTCAGACATGCTGGATCGCTGTAATTCCGATTCTACATTCATGGAACGCATTATAACTGGTGATGAGACCTGGGTCTACGAGTACGATATGCAAACAAGCCAGCAATCATCGGAATGGGTGGCAAAAAATGAGCCGAAACCGAAAAAACCACGCCAAAGCCGCTCGAAAATGAAGGTGATGCTCATTGTTTTCTTCGATATCCGTGGCGTGGTGCACTACGAATTCGTTCCAGAGGGTCAGACGGTAAACAAGGAGTATTACCTAGGCATGAAACGTTTGCGTGAGCGTATCCGTAAGAAGCGGCCAAATTTGTGGGCGAACAACTCATGGATCTTGCATGACGATAACGCGCCTTCTCACCGAGCTACGATTGTGACTGACTTTCTCGCCAAAAACTCAACAAACGTGCTTCAGCAACCACCGTATTCGCCGGATTTGGCTCCCTGCGACTTTTTCCTCTTCCCAAGACTAAAATTGCCCAAAACTAAAATGGCACCCGTTTTGAGTCAATTGAACCCACAAAACAAAATTCGGCGCGAGAGCTAAAGTCCATCCCGGAAAGCGCCTATAAAAAATGTTTCGATAATTGGAAGTGCCGTTGGCATAGATGTATTGGAGCAAATGGAGCCTATTTTGAAGGCGCATTAATAAATTTTGACGATTAAATGTAAAAATGTTGTTTTAATTGAAAATTCCTGGTACTTTCTTGACCAAAACTTCATTAAAACCTTTGCATTAGATATTTTTTCAACATATATCTTTAATGTTTATTGAAATGGCGAAATTTGAGTATTTTCATATCTGAATATTTTGTACAAAATGTTCCTTAATATGGACAAAATCTAAAGCAAAAAGTTAGAATGAAAAAGGCCAAATCGAAAATAATATTATTATTAAAAATGATTAAATATCCGGAGACAGAAACAATTATCTTACCTGGAGTCTGATTACAGAAGAAATCAGTTTAATTGGAGAAAAATTTTTAAGCAAATAAAATAATATGAAAAGTAGAAAATTGATTGAAATCAATTGAAATTATGAATAAAAAACAATATTCTATTTCCGCTAATATTTTATTTCACAACAATTGTTTCGTCATACCATAACTTCATCAGGTGTGTATGTTATGACGAAACAATTGTTCTGAAATAAAATATTAGAGGAAATAAAATATTGTTTTTCATTTTTTTTTTTTATTCATAATTTCAAGATGAATTTCCGTCAAATAAAGACCGAAATAATCATAAATTTAAAAAATATTAGGAGAACAAATAAATTTCCGCCGTTTTTTAACACAAACTAAATATTTATTATAGAAGAAAGATGTGAGACTGCTTGCTGAATGACTTCTAATGTTAGAGCAAGTTCTTTTTGTGTTTGCGATGAATCTGCCTCCAATAATTCCTCCAATTCTGCATCCTCGTAAATTTTTGGCCTTCCACTGCGATCTTTGTCTTCTACGTCGAAATCACCGTTTTCAAACTTTTGAAACCACTCTCGACACGTTCTCTCACTCAAAGCACCCTCACCATATGCTTCTACGAGCAATTGATGCGCCTCTGCAGCAGAATTCTTTAAATTAAAGAAGTAAACTAATATTTCCCGCAAATGATGCTTACTTGGCTCAAATTTTGACATTTTCAACTTATAAAAATTATATTTTACCAATATAGAATCAATGATATTAATAGGTTGTGTTGTTCTTGAATGTCCGAACTATTTTTTAAGCCGGTTATCATCTGCGAAAGCTAACCGAAACTCCGTGCCGCGCCATCTACGATAAAACGGCGGAAACTTATTTGTACTCCTAATAATTGAATTATTATTGAGGAAATTGATGAAAAATTATAAAGATGTTATTAAGGAAAGTTCAGTAATACAATTCGCCAAAAAGAGATTATATTGTGTGTTTCATAAAGTTGCGGTCAATCAAATATATCAGAACATTTTCTAGCGAATACTGTAGTATTATCTTGAAAACGTCTTGAACCACACAGTTGATCTCTTTATAGCAATATCTTTCATGGAAATTTGCTCAATAATAATATCCTAGTTATTTTTAATGAATTCTCTGGTCTCAGATTCACTCCATAATAATTATTTTTTCGACATTTCGGTTCTTAAGATATCTCTGATCACTTTCAAATGAATACTTCAGCATTCACTCGGAAACGAAGAGAAACACACAGTTTAATAATCTCCTTCAATAATATCTACATTTTTTTAAATAAATTTTTTTCCCAATAGTAACTATTGCTTCGACGTTTCGGTCAGTAAGATATTTCTGACTGTTTTCAAGTGAATACAGCAGAATTCGCTTGGAAACGACATGAAACACACTCTTTTTGACAATTTCTATTACGGAATTTTCCTCCATTATATAACTCATGTTTTAAAGAACCAACAAAACTCATATTGATAGCTACATCAATTTCAAGTCTGTCAGGTATTCTTCTTGACGAAGTCCTTGAAAAGTTGATTCTTTAATTCCAATATTAAAAATTGATTTTCATGGACGACGTGAGTCATAACTAATATTTATTTACCCCGAGTCGTCTCGAATTTCTAAATTTTTGTTTAACTTATTTTTAAACTGCATTTTTATCTCTTATCTGGAAGCTATTAACAAAATTTGCATTTAGCAGCCATTTCGATTGAAACAGGTGAAATTTGTTATCGCCAAGTTCAAAGCACATTTATTTTTATTATCGTTAAATAATGTGTCTATCATTAAAGATGCTATGTTTTCAGAATTGAATATAGTACAAAATATTAGAGATAAAAGCAATTCTTCTAATATGACAATTATATTTGTTTTGAACAACATATCATCCAAATGTTGTTTGCAGGATAAAATTTATGAAGCCAAATTTCAGTGAGTTTCTGCAACAGATCAAATGTAGGTTAGGTTAGGTTAGGTTAGGTTAGTCAAATTTCAGTGAGTTTCTGCAACAGATCAAATGTAGGTTATTTTGTTAATATAACTACTATCAGTGTAATTACAATCTCATCCCCACTGAAATTCAAATTCGTTTCACTTGCAGAATAATATTCAGTGAAATTCGAACATACTGTCAAATTCCGGGAATTCTCGTTTCTTGGTAATGAAAATTAATATCCTGAGATTCGTATCCATTTACAATCCTAAGGGTTTCGCATTTTTCCATAAAATCAATTAACGGCATTAAATTTGCTACAAAATAAGAAGTTCTGTGTGCCAAAAAATTCTTATTGCAGCCTTGGTAAGGAGATGAATATAACGATTTTGAAGTGAACAAAATCAATCAATGGTTTTATCGATGAAAAATTATTAATTATGGACATGTTTGATTTTCAGCAAAAAATACCACATTTAGTGGGGTTTCGTATGACATATTAACTTTTGTGTTACATGGCTAGAACTTGGAAACATCAATATTGTAGAGATGTGGTTTCAAGAAGATGGTTCTAAATATAGCTATTAATGCACTCACTTTACTGAGGGAAGGGTTTGAGTATAGGATCATTTCACGATGAATATTTGTGAATTACCTGCCAAAGTAATCTGATTTGACACCTGTGGATTATTTTCTTTGAGGGTATATAAAACGTAATACCATGGCAGCAAGTATAAGACTTTGAATCACTAGAGAGAATTTTCGTCAAGTTTTTAGTAGAATATAGCCGAAATTTGTAATAACAAATTGGTACGATCGGGTGAGTAAATGCCAAGGAAGCCGTAATAGTAATTTGCAGGATATCTTATTCCGAACATACATTCTGTCAAGAGTACCGGGAATTATCGATTTAAATCTGGCGGGGCAATGAGGCAGGTAAAAATTTTTTTTCCTAGGTTGGTACCACTGTCCTTAATTACTATGCTAAGCTTGAGCGGGATCTGTCAACTAGTGTGTTTGCAACAGCTGATTAAATCAGTCGATGTCAGAGTGCGTGCCGATTTTTACTATGGGTGATTACGTTGAGCAAAGAATTTGTTTAAAGTTTTGTGTTGCAAATGAATTTTCGTGTGCCGATGCATTGAAAATGTTGCAAAAGGCCTTTGGTGATAATGCTCTATCGAAAACTCGTGCATATCAGTGGTAAAGAGCCTTCAAGGACGGTCGTGAAGTGGTCGAAGACTTGCCTCGTTCCGGACGCCCATCGACGGCTTCGATCGAAGATAACGTCGATAAAATTAAGGAAAGGGTGCTGGAAAACCGTCGTACCAGCTTGAGAGAGATAGCACATGATCTTAAGATATCCCACGAGTCCGCACGTACGACTTTGATTGATATTTTGGGCATGAATAAGGTGGCCGCACGACTCGTACCGAAAGACCTGAATTTTCTTCAAAAACGTCATCGCGAACAGGTTGCTTCAGACATGCTGGATCGCAATAATTCCGATTCTACATTCATGGAACGCATTATAACTGGTGATGAGACCTGGGTCTACGAGTACGATCTGCAAACAAGCCAGCAATCATCGGAATGGATGGCAAAAAATGAGCCGAAACCGAAAAAACCACGCCAAAGCCGCTCGAAAATGAAGGTGATGCTCATTGTTTTCTTCGATATCCGTGGCGTGGTGCACTACGAATTCGTTCCAGAGGGTCAGACGGTAAACAAGGAGTATTACCTAGGCGTTATGAAACGTTTGCGTGAGCGCATCCGTAAGAAGCGGCCAAATTTGTGGGCGAAGAACTCATGGATTTTGCATGACGATAACGCGCCTTCTCACCGAGCTACGATTGTGACTGACTTTCTCGCCAAAAACTCAACAAACGTGCTTCAGCAACCACCGTATTCGCCGGATTTGGCTCCCGGCGACTATTTCCTCTTCCCAAAACTAAAATTGCCCCTTCGTGGTACCCGTTTTGAGTCGATTGAAGCCATAAAACAAAATTCGGCGCGAGAGCTAAAGTCCATCCCGGAAAGCGCTTATAAAAAATGTTTCGATAATTGGAAGTGCCGTTGGCATAGATGTATTGGAGCAAATGGAGCCTATTTTGAAGGCGACCCAATAAATTTTGACGATTAAATGTAAAACTGTTGTTTTAATTGAAAATTCCCGGTACTTTCTTGACAGAGTAGTAAATGCATTGATCAAGCTTCGAAATAGAGGAAGAATTAAGTAACTTTGTTGTTTCATTTACGATTAAAATATTACAATTCTCAATAAAAAAATGCTTTAGTAATACAACATAATATAAATAATTAAAATTAAATTATCTTTATTTATATATATATATATATATATATATATATATATATATATATTTCTTGTGTGCGTGTGTATGTCACTGAACTCCTCCTAGACGGCTGGACCGATTTTGATGAAATTTTTTGTGTGAGTTCAAGGGGATTCGAGGATGGTTTAGATTCACAATTTGGTCCACTGGAAAATGTTTATTTAACTAATTTTTCATTTATAAGTAGTTGTTAATTTGGAAATGTTTTACTTTCGATCCGATAGACTGCGCTGTCATCGCAGCATTATTCTATATTAATTTCAGTTAGTCCCGATAGTTAGTGCTGCGATAAAATTGAGAAAAATATCTGAAATTTTGTTGAAATTATTGTGTTTGTTCAAGTCGTGTGCTAATTAAAGTATTAACTACGAATTGATATTTGAAGAGTTTTTAAGTGTGCCTAAAAAACGATACTTTTTACGAATTTAGAGTGGAATCGAAGTAAGTATATTTTTTATCAAATAACCAACCTAACCTATAAATTTATTTGTGTAGGTCATAATTTTCATCGAAACAGTCCAGATTGTTACAGCTTTTTAAAGAATGTTTGAAATTTTCGAATTAACGACGTGTGTACAGGACAACGTCTGTCGGGTATGCTAGTTTTAAAATAAAATTATGACTAGTCAATTTAGACTCAGCCCATGACCCCCCCCCTGGATCAGCGCTTGAATTATTGTTTTTTCTTTATTTCCCCATTATTCAATTTTATTTCATCATAATGATTTGGAAACGTAAACGACAAATTGCATCGCGATTGGACACACAAATCAAACCAGTTAATTCAGCCTCAGTTTATACCGAACGGGTGAAAATGACAAATTTTCAATACTTGCCAACCTCACGGATAGATCAGCTGGGGTTAAAAGCTTCGAACTTAAAACTTAAACCATTGCAATCGCCTTTTCTGGCGCGTTAAAACTTGAGCAATAACTTCGCTTCAATCTTGGACATAAATGAAGATGTATTTCGGCAAAAGCCATTACTGAAATTCTGTTGCAAGCAAGTTTGGATTGTTTCTACTATTTTATCTAAATAGATCCCTCTATGAAGTTCGGCTTTTCCACTAGCAAGGCCATTCGTTCTCGATATAAACCACCTATTCTTTTTCCCTCTCTTTTTTTTTAACGTATGAAGAATATCTTACTGGAGTTTTATCGATATAAAGTTTTTTTTTATTGGATTGGGGGCTCCAAGGAGTATTCAATAATCTTTCCATCATTGTATAAAACGTAAATCGATTGAACTAATGTGGCTTCATGCGTTTGTTCGAATTGAAAAGAGCCATCCATTTAATACTTTAGGAATTTGAAAGGGCATAAAAGCAACACCAATAAAATATTTGGAATTTTTGAAGCTTAAATGATTACAGGAGAACATGAAATATTTTAAGTACTACAACAATATTGAAAAATTATTCATATTCGAATTAAAATTAAGGCAATGCTCCCATATATGATAAATAAATTATTCGGAATTTTATTATTACAAGTTCTAGAAATTACTATGTTTTACTACCAACAAATTGATATTTACGCATTTAATTGTGACTCGAGTTTCGGGAATTAACTATCCCATCTTCAGACAACTGAAGACTTAACAAGTAGGACAGGGTATTTTATACATATACTATAATAATAATACTGTATAAGCAAAAGCAGCGATTGAAAACAGATTAAAAAAGAGAGGGCGGCTAAAAACTGTTAGGATGTCGGCACGCCAATTCCGTACAGTCATTCATTATTTTTATTGTGAACTAATTTGAAATTTTCAACAGATTCTTAATAAAGTCCTTTACTATTGATTCTACATGTAAAATTTTAAGATTATCTATTGTCGGAAAAGGAATTCCGTTTTCTGAACAGGCAAAAGTAGCAGTTTGTTTATTTTGCATGAAATTCATTTTATGTTCGTTAAACCTAGTCTGTAAGGAACGTCGCGTCTGTCCTATATATTTATTACTGCACTTTGCTTTAAATAATAATTTGTTTTGTGTTTTGAAAGCAATACTACCATCTAATTTTGAAAAACTATTGGCAAATGTTTGACTCATGCTACCGAAGTAAGATAGGGAAATGAATTTTTTGTTTTCTTCAGTTTTTATGATGGGACAAATTTGGTTTATAGCTATTTTAGATTGTTTCTGTCGATTTAAACTATCTGTTGTATCGGGGTTGAAACCGTTGTTCGCAGCTATTGATTTCATGGTTTGAACTTCAGCTTCGCGGTTATTTTTTGATGGATCATCGATTGGTATGCTGACATTTTTTGTGGAAATAGGTGATTGGAGTCAATAAGAATACTTATTATATATTCTATATTTCTGAATATGTATTGATTGATTTTTATAGAAACTGTACTTTTTCAATAAACTATATATTATTATTATTATTTAAGTCAAGACTTCCCGCGTTCTTGATGGAGAACCGTTTTCCATCTGAAACCTTCCCACAATTACCACCGGGATCAATCGTCCTCCAGACACCTGATAATTTAGCGCAGGCAGTAAAAAGCGTTTAATTCATTAGCGCAAAAACCCGATCCATAAAATAAATCCACTTAGCGATAAATTCGCGCTGCGAACGCCAGAATGCGTTACAGTCGCGTCCGAGGATTTATAGTCGAGGGCATTCAATTTAGGGCCAATTTATGTCTAGTAGAACGTAGCGGCTACGGGCTAATAGCCCTGGCAATGCTAAGGTCTAACACATCGTGTGAAGGACCACTTGACTCCTGTAAATCTTAATCCAGAAAAGGGAGCGCCCCCTAATTCGATTCCGATTTTTGCGCCATTGCCAGAGGTCCTAGGGCTCCATTTCGGGAATGAATTGGGTCTGGGGAACACGGGTAGGAAGAATTGGATGTACTATACGTTGATTAATTTCGCGGAGCTTAGGGGTGATTTCGAGTGTATTCGGTGGGTTGTTGATTTAGTGGTGTAACAAGAAAGTGCATTGTATCAATGGTGCATAGTTTTTCTGCTTTTTAAAATATTATATTGGTGTTGCGACCTGCCCGCTTCTTCTCCATAATTCCGCTCTGCTCTGCTACAGCTTCCCGGCGTATCATCTAGAGGGCGCGACCGCTTTCCGATAATAGTACAAGCGCGCCAGGTCAACGGCCTCATTGGCAGACTTGCACCCTATCGCCAATCTAAAGAGTCCAAGGGCTGCAAAATTGAACGAAACGCCTTACCTCCCGAAACTAACAGGTTTGAAAGCTACCTCATAACACCGCATTCCTAAAGAGCTCCAATGGAACAAAATTAATTAAATTCACCAGAATATTCTGCAGCGTATCCGCCATCTGCTTCAATTACAGTTTCCCATTTGCTTGGCAGGCAGTAGTTTCTACGTGTAAAGTTGCTGTTCTTAGGAAGAGTCTATTGTCATTCAAATTGATATAAATTTAATTCGCCTGCCAGTTTTTCAGCAGTGTTCATACATTCTGTCAAGAAAGTACCGGGAATTATCGATTTAAATCTGGTGGGGCAATGAGGCAGGTAAATTTTTTTTTTCTAGGTTGGTACCACTGTCCTTAATTACTATGCCAAGCTTGAGCGGGATCTGTCAACTAGTGTGTTTGCAACAGCTGATTACGTCAGTCGATGTCAGAGTGCGTGCCGATTTTTACTATGGGTGATTACGTTGAGCAAAGAATTTGTTTAAAGTTTTGTGTTGCAAATGAATTTTCGTGTGCCGATGCATTGAAAATGTTGCAAAAGGCCTTTGGTGATAATGCTCTATCGAAAACTCGTGCATATCAGTGGTACAGAGCCTTCAAGGACGGTCGTGAAGTGGTCGCCCATCGACGGCTTCGATCGAAGATAACGTCGATAAAATTAAGGAAAGGGTGCTGGAAAACCGTCGTACCAACTTGAGAGAGATAGCACATGATCTTAAGATATCCCACGAGTCCGCACGTACGACTTTGATTGATATTTTGGGCATGAATAAGGTGGCCGCACGACTCGTACCGAAAGACCTGAATTTTCTTCAAAAACGTCATCGCGAACAGGTTGCTTCAGACATGCTGGATCGCTGTAATTCCGATTCTACATTCATGGAACGCATTATAACTGGTGATGAGACCTGGGTCTACGAGTACGATATGCAAACAAGCCAGCAATCATCGGAATGGGTGGCAAAAAATGAGCCGAAACCGAAAAAACCACGTCAAAGCCGCTCGAAAATGAAGGTGATGCTCATTGTTTTCTTCGATATCCGTGGCGTGGTGCACTACGAATTCGTTCCAGAGGGTCAGACGGTAAACAAGGAGTATTACCTAGGCGTTATGAAACGTTTGCGTGAGCGTATCCGTAAGAAGCGGCCAAATTTGTGGGCGAACAACTCATGCATTTTGCATGACGATAACGCGCCTTCTCACCGAGCTACGATTGTGACTGACTTTCTCGCCAAAAACTCAACAAACGTGCTTCAGCAACCACCGTATTCGCCGGATTTGGCTCCCTGCGACTTTTTCCTCTTCCCAAAACTAAAATTGCCCCTTCGTGGCACCCGTTTTGAGTCGATTGAAGCCATAAAACAAAATTCGGCGCGAGAGCTAAAGTCCATCCCGGAAAGCGCCTATAAAAAATGTTTCGATAATTGGAAGTGCCGTTGGCATAGATGTATTGGAGCAAATGGAGCCTATTTTGAAGGCGACCCAATAAATTTTGACGATTAAATGTGAAAATGTTGTTTTAATTGAAAATTCCCGGTACTTTCTTGACAGAGTAGTATGTGGCAGCTTCGACCAGTAAATATGAGCTGTTCGCAGAACCTCACATTTATCTACAAAGTATCAGCGATTAGAGACATGCTTGTTGTACTCTTAGAGCGCACAACATGAAAACTAGGATAGGTGCTGGAATTCGAAAAACATCAGTTTCCACCTGATCTTATTAAATGTTTGATTGTATCGGTCTCTACTTGTCGGAAATACATCTTGATGATTAAAGCAAAACAACTTAATTTCCGCTAATTTATTTAATTTCACAACAATTGTTTCGTCATGACAACATGACTTCGTCAGGTGAGTATGGTACTAACTACATATTCGATATGGAGTTCTTTAAATATTCAAAATGTACAGAAAAGAAGGTACTGGGAATTTACAGTAATTTGTTTTTTATTATTACACAAAGTTTCAGAAAAGGTTAAGTAAGGGGGATTTATTGAGGTCCGTCTGGTCGTTTAGGAGAATCTGTTTTTTATTGTATCTGTTAATTTCGAAGGCTTCTCTGAGATTCTGTTTTTCTTGGTGTAAGATTTTGTAGTTATTGTGAAAATCATGTCCTGTCTCTAATCACCCACATTCTCAAAAACTAGAAGCTTATAATAGCATGATATTTAGATTAATCAACATACCTATGACACAAGAGAATTTTGATAGAGAACTGAATATAATAAAACAGATTGCATTTAACAATGGTTTCAATCCGTTAATTATGAATAAATTATTGAAACGAATGCAATTTAAACAGTCGATATTGCTTGTACATCCAACAATAGCTTTTGATGCAAAATATATTTCTTTAATGTACATAAACAAAAAGTCCGAAAAAATAGCAAGATATTTAAAGAAAAAGAGTAACTGCAACATTTTATTCAAAACAAGAAACAAGTTAGGAAATTTAATGAAAAATAATAAAGATTTGATCCATAAAAACAAAAAGTCTGGAGTTTTTAGGTTAAACTGCAGTACTTGCCCATCTGTATATGTGGGTCAGACAGGTAGATCTTTCGGCACTAGGATACGTTAACACGAAAAAGCATATCTTGGAAAAAACGGAAATTCAACATATGCTGACCATCTTTTGGAGACAGGACATAATTTTGACAATAACTACAAAATCTTACACGAGAAAAAAAGAACCTCAAGTTGAATTACCTAGAAGCCCTCGAAATTAACAGATACAATAAAAAACAGATTCTCCTAAACGACCAGACGAACCTCAATAAATCTTACTTAACCTTTTCTGAAACTTTGTGTAATAATAAAAAAACAAATTACTGTAAATTCCCACTACTTCCTTTTCTGTGCATTTTGAATATTTAAAGAACTCAATATCAAATATGTAGTTAGTACCATACTCACCTGGCGAAGTCATGTTGTCATGACGAAACAATTGTTGTGAAATTGAATAAATTAGCGGAAATTAAGTTGTTTTACTGATCTTATCAACTAGTAATAAATAAAATTTAACTTTCCACAAAATGAATTTTGTTTATTAGTAGTTGAAAATTAATTTTCATCAAGTAAAGACATGTGTCATCAAAAACCTGACATTAACTTTCATTTCGACAAAATTTCGAACAAACTAGTCCAGAACGATTAAGTTGTAGACAACCTATAATTCCTTATGTATGTATTATCGGTTGTGTATCCTTTAATTGACTTAAATATTTGCTCCCTTTCACGGACAAGAATAAGTAATATAAAATAAATACTGTATGCTGGAGAATATACTGTGGTCGAACTTCTCTCCTTAGTCATGAAAACCATACAGAAAACTTCTTCTCTTCTCATCTCGTTTGATCTCTCTCAAGCTTGCTTTGATAAGCCAACTAAAAACATAGGTTTCCAGGAGGTATTGTAACAACACGTGTTGATTCTCACTATAAGAATATTCAGAACTGTGCTTCAAGCTAGAATGTGCATTCTGAGTCTGTCGATGGAGTAATTGGGGTAAATCAAAATAGAAATTAGGCAGGTATTGTTGTTTGAGTTTAATTCCATACTTAATTGAAGCCAGAAATTGCCCAAGTGTAGTGCAAATGAACATAAGGCGTTCCTGTAAAGGTGTATTGATCAGTATGAACCATATTATAAACAAATAATTGTGTTAAATGTTACTTGTGTTTCATCCAACACCCAGCACCTGTGTGATACATCCATTTCAAAGAAATTACAGTCCACAATCCAAGACAAATAGATCTGCGAATGATCTAGTTAAGTATTGAGGAAACTTATTAACATTTTCTCATCATTTTATTATGGTCCTCTGAGCCGGATATACCACAGGCATAACTACAAGGTGAGATGAAACTAGTGAAAAGTTCTCAGTAAAAGAATATGGAAAAAGTCCAGCTCTCCAATTTCAAGAGAATTACAGCAAAATTAATCACCAGAATTTAGAACTGTTTGAATGGAGACACAGATGTGCAAGACAAAGTCATAGATAGCAGCAATAGGGAGCACAACAAATATCAAGACTTCATCGAGCATATTGAAGAATTCGAGGCAATCGACTCAGATGATGAAAGTCGAAATAAAACAGTTGGATTAGTCTTGAAGTCCTTTTATGTATTATGATAATAATAATAATCATTTCTTGATCCTTTGAAACAAATTAGTGTATAGGTCAGATAAAAACAAATACATAATTAATCATTGACTAATACAGCACAGAGGTAATCATTTACTGTGTAATAACAGTTTTTCATTAATAAGCTATCTTAAATGCATTTAAATTGAGAGAACAAATGCAATGCGGCAAGTGGTTGAAGAGCTTAATGCCCTGGTATAAAGGAGACACTCAAATTGTTGAAGTTTTATGTTTGGGGCCATATAATGTTCCCTCATTTCTTGTATTGTACCTATGAAAGCTAGATAACTTAATCATGTTACCTTCGTTCACTTTCGCATATATTAGATATCTGAAAATGTATATAGACGACAAAGTTAAGATACAATTTTCTACAAACAAGCGCCTACAGGACGAGCGTGGAGGTATGTTGTATATCATACGCAAAATGCGTTTTTGTAGTATGAAAGCCCTGCCAATATCTGAAAATTCTCCCCATATCAGAATATTATATGACAAGTGGCTATATACCAAATTATAATAGACTCCCATAAGAGATTCTACGGAAAGTAAACTTTTTATCCTACTTAACGCATAATAAGAACTATTAAGTTTTCTCCATAAGTATTCTACATGTCTACTCCACTTCAAGTTTATGTCCACATAAGCGCCAAAAAATTTATTACTATCCTTAGATGGGATGATAATATCTAAATGGCGAATGACCAACATATATTCCGTGTGTCCAATTGTAAACTGAATGCAATCTGTTTTATCAAAGTTGACCATCAAATTATTTTCATGACACCACTATACAAAGCTCTACAAAAGACGCTCGCGTATCAATTGCAGCTCCTCAAAAGACGGCACTTCAACTACCAAGGAAGCAACGTCAGCGAACAAGCTAATTATGCACTTTTCCATCGGCGATGAAAGATCCAGACAAGAATGCACATTAGCAAATTCGCCAATTAACAAGAAGATCATTAATAAAAATTGAAAATAGAAGTGGCCCAAGGACTGAACCCTGAGGAACTCCCATATTCATACCGCACTCATTAGATAACGAATTGAAATGAGAAGGTATACAATATAAATAGATAACTTGTGAGGGTCAAGCCGCTTCACAAAAGCAATGCATTGCAGTAAACCAATTAGGTCGAATTAATATCACTGAAGCAAAAATGCAAGAATGAAAAGCGATGAGCGGAATAACAATGAACGAACGTGCAATAAATGAGAATCTTACATTAAAACTAAGGCGGTATTCAAAAAAGTAAAGCATGCAATTAATCAGAAAGATTTTAAAAAAGTTTACTTACTAAGAGTTAAATTTCGTGAGAAATAAAGCACTTGAAGCAAGCAGAAACATTGATTATTTATTATATTTAGCAAACAAATTGTATATTGTTTTGGATTTCACATACTAATGGTCGTTTAAGTTTGAGGGATATAAAGGACCTACCTTTAAGTATTTGCTGATTCCTTTGAAGAAAATTTTCCAATATATCATTAAAATGAGATTAATTCAAGCAAAGTAAATATCAAAAAACATTATTTCTGGCAATTTCAGAAATACGAAAACTATCAACGTTCTTATTCCTATCCGTTCCGGATGTTGGCTTTCATTAATGATAGCTTCACAAACAAAATTTCTTACAAATATTCAACATTTTACATTATTCATTAACTATAGATACAACTGATGGGGTAATCCCTCGAAACTGCCGTCATAAAAATGTGCGAACTTTTGAATTTTTTGGTACTAAAACATAACCATTTCTCAAAACTTGTTCCAATTATGATCAACTACCAAATAGTAACGGCTGAAAAGTTTCAATACCTATTAAAAAATAACTGAAATATCCTTTCTGGAGGTTGTTGAGCTTTGATTTTGAGTAATATTTAGGAGACGGTAGAAACGTTTCTAACAAAACATTTTTTAACCTCGATTGATTTAATATTTTTGAATATTTAGTGGAATATATTTGAATCAATTGTATTTGATATCCAACGAAATTGTCAACACTTTCTTTTCGTAAAGAACTGCAATTTAATGCATGTTGGTTGTGTTGTGTTTAGATATCAGACTTATACCAAAAATACAAAGTACGTGTATTATGTGTTGCCTCCATAAATTGCTTGTCGATCTAGAGAAAGAAACCTGCATTTAGTATAAATAGAAAACTGTTATACATGTATAAAGTTATAATTAGTGGCTCCCAGATGGAGCCATTAAACTCTATGCCTATAAAGAGGTAACGATAAATTGGGATCCTAAATAATTTCAAAATGAAATTCTTTCAACAGTTTATGTTGCGTTATGCTGCGTAGAGTAGATTTAACCACAGGCCGATGAATGTGTTTCCATTTATTGAGGGTTGTTGCTTTTGAGCATTATTAATAAAAATATATTACTCTGGTATTATTGTGTTTCGAATATTTGAACCTCCCGTCACTGTTTCCTTGCTCTCGTTTAGGTGTAATTTGGGTTGCCTATACAACGTAACGTCCTATTCGCCCGCCACTAGAAGATCACGATAAAAAGGTTAGCGCTCTTCAAAAGAGTAGATTTAATGAGTATAACTCAGTACCGAACTCTATACTCCAATGGTTCTGTGGTTCATTTGTGTATTTTCCAATTTGACATTCAAATGACATTTTCAAATAATTCTGTGCAAATGGTTGTTTGATATTAAAAAAATAAATAATTTTTCTCAAATAAATTATGGAGGGAAATTCTTCTCAAAATAAGGACGAAGAAACACGGTTCGAGACATTCTATACCGAGGTGAGTAAATTTAGTACGTTAGTTAACCAATCTTTATAGATTTCATTTAGGTAAAAGAAATTGAAAAGCGAGATTCAGTATTGACATCAAAACAACAAATAGACCGTCTTTTGAGGCCTGGATCGACATATCTTAATTTAAATCCGTTCGAGGTCTTACAAATTGACCCCGAATTGCCTATCGACGAAGTTAAGAAAAAATACCGAAGGTTATCTATTTTAGTGCATCCTGATAAAAATCAAGATGATGCCGATAGAGCTCAGCAAGCCTTCGAAGCAGTCAACAAAGCCTGGAAGGTACTCGAGAACGAAGCCACCAGAAAGAAGTGCATGGAAGTCATCGAAGAAGCTAAAGGGAGAACCGACATAATGGTAAGTATTAAACTAAATTATTCAAACACAGTTTGAATGAAGTATAGATTTGTTTATTCTCTTATTCTCATTTTAGATTGCAGAAAAGAGGAAAAAAGCGAAGAAAGAGGGCAAGGACAAAATACCTGAAGATGACCCGGAAAAGTATAGACATGCTATATATGTATTGACTATGAAGCTATTTGCCGATATGGAGAGGAAAAGGAGAGATCTAGCAGAAAGAGATCAGGAGGAACGGAAACGTAAACGGGAAGCCGAAATTGAGGAGGAAGAAATGAACAAAGCTCAAAAGGAATGGCAGAAAAATTTCGAAGTATGTTTATTCAGTTCTTTATTATTTATTTTGGCTTAGAAGATATATAAGTAAACTTACGTGGAATCACCCAGTATTTTATAAAAACATTTGTTGATTAAACAATTCACTTACACCTGATCGAATGTTGTTAATTCAGTAAAGCTTTGGTTTATTTAGAATTTGTAGTTCCATTGTAAACATGTATGGACCAAGAAACTAATGAGAATTGATCATTTAAAAAAGTTTTCTTAAAAGTATTGTCGAAATTCTTTTCGTAGCTAAGGTACTTATCCTTTATACTCAGGCGAAGTTTGAGCAACATCTGTCTAAGTTTGCTTACAGCTGTCCATTCATATCAAGTGCGTTTTGCGATTTTCACAATGAATAAAAATATTGAACAAAGAATGTCTTGAAAATTGCGGAAGAGCTAAAGTTACATAATCCTTACTGTAAATTGAATTCATCAAAAATATATGGGATTGAATGGTACATGGCATTTAAAAGCTTTCCTATAATTGGTCATCTTATTGAAACAATTTTTTTGTGATATACAATAAACATGATTTGATTTTTATGTAATGAATTATAATAAAATTGAATATATTTTGATGTCCAACAACATTGTCATCATAAATGCTTTTTTTCTGTAAAATACAGGGTGATTCTTTATAAATTTGGTTTTGTGTATGTATCTGGTCACTAATTTGTTCAATAATTATGCAAATATGTACCACCATATTAGAAGTCTATAAAGAGCAAGTAAAGATATTAATATGATAATTCCAGATCATACTTATATTTGAGAAATATTTTCAGCCTGGTATATCTGTTTCTCATCAGAAACAACATGAATTACGCAAAGTTCGAAAAGGGTTAAAATTTCGTTTTTTATTACAGAATTGATGTTATTTTTTGTTGGGACATTCAAACCAATTTCATAGTTTAAAAATGTATGTTAACACTACGAAACGTGGGTATTTGTGTACTTATTAAATGAAAAATGGTAGAAAACAAAGTAATATTCTTAATCCATGAAATAATTTCATTTATGTCATTTAATGTTTGAATATGTTTTGGGCCATATGACTGTCATGGATGGTGAGTACATGTCATAACCTGGCTGTCCAATGTCTAAAGATAATAGTATATTGTGCAACTAGTGCGAGAAGTTGTCGATTGCCCACGAGAGTGAAGTTGTCGATTGCCCACAAGAGTGAAGTTGTCGATTGCTCGCTCGAGTGGGCAATTGACAAGCTTGCACGAGTTGCACATACTATTTTTTTATTACGAATGTAGGGATAATGGGAGTATAAAATATATTTATTTAAATGCCAACCTTACTTATTTAGTATTGACAGTTCGACTGTCATATTTTAATTTTGTCAATTTGCGTGTGCCAATGAAAATTTGCGTGCGAGAAGTTTACTTGTCGCACCCAAATCGACATTAAATTTACCCAAAACTCGTGTGGTAATTGTGAAGTGGGCAATTAGCGTCTTTTCGACCCCAAAAGCAAGCGCAAAGATAGTACTTTCCCCGCATGAGTAATAAAATAGTATATTGCGCAACTAGTGCGAGAAGTTGTCGATTGCCCACGAGAGTGAAGTTGTTGATTGCCCACAAGAGTGAAGTTGTCGATTGCTAGCTCGAGTGGGCAATTGACAAGCTTGCACGAGTTGCACATACTATTTTTTTATTACGAATGTAGGGATAATGGGAGTATAAAATATATTTATTTAAATGCCAACCTTACTTATTTAATATTGACAGTTCGACTGTCATATTTTAATTTTGTCAATTTGCGTGTGCCAATGAAAATTTGCGTGCGAGAAGTTTACTTGTCGCATCCAAATCGACATTAAATTTACCCAAAACTCGTGTGGTAATTGTGAAGTGGGCAATTAGCGTCTTTTCGACCCCAAAAGCAAGCGCAAAGATAGTACTTTCCCCGCATGAGTAATAAAATAGTATATTGTGCAACTAGTGCGAGAAGTTGTCGATTGCCCACGAGAGTGAAGTTGTCGATTGCCCACAAGAGTGAAGTTGTCGATTGCCCACAAGAGTGAAGTTGTCGATTGCTCGCTCGAGTGGGCAATTGACAAGCTTGCACGAGTTGCACATACTATTTTTTTATTACGAATGTAGGGATAATGGGAGTATAAAATATATTTATTTAAATGCCAACCTTACTTATTTAATATTGACAGTTCGACTGTCATATTTTAATTTTGTCAATTTGCGTATGCCAATGAAAATTTGCGTGCGAGAAGTTTACTTGTCGCATCCAAATCGACATTAAATTTACCCAAAACTCGTGTGGTAATTGTGAAGTGGGCAATTAGCGTCTTTTCGACCCCAAAAGCAAGCGCAAAGATAGTACTTTCCCCGCATGAGTAATAAAATAGTATATTGTGCAACTAGTGCGAGAAGTTGTCGATTGCCCACGAGAGTGAAGTTGAGCGCACTCCCTTGCTCGTGCGCTCATTCGCTCGAGTGGGCAATCGACAACTTCTCGCACGAGTTGCACATACTATTTTTTATTACGAATGCGGGGATAATGGGAGTATAAAATATTTTTATTTAAATGCCAACTTTACTTATTTAGTATTGACAGTTCGACTGTCTTATTTTAATTTTGTCAATTTGCGTGTGCCAATGAAAATTTGCGTGCGAGAAGTTTACTTGTCGCACTCAAATCGACATTAAATTTACTCAAAACTCGTGTGGTAATTGTGAAGTGGGCAATTAGCGTCTTTTCGACCCCAAAAGCAAGCGCAAAGATAGTACTTTCCCCGCATGAGTAATAAAATAGTATATTGTGCAACTAGTGCGAGAAGTTGTCGATTGCCCACGAGAGTGAAGTTGTCGATTGCTCGCTCGAGTGGGCAATTGACAAGCTTGCACGAGTTGCACATACTATTTTTTTATTACGAATATAGGGATAATGGGAGTATAAAATATATTTATTTAAATGCCAACCTTACTTATTTAGTAAGTTCGACAGTTAAAATAAAATATATTTATTTAAATGCCAACCTCACTTATTTAGTATTGACAGTTCGACTGTCATATTTTAATTTTGTCAATTTGCGTATGCCAATGAAAATTTGCGTGCGAGAAGTTTACTTGTCGCACTCAAATCGACATTAAATTTACTCAAAACTTGTTTGGTAATTGCGAAGTGGGCAATTAGCGTCTTTTCGACCCCAAAAGCAAGCGCAAAGATAGTACTTTCCCCGCATGAGTAATAAAATAGTATATTGTGCAACTAGTGCGAGAAGTTGTTGATTGTCCACGAGAGTGAAGTTGAGCGCACTCCCTTGCTCGTGCGCTCATTCGCTCGAGTGGCAATCGACAACTTCTCGCACGAGTTGCACATACTATTTTTCATTACGAATGCGGGGATAATGGGAGTATAAAATATTTTTATTTAAATGCCAACCTCACTTATTTAGTATTGACAGTTCGACTGTCATATTTTAATTTTGTCAATTTGCGTATGCCAATGAAAATTTGCGTGCGAGAAGTTTACTTGTCGCACTCAAATCGACATTAAATTTACTCAAAACTCGTGTGGTAATTGTGATGTGGGCAATTAGCGTCTTTTCGACCCCAAAAGCAAGCGCAAAGATAGTACTTTCCCCGCATGAGTAATAAAATAGTATATTGTGCAACTAGTGCGAGAAGTTGTTGATTGCCCACGAGAGTGAAGTTGAGCGCACTCCCTTGCTCGTGCGCTCATTAGCTCGAGTGGGCAATCGACAACTTTTCGCACGAGTTGCACATACTATTTTTTATTACGAATGCGGGGATAATGGGAGTATAAAATATTTTTATTTAAATGCCAACTTTACTTATTTAGTATTGACAGTTCGACTGTCATATTTTAATTTTGTCAATTTGCGTATGCCAATGAAAATTTGCGTGCGAGAAGTTTACTTGTCGCACTCAAATCGACATTAAATTTACTCAAAACTCGTGTGGTAATTGTGATGTGGGCAATTAGCGTCTTTTCGACCCCAAAAGCAAGCGCAAAGATAGTACTTTCCCCGCATGAGTAATAAAATAGTATATTGTGCAACTAGTGCGAGAAGTTGTTGATTGCCCACGAGAGTGAAGTTGAGCGCACTCCCTTGCTCGTGCGCTCATTCGCTCGAGTGGGCAATCGACAACTTTTCGCCCGAGTTGCACATACTATTTTTCATTACGAATGCGGGGATAATGGGAGTATAAAATATTTTTATTTAAATGCCAACCTCACTTATTTAGTATTGACAGTTCGACTGTCATATTTTAATTTTGTCAATTTGCGTATGCCAATGAAAATTTGCGTGCGAGAAGTTTACTTGTCGCACTCAAATCGACATTAAATTTACTCAAAACTTGTTTGGTAATTGCGAAGTGGGCAATTAGCGTCTTTTCGACCCCAAAAGCAAGCGCAAAGATAGTACTTTCCCCGCATGAGTAATAAAATAGTATATTGTGCAACTAGTGCGAGAAGTTGTCGATTGCCCACGAGAGTGAAGTTGAGCGCACTCCCTTGCTCGTGCGCTCATTCGCTCGAGTGGGCAATCAACAACTTCTCGCACGAGTTGCACATACTATTTTTCATTACGAATGCGGGGATAATGGGAGTATAAAATATTTTTATTTAAATGCCAACCTCACTTATTTAGTATTGACAGTTCGACTGTCATATTTTAATTTTGTCAATTTGCGTATGCCAATGAAAATTTGCTTGCGAGAAGTTTACTTGTCGCACTCAAATCGACATTAAATTTACTCAAAACTCGTGTGGTAATTGTGAAGTGGGCAATTAGCGTCTTTTCGACCCCAAAAGCAAGCGCAAAGATAGTACTTTCCCCGCATGAGTAATAAAAAAACATTTTACATTACGTATTGCAAATTCGAATTAATATCTTCACTTGCTCTGCGGACATGCAATGAGTGACTGTAAATTAATTTTCCCTTATAGGAATCAAGGCAAAATAGAGTAGACAGTTGGCAGTCCTTCCAAGCAAACACAAAGTCAAAATCGAAGTCCAGCAAGAAAATAAAAATGTTCCGACCTCCACAAAATAAACCAGAGTCCAGATAACTTCAAGGAATCTGACAAATTGAAATCCGTCTCTAGGCAAATTATTTGCAGAAATTATAAAATCTCCTAGTTTTTGTATCAATTTTTGGAAAATTGTTTATATATTAATTTTGAGAGTAGTGTATTATAGTTGATAAGTGATTTTGTATTTTCATAAGTTTCACCCACTAAAAAGTGATATAAAGAATCATTAAAAAGTTTTTAGTTCAAAATTTTAGTTCGTTTTATAACTTGAATTTTTGCAATGTAATAGTCTCAACTCGAGGACGATAAAAGAATATGTAACTTGAAAAAAATTATAACATTGGCGACCCTGTAACCCTGTACACCACTGTACTGTACATCAAGGCATAGAAAAGGTGAGATGGTTGATGGTTACTTCTGGCACCTCGTTTCTAGCAAATTGAAATGTGTAAAGTGGAAAGTCCCTCTCCCATTATATTCCACATGTGTTTAATAGAATTTAAATCTGGTGACCGTAGTGGCCAGAGTGAAACATTAATACATACTTCTTGGAGAAAGTCCATAGTATGACATGCTTTGTCTTGCTGCATTTAGATGATATTAGGAGTACAAATAAGTTTCCGCCGTTTTATTGTAGATGGCGCGGCACGGAGTTTCGGTTAGCTTTCGCAGATGATAACCGGCTTAAAAAATAGTTTGGACATTCAAGAACAACATAACCTATTAATATCATGGATTTTATATTGGTAAAATATAATTTTTATAAGTTGAAAATGTCAAAATTTGAGCCAAGTAAGCGTCATTTGCGGGAAATATTAGTTTACTTCTTTAATTTAAAGAAATCTGCTGCTGAGGCGCATCAATTGCTCGTCGAGGCATATGGTGAGGATGCTTTGAGTGAGAGAACGTGTCGAGAGTAGTTTCAAAAGTTTAAAAACGGTGATTTCGACGTAGAAGACAAAGATCGCAGTGGAAGGCCAAAAATTTACGAGGATGCAAAATTGGAGGAATTATTTGAGGAAGATTCATCTCAAACACAAAAAGAACTTGCTCTAACATTAGAAGTCACTCAGCAAGCAGTCTCACAAAAAAATTATTCTTCTGCATGACAATGCTCGTCCACATGTTGCGGCTCCCGTGAAAAAGTACTTGGAAACACTTGATTGGAAGTGTTACCACACCCGCCGTATTCACCAGACATTGCACCGTCCGATTATCACCTGTTCCGGTCCATGGCACATGCTCTGACGGCGCAGCGGTTCACATCTTATGAGGATACCAAAAATTGGGTTGATTCGTGGATAGCCTCAAAAGACAAGGAGTTCTTCAGACGTGGGATTCGAATGCTGCCTGAGAGATGGGAAAAAGTGGTTGCAAGTGATGGGCAATATTTTAAATAAATTTATATTACCGTTCTTCTATAATAAATATTTAATTTGTGTTTAAAAACGGCGGAAACTTATTTGTACTCCTAATAATAATTTCATTTAAAACAATCATTTGCTTCCATTCAATTAAAACCATATTTTGGGAGCCGTATAAAAAAATGATTTCTGCCTTATTGATTCTACCGTTTTCTCTGTTCATGAATTCAGATTGTTCCCTATATCTTGCATGATGGAGGTGAAACTGTTTTCTCTTTTTATATGGCAAGCACAGTATTCTAAAACAATACAGTTTCAATGAATAGTGAGGGATAAGTACGAATTCCATGTAGGATCTACAAAAAATACGGGCATAGAGTTGAGCTGCCCTTTACCAAATGGTTATTTCATATTGTAAAGAGTCTTTCATTGACATCGCCCCATTTTGTTTTGTGAATAAAACACATCGTTTATTTGAAAATTATTGAAATTTTTATTTCATTATAAAGTGCAATGGATACCATTAGTTGTGAAACAAATCATTTAAATGTCTACCACAGAAACTCTGGCAGGAATGAAGTCGTTGAACCCAATTTTCCATGACTCACACAAATCAGGTCGTATGTTAGCAATTACTCGTTCAACATTGGTCTGTAATTCATCTGAAGCTCTTAAATGATAACGGATGTTGCGAGGGAGCTTCCACCTCTTAGTTAGGGAGACGGCGTTTCGTTTCCGAGCATGCGCATCTGAAACTCGTCAGACAGGCTTGATGCTCAGGCTCTGCCTGTGACGCTGGTGACCATGCGTCCGCTTGGAACGTTGATCTTCAAACGCAGTGCTTTGCTCTATTTAAACCTGGCGGGGACGGTTGGTCACGAATCTGTTGACTGGTCGGGTCCTCTATCGGTACGCCGGTTAAACTACGACAGAGCAAGGCAGGATTCTGGACGAGGAGCGAAGAAGTTGTTCGCTACACACTCCCCCTCCAGTGAGCGTCGATAAGGTCACAGAATAGGGTGTTGGGAGCAGGCAAGGATACAGTCCGCCGCTGAGCTGGTCGCGGTGCCATCTCCAGCGGGGATCTGCGGAACGAAAGGAAAGAGGGCCGTCTCGGAAATATGGATAGGGGGCAATTAGGGCCACCTAATGAATGGGTTGGTTCGCTCTTAAAGCAAACACCCCCAATCACGTCGGGGTCACCAATGAAGCTCTTAAATGATAACGGATGTTGCGAGGGTGCTTCCACCTCTTAGTTAGGGAGACGGCGTTTCGTTTCCGAGCATGCGCATCTGAAACTCGCCAGACAGGTTTGATGCTCAGGCTCTGCCTGTGACGACGGTGACCAAGCGTCCGCTTGGAACGCTGATCTGGAACGCAGTGCCTTGCTCTATTTGAACCTGGCGGGGACGGTTGGTCATGAATCTGTTGACTGGTCGGGTCCTCTATCGATACGCCGGTTAAACTACGACAGAGCAAGGCAGGTTTCTAGACGAGGAGCGAAGAAGTTGTTCGCTACACTTCTAAATTTGCTGGATGATTGCTGTAAACCAATAACTTGAAGTAACCCCTAAAAAAAAAGTCCAATTGAGTTAAACCGCCGGAATGAGGCGGATAATTTATCGGTCCATCATTTCCGATTTTTCATAAGCACCAATTACTGAAAACACGACGCTTTAAATGATCTGTTGGTTTGAGTTCTTGGGTTAAAACAATTTTGTATGGATGTAAACCAAGGAGATGCCTAGTTGTTGTGAACGTCGAAATATCGATACATTTTGATCTTCATGAACACTTTCACGTACGGCAGCAATATTCTCTTCACTTCTTGCATTTCTTTGTCTCACTGGCACTGTATCACGAGGTGTAAAATTTGTTTCAAACTTCATCACTCAACGTTCATCTGTTCTTTTATCCGGACGATTTTTACAACCAAAAATTGTAGTTAAAGCACGTAAAGTTAGAGTAACATCGCGATTTTTCATAATAAATTTGGATTATTTGTAAACGTTGTTGTAGTGTGTACCTTTCCATGATTAAATGGTAGACATTGGCAAGTACTACTGTCAGTGTTACAAATAAACAGTGGCCGCCATGCGTGAGTAATGTCAATTTAAAAATGGGGCGTTCCCATTGAAAGACCTTTTATATGGGACTCAATGTATAATAATAATAATAATATAATAATAACTGTATCGGCGTGATAGTCCATTTCAAATGCATATCAAGTTCAACTTTAAGATGAAAATTCCACATTACTAGTTTAAGTAGATGAATTGAATTGCTCTCCCTCAAGTACAGATGTTCAATTTTATTTAGGTAAGTTGGATTTATTACAAGTGTTTTAATCTTAAATAAGGAGTATGAGCTATGGTAATAGAAAGTTTATTTGAATAGGAATATGCTAATTATTAGCATTAAAGCAAAATAATGGTTTGATATGAGCATGAGGAAAGTTTTTTCTGCGTTAGTAACGTGAAAATATCGAGAATACATTTATTTACTTGAATTAACTAAGATATGTATTGTATATATTTTGTATACTCTAGATGGCGCTAGTGTATTATAAATACCTTAGTGTCTCTGTGTATAGCGAATATAAATACTTGGCAGATTTGGAGTGACTAGCATACATTGCACTGACGAAAACCAATCAGTATGAAACGTGCGCATGTCTGCAATTTGCCTCTGTCGAGTTTGTTTGAGTATAGAATTTTTATACAGATGTATGTTACACTCCCTCGATTTCTAGAACTTTCTATTACCATAGCTCATACTCCTTATTAATGATTTTTGGTACAGATCAGCCGAATTAATTTGTTTGAATATAAATTGTTTTGTCCAAATTCAGGATTAGGTATTTTTTATTCATCTAATCTTTTACTCATTCTAGGCTTTGGTGTTAACTGCTACCGCTGGAAAAGGCAGTATCAAATGATTATATTTTTGTCCGAAAAGAAAGAAGCCCATCCACGTTTATCAAAAATAGCACCTCAAAAAATCTCAAAACATGTAGCACATCCTCAAGAAATAATTAAAGTTACGATAAGATCAGTTCAACATTAACTAATTGTTTAATTGATTTTATTATTTTTTTATATGTAAAGTTGAACTGATATTATCGTAATTTCAATTATTTCTTGAGGATGTGCTACATGTTTTGAGATTTTTTGTAATTTATTTAAATATATTGAATATTTCAAATAAATTAGTTTTTGAGAAGTTCTTGAAATTATGTTTTATATTTTTGAGAAAGAGTTATTTTTCATTGATATAGGATCAGAAAACAATACATTTTGTGACAAACAGGGCTTCGTACGTTTGTCTGAAGAGTTCAGTACGCATGCCTGGAACGAAACAAAAAATGTTTGCTTATTTATATTTTAATTTCAATTGACAATTTATATTCGTTGGTTTTTCTTAATTCCATTTGATATTGTATGATGAATTTTGATTTTATACGTCTATTAAATATGTGCAGTGTTTATAAAGACATTAATTTAATTCTTAATGTTTCTTCAAAAAAATTTTTTGAAATTAAAATTGTAGAAGATAACAGATTAAATCTGTTTTGATATTCAAATTTTGTAATAATCCTTCTATCAAGTAAAAAACCGTTCCTTCTTATTTTATTTTATATATAATATATAATTATATTAGGTCTTTTAAATAAAGAAATTCATTATACAGTGTTGAATGGTTTTAACTAAGGCCAAGTGCCTTATAAGCTTTGTATGATTTTTTGTGAACATGGAACATAGAGTACCTTGGATATAAAGGTACCTACTTACATGTTTTTTGAAGATAATGTATTTCTAAGATGGCACTGGGTAAGTCTATACATTGTTTAATTGATTTTATTATTTTTTTATATGTAAAGTTGAACTGATATTATCGTAATTTCAATTATTTCTTGAGGATGTGCTACATGTTTTGAGATTTTTTGAAGTAATTTATTTAAATATATTGAATATTTCAAATAAATTAGTTTTTGAGAAGTTCTTGAAATTATGTTTTATATTTTTGAGAAAGAGTTATTTTTCATTTATATAGGATCAGAAAACAATACATTTTGTAACAAACAGGGCTTCGTACGTTTGTCTGAAGAGTTCAGTACGCATGCCTGGAACGAAACAAAAAATGTTTGCTTATTTATATTTTAATTTCAATTGACAATTTAATTCCGTTGGTTTTTCTTAATTCCATTTGATATTGTATGATGAATTTTGATTTTATACGTCTATTAAATATGAGCAGTGCTTATAAAGACATTAATTTAATTCTTAAAGTTTCTTCAAAAAATTTTTTTGAAATTAAAATTGTAGAAGACAACAGATTAAATCTGTTTTGATATTCAAATTTTGAATATAGTAGTTCTTTTGCCAAAAAATCAAGTAGAACCAATAATTTCTTCTGGATGTACCACTTCTAATATAACTGACTATATTTGAAGAAATTTTCAACTAAAATTTGGTTGAAATATTTCAAAATGTGTACACGGACGAGGGCGCAAAAAATGAGTGAATAATCGGATTTCAAGGCTTTATTGCAGATAACATATTCAATTCAAATAAAAACAAATTGAAATCCAGCAAATTTTATACATTAATCATATAATATTCATTAGTTGGAAAGGAAGCTCCATTTGAACACTTAAATCTAAATGGATAGAAATCATTTATTTATTAAAAACACTCAACATTTTATATATGAAAATATTCTTGGTTCATAAGAAAAAACAGTCGCCAATGTTGGCATACATACAAGTACTAGTAAAAAATTACTTACAATTTAAAATATTGCGGTTCTCAAACCCATGTACATATTGAATTACAATAAATACAGGGTGCCACAATATCACAGCATGGTCAAGCGAGACGCCTCGAACAAAAATTTGATTGAGTACCTATCTAAACAACAATATAACAAATATTTCTTAAATTCATGAAAAGATAAAACAAAACAAGAATAAAGAGAAGGTATAACATGAAAATGTACAAAAATTCGAAACTTACTTGAGGACAAACCTTCAACAAGTAGGAATAAATATAAACAAGTGCCAACTAGCTTTACCTAGGCTCTTGTTGATAAGTTTAGAACATTTTCAAAAACTAATAAATACAATAAGTCGAGTGTACTCCGCTTGAACAAACCATACATGGGCACCAACTGTATACATAATATAATAGAAGAATAATTACATGGAAAAGAAGAAAATAGGAATATTTGTCATGAGATTTTTTTACGACGTTCTTGAATCTAGAGATGGTCGGAGAGATAGGCAACCCTCCACCCAGAAGTTCGGTCGTTCCAACATGCTCTTCCAGAGGGTCAGCTCTTTGCCAGTGGCGTCCATCCATTCCACAGGTTTACCGTAATGTTTGCCTAAAAATTAATTACCGAATTAGTGGATGTTTGCTTGGTGTGTGGGGATGAGTAATTTACCAGATGGGGTTCTTAAGCAAGTCAAGCCAAGTTTTCGTTGATTTCCGAGTTTTTCTAGATAAAAAGCATTTAAGAGAGAATTATTTTTTGCAACTATGCAGGTTCCAATCTTGCGATGGTGATTTTCGACTGATTTGTTAGGATGCGAATGATTTTTAACAGCTGATGGAGCATTAGTTGAATGTTTTTGAAATAAAAGTTAATGAATGGTATGAAAAATTATTTGGTTCACTTTCACTAGAGAAAAAAGTTATGAATGACTATGATTTTTGGAACTACTCCAGAACTAAAGAAGGTGGCAAATGCATCAGGCATTACTTACCGGTCCCAAGGGAAAACCTGACCCCTCCAAGAAACTCGTTACTAGCAAGCCTGTCGTGGTCCCAGACTGTCAATTCCAAACATCTTTCTGCCAACTCTTGCAACGTGACGTCTTCGTAGATGAATGTGTGATTCCAAACCGGGTTCACAGTCTTTTTAACCACAGGCGTTTTCTGTTTCGAGTTCCTTCCTTTGTCCGGCAAGAGATAGCTGAAAACAACAAATATTATACTTTAAAGCAGAGATCCACATAATTTATCTCTTCTTTCATATCCATGTCCTCCATACCAACCGAAGAAGGCTATATAAATCCCTTTCAAACATGACGAAGGAGAAAAAAATCTTTCAGATAATTTCAGTAACGTGAAGAATTTAGGATTTTAAAAGGTCTTACAAGAAATATATTCTATCGAAGAATGCTTTCAGAATCGCCTCTTTCGACTTGGAGATTGTAGGAGTATTTTCTTTTAATTATAAAACGAGATGTTGGATTTGGAAATGCTCTGTTGAAAGATGGAGATTGTAGGATTTCGAACAGGCGTCTATAGTAGAACATTTGAAGAAACCTTACACGACTCTACTGAGTAAAGATATCGGGATTAGTTTTAACAGCAAATTACATTGCGAATTGAAAAAAAAAATAGAAAAGCACCGATTCAAGTAGTTGCTCGCTTGTTCAAATCACACACGATACTTGCAAAATTTTGCATTCTCCTTCTCGTCGTTATTTTACATCTATCGGGTGTTTTTTTGAGTGATAGAACTTCAAATTGAATTAAAACACATTTAAATTAAGATTGAAAACATTTTTTTTTAATTGAAGGATAATTTTATGACATTTATGTTTTGAAAATAATTTCCGGCATATGTCCACCACGACTAGCTCTGAGGAACCGCATTCGACCAGAGCAATTTTGGACCGCTCTTTCGAGTAATTCAGACCTTATTTCATCAATAACACGAGTTATGTTGTCTTGCAAAGGGTTTTGAAACAAATAATCATCGATCTGTAACGAGCACCACTCACTGTAACATTAGTTCCAGCATCGTTTTAAAAGAAATATGGACCGATGATGCCTTCAGCGTGTAAAGCACACCATACAGTGCATTTTTCAGGATGCAATGGAACCTGCAGAACTTCTTGAGGTTTATTTTCACTCCATATACGGCAATTTTGCTTGTTTACATAGCCGTTCAACCAGAAATGAGCTTCATCACTGAACACAATCAGCAAATAAACGACGCTTATTATGGTCAAGTGGCTTTAACACTATGACTTACAGCAGCGATATTTTCTTCTGTACGTACAGTTCTTTGTCTTGTTTTTGTTGTTGCATCGAGTAGAGAAAATGTTGTCCGAAATCTATCGATAGTTCGACGAATAAGCTGCTCTGATGGACGATTATGTAAACCATAAATTTCACGAAGTGCTCTATAAGTTTGGCGAATAGAACACTGATTTTGAAAATAAATTTCAACAATTTGTAAACGTTGTTGCGGCGTGAGTCTTTGCATGATAATTTGTCAATGCTTACTGAACAGAAATGTCAAAACAACATGGCTTTTACAGTTACAGTTATCCCTATCGAACATAGAGTACCTTGGATATAAATGTACCTATTTGCATGTTTTTGAAGATCATATATTTCTGAAGATTGCACTCGGTAAGTCTATACATTGTTTAATTGATTTTATTATTTTTTATATGTAAAGTTGAACTGATCTTATAGTAATTTTAATTATTTCTTGAGGATGTGCTACATGTTTTGAGATTTTTTGAAGTAATTTATTTAAATATATTGAATATTTCAAATAAATTAGTTTTTGAGAAGTTCTTGAAATTATGTTTTATATTTTTGAGAAAGAGTTATTTTTCATTATTAAAGGATCAGAAAACAATACATTTTGTAACAAACAGGGCTTCGTACGTTTGTCTGAAGAGTTCAGTACGCATGCCTGGAACGAAACAAAAAATGTTTGCTTATTTATATTTTAATTTCAATTGACAATTTATATTCGTTGGTTTTTCTTAATTCCATTTGATATTGTATGATGAACTTTGATTTTATACGTCTATTAAATATGAGGAGTGCTTATAAAGACATTCATTTAATTCTTAAAGTTTCTTAAAAAAATTTTTTCAAATTAAAATTGTAGAAGACAACAGATTAAATCTGTTTTGATATTCAAATTTTGAAATTTAGAGTGTTTAGAATAGCGCTCATTGCTGTTCCGCTCACAATTTTTTTCAAACTTCTAGTCATACGATACTCACAAAATTTTGCAATAAAATAGTCGTTTAGGATCGGCTTAAAATTCGAAAGTTGCAAACATTTGGTTTAAAACGATAGCACGCTGTTCTCTATAACGAACGCACAAAAGAGTGAGGTTACATTCAATGAGTTGCAATTATTTCCTTCTGAATGCAGGAGATTGTAGGACTTCAGAAGAATATTCATTCTATTCAGAGGTTTTAAGAGGGAAATGATTTTATGATAATTTTATTTTTGTCAAAACCTACCTTTTACAGAATGGATCTGATGTGCCATTGGCTTTGTAGGCAGTCAAATACTTGGCCTCCTTGACCAAGACGTGCAGAGTACCCCTGGACCTCTTGCCCTTCTTCTGTACCGTCATATCTGGTGGCACGAACTTCAGACATACAATTATATCTCCTTTAAAAGATATCGTGTCGTCGAACGGCTCAGTCTAGAAAAATCACGAATCTTAGTTTCTTATACTGTGAAAAGATTATGAGATTTTCCTACTATCTTTAAAAAATCTACATTTATCCACAATATACCATAAGTGTTTCAACAACTACATTTCAATAGAAGATGTTCAGATTCATCCCAATAGTGCATCTGCAAACTTTTTGGAAGATTATATGAAGAATGTAGCTTTGAAAGGTAATTTACCACAACGATAAACGTTAAGAGTATAAAAGAGAGTCCACTATATACGTTTTCAAACAAAATCGATTCGGTCTTACCCTTACATCTTTCAAGCGGTACAACTGAGTCTTAAGGTAATCAGAAGTGTGAGGTTAATTCAACAAACGAGACAATATTAATAAGATCTCCTTGGTTCCGGACACTTAAGAAAAAGGAGAAACGAAGAAAGCAACATATTAGCCAGAAAAAGTACACCAACTCCCTTTGTAGGAACAAAAGCTTTCTGTGGTTTGGGAAAATATTGAGAAAATTTTAGAAAAGAGGAAGTAAGAGGCAGTCTGGCGAGCTTTTCAAGGTTAAGAGCATTTAAAAGAGTTCCTTCAGAATTTTAACGAAGAAAAATCGAAAACTTCTCTTGATTTCTGCTACACCTTCTCCCTGCATTCCTTAAAAGATATTGTCGTCTCAGAAAACATTCAGTAAGATTAGGGTTAGCAGAAATTGACGATTACACAACTACTGCACTTGTGACTAAATAGCTTACGATGTAAAGATTACGTAGAGTTTTTGAGCCACTAAATAAAAATAACAGAGGCATATCCTATTGGCATACGTCTCAGCTACCGAATTTTATTAGAATTATGTAACATAATAGATCCTCAGTGCATCTGTGACAATGAATAATAATAATTGATATTGAATCCTCTGAAATCATTGAAATATACAAGTGAATCTTAGGCTAGCTGTTGAAATAGATTCAAACCGAAATAATTGGTATTGCTGATTATAAAAATAACAATAATAATAGACCTTTATTTGAACTGACAATGTCACAAAATGATGTAGATCACGTCACAAAAATCATAACTTAAATATTAAAGTTCATTAAAGTCTTTCTCAGCCAGAAACACTTTCACACTGTAGTAGCCTCTTTCATATGAAAATTTTTTCAAAGTTTCCTTTTGTATAATTTTAGGTCTTGTTTTGAATGTTTGTGGCGATTTATTCCAAATTTTCACTATAATATGAACAACATTCTTCTGTATGTAAGCATAATTTGGTTTTTCTAAACTAAAATGAGTTTTTCCTCTGGTATTTTAATCCTGATCAAGCATTGACATTTCAGAGTTTGTGAAATTATTAATTACATACATAATGCACTCATATATATATATATATATATATATATATATATATATATATATATTGTTATGGTATTATATTAATGAAATTTTAGTAAGTATGAATACTAATTAGATCAACCTTGTATATAAGTGATGTATTATTCTATGATTCCGGCTAGCTCTTAATATTATAATTTTGAATAATTGAAAATTATATATTATTAAATCTGATTAATATTTGAGGGAGGGTTCAATTTGAATTTTCTAAAAAGATTGAATTTTTAAATTATATTTTATGGAAGTAATTTGAAATATTATAATCAGTGAACAATAAGCTAGATCTAATTCTATGTAAACCTAACCTTATCTAAATATCCTAACGTAATTGTAATGTAAACAGTGATTATTATTTCTAATCTTCTTGTGGAAAGATTAACAGGATTGAATTTGAATACCTTTGGTAAGTTTGTTCATCAATTTAGGATTGTTCTTTTTTTATTGTCTCTTCTTTCAGGAATAACGCTGGTTTCGTTGGAAACAACACTTCTAGAATGTTCTGAAATTCACAGGCTACTTTGTTTATTTTCTTCAATATATCCAATTCGTTTGAAACTTGATTTCTATGTGATATTTTTCCATTCACATTCAGGTAATGTATTTTCTGGATTCTATTTCCATTCACAATAACCAAATAATCTTCTTTTTTCAGATGATGATACTTTTTTGGCACTTTTTTAATTACGGACCGACAAGGATTCTGCTCTGCATATAATGGGAGACTGGAGACTTTTTTCTGTGTCTGGCCTATTTATAGTTTTCAAGAAAAGTTGAATATCAAAGCTTACTAGCTTCTGTCAAAATTATATAAAAATGATGCTTTTGATGATTTTACAAAATTCACAACATTTCCTGGTTTGAAATTACTTTTGAAAATTAGCTTATTTTTTTAACTACATTTTGATGTATGTTTCATGTTAAACAGAACAGTGAAAGTCTTGCTTTTCCTTCGTAAAGTATTTCAAGTGTCAAAATTTAACAAATTTTAACTTCTAATGCTTATAACTTATAAAATACTTAATATTACTTATGAAATTGATTAAATTTCTTTAGCTTAGATGCTATTACAATATTATTGATGCCTAAACATCTTGAAGGATCTCTCTTACATTAATCATTTGAAAATATCTGACGTAGATGCTATCTTTCATTGAATTAAGTGAATTTTGATCAAATTTGTCCTATTTACATAATTCTGGTAAGTTATATTTAATTTAGCTTGTTCTTTGTCAACAATTTCACTAAAGTTTATATGTGATGCATTATAATAACAAATCTTTTCAACAAATTCTTCATCAATTTTAAATTGGATCTCTAAATTCAAATTACTTCTTTTTATTGCAACTTTGGCTGGTTTTATATTGAATAATTGTGAATTGAAATCTCCCTGTGAATTCTATTTATTAACTGTCAACAAGAGTACTGTTTTTTTTTTATTACCGTTCAAAGAATTTTCAATCGACTAGTCGTTATGTATCCTGAATATGCTTTTTCTTCATAATTTTTAGCTTGTGAGTATTTTACAAATTGAATTATTAATATTTCTGTCAGAATGGATATTATTTAATGAATTTTGCTCTAGTTATACTCTAACGAGTCAACTTATATACAAAGGTGAGTCTTTTCCTTAATATATTTATGTAATTATTTATTGTAACTGTAAATACCATGACAAATTCCCCAAAATCAAAATGTTTATTCTGATGATAAAGGAATTAGAATAAATATTATGAATTTTTAAATAAATGTGTATCTTTGTGAACATTATAGGATAATATTAATTTTGATGTTTGAAATGTAATAATGAATTGTCAAATGTTATTATGTATTTTGAATTGAAATAGTAATAAAATTTTAATCTATAATTTTTACAATTTATTCTTTTATTTATTGATTTGAAACATTGATGTGAGTTTATTAATTGGCGTATCCACCAATTTTTAAAAACTTTTATTGTTTTCATTTAAAAGTAGGAATAAATTCGTGTGTGTGATTGGAACTATTAGTGACTTGTGATTCATTTCTTTTCTTTACTTTTACTCTGAAATTTTTAAAATATTTCGCATTCTCTGTTGTAAAATATGTATTTAATGGAGGTTTTTTCTTCGTGTATTGACTTTTATCCTTTTGGAACTTTATATGCAATTGTGTTGGGATCATGTCTCCTTCTTTCATTCTCACATATTTCCTTCCGATCTTTCTTCCCATTTTCTTGATTTTATTTTCATATTTTTGTCTGTATTTTCTCTTTACTTTTTGTGCATTGTATTCATTTTTTGTTTCTGCTTTCGTATGGCAATGCCAGTTTAATTTTTCTCTTTTCATCTGATGCATGAAAGATTTCTTTTTACTTCCATTCAGTTTAAATTTAATAAATTTTGTCCCCATACATAACATTAATTTTTTATTTTTTTTTTTTTAATTATTCTTTGAAAGTTCATTGATTCATTCTTGTCAATGAGATTTTCTCTTATTTTTGTCATATTTATTTCATTCAATTTCAACTTTTTCTTCTTGTAATCTTGTCTTAAATCATTTCGTAAATACATGTCATTGTTTTTCATTGTGATTCTCTTATTTTTATCTCGATAATATTTGAAGTCATTTCGATTCTTCAAATCGTCATTGTCTAGTATTAATTCATCAATTGTAATGTCATTTTCATTACCTGTTTCATTTATAATCATCTCATCAATAGTCATTTGTATTTTATTTCCATTAACATTATTATAAATTGGTTTATCATTTTCCATTTCATATTCCTCTGCAAAATTATTATTCCTCATTGGGATTTCATTTATATTTTTAGCATTATTATTCATCATCGGTATTTTATTTTCATATTCATTTATATTTATTGTATTATTATTCACCATCGGTATTTTATTTTCATATTCATTTATATTATTATTCATTATCGGTATTTCATTTTCATATTCATTTATAATTATTGTATTATTATTCAAAATATGAATAAAAACAATATTCTCATTTCCGCTAATATTTTATTGACACTACGATCGTTACGTCATACCATGACTTCTTCAGGTGAGTATTACAAGATACTGAGTGTACCGTGAACAAAAACTTCATTTTATAGTACATGGATATAACAACAATAGAAGAGGGGGTGAAGAGAGTTTTACAATACTTTTGGAAACTGAAAAATGGTTCAAAAAAGATTCAACAAAGGGGAGTTACTTAATTCAGTTTGGTCATTCAATAATATTTTTCTTTTGTGATATCTATTAATTTCTAAAGTTTCTAATAAGTTTAATCTAAAACTTTTGTTTTCTAAGTGTAAAATTTCAAAGTTACTATTAAAACTATGTCCTGTGTCTAGAAGGTGCTCTGCGTAGGTTGAATTTCTCTTTTTGTTACAATAGCATTTTTCATGTTCCCTGAGTCTCGTCTGGAACGATCTTCCTGTCTGACCAACATATACGAAATGGCAAGTACCGCAAGTTAACTTATAAACACCTGATTTCTTGTTCTTAGATGATTTATCTTTATTATTTTTTATTAATTTTTCTTTTTGTCTTTTTCTCTAATAAAAAATAATAAAGATAAATCATCTAAGAACAAGAAATCAGGTGTTTATAAGTTAACTTGCGGTACTTGCCATTTCGTATATGTTGGTCAGACAGGAAGATCGTTCCAGACGAGACTCAGGGAACATGAAAAATGCTATTGTAACAAAAAGAGAAATTCAACCTACGCAGAGCACCTTCTAGACACAGGACATAGTTTTAATAGTAACTTTGAAATTTTACACTTAGAAAACAAAAGTTTTAGATTAAACTTATTAGAAACTTTAGAAATTAATAGATATCACAAAAGAAAAATATTATTGAATGACCAAACTGAATTAAGTAACTCCCCTTTGTTGAATCTTTTTTGAACCATTTTTCAGTTTCCAAAAGTATTGTAAAACTCTCTTCACCCCCTCTTCTATTGTTGTTATATCCATGTACTATAAAATGAAGTTTTTGTTCACGGTACACTCAGTATCTTGTAATACTCACCTGAAGAAGTCATGGTATGACGTAACGATCGTAGTGTCAATAAAATATTAGCGGAAATGAGAATATTGTTTTTATTCATATTTTCAAGATGAATTTCCGTCAAGTAAAGACCGAAACAATCATAGGTATTATTATTCATTATTTCTAATTCATTTTCTTCAACTTCTGTGTCATTATCAATATCATTTTTATTCTGTTCGTTTATGCCATTTTCTGATTTATTTTTATTCATCTCTTCATCTTTGTTTATATCTGCATCTAATTTATTTATTAATCTTTCTGTATTTTCTCTCATTTCTTGTATCATATTATTTTCCATTTCTGTCATTTTTTTGTACATGGCTAATAATATTTCCATTATTTTTGAGTCTCCTTCTTTCTGATCCTTGTTCGTTCCTTGTGTGTTTTCATCATCTCCTTTTTCACCAATCAAGGTTTTACTTCTTGTTTCCATTTTGTAATCAATGGATATCACCTCATTCAATTTCAGTTAAGAATTTATGCTGAAAATTCAAATTTTCCAGCCACGCGTTGGGCGACAATTTGTTATTGGTATTATTTTAATGAAATTTTAGTAAATGAATACTTATTAGATCACCCTTGTATCTAGTTGATGTATTCTATGATTCCGGCTAACTCTTAAGATTATAATTTTGAATAATTGAAAATTATATATTATTAAATCTGATTAATATTTGAGGGAGGGTTCAATTTGAATTCTCTAAAAAGATTGAATTTTTAAATTATATTTTATGGAAGTAATTTGAAATATTATAATCAGTGAACAATAAGCTAGATCTAATTCTATGTTAACCTAACCTCATCTAAATATCCTAACGTAATTGTAATGTAAACAGTGATTATTATTTCTCAACTTCTTTGTGGAAATATTAACAGGATTGAATTTGAATACCTTTGGTAAGTTTGTTCATCAATTTAGGATTGTTCTTTTTTTATTGTCTCTTCTTTCAGGAATAACGCTGGTTTCGTTGGAAACAACATTTCTAGAATGTTCTGAAATTCACAGGCTACTTTGTTTATTTTCTTCAATATATCCAATTCGTTTGAAACTTGATTTCTATGTGATATTTTTCCATTCACATTCAGGTAATGTATTTTCTGGATTCACTTTCCATTCACAATAACCAAATAATCTTCTTTTTTCAGATGATGATACTTTTTTGGCACTTTTTTAATTATGGACCGACAAGGATTCTGCTCTGCATATAATGGGAGACTGGAGATTTTTTCTGTGTCTGGCCTATTTATAGCTTTCAAGAAAAGTTGAATATCAAAGCTTACTAGCTTCTGTCAAAATTATATAAAAATGATGCTTTTGATGATTTTACAAAATTCACAATATTTCCTGGTTTGAAATTACTTTTGAAAATTAGCTTATTTTTTTAACTACATTTTGATGTATGTTTCATGTTAAACAGAACAGTGAAAGTCTTGCTTTTCCTTCGTAAAGTATTTCAAGTGTCAAAATTTAACAAATTTTAACTTCTAATGCTTATAACTTATAAAATACTTAATATTACTTATGAAATTGATTAAATTTCTTTAGCTTAGATGCTATTACAATACTATTGATGCCTAAACATCTTGAAGGATCTCTGTTACATTAATCATTTGAAAATATCTGACGTAGATGTTATCTTTCATTGAATTAAGTGAATTTTGATCAAATGTGTCCTATTTACATAATTCTGGTAAGTTATATTTAATTAAGCTTGTTCTTTGTCAATAATTTCACTAAAGTTTATATGTGATTCATTATAATAACAAATCTTTTCAACAAATTCTTCATCAATTTCAAATTGGATATCTAAATTCAAATTACTTCTTTTTATTGCAACTTTGGCTGGTTTTATATTGAATAATTGTGAATTGAAATCTCCCTGTGAATTCTATTTATAAACTGTCAACAAGAGTACTGTTTTTTTTATTACCGTTCAAAGAATTTTCAATCGACTAGTCGTTATGTATCCTGAATATGCTTTTTCTTCATAATTTTTAGCTTGTGAGTATTTTACAAATTGAATTATTAATATTTCTGTCAGAATGGATATTATTTAATGAATTTTGCTCTAGTTATACTCTAACGAGTCAACTTATATACAAAGGTGAGTCTTTTCCTTAATATATTTATGTAATTATTTATTGTAACTGTAAATACCATGACAATATATATATATATATATATATATATATATATATATATATATATATATATACAGGCAGTATAGTGTTAATATATTATTATTCCTAAAGATATCTCTGGTTCTTCCCGAACCAATTTTCAAGGTTTTCCAAATCTTTTTCAACTGCGGCTTTGCATTCGTCTGGAATGGAACCAACGCAGATTACTGATACGTCATCGGCATACATTATAGTATCATTTTGTTGTTACTTTAATCAAATCATTTGTGTAGTTTATATAAGTAGGGGATCTAATATTGATCCTTGGGGAACCCATCTATCTACATGCAAGGCATTTAATATTATTTGCTTGCCATTTTTTTCCTTTTCAGTTGTCCTCTGAATTCTCCCTGTTAAGTATGATCGAAATAATTTTGACGTTATACCTCTTATACCATATGTTACAAATTTTTGCAGTAAGATGTTATGATTCACTGTATCAAAAAAACGCTTTGGTCAAGTCTAAGAAAAGTATTGCTGTTATCTGATTTTTATTCAATGATTTTATTACAGAGTTAAGAACTCGATATAATGCATCTATGGTCGATTTGCCTTTTCTAAATCCACATTGTTGTTTCACTAATATGTTATTCTTCTCAAAAAACTTCATTACTCTATCAAAAATTATTCTTTCAAATATTTTATCAACATTTGAGAGTAGAGACGGTAGTTATTGAAATTGTTTTTTCTCCTTTCTTGTGAATCAGTTTAACCCAAGCTTCTTTGAGGACTTGTGGATATTTTCCGTATTGAAAAATTTGATTTATTATATGTGTTAGGGGTAACGTCAACATTTTTTCAGTAGATCTACAGGTATCTCGTCATATCCAGTAGATTTTTTATTTTTAAGTTGAATTATGTAATGATTCATTTCTTGCTCAATAACTGGATTCAGCAAAATGTTTGAATCACATTGATTTATGGTTTCTGCAACATCAGTGTTGTTGTTTAAAACATTAGATTTCAGAAAGAATTTATTAATTTCATAGCTTTTTTTCGTTTTTTCCATGAAATGATTCAAACAATGTAACATCAGTAGCACTTCTATTTTTCGTCGCGTTATTAATTTAAGTCCAAGTTGCTTTGGTCTTATTTTCCGATTTATTTATAAAGTCCTGATCAGAGATTTTCTCAGATAATTCCATAACGCGTTTCAATATGGCTGAATATTTTTTATACTATTCTTCGTCACCATTCCTTTCAACATTTTTTCGTGAAGCTCCCATTTGTATTTACTTGATATTCTTATACATTCTTATATATATATATATATATATATAATAATATGTTCGATTCCTCTTCCTTCTCAATTTCATATTTTCCGTGGAATTAACTAATTCATATTTGCCATAATTGTGTTGTAGAACAGTTCACAGGCCACATCTGGATCTGTCTCTGATATCAAACCATCCCAGTTCAAATCCCTCAAACAAACAGAAAAATCTTCTAGTGTGGTCTTTGTAAAAAATCTTTTTTCAATAACTTCAACAGTTTTCGGTCCTTTTGATTTTAATTTGTTTTGATATTCAAATTTTGTTATATTTCTTTTATCAAGTAAAAGGCCTTTCTATTTTATATTATATATAATATATAATTATATTTTGGCTTCAAAAAATCTCATTATGGAATGTCAATGAATTTAAATAAGCCTTAAAAATAACTAACATAGATCAATCTTGAATTATAAAGTTGATCCGTGTTTCGAAGCATTACTCATTTACACATGGTGAGTTGTTGATATAGGTTAGTTTTTTGATTTTGATATTTGGAATATTATTCAGGACCGATGAAGGAATTGCTTAGAATTACATTTGTTTTTTGAAGATATAGTGCATGTTTTTAGAGATTTCTAAATTAACTTATTCGAATATTTAAATATATAAAATATTTCAAATAAATTATATTCTTTGAGAAGTCCTTTGCGCTTGCTTTTTGGGTCGAAAAGACGCTAATTGCCCACTTCACAATCACCACACGAGTTTTGAGTAAATTTAATGTCGATTTGAGTGCGACAAGTAAACTTCTCGCACGCAAATTTTCATTGGTACACGCAAATTGACAAAATTAAAATAAGACAGTCGAACTGTCAATACTAAATAAGTAAGGTTGGCATTTAAATAAAAATATTTGTATATCAAAACAAATTATTCGAATATTTAAATATATTAAATATTTCAAATAAATTATATTCTTTGAGAAGTCCTTTAAGTGTGTTCATGTTTTTAAAAGGCAATTGGTGTTCTTAAAGGTAAGATCAGAAACTAAATTTTGTCTCCTTTAAATATTTATTCATTAATTTTGATGACTTTCGTATATCTGTTGGTTTATTTATTCGATTTGACAGTATATATTAAGTTTTGATTATATACGTCTATTAAATGTAAGCGGTGCTTGTTTCAGACATTAATTTAATTATAAAAGTTTTTTGAAATTAAAATTGTAGAAGATAAACATATTTTAATTTGTTTTGATATTCAAATTTTTTTTAAATTGAAAGTCTTGGAAATATAGCTCTTCACTTGTTCTGGTGTAGTTTCTGGTTTGAAGCCAGTTAAAAACAGACAGCTTAATTGTTTCGCAGCTAATAAACTCGTTTTTTCTTTTTCTCCCTTAGCAGGCTGTGGTCTTTCCTTCTTCAATATAAGTCTTTTCTTTCCATAGATCACCTTCTTCCATTCACTTTCATCTACATCTTCAAAAAGTTTATTTACACGTCCGTCTTCACTTTCTTTAGCATTATCCCTTACTTTAGCGGTAACATTTTTAGTTGTTGCTTCGCTTGAATTTCCTTGTTCGAAGTTATTCATATTATGTTGTTTGCTTACTTTACCTATCGGCGCTGATGTCAATGACAGTGCTGTGTTTTGTTTCGTAATTTCTGCGATTAATTTTCTACTCGCAGTATTCCCTTTCCGATTGTCATTACTTTCCTTATTTACCTTTATGTCATCATGTAGTTGACTTTCATTTTGTATTATTTGTTCTATGCATATATTTGGTACATCACTAAATAAGGAAGCTGAACTCACCCTCTCTTGCAGGTTAGGTTAGGTTAAAAACAGACAGCTTAATTGTTTCGCAGCTAATAAACTCGTTTTTTCTTTTTCTCCCTTAACAGGCTGAGGTCTTTCCTTTTTCAATATAAGTCTTTTCTTTCCATAGATCACCTTCTTCCATTCACTTTCATCTACATCTTCAAAAAGTTTATTTACACGTCCGTCTTCACTTTCTTTAGCATTATCCCTTACTTTAGCGGTAACATTTTTAGTTGTTGCTTCGCTTGAATTTCCTTGTTCGAAGTTATTCATATTATGTTGTTTGTTTACTTTACTTATCGGCGCTGATGTCAATGACAGTGCTGTGTTTTGTTTCGTAATTTCTGCGATTAATTTTCTACTCGCAGTATTCCCTTTCCGATTGTCATTACTTTCCTTATTTACCTTTATTTCATCATGTAGTTGACTTTCATTTTGTATTATTTGTTCTATGCATATATTTGGTACATCACTAAATAAGGAAGCTGAACTCACCCTCTCTTGCAGGTTATACCACACGGGCGCCGGATCATCGAACACTTTATTCTCTAAAGTCATCATGACCTCGCCCAAGAAATCGTTTCTGCCGAACATGTCTGAATGCCAGACGGTCAGCCACAGTGTGCGGGTCTCCAAACCGTTTAGCGATATGTGGAACTTCAGAGTTTCGTCGAACACCGGATTCAGCGTGTGCTTCTTCACCTTCGTCTTCCTCTTTCCGCCTTTCGACTTATCGGGCAACAAGTAGACCTATAAAGAGAAACAATTATTCGTCTAGTACAAAAGGACCAATGTCCTATAGTGCATTTTTCATAAACAGATTTTGGCGTGGCTTTGCGAAACAGTGCATACAGATTAACACTCACCTTAACATAAGGATCGGACCTGTTCCTTTTGGCATCTACCGGGGCTAAGTCCTTACACTGTTTGACGTGAATTTCCAGAGCCCCCGCTTTGTAGTTATATTGTAGACCAAACTCCACTTGACCTCTGACGGCTACTGTGCCATATCGTCCTTCGCCAGCACCAGAATAAACGCTTGCCATCGAATCTGATCGTAACTATATGAAAAAAAAAATTAAAACCAATGTTATAAAAAAGTAAAGGTCCAAGAATTAATTCCATTAAACTGTTGGCTTCTCAATGTGCATTATTATTCAAGAATAAGTATTTCTAAAACATAATTTTACCATATTTTGGAACTAGTTTTTAGAGTAAAGGGAAGTTGGCCCTTAAAAACCTGGTGAGGTCATACATTTGTAAAATCTACACACGTGCTTAAGATCTAAAATTACTCTGAATACCCGGAAAATAGCAGCTCAACAGGATTGAGCAGTGTTTCATTAATATTATTTTAGAATTCATATCCCTGTTATAAAGAACAATTTTATCAGGTCTACAACCACAAGTAGCTCTGAGGAACCGAATTCGACCAGACCAATTTTGGACCACTTTTTCGAGTAATTCAGGCCGTATTTCATCAATAACACGAGTTATGTTGGCTTTCAAAGCATCTATTGTTTCAGGTTTATCAGCTAAACCAATGACTTGACATAATCCCAAAGAAAATAATCCAGTGGAGTTATGTCGCATGATCTTGGAGGCCAATTAATTGGACCACTCTCGAAGTAATGTTATCGCCAAATCTTTCTTTCAATAAATCTATTGTTACGGTAGCAGCATGAGGCGTATCACCACCTTGTTGGAACCAAAACACTTCTGGGTCGACACCATTCGAATTTGGAAACAAATAATCATTGATCATCGATCTGTAACGCACACCATTCAATGTAACATTAGCTCCAGCATCGTTTTTAAAGAAATATGGACCGATGATGCCTCCAGCGTGTAAAGCACACCATGAAGTGTATTTTTCAGGATTAAATGGAATCTGCAGATCTTCTTGAGGATTATTTTCACTCCATATACGGCAATTTTGCTTGTTTACATAGCCGTTCAACCAGAAATAAGCTTCATCACTAAACACAACTTTACGATAAAAAAGTGGACCAACTTCAAGATGTTCTAGGGTCCAATCAGCAAACAAACAACGCGTGCGGACTCGTGGGATATCTTAAGACCATGTGCTATCTCTCTCAAGCTGGTACGACGGTTTTCCAGCACCCTTTCCTTAATTTTATCGACGTTATCTTCGATCGAAGCCGTCGATGGGCGACCACTTCACGACCGTCCTTGAAGGCTCTGTACCACTGATATGCACGAGTTTTCGATAGAGCATTATCACCAAAGGCCTTTTGCAACATTTTCAATGCATCGGCACACGAAAATTCATTTGCAACACAAAACTTTAAACAAATTCTTTGCTCAACGTAATCACCCATAGTAAAAATCGGCACGCACTCTGACATCGACTGACTTAATCAGCTGTTCCAAACACACTAGTTGACAGATCCCGCTCAAGCTTGGCAAAGTAATTAAGGACAGTGGTACCAACCTAGGAAAAAAAAATTCTACCTGCCTCATTGCCCCGCCAGATTTAAATCGATAATTCCCGGTACTTTCTTGACATAATGTACAGCAGCGATATTTTCTTTTGTACCTACAGTTCTTTGTCTTGTTATTGTTGCATCGAGTAGAGAAAATGTCCGAAATCTATCGATAGTTCGACGAATAAGTTACTCTGATGGACGATTATGAAACCATAAATTTCAAGAAGTGCTCTATAAGTTTGGCAAATAGAACACTGATTTTGAAAATAAATTTCAACAATAACGTAAATAGAGGTCATTCTTGATAGAAGGTATATAAAATAATATAAATATTTTAAAAAATTTTTAAACAATTTTAAAAAATTAGCCTTCTACATATTTAATTCCAAAAGATTATATTCAATGATTATAACTTCTGAAAATAAACTAAAATAATGTCGTATAAGTACCACTTATATCATGACATAAAATAAACATTCATTATAAGACATCCAAATGGTATAACAAAATCCAATAAATAAAAATTATTAACTAAAATCCTATAAATTAAACATTTTGAATAGACAAAATTTTGTTTCTGCTTATCAATCCTATGAAAACCAATATCTTTCAAGAATATCCAACATAATCTTAAGAATTTTATCACAAAACTATCTTACTCAGACTATTCAATATTATTGGATATCTAACCAAGGTAATATTGAATAGTCTAAGTAAGATAGTTTTGTGATAAAATTCTTAAGATTATGTTGGATATTCTTGAAAGATATTGGTTTTCATAGGATTGATAAGCAGAAACAAAATTTTGTCTATTCAAAATGTTTAATTTATAGGATTTTAGTTAATAATTTTTATTTATTGGATTTTGTTATACCATTTGGATGTGTTATAATGAATGTTTATTTTATGTCATGATATAAGTGGTACTTATACGACATTATTTTAATTTATTTTCAGAAGTTATAATCATTGAATATAATCTTTTGGAATTAAATATGTAGAAGGCTAATTTTTTAAAATTGTTTAAAAATTTTTTAAAATATTTATATTAAATTTCAACAATTTGTCAATGCTTACGGAACAGAAATGTCGAAACAACATGGCTTCTACCTTCTTTCAAATCACAGTTATCCCTATAAAAAGTTCTATCACTAAAAAAAACACCCGATAGGTCTTCATACAACATTCTCTTCAGAGAAGTGGGAGAAATGTTCAATTTTTGAGCACGAAGACGAGTTGATGTTGATGGATGTTCAGCCATATTCAGGGCTACAGCAGCAATGTTTTCAGGTGTGCGTATTGGACGAGGACGTGAACGGGTTGTTTCAACAAATAACCATCGAGTTTTCCCGAAAAACTTGATCCACAAATTGCCTAGAGGGCATTTCATTTTCATTGTATTTTCCACGTAAATTTCTAATAGATAGAAGATTCACACTCAAATAAGTAATTTAATATTTCCCAGTTTTGTTCGTTATTAAACTAACTTTCTGTCAAAACATGAATAATTTAAGTGTATGACAGATTAGAAATAACCACTATTTTCAAATGCTACTACTGGCCTATTCCACTCTGCGATTGACGAAATCAAAATTGCCTTGATGATCGCCAACATCCGAAACGCATTGGCTCTTCAGGAAGAAGGATTTTTTATCTTAGGTCTTGTTCTAATTTAAATTTGAATGAACGAATGAATGGAAGATATGTTTATTCTTAAATCTACGAATTTGTAAATTTAATATTTCATTATGAATAATATTGCCCAACTGTAGGCTAGGCCTACAGGTGGTGTTGGACAAGATTTTGAACCTGGTAGGGTATAATGAAACCTGGTAGGGTATAAAGCAGATTGAGGAGAAATCAGTTCTGGATGCATATGGTAAAACATAATTAATTTATTCGCTAGGAGTTGTTTAAGAGCTTGGTGCTGCAGAAGAGTCGCTCCATTAGAAAACGGAGAATTTTCGAAACATAATTTTTATAATTTTACTCTGCATGACAAGCAGCTTCTCGATATGAGCCGGCGCAGCTCCTCCCCACAAATGAATTCATATTGCAAGATTGACTGCAGCAGGCAATAATACTCAGTTTTGGTATGTTTTATATCTAAAACTGATCGAAGCTGATAAAGAAATTCGTCTGAACTTCATGAGTCTGCTGCGCACCTCATCGATATGCCGTTCCCAGCTCAAAGAGTCGTCAATGATGACTTCGAGGTACTTATATTCTGCAACGCGCTGAAGAGAACCACACGAGCATGGTATTGCACATTGTGGGTTCGTGTGGATATTTTTTGATACATATCTGCCAGAAGCTGAGAATCTTTTGTGCTCGAAATAATTATATATTTACATTTTCTTACATTGAGTATTAAAGTGTTATCTTCAAGCCAATCATTAACGACATTCAAAGCGAGTTCAGCCTCAATGAACAAATTGTGCCAGTTTTTGCTTTCTACGACGACAACAGTATCATCCGCAAAAAGATACAATCTAGCAGGTAAACGTAGGTGAAGCATCCGGTTTATTTCTAACAGGAAGAGCAGTGGCCCGAGTGTGGAACCCTGAATAATACCATAATTGATTGCTCTGCATTTTTCGATCAATTGATAGTTTGAAGATAGCTGCATTAATTTCATTTTCCATAGATTGTGAATGCGTGTGTATAAAATATTAATTTTCTTCAGCACATATAGTGAAAGAATCTGAAAACTACTTACTCCCAGGCCAGAAAGACTTCCCCTGCCTTGTATCATCCTGTCTATGTCTTCTTCCGCGTGTTGCCATTCTGAGTTTGTGCTTGAGAGCGTGCCACTTCTGGATTTAGCAGCTATGGGACTTGGGGTTGCACTCTTGCTCTTTGAGCCTAATGTGGGTGACGAATGAGCCTCAGATATAGTTACTTCATCTGAAAGGTAAAATATTATTAGCGATAGTCGTATATTTTGCAATTTAAGCATGTAAGCTTTATGCGGAAGCTTCAAGACTATCTATAATAACTACGAGGCTTGAGTAAAAGTGAAATGATTTAATCAAGTCTTTGAATATTTTAAGATTATGAACTTTTGATTCAAATTCTTTTGAATCAAACCTCGTGTGCACGAATAAATAAAAAAATATGAAAGAGAAATGAAATCATGGCCTGTTGAAATTATGAAAAACTATATTTTTGCATCAGTACACAAGACACAATTCAAAATGTGATGGGTTACGATTTCAATATCTTCATGATTATGAAAGAGTTTCTATCTACAATCTATCTTTAACTTATATTTAAATTACACTCTACTTTCGTAATCAAGACTACATGATGAAATGAACCCACATTTCTATATACATAATGAATGTTACCAGAATTTCTATGTTTTAAAGATCAGGAATCGGATTTAATTGACAATTCAAATGTTTGAATGATGGTGCAGTTTGTAGAGAACAAAATCCAGGTTTCAGTCCGATAGAACTCTCAACTGATAGTCTCATCTCGATATTCATTGCAAGATGACTTAATTAGGCTAGAAAATGTTCCAATCTTTTTTTTGAAGATATTCTTGACGGAATTCAGACTTAAGATACATAAAAGATGTTTTTCTCCGAAATTTGCTTGATTATAGGCCATTATTTCAGGACTTCGATTGGTGGTTGTCAATGAAACTGTCCATAAGTGATTAGTGCAATATGCGACTACAGATTTATAACAAACAAATACTTGAACATTGTGCGAATCTATTCTAAAAGTTATGGTTCAGTTTAATTTAATCACAAAATGTCCTTTCCATAAGAAACCTGTTATAACAATTAATGGATATTCGTAAAGGGTTTCAACTGAGCGAAACTGTGTTCAAACAATTTATAACAGTAGTTTCATTCATGGCAATCGCGGCGGCCACATGCCCAAATTAATATTTATGCACAAATCCCACAAGTTCATCTAATGAAGTCAATACCTTAGCTACGACAATGAAGCACAAAATATGTATTATTCATTTGAGATTTGTCGAGTTTATGGATTTGAATTGGTTCACAATGATAACCTTGTGACAGAGGCCTTTCTATCAATTGAAATGCTACGAATTGATTCCTGAGACACAGACATATCCAAGTCTAAAACGATTTTTTGGTGTCCACCCCTTCCCCCACCCCTACTTTAGCGATCTTAATTTAAATTGAAGATTTTGATCACGTGGTAACAGAAAAAAATACCGATAACAATTATCTCAAACCTCTACAGATTTTAATCAAAATGAATCTCTTGAAAACATTTGCCTTCGATAACACTGTGTCACTTTATAGTCATATATATTATCAGCACATGTAGTGGTAATTAACTAATAAATAATTGTTATTATTCTTATCCTGTTACTCCTAGATCTTCTGCGAAGATCCCTCGGAAGCTTTTTCAGCTTGTGCGAGTTAGGAGTTCAGTTGTGTTCTGAATCAAAGGATACATAAAGTATTGACCAAAATTATTTAGATTCATCACCTAATACAATTGTTTCGAGTGGATGGATATTGAGGAATAACAAGTTCAATTACCAAAAAATATTTCACATAAAATTCAAGGTTTTTTCGTTTTCTATTTCAAAAATTAGATAGTATATTATCCAGAAAAAAGAACCTGAAAAATTCTAACCCACGTATCGTCAGTTAGGAGTTATTTGGATAAAAATAAAAGTTATTAATAGAATACATATATACATATCATCTTCCATCAAACATTCAGCGAAAAGAACTGATTTTTAGATAATGGCTTAAGCAAAAATTAGGATATTCCATTATATTTAATAACTATAACTTCAGGAACTAAATTAAATTAAGTACCACTTATATGACATTGATTTAATTTAATTCCTGAAGTTATAATTATTAAATATAATTTTTTGAAATTAAATATGTAGAAGGCTAATATTAAAATATTTAAATAATTTTATATACCTTCTATCAAGAATAAACCTCTATTTATTTTATTTCTACCATAAGTTATCTGACATTTTTTGTTGCACATAACATATATGATCCCTCCTTGAAGTTTGGTTCTTTTAAAAGTAGAAAGCCTGTATATTTTATTGATTACTTTTGTTTTTAAGCAAATAACTTCCTACTGACGTTGGTTAGAATTTTTCAGGTGATTTTTGTTGGAGAATGTGCTATCTATTTTTAAAAAAGGAAAATAAAAAAGACCTTTTTGAATACTATGTGGAAAATTTTTTGATGATTGAACATGTTATTACGTAATATCCACTCGAAACAATTGTCATAGGTAATGAATTCAAATAATTTTATTCTGGATTGTTTCGGTCTCTACTTGATGAAAATCATCGTATATGATTTGGAGTAAAACACTTTATTTTTGCTTATATTTAATGTTCACAACAATTGTTTCGTCAATTACATGTTTACTTCATGGGAGTATGGTAACTAACTATTTCTAGAAAATCTTTTTTCTTAAATACAAGTTTGACTAACAAAATACGTAATAAAATGGAGTTTTCAGGGAATTTTCAGAAGTTATTAGAAAATAATAAGACCAGTAGTTTCCTTTGTCACAGCTCCGTCATATAAATTGTCTACAGAATTGATAAAAATAATTCAAATAGAAACCAACGTTCAGGCAAAATTATCAATAAAAAACTAATATCATCTATTAGGTAAAATGAAAAATATACAGATTCCAAACAATGCTAAATTAATCTCTTTTAACATGAAAAATCTGTTTCCTAACGTACCTGTAAAACAAACAATAAAATTAGTAGAAATGCTAGTATTGAAAAATCATACAAACCCGGTAATTAAACAAGAAATAATGGATATTCCCAATGTATGATTTGCACAAAACTATTTCTTGTTTAATGGAATATTGTACGAGGATAACGAAAGCCTTACGATGGGAAATCCTATATTAGCTGAAATATTTATGGATTTCCTAGAAACCAAAATACAAGAACACTCCCTTTTCAAGTATTTCATTTATTGATACCGTTCCGTTGACGATATTATTTGCCTTTTTGTCGGTACGTCTAGACAATTTTCGTTATTCTTAGAATTTATCAACCAGGTACACCCTGATAAAATTTACTCACGAGGAAGAACAAAATAATAGCATAAATTTTTTAGACTTGAAAATAACTAAAATTAACAATAGACATAATTTTTCGATTTACCGTAAATCAACACACACAGACTGCACAATATGTACATACTTCTTCAAATTATCCCCTGTCCCATAAATTAGCAACACACAATAGTATAGACTAGTTAATGTACCTATGTCACAGGAGAATTTTGAAATAGAATTAAATATAATAAAACAAATTACAGTAAATAATGGGCATACCCCATCAATGATCGACAAACTATTGAATAAAATCAAATTGAAGCAATCTATGTCATTAGCTTACCCACAAATCAGAATAAAAAATTAAAAGTTTATTTGCTTACCATACATAGGACTAAAATCTGAACAGATACCTAGATATTTGAAGAAGAGTCAGAATCTTAATATTTCATTTAAAACAATAAATTCTTCAGGTGAATTAATAAAAAATAATAAAGATATCGTCAATACGAACAAGATATCAGAAGTATATAGGTTAAGTTGTGGTACATGCCCATATGTATACATTGGCCAAACTGGTAGATCTTTCGAGAGTAGGATTCATGAACATCATTTATTCGTTAAGAATAAATCAAATTCTACTTATGCCAGGCATCTCCAAGAATCAGGATACGAGTTTGACAATAATTTTGATGTTCTCCATATTGAGAACAAATGCAATAGACTGAACTTTTTAGAAGTACTGGAAATAAACCGGCACCATAAAAAGAATATTTTGCTGAACGACCAAACAGATGTGAACCGATCTCCGTTACTGAACCTTTTTCAATAACTTCTGAAAATTCCCTAATTTTATCACGTATTTTGTTAGCCAAACTTGTATTCAAGAAGAAAGATTTTGTAGAAATAGTTAGTTACCGTACTTACCCAATGAAGTCAATATGAAATTGACGAAACAATTGTTGTGAACAATAGCGGTGTTTTACTTAAAATCATATATTGAATAATTTTGTTCGATACTTCATGTATTCTTCGATTCTTTATTAGTTAATTACCACATGTACTGATAATGTCTTTTTTTTAAGGAAAATAAAAAAGACCTTTTTGAATACTACGTCGAAAATTTTTTGTGATCGAACTTGTTATTCCTTAATATCCACTCGAAACAATTGTGATAGGTAATGAATTTAAATAATTTTGTTCAATACTTTATTAGTTAATTACCACCACATGTGCTGATAAATTATATGTCTATAAAGAGATACGTGTTATCTAAGGCACATTATAAAATTTAATTCTAGATGTTTACAAGAGATTCATTTAGATTAGAATCTGTAGAGGTTTCGGATAATTAATCCGGCTATTATCTGTAATAAACAAAAAACCCTTCATAGTAAATAGATAACAATAAGTTGTGTTTTTAGGGGTTTTTGAATGTGTATATAGTTTTCTGGCAAATTATTGCAACTGTTTTTAGAATATCTAGCCTTTGATGATGTCAATAAATGAGACAATGTTTTCCACTGTCGAATAGCCTAATCTGCATCCGTTAAGCGCCAAATATATTGCTGGTTGAATGAAATTTGAAAGTGACGCCCCACATGGTTTCATCTAATACGCTTTTGTGCCTCCAAAATTTAATTCTGTTTGTTCAGTCGGAAATGTACACAGAAGTTTTCATCATATTTCAACCGATTAATTTATTCGCCCGAACATGAAAATTTATCATGCGAGCTGTCAGATGAAAATTTCCTACTTTCGCGTCAATTAGATTTTAGGTATACGTATGTGTACCGAGTTACGTTCGAAATATTCTGTGATATTCGTACATCCAGATGAATTTACTGAAGTTGTAATGTTGCATATATTTATTTATACCGTCGTTGGTTATCGAAATTTAATATCGAAAACTCTTATCGTTCGCAAGGCGATATGTAATTTTCTGCTATATTTTCCTGTCGTACCACAGTTTTATAATCACATAAAATTTAATTTTCTTTTATATTCAGTGTTCATGCACCCAATAGAATAAAAACAATTTTAACTTATAAACAACAATTGTTTCATCATAGCATGACTTCATCATGAGTATTTAAATTGAATATATAATGCATAAATTCTTGAATACTGTTTAAAAAATTGAAGAGTTGAAGAAAAAATATTTTACATGTATCGGGTGTTTTTTTTAGAGTGATAGAAATTTCGATAGGGATAACTGTGATTTGACAGAAGGTAGAAGTCATGTTGTTTTGACATTTCTGTTCAGTAAGCATTGACAAATCATCATGGAAAGACTCACGCCGCAAAAACGTTTACAAATTGTTGAAATTTATTTTCAAAATCTGTGTTCTATTCGCCAAACTCATAGAGCACTTCGTAAAATTTATGGTTTACATAATCCTCCATCAGAGCAGCTCATTCGTCGAACTTTCGACAGATTTCGGACAACATTTTCTCTACTCGATGCAACCACAACCACAAGACGAAGAACTGTACGTACAGAAAAAAATAACGCTATTCGTCGACGTTCACAACAAGTTGGACTCAGTGCATCCACCACATGGAAAATTTTGCGTAAAGATCTTGGTCTACATCCATACCAGATCCTACTGGTTCAAGAACTAAAACCACTTGACCATAATAAACGTTGTTTGTTTACCGATCGTGCCTTACAACAGCTTGAAGTTGATCCACTTTTTTATCGTAAATTTGTGTTTAGTGATGAAACTCATTTCTGGTTGAACGGCTATGTAAACAAGCAAAATTGCCCTATATGGAGTGAAAACAATCCTCAAGAAGTTCTGCAGGTTAAATTGCATCCTGAAAAATGCACTGTATGGTGTGCTTTACACGCTAGAGGCATCATCGGTCAATATTTCTTTAAAAACGATGCTGGAGCTAATGTTACAGTGAATGGCGCTCGTTACAGATCGATGATCAATGAGTATTTGTTTAAAAATGTGAATGATATCGACCCAGAACTGTTTTGGTTCCAACAAGATGGTGCTACACCTCATGCTGCTACCGTAACAATTGATTTATTGAAAGAAAGATTTGGCGATAACATTATTTCGAGAAATGGTCCAATTAAATGGCCTCCAAGATCATGCGATATAACTCCACTGGATTATTTTCTTTGAGGTTATGTTAAGTCATTGGTTTATGCTGATAAACCAGAAACAATAGACGCTTTGGAAGCCAACATAACCTGTGTTATTGATGAAATAAGGCCTGAATTAATCGAAAAAGTGGTCCAAAATTAATCTGGTCGAATGCGGTTCCTCAGAGCTAGTTGTGGCGGACATATGCCGGAAATTATTCTTAAAACATAAATGTCATAAAATTATCATATAATTGATAATGATAATCATGATAAAAATTGGCTTCAATCTTGATTTAAATGTGTTTTATTTCAATTTAAAGTTCTATCACTCTAAAAAAAACAACCGATACTAGCGAATTCCGTTTATTTCATCATTTAATAGTATTTGTTTTTTATGATATCTATTGAACGCTAGAGTTTTCAAAATATTGAGTATACAACTTTATTTTCAATATGTAATATTGTATAAATTTCATCAGCATTATTCAGCATACGCTAACTTGAAGCTCATTATCATCATTAATAAACCATTTTAGCAACAATTGCTTATATAAAAGCAAATATAGGAGCCATTTAATCCGAATTCAAGTCCGGTTTTGTTAATTCTGGCGACCCCAGTTTGATCTGCGTACACCATCGATTGATAGCATGTGTCAGTGCAAACGATGAATCGAGATCATATTTACAATGAGTTTTTTAACTTTCGTTAATTTGTCGAGAGATGTTGCATATGTATTTGAATACAATGAGAAAATAAAATCCTATATGTGTATCCATAATATCAGGAGTGACGTATTACACATAAATTTTTTTTTCTGATCAACAATACCCCTTGAAAATAATACATGATTTCAATTTATTCCATCTTACAAATTATAAATCATGATTACCAAAATCATCATATATTCATTAGGATGTTGCCAAAACAACCAATTTCTTATTTTAGTAGCAGTATGATATTCCCTCGTGACTATTTAATTATAACTGAATGCGTTTAAGCATACGTAAGTAAGCAATGTATTTTCGTTACCTTTCTTCACAACCTCTACACAAGCTAAAGGAAACATTATAGGGTTTTTTGACTCATTGAAAGCCTTAACCTTGCTCTTGACACTCCCCTCTTCAATCTCTGTTAAACTTGGCCTTGGTTTGGTTAAAGTTGTACAAATACATTTAGCCTCATTTCGTTCATTTACAAGATCTTCTGGAGCTTCCTCCTTAATGCTCTTTCCGCAAAACTCACAACTATTTTCCAAGCTTTTCGAGCCAGCTTCATTTCCTTTACTATCAGACTCTCTAGTGTCATCTTTGTCTTCACAATTGCCTTCAGAGGAGACTCCCATCTTCTTGTCAGCTCCACTAAGCTCTTCTACCAAAGACACACCCCCAGTTTTTACCATTTGGAGAGTAGTTCTGTAAATATAATTGAATTTGGACTCACTGATGTCGTCCACATTAGCCACATCTATCCAAGATGATGCGACAGATCCTTTATCTGTAGTTTTGAGCGTTTCTGTAGACTTTTCGATAATGCTTACGTTGAGTCTAGATTCTGTCAACGTGTCAGATGAAGCTGTGATATTTTCAACTAACAATTTCGCTTCTAGTGTAGCTGCAGCTACCTCTTGCTTGATTAATTTTGATTCATCTACAACTTTTTCTTCGAGTGTTTCTATTTCTGTTCCAGCCTTAGGTTCTTCTTGGTTTGATATTGCTTCTGCTTCTGGCTCTCGCTCAATATTAGCTTCCCCCTCCTTAAATTTTTCTATGAATTGTTCAGAAGCTTCGATTGATAAGTTGCAAGAAGTACGAAAGATTCCTTCTGACAGATTATTCCCATCAATTTTTTCTGGTGTAGCATTGTCCGCTATTGGGCTATCCAGGAGAGCACTTGTAGGAGCTAATAAAATATGGTCACCATCTTCTTCATCAACTAAAGTATGTAAGGATTCACTGAAATCCTCCTTTTCAAAGACACCATATTTTTTTTCTGAGGCCGAACTATCGTGTAACTGATCATTTTCTTCTTCTGATTTATCTTCAGATACATTTTCGTCTTTTTCAATTTCTTCATATTCATCAATTTTTACTGTCTCTGTGTCTTCAGGTACATCCTGATCTCTCTCTATATTTTCATCAAGAAATTCTTGCCTTACATTGCCTACTACAGCAACCCCATCAAGCGACCCATTAGTACCAACAAGATGATCATCATTAGTACGTACCTCAGCAGGAAAAAAATCATTCCTGACAATTTTTATGACTTTCTCATCATTTTCGAGTTCATCATCAGCAATAGTCTTCACTTCTACTGATCCAGTGGAACCCTTTCTTCCAGTTTCGGGTTTTATGTTGGAATTCACGCAAGCAGTGAAGAGGCAAGGTATCTGTTGACTATTTTGTTGACCATCTTTTCTGGTCAATTTCAGAGTACCAAATAGAGTTTTCTTTTTCGAATCAATATTTGGCAATTCATCTGTCACTTTGTTCACACCATAAATTGTAGTCGCATCTGTTCCAACCTCGATTTGTCCATCTTTTTCAGCTATTGGTTTATCTGGATTTGTGCAATCCAGTTTTATACCATCTATTACTTCTTTATCTGCAACTAGTGTTTCTTTGTTTTTATTTTTCTTAGAAAAAGGTTTCCAGAACGGTTTCTTTTGGAGGTTTATTTCCAATTCTTGTGGAGAGGTCCCGTCAATGATAACCTCAGTTTTGGATGGAGGTTTCGAACCTAAAGGAATAATTTTAGCAATTTTGTAAGGGTGACCCTCTTTAATTTTACTTTCGGTAGGTGCTGGGTCTTCATTAGTTTTATGAAGGGGTTGTACAGAAGAATCAACGTTTTTCTTACCTTTTTTCAGACGCATAGATGAAAATATAGATTGCAATCTACGAACAATAAGACCTCCCCTTTCATTTCCATTGGAACCTGCTAACTTATCGGTTTCATCATGGGAAACTTCGTCTTTCTTTGCATCTTTATCTAAAGAGTGTGTTACTTCACCTCCCTCGATTATGGTTCTTTCAGCTTCCATGTTCTGAAGACCTTCAGGGTTCTCTGAAATTTCTGAGCAAGCCAAAGATGTAGCGCTGCTTGTCACACTCGTTCCATCTTTATTCTTCTTTTTCCTCCTTCCTATTTTGAGAATGTTCCTTATCTTCTTCTTCGTTTTCTTTTTTGCACTTCCATCTCCTCCAGAAACACTGGTGTCATCAGTTAAGACGGAAACTTCGTCTTCCTTGTCTAAGTTAGTTTCTTCTATTATTAGATCCTCTAGATCTTGTTTTTCATTCATATCGGGAGCTTCATCTAATTCTATATCAAATTCAGTAACGAACAGTTGTTTTCCCGGTTTTCTAGGAGATTCGTCACTGTCGCCATCATAAAATGCTCTATCGAAAGCGTATAGGTCTGCTTCAGTAAGACCATCCTGACTGTTCGGTTTGATTAGTCGCTTGGTAGTTTCTGTAAGCTACAGAGTATTTTATGCAACAGTTTCTACCGATTAAAGTAAGTGGAAATGTTCATTTGATCGTTCCGAAATGTATTTATGAAAACATTAGAAGTTATGGTCGTTTGGCTTCAAGAGAGCCTTTTTATAGTCAGAATTCACGTTCATTGTACTTGTGGGTGAACACAGCCTATTTATTACACGGCTTTTCAGTTCAGCAGTTGAAAAGAGGTTTCATATTTTGGAACTTTTTAGGACTGGACCACCAACCATTATAGATAAGATTCATTTAAGGCAAAACTTTCATAGGTCATCGAATTACATACATACAATATTATTACTACTCTTGATATATCCAATGACTTCTTCAATGTGTTCTTTTGTGAAAAAAAGGTTTATGAAGGCTGACAAGTATATATATATATATATATATATATATATATATATATATACTGAAACATAAAAACCTTGTGAATTTTTTTAAATAAAACTGTAAAAAATACCGAATTTTCTCTTTATTGTCTTCAATTTTGAACATCCTGTCAGTGACAACTGAATGGACCAAACAAAAAAAAGAATTTTTTTAGTGTCAAATGTCACCTTGACAAAGAGCATAAATCTGAAATTTTTTGATAGATACCATAAGAGATATCTGATCACTTCAACCATCTACCGAAAAAATTATGGATATCTTTTTCCCCAAAATATTTGGTCAATTTTTTTCTTTTTATCTAAGTCCGTTTTACATTTTACACCATCGTAGTTTATAGCTCTTTTGTATTGTAATCACATTTTTATACTAATAAATTGACATATGTTTTCATAAAACTTTGTATCCAAGAAGTGTGAGCTCCTTGACAAAATCTATTACCATATTTCGAAAAACCCTGATTTCCACTATTCACTTTTGTAATAGATCGAATGAACATTTCCACTGAAATTGAAATAGTTGAATGCAACAGTATGGTGATAGACATGGGAAATATTGTGTGCATATTTGAGTTGTGAACACGCAGAAGAAAAACAAGATTTTCAGAAAAATAGTGAAGAGCGGGAAAGAAATTCATTAACTGAAACCTTAATAAGATTACGATCGTTTTATGATATCTTAATTTCTCAGAAGTTATTGAATGAAATGGAAATATTCCTGTCCTCTTAGCTAATAACATAATAAATTATAAATTTAAATATCAAATTCTGTTCACCTTTTACAAATTTTAATTTCAAAAAATTTTAATCAAAAACTTTTAGAATTAAATTAATGTCCTATAAGCACTGCTTAAATTTAGTACACATATAAAATCAAAAGTCATCATTTAATATTAAATGGAATAAAAAACCCAACATATAAAAATTGTCAATTAAAATTAATAAAAAAATATTTGAAGGAGATAAAATTTTGTTTCTGACCTTATATTTATGAAAACCTTTTTTTCCAAAAATGCAAAACATAATTTTAAGAACTTCTCCAAAGCTAATTCATTTGAAATATTTAAATAAAACATATAGCATATCCTCAAACAACAATTTGAAATCGAATAATGTCTTCGTCAGTCCAACTTCACATTTAAAAAATTAAATTATTTAACAATAAATAACTTTCTAGAAAGACCGCGTGGTATGCTTGTTGAACAAATACTAAAATTAGAGAACTTTAAATTAATTAATTTTTGTGATGAATACAGAATACGTTGGATTTTTAAAGTTCTCTACACTAAAATTAGTGTTTGCTCAACACGATAACACGAGGTCTTTCTGGTAAGTTATTATTATTAATTTCATTTTTTAAATGTAATGTTGGACTGATGAAGACCTTATTTTATTTCAAATTGTTATTTGTGGATATGCTATATGTTTTGAGATATTTTTGAAGTAATTTACTTAAATATATTAAATATTTCAAATGAATTAGTTTTGGAGAAGTTGTTAAAATTATGTTTTGCATTTTTTTAAAAGATTTCGGTTTCATAAATATAAGATCAAAAACAAAATTTTGTCTCCTAAAATATTTATTTATATTTATTGGGTTGTTCTACTCCATTTGATATTATTATAATGAGTTTCGATTCTATATATAAACTAAATTTAAGCAGTGCTTATAAGACATTAATTTAATTCCAAAAGTTTTTGAATGAAATTTTTGAAATTAAAATTTATAGGAGGCTAACAGAATAAATCTATTTTGATATTTAAATTCTGCGATAATCCTTCTATCAAGTAAAAAATCTCTTCTTATTATTTTATCATTATAAATTTCTAAGCTGGTTAAGTTAAAGTTACCAAAATCATAGGCTTACAAATGAATCTGAAGGTATTAAGATCCAATGGTTTAATGAGTATTTGAAAATTTATGTTTAAGTGTTTTTTTATTCATTGCAGAAAAAATCAGGTTTCTGAATTAGGATATCTTTTCAAAATTACCTAGTATACATATAAGTTGCATTATAATCATGGCATATTAATTGATATATCTCCGATCCGTATTCGGAAATGTAGGGCTTTCTTTACTCTTTCACATCGTAGCTAAAAACTTCTCAATTTTTATAGGCTTCTGTTGAACCAAGCATTGAAAAAGAAATTATCTTTTTCAATGCTTTTCAATTACGTTTGTATCGTTAGGAATATCGTAGACGCCATGAACCCAGTGACGACAGAATTAGAAAATGGATTCGGATGTTCGAGAATACAGATGCGACGGTAAAAATTCAACACTCTGGTCGCCCTCGTTCAGTCTGCGACGAAGAAACGATTCGAGAAGTGGAGGCGTCAGTTAGTCAAAATCCGTCTTTATCCATCCGAAAGCGAGGCCAATCAATAAACATCAAAAAATCGCCCTTCCATTTGATTTTGAAGGAAGATTTGCATTTAAAAGCCTATAAAATTCAATTGTTTCAAGAAATGAAGGATACAGATTATGTTAATCGATTGAATTTTGCCAAAGAAATGTTACAGCGGTTCAACAATTTTGATAACATACTCTTCAGCGATGAAGCAAATTTTCATCTGAATGGTCATGTCAATGCATAGAATTGTCGGGGTAGAGGAAAATCCGAGACGAAAGCACGAACGACTCCAGCACAGTCCAAAGGTCGCTGTTTGAGTCCCTATGTCTGCTAGAGTCATAATCGGTCCTTACTTTCATGAAGATCGGCGAGACCGACCACTCAATGTGAATAGTGACCGTTATTGCGATATGCTGCGAAACTTTTTGGGTCCAGAGTTACAGAAATTTCAAGGTTCAAGGTACATCAATTCAATCAATGGAAGCTGTCAATGACTTATTCCCTAGTAAAGTCATTTCGCGTATGGGTAACATCAACTGGGCTCCCAGAAGCCCCGACCTTAATCCACTTGACTATTCTGCATTCCGATACCTTGAAAGTAAGGTCCGACGAACCTGACGCAATTGAAGCTGAATATCAGGTCAGAAATGGCAATTCATCTTTTCCAAACAATTTTCCACTTTATATTGTAATAATTAACAATAAACTTTTTTTTAATTTTAAGTAGTTTTTGTTTTATCGAAGTAACAAATACCCGATTCTCTTCTTGGACACCTTGTATAAGGATTCTGGAGTTTTTATCATGTTAGTGGTGCATTGTTGTCTTCATGACTAATAGAAGAAAGCTCCATGTCGCAAAGTTCACGCAACAATTATTGAAGGCAACATAACCGTCTTAATTAACTAATCAGTAGTTTTATATCAGTTAAGTCTAGACATTGTAGAGATACCACGTTTGGTGATAGGTTTCTTGTTAAGCGTCATTGGTCTGCCATGTTCAGCAAGATAGATTTTTCATTTATAGCGCTGTATCACTTCTGAATTCGCTTCCGCAAGGACTGAGAAATTTGAATATTAAATCATACAAACTGAAATATAAGCTTCATCTTCTCGATACTCAGAATTCAGTAAGCCAACATAAGGGGTGGGCCATTTAAAATTTGCAGGTTTGATCTTCTATAAATAAAAATTTAAAGAATATTTTTTCAAACTTATATTATTAGAAAGGTTCAACCTTGACATTTACGAATGAAAATCATTCAAATGTTCACCAGCACTGACTACAATACCCCACGTAAATTTCTAACAGCTTGGATAGAAGATTCACCACTTCGGAAATGAGTTTTTAATATTTCCCAGTCTTGTTCAAGCGTAAACCGGCCTCTTTCGTTATTGTCAAATATTGAAGTAACTTTCTGTCAAAACACGAATGACAGAAGTGTTGCCAGACTCTAAATAAACACTACTTTAAAATGCAAACTCTAAATGGCCCACCTTTAATTAGCCTTCTTATCCTTAATTTACATTTAAATTCAAAATCGTAATCATTGCTGCTTTGGTTTTCGCTCAACGCTGTTCTGTACAAAAAATACAGGGTGTATATGAATAGTTGCGAAAATATTTGGGGCGTGATTCCTTGTCAAAAAAAGGGTGGGTCTTTCATATAAACTCTATTTTTTTGAGCCACCCTGCTTAGTTACAGGCCACCTAAAGATGGCGCCCGATAAAGAGTTTTTAATTATTTTCTTAAAATTAAATTTGGATAGCTTAATCCATTTTTAACAAATAATTTTTCTTGTCATTTCACGCTAAAATTCACAGTTTTTGAGAAAAAAATAATTTATCAACAGATAATACGCCTGAGTCGTAGAGTCTGGAATTAAATTCATCCATAAGGTGGTGTCAAATTGACATTTTTATTGAGAAATGGTACAAATATTAAATAAATGTAACAAAACAAACAATTTTAAACTTTTCACAAATTAAATATCATATTAAGTAGGTAGAAGGTACACGCCGAAAGGCCAAATGACGTACATCACAAATGTTCACAGTAACCACCTTCAACTGTTACGTAAGAGTCTAGACTTCGGCGCAGAGATTTGGTTACCCGGAAAGAAATCCGGGAGTATTTTGAATAACACTACATGAAAGAACAATGCGGTTCCTTAAGTCCTCCATATCTTGGACAGAAGTCTTGTGAACCAATGTTTTTAAATGGCACAAAAAGTAAAATCCAGAGGATTTAAATCTGGTGGTCGGGCAAGCCAGAACTGAGGTCCACCTCGCCGTATCCATCGATTTGAATATATATGATTTAAATGTTTTCGTGCTCTAATACTGAAATCTGCGGGGGTCTAACCATGCATAAACCACATTGTCCGAAGCACAATGGAATATTTTGAAGAAGTACCCTCTCGCCCGCATAAAATGTCTGGTTTAATTTTATTCTTTTAGTTTTTAAGAAAAAATTTTAAAACTGTTTTTCGGGCGTCATCTTTAGGGGGCTGTAACTAAGCAGGGGTGGTCAAAAAAATTAAGTTTATACGAAAGACCCACCCTATTTTTTGACAAGGAATCACCTCTAAATTTTTCCGCAAACTATTCATATACACCCTGTGAATATTGTTTCATCTTTTAATTATACGATCCTCACGAAATTTTGCATTGGTCTCTGTGTCGTTATTTTATATCTAAATACAAAATTTAACCTCGAACGTGGAACTGTTTCTGTAACGCTAAACGCTGCTCCACTCCTTTCAGTTTTTGTTTTGAATCATATCATACAATCCCCATAAAATGTTGAAAGAAAATGTGTGTAAATATTATCTTTCTAAACCCCAAATTTCAGATCAATGGAATTCGTAATTTGAAAAATATTAATAAAAATAAGAGAAATTCTCAAATGTGAATAACTGCGGAACCATTAGACTGATTTTGTCCACAAAAAGAATAATCTGAGTACGAAATCTCATACTGACAAGCGCGTTATTATTTTCCTTTTGACTGCCGACTTTCAGATCGATCGAATCTATTGTTTCGAAAATATGGAAAAACTATGAAAAACTTTCAAACGTAATAGCTACTACACTATTGAACCGATTTTGCCCATTAATGAACTAAGCTGAGATATTAAGCCCCGAACCATTGCTGAAAGTTTCCAGTTCGAAAATTAGCGTATTTACTGATGAAATTAATTTTGAATTTGGATTCTTCATCAATGAGTCCAACTTAGTCTTGAGACTATTTTTGGCTCAATATTAAAAAATTACAGACATTTGAGCGAAACGATAGCACACTGTTTCCAGAAACAAAAGATCATCATGAATAAAAAAGGAATGGTTTCTATATGAATTACCTGAATGTCTAATGGTCTTTATTAAATGTAAATTAATTCTTTATTTCTAAATAAAAATAATTTAGATGATATAATAATGATCAATAGAGAAGGAAACCCTTATGTTTCCGAATCGGCTATAAATCAATTGTAATGCAACTTATATATGGCAGAATTGTCATTCTCTACAAGATAAAATCAAAAAACGCAGGATGCCTAACTCGAAAAGCCAAAAATCTGCAAATTGCTTCACACAAGTTTCTATTTCATTATAAAGTTATTCTACCACGTTTTAAAATTATTTCACTAAAAACATTATTACTTGAAAACTATAATCTTGATCAAAATTCAGTGTATACCATTGGAAAGAGCGGAAAATTTTCTTTGCACCAGGGGAACTTCGTAGAGTTTTTTTTTATGAAATACTTACTTATTATAGGGTGGTTAAGACAAAAATTATTTTAAAATTTTCGTTCTACTTTTTAGAACTAAATTAAATAAATGTCTTAGAAAAATACTGTTTCGTTTAGTAGACATATAAAATTAGGGCTGAGGCGTTTTCGATGTGGGAATTCTAAATTACATTTTGAAGATGTGCTGCATGTTTTAGGAATATTTTTGGAGGAAATTAATCGAAGCTAGTTGTTTTTGAAGAAGTTCTTGAGGTTATGTTTTGCATCTTTGGTTTTCATAATACGATATACGAAACAAAAAATTTTGTATCCTTCATTTATTTATTAAGTATTTTTAATTAATAATTTATACTTCTTGGAATTATTTTATTCCTTTTGGTACTGTGTAATGAGTGTTAATTCTTTATGTCTACTAAATTGAAACAGTGTTTTTATTAAGACATTAATTTAATTTAATTCTAAAAAGTTTCTGAAGGAATTTTTTCGGAAACTAAAATTTATAGGAGGTTAACAAAATAAATCTGTCTGATATTCAAAAATTTTGTTATAATCCTTCTATCAATTAAAAACCTCTTTTTATTTTTTCATTGTATATATAATAATTATATTTTGGTTTATCCCTCATAAATATTATCATTTGGATTTAACTGAGCCCAAAAAATACCTTACAAGCTGTGTGAATACGTAGTAGGATTTTTGAAAGTTCACCTAATTCTGGTGTTTGTTAAGAACATATTCAGCTAGACTGGTGATATATTTTTTGTTAATTATTTTTATTTTTTCAATATGAAGGAGGTTCGAGAAGTTTTCGTTGTGGGAAATCAAATTTGCTTTTTGAAGATGTGCTGCATGTTCTAGGAATTTTTTGAAGGAACTTATTTGAAGTAAGTTGTTTTTGAAGAAGTTCTTGCATCTTTGGCAAGTGATTTGGTTTTCATAATACAATATACGAAACAAAATTTTGTATTTTTCAAGTATTTATTTAGTAATTTTAATTGATAATTTATATTTCTTGGAATGCTTTTATTCCTTTCCGTACTGTGTAATGTGTGTTAATTCTATATGTTTACTAAATTGAAACAGTGTTTTTCTAAGACATTTATTTCATTCAGTCCTAAAATTTTTTGAATAAAAATTATTTGAAAATTAAAATTTATAGGAGGTTAGCAGAATAAATCTGTATGATATTTAAATATTTTGTTATAATCCTTCGATCAAGTAAAAACCTCTTGTCATTATTCAAATATTTTAATATTAACCTTCTACATATTTAATTTCAAAAAATTATATTTAATAATTATAACTTCTTAAAATAAATTAAAATAATGTCATATAAGTACCACTTATATCAAATGACATTTGAAATAAACATTCATTATAAGACATCCAAATGGTATAACAAAATCCAATTATTAAATATAATTTTTTGAAATTAAATATGTAGAAGGCTAATATTAAAATATTTAAATAATTTTTTATACCTTTTATCAAGAATTAAACTCTATTTATGTTATTTTATTCATAATATATAATTTTTTGGTTTCCTTAACATTCTTTATACAGATAGTCCTTGTGCTATAACAGAGGCCGTTAAATTGTCTTTCAATCTTTTAGATCAAGGGTAAACCACAGAAATATTTATCTATAGTTAACCGTTACACTACATTTAAAAATTTTTCAGCTTACCAGAAGTTTTCTATATTGTAGAAGGGTGAGTAAATATTCGCTGTTGATTGATGTTATATTTATTGAATATGAATTATTTGAATACTGACGAAGCAAAGTCTCTCTTAAAACTTGTTTTTGAGTAATGTTTTTACATATCTTGAGTTTTTATATAAAGTAACTTAGATATCCAATAATATTCAATATTCTAAGTAAGATAGTTTTATGATGAAATTCTTGAGATTATGTTAGACATTTTTGAAAGATATTTGTTCTCATAAAATTGATCAGCAGAAACAAAATTTTGTCTATTCAAAATATTTAATTTATAGGATTTTGGTTGACAATTTTTATTTATTGGATTTTGTTATACCATTTGGATGTCTTATAATTAATGTTTATTTTATATGTCATTTTATATAAGTGGTACTTATATGACATTATTTAGATTTATTTTCAGAAGTTATAATTATTGAAAATAATTTTTTGAAATTAAATATGTAGAAGACTAATATTTAAATATTTAAATAATTTTATATGCCTTCTATCAAGAATTAACCTCTATTTATGTTACTCTTTTCATTATTTTGTTGAAAAGCTTTATAAATAAGGCATTTTTTTCTCATAATTGTCAAGGTTTACGCACCGAAATTTAGAGTGAACTTTGACCAAAGATTATGGCCGAAGAAATTTTATAATAACTTTTTCCTTAACCAAAATATAATAAGTGAGTATTTCATGAAAATCTACATGAAATAATCCTAGTTTAAGGAAAATTTTGCGCTCTTTCTAATGATAAAATTTTGATTGAGATGATAGTTTTCAAGTTATGCTATGTTTTCAGTGAAAAAAGTGTGAACATTACAAAATAGTAGAATCTTGAATAACTTTACAACGAAACATAATTCTACTATACTCCATAGGTACTTTCGTGTTGCAAATTGCCTCTGAACCTAGTGAAATGTAGCCAGAGATAACTTGGGCACCCTGTATAACCCACACAAAAATTATATAAATGCCGAAAGCGGCCTCTTACTTATCAATGAATAAATTTCTATTGGAGAATGAGCAAAGGTGTTTCATTTTGATTTCTTCATAATTATTTCCTTGAAAGTAAAAAGTTTTTCGTCTGAATGTTAAAATAGCAATGTCTTTGGCATACCAAACACACAATATCATCCACCACCATCCTGCGTGCATACCTCTTCACGCTTATCGTCCTCGATTGTTTCCTCCTCCTTCTCATGCACTCTGGGAGCGTAAACACTGCTTCTTCTTCTCGTCTTCCTCCCATTGCAACACAGAGAGAAACACCCCGAATTCAAGAAACTGCACATCCCACCACAGCACTCGTAAGGCACCGCTCTCACCCTCCTCAGCACCCTAGGGTTAGACCTTTGGGACGTGGTACTCTTGGTTAGATCGTCCGTCATTTTCAGGGCTAGCGCGAAGGCGTACTGCTGTCAAAATCAGCCGACCCGCTACATTCGATTTCAAGACACACGACTAATCATGTGAGAGATTAGTTTTTATATTGTTTCCGTTGATAAAATATGCCAATATGTTATTTATAAGGGGATGTGGTCGGATTTAAACGAGCGATTGAGTGAATAAAGTTATTGACGCGGTTTGAACGACGATTTAAGGCTGAGCTTGGCCGACTAGATGCCTGTTGGATGTGCAGGAAGTACGGAAAATTACTCTAAAACTATTAGGGGCCCATCAAAATATGATTTTGTTGTTAGTCAGTCGATAGGAATTTCGGGTGAAGTCGTTTGAACGACTTTTGCGTCGAAAATGATCGCGTCATTAACATGTCAGAATCCCAATTTTCAAATAACGAACTAAACTTAGTCGAAAAAGGTCATACATTTGTCCCAACAATTAAAAATAAAAAAGTAAAAGAAATTCTTACTGTAGAGTCCACAATTGCACTTGAATATACGGGTGAGGTGGATAAAATTACCTCAAAAATTTCAAAAACCCTTAGAAACAACAGAAACATAACTAACAATAATATTTTGAATACAATCAAATCCATAAAAGAAAAAATTCAATCCGATGATCTTACCGTTACAAAAGCCACAGATGCCACAGTTATCCTTTCTAGATCGAAGTACATAGAGAAAATGAACGATTTCATTAAAAATCACGATATCGTAGAAACTCCCGTTGACCCGACGACTAAAATTCAAAAATCCTTGAGGAAAACTTTGTCAGACATCTCCTTATTCAAATCAAATTATCATCTCATAAATGTGAATTCAAGCCCACCAAAACTCTTCGGTCTAATAAAAACTCACAAAGAAGATGCACCAATTCGCCCAGTCGTTTCCCTTATTAGCAGCCCTACCTATAAAATAGAGAAAAAATTAAATGAAATGTTTAAAAACCTTACTAATTTCACTCCGAAATACACAATAAAAAATTCCTACCTAGTATGCCTGGATATGGATAATATGTTTCCAAATATACCGAGAAATGATAGCATTCATTTAGCTTCAGAAATTCTTGAAAAATCACATGTAAATCTCGTGATACACGGTGATTTCATTGCTCCTTTAGAACAATGCCTGCACAAAAACTATTTTCAATTTAATAATAAAATATACGAACAATTAAACGGCCTAGCTATGGGCTCACCACTGAGTCCACTCCTTGCGTATATATTCATGTCGGAAATAGAAAATAAAATCTTCAATTCGAAACTACCTGTAAATATTCATTTCTGGTACTGATACGTAGACGATATTCTCACGTGTATCTCCGGAACATCCAGAAAACTGAGTCAATTTTTGAATTTTTTGAATAATATTCACCCAAAAATTAAATTCAAATTAGAAAAAAGATCGAAGAACAGTATTACATTTTTAGACCTCTCGATATCACACTCAAATAGAAAAATAGAATTCAACGTGTTCAGAAAACCCACATCCACTGATATATGTATTCCTATTGATTCCAATCACCCATATTCACAAAAAATGTCAGCGTATCAATCGATGATCCATAGAGCCTTCGCATTATCCTTATCAAAAAATGACCGCGAAGCTGAAGTCCAAACTACTCCAAACATACACAAATCAGGAGTTTATCTTGTTCTACGTGCAGTAATAAATATATAGGACAAACAGGACGTTCCTTCAAGACAAGGTTCAACGAACATAAAATGAGTTTCATAAAAAATAAACAAAATTCTACTGCCACTCAATGTCTAAAAAACGGTCATTCCTTTCCCACAATAGATAATCTTAAAATTTTACATGTAGAAGGGAAGAAACTCGATTATCTAGAATCTGTTGAAATTTTCGAATTAGTTCACAATAACAATAATGTAAAAATGAAGAATTACTGTACGGAGCTATGTAAATCGAAAAAATTTGAGATATTTAAAAAGTAGCATCTGTTTAAAACCTTTTTCAACGAACATAAAATGAATTCAATGAAAAGTGAATAAAAATTCAACTTTTGCCACTCATTTTTTAGAAAACAGTAATTCCTTTAGGCAAAAGGAAATCTTCAAAAAAATTTTACATGTAGATTCAAAAGAAAAGAGATTTGATTATTGAAATTTTCAAATTCGTCACAGTAAAAATAATGTAAAAAATAATGAATGACTGTATGGAGCTTTGTAAATCCAAATATTTGAGATATACAACAAAATAATGTAAAAATAATGAATGACTGTACGGAGCTATGTAACCCCAAAAATTATTCGAGATATTTAAATGGGTACCATCTGTTTAACATCTGTTAGAAGGCCCCTCTTTTTTAACCCGGTTTTTTATCACGTTCCGCTTGTTGTAAACCTCTGTACCACTATTAGGTGTTACCTAGAATCTATTAAAATATTCAAAATATGTATCACTTTTGTTTAAATACCTCTGTTCCACTGTTAGGTCTTCAGTTTTTTCTGTAAATATTGAAATATTTAAATAACTTTATATACCTTTTATCAAGTATAAACCTTCATTCATTTTATTTTATTCATAATATATAATTATTTGGCTTCCTTAACAATCTTTATAAAGATGTTCCTTGTGCTATAACAGAGGCCGTTAAATTGCCTTTCAATCTTTAAGATCAATGGTAAACCACAGAACTATTTATTTGAGTTAACATTGGATTCCATTTAAATAATCAGTATTCATTTGCCAAGACGCTTTCTGGATTGTTAAAGGTGAGTAAATATTTTTTGTTGATTGATATTATATTTTATTGAATATGATTGGGTACTGACCAGCAAAGTCTCTCTTAAAACCTGTTTTTTAGTAATGTCTTTACATATCTTGCGATTTTCTACAAAGTAACTTAGTTAGATATTAAATATTCTAAGTAAGATAGTTTTATGATGAAAGTCTTAAGATTATGTTAAACATTTTTGAAAGATATTTGTTTTCATAAGAGGGATGAGCCGAAACAAAATTTTGTCTACTCAAAATATTTAATTTATAGGATTTTTATTAACAATTTATATTTATTGGATTTTGTTATCTCATTTGGGTGTCTTATAATGAATGTTTATTTTAAATGTCGTTTGATATAAGCGGTGCTTATATGACATTAATTTAATTCCTGAAGATATAATATGAAATATAATATTTTGAAATTAAATATGTAGAAGGCTAACAGAATATAAAATATTAAAATATAAAATATATTTGAATAAGCAAAAACATAATTGAAGTTGCCTTCAAAACAACTAACAAGAATATTGATAGATTCATAGAAAAAGGATGGATAAACTTCATCGTTTACATCAATCAGATTTTTGAATTTTTCTATCTTGAAGTAGACCTGGAAAAAAGAAATGAGAAAGAGGCAGCAATTTAATGAAATATTGCAAACTCACAGAGCATTTCAATATTAAACCGAAATCTAAAACAGACGTTAATTTAAATTCGTAGGTCCATATGTTTTGAATTTCAAATCGGTGCAACGCCATCCAATTCGAGGAAGCCTTTATTGTTCCTTTGTTAAACACAATTAGCATATTTCCCGAATGTTGAACATCCAACAAATTCATCATCAAAACAGGGCTAGGTTAATTAGCAAAAGTTCGTATATATTTTCCCGATACCAGAAAATGAAATCATGTTCAAAACAAGCAGGAATTGCGTCGGAAGACCTTCTAATTTTAATTAATACATAATCACGAGTTATATCAAATTGTAATATATACCTGGGGAGCGTAATCCGCGAGTACAAGGCAATATTTCATGCTCCAAATGGAAATGAACTCTCTCTTAACAATTCGATTCGGTTCTGATACGGTAACAGAGTTTTGTAATCCCTATCCAGGCGTTCCTGTGATAATTTCTGTTGGTATTTCCTAGCGGGTATTTCATAAGTGTGTTAGAGTATTTTTTTGTCATGGGAAATATTAGGAGTACAAATAAGTTTCCGCCGTTTTTCAACACAAATTAAATATTTATTATGGAAGAACGGTTTTAAACGATGTGAGACTGCTTGCTGAGTGACTTCTAATGTTAGAGCAAGTTTTTTTTGTGTTTGAGATGAATCTTCCTCCAATAATTCCTCCAATTCTGCATCCTCGTAAATTTTTGGCCTTCCACTGCGATCTTTGTCTTCTACGTCGAAATCACCGTTTTTAAACTTTTAAAACCACTCTCGACACGTTCTCTCACTCAAAGCACTCTCACCATATGCTTCTATGAGCAATTGATGCGCCTCAGCAGCAGATTTCTTTAAATTAAAGAAGTAAATTAATATTTCCCGCAAATGACGCTTACTTGGCTCAAATTTTGACATTTTCAACTTATAAAAATTATATTTTACCAATATAAAATCAATGATATTAATAGGTTATGTTGTTCTTGAAGGTCCAAACTATTTTTTAAGCCGGTTATCATCTGCGAAAGCTAACCGAAACTCCGTGCCGCGCCATCTACAATAAAACGGCGGAAACTTATTTGTACTCCTAATAGAAAAATGTTAAGTTAAGTTGTCGTTACTTGAAGACTCTTAACGCAGAGATAAAGTTGAATTTGGTCACGATTTCTCTCTTTTCGATTTCAGTTTATTGTTCTATCAAATAATAAATCTTCGTGATCGACCAAATGAAAAAAACTATAGATATTGTTATTATACAATTTATGAAACTAAGGACACAAATCTGGTGAGATCCAACAATGATTATCCAAAATTTTCAACTCTATTAGGTTTTAAAATTGAAGGGTACCATTAAAAAAATATTGCTGAGAATTATGTAAAATGATCAGCATGATTATACCACTCATACACAGGGTGTTTCCCGAATGATTGTACAGGCTTTCAGGGCAGATGCTGGACATATTAGTCTAAGGATTACAGGACGTTTTATATATTTTATCGAAACTTTTAATCGGCATAACTCTTGAACTTCATGAAAATTTGAGGAAATGAGTATAGGCCAATGACTAATATTTGCACCTAATCACTTGTCGATATCGCAGGTCCAGACTGAGAAAATTATATTATTCATCCCACATCTTGTAAAACAGCCTGTATATCGAATTTTCAAAAAGTGAAATTCTCCTCAGAATCTACAATGAATACTCTTCAAACTCATTTGTAATAATGGCACACTTGGCACTAATATTTTATGAGCTATTGAATATCTGGAATTTTCGATTCATAGACACACGCATACAAAACGAAATACTTTTCGACATCTTATTTACACTTTCCCCAATAAATTTTTTCATACCCCTTCACCCATCAATTTTCGTATGTGATTTGTTCTCGAAAATTTCCCTATTTCTTTTCGAAACATGCGCTCTGGTATTGAATATTCTGCAGCTTTCATTAGCCTTTCTTTCAGGTCCACTATTTATCTTCTTACAGGCTGCTTGAATCGATCTGAAGCTTAAGATTAGAAGAGAGAGGGGGTATTTTAGAAAACAAGTTATAATTTTTGCTCTTATTTATTGTCATTTTTTTTCAGTTCCATACATGTTTATAAGATACATTTTATATTTTTATTATTAAGTTCATTTTATAATAGTCCAGTTAAATGTTCAATGTTAATTCGAGTTTTCGGTTAAATTTAGTTTTGCAAAAAATATTTGATGCTGCCCCTACATTCATGTATTCGAAGGAATAAGATGCATAACAATACTTAATTCATGTTACTGAGAATTTCAATCGATTCAATATGAATAGAGGCATTATTCGGAGATCATAGGTCCGTGTTTACTATAAATTGAAAATTCCTAATATTGAATGGTTCACAAAATGGGGGTGCTAAGATGTGGGATAATGAATGTAATTTTCTCAGTCCGGAACTGTGCTATCGATAAGTAATTATGGTCAAATATTTGGCATTAGCCTATACTCATTCCATCAAGTTTTCATGAAGATCCATGCAGGTGTTCAAGAGGTAAGCCGATTGAAAGTTACGCGGTTTTACTGAAACTGATTTATGCCTTATATCCATGCCATTTTTAACCTCCTTATTGTCTCATTACAGCACTTTTTTTCAGTTCGGTCAATTACACTAATTTTTTAACGTTTCGAAAACCTTTTTATACAAATATTCTACCTGTTTTCTTTCTTCTTGTTGCGACATTATTTCATAAATTGTATACCTGTTGACAATCAACACTATTTGACAAATAGTGTTGCCATGCAACTTTGGCCATAGTTGTGACTATCTGGACAACCTATTTTATACATTACTTTTGTCTTAGAATGTTACAAAAAAGAAATATATTAAAATTATGAAAAATAATAAATAATTTTCATATCCAGCAAACGAAATAATTATTGTATTAGCATCTAGTGTTAAGTGTTAAATATACAAACGTCACCAGAAGACGCCATGATTCCCCAGCAGTTTGGAACCAATTAAAAATTGGTTCTAAAAAAATTTGTAATTTTTTGAAAACCCCGGATAACTCCAGACCTTTAAGGACAGTTTCTTAGAATCGTTCATTATGCCCACGGATGAGGAAACAGAAGGAATCCAATAATCCTGCAGGTTATATGCCCTTCGGTGAAACCTCGCTGCTTCGAAGTTGAACCATAAGGAAAATAATGTAAGTTAAACGGTTCGGCATAAGGTTAATTACACTCTGAAGTAATTACTTTCCCTCGTTAATTTAGTCTGCGTTGGCTATGCAACTAGGAGGCCACAAACGAGGTAGGCAATTCCCGCCAAATTGGATCAAATGCGCTCCTATTCTGGTACGAATTTTGTTTTTGCGTGAGGAATAAAAAGAAAACGGATGATGGAAGATATTTTAAGGAAACATGGTGAGAATGCCAACTAGTGGCTGTATATACACAGAGGCAAGAATTGGCATCAGATTTTTATTGTGATATAAAATTGAAGTTCCCGCCAAACTAATTTGTTAGCAGTAGTTAGTTCTTATTGAATTGAGAATTTGTCTTAAGCCTTCTATTTCAGACTAGAAAATAGCTGGAGACATGTTTCTGCTAATGCAGTTAGTGCATTATTATAGTTGAAAATGATAATACACCTTCAGAGAAATAGCACATTACCTCACGAGTCAGTTTGTAAGATTATGATATACAATTTTGAAATAAAATACGAGACTTCACGGTTTTTTCCAACAGAGTTGAACTTCCTTCTAAAACAGTAAGTATCTTTGGAGGTACTGGATCACGCGAATGCTGAATCCACGTCCACGTAAAGGATCATGACTGGGGATGAGACAAATCAATCAATAGGTTTCTCGTATGGCGAGGTGAAAATAAGTCGAAACTCAACAAATATCATAGATCAACCATAATATTTACAATAGTTGCTACATACTAAGTGCTTCACTATACAATTACATTCATTTGTATGTATGTTTATCTGTATTATATCATTAATGAAATAATTTGTTCCTTCAAAAAAAATTGTATTTTGTATAATATATATATATTTAAAATTGATAATGTTATCCCTAATAATTACTATGATATTTGTTCGAATCAAGTTTTCGAGAGTAGCTGGACATTGCCAAAGATTATAAATTCTAGTTTAGCACTTTTCCAATGAGAAAAATTGTCTGAAAGAAAATTTCTCCTTAGATTTTTTCCCTTTGATACTGAAGGATCAAAGAGTGGCTTTCTGAATACAAGAATAAGTTAATTCTCTTTGACAATAAAAGTGACCAACCCCATCTAAGAAGTAATTTTCCGGAGATGAATGAAATCCTGAGCCCCTTTCTCATGGATATCTGGGAAATGTTACAGGGATAACTAAAAAGTACGGTAGACTTGAACTTGAGATCTTAGGAAATGAAGTATAATAAGAAAATATTGTACTTTGAGGAGGTACCAGGTTTTCTATCTTATCGATATATAATAATTTATATATAAAAAATCCTAATTATTAATTTTATGTCACAGATAGTATACTGTCGCATATCTGTTTCAAAAATGGAAAAATAATAATGTATGCATTTGTTAACGTAAAACAGATAGTTATTCTATTCTGATTCTTTAACATCCAATCCTAAACATTCAGGTATAAGGTGATTGGTCATTATTTTATATTTTTTTCGATTGTTTATTAGTTAATTTCCACCATATGTGATGATAATATATATGTCTATAAAGTGATTGAGAAATTTATCTGTATTATCATATATGCACGTGGCAGTTGTCTAATCTTGAGTGTAAATCGTATCGTCTTTCATTGTATATTTCTGTGATATAATATAATTTTTGTATAGGCCATTATTATCCAAAAATTGGTTAGTTGTAGCAGACATGTCTGATGGAAAAAAGGTATTTTCATATATTTTCTAATGATTATTTTGTTTACTCAAATAAATCCTTACTGAAGAGATTTTGTGTCCGCGTTTATCAGGTTCTTTTTCTAGAGAATGTGCTATATATTCTTCAAAAAAAGAACATAAAAAGAGGCCTTTTTGACAAATACGTTGAATATTTTTTGAGGATGGAACTTGTGGTTCTTCAACATCCAATCGAATCATGCATGTATAAGGTGATGTCTAAATAATTTGGTCATTATTTTATATTTCTTTTTATTCTTTATTAGTTACTTTCTACCACATATGATGATCATATGTATATATATATATATATATATATATATATATATGTCTATAAAGTGATAGAGTGTTATCTAGGGCATGTTTTTAAAAAATTTTATTCTACACGTTTTCAAGAGACTTATTGAGATTTAAATCTGTAGAGTTCCTGATGATTGATTCCAGCTATTATCAGTAATATTCAAATAGTTCTTCATAGTGAATTTTCTATATATATATATATATATATATATATATATATTTGTATATAGTGTTATCTCACTGACCACCGGTTTTATGATTTATATGCATTTGGATAAACCTCTAAAGAGGAAATAGAAAACACTATTTTGTTTTAAAATAAATCCAAAAATAACCGAAATTTTGCTGGCCGGATGTTTGTTTTATGCTTACGTATAATAGTTATTATTTACACATAATTATAATACAAGAACAAAAGATTTAATTCATCCCCAACATAGATTATCTATTTTAGAAAGTGGAGGGACCTTATTATAAGGGTTTAAAATTTCATAATAAGTTACCTGATAATTAAAAAATTGTTATAAGTTGGGAAAATTCAAAAGATTCATAATGAATATATTATTTAATTTGGAACCATATTCACTGTGGTGATTAAGTCAGTTGTGAGAATTTAGTTTAGTTTATTTATGCAATGGTGACGTCATTTAATTTTTCAAGTAAATATTATATGTGAAATTTTGAAATAAAGATTATTATTATCATTAATTATGAGGAGAGTTCTGTTTAATTATAAAAGCAGTAATTTCTGCAACCTTCACGAATTGAATTGTTTCAGAACAAATCTTTCTACTGAACAACAATTCTCTCAATCTGGAAAAATCTAAATTATATTTTCAATCAATTTCTCTATTCTATAGATTTCACTCATATTTCTTAGAATTTCGCGAATTTTTTGAAGGATTTTTTTGTCTATCAAAACAGAAATTTAATACAGTTTTCTAATAACATAAATAGAGGTTAATTCTTGATAGAAGGTATATAAAATTATTTAAATATTTTAATATTAGCCTTCTTCATATTTAATTTCAAAAAATTATATTTAATAATTATAACTTCTGAAAATAAATTAAAATAATGTCATATAAGTACCACTTATATCAAATGACATATAAAATAAACATTCATTATATGGTTTCCTTAACATTCTTTATACAGATAGTCCTTGTGCCATAACAGAGGCCGTTAAATTGTCTTTCAATCTTTTAGATCAGAAATATTTATTTATAGTTAACCGTTACACTACATTTAAATTTTTCATATCCATTTACCAGAAGTTTTCTAAATTGTTGAAGGGTGAGTAAATATTTGTTGTTGATTGATGTTATATTTATTGAATATGAATTATTTGAATACTGACAAATCTCTCTTAAAACTTGTTTTTCAGTAATGTTTTTACATATCTTGGGTTTCTATATAAAGTAACTTAGTTAGATATCCAATAATATTGAATATTCTAAGTAAGATAGTTTAATGATGAAATTCTTAAGATTATGTTAGACATTTTTGAAAGATATTTGTTATCATAAGATTGATCAGCAGAAACAAAATTTTGTCTGTTCAAAATATTTAATTTATAGGATTTTGGTTAACAATTTTTATTTATTGGATTTTGTTATACCATTTGGATGTCTTATGATGAATATTTATTTTATATGTCATTTGATATAAGTGGTACTTATATGACATTATTTTAATTTATTTTCAGAAGTTATAATTATTAAATATAATTTTTTGAAATTAAATATGTAGAAGGCTAATATTAAAATATTTAAACAGTTTTCTAAGATGATATTCATTCAGTTTTTTCAAACTTAATATGTAAAGGTTACAGAAATGTCTATTTTTATATTCAAACTGTATATGATCTTTATCAATTATAAACTCCATAAATAATAATAATTTTTATTTTTGAAGAGTTCTTCTATTTTCTTATAGTTGGAAAAAGGGTTAACTATTTTCAGTATTCCTGAATTTTAAGTAAGTGTACATATTTACAAAAAGGAAGATAACAAAAATTTGGTTTTTTTCAGTAATAGAAGGCGTCCCAAAATAGGGATGGAATCCGGAAAATCAACTTTAACGAAATTGTGATGTTCCAGATCTCATTGCTTATCGATTGATGTCTTATTCTCGTTTTGCCTGTACGCTTTCCTACCGCTAAGGCTAAAGCAGGAAAAGGCGTGAATAGAATTCTATATCGGGTTAGATTTTCAGATAAAACGAATTTTATCAGGAACTTTCCGTGTTACCGAAAGGAAAAAATTGGTTATGGTATACCGTGATTCTCTGTATAGCCAGGAACTTGAAGCCTCTAAAATATACATAGGTTTGGCTGAAATAAAAAATGTCACATAAAAATCGAGACACTGGTCGTGAATTTAGATTTATCAGAAAGAGTATTTGATGGTCTGAATAAGATTTTCCGAATTTAGCGCAAAGAAAGTTGAACTAAAACAAGTTTACATTTTTGTGTTAATTGAGATTTTATATTTTTCATTACTGCTTCTGAGAATTTTTGGTTCATTTTCAGACAACTGAAATTGTGATAAAAAAATCTCAAAAGCACTGACGTGAAGTCAGAAACTTTTGTGCGCCTTTCAACAGTCGATTTTCTCTGAAAATTCCAAATCTCTGAATAATTTCCTGAAAAAACTCCTGCTATAGCTAGTTAGAAATTTCGTTTGAAAGCAGGCTCCTTAAACTTTCATTCCTGCATCTCAAGAAATTATTTTCTAGTATACAGGGTGTTCCCAAAAATTATTCAACAAATGTGTATTTTTTTAAATGCACCACCCGTTATGATTTCATTCATTTTCAATAGCTTTCAATGTCTCTATCATAACGCAAAATATTAGAGATATTTTTCAATGCTACAGATCTTATTCTGGTTAAACTGCAAAAAGTTGAGAGAACAGTACTTCCCTAAAAGTATGGAAGTAATCGTAACACGAATGTGATCAGAATTTTTTTTAATTGAAATATTAGCCTTCATTTTTAAATAAGCAAACTTCATATACATGGTGTCCGTTATTAATGGGCAAAATCTGAAGAACTTCAAATTGCTATCACTCGACTTTTTCAAATGTTACACCATTCAAAATTTTAATATCAAAACAGATTTAATCTGTTAGTCTTCTACAATTTTAATTTCAAAAAAATTTTTATTCAAAAAACTTTCAGAATTAAATTAATGTCTACAATAAGCACCGCTTATATTTGATAGACGTATATAATTAAAACTCAATATATAATGTCAAATGGAATAAATAAACCAACAGATATAAAAAAGTCATTAAAATTAATAAATGAATATTTAAAGGAGATAAAATTTTGTTTCTGATCTTACCATTATGAACACCAATTACTTTTCAGAAACATGAACACAACGACTTCTCAAGAAATATAATTAATTTGAAATATTTAATATATTTAAATATTCAAATGAGTTAGTTCAAAAATCTCTCAAAACATGCATTTTATCTTCAAAATACAATTATAATTCTGATAATCTCTTCATCGGCCCTAAATAATATTCCAAATAACAAAATCAAATAACTATCACTATATCTCACCTCCACGTATTTTGTCATTATAAAATAAAACACTTGTTTACATTTTCTACTTTATTTTTGGTATTGACGTACGTTTCGTCTTTGCTAGAAAGACTTCATCAGAATACGAAGTAACAGTTGTTGTACAATGAATTTATAAGATTTTTTACAGAAGGTGTACATGTGTTTTTGATTGTTCGTCGGGTTGGTTTTCTCAAAGAATATTCCCTTCAGAATCGTGTTCACTCGATCCCTTGTAAATATTGAATAGAGGGGTGTAATAAAAATCTATTTGTTCATTTACTAGGTTATTGCTGTTTTTATGTTTATTTATTTCGTAAATTTCCCATAAGTTCAATTTTAGACCTCTATTTTCAACATGTAGAATTTCTATTTCTTTTGTGAAAGAATGGTTATTTTCAAGAAGGTGTTTAGCATAATGTGAATCTTTTTTATTTTTATCGAAACTTCTTTTATGTTCGGTTAGGCGTGTACCGAAATTTCTACCTGTTCTACCAATATAAATCTTTGGGCAATCTGGGCAAGTGAGTTTGTATACACCTGATAATTGAAGTTTATCCATACTGTTTTTATTGTTTTTGATGTATTTGCTAATAGGATTGTTTGTCTTGAAAGAGACTTTAATATTTTCTTTTTTGAGTAGGTTTTTTAGTTGAATACTAATGTTTCCGAGATATGTGAGGCTAACGTATTTGTGTTCAGATAGATCAGATGTTACTGGATAAATTTCTTTTATTGTGTTTTTGTGTATACGTTGGTTAATTAAATTATCTATTAGAGATGTATTATATCCATTGTTGTAAGCTATTTGTTTAATTATACATTTTTCTTTTTGGAAATTGACTTGGTTTAGTGGAATGTTCAATAAACGGTATATCATACTATGGAGAGCTGCTAGTTTGTGTTGGAATGGATGAAAAGAATTACGGTGTATAATGGTATCTGTTTGTGATGGTTTATGATAAATTGCGAAGTTATGTTTATTGTTTTCTCTAGTTATCGTGAGGTCAAGAAAGTTGATGGATTCATTATGTTCTATTTCTGAAGTGAAAACTATTTTTGGGTGGAGATTATTTATAAAATTCTCAAATGTTGATATTTGTCTGTTAGTACCTACGAAACATGCAATTATATCATCCACATATAAAATAAATAAACATAAAAACAGCAATAACCTAGTAAATGAACAAATAGATTTTTATTACACCCCTCTATTCAATATTTACAAGGGATCGAGTGAACACGATTCTGAAGGGAATATTCTTTGAGAAAACCAACCCGACGAACAATCAAAAACACATGTACACCTTCTGTAAAAAATCTTATAAATTCATTGTACAACAACTGTTACTTCGTATTCTGATGAAGTCTTTCTAGCAAAGACGAAACGTACGTCAATACCAAAAATAAAGTAGAAAATGTAAACAAGTGTTTTAATTTATAATGACAATTACAACTGATTTCTACCAAGCAACGGCCCAATCTATCATAAATCCACGTATTTTAACAGGATAAATTGCTTTAAACAGACTAACTTTAAAATTCTGGATAGTCTATGTTCTTAACAAAATCACAGAAAAGTGTAAGGTATTATAAGGTTATCTTTAAACCATGGACACTCCATAATGAGATTTATTCAAGCCTAAATATAATTATATATTATGTATAAAATGAAATAGAAAACAGATTTCATCTGTTTTGATATTCAAATTTGGTTATATTTCTTTTACCAAGTAAAAACCTTTTACTATTTTATGTTACACCCTTCATTTTTTCTCAGAATGATGTAGAGTATTGAATGTCTCACATATTTTCAGAAATCACCTTAGCGCTATTTTCACTCCCGCGTTCAGCAGACCCACAAACATTTAAATAATGAAGATAATAATTGAAAATTTCATTTGAATAATGAATATAATAACTAACGGATATTGAAAATAGTTGAAACAATGAAACCTTGGTGGAAATTATTCAGGTAATATTCGGTACGGCATTAATCGATCAAGGAATGATTTCTGGGCATTTTTGGTACTCAATCAAGGAAAGTCTGCTAAAATATCTTTCCATATCTAGAGGAAACAATTCCATACCATTAAATTATTTTCATTGAGCTAGTTACAAAACATTAAAACACACAATTCCCATTATTAATCTTTCGAAAATCGGCAATCATGTGATAGGCCTTCATTTTTTCGAAAGATATCTATATATTTGAATCCTTTTCAGAACATTTTTCCTGGATTATTAACGGTGTTACCTGCGCAAATAATAGGAGAAATGTGGTTCCATTATTCTCGCCCTGACAGAAATTTTCTGGATCACCAGTGTCAATATATTGGTAGGGGCGGACCGATAAGATCGCCTGCTAGATCATCGGATCTCACCAAAACAGATTTTTTTGTGGAGTCACATGAAGTAAATTGTAAATTGTGTATGGTGAAGTTCCAATAACAGATAGTTCCTAGAGTATCAAAGTTATTCCGGTTCTTGAACAGAAAGAGCAAGCTTTCTTGTATGTGTATGGCAGCAAAAGTGAGAAGGCCATTTTCTGGAAACTTTAAGCTCCCCCCTTTTAATACATATTTTGTGTTTCATTGACAGATATCCAGTATTTTTAATACCGCATTATTCTCTGTATGAAATATTTTCTGAATTGTCCCTGTATTGCTGTATACTGGCGTGAAATACAAGAGTTTTCACGCTACCACATACGCGTTTACACACCCAAACTAGTTCGTTTGATCCAATTAAAACAACTTTCCTCCATTCGATAAAAAAGTGTCCTTGAATGGAATGCAGAAAAATTTTCGTTTGAATATGTGCACTAGGCAACATTGCACAGATTCATTCCTACATTTATCCATAGAATTCACGCCTATTACATGGATTAAATGGAATATACAGTGGTATTATACCTGTGCTCAACAATCATTAACGTGAAAATAAACGGTAGGCTTCCGTTGTTGGTATGCCTATAAATTTGATTTGCATAATTCATTACGTACAATGTAATGAATTCGTGTTCGGTAAGATTATGTAGACTCTCTTGAAGAAATTGCTGGCATCTTCTCGATTGTATCCGGTAAACGTAAGATTCTAATCTGTTTCGTGTTGGAAACAATGTTAGAGATTTTATTCTTATTATATATATATATATATATATATATATATATATATATATATATATATATATATATATATATATATATATATATATATTTATATATATAGTCATGGAATTTACAGTTAAAGTAAATAATTACATAAAAATATAAAGGAAAAGACTCACCGTTGTATACATTCTGTCAAGAAAGTACCGGGAATTATCGATTTAAATCTGGCGGGGCAATGAGGCAGATGAAAATTTTTTTCCTAGGTTAGTACCACTGTCCTTAATTACTATGCCAAGCTTGAGCGGGATCTGTCAACTAGTGTGTTTGCAACAGCTGATTAAGTCAGTCGAGGTCAGAGTGCGTGCCGATTCTTACTATGGGCGATTACGTTGAGCAAAGAATTTGTTTAAAGTTTTGTGTTGCAAATGAATTTTCGTGTGCCGATGCATTGAAAATGTTGCAAAAGGCCTTTGGTGATAATGCTCTATCGAAAAGTCGTGCATATCATTGGTACAGAGCCTTCAAGGACGGTCGTGAAGTGGTCGACCATCGACGGCTTCGATCGAAGATAACATCGATAAAATTAAGGAAAGGGTGCTGAAAAACCGTCGTACCAGCTTGAGAGAGATAGCACATGATCTTAAGATATCCCACGAGTCCGCACGTACGATTTTTATTGATATTTTGGGCATGAGAAAGGTGGCCGCACGACTCGTACCGAAAGACCTGAATTTTCTTCAAAAACGTCATCGCGAACAGGTTCAGACATGCTGGATCGCTGTAATTCAGATTCTACATTCATGGAACGCATTATAACTGGTGATGAGACCTGGGTCTATGAATACGATATGCAAACAAGCCAGCAATCATCAGAATGGGTGGCAAAAAATGAGCCGAAACCGAAAATACCACGCCAAAGCCGCTCGAAAATGAAGGTGATGCTCATTGTTTTCTTCGATATCCGTGGCGTGGTGCATTACGAATTCGTTCCAGAGGGTCAGACGGTAAACAAGGAGTATTACCTAGGCGTTATGAAACGTTTGCGTGAGCGTATCCATAAGAAGCGGCCAAATTTGTGGGCGAACAACTCATGGATTTTGCATGACGATAACGCGCCTTCTCACCGAGCTACGATTGTGACTGACTTTCTCGCCAAAAACTCAACAAACGTGCTTCAGCAACCACCGTATTCGCCGGATTTGGCTCCCTGCGACTTTTTCCTCTTCCCAAAACTAAAATTGCCCCTTCGTGGCACCCGTTTTGAGTCGATTGAAGCCATAAAACAAAATTCGGCGCGAGAGCTAAAGTCCATCCCGGAAAGCGCCTATAAAATATGTTTCGATAATTGGAAGTGCCGTTGGCATAGATGTATTGGAGCAAATGGAGCCTATTTTGAAGGCGATCCAATAAATTTTGACGATTAAATGTAAAAATGTTGTTTTAATTGAAAATTCCCGGTACTTTCTTGACAGAGTAGTATAAGTTGACTCGTTAGAGTGTAACCAGATCAAAATTAACTAAATAATATCCATTCTGATAGAAATATTAATAATTCAATTCAGAAAAATACTCATGAACTCATATTATGAAGAAAAAACATATTCAGAGTACCTAACGATTAGTCGAGTGAAAATTCTTTGAACAGTAATTAAAAATCAGTAATATTGTTGACAGTTTATGAATAGAATTCACAGTTCAATTTACAATTATTCAATGTAATGGTAGCCAAAGTTGCAATAAATAGAAGTAATTTGAATTTAGATATAAAATTTGAAATTGATGAAGAATTTGTTGAAAAGATTTGTTATTATAATGAATCACATTTAAACTTCAGTGAAATTATTAACAGAGAACAAGCTCAATTAAATATAATTCACCAGAATTATGTAAATAGGACAAATTTGATCAAAAAACAATTAATTCAATGAAAGATAGCATCTACGTCAGATATTTTCGAATGATTAATGTAAGAGATATCCTTCAAGATGTTTAGGCATCAATAGACTTGTAATAACATCTAAGCTAAATAAATTGAATCAATTTCATAAGTAATTTTAAATAATTTATAAGTTGCAAGCATTTGAAGTTACACTTTGTTAAATTTTGACACTTGAAATACTGTACGGATGAAAAGCAAGACTTTCACTGTTCTGTTCAACATTAAACATACATCAAAATGTAGTTTAAAAAATTGGCTAATTTTCAACAGTAATTTCAAACCAAGAAATATTGTAAATTCTGTTAAATCATCGAAAGCATCATTTTTCAATAATTTTGACAGAAGCTAGTAAGCTTTGAAATTCAATTTTTCGTGAAAACTATAAATAGGATAGACGCAGAGAAATTTAGTCAGTCCCCAAATATTCAGATTAGTGTCCATGTCGGTCTATAATTAAAAAAAGTTCCAAAAAGTATCATCATCTAAAAAAAGAAGATTATTTGGTTATTATGTATGGAAATTGAATCCAGAAAATATGTTACATGAGTGTTGTGAATGGAAACATCCCCAATAACAATCAAGGATACATCAATTTATTTCCATAAGAAGCAATCAACTATGTGAGCTTGGAAATCCAAACATGCCGGAAATATTCTACAGGAAAAAAAACAAAATCCTGAAATAGAGCAAAGCCAACATCAAAGGAACATTGTTAATGGACAATCAAACTTACCAAAGGTAGAAATCAGTTCATTTATGTAAAATTTTCCAATTTGAAATTCCAAAACAAATCATTGCTTGTTTACGTTAGAATTACGTTACGATATTCAAATAAGGATAGGTTAGAACATAGAATTAGAATTTAGATTATTAATCACTGATTATAATATTTCAAATTACTTTCATATAATATATTTAAAAAAAAATTCAACCTATTGAAATTTCAAATTGAACCCTCCCTAAAAGATAAAATCAAATTCAATAATATTTTTAGTTTCAATAGGGAGGGTTCAATTTGAATTTTAATAAGTTAATTTTCAAAATATATATTGAATCAAAGTATTTTGTAATATAAATCTGTGACAACTAAAAATCTAATGACTAAGCTCTAATTATGTTCTATGTTAACCTAACCCTATCTCATAATATCGTAATACTAACGTAAACATAAAATGTTCTGATTTGAATTTGCAAGTTTTACAGAAATAAACTTAATTCTGCCTTTGGTAAGTTTAATCTTCCAACATCAATGTCCTTTTATGATAGTAGTACTCTGTTTCAGGATTTTGTTTGATTCTTGGAATGATATTTCTGGAATTTTCGGAATCACAGCCAACTTAGTTGATTAGTTCTTAACATCCAATTTGTTCTATACTTGATTGATATGTGGGATATTTCCATTCACAACACTCAGGTAACGTATTTATTGATCACATTTCCATTCACAATAATAATAATGTTAATTTCTTTTTAGGTTTTGGAACTGGAATATTGAAGAGAGAAAAATCTTTAATCAGAGCGACGTGCTCGTGCTATGGAGTATTTCAAAACTGATGGACATTTCGGCTGCCTTGCCCTTTTATAATTTTCTCGAAAAATTGAATTCCAAAGCTTTGTCAAAATTATTGAAAAAATGATGCTTTCACTGATTTTTCAAAATCTACAACATTTCTTGGTTTGAAATTACTGCTGAAAATTAACCTATTTTTTAAACTACATTTTGATGTCAGTTTCATTCTAAACAGAACAGTGAAAGTCTTGTTTTTCATCCGTAAAGTATTTCAGGTGTCAAATTTTTCCAAAGTTCAGCTGCTAATACTTATAACTTATAAATTACTTAAAATTACCCATGAAATAAATAACCTTTCTTTAGCTTAGATACTATTACAAGTTTATTGATGCATAAACATCTTCAAGGATATTTTTTACATTAATAATTTCAGAATATCTGACGTAGACACTATCTTTCATTGAATTAATTGATTTTTGATTTGTCTCATTTACACTATTTTGGTGAGTTATATTTGATTTGGCTTGTTCTTTGTCAATAATTTCATTGAAGTTTATATGTGATTCATAATAGTGACAAATCTCTTCAACAATTTCTTTACCAATTTCAAATTATATATCTAAATTCAAATTACTTCTATTTCTTGCAACTTTGGCAGTCTTTACATGGAATAATTGTGATTTGAATACTTACTCCCTGTGAATACTGTTTAGAAATTGTCAACAAGATTACTGATTTTTGATCACCGTTCAAAGAATTTTCACTCGATTAGTGGTTATGTACTCCGAATGTGCTTATTCTTGATAATTTTGGCTTGTGAGTATTTTAATGAATTAAATTATTTATATTTCTATCAGAATAGATCTTATTTAATTGATTTTGGTCTGTTCACACTCTAACGAGTCAACTCGTTAGAGTTGACTCGTTACAGTGTGAACAGGAATTGTTGTGAGTGTGAGCGGGAATTTTCAATTAGAACAACATTTTTACATTAAATCGTCAAAATTTATTGGGTCGCCTTCAAAACAGGCTCCATTTGCTCCAATACATCTATACCAACGGCACTTCCAATTATCGCAACATTTTTTATAGGCGCTTTCCGGGATGGACTTTAGCTCTCGCGCCGAATTTTGTTTTATGGCTTCAATCGACTCAAAACGGGTGTCACGAAGGGGCAATTTTAGTTTTGGAAAGAGGAAAAAGTCGCAGGGAGCCAAATCCGGCGAATACGGTGGTTGCTGAAGCACGTTTGTTGAGTTTTTGGCGAGAAAGTCAGTCACAATCGTAGCTCGGTGAGAAGGCGCGTTATCGTCATGCAAAATCCATGAGTTGTTCGCCCACAAATTTGGCCGCTTCTTACGGATACGCTCACGCAAACGTTTCATAACGCCTAGGTAATACTCCTTGTTTACCGTCTGACCCTCTGGAACGAATTCGTAGTGCACCACGCCACGGATATCGAAGAAAACAATGAGCATCACCTTCATTTTCGAGCGGCTTTGGCGTGGTTTTTTCGGTTTCGGCTCATTCTTTGCCACCCATTCCGATGATTGCTGGCTTGTTTGCATATCGTACTCGTAGACCCAGGTCTCATCACCAGTTATAATGCGTTCCATGAATGTAGAATCGGAATTACAGCGATCCAGCATGTCTGAAGCAACCTGTTCGCGATGACGTTTTTGAAGAAAATTCAGGTCTTTCGGTACGAGTCGTGCGGCCACCTTTCTCATGCCCAAAATATCAATCAAAATCGTACGTGCGGACTCGTGGGATATCTTAAGATCATGTGCTATCTCTCTCAAGCTGGTACGACGGTTTTCCAGAGCCCTTTCCTTAATTTTATCGACGTTATCTTCGATCGAAGCCGCCGATGGGCGACCACTTCACGACCGTCCTTGAAGGCTCTGTACTAGTGATATGCACGAGTTTTCGATAGAGCATTATCACCAAAGGCCTTTTGCAACATTTTCAATGCATCGGCACACGAAAATTCATTTGCAACACAAAACTTTAAACAAATTCTTTGCTCAACGTAATCACCCATAGTAAAAATCGGCACGCACTCTGACATCGACTGACTTAATCAGCTGTTGCAAACACACTAGTTGACAGATCCCGCTCAAGCTTGGCATAGTAATTAAGGACAGTGGTATCAACCTAGGAAAAAAAAATTTTACCTGCCTCTTTGCCCCGCCAGATTTAAATCGATAATTCCCGGTACTTTCTTGACAGAATGTACAACGATGAGTCTTTACTTTTATCTCTTCCTTATTGAAAAAATGTTGGGGGTTGATGCCACCTTCATAAAGGTGGTTCTTTCTGAACAAACCTATGATGGAAATTCGTCCCCCTCAAAACAGAAGTTGATCTGCTTTTTTAAAGTCTTCGAAAATTTTTCGTTTCTCAGTTCTGGGGGGGGGGGGGCAAATTTCGTTGGGACATCCTGTATGTATGTATTGTGATACTTTCTTATCATCTGAATATATAATTTTTGATATATATTGTAGAAGTTTCCAGAAGTAATTCTGAATTTGAACTTTGCCAAAGTAATTGTTTTAGTACGGAATTTCATCCATTCATCAAGTTTGGTAACAGTGCTGAAGCTCTCTAGTGAAATGCGGACTTGTGAGGCAACTTACACCTCTTGATTTGGAAGACGGCGTTTCGTTCGGAGTCTGCGCATCTGGACTCATCAGACAGGCGTGATGTGCAGCTCTGCCTGTGACGCCAGTGACTATGTACTCCGCTTGGAACGGTAGTCGTCAAACGCTGTATGCCTTGCTTTATTTGAACACGGCGGGGACGATCGGGTCCTCTATTGATCGCCGGTCAAGCTGCGACAGAGTAAGGCAGGTTTCTGGACAAGGAGCGAAGAAGTTGTTCGCTACAGTGCCAATTTCTTCGTTATATGACAGAAGATCTATTAGTGGCAGAAGATATGAAATGAATAACTTCATGAATAAGTTCGGTGAAAAACAGCTAATATGGCTGTCAGATAATTTAAACTTTCTTGCGTGAAAATTAAATAGGTATTAACCTTGTATATGGAGCAACTTTGGATGTTCGTTACTTCTAAACTGAGAAAGAGTACACTGTTTTTTAAATATTTGTCAGGGAGATTAATTGAGTTCGTAAAGAACTGACATTTCCGCAATTTCTTGCGGACTCCGAAATGAAAATATTTATCTATTCTCACTACGGTTTGATATCTCTTTGCCGATGTTTCCAACTTAATTAAGTTCATCGTCAAGGTGTGTTGCAATTCCACTCTCAAAGAAACAGAGGAACCCTCATTAATGTTATAATTATACCGATCATCATCAATTAATCAATTATAACAAAGAACTAAATTCAACTGTAATTTGTGTTACTCAATTTATGACGCCCGAGGCTGAAGCGAGTGATTGGTACAATTGGGTTGTCGACTACACTAGTATCATTCAATTAATTGCATGTATGCTTGTAAACGCTCCACGACCTTTATAGATCACGAAGGCAGAAGTTCATCGGATTACAGCTGTAGTCTTCAGGGTACGTTGTCCTGGCAGTTTAATCTTTATCGAGTTATCCTGTAACAAAATACAGGGATTCCTGATCGTAAACGATGGTACGAACAGTTCGCAATTAATCGTCGATATGGAAAATTAATAGATCGGCATGAGGTTACACTTGGACTTGTGAAACTCTTGTATACCTGCAATATATTAGGAGTACAAATAAGTTTCCGCCGTTTTATTGTAGATGGCGCGGCACGGAGTTTCGGTTAGCTTTCGCAGATGATAACCGGCTTAAAAAATAGTTTGGACATTCAAGAACAACATAACCTATTAATATCATTGATTTTATATTGGTAAAATATAATTTTTATAAGTTGAAAATGTCAAAATTTGAGCCAAGTAAGCGTCATTTGCGGGAAATATTAGTTTACTTCTTCAATTTCAAGAAATCTGCTGCTAAGGCGCATCAATTGCTCGTAGAAGCATATGGTGAGGGTACTTTGAGTGAGAGAACGCGTCGAGAGTGGTTTCAAAAGTTTAAAAACGGTGATTTCGACGTAGAAGAAAAAGATCGCAGTGGAAGGCCAAAAATTTACGAGGATGCAGAATTGGAGGAATAATTGGTGGAAGATTCATCTCAAACACAAAAAGAACTTGTTCTAACATTTGAAGTCACTCAGCAAGCAGTCTCACATCGTTTAAAATCATTCTTCTATAATAAATATTTAATTTGTGTTAAAAAACGGCGGAAACTTATTTGTACTCCTAATACCTTTATACAAGTATGGAAAAAACAGTCTTAAAGATATGAAATTCAATGTTAAACAAGACGACGACCAGGGTCCAGTGGAGCAGTGGAAGAATCAAAACCTCTGCGCGATGCAATGACGATTAAATGACTCTGCAGTCTGCTTTAATTTGCATTTCAAACGTAAGATGCGTTAGACGATATCGTTTGAAAATAAAGTAAATCGAAATGTTCAGTGTAGCAGAAAAAATTCAGATCATAAAATGCGGTGGTCAATCAACTCCAAATACAATAAATTCGTTGCCTTTGAAGATAGGCCGATGCCTTCAAGTTGGGCTATGTCAAAAATAATTGAAAAATTCGAGAAATGTGGGTGCTTACGAACATGCAGGCATTGCAAGGTTGATAAACCATCAAAAACCATCAGTGAGAATCGTCTGAAAAAATAAGTAGATGTTTGTGCTGCTGTTGAAACCAGTGCACCTTGTTCGAGTAAATAAATTGTTGAAGAAATCGATATGAGCTTTCATGTCAGTTATGGCGAAGAAGACCCCAAGTACTAATTTTCACAGAGGAAATTATTTGTGGAGTTAATTGTGGCAAATAAATTTCTCGCATATTTCAACCGATATGGTCTAACGCATCTCACGTTTGAAGTGCGAATGAAAGCACACTGCACTCGACACTCGTCATCGTATCATGCTGAGGTTTTGAATTTTTCCACTGCTCCACTGGTCCCAGGTGGTCGTCTTGATTAACATTGAATTTCGTATCTTTCTGACTGTCTTTTCCATACCAGTATGTGTCTCAGAAAGAGCAAATAGTCTCAAATCTCTCATGATAGAGGTGTTGGGCACTCAAAAAACAAACAAAAACTTCCCACGTAATCGGTCTTCCAATTTGGACTTGATAGCGTTGAAAATTATACGGTTGAAGCTATCGGGTGTTTTTTTAGAGTGATAGAAGTTTCGATAGGAATAACTGTTATTTGACAGAAGGTAAAAACCTTGTTGTTTTGACATTTCTGTTCAGTAAGCATTGAAAAATTATCATGAAAAGACTAACGCTACAACAACGTTTACAAATTGTTGAAATTTATTTTCAAAATCAGTGTTCTATTCGCCAAATTTATAGAGCACTTCGTGAAATTTATGGTTTACATAATCGTCCACCAGAGCAGCTTATTCGTCGAACTATCGATAGTTTAACAACATTTTTTGTATCTGGCCTTTTTTTGTACTCTCGATCGTTCACAAGAAAAAACGATATTCCAAGAAGGATTAACTCTGAAAATTTAACGAAAAAATTTAAGTGAAGGTTCAAAGTGTAAACCATTCTGTTGTGTAGACACACCCTTTTCTAATAGACCTTTGTGTGGATGCAATAACATCGTTATTTCTTAGTTTTTCACATGCAATTAGAATGCGATCAAGAAGCTCTTTCTTGTTTCCGCAGTAACCTAAATTTTCAAATAGCAGAGAGAACAAGCTAATATCCATTTCTGCTAGGGTTTTGCAAATTGGAATTCTGCGGAAGTAGAGAATACAGGAAAATATTTCCTAATAGACGCCATTCCTATGTGTCACTGTATTCACCAACAATTCATGTCTAATTGTCTCAAAACTGCTAGACCAGAATGAAATTAACATTACGGAAGATATATGTTATTCTCAATAAACTATCAAAAGCACCTTATCCTTCAAGTTTATTCCGAATATCTCAAAACAAATAACAGATAGTGGGACAATTTTTACTTGAAATTTAACACTCTATCGACTGCTGAAGTTATTCTACAAATGAAAGAACTATTTATACATACTGGCATTTACCACAGGTTAACTTATAAACCTCTGAAAAGTTTTCAGTTTGTCCTATGTATATAGTTTTCTCGTCATGCGACTTTTATGAAACAAAGCCTAAATGTTGCTTAATGATCTATCTGTAAGAAGAACTAATTTCTTCTTTGCCATTTGAGCAACATTATGGGCAAACTTCACGGATCCAATAGAAACGCATTGATAGGTGATGTAGTTAATTGAAGCATCGTAACTGAAAGTGAACACAAATTGCTCCGCCCCCGTCTTGTAGGCGGCATGAGTGTTGAAATGAGTGTAAATGGAAGCACACACAAAAAATCAACCAAGAATTAATCGAAGAGCTTGTTTGTCGATTGAGAAGTGGAAGCCCAAAGACTAACAAAAAAATTATGGTGAATCTACTGAAAATAGAATCAAAGACAAAATTTTGCAGTAGATAGAGAAATTGTCAAATCTATGAATGCATTTCACTAGTTTATAGTAATTTAAAGGTTACGTTCATAATTAAGAAGTTATCAATTGAATTTCAAATTATTTTTCTCTATATTATGGCTTGGTACTCTTTTGTTTCATTCGAATAAAACAAAACAGTAAGACAATTAATCAAAAGTCATTATTAGAGTGTCTGAAATCGATTTACTCGAACGGCCCATTACACAAATCGATATTTACGATCCCAAAAAATCGATTTTATGATTGAAAGATACCAGAACGTCCAATCCTAGAATTTAAGGCTGGAAACAATTCGAGAGGGGATAAAGAAAAAGATAGTAACAAGCATTGACCTGAAGTCAGTTCATATTACGATCCTCACAAAATAATTTATTTTGGTCTTTCAATGATACAGTCTTCGTGATATTTTATATTAAACTTCTTGTCGTTATTTTACGTTCAAATCCTAAATTCAAACTCGTTCGTGGGATTGAGAAATTTCAAATAAGCATAACTGCGAAACTATTGGACTGATTGAAATATTCAGGCTTCAAACCCACCCCAAAGGCGTAAAATTTCTATCAGATCGATCGAATCTGTAGTCCCGAAAATATTGGAAAAAATATGAAGAGTTTTCAAGGGTGAAAAACTGCGAAACTATTGTGGATCGTATAATTAGAAGATTCCAAAAAACAACAGAAATTTTGTGATCGGAGCAGCGTTGAGCGCTAAAGAAACCATACAACAATAGCAGACTCGAGTTAAGGATTAAGGATTTAGAAGTAAAATAAGGGCAAAAAAAATAATTTGTTTGGATCGTGGGTGATGAACTAGCGCGCAAAAGCTTCTGACTTCACGTCAATGTTTGTCACCCATTTATTTAAATAAATGAGATATCACAAGAAAATTCAATTCTGTATTCACTTAAATAACCCAGACGTATAGATTGCACCACTCTGTAAAGTTCCAGAAGACCCTGCACATTACTGCTGAGTCAGTTCCGATATGGCACCCACAACTGGTTCCACCTTGACACAATGGTGGGCGTACCATTGTTTACGACCGGCACAGTCCTACTATAGGTACCCATGAACATCTTGAATGGAAGCAAGAGTCCCGATCACATTCAGTTCAGCTACCTCGTAACTAGACCCCAGTACCGTTAATGTTACTTTATTGCCAATTCAAACGATTCAATCTGTAATTAAATACGAGTTGAAGGTGAACTACATACTGCCACTCAACGCCGGTGTACTCAACAACTTTACTGACACGCTTGGATTGTGACACAAAAAAAAAACTTCCAAGAAGAGACTGTAACCCACTCATAGTTTATTATATTTGGTGGATACGCTCAAAACCATTCAAAGTCGCAAATAGCGCATCCGCCAAATCCAAGCGCTCTCATGAAAATCTGGGTTTCTAAAAACTCTCTTATCTAATTAGCATCCTGATTCGCGACTCAACAACCTTGACATGTTACCACACTGGATACTTTTCACCTTGAGGTATCTGTGTATATTCCGTCAACATATCTGTCGATGAAAGTACGCGAGGGAGAAAGTGAAAGAAGATCGCTGTGGAAATTGTTAACTTCGCGCGTAATTATCAGATCGAAACGTTGTGAACCTGTTTGTATTCAATCCGAATCGATGGATTTCTTCAGAAATATGTACCGGCGGTTTGAACAAAAAAAAATTATGTTGGCTACATCTAGTTCGCTAGGTGAAAACATTTGTGTGCATTGAGAATAAAACGATCTTGTTCCACATTTTCATTGCTACAGGATATGGTGTGCACTTTGGAAATCCTCTTTATACAGCGTGGCTGGAAATTCGACGTAATCCTTTAAATGGGTTATACTAGATGTCATTCACATTGAGTTTAGTTAACCAAGGGTTAAAACTGGATGGTTACTGAACTATGACGGTTTTTCTACTTTTTAGTTATATTCTGCCTTATTACCAAAAACAATGAATTAACTGCAAACTATCACACTGTATACATTCAATTGATACTTTTCTGAAAGCTAAAAAATGGATGATTACTTTAGGAAAAAACCTTTTGTGCAAAATTACACAATCTCAGAAATAAAATAATAAAAAGGGGGTTTACTTTTACTTGGTAAAAGGATATACAATATCTTAAATATCAAGCAGATTAATTCTGCTAACCTTACTACAAATTTTAATTTTATAGAAATTTTTTTTTCAAAACCATTTTAAAATTAAATTAAATTAATGTCTTAAAAACAGTTTCAATTTAGTAGACATAAAGAATTAACACTTATTGCACAGCACCAGAAGAAATAAAAAACAAAGAAAAATAGAAGTACTTTAACAAAAAAATTAAGACCATTAATTTCTGAGATTACGTTAGTTTTGAGACCAATTCTTTTGGTGGAGTGATCACTCATTGAATATTTAAAGTTAAGTAGTTTTCAAATAATTAATTGTTTTCGGTAACAGAGCAGAAAATTCCTAAATAAAAATTGCCACTTCAGTAACCATCTATTTTTTACTCCTGGTGAACTGGACTTAATTTGTCACAAATGACTTCCAGTAAAACTCCTTTAAAGGATCATGTCGAAGTTTCAATCAGCCTGTATGATGGACACGTTCGTATGAAATATTATATACCTCACATACAGGGGTTTTCCTAAAATGGAGGTACAAACGATTACGGGAGATTCCTTGAATAATTTCAACAAGAAAATGTTTCATAAACGTGGGACCGCAAACGTTTCGTTTTCGAGATACAGGGTGTTAAAGTTTTTTTTTCCATATTATCTGCATTCTCACAAGATATTCAACTGAACTTTGGCATAGTTTGAATATCAAAACAGATTAAATGTGTTAGTCTTCTACAATTTTAATTTCAACAAAAAATTTTATTCAAAAAATGTCTAAAATAAGCACCGCTTATGTTTAATAGACGTATATAATCAAAACTCAATATATAATGTCAAATGGAATGAATAAATAAACCAACAGATATAGGAAAGTCATTAAAATTAATGAATAAATATTTAAAGGAGACAAAATTTTGTTTCTGATCTTACCTTTAAGAACACCAATTGCCTTTTAAAAACATGAACACAACTTAAGGACTTCTCAAAGAATATAATTTATTTGAAATATTTAATATATTTAGATATTCGAATAAGTTAATTCAGAAATCTCTCAAAACATGCACTGTATCTTCAAAAAACAAATATAATTCTAGGCAATCTCTTCTTCGGTCCTAGTTATTTGATTTTGATATTTGGAATATAATCGAGGACCGAAGAAGAGATTACCTAGAATTATATTTGTTTTTTGAAGATAGAGTGCATGTTTTGAGAGATTTCTTAAAGGTAAGATCAGAAACTAAATTTTGTCTCCTTTAAATATTTATTTATTAATTTTAATGACTTTCTTATATGTGTTGGTTTATTTATTCCATTTGACATTATATATTGAGTTTTGATTATATACGTCTATTAAATATAAACGGTGCTTATTTTAGACATTAATTTAATTCTAAAAGTTTTTTGATAAAAATTTTTTTGAAATTAAAATTGTAGAAGACTAACAGATTTGATCTGTCTATCAAGTAAAAAGCCTTTTTCTATTTTATTATATATGTAATATATAAATATATTTAGGCTTCAATAAATCTCATTATGGAATGTCCATGATTTTAAATATAACCTTAAAAATAACTTACACTGTTATGTGATTTTGTTAGAACATAGACCAATCTTGAATTTTAAAGTTAGTCTGTTTGAAGCAACCATCCTTAACACGTGTGAGTTATGATAGAGTTATAGTTATTTGATTTTGATATTTGGAATATTATCTAGGACCGAAGAAGAGATTAACTAGAATTATATTTGTTTTTTGAAGATATAGTGCATGTTTTGAGAGATTTCTGAATTAACTTATTCGAATATTTAAATATATTAAATATTTCAAATAAATTATATTCTTTGAGAAGTCCTTAAGTTGTGTTCATGTTTTTAAAAGGCAATTGGTGTTCTTAAAGGTAAGATCAGAAACAAAATTTTGTCTCCTTTAAATATTTATTCATTAATTTTAATGACTTTCTTATATCTGTTGGTTTATTTATTCCATTTGACATTATATATTGAGTTTTGATTATATACGTCTATTAAACATAAGCGGTGCTTATTTTAGACATTAATTTAATTCTAAAAGTTTTTTGAATAAAAATTTTTTTTTAAATTAAAATTGTAGAAGACTAACAGATTTAATCTGTTTTGATATTCAAATTTTGTTATATTTCTTCTATCGAGTAAAAAGCCTTTTTCTAATTTATTTGGCATAGTTATAATAATTGAGAGTGTGACATGCCAATTTAGATTGCAAATCTACAGGGTGATATTTTTTCTGGAACACTGTTCCCTGTTTTACTTCAGATCTTGTTTCTTGTAAGCCACTGTTAGTTTGAAAAATTGTAAAAAGAAGCTTTGTTGTTATACGAAACTTTTTTGTAGTTTTGTTGTATTTGCTACCAATTTCGAGAAACAAATTTTGAACCATTCTCTCGAAATCCTCAGAAAAATCCGAGTCGTCATAAAAATCCAGTTAGTAAGCTGCGGTGTATAAATTCCTTATAAGTTTTTATGGTTATTTTCCCAAACTCTAGCCATGATTCATGAAGATTCGATAAACTCTTATAATCATCACAAAAATGTATTACTACAAGAAATGTAAAACTCATAAATAATAATAATAATAATAAATAAATAATGAACAAGTGCGTAAAAGCCCTAAATTCACGACAATGCTTTCCACCATTTTTTATTCTATTTCCTCAAAGTTTTTGTCTCAGGTTTTGTTCAGACTGAGGGATATTGTGTACAAAAAATTCAGACAATGAAATTCCGAAATCAAAACAAAAATAATTTATGAAACACTTCGTGTAGCTATTAAAAATTAATGCTCATCAATATTTTCATTCGTTTCCACACAATATTAACGTTTCCAAGGTTAACCTCTGACTAATGACTGGACTTTACCGTAAACGCAGAACTGTTTGTAAATAAAAAGATGATTCAATTCAATGGTTCTGTAGAAACGTGTCTCAATGCCTTCAAGACTGAATCAAGAAATGGGGAACTGTTTCAAGGTACTAAATATTTTTGATAACATAAATAGAGGTTAATTCTTGACAGAAGGTATATAAAATTATTTAAATATTTTAAGTTGTTCAAAAAATTATATTTAATGATTATAACTTCTGAAAATAAATAAAAATAATGTCATATAAGTACCACTTATATCAAATGACATATATAATAAAACAAACATTCATTATAAGACATCCAAATGGTATAATAAAATCCATTTAAAGATTTTTCAGTTTACTAGAAGTTTTCTAAATGGTTGAAAGACGAGTAAATATTGGTTGTTGATTGATGTTATATTTATTGAATATGAATTATTTGAATACTGACGAAGCAAAGTCTGTCTTAAAACTTGTTTTTCAGTAATGTTTTTACATATCTTGAGTTTTTATATGAAGTAACTTAGTTAGATATCCAATTATATTGAATATTCTAAGTGAGATAGTTTCATGATGAAATTCTTAAGATTATGTTAGACATTTTTGAAAGATATTTGTTTTCATAAGATTGATCAGCAGAAACAAAATTTTGTCTACTCAAAATATTTAATTTATAGGATTTTGGTTAAGAATTTTTATTTATTGGATTTTGTTATACCATTTGGATGTCTTATAATGAATGTTTATTTTATGTCATTTGATATAAGTGGTACTTATATGACATTATTTTAATTTATTTTCAGAAGTTATAATTAAGTTGAAATTAAATATGTAGAAGGCTAATATTAAAATATTCAAATGAATATGTTTGAAGTTGTAGGAATCAAAACGAAAGTGCACAAGCACATAAACAAATAACAAGATAATCCTAATTATATGCTCGGCAGGTAGTCAGGAATTCTTCACTTTTCACGAGCTAATTTAGTGGACCTAATGAAAATTAGGATATCGAAAATTTTTGTAATTTTAGTTCTGTTGATTTCAACTTTCAACTGTTTCACATTATCATTCAAATTCTTTTCATGTTTCTGAACTACGATCATTTGTTGAAGAAATAGTAAGCCCAGAGATAACGAAGTCCCAACATTGCACTTCTTTTATTGTGTGCATTCTGTATTCTCACATATCATTTGTATAATTTTTAATGATGAAGTGTTGCATTGCACGAGATAAATAATGAATAATAATTAAGGTACATAAATACAAATAACTTCGTCAGGTTATCTTGATGCGAGTTAAATATCTCTAGTGTTGATGGAAAGTAACAATTAAAGATTGGTTTTGTTAAATCTCAGACGGTAAGAATATTAATTTTGTCCTCTCACATTTCGAAATATGAATAACCTGTAAACATTCGGTATGAATGATGTATTTTAATCGACACTTTCTCACCCAGGAAATGGTTTCTGCTCCGAACAACGTTTATTGAATTTCACGCATTGTGTGCCGCGATGAAATACCTTCATTGTTGTCTATGTAATGTTGAAGAAAACTTTGTTGAGATTTCTCCATCGAAAAACAGAGGTGAGATCTTGATATACCATACCTTGAGTCAAGAAGTACAGGAAGTTTATAGTTAAAAAGATTGTCGATTTTTTTGTCGTCTATACTTACGCTGACTTTGTGCTATGTAGTTTATTCACCAATATCGAATAAAGAGTTTGTCTTAAATTTTGCACTGCCACTGGAATTTAGTGTGCAGTAGCGCTGAAAATATGTGACTTCATATGAAACATGCCAAATATGAAGACGATGTCACCAGGTTTTTTTGATTAACTGGTGGTTATGCACTCGGAATTCCTGCCAGAGGATGAGTCAGTATATCAAGATTATTACCTTAACATAATGTGATGTAGAGAGTGAAGTCGTTGAAAAAAGACCAGAATTTTGAAGAGAAAGCTCGTGGACTTTGGACCACCTTATAAACTTCATTGTGAATGAATTTCTGGACAACAACTTTCTTCTCTTTTCAAAACTCGAATTATCACTTCCAATTACATTTTTCAGTCGTTAGAAGACACAAAAGAACATTCGCTTTGATAATTGAAGTTAATTCCTGCAAAGTGTTGAAAATGTTTAGATGATTAGATTTGGCATAAGAGTATTATTTCAGGGACTTGCTTTGAAGGAGATGCAATAAATTTTGAGGCTACATATTTTTCTTTTTATTGATCGATTTCTGGTAGTTTTTTGATTCTGCAGTATCTACTGGAACTATATAAACCATTCATTCCATTTCAATAAGGATAATATCTTTATAAGAAGCCATGGCAGTTATATTCATCACAAAGGTCACTGGCTGTCAGTTTGTCTCATATACCTTATTAAATATAGATTATTATTATTTTCTTCAACATAATTGAAATCGAATTGATTTTACGTCATAAGGAAGATTGCTTGTGTCAGTGACGCTGAAAATTCGAAGAATCAACTGGTTTTGGTTCTGTGAAAATTCGAAGAATAAAGGGAATTATACAAGTATAAAAAAAATATGTGTTGACGTAAGTTCTAATGGAATGATATAAGGAATTACTTTGTTTACTATCACTTTTTATTATAACTGATATACAGTGACTCGAGTTTCGTAGTGTTTACTACATTTTCAAACTGAATGAACAAATTAGATCTCAACTATTATATATGGGGATTGTAGGCTTCGGCAAAGCTTCGAAGAGAGGGGTTTTCCAATGTTCCGGCTGTTCGTTAAGTAGTTTTATTATTGGTACGTGCTTTTTATATTTTTTAATTTCTATGGATTCCAGGACGTCAAGTTTTTTCCCTTTCGCCTCCACGTGCAAGATAACAAGGTTGTTCAATTCTGGGAATGTGTGATCTGTAGTGAAGAAATGGTTCGCAAAATTGGAATTATTCTTCCGGTTCCTAAAAGTTTTAGGATTGACAAAGAATAAGTGTCAGAGCAATAAAAAATTTCAGACGCAAATTTATTTAATTGGTAATAACCACGTTATTCCAGGTCCATATTTTGGAATTTCAACAGCCTTTACCTTTTCACCTAAGCCGAATCTGCAAAATGATGAACGAAAACAGTCTCCTACTTTATGAGGGGTTAAAATTAATGTACAACCCATCCTCTACATCGGGTGTTTTTTTTAGTGAAATTGTTGAATTATATATCATTATTTAATAAATATGTCGTTTAAAATGAGTATACTTCTAGAAAAACCGATCAGTTTGATATTTCAAAATATATATTATTTTTATTAGGAGTACAAATAAGTTTCCGCCGTACGGAACCCAATTTCCCTGTTTATGAATCATTCCTAATGATTTTAAACGATGTGAGACTGCTTGCTGAGTGACTTCTAATGTTAGAGCAAGTTCTTTTCGTGTTTGAGAAGAATCTTCCTCCAATAATTCCTCCAATTCTGCATCCTCGTAAATTTTTGGCCTTCCACTGCGACCTTTGTCTTCTACGTCGAAATCACCGTTTTGAAACTTTTGAAACCACCCTCGACACGTTCTCTCACTCAAAGCACCCTCACCATATGCTTCTACGAGCAATTGATGCGCCTCAGCGGCAGATTTCTTTAAATTAAAGAAGTAAACTAATATTTCCCGCAAATGACGCTCACTTGGCTCAAATTTTGACATTTTCAACTTATAAAAATTATATTTTACCAATATAAAATCAATGATATAAATAGGTTATGTTGTTCTTGAACGTCCAAACTATTTTTAAGCCGGTTATCATCTGCGAAAGCTAACCGAAACTCCGTGCCGCGCCATCTACAATAAAACGGCGGAAACTTATTTGTACTCCTAATATGATTTTTTCAAATTCGAAAAATCTTATTGCAAGGAATTGGGGGCTCAGATTCCCAAGTCGACTTCCACGTACCACCCATGAACCGGACTTCCACATCTAGAAAGCGCGAAGGATGACGTTGACTGCGCGTTCCATCCAATCTCCACGGGCAAATATGAGAGTCGAGTTGAGGTAAGCGATAAATGTGACCTTTTATAAAATGGTGGCAATGTAGTCGCGGCCTAAGAATGTCTACCAGGCAGAATGGCGCACAATGTTCGATTGTGAGGCAGGGACAGTTCCACTGAATTGCGATATTCATAAAGTCACGACTCGCCACAATAGAACAAAGGAATTGTTTTCGTAGTTTCTTGTTCGATTTCTTCTCTTGTCCCATTATTTTGATCGAGAGGGGGCGGAAATGAATTAGATAACGACATCAATTGCGATTGTACCTGGTTCTGTTTTATTGTTTCAGATAGATAAGGTTTGTTCAGCTTGTATCTTTGAATCGCATTTAGGGTAGATCTAAGATTCGGTAGATTCAATGCCTAAATGTCACTGGATACGTCCTACAGGACTGAGAAGCAATAATGCTCAGAAGGAGTTCTACAGGACCACGGTTTACGCTTGACTCACAAATAGTATACAGAGTGTGAGAATTTATCTTTAATATACATATAACAATATTTGAATATCATAAAACGAATTTAATCTGTTAGCCTCCTACAATTTTAATTTCAAATTTTATTCAAAAACTTTTAGAATTAAATTATTGTCTTATAAGCACAGCTTATATTTAATAGAGGTATAAAAAAATTTTAATCGACAATTTATATTTGTTGGGTTATTATTCCATTTGATATTGTATATTGAGTTTTGATTTCATACATCTATTAAATATAAGCTGTGTACAAGATATTAATTTGATTCTAAAAGTTTTTGAATGAAATTTTTTGAACTTAAAATTGTAGGAGACCACTAGATTAAATCTGTTTTGATATTCAAATTTTGTAATATTCCTTCTATCAAGTAAAAAACCTCTAAGCCTCTGAGCACGATCCTGATTTTGACCAAAAAATCATCTTCTCAGACGAGACACAGTTTTGGGTGGAGTGCTTTGTTAATAAGCAGAATTGCCGTTATTGGCAGGGGGATAACACAAAACTGTTACACGAAATTTTATGTTTATGGCATCGCTATAGTCCATTTTACACAAATTTATATGGCCAGAACTTGAAATATGAATATTGCAGAGATGTGGTTCTAACAAGATGGCTCTACATGCCGTACAGCTGATGCAACGCTCGCTTTGATGGAAATGTTTGGCGATAGGATAATTTCACGACGAGAATTTGTGAATTGGCCGCCAACGTCATGTGATTTGACATCTCTAGATTATCTTCTTTGAAGCTAATCGAAAACACAAGTCTATGCCGAAAAGTCACAAACATTGATTAACTCGGAAGAGAATATTCTTACTGGAGAAATACAGGCGGAATTATTGTATAAAGTGATCAAAAATTAGAGCTATCAGATGCGTCAGTGTCAACGATGCCATGGTCGACAGTTGAACAATATCTTATTCTGGACATAACTGCATTGTTGAAGCTTCAAAATAAAGCAAGAAATAAGTAGTTTTATTCCAAATTAAAACCCTTATATTCTCAATGAAATACCTTACGTGTATACGTCATGATAATATTCTACAAGATACTATAGTTCTATACAGCATGATGGAATTTACGCTGGTGTAGAAATTACCTTACAAACTTACTTACTGTTCAAGCTACACAACTGATGTTTTATTAGCAGAGAGTAAACACATTCAATATAATGGCACGTTCTACATATTGAACACATTTGTGGGCAAAATCCGTAGGCTTGCAAGAGAAGAGTTATTTAGTTGTGGTTCGAATGAAGATGGTATTAGTTTCAAAACTATTAATGGTTATATTTCTACTTCATTTTGATGGTACTGACGTAAGATTCAATCATATTTGGCGGTCTTCATCAGAGTACAATGAATAGAGTTCTTAATATTTGAATATATTGTTTTTGATGAGGACGAGAAATAGTACATTTTTCTTATTTCCTTCAGAGTCACATTCAAACCATTCTTTAAAAATATTAATAATGGGAGTACAATGGAACTCATTTTAATCGCTTAAGAGGTTACTGTTATTTTTATGTTGAAAAATATATCTTAGATATGACATTTTATACAACATATAATATATATATATATATATATATATATATATATATATATATATATATACCAATTCAAAATATAAGCTATTATACGTATCTCATGTGCTGTACTTTATCATCAGACAGCTCTGAGATTTATAATTAAACATAGTAACAAGATTCGAAACTTACCTATTCAAGAAAATGACTCATATAGAGGTTAATACTTGATAGAGGGTGTATAAAATTATTCAAATATTTTAATATTAGCCTTCTACATATTTAATTTCAAAAAATTATATTTAGTAACTTCAGGAATTAAATTGAAATAATGTCATATAAATACCACTTATACCAAACGACATATAAAATAAACATTCATTATAAGACATCCAAATGATATAACAAAATCCAATAAATAAAAATTGTTAACCAAAATTCTATAAATTAAATATTTTGAATAGACAAAATTTTGTTTCTGCTGATCAATCTTTTTGATTGATGTTATATTTTATTGAATATGAATTATTTGAATACTGACGAAGCAAAGTCTCTCTTAAAACTTGTTTTTCAGTAATGTTTTTACATATCTTGAGATTTTATATAAAGTAACTTAGTTAGATATCCAATAATATTGAATATTCTAAGTAAGATAGTTTTATGATGAAATTCTTAAGATCATGTTAAACATTTTTGAGACATATTTGTTTTCATAAGATTGATCAGCAGAAACAAAATTTTGTCTATGCAAAATATTTAATTTATAGAATTTTGGTTAACAATTTCTATTTATTGTATTTTGTTATATCATTTGGATGTTTATTTTATATGTCGTTTGATATAAGTGGTACTTATATAACATTATTTCAATTTAATTCCTGAAGTTATTAAATATAATTTTTTGAAATTAAATATGTAGAAGGCTAATATTAAAATATTTAAATATTCAAGAAAAATTCTGAACAAAAACCCAAAAACTCTTAGATATGAGCACATTTTCTGCCTGACAATAACTTTGAAATTAAAACACAGAATTCTATTTTGAAATTATTAGCAGATATGTTAGAATTCTCTTATCTTATTATTTTGTTTCATGTTGAATGTTATCTGACGATTATGAACAACCTTGAAATACGTTTAATAAGTTATATTTTGTATTAGTTATTATATAATTTCCCTATACTTTTTTGAGTTTTCACACCAATGGATAAATTTACGTAAACAATGTCAAATAAAGAAAATTAAATGTTTTTATAGACCCCTTATTAATTTTATATTATTATCTTAAATATTTTTAGTATATATAGTGACATTTTTTCAGATTTTTGATAATAATTTTTAATTCTACGTTGAAACTTTCACCAAGAAGACTCGAAACTTATAATTCATGTAATTATTCAAATGAGTGTAAAATCACTTTCTGAGTCGTTTATCCTGTGAAATATTATAAGGATTATAAGAAATTTTAAATTTATGCATTTATATGCATCTGTAAACAGTTCAACTATACTTTTAAATACATTTTAGAAGATAACTCAATTCACTTCCGAACGAAACTGAAAATGTTCAAATCGATTGAGTAGTTTAGGAGTGAACGATAATTTTGTGGAACTTTTCCTCCCTTAATCTGATTCGCGAAATCGTAAAGCAAAACTATGGGATATTATCCAAGAATTCAAATGGGGTTTTCGTAGTAGCTCATCTACTTTCTGAGATTTAATTTTTTTTTTCGTCCCCTCATGGTCGTATTACGAACATTAAAATGAATTCTTGCATCCACTTAAGTTATGAGAGGAATCTACCCTTTTACTCGTTCAGATTACTTAAATATTTATATCGGTAGAACTGATTCCCAATATTCTAAACAACATTTGGGATAAAATATTTGTTTTCAAACAATGTCGAGGGTTTAAATATCAAAAATATTGTTTTAAAATTGAATTTATGAAAAATAGTGAAAAATTATGAACATAAGAATAAAAATAGTTTTTTGAAAGAACAAACTGAATTTTATTATATACTGTCAATATTTTGAGGGTTCCGTGTGAAAATGATTATGTGAAGAGTAAAATATTAAGCATTTACAGAAACGTTTGAATTTCTGTTCCTTTCCGAAAACTATAAAATAGAAAATCCAAAACACATATCTTATACCCTGATAAAGTCCGTCTAAGAACGAAACGTACCTCAATACCATTAAACATAGAAATGAAAGCATGTGTTTCATTCATCTTTTTTGTAATATATATAATATATAATACGAATGGAAAACTACAGGTAATTTCAGGAACGGATTACACAAGAAACGTAAAAGTTCCACTAAACATACTTCATTATTCATATAGGTCATGAACCAAGTCATTTGCTCTTTGGCAAATGCTTGCCATCGATGGGGGTCTCCAGTTAAATTAATTTCATCAAATGGCTCATTTTCATTACGGTAAAGAAAGACACATTGGAAAATGGATCATTTTTTTATATTTATAAATTTTTTAATAATTTATTCACATGGTTAAAAATTACATAGTGAATGAAGATGCTTAGACAAAAGAACTCAGGATATAAGTCTAAGGAAACAAACTCCCACGTCCATGAATGTCATCTCCCCAAACCAGAAAGCTCATAAAATTTCCAAAAGCAAAATCAAAATGAAAGAAATAAATAAACTCACCGCTAGGAACATTCTGTTGAGATCTACGTCCACGTCTCTGGTGCGAAGGCTGTAATCCTGGGGCTGACACCGCACGTTTAGGAACTGTTGCATTCGGTCTGTTGAAACCCGGTGGTCTATACCGCGCACTTTTGGCATTCTGCGGTAGAAAATGATGGCTTTGGGCCTTGTGCATGCTGCTGGGAGGCGTAGTGGTCGGAAGACGAGGAAGAGAATTGGTTGTACCAGCACCTGTCTGCAAATTCCTCGGTAAACTGCTACCTATGTCTTCTTCATCATCATCCTCACCATCAGCCGAACCTCCAGAACCACAGGATGCATCAGGAACACTAGATCTCCGCCTATTAGGACGTGTGGCCGTTGAAACCCATAACTTATCTTCACTACTTGCTCCTCCTATACTGCCGCAACTTCTCACCCTATCTAGTTGCTCTCGACTCAAACTCTTATGGCTGAAAATCAAATCTCCAGCTGATCTTCGCTTGGCAGCAATAGCCAACGCAGAAGCTGACGCCGAACCTTCAGATCCTATCATAGAAAGTCTGTTTCTACTGTCCGTAGCTAAAAGTGCAGATTCGAAGCTACCGCGCCAACTAAACCTCTCACAATCACTAGCTTCTCGTTCTTCAACTACGATATCACCACTGCCGGTCGGGTTTGAAGTCTTTGATTCACCCATCAGTAAATCATGAGATTTACTCCTGGGTAATACAGTGTATGAGAAATTATCCTCTAAGGCACTCAAAGTATCTTTCAAATTTGTATCTGAAGTACTGTCATCATCGGTGGTTGTAGAAGAAGCATTGGACAACTTTTGCTGCAACCTCCTATGATAATGTCTTGCTTTAGGACTGTTACTGGCGTGACTTTCTCCACTCGATACCTCGTGCATCAATGCCACTAACCTACTTCCTATGTGATGCATCACTCTAGCTATTAGAGTGGGTGAGCTGTTTGGCGATTTCGGAATTTCTTGGTCGTTATCCCCAGAAGCCATTCTTTCAAACGATGCTACCAATTTTTGGTAAACGAAAGATGTTTCCTTATTGACTCCTAAGTTCTCACTTACAATCCCACCATCACCTTCGTCGCCTTCTTCGTCCTCCAAATTATCAAACTTATTGATTATTTGCTTGCAACTGTCCGAGATTTGCTGTTGCAAGGCAGTCTTGGAGGTGGTTCCTTCAAGATCCGAGCTGGTGTAATCTGAAGAATCGTAGGAATCACTCCAGGTATCCTCGCTACTTAGATACTCGACTATCTCCCTTACCTGATCATCTCTGATACCTGGCACTGTTTTCATCAACCTTGTTAATTCGTTTTCGAAATAGACCAGCTGCGGTGGTTTGCATCTATTTCTCAATCTAGGACTAGGAAAAATTGGTGACGTTCTGTTGCTCATGTTTGGCGTACTGGGTTTAGAGGAAGGACACTGCGAATTTGCTATCATGGTCTTGAAGAACTGACGCATTTTGCACATCATTAGGTTGGTTTCTTCGTCCGAACTCCAGTTGTTGAAGCTATCTTTCCTAGTTAAAGACGTAGCTGGTGGAACCGATTGTTGGAATGACCTGTCCTCTTTTTTCTCTTCGATTATGTTCTCTAGTTCTTTCTTCAGTTCGTTTTTACTTATATTTTCGTTATTGCTAGTATCGCGCTGCTCTTTGAGCAGATCATCGCAACTACCTATAAAGCCGCTATCTCTACTTTGTTGATTTTTGTTATTTACAAGATTCGTTGTTAGGTTTTCAGGTTGTGGTGTTTTGTGTCCATCTTCATCTTCTTCGCCGGACTGATTGAACTCGTTGACTTCTTGCGTTGTTTCTAAACTTTTCAAATCATCTGTTGCTTTTTGTTTTTTATTTTTCTTTCGTTTGACTGTATCGAATTGACCATCGCTTTTCTCGAAGGTTGTTGTTTCATCGTAAGTGTCGGAGTCTGAACTGGATGTGTTTTCGGAATCGTTCGATGCTTCGTTCGGTTGGTCGTTTCCTGAGAGCTCCGGGTTTGATAAAAGGTTGTCTAGGGATGAAGAATGGGACCTTCCGGTTCCCCTTGCTCTCACCAAACGTTTTCTTCGTTGCTCAGGGCTTGGTCTGCCTTCACTATCGCTACCAACGCTTCCGTCTGAATCTCTACGTCCCGAATCGAAACCCATGAAACCACTAAGGAAGTATTTCTCGAGTCTAGAAGAAGCCAGTTCAGCAGGATCAGTATGATCGTTCTGCTGCTGTTCCTCTGGACCACCAAAGGAATCCAAGCCTTCGCTATACACACTACTGGTTTCTGAAAAGGCGTCTTCTCTGTTATTGTTGATAGAAGGTGTGTTACCATCGCCTAAGCCGAAAAAGAAATATTTCTCCAAGTCCGTCGCTGAGGCAGGTCTTTGTTTCTTTATCGAACAAGTTTGTTCCACCTCGCTTTCTTCGCAACTTTCCTCCACTATGGTGTGCAAGGTGAAATCTATGGCGGCTCTGTGGTAACCTCGGAGTTCATCTTCGTTGTCAACCGCCACAGAACACGTGAGGGTCACCTCTTCTCCAGAAGAAGAATCTTCCGTGATTGATGATGGTCCGAAATCATCTTCATCGTGACTCTCCACCCATGAATCATCATCAGCTAGACCTTCCTCGAACGCAGACAATGTCTCTGCTCCAGTTATCACAGTCACGTTTTCTGATCGATGCAGGTGATCTTCAAATAAAAAAAAAGAAAATTAATACCAGTTGTACATTGGGAGTTGTGTCCACGTGAGAAACTTTAAAGAGGCTTGACAAATCAATTTCATGATCTTCCAGTTCACAGGATTACAAAAAGGTTATTTACCCAGAAAATATTGGGTATTTGTGAAATAGTTCAAGTTAGTGTTTATGTAACCAAAGGTATTGGCATTTCATCATTTCTACCATCTAAAATGGGAGCTGATATTGAAAACAAAAATTCGTGATAGGAAAACTAGCGATCGATACAGCAGCAATAAATATCCAAAATCACAATTGCGTCGAGTAAGTTGTACCCTCTGAACATTTTTGTGAAAGCATTGGTCGCTCGATCCAATCTCAATAAGGAATATGGTATGTTTCAAGCATTATCAAAAAACTTAACTTGACAGTGCTATTTCAAGTAAAGTTGTTGGTGCTCTAGCAGACTCTACACAGTATTTTAACATAAAATGGTATTAAAAGCTCACAACATAATACTAAATTATGTCAACTTGCAATCGATTAAGGAAATATCAATTGAACTTGTTTGCTACTGAAAGATGAAGTAATTCGTTTCATTCACCGACTGTAACGAACATGTTTCAGCGCGATCATGTGAGCTCGGTAGTTTGCTAGATGAAACATGGAATAAAGAACTAGTAGCAACATCTGTTATCAATATCGCACGAACTCATTTCTACTCGTAATATACTAATATAACTTAGAACTTAGTGATGAGCTAGTTGATGGTTGTTATTAGGTCATTACGTTCAAAAATGTGTTTGGAGCCTCACTGTTTCTTGTATTTTTTTGAATCAATTTAAATGTTGAAATATTTTAAAGTGGACAAAATGACATACCGCTTGTATGAACAGAATGACATACTATGTCGTTTCACCCAGTAGGTTTTTGTTTCAATTCAAATATCTATCAGCAGGCCTAGAAATTATAAGAGAAAAACGGATCAACAGAGTTGGTATAAAGCTTCAATGATGGAAGCAATTGCATTAAATCATTAAACTCTGTTTGCCCGCACGGTACACTCATCATATGCAAACGTTAGAGGTGTCCTATTGAAAACATATCTCAATCAAGAGATGACCAGTTGGTTAAATAGTCATCATCAGATAATCTCATCAGGCATCACGTTCAAATAGGGTTCATATTTAACAGAGTCTATTACAGAGCTGCGACATCCACAAATGCAGTCAACCGGTTTAGAAAAACAGGCCTCTGATCTGCACAGACGAAAAATATTTCTCTACAACCAAGCTGAAGAAGACCATTGAACTTAATAGAAAGCACGACATGGAAAGTTCAGCTACAACCTCTATATCTAGAATTCTAGAAGGTACAAATGAAGTGGAAAATACTGTGCTGCTATTCATCTTTTGTAGCCAATACCGAGTGAAGCATTTGAATCTAATTCAGGTAAGAAGTAACCATGTAAGAAACTAATTTCCACTCCAAATATGGAATGAACTAAGGCTAAATTGGCTCCTTTACCGGTTACAAAGAAGAAAGCTAGATAGGTGATAAAAATTTGAATTTCAGTTACAGCAGTAACGAAGATTTTACTTTTGTACCAACACATAATGCAAACAATTATAGAGAAAATTGCTCTTGTATCTACTGCAATGACTCCAGGTCCAAGCCAAAAAAAAGTTTGGTGAACCGCTTGAGGTGTGATAAATGGGTTCAAGCATCATGTGCAGATGTTCTGAAGAAGACGAAGTCTTTTACATATGAGTTCTCCATGTGACGGAGTTTCATATGCCATTTTGTCCACATAGTGTATATCATTTTATTATTATCATTATTTTTATAACAAGTTGATTAGAGTATAGGCTTTGCATGTTAACTCAAAAAAAATACAATCAATAAAGATATGTAAGCAAAAAGAAAAAGAGCTTGAGGAGCAGAAATAAACCAAAATAAATGTTCTCAACCATCACTTCCAGTTACCCTTTAGCAGGGCTCCCAAATATTTTGGTGTCGTTGACAAACTGCAAACAATGTGAGCGAACATGAGACGCCATTTCTGAAACGTACCGTAAAAACAACGTGAGACCCAATATGGATCCCTGAGGAACTCCAGGTAGATCTAGGTGAGGACAGAGTATTTCCAACACGGACCTTAAAGGATCGGTCCGGGAGAAACGTCTCAATTCACGAAATAAGATGACCACGAATGCGAAGATGCTCTAATTTCTGTAGAAGGCGGTTGTGGGGTACACGGTCAAAAGCCCGAGCAAAGTCGAGATAAATAACATCGAATGGTACACCCCTATCAAGGAACATTGACCAGAAATCGACACATTCGATGAGATTTGTTATGATTGAGAATTTACTCGTATATGAGAGACAAATAGATTTTGATCATAATTTCAAAGAATTTTTTATAATAAAAAGAGATTTTCACTTGATAGAAGGCTTATTTAAAGTTTTTTAAATATTCTACAGTTTTAATCTGTTAACCTCCTAGAAATGTTAATTTAAAAAAAATTATTCAAAAACTTTTAGAATTAAATTGAATAAATATCTACACCGTGTCACTTTAGTAGACATATAGAATTAAACACTTATCACACAGTTCCAAAGGGAATAATAGAATACAAAGAAATATAACTCATCTATTAGATCCACTAAATAAATATTTGAAGGGTAGAAAATTTTGTTTCGTTCCTTGTTTTATTAAAACCAAATTCCTTTCCAAAAATGCAAAACCTAACCTCAAGAATTTCTTCGAAAACAACTTGCTCAAAATAATCCCTTCAAAAATATTCCTAAAACATGCATAACATCTTCAAAAAGCAATTCAGAATTATTACAACGGAAACTCATCAGCCCCACTTCACATTTAAAAAATGAAAATAATTAACAAAATATATCTTCCCAGACAATAGAATACTAGAATGAAGTGAACTTTTGAAAATCCTACTTATTCTATATTCGCCCCAGAAACTACACAAAGTTTGCAAGGTATTTTATGGAGTTCCTTAAAACCAAATGATAATATGTTATAAGTGTAAACCAACATATTTAATTATTATTATAATATAAAAGATTTTTTTCTATATTTTCTGGTATAATATCCAATGATCTCAAGAATTACACTTGAGTTATTAAATGAGGCCACATAAGTCTGACTATTATGCCAACAATAATTAATTTATAAGAAATTATGACTGAGTCTTCTTTATATTTATCACTCTTTGTATTAATTTTTTTAATAATTTTCACATTTTCTTACAAACCATCTGGAGAAGTTACAATGTATCGAAACGCATCATGTGTTCAACTCATAATAATGAGTAGAAATCAACATATATGTGTATTATTTATTTAGGAACATAAAAGCTATTCTATGGTACTCATAGATCTAAAATGTGGTCTTGCACTTCACAGTACGTTCTTTCGACTTACCCTGTATTCCATTCATTATTTTCGCGTGGAAGAATTCGATAAGATCCTACGTGTTGCATCGATAAAAAAGAATGAATTAATTGAACAATGAATCATCGTTAACATTGGAAATTAAGGTGGACTATTAAACATGAATAATTGCTATAAATTATATATATATTTCTCGAAAAGATCTTCGAAACATTTTACGCTTGTACGAGAGGATAATGCATCAAATAGACAAAGTCAGACAGCTTATCTAAATTACTTTAAATAGCATATTTTATGAATGCACTTAAAATTTACTCACAGATCAATATAGTATTTATGGTGTGTTATACATAATACTGGAATATCTACAAACATTTTTCGCATTATCGAAATATACAATGAAGGTGCTATTTAGTAAAAGCTGGATGAATATTGTGAAAAGTTTAGAACGCTCAATTTTTTAAACCTGAAATGAAGATCTGCGGATACTTCGCTAAGGCAGGAATATTGAGGTGAGGTAATTTTTTTTGATAAATTGAACATATTGAATGGAATAGTCCGTCAATTTGCGATAATTCCAAATGGAATTAGAAAATTATTTTGTTTTCTGTAATTTGAAAATCCAAACAGATTTAATCTGTTGTCTTCTACAATTTTAATTTCAAAAAATTCTTTGAAGAAACTTTAAGAATTAAATTAATGTCTTTATATTGTATGATGAATTTTGACGTCTATTAAATATGAGCAGTGCTTATAAAGGCATTAATTTAATTCTTAAAGTTTCTTCAAAGAATTTTTTGAAATTAAAATTGTAGAAGACAACAGATTAAATCTGTTTTGATTTTCAAATTTTGTAATAATCCTTTTATCAAGTAAAAAACCGTTCCTTCTTATTTTATTTTATATATAATATATAATTATATTAGGTTTTTTAAATAAAGAAATTCATTATACAGTGTTGAACGGTTTTAACTGAGGCCAAGTGCCTTATAAGCTTTGTATGATTTTCTGTGAACTTGGAACATAAGTACCTTGGATATATAAAGGTGTTTACTTTTATTTCTGTTGAGGACCGTGTATTCCTAAGATTCACTGAGTAAGTCTATACATTGTTTAATTGATTTTATTATTTTTTATATGTAAAGTTGAACTGATCTTATCGTAACTTTAATTATTTCTTGAGAATGTGCTACATGTTTTGAGATTTTTTTTTGAAGTAATTTATTTAAATATATTGAATATTTCAAATAAATTAGTTTTTGAGAAGTTCTTGAAATTATGTTTTATATTTTTGAGAAAGAGTTATTTTTCATTCATATGGGATCGGAAAACAATACATTTTGTAACAAACAGGGCTTCGTAAGTTTGTCTGAAGAGTTCATTACGCATGCCTGGAACGAAACAAAAAATGTTTGCTTATTTATATTTTAATTTTAATTGACAGTTTATATTCGTTGGTTTTTCTTAATTCCGTTTGATATTGTATGATGAATTTTGACGTCTATTAAATATGAGCAGTGCTTATAAAGACATTAATTTAATTCTTAAAGTTTCTTCAAAGAATTTTTTGAAATTAAAATTGTAGAAGACAACAGATTAAATCTGTTTTGATTTTCAAATTTTGTAATAATCCTTCTATCAAGTAAAAAACCGTTCCTTCTTATTTGTTTTCTGTTACATTATATTTAGAAAATACAGAATCCCAAGAGATATAGAAATAAAAACATTTTCAAACTGAGAATTATAATGAGTTATATATCTTGAATTATGTATATACCAGGTAAAAGAGAAATTTAAGTATATTTCAATGTATGTGAAAAATATTTCTGAGAAAATTGCTTCTGGAAATAAATGAAATTGTGAAACCCCAATTAATAAGAATAAAACATCAGTAAATTCGTTACAAACAATGAAGATATATCCGAAGATGATAAATCAGGAGTCTCCAAGTTAGTTTGTGGTGATTTGAAATTACTAGCAAAAAACGAAGAAAAAAATTCAAATTTGAGGCGTGTATCTTTTTCCAAAGCAATATTTTTTTGAGGCATATTAGGTCTATGCGTCATATTTTGGTCCAAATAATCTGTTCCTGGCCTATGTTAGAATAGTAACGACTCACCCTGTATAACTTATTTGTACGCCAAACCTATTCTGAAAATTTGAAGTCTGTAGGTATTTTTGTTCGTAAATTAGTATTCTTAGATCTTCTGCGAAGATCCCTCAAGAGCTTTTTCAGCTTGTGCGAGTTATAGACCTAAATACCAAATTGAATTTTGAACGGTTCAGTAGTTTCGGAACTATTGGGAAATATGTTTCCAGTGTAAATAACTGCGATACAATTTATTGTTTTGTTATGTTGGAAGACCCTCTATTTTTCATAATGGAATGACCTTTAATGTCTGTATTGGGAAACTTTACATCTATTTTCAACTAGGAGTTTTCAACAGAATATGAATTTTTTGCCCTGAAAATTACTGGTGGTTCTATGCAAATTCGACACAATAATAATATTCCATTATCAACCTAGAGTGTCATAACTAATTTTCATAAATCAGCTCAATGACGTATTGATTTGGCGTAATAGGTTTTGATTGAGTCTCCCAGATTTCTACTTGTTCATCTCAAATTGAGAACAATTTAAAAGCGCGAATATTGAAATTGATCCATTACAAGAGTGAACCTCGTATAACAACGATCTGAAGTCTAAAAAAACAGGTTAACTTTCATCAATAGCTGAAAGAAATGAAGAACAACGTTAAAGCATCAAACAAAAGAAGAAAACGTAGAAAATCATATGTGGACTGTAACAGTGATTCAGATGGCGAGTTCTACGACGTTAAGAAACGTTCTGTGCTTGAATTTGTGCCAGATAGTGATCCTGAATCTGAAGAAGAGAGGTGAAAGAATCAAATTTATAAAAGAACTGTCTAAATGTCTACATCTAACATCATGGATGTTAAATGGCGTTTCTTAACTTCATCAAAGATATATCAATATCCATCAAGTCTCGAAATTTCCAGAATAACCTTAGTGTTTCTAATTGGACATCCTTGCAGATATTTTAAAACAATTATTTATAATATTAATTTTATCGAAACATAGGTCTGAATTTTGAATCTAATAATTATTTAGGATGAAATTTTTGAGTGAACTTTTTTATGTGTTTGATTCAAACTTTATTGGGACCTTTTTTTCAAATAATGATGTTTGTATCCTTATTTGAAAAAAAGGTCATTGTTCGTCAAAATTTTGAAGAGATAATCGGCCCGCTACAAAAATGGACTGAGGTGATTTCCAAACAGAAATATTGAAAAAATATTAAGCAATATACGCACAGTTTTTTCATTCAAACAAATACACTAATGATAATTAAATACACTAGTGATAATTTATATATATATATATATATATATATATATATATATTTCATTTCCTCACTTATTTTTCTTTCAACATTCCAGAAAAAAAATTTCTACAAAAGAAGTTTCTGTTACGGGGGCAGACCAAAGTGTTTATTATTGGCAACTGGTAAGTAATTTTATTAGTTCACCTCATATGATCCCTTTTTTTCACACCGCGAATAAAACAGAATAAACCAACGAGAAATTGTTCAAAATACCTCTGAGTGTTTGTTTTAGAAATGGCAATTCCTAGGATAATTTTGAATATAAAATTCTGAATATAAAAAATCAATAAAATAGCGGAAGTTAACATTTGTTTTTCTTATATAAAAAATTCAGATTCTTCAGAATCTTTCCACTTTCCACAATATGGAAATCGCCGATCAGTATCGTCTTCATTGAGTTTTTGGACAAGGTGAATATTATAAATGATGTTTTGTTCGCGCAATTATTGAAGTTTCTGCTAACTTTCTGGTACTTGGCGAAAGGTCTAATTCGATACATCCGAGAATTACAAGTTCTACGACTTCGATAGTAACACTGTGATACTTTTCACGTTTTTTTGTTAGCAATAGACCCAATGTTCGTAAATTTGGAAATTAAATTCATCACAACTGAATGACTTATATTCTGGCTATTTTTTCTGTTGAAAATTCTTGCTGTTCGTCTTGCATTTTCTTTATTTTTGAAAAACAGAGCGTCTTTTTTACTCTCTCTACAGTCATGTGAACCATTTTGACTTAAATTGTCCGAAAAGTGTAGAAAATTACAAATAAACGATTGTGGACACTTTCTATATCTAACGAGTATATGTTCATTGTTATTGTTGATCGTTTGATCAAATCTAAGTGCAACGAAATGATGATAAAAATCATTGGATAAGAATTTAATTAGTGCCTAGAAGCAACTGATAAATAATTTAAATATCTCGTTCAGAAACTTGAGCACTTAATGCACTTCAATATAATATAATATTTTGTGGAAATAAATTACTGTCTCATATACATCTTTTACTTAAAATCAGTTTCCACCAAGTAAAGACCGAATCAATCAAATATATAATATAATTTTTTATTATCCTGATACTCCTAGATCTTCAGTGCAGATCCCTCAGAAGTTTTTTCAGCTTGTGCGAGTTAGGAGTTCAGTTGTGTTCTGGGTAGGCTTTGTTACTGCGATCTTGCGCCACTTTAGGTCACAGCACTGTTAATTTTTTCAACAGTGAAATGGTAGCCGACACAAGTTCAACCAGACAATTTAGTTCCCACCTAAATAGGATTTGAACCTTTCCGGTAACGAGCCCTAAGCTATACCACTGAGCTGCCGGCCTACTTCACCAATCACTTTGACACCTCTGATCGGTCTTTCTGTATATGAGGATTCGAGTTCGTGAGAGTACACCGAGATGGTGCTGGTAGTGTGTTTTACTAACATCACGCCATTCATCGGTCTTAAGAATTCTCGGTCCTCCTTCGTCTAAGATAAAGGGAGGCACCGTGCTGATGAGCAGGCAAAATCGATCTACGTTTGTCTGTCGCCTTTCGCTCTCCTATGTGCTGATTAATTGAAATGCTGGTAGGATTAGCTCACACTGAGGATGGGTGTTTGTTGATTATCAGTAGTAAGTGGATTAATTAGTAAGTTTGTGAAAGTTATGAAATATTCTATTTCTTATTTTAATTCCCCAATTTCAAAGTTTAGGTTCGCGACTTGTCTAGACTGGTTTTGCCTGACAATAGGGGTAGTCTGCTCGATGGTGTGCGCGTTATGTTTCACCTACTTTGGTATCCTCTATGGCATTGTAACAGGATATTTCGTTGACTACGTGATAGCAGTCAGCAACTCCTCTTCAACAACCACAGACAAAGAGCATGCCCGAGAGGACATGATGGATCACGTGTATTGGATGAGCATGCAAGGAGTCGGTATGGGCATTTTGATCATATTCAGTCAATATATGGCTGGTGTCATGTTTACCTATAGCAGTCTGAGACAGGTGAGTAATGAGATATCCAACCGACTAAACTAACACAGTATTATTCTTCGATTGTAATGTTTATGATTTAATACACAGGTAGTGCCACAAAGTTAATATTTTTAGTCGAAAGTACCCTTAAAAAGTCCCTCTAAAAATTTCGTAATGATCTGGCGTTTGATTAAAAAATTATAGTGCTTTAAGTGAAACAACTCTAGTGATTATTAAAACAATAGTCAAAAGGTATTTCCTGTTGATAAAATACTGCTTTTTGATGCGAAGAAATACCGTTCAATTAAAAGCTTCGCTTGGTAGGGTGCACCAGAAAAATCGACCATTATTGAATGGTTTGCTGAATTTAAACGTAGTCATACGCACACTGATAATGCAATACTCTTTGGTTGCTTAAAAGAGACAGGAAAACGTCAAAAAAGTATTACTTGAAGCTATTAAAGCGGAATGAAGCATGATTTTTAGATATATGACGATGGCGTAAACATGGATCCTATATATATTTCTGAATCAAAAAGCTGATTAACTGAGGAGACAGCAGCCGGTCAAAAGCACAACAGACTACTGGAAGGGTCGCTATTTTGAGATGTTACTTCCAAAATTATGAGGCAGTCAGTAGCCATTGTTATGTGGCCAAATGAATCGACTGAGCGAGAAATTATATTTCTCTAGGACATCGTGGAACAAGTATTTGGTTATGATGCCAAAGTTGCAAGAATTTCACTTGGAATTGCTTGTGTATCCACCTCGTTCTTTACATTTGGCCCCCTGTTGCTTTAACCTGTTAACCTGTTAGCAGACTTAATAAAATGCTCATCAGAACAAACACTTATTTTGAGGTCAAAAATGAATTGTTCTTCAATAAAGGTATCGGAAGATTAGAGGAACGTTAGAATGATGCTATCGTTCTTGAAGGAAAATAAAGACTTTAGTCATTAGATTAAAGTCTAATTTGATAAAAAAGTTGCGTTTTCGTCATTAAACCGGGAACTTATGAACCAATTGGTTTTAGGCCATTTGCATATTTAAATTATACAAAACCAACTGAACCAAGATTGAACATCTGGACTAGTAGATTTAAAAAAAATCGACGCCATCAATTTATACTCAAGAAATTAGGAGTATTGCACCCAAAAGATAAAATTTCTTCAATTTCGGCAATGAAACGATAACATTTGCAAAATCTTTTTTCAACATGCTATCCGAAAAAAAGTGTTTGAGGACCCTGTAGTTGGGACGTGTATTCCTGTACACGTCCAGGTATGAAGAAAATGAGATATTCGTTCAAATAAAAAGGAATTTACTTCATTCTGTATCACTCAGAGAGAAGATAGAAAACGAATTGATTTCTCATTTATTTAATTTTTAAAATGACCTATTACGAAGTAACATACTAGTCCATCCAATATTCGAGAAAGTCGCTGTCTGCTTAAGACATCCTTTTTCTAACAGCTTGAATTTCGTGGATTAACTATGTCAGAGTTTGTGGAGAATGTTGCAAGGTGGAGAGTCTTCTTCTGAGCATTTCCCAAACACACTTACATCATATCGATGGGATTTAAATCTGGGAACGACTTGGCCATCGCAAAACATGAACATATGAGAACGTTCGTTGTCTTGCTGAAAAAAGCTTTATGAACGACGATTTAGATAAAACAGTACAGTGGTTTTCAGGACAGCTATCGTACTGCCTCGAATGAAGAAAAAAGGTAAACCTCCACCATACTCAATAGCCTCTCAAACCATTACCCTCCTTTAACCATCGTGCCTTTTAAGACAGGATCGCGATTCGCCGCAGAAGATAATATGCCATTCTGTTTTCCAATGCTGGCGTTCTCAGAATCAGTTGATTCACTTCGTCCCCCCTCTATCTTATTTTGTCGACATTCAAAACATTACTGTACGGCAACTAATTTCGCAATATTCACAACAACTGGACAGGCAAGAATTCCACTGCTTTCACTAACATGGTAGTGATAGTTTTGAAGTTCCCGAACTCGGGGCATTCTGTTCCGTAATTCTGTGTGTTTTCCAATTAGTCGATTAATGAATTATAGCGATAATAATGTATACCAGTAAAACATTTAACACCACAATTTCAAACATCTCCTTCTCAAATTAAAATCCAAACTGATATAAATGTACTGTTTCAGACCTATCAGATCCGCAAGAGGTTCCTAGAGAAAATGCTCTCTCAAGACATCAGTTGGTACGACTTAAACAGAACTGGAGACTTCGCGACCATTTTTTCAGAGTAAAATGCCTAACTTACGACCTAAATCCATTACCGCTTCAAATCGTTTTCTTTCAGAAACCTGGCGAAGATAGAAGAGGGTATTGGGGAGAAGGTATCCCACTTCATTTATTTCGAGACCGTTTTCCTTTCTTCTGTAATTTATTCGCTGATTTTGGCGTGGAAACTCACCCTTATTTGCTCGATTTCACTGCCAGTTTCCATGATTATAATGGGCCTAGTTTCATGGGTAAGGAAATGATTGCCTGCTTAAATGTGATTGCTTGTTTGCTCTCTGAGATTTTTTATAGATAAAGATCATTTCATTTCACATTTCACTTACTTATTATGTTAATCAAAAGAAGTTTTAGAAAATTACTGTTCTGCAAACAAAAATTCGGAAGTCCACATTTTTGTGTAAAATAAAGCTTAACATTTTTTGTTTCTGAAAGTTCAAAGTACGACTTAATCTTCCGACAGTTGAAGGGTTAGAAGTATTAGTTCATCGTCGGCTACACAATAATGCTAACTAGAATAAAATTTGAAAGCAATGGCAATATATAATTCTGATAGACAATTGGTCAGTTCATTGCTTAGTGAGGAAGTTACAGATGATACTGATGTCCAAATGAGTTAGTTACTACAGAAAACGAAAGAAAGATTCTTATTTCTCTTATTATTATTCTTTTATTTGCCCTAGATTTCAACCAAATACTCAAATGCAGAGGCAGAGTCTCATTCAAAAGCTGGAGCAGTTGCGGAAGAAGTGTTTTCTGCAATCAGAACTGTTGTAGCATTCGAAGGTCAGACGAAGGAGTTGCGAAGGTATGTTGAGCCTCTGGAGAAGACCAAGAATTACAACATAAAGAAGAGCTTTTTGGATGGCATGGGTAATGGGTTTCTATGGTTTTTTGTATACGCAGGTTGCGCTGCTTCTTTCTACTTTGGTATAAAAATGATCATAGATGAAAGGGATCTACCAGAGGAGGAGAAATCGTACGATCCAACAGTAGTCGTAACAGTGAGTTGTTTCTAACAATAATCGTAGTTATACACGATCTAACTATCAAAGCAAAGAAAAATTTCGTATTTGCTTTTTATTATGGCAAAACCATAAACTAGAAATATAATTTGAAACAGGCTCAGTATTACTTTCTGAAGTTAAAAGTTACTTTCTCAAGAATGTAAAGAAAAAGCGTAGAGCTTGCGATAGAAAATAACTACCATCACAGTTAAAGTAGCATTAGTAGAGGAAATTTGCAATTCCAGAATTAAATTTCTTTGAGCTCTTTACGCTCTAGATCAGGTGAAAATAAATAAAGCCAAAAGTTTTGCTGTAATCACGTTTGAATGTTAAAACCTCTTGTATACTTAGAAAGTATTCGGAATATTATGTAGGTATAACAGATAATTAATAAGTATCAGTATCGCAAAACTTTCTCAGTTGTAACCAGAGAACACGGTTTCATCAAGCCAGAGTCTCACCACACACGTCCAATAACTCTTTGCGGGATGAAACTTTCCATTGGTCTCTACAACATAAAATCATTCAAATCGCTCCACATAGTTTCAGTTTGTTGCTTGGTTGAATAACTATCATGAGCATGATTGTCAATATTTAGACGATATTACTTTTAAAACACCAATTCCTGAACTATCTCCAGATAAATATGTTCTCTTCGCAGAGACAACCTTCTTTTTGCAATGAAGCATTCACAGCCTCTTCAGTTATCTTGAACAAGATGAAACGCTTAAAAAACTTTATACTTTATTTCAATGTACATAAATGTTCGTATGATCGCAGTATCCTTTATAGGTATTCTGCACAACCTTTATTGCCTTTTGGATGTTTAGTTCGGCAGCTCCTTACATAAACATATTCGGAACAGCATGTGGCGCAGCCAGTAAAGTCTTCAGAGTCTTGAATACCGAACCGAAAATAAACACTCCACTTCAACGTGGTTTAAAGCTGAAGAATCTCAAGGGAGAAATCAGATTCAATGATGTGCACTTCAGATATCCTGCCAGATCCGATGTTAAGGTATGAACTATGTTATCCATGAAACATAAATCAATTTACTGAATAAATTGTAGATTTTAAATGGCATCACTCTGAGGATTGCTGCTGGTGAAACTGTAGCCTTTGTTGGATCATCTGGCTCTGGAAAATCCACGTGCATCCAGTTGTTGCAGAGGTTTTACGATCCACTAGAAGGAGAGGTAGGTTCTGTTTGCCCTTAAAAATGCAAGACTTATGAGTCAACGATGAGGAGGACAATGATTATTTTTCTTTCCTCTTTGAAGGTTCTCTTAGATAACTCTAACATGAAGGATCTCAACCTGTTTTGGCTCCGATCTAAAATAGGCATTGTAGGACAAGAGCCTGCTCTTTTCGCAACGACTATTTCAGAAAACATTCGATATGGAAAGTTATCAGCAACTCAAGAAGATATAGAGAAAGCAGCTAAGAAGGCCAATGTTCATAAATTTATAAAAAGTTTGCCTAATGGCTATGAGACTGTCATTGGAGAACGAGGTACACAACTATCTGGGGGACAAAAGCAAAGAATTGCTATTGCCAGAGCACTAGTGTGCAGACCTTCTATCTTGCTCTTAGATGAGGCGACTTCTGCATTGGACACCACCAGTGAAGCTGAAGTTCAGGCAGCCTTGGATTCAGTGAGTAAACTAGCATGCCTAGATATTCTTAAATAGTCTCCCGTGGTTTTCCAATGAATATATTTCAATTTCTTTGAATAGGTTAGTTCAGAATGTACAACCATCATAGTGGCTCATAGATTGTCCACAGTGAGAAACGTGAACCGGATATTTGTCTTTTCCGAAGGTGGAATAGTGGAAGAAGGATCTTACCAGCACTTAATAGACACTAGAGGTGTCTTTTATAACCTTGTGAAATCTCAGGAAGTAAACAGAGCTGTAGTTGATAAGAGTAAGTTGTAAGTTTTGTTTCGATGTTATATCAAAGATGATGTGAATTTCAGAGAGCGAGGATAACACTTTGGAGATTAGCGACTACGGTGTGCAAAATCTAGATCCTATTATTCGTTACAGAAGGGATTCTGGCATGGATGTGCACAAATTTAAACATAGAGATGTAAGTTTTTCTATGAAAAGTATGCTAATGTGATGATGTTACTTCACGGCAAATTTGATTGCTTTCTATATAGCATCTAGAAGATTCTGTGATAATTTGTATGGCCTTTTTATTATCGTTCCCCCAAGTTATAATCCTCATTAAATTATTCATAAAGACCTGACAATTCCTCTAAAATTCTATTTTCTAATAACAATAAGTTGGTAATTTCGAATTATTCCTTCTGATTACATCATTCCTAGCTTTCAATGGTTGAGTTAAATTTTCAAAATTGTTATTCGTTATCAGATTTTTTGCCAATTTATATCTATTTTATCGTACAGATCATCTTTAATTTTACACAATTCAAAAATGACCTCATAACGAACAGAAAATTAGGGACGACTTTATCTGAAATCTTGTTATTTCAGAGCATATCAGTCGAAGAAGACAGTTCTTTTGGAGTTTTCAAGAAAGTTATAAAAATAAACCAACCAGAATGGTTCTGGATTTTTACAGGATGCGTATCGTCTCTACTGATTGGATGTACACTTCCTGCATATTCTGTATTATTCGGAGATATCGCTGGGGTAAGTGACCCACCTGAACATGACTTGAACCTTCGAGCTCTCGGTTACGAGTACTTTGCTCTTACCACTGAACCATCACATGGGTAGTCGATTTATCAATATTTATCGATCGATTCGCCTTTTCGATGGATATCAATCGATAGATCCATATTTTTCTGGCGGTTCAATAATTTTTGGACGACCGTCGTATTACTTCACGGATTAACCATATACGTAGACTACAGAAGCGCTTCAAGGTCAAGGTGGGCGGGGCTTGTTTGTTTACAAATGGCGAGCGCGGGAAAAATCGTGACTTATCGCGTTTTCTTTCGTTCATAGCGAAGGAACGAAAAGTCGAGCGAAAAATATAAGGACTTTACGTTCGAGCCAGATTTTCGGACTTTCGATCCGTATATGAGGCGTCGTGATTGGCGAAGCCCATCGCGATTTTTAAGGATTCGAATTTATCAATACGAAACGTCAACGTATCTGTGGTCCGTTGCCATGACACTTATATTTCAATTCTATCTCAATGCATTAAGTATTTTTTCACACTTGATAATGATGTCGAAACCAGTCGTGTGTTACACTTCTTAAGGAACAGTTGTGAAAATTTAATAAAATAAGCTGTTTTATTTTCCAATATCGAATATATTCTAATAAAGGAAAACAGTCATCAATATTCATAACTTTTCAAATAATATATAATTGCAATATAATTGATATTTCTAAAGAACATATTCTTATTTCATAAAAATATGTTTTATTTGACCTCAAAGTATTGAAGCACTAATTGGATCACCCCTGAATTCCTCGAATGTTAGACTAAAAATAGTTTTGATAGGATAATTATTACAGATTTTAGCTGAACAAGATGACGACATACTTATGGGGTCTACGAGCTACATCTGTCTATTATTCGTTCTGCTCGCTATAGTAGCACTGTTACTATACATCATACAGGTGAGTATTCAGAATATTTTGTATTCACCATTTACATTTGAAAGACAAACGAAGAATACTGTATTTAAACCGTTCAAGCTTAACCAGAACATAACATATTCTGTAACGTTCTGAAATTATTTTTTTACACCTAGAAGTTGGACGAAAATGAATATCTATCAGGTAATCAAAAAAATTGCATGGAATTTGTATACAACTGTTAGATGAATATTTTTGAGTCTTGTTCATCGTGCCATCGTTTCCCCAAATGTTTTGTTATTTCCGAATTCTGAGCTAAAAATGGTCTCTAATGGCTTAGTTGGACTACCTGGATTACTCTTTTATATACCTTCTATCAAGAATTAACCTCTATTTATGTTATTGGATTACTCTTTATTTTAAACAAGTGTACCATATTTAGTCGGACGACTTGATCGCACGATTTGGTAGAGTAACTTGAGAGAAATTATATTTTTCTTGTTTCAGATGTATTCATTCGGAATAGTCGGCGAGAATCTATCAATTCGCGTCAGAGAGAAACTTTTCAGCGCTATCCTGAACATGGAAGTGGGATGGTTTGATAGGAAAGAGAATGGCGTGGGTGCGTTATGCGCCAGACTATCCAGCGATTCAGGAGAAATGCAAGGGGTAAGTCGGCTAGAAAGCATTCAATAATTTTAAGACATTTTTATTCGAGATGAAGTTGAATTGCTGAATTCAGTAATGAAGTGTGGGAAGTTGGAATGAGGATGGGTGGAAAAAATATATATTGTCAGATTACATTCTGTCGAGAAAGTACCGGGAATTATCGATTTAAATCTGGCGGGGCAATGAGGCAGGTAAATTTTTTTTTCCTAGGTTGGTACCACTGTCCTTAATTACTATGCCAAGCTTGAGCGGGATCTGTCAACTAGTGTGTTTGCAACAGCTGATTAAGTCAGTCGATGTCAGAGTGCGTGCCGATTTTTACTATGGGTGATTACGTTGAGCAAAGAATTTGTTTAAAGTTTTGTGTTGCAAATAAATTTTCGTGTGCCGATGCATTGAAAATGTTGCAAAAGGCCTTTGGTGATAATGCTCTATCGAAAACTCGTGCATATCAGTGGTACAGAGCCTTCAAGGACGGTCGTGAAGTGGTCGCCCATCGACGGCTTCGATCGAAGATAACGTCGATAAAAATAAGGAAAGGGTGCTGGAAAACCGTCGTACCAGCTTGAGAGAGATAGCACATGATCTTAAGATATCCAACGAGTCCGCACGTACGATTTTGATTGATATTTTGGGCATGAGAAAGGTGGCCGCACGACTCGTACCGAAAGACCTGAATTTTCTTCAAAAACGTCATCGCGAACAGGTTGCTTCAGACATGCTGGATCGCTGTAATTCCGATTTTACATTCATGGAACGCATTATAACTGGTGATGAGACCTGGGTCTACGAGTACGATATGCAAACAAGCCAGCAATCATCGGAATGGGTGGCAAAAAATGAGCCGAAACCAAAAAAACCACGCCAAAGCCGCTCGAAAATGAAGGTGATGCTCATTGTTTTCTTCGATATCCGTGGCGTGGTGCACTACGAATTCGTTCCAGACGGTAAACAAGGAGTATTACCTAGGCGTTATGAAACGTTTGCGTGAGCGTATCCGTAAGAAGCGGCCAAATTTGTGGGCGAACAACTCATGGATTTTGCATGACGATAACGCGCCTTCTCACCGAGCTACGATTGTGACCGACTTTCTCGCCAAAAACTCAACAAACGTGCTTCAGCAACCACCGTATTCGGCGGATTTGGCTCCCTGCGACTTTTTCCTCTTCCCAAAACCAAAATTGCCCCTTCGTGGCACCCGTTTTGAGTCGATTGAAGCCATAAAACAAAATTCGGCGCGAGAGCTAAAGTCCATCCCGGAAAGCGCCTATAAAAAATGTTTCGATAATTGGAAGTGCCGTTGGCATAGATGTATTGGAGCAAATGGAGCCTATTTTGAAGGCGACCCAATAAATTTTGACGATTAAATGTAAAAATGTTGTTTTAATTGAAAATTCCCGGTACTTTCTTGACATAGTAGTAGTCCACGTCAGTTGGTGACGAAGTTGTTCTGAAACCTTCAAACCTAATATGAGAATTACAGTAAAGTTTAATGAAGAATTAGAGCATTATTAAAAATGCCCACTTTAAAAGGAATACTATCTAAGCTTCATTTAGAATTTAGTTCAACGAAAGTTAGAATTTGACTGGAAAATAACGATTTATTTTTCAGTCAAATTTTTCCGTCATACGGAGTGAACACCATGATCTCCAAATTAATATATATATATATATATATATATATATATATATATATATATATATTCTTCTTGAAATTATGTTTTATATTTTTGAGAAAGAGTTATTTTTCATTAATATAGGATCAGAAAACAATACATTTTGTAACAAACAGGGCTTCGTACGTTTGTCTGAAGAGTTCAGTACGCATGCCTGGAACGAAACAAAAAATGTTTGCTTATTTATATTTTAATTTCAATTGACAATTTATATTCGTTGGTTTTTCTTAATTCCATTTGATACTGTATGATAAATTTCGATTTTATACGTCTATTAAATATGAGCAGTGCTTATAAACACATTGATTTAATTCTTAAAGTTTCTTCAAAAAAATTTTTTGAAATTAAAATTGTAGAAGGCTAACAGATTAAATCTGTTTTGATATTCAAATTTTGCTCCATAGATTAATCTACTTTCAGGTATCTGGAATGCCCGTTGGAACTATTTTACTTTCCCTATGCACCTTGATCATATCAAACGGATTAGCCTTATATTTCCACTGGAAGCTCGCCCTTGTCATGATTGTTTTCGTACCTTTCATCTTCGTCGGAGTCTATTTCGAACAGCAAATCATCCACGGAGATTCAGATCTGAAAGACAGTCAGTTACAAAGATCAGCTGCGGTCAGTATATTGATATATCTCAGTTTCATTCCTACAAGTTCAGTATTTCAGATTGCAGTAGAAGCTATAGGAAACATAAGGACAGTAGCATCCCTTAGTTGCGAACGGGTTATTTGCAATTTGTACAATGAAGAGCTTCGAGTGTATGTACAAACAGCTAAAGCCAAGTCGCACTTTAGATCGTTCATGCTTGGATTCTCGAAGAGTTTGGTGTATTTTTCTTATGCAGCGGGGATGAGTTATGGCGGAAAACTTATAGCTGATGAAGGAACGCCTTATGGGACTGTTCTCAAGTGAGTTGTACCCGATACTCCTTTAGTAACTGCCTTTGCAACACAGACTCAAATATTTCATTCGATTCTCTTCCGACTGTACTTTTCATCAATTGATTCTTTTCTCCCACAATTTTACCGAGATCTTCTTTTACTTCATCTATCTATTCTATCTCAGTTTTGCTTCACATCAACTTCCATGAGAAGTCTCCGATCTTTAAACTTGCATTTATGTGGTAGCAGTTCACCTTATTGCAAGTTAATTTGGTACCAATTTTTTCATTTAGAATATTAACCAGATCTGGTTTTACTATGTCTGTCTATCTCAGTTTTTATGTACAAAACTTCCGTGTTGTACCTTTACTCTTCGGAATCTGTGACATCATTGTTTTAAGTTCACCTAACTGCAAGTTAATTCGAAATCTTATAAATTAGTTTTTTTCTACTACAATTTCATCAGGACATTCTGTTACTTTATCTGCCCATTTCAGTTTTGATCTACGTCAACTTCTGTATCTTGTATTTGTCTTTAAAACCTGCATTTGCCATCACACGTAGTACCAAGTCAATTTGGAATCATTCTTTCAATCTTCTGAATATTTTAATCAATTGCCTGTTTTCTCTTACGATATCACCTAGATTTCTTTTTACTTTATCTTTCTATCTCAGTTTTGACGAACTTCCATGTCTTTGTTTTTTAAATCTGACCTGAATTGCAAGCTCTTTCGGCATCAATGATCGCCGGTGGCTTAATGATTTAAATACGCGACTCGTCCACATTTTGGCAGGAAAAAAAATTTTCTCTCTAAAATGGCCGACCACCATTACATTGTTGAGTCAAAAATTAACAGTGGCGTAACCACACAGCAACAAAACCTATTCAGAACAAAAGTAATCTCCTAACTTCACCAAGCTAAAGTCTCTGCTGGATTTTCACAGAAGATCTAGTATTAGGATAATATCAAATTGCAGTGAACCTTCCTTTGGCTTTAATTTGGCGATATCTTTTACAAATTGCCTCTTTTCTTCTGCAACAGTACCTAGATCTCCTTCTACACAATCTCTTTATTTCAGTTTTAATCTACATCAACTTCCGTATTTTTATTGTGAACTAGATTCATGCATGATTCACTGGCGATATAATATTTGTCGCAGTAGCTCAGCAAGAAGAAAGATCAATCAAAATTTTTCTGATCTGGGTATCTAGATATTAAAGACTAAGCGAACACATAAATCTAGCAAGAAAATGCCCTGGGAACCTATTCTGAGAACCAGAAGCTTTAGGATGTATTGGATACCAAACCTAACAAATAGGTCATCAAGATGCTTCTTCTGCCATTCATTTCATGAGTTTTCCAATCAATGATTTAGGTCCAAGAAAAAAATTAATTTCGCTCATTTGTAGGGTCTGCGAGTTGGTTGTTTATGGATCTTGGGCTCTTGGAAATGCATTTGCCTTCGCGCCTAACCTACAAAAAGGAATTATAGCTGCGAAACGCATTTTTGCGATGATAGAGAGACAGCCGAAGATCAAGAATGTCAAGTATGCTTCTAGAAGGCCTTGGGTAGGACTATTTCTCGAAAATCATAACCAAATATTCAGATAAAACTATTTTTAGGATAATGGTGAGATCGAATACTCTGAAGTCTATTTTTCCTATCCTACCAGGCCAGATATACCAATTCTTAAAAATCTGGACCTGAAAATTCCCCCAGGAAAAACTATTGCCTTAGTTGGATCTAGTGGCTGTGGTAAAAGCACGATCATGCAGCTTTTGGAGAGGTTCTACGATCCTACCATTGGAGAAGTGAGCATCGACGATTCGGATATAAGCGTTATGGACCTTCAGCATCTAAGAGCTCAGTTTGCTATAGTATCTCAAGAACCTAACTTGTTCGACATGACTATAGCTGAAAATATAGCGTATGGTGTCATCCAGAATAAGACCAGCATGGCAGAAATTGTTCAAGCTGCAAAGAGTGCCAACATACATGAGTTTATCGTATCTCTGCCACTGGTATGACATAAATATTCCATATTATTCAATTCTCTGGTAATAATTAATTGAAAATTATGCAATTTTTCATATTTATTTTGAATATAATAATAGATTTGCAGACATTAACATCTCTTGCAATATCAATTCAAAAATGTTGGAAATACTAATTAATCATTCCAAGGAAAAACATCTTAGGAAAAAGTTTTCCTCACCACTGTTCTGATTTGCAATCAAAAATTGTTCAACAAAAGTTAAAATTATTTCGTTTTGTAGAGACTATTCACTAACAAATTTAATGAGATTATGAACTGTAAATTCTCAAGATAGGTATCGGGTGTATTTTTAAAGTGATAGAACTTTCGATAGGGATAACTGAGATTTGACAGAAAGTAGAACCCATGTTGTTTTGACATTTCTCTTCAGCAAGTATTGACAGATTATCATGGAAAGACTCACGCCGCAATAACGTTTACAAATTGTTGAAATTTATTTTCAAAATCAGTGTTCAATTCGCCAAATTTATAGAGCACTTCGTGAAGAAAATTGTGTTGAGTGATGATGCTCATTTCTGGTTGAACGGTTATGTAAACAAGCAAAATGGCCTTATATGGAGTGAAAACAATCCACAAGAAGATCTGCAAGTTCCATTGCATCCCGTAAAATGCACTGTATGGTGTGGAGGCACATCAGTCCATATTTCTTCAAAAACGATGCTGGAGCTAATGTTTCAATAAATGGTGCTCGTTACAGATCGATAATCAATGATTATTTGTTTCAAAATTTGAATGGTATCGACCCAGAAGTGTTTTGGTTCCAGCAAGATGGTCCTACACCTCATGCTGCTACCGTAACAATTGATTTGGCGATAACACTATTTCGTGAAATGGTCCAATTAATTGGCCTCCAAGATCATGCGACGTAACTCCACTGGATTATTTTCTTTGGGAGTTATGTCAAGTCATTGGTTTATGCTGATAAACAAGAAACAATAGACGCTTTGGAAGCCAACATAAATCGTGTTATTGATGAAATAAGGCCCGAATTACTCGAAAAAGTGGTCCAAAATTGGTCTGGTTGAATGAGGTTCCTCTGAGCTAGTCGTGGTGGACATACGCCGGAAATTATTTTTAAAACATAAATGTCATGAAATAATCTTTCAAATAAAAAAATTGGCTTCAATCTTAATTTAAATATGTTTTATTTCAATTTAAAATTCTATCACTCTAAAAAAAACACTCCATATAATTCTTGGATGGAGCAGTCCGTTACTTCGTGATAGTTCATTTTTGAATGAAATTAAATAAGAAATTATTGAGCAATTTTCAGCTATGATTCATTGATAAAATAATTAATTCCTAATATAAAATTTATTACGAATGTTTCTAGAAAAAACACCACATGATATTTTACTGAAATTCATAGTGTTATTTCCCTAACAAATTTCTGGAATGAATGAATATATCTTTCTTTTTAGAAATTATTATTTGATTCAAGCACTAATAGAAACATTCTTCATATCTTTAACAATAATTGAATGTCAATATATTTTAGTTTGAACATGGAATATTCTGTAACTTTCATGATTTTTTTTATTGAATTAATGTTATGCCAGAGAAAAACAGTAACAAAAACTGAGACATTGTGAATCATATCAATTTAATCGTAAAAATTCGAAAAAAATTCATAAATAATTATTCACTATAAAAAAAATATTAAAAAACTGGAAATCGTCGGCAGAAATATAACTTCAGACCCTCAAGAGGTGATGACATAACCCAAAGATCACAGAAAACATGTGTGAACATAAAGTAAAATTTAACCTACGACAACACGAAATAACCTCAACATCTATGAAAACTAAGTTTTTTTATGAAGAACAAGGTTGAAATGACAATCTCATAGATTCCTCATGAATTCAAATGATCCCACAATAATAGTTTCAAATTTCCACATATCGTAAATTGGATAAGATTTTTTGAAAACATTTAAATAAAAAGATATCAATATTATATTGTGTCGGGTTAAGTTTTTGTATTCTTCAACTATTTTGAATTGTGGTGATTTTATATAAGTTGATATGATTCATTCACACTATGCTTCTTCCACATTACGATAGAGGTATTAAAATGTAAGGTCGTTTCTGCGCATGTCTTTATTTGTCGATCATTTATCACCCTTCTGTCGTACCTAAGACATTACGAGGCTAAAAGGACTTATTTACTCGTAAATAGTTAGATCTAAATTTCTTTGCAGTGCTTTTATCTTTACATTAAATTTAGTTAAAATAAGAAAAGTTACAGAATATTCTGAATAAACTTCGTATCATGTTAGGGCTACGAAACACGTTTGGGAACCAAAGGCACCCAACTATCTGGAGGTCAGAAACAAAGAATAGCCATCGCCAGGGCATTGATAAGGAACCCAAGAATCCTACTATTAGACGAAGCGACCTCTGCCCTCGATAACGAGAGTGAAAAGGTAAAAAAAAACTTCTAACATCTTACATTTACCCAGTGGGTGTTACTATCATGTTCTAGATAGTGCAGGAGGCCCTGGACAGTGCGAAAAAAGATCGGACGTGCATAGTAATAGCTCATAGGCTGACAACAGTACAAGACGCAGATCTGATTTGCGTGTTGAGCAGCGGAAAGGTCGTTGAAATGGGAAGACATAACGATTTGATAGAGAAAGGCGGTCATTACTATGAATTCTACAAACTACAATCGACTGTGGTTTAGAGGAAATACCCGAGATGATTTGGCCACCATTACATAACACCAACAAGAGTCAGCAAGAGTGGCTGAGCTCGAGGAATGAAGATGATTTTCCAGTTTGGTTCCTCATGAGCGTCACTGATTTATAAATAAAATAGTTTTCTATATGTTGCGTTATTGTCAATAGAAATGAATGTGTTATAATTATATGACGGATTATTCAATTTGAATCCGAACAGATGTAAATAAAGAGTGTCTAGTGGTCTAGTTGGGGTCCTTTCATCATGACCCCAAAAATCTGTATTTTGGCGACTGTTTTGTCAAATTTTATTTAAAACATAAAATTCAATGTGTTTATATATATTCGGTTATAACAAACAATGCCAATTTCTGCCCGTGGCACTTTTATAAAATGACCCCTTATTACTGAGCAGGTGATCTGATCGAATTTTTATTTGAAGAAATAAATTCTTTGAATCTTTTCAAAGAAAAAATGTAACTTTGTTGTAGGCGTTACGATGCGCCATTCTTGAGAGAAAGGGTTTTATAAAATAATGCATTCTAGCAAAGCCACTGATATAAGGATTAGCCTCTATTAAATTATTTGAAGCAAAAAGTCAACGGTTCTGTTAGCATGACGAAGACTTTCTTTTCTCTACAGAATGACGCTTCCTGAAACTTTTAACAAAGTGTACGTCTCTTCCTCAAAAACTCTCAAAGAATATTATCTTCTAATGAATTAATTCGGCTGATAATCTTTTCCAAATATAATAAATAAAGTGTATGATTTATGGTTAGAGAAAATTCTTCGAATCTGGACAGTGCAACATACATCTCTATGACAGTTCAAAACTCAAATAAGCCCGAATAGGTTTTGTTGATCGCTGGGACATAAACAGCAAAATGATTTGCAGTGAAACACTTTATTTCCGCTTATTTTTTATTTTTCAACGACAATTGTTTCGTCAATTACATATTGACTTCGTCAGGTGAGTATGGTAACTAACTACTTTTACAAAATTATTAATTATTCAGGAATGAATAGTTGATTTTAAGATCAACTATAGTATGTCATTTTTTGTGCTGGTTTCAACATATATGATTATTTTCTCATTGAACTTTCTGAGGGAACTGTCGATATATTTCCCCATATATTTATAATACATGACAAGTTTTAGTGAAGTATCCTGAAACTTGAGCTGCATTTCAGGAAATGGCTTCTATTTATTCTTTAATACTTATGTATACAGTATTGCCTACATAATAAGCTAATAAGGTTGTCATAGTAGAAGGTTTCTATGGAAAGTTGATTGAAATTTTTCTGGACTGAATATCATTAGATTAGAACTTATTATTTGAGAATTATAGGTGGCGTTATATCATAAATAATTGTTTTCAATTGTGAATCTTTTATTTCATTAATTGACTGTGAATGTTACATTCTATAAAATCTTTAATTTTGTGAAAAAAATGAAGTTGTTTGTGATATTAATTTTTTTATGCAGAATAATGTATTCGCCATCAATTATAGACGATATCATCGTCTGAAAACTATTAGGAGTACAAATAAGTTTCCGCTGTTTTTTAACACAAATTAAATATTTATTATAGAAGAATGATTTTAAACGATGTGAGATTGCTTGCTGAGTGACTTCTAATGTTAGAGCAAGTTCTTTTTGTGTTTGAGATGAATCTTCCTCAAATAATTCCTCCAATTCTGCATCCTCGTAAATTTTTGACCTTCCACTGCGATCTTTGTCTTCTACGTCGAAATCACCGTTTTTAAACTTTTGAAACCACTCTCGACACGTTCTCTCACTCAAAGCACCCTCACCATATGCTTCTACGAGCAATTGATGCGCCTCAGCAGCAGGTTTCTTTAAATTATAGAAGTAAACTAATATTTCCCGCAAATTATGTTGTTCTTGAATGTCCAAACTATTTTTTAAGCCGGTTATCATCTGCGAAAGCTAACCGAAACTCCGTGCCGAGCCATCTACAATAAAACGGCGGAAACTTATTTGTACTCCTAATATAAAAATGCTATTGAGGAATATATCGAATAACATATTTCCTATCACATATAGACAGTATCATTGCCAGAAAACTACAAAAATGCTATTTAGAAATAAACTGAATTATTCTTCATCAAAAATAGATGGTATCTTTGCCAGAAAACAGTATAAAAATGCTATTTATGAAATATATTCCAAATTGAAAACTGACAAAACATTCAATTCTCTCTCAGCTACTCTGGTATATCATCTCTGTAAAGAAAGAAGTTCCTTAATAACATAGACATTAACATATCCTTCTGAAGTAATCATTTTTGCGGAAAAATTGCAGAATACCAAACCTAAAATAAATAAATCATGTTATAAGGTGTTTACCAATTATCGTATGTTATTTGCCCAAAAACTTATATCAGACAAACCGGAAGGTCCTTTGATAATAAAATGAATAAACTCGGGCGATTAAGTTGGATACTATGTATGCAGAACATTTAATATCAAAAAGCATGATTTTGATGACCGTTGTATTAAGATTTTTGCATGAGGAAAACAAAGGCCTGAAGCTGAAAGCTTTTAGATAAAAGGATCAAGAAATTTTGGCAACTTACGAAAAAACCAGACAGAGTTATTGAGTTCACCTCTATTGGGTCTATTCTCTTAGGAATCTGGTGGTTTGTCCAAAAGTACTAAAAATTTTATTATATCCCTATATCAAAACTCTTGAATTCACTTAAATTAAATACCAAATTTGTGACTAATTCTCTAAAATCTGCTTAAATATTATCTAACTTAACTTTCATAACACAAAATTAGTTTATCTATATCAGATAAAATACGATCCATACGATTTTAAAGAACAATCTTGACCTGTATTTTCAGTAATGAATGTGACATGAATTCTTTCGTGTACAGGAAAGGGAACCATTTAAACGACAAAGATAACATGTGGGCATGACAAAACCTTGAAAAATGTTAATGATCCACATATCAATGAACCTCCGATGTAATTTTTGCATATCTATACGTCACTTGGTTTGTAAGAATGAAATTAGATAACTATGCTAATACCCAAACGCGTGTTGTTGGATAGGTACTCTTTAAGTTCTGATCTTTGTTTAATTTAGAATTTAATTCGTTTCCATTAAAATTCATCAATAGAAACAAAAATTCTAGAGAATGCTACCAGATTTACAATACCAAACTTCAACTGTAATGAGAAAGCAACTACACTTTTTTGAAAATCAACTTTGATTTTCATTCATTCTACGGAGTGTTAAAACTAAAATCGGTAAATTATTTCGAAAATGCGGTTCAATAGGTTGATTAATGATTGGTACTACTGGGAGAATGGGTGTGCCATTTTCTTCGAAAGACTTCTCTCTTCCACAGCACGCTTTCGATGTGGAAACTACCGTTGGACTGAAGTAAAAAGTTGGCGAAAGAGAAATCCTTAATCGGTATATGGCTGTAGTGATCGATATTTCGTTGAGTATCAAACAATTTCAGATTTATGCTAAGGTGACATTGCAGACTAAAAAAAACTTTTGGGGTTTTTTGTTTGATCCATTCAGTAGTGAGTTACAGGGTGTTAAAGTGGAAGTCTTTGATAAAGGCGAAATGCATGCCAAGCGGTTGAAATTGTGTATGATGTTTATGGTCCCGAAACTGTAACAGATAATTATGTGCAATTTTAGTTTCGTCGATTCCGAATTCCATCGTCGAAAATGTCGATAAAATCACAGAAATAATCATTGTTGACCAGCATGTTAGTGATCGTAGCATCGCCCAGGTGCTAAAGATCGACCATAAAATACTTTTAAATCATTTGCGCAAAGTAAGCTTCAAAAAGAAGCTCGATGTTTGTGTGCCACACCAATTAACACCAAAAAACATGATGGATCGAATTTTTATCTACGAGACCTTGGCCAAACGGAATGAAATCGAGCCATTTCTTAAATGGATGGTGACTAGGGATGAGTAATGGGTCACACACGACAGTATTGTGTGAAAACGAACGTGGTCAAAACGCGGTGAAGCAGCTCAAACGCTAACCAAACCAGGACTAACGCTCAGGAAGTTTCCATTGTGAATTTGGTGGGACTGGGAAGGAATCACTTATTATGAGTTGCTTCTATATGACCAAACACTGAATTCATATATCTTCTGTCAACAACTGGACCGTTTGAAGCTAGCGTTTGACCAGAAACGGCCAGAAATGACCAACAGAAGAGGTGATATGTTCCTTCAGGACAACGCCAGGCCACACGTGTCTGTAGTGACGCGCTAGCAACTCCGGTAGCTTGTTTGGAAAGTTTTAATGCATCCAGCATATAGTCCGGACCTGTCACCAAGCAACTATTATCTTTTTCTCGCATTGCAAAACATCCTGAGTAATAAGAAACTGGTATCAAGTGAAGATTGTGAAAATTGATTACTAGAGTTTTTCGCCAAATAGGACCAAGACTTCTATGAGAAGGCAGTATGAAGCTACTTTTGAAATGGCAACAAATTATTGAACAAAACGGTGCATATTTCACCCAAATCAAACAATCTGAAACATGTTAAATAAAGTCCTGAAGTTCACGCAATAATAAGGGATTTTTTTCTCCAAACCTATCAATTGAGAGCGTTTCATCCCCTGCAACCGTAAATTTCTTCATATTAAAGTGAAAAATCAAAACTTTCCTTAAATTCATTAATGTTGCCCTGAAACTAACATGTTCGAAAACCTCAAGATTCAGTTCACAATAAAACATGAAAAACTGTTTATAAATCAGAGAAAGAAGAACTAAAACGAAGGCTGAACCTTTATGAAACAATGTTGATCCTCATATCCATTTCCTCGTAGACGTTTCAACATATTACTATCTAACGATCTGAAGTCGTGCAAAATGGATCTAGCAAGTATTATAATTATCACAGGCATTATATAACTCTTCGTAAATAATAAGGTTTCACAATTGCTGGAATACCGGGGAATATATAACGCCTAATCACGCTACTCATGTGTTCTCGTCCTTTATTATTGAAATGGAACGCAGGTTTCCTGCTTGAAGTCTAACGGAATTTATTGGAAAATACGTTGAAGATGGTAAATTATCTCAGGCTCTTCACAATTTGCTTCGAATTCTATAGATAGGAATTCATTGTCATTGTCATTATCATTAATTAAATGATATAGATATATCTTGATTTCCATTTATTATGAATTTAAACATAACGCGTTTCCTTACATTGTAGCTTCGCCGAATGTTTACAAACAACTCGCTAAAAAATTGGATACAAATGATATTTGAAGGAAGTTCAAATCGTGTCGGCTTTTACTTGATGAATTTAGAAGTATCGAAATACCCGCCAATACCAAATTAGTCTTATTCGATGTAGTAAATTTATTTCCTAAGGTACCTTCTGAAGATGTTACAGCTCCCATTGAAGGAATACTATTCGAAATTATGTATTATTATTATCCTTATACTCCTTGATCTTCTGTGAAGATCTCTCAGAAGCTTTTTCAGCTTGTGCGATTTAGGAGTAATAAAATCAGATATCATACACTTATTACAAATTTGCTTAAATCAAAATTATTTCAGTTTAAATGGCGACTACAATAGTACAGACAGAAGGCTTAAATATGGAAAAACCCTTGAGACCACTTTCATCTGATATCTTCATGAGTAGATTGGAAAAAACAATTTATGAAAAAAATCGCTAACAAGATAGTTGTTTCGTACCCAGATAAATGAATTGGTCATCTGCGTACCATTTTATGGCCTCTACGTTTGATTTTTTTTTTACTGGGATGGCCTAACAGACGAGGTCTACTCTGTGCCAATCAGAAATCTTGAAGAGTTACATAGACACGTTCAAAGATTTCCGAACAGTAACAAGGGGGACTTCTGAAGAGAGCGTTTATTCGTAGATGTCACGTAATAATGTATCAAAGTAGGTGGCAGACAATTCGAACATTTATTGTAATACTATGGACATTGTACATACTGAATATCACATTAAAGTATAACTTCTTCCTCACGAATTCCAACGAACTACCTGCTCAAAACAGTGTAAAACAAAAAACCATTTAATTTCAACTTTGATTCCCTGAGTAAGTGAAATGAATAATTATTTAAATATTTCAATATTAGCCTTATACATATTTAATTTCAAAAAATTATATTCAATAACTTCAGAAATTAAATTGAAATAATGTCATATAACTACCACTTATATCAAACGACATATAAAATAAACATTCATTATAAGACATCCAAATGATATAACAAAATCCAATAAATAAAAATTGTTAGCCAAAATTCTATAAATTAAATATTTTGAATAGACAAAATTTTGTTTCTGCTGATCAATCAAACAATTAAAATATTTAATTTATAGAATTTTGGTTTACAATTTTCATTTATTGGATTTTGTTATATCATTTGGATGTCTTATAATGAATGTTTATTTTATATGTCGTTTGATATAAGTATTATATGACATTATTTCAACTTAATTTCTGAAGTTATTGAATATAATTTTTTGAAATTAAATATGTAGAAGGCTAATATTAAAATATTTAAATAATTTTATACACCTTTTATCAAGTATTAACCTCTATTTATGTTGTGAAATGAATAAGTTTTCATCACTATGTTGCGTTGCTTTTATGAAGCCCTCATCATCATGTACAGATTCAGAGAAACAATTATCGAATCTTCAATATTCTGTTATTCAAGAGAATTTGCTCCTTCTGGATATTACGAGCAATAAATTCGTATTTACATTAGTTATAAAGATGCATTGCACCATTTTGAAATCTGCATAAAAGGCGCAAAAAAAATCAGAAAATTTCAGAGAACTAAAATTAAATCCAACAAATACTTTTCACAGATCGGTGAAACTATTGTCTAAAGATTACAAGAATGTTTTTAGTGTTAAAAACCCAAAAAGTTTAAATGTAGCGAGTCCTACACAACCTGTACTTTATGGACTTGGCATAATAAATTGTACTTCTCCGTATACTGTCAAAAATTCTTCAGAATTAATTGAGAAAACAGAGCAGCCTAAATTACCAAACAAATGCAAATTCGTGTCATTCGACGTGAAAAACCTATTTATTCACTTCTATTCCAACTGATAAATTCAAAACACTGCTAAAAGCTATAACCAATAACAGCCATTTATCACAAAACAATAAAAAAATCTTTTCAAAATCTTAGAAGTGTGTTTAGAACAAAATTATTTTAAATTCAATAATAAATACTTCAAACAAATTGATATCCTACCAATGGGAAGTCCAACAAGTCCACGTTTAGCTGAACTATTTATGTCTTACTTTGAAAAATTATTATTCGCCAACACTAAAAATGATGAGTTGATAAAACTCGTTCACTTTTGGGCTAGATATGTATCGGGTGTTTTTTTTAGAGTGATAGAACTTTAAATTGAAATAAAATACATTTAAATTAAGATTGAAGCCAATTTTGAACTATCCCATCATCAGAGTTGTCTGATAGTCTGATAGTTCATTTCCCGAAACTCGAGTCACAAGAAAATGTATAATATATATTTTTATTGGTAGTAAAACATAGTAATTTCTACTATTTGTTTCAATTATGATCAACTACCAAATAGTACCGGCTGAAACAATTCAGTATTTTGTTCAATTTTTAGTTCACCTGATCGTGAGATACCTTGAAATTGCAATCTCGACAAATGCAAAAATTTTCGAATTTTGTGATAGTGAAATATAATAATTTATAAAACTCATTCTAATTATGACCAATTACCAAATAGTAACTACTGAAAAAGTTCAATATATTGGGTCGAGTTGAGAATAATCGCTAATAATTCTAGGAAGTGAATAGAAAGTGGACAACTTTATTTTTACTTTACTTTCCGAAAATTCAAAAGAAATCTTCTTCCAAGAACTGAGATGTAATTACATTTAGAAACTCCTGAGTACGCTACTGACCTAATGAAACATTTCGAAAAGATTTTGATAAGTTTAACAAATAAATGATTGAGAATATTTAACAGCGTAAATATGCAATGTTCATAATGATTTTGTCGTAAGAAGTAAGTATTTTTGCATCTATATGAAACTTCTTGTATACATTTCGAATATAAACACATGAAAACTTCAACATGACTTCAGAAGATTTAAATGAAACAATTTTTTGAAGTGCATATGAATGATAAAAATTCTGTTAATCTTACACACAGTTCAGTTATTTCGCAATAAAAATTACCAGGATGAATGATGGTTTTTTAACAAGATATATCATATTTTGAAAAAATCGATATTGGTGATTTTATGATAGTAATAAAGATAAAAATATGATGAAAGCACCAACGTAAAATTCTCAACACTGTCAGTTCAAACAGTTTTCATAACATTTCATATTATAAAGGTTTATAAATGAAATCCATATCTTGTATAAATATTAATGATATTAATATATGCACTTGGATAATATTTCATTTTTAAGCATTTGAACAATTAAATGTCAAGGGACTAAACGTCAACCTTGAAACCAGCCATGAAGTAATCGAACGTATACTGTCGAATATTTATGATAGGATCATAGCGAAAGTTTTCGACATGAAAAGCAGATACCATTGTAAACAGAGAAAATTTCAAGCAGATCAAAATATCTCCATAACTCTCAAACTATGATGAATGGTTTGATTGAGTACGATCTCCCATGAAGAATTTCAAGTCAATCATTTAAATAGGTACTTTCATGATTTCTTACACACCTCGGTAAGGTAATTAAATGTCAAAGAACCGTGCAATGACCTAGAAAATAGTCATATAATGGTTTCAAGGAGAACAAACGCTTTTAATGTTGGCAATTCTCAGGGGAAACCAATTTTTGCACAACATCCTATTATAAGTCACAATTTAAAAAGACCACCGCTGTTCCCAAACATAACTGACGTTTTTTTAAGTTTTAAATATCATATAGATTTATTCTGTTAACCTCCTACAAATTTAAATTAAAAAAAAATTTTATTCAAAAACAAGAATTAAATTAAATGAATGTCTTTAGAACACACTATGTCCATTTAGTAGACATATAGAATTAATACTTAAAAAATGAATTTCAATATGATAAAATTAAAAAAACAAAATTTAACTCGCCGAGTTTGTTCTTTATTTGATAATTTTCACGTGATATGCAAATGCAGTTCTCTCAGAAAGAGATATGAAAAAATATCGATATTTGTTTAATAACCGAAACCGAGTTTACGCTGCCGTATTAAAAAGAGCACATATTTTTATGTGTGACAAGTTTAACGAAATAAGTATCGTTCCAATTTTAGTATATGTGACGTCGAAGCGAAATGGGTAATTGCATGAAAAAATATTGAGATAAAAATCAGGAAAAGTTAAATTTCTATTTGACAATGATAATATATGTAATTGTCATTATAAAATAAAACACTTGTTTACATTTTCTACTTTATTTTTGGTATTGACGTACGTTTCGTCTTTGCTAGAAAGACTTCATCAGAATACGAAGTAACAGTTGTTGTACAATGAATTTATAAGATTTTTTACAGAAGGTGTACATGTGTTTTTAATTGTTCGTCGGGTTGGTTTTCTCAAAGAATATTCCCTTCAGAATCGTGTTCACTCGATCCCTTGTAAATATTGAATAGAGGAGTGTAATAAAAATCTATTTGTTCATTTACTAGGTTATTGCTGTTTTTATGTTTATTTATTTCGTAAATTTCCCATAAGTTCAATTTTAGACCTCTATTTTCAACATGTAGAATTTCTATTTCTTTTGTGAAAGAATGGTTATTTTCAAGAAGGTGTTTAGCATAATGTGAAACTTTTTTATTTTTATCGAAACTTCTTTTATGTTCTGTTAGGCGTGTACCGAAATTTCTACCTGTTCTACCAATATAAATCTTTGGGCAATCTGGGCAAGTGAGTTTATATACACCTGATAATTGAAGTTTATCCATACTGTTTTTATTGTTTTTGATGTATTTGCTAATAGGATTGTTTGTCTTGAAAGAGACTTTAATATTTTCTTTTTTGAGTAGGTTTTTTAGTTGAATACTAATGTTTCCGAGATATGTGAGGCTAACGTTTTTGTGTTCAGATAGATCAGATGTTACTGGATAAATTTCTTTTATTGTGTTTTTGTGTATACGTTGGTTAATTAAATTATCTATTAGAGATGGTCAATTTCCAAAAAGAAAAATGTATAATTAAACAAATAGCTTACAACAATGGATATAATACATCTCTAATAGATAATTTAATTAACCAACGTATACACAAAAACACAATAAAAGAAACTTATCCAGTAACATCTAATCTATCTGAACACAAATACGTTAGCCTCACATATCTCGGAAACATTAGTATTCAACTAAAAAACCTACTCAAAAAAGAAAATATTAAAGTCTCTTTCAAAACAAACAATCCTATTAGCAAATACATCAAAAACAATAAAAACAGTATGGATAAACTTCAATTATCAGGTGTATACAAACTCACTTGCCCAGATTGCCCAAAGATTTATATTGGTAGAACAGGTAGAAATTTCGGTACACGCCTAACAGAACATAAAAGAAGTTTCGATAAAAATAAAAAAGATTCACATTATGCTAAACACCTTCTTGAAAATAACCATTCTTTCACAAAAGAAATAGAAATTCTACATGTTGAAAATAGAGGTCTAAAATTGAACTTATGGGAAATTTACGAAATAAATAAACATAAAAACAGCAATAACCTAGTAAATAAACAAATAGATTTTTATTACACCCCTCTATTCAATATTTACAAGGGATCGAGTGAACACGATTCTGAAGGGAATATTCTTTGAGAAAACCAACCCGACGAACAATTAAAAACACATGTACACCTTCTGTAAAAAATCTTATAAATTCATTGTACAACAACTGTTACTTCGTATTCTGATGAAGTCTTTCTAGCAAAGACGAAACGTACGTCAATACCAAAAATAAAGTAGAAAATGTAAACAAGTGTTTTATTTTATAATGACAATTACAACTGATTTCTACCAAGTAACGGCCCAATCTATCATAGATAATATATGTTTCTGATAAGTAGGCATAATAAAAATTATGTCAAATAACAAATGATTCATTATAAATTTATCAGTATTACTTGGTGAAGGTTAAATTAGCAATTTAAAAATGAGAATATTGTGAAAACCTTTACAAAATTTAATAATTAAATCATTGACTCCAACAATTTTTTTCATATCTCAATATTGAAATTGTATTTATTTCAAAATGAAACGATATTATAATTTTTATTTCTCTTTGAGTATCTTGCAATCTTTTCAGTTCTCTCTGCTATATAAGTTAATAAAATATATTGTGTTTCATTGATATTCGTAATTTTAAAGTCTACTAATGTTATTGTCTGTTTGTATTCGATTTTCTTCAATAGAAGTTTGGAAGGCATTAGTTGATTATATTTGTTTAATGAGCTCATAGTACTCATGAGTACTCATAGTAAAAATTTTCTTGTTTCATACTTTTGTTGACTATTGATCCATATGACTGATGTTGATAGGGATGATTTAAGATTAAATGTAGAGCAATATTTGCATGTTTTGTTTTGTAACATTTAAATTCACAAAATTCATGCTTTGATACTTCTTTTTTAAAGGGACAGCATGATTTCACAAAGAAACAATTTTATTAGTTCCTGGTAATTTCCCAATGAAGATTGTTATCTTAGTTATTCAAAAATTACAAATATCGATTCTATAAAATATTGTTAATTTTTATATTAATACTACTAATTATTGAGAAACATCTCAGAAATTTTCACTTATAATACCACAAGAGCTTCAAAATTATCGGGTATTTCCCGATAGGTTCGTTGCAAACAAATGAAGGAGTCAAGTTTTTCAGGTTAAAAAATCACGAGCGCGAAGCGCGAGTGATTTTTCCTGAAAAACTTGACGACTTTATTTGTTTGCAGGGAACCTCGAGGGAAATGCCAGATAATTTTGAAGCTCGTGTGGTATTCGGGGGATTATTTTTCCGTCCCAAATATACTTTTCTTGAAGTGATTTGGCAGTCTGATTCCACATTGTTTTTATTGTACCTTCCTTATAGTCTTCTCCATCCATTTTCTTCATATTGTAAGCGTAATCTTTCATAATGTTTGCCAATTGCGCTTCACTCGTTTCAGCACTCAATGTGTGTTCCCTCTCAGTACAAAAAGTAGTAAATTGGTTCCAAACTGTTTTTTTTTTGCCTTCTCCGTATTAATGGGAACATTTCCTTTGACTTTTTTATCGATGGTGGACAGAGAACAAACTCCAAATCGACTCATTTTCATGCAAAATCTCCAATTTTCACAATTGAATTCAACCTGTCAGTTTGACGTGTGGTTAATTTGACTGGATCATGTTTTGTTTTTTATATATAGCAACTACCAGAGAAAATAATCAAAAAATTATCAGTATAATACCATGTAGCTTGTACCACGTGACGTCGAATGGTGCAATTCTATTGGTCGACATTTGGGTCGGAAAAATAATCAGGATAAATAAATTGACAAATAAATAGGCGGTTGAAACTTGATGCTTCAATGGAGTTTAAAACATGTAAATGTCTATCTAATGTGTTTATTATAGATTTGATACACACACTGTATCTATCATTCGCAATTAGTTGAATGATTACCGTAAATAATAAACAAACGTGGTGTTTGTATGGAATATTTTCACTGGAGTTTATTTACAGAACGTTCCTAAAAAAATGGATTTTGAATATGATAAAATTAAAAAAACAAAATTTAACTCATCGAGTTTGTTCTTTATTTGATAATTTTCAAGTGATCTGCAAATGCAGAAGAGTTCTCTCAGAAAGAGATATGAAAAAATATCGATATTTGTTTAATAACCGAAACCCAGTTTACGCTGCTGTATCAAAAAGAGCACATATTTTAATGTGTGACAAGTTTAATGAAATTAGTATCGTTCAAATTTTAGTTTGTGTACCGCCGAAGCGAAATGGGTAATTGCATGAAAAAATATTGAGCTATATAAGTTAATGAAATATATTGTGTTTCATTGATATTCGTAATTTTAAGATATACTAATGTTATTGTTTGTTTGTATTCGATTTTCTACAATACAAGTTTGGAAGGCATTATTTGATTCTATTTGTTTAATGAGCTCATAAAACTCATGAGAACTCATAGTAAAAATTTTCTTGTTTCATAGTTATGTTGACTATTGATCCATATGACTGATTTTTTTTAAAATTTGAATATCAAAACAAATTGAAATATGTTTATCTTCTACAATTTTAATTTCCAAAAGAATTTTTTTATTCAAAAAACTTTTAGAATTAAATTAATGTCTTAAACAAGCACCGCTTACATTTAATAGACGTATATAATCAAAACTCAATATACAATGTCAAATGAAATAAATAACCCAACAGATATACGAAAGTAATTAAAATTAATAAATAAATATTCAAAGGAGACAAAATTTTGTTTCTGGTTTTATCTTAAGAAATACTACTTGCCTTATAAAAACATGATCACACTTGAAGGACTTTCCAAAGAATATAATTTATTCGAAATATTTAATACATTTAAATATTCGAACAAATTATTTCAAAAATCTCTAAAAAATGTGAATATTTATTTATTAATTTTAATTACTTTCGTATATCTGTTGGGTTATTTATTTCATTTGACATTGTATATTGAGTTTTGATTATATACGTCTATTAAATGTAAGCGGTGCTTGTTTAAGACATTAATTTAATTCTAAAAGTTTTTTGAATAAAAAAATTCTTTTGGAAATTAAAATTGTAGAAGATAAACATATTTCAATTTGTTTTGATATTCAAATTTTGTTATATTTCTTCTATCAAGTAAAAAGCCTTTCTATTTTATTTCATATGACTGATGTTGATAGGGATGATTTAAGATGAAATGTAGAGTACTATTTGCATGTTTTGTTTCGTAACATTTAAATTCACAAAATTCATGCTTTAATACTTCTTTTTTAAAGGGACAGCATGATTTCACAATGAAACAATTTTATTTGTCCGTGGTAATTTCCCAATGAAGATTGTTATCTTAGTTATTCAATAATTCCAAATATCAATTCTATAAAATAGTGTTAATTTTTATATTAATACTACTAATTATTGAGAAACACGTATCTCATAAATTTTCAGGATAAATAAATTGACAAATAAATAGGCGGTTGAAACTTGATGCTTCAATGAAGTTTAAAACATGTAAATGTCTATCTAATGTGTTTGTTATGGATTTGATACACACAGTGTACGATCATTCTCAATTAGTTAAATGATTACCGTAAATAAAAAACAAACGTGGTGTTTGTATGGAATATTTTCACTGGAGTTTATTTACAGAACGTTCCTGAAAAATGGATTTCAATATAATAAACTGAAATGGGAATTAAAGAAACAAAATTTAACTCATCGAGTTTGTTATTTATTTGATAATTTTCACGTGATCTGCAAATGCAGTTCTCTCAGAAAGAGATATGAAAAAATATCGATATTTGTTTAATAACCGAAACCCAGTTTTTTTTATGTGTGACAAGATTAACGAAATTAGTATCGTTCGAATTTTAGTATATGTACCACCGAAGCGAAATGGATAATTGCATGAAAAAATATTGAGAGAAAAATTAGGAATAATTAAATTTCCATTTGACAATGATAATATATGTTTCTGATAAGTAGGCATAATGAAAATTATATTAAATAACAAATGATTCATTATAAATTTATCAGTCTTACTTGTTGAAGGTTAAATTAGCAATTTAAAAATGAGAATATTGTTAAAACCTTTAAAAAATGTTAAATAATTGAATCATTGTCTCCAAAATTTTGTTTCATATATCAATATTGAAATTGTATTTCTTGCAAAAACATTCCATTCAATGAAACGATATTATAATTTTTATTTCTTTTTGAGTATCTAGCAATCTTTTCAGTTTTCTCAGCTATACAAGTTAATGAAATATATTGTGTTTCATTGATATTCGTAATTTAAAGGTAGACTAATGTTATTGTTTGTATACGTTTTTCTTCAATAGAAGTTTGGAAGGTATTATTTGATTCTATTTGTTTAATGAGCTCATAGTACTCATGAGTACTCATAGTAAAAATTTTCTTGTTTCATAGTTATGTTGACTATTGATCCATATGACTGATGTTGATAGGGATGATTTAAGATGAAATGTAGGATAATATTTGCATGTTTTGTTTTGTATTATTTGAATTCCCAAAATTTATGCTTTAATACTTCCTTTTTAAAGAGATGGTTTGGCACCATTCATTTCTGAATCTCAATAACAAAACTGTTTTTGTTAATTCAGGATGAAAATTATATTGAATAGAAAATAATCAAGATGCATTGAACTCAAATACTTTCTATGGTCCATACATATATCTGCCACGAAATTAAAAAACAAGCCAACAATTGTGTTTATCCGGTGGAACCTAACTGTCATAATTCTCAAGCCTCTTCAAGTCTACCACCAAAACAAATAAAAAAAACCGCTGTCACTCACCTGACGGAGCATCTTCGAAGCCGCCCCCCTCTTCCTCCTGCCAATTCGTGTGCTGCACTATGACGTCATTGTCCGGCACGAACACCGTCGTGTCCGACGTCACGACGCTGACCTGTTGATACGGAGACCTAGCTGTGAGCGCGGACGCCGGTTCCTGCGTAATCATCACGAGACTCGTATACCTAGCCGCATTTCGACCCGCCACAGTCCCTTCCGTCGGTTCTAAGGTAACTGAGACACCTGGTGCTGACGCCCGCGCGCTGCCACAACACGACGACGGCGATTTCTCCTGCACAAACTCCCCCACCACGCCGACAGCTCCGCCGGACCGGATCTCGCTGCCGTTCCGATCGCTGGACACCGTGCCCGACGCCCCGTCGTGCTCCAGGTCCGCGCGCTCCGCCGGATCGTACTCTAAGTCGCTGGGAGTCCGGGACGTAGACAAGAGGTCCGATAGGTTCACGCTGGAGGACGTGGAGGCCTCCGTCTTGGCCTCATCCTGCTCCTCTTGCTTGTTCGCGCCCGCATCGTCGGTTTCACCTGGGGGATATTGCACTTTTACGTTATCTATCGATTCTTTGTTATCTGGCTTATCTTTGGCTTCGATGTCGGTCGGATTAGGCACTTGAGGGACACAATCACTTTCCGTTGGTTTCACTTGGTCGTTTGCGTCCGGTAAATACTTAATATTTTGGAGGATGACGGTGCAATCTAATTCGGTATCCGTGTCGTTATCAGACGAATCACTATCACTAGAAGATGACCGTTGCGATGATGACGAATCCATGTTTTTGTTCACGACGAAAACCTTCGAGAACTTCTTGGATTTCTGATCCGTTCCGGTGTCATCGCTGTCCGTGTCGGACGTGCAGGACGACGTCAAGTCTTCACGTATCGAATTCTGCGATGCTCTACCGTCTTCCTCGTCGCAACTGCTCAAGTTGCTGCTAGGCAGGGCATCGTCGCTTTCTCTCGCACCATCTCTACCGTTCACGTTATAAACTCGAGTAACACAACTTTTCCTCCTTTCGTTATACTCCGAATCGTCTGTTTCGGTCGAAGAACTCGATGAATCAGCGTACCTGTTCTCCGATTCCAGGTAACCGGACACTTCCCCGTCGTCCTGCGGGACGTGCTGGGAGGCCAGCGTGCACGCGTCGCCCTGGTCCATCTCCATCGACGTTACCGCTTCATAGTCGGCGTTTGGCACGACTGCTCGCTCCACCACGGTCGGCGGAGTTCGATCGCTCGTTTGCGACGGTACGGTATCACCTGCGTTGCCCACCAGTGGCCAAACTAGGGCCGCACTATTCAAGAACGGCCACAGGTTGCGCGGGAATATCCTCAGTCTGGCCAACGCCTGTTCGCCCCCGAGTTGTTGCTGTTGCTGCGCCGCGTAGAACTTCATGGCCTCCTGTGCGGTCCACATGGTCGGGATTGGTACCGGAATTGGCACAGGTACAGGAATTGGTATATACTGGGTGGAGGAGCCACAACTTCGACACGGTGGTACCTGCTGTCTCTGTTCCACTTCCGTTTTATGCTTACACTTTAAGGCGACGTCATCCATAACCTTCTCTACCTCGTTGCTACCTTCTTCCGAATCCCTTTTACAAGCGTAGATACTATCAGACGAAGCAGGAGACCCTGTGTCTATCCTAGCGTAATCATCATCAGTCCCTGTATCGGATTCCCGTATGCTCTTCCTGTAGACCAACGGAGAACCAATCGGAGACTCTATCAACCCCCTCCTGTACACTCTAGGGGAGCTAAACGGCGAATTCCAACTCAACACTGGTCTAGCCACCGCACTAGGTTCGAAATAATCCCAATCGCACTCTTCGATCGGAAAACTGGAGGCCGTAGACGAACTGTCGTTGTCATCCACGTCTTCCTCTTTGGAGGAACTGTCGCTGCTGATGAAGACTAGTTTGTACTCGTCGTTGTCTGGCGTCAGGATGTCCACCAGGTCTGAATCCGTGCGTCGCCAACCTATTTCGAGAGATACAATGCGGTGTTTAGTGAATTTGCGGGATTCTGGTTCGATTCCTTCCTCCACCATGTTAGCCGGTCTTGTTATGACGCCCACGACGGGCGTCCGTTATGGGCATCGCGTTGAAAAGTGGATGTAATGGGTTTTTGTTAGTGATATCATACGACCGTCACCGTGGACTGAGTTATTCGGATATTGTTTCGGATCTGGTTAGTATATCGGGCAGGTTATTTATTGTTATTGGAAACTGTCGAGGTTGTGCGTGTCATCCGATATGAGGTATTGCAACTCTACTACTGGTACGTGCTGTCTTAACTGTTGGAAGGTGTTAGTCGATTGAATGGAGAAAATACAGGTTGTTTCACGACGATAATCTATAAGTATCTTAATCGATGTTGAAGATTCAAATTATATATATCTTATAGAATTATTTAAATATTTTAATATTAGCCTTCTACATATTGAATTTCAAAAAATTATATTTAATAATTATAACTTCAGGAATTAAATTAAATTAATATCATATAATATATCAAACGACATATAAAATAAACATTCATTATAAGACATCCAAATGATATAACAAAAATAAAAATTGTTAACCAAAATCCTATAAATTAAATATTTTGAGTAGGCAAAATTTTGTTTCTGTTTATCAATCGTATAAAAACAGATATCTTTCAAAAATGTTTAACATAATCTTAAGAATTTCATCATAAGACTATCTTACTTAGAATATTCAATATTATTGGATATCTACCAAAGTTACTTTTTATAAAATCCCAAGATATGTAAAAACATTACTAAAAAACAAGTTTTAAGAGAGACTTTGCTTCGTCAGTACTCATTTATATTCATATTCAATAAAATATAACATCAATCAACAACAAATATTTACTCACCTTTTAACAATTCAGACAGCTTCTGGTAAATGAATACTGAAAATTTAAATTTTAATGTTAACTCAAATAAATAATTCTGTGGTTTATCATTGATCTAAAAGATTGAAAGGCAATATTAAGGAAACCAAATAATTATATATTATGAATAAAATAAAATAAATAGAGGTTATTACTTGATACAACGTATATAAAATTATTTAAATATTTTAATATTAGCCTTTTACATATTTAATTTTAAAGAAAAATTGCCTTTCAATCTTTTAGATCAATGGTAAACCACAGAATTATTTATTTCAGTTAACATTACACTCCATTTAAAAATGTTTCAGTATTCATTTACCAGAAGCTTTCTGAATTGTTAAAAGGTGAGTAAATATTTGTTGTTGATTGTAATATATTTTATTGAATATGAATATAATTGAGTACTGACGAAGCAAAGTCTCTGTTAAAACTTGTCTTTTAGTAATGTTTTTATATATCTTGAGATTTTATAAAAAGTAACTTAGATATCCAATAATATTGAATATTCTAAGTAAGAAAATTTTATGATGAAATTCTTAAGATTATGTTGAACATTTTTGAAAGATATCTGTTCTCATGAGATTTATAAGCAGAAACAAAATTTTGTCTATTCAAAAATGTAATTTAAAGGATTTTGGTCAACAATTTTTATTTCTTGGATTTTGTTTTATCATTTGGATGTCTTATAATGAATGTTCATTTTATATGTCGTTTCATATAAGTGGTACTTATATGACATTAATTTAATTTAATTTCTGAAGTTATAATTACTAAATATAATTTTTTTAAATTAAATATCTAGAAGGCTAATATTAAAATATTTAAATAATTTTATATACCTTCTATCAAGTATTAACCTCCATTTATTTTATATTATATTTTATAGAATAAACAATATAAACTAAAGTCTACGAATTATCTAATATTAAGTTTTAACCTATACAGGATGTTTCTTCCAGAAAAATTAATGGACTTAGTGAACATGTTAACAATTTTATAGAAAAAAAGACATTCGTATTATATCTTTCACAGTTTGTTCAGAATCATGATATTTGTTTCGACCTTGAAGGGATATAAACAGTACATAAGCTAATGATTAGAATTTGAAAATTCGTTGAATTTTCTTTGTTCTCAGCGAATTATTATCCATCAGTTTACTATTTTGAATAATTTAGAGTAAATTACAGCTGGTCCATCGAAAATACTTTCATTATCATAAACAATTTGTAGATTCTTGATTTTGCAAAATGGACATCCTGTGTTCTTCGCTTCTATCTTGCAAACAATGGCCTGTCTACCCTACATGGGTTCAATTACAGTCATCGCATTTTAATTTGTAGATCCCCGAGTTGGAAATATATGGAATCCTTTCTTATTGCTCACCATCCTAGTTAAACTACTCCTATTTACAATTAAAGAATAAATTACCATTTCATGATCATCATAAGAAATATAACATTTCTTTCATATTAATCATTCATATTTATATAGATTGTTTCTGAATGATTGCAATTATTTGAACAAGATTCTAAAAATTACAAATTTCTAAATACGTATTTTCCGTCTCACAAAATGTGTGAACCTAAATTTTTCACAGTAGGTACGTAGTAACTTCTAAAAACTTTGCTCCCTTTATTCTAGTGCCAAAGAAACTTCCGGTGTCCAAACATAAATGAAAAAATCACATTTGTCAGGTTGTTTATCAATTGTAATGCGGTACTTAGTCGAAAACTTATATTGGACAATTCGGAAGGTCCTTTGACACTAGAATAAAGGAGCACCGACGCTGTTTCCTCAATAATAAGTTGGATTCTACGTATACGAAACATCTAGTAAAAGAGAAACAAGATTTTGCATAAAGAAAATGAGGTTTTGAAGCTTAACCTTTTGAAAAGTTAAAAATGAACCGTTTTAGAAATTCAGGGAATTTTTTTAATGAACAAACTGAGTTAATCTAACCTCTATCAGATCTATTCATCCGGGGACCCGATAATTTTACCAACAGTAATAAAAAAAATTATTTTACCCTTATTTCAAAGCAGAAACCATTTAAATACAGTATGTTATAATTTTTTTAGACCAGTTATTTATAAGCATTTGAATAAGGTACCATATAAACGAGAATGGGTTTTTCGCGTTTTCCAGCTAAACGGTGAGCTTTACAGCAGAAATAGTTCAGGCAAAAATTGTAGATCATTCAATTCTCTACAAAAAATGTCCCTACGCTTTTTTCGTAATTATTGCCGTTTCTTTGATATGGCGATTCAAAGAATTAAAAAAATAATTTTTACCGTGATATGCACGATAATGCACGTACTTCAATATACTACTCTGTCAAGAAAGTACCGGGAATTTTCAATTAAAACAACATTTTTACATTTAATCGTCAAAATTTATTGGGTCGCCTTCAAAATAGGCTCCATTTGCTCCAATACATCTATGCCAACGGCACTTCCAATTATCGAAACATTTTTTATAGGCGCTTTCCGGGATGGACTTTAGCTCTCGCGCCGAATTTTGTTTTATGACTTCAATCGACTCAAAACGGGTGCCACGAAGGGGCAATTTTAGTTTTGGGAAGAGGAAAAAGTAGCAGGGAGCCAAATCCGGCGAATACGGTGGTTGCTGAAGCACATTTGTTGAGTTTTTGGCGAGAAAGTCAGTCACAATCGTAGTTCGGTGAGAATGCGCGTTATCGTCATGCAAAATCCATGAGTTGTTCGCCCACAAATTTGGCCGCTTCTTACGGATACGCTCACGCAAACGTTTCATAACGCCTAGGTAATACTCCTTGTTTACCGTCTGACCCTCTGGAACGAATTCGTAGTGCACCACGCCACGGATATCGAAGAAAACAATGAGCATCACCTTCATTTTTGAGCAGCTTTGGCGTGGTTTTTTCGGTTTCGGCTCATTTTATGCCACCCATTCCGATGATTGCTGGCTTGTTTGCATATCGTACTCGTAGACCCAGGTCTCATCACCAGTTATAATGCGTTCCATGAATGTAGAATCGGAATTACAGCGATCCAGCATGTCTGAAGCAACCTGTTCGCGATGACGTTTTTGAAGAAAATTCAGGTCTTTCGGTACGAGTCGTGCGGCCACCTTTCTCATACGCAAAATATCAATCAAAATCGTACGTGCGGACTCGTGGGATATCTTAAGATCATGTGCTATCTCTTTCAAGCTGGTACGACGGTTTTCCAGCACCCTTTCCTTAATTTTATCGACGTTATCTTCGATCGAAGCCGTCGATGGCCGTCCGGAACGAGGCAAGTCTTCGACCACTTCACGACCGTCCTTGAAGGCTCTGTACCACTGACATGCACGAGTTTTCGATAGAGCATTATCACCAAAGGCCTTTTGCAACATTTTCAATGCATCGGCACACGAAAATTCATTTACAACACAAAACTTTAAACAAATTCTTTGCTCAACGTAATCACCCATAGTAAAAATCGGCACGCACTCTGACATCGACTGACTTAATCAGCTGTTGCAAACACATTAGTTGACAGATCCCGCTCAAGCTTGGCATAGTAATTAAGGACAGTGGTACCAACCTAGGGAAAAAAATTTTACCTGCCTTATTGCCCCGTCAGATTTAAATCGATAATTCCCGGTACTTTCTTGACAGAATGTACATTAATAAACCGTTATACCACTAAAAATATAAGTCTCTGTGACTCATACATACAAATTGTACAATTCTTAGAATATAAATGAACGTCGAAAACTCGGTCCCTAATTTTCTTTAATCGTATGGCCCAAGAAACATCTGTCTTCCACTCAATTACCAACGTAGCGATGCTCGTATACCTGTTCCATTTCAAAGGCGTCATACTCCACAAAATACTGTTAGTCTCAAGCATTTCCTCGTAGTTAAAACTCGTGTCTATCGGTTATATTTTGTAACTAAGTTTTTGCAGTTGACAGTTCATTGAAAAAAATGTCGAAATTCTGACATTTAAATTTTTATTCAAAGGATTTAACCACAAGCTTAACAACAACAATACTCGTAAGTCTATAGATTATCAAGTTCACAGAATAACAGAATAACTGACAGGATAATCTCTAACAAATTCAAAATGATTTGATTATATGAATTTTAGAAGATTGTCCTATTGACCATTCACTTCGTAATGAAGAACATGGATTACGTTATATAATAACCTAAATTTTCAACATACTTGATAACCTATGTACTATTTGGGTTTTAAATTAGTTAGAATATAAGTATGACAAGATAGAGAATATCCTCGAAAGTTATCTGAAGATGAACAAATACTTTGGAACTGTAGTAATAAAAATGTGAACCCTTATCGAATATTTGGTAGTGAAAGATATTATACTAATTATCAAAAACCTTTTAATCATGGACAATTATCAAATAATCACTACTTAAAGAGCTTATTATTTCAGAAGTTAGAAACTCTAAAATCTTCTTCATCCTCTCGACCAGAAAACCATAACTATAATTTAACCAAATACAAAGAAAAACCACAAATCTTCATGTAATAATAGAATGTAATTTGTATAGGTAGGTATCTATAATGACGTGTTCCCCCTTAACTCACGCGATGTGACATTGTGATTTAGGGGATGGACAAGACATTAATTAAATAAACTGAGCTGGAATGGATTTTCGTACGGTTGTTGTTCAACAATTCTCTGTTTAATAACAGTGAAATTCATTGTACATTCCAGTGGCATATGCAAATGATATGCTCATTGAAATTCGAGCCAGTGACGTGGCATACGATTCGGAATGATGAATAATGGAAATGCCAATTATATTTTGGTACAGGATATGCTATTAATTATAATCATAATTCATTTCAGTATTTGGCATTACGAGAATCCTTAAAAAAGTTTCGAATTTGAAAAGTTAAGCATAGAATAACAGATTTGAGGTTCACCTTAAAATCACCTTTTTGTCAACCACTGAGCCGTCCGCACCCATTATAGATCAAAATATAGGAACACTCGGCAGATACAAATTAATTTCATAGGAAACATTAGCTATTCGCTAAAAAGCCTTCTATAAATTCGAAATACAAATTCATTATATTTGCTTCTATACTTTTTATCTCAAGAATTTTTCTATTTGTCCTTAAAACTTCATTTCATAAACACAAATATTCTCTGCTTACATCAAAAATCTAAATTTTTTGCTTATCTGTTTCTATTCGACGTATTTGAAAGTATTCTAGATATGATCTTATCAAGTGAACACCTAGAAAGTACAAGGATACCGATAAAACAGCATCGTGAATTATCAAATTAATCATATCATCTAAATGAAAGTTACTTGTAATGATGTAGAAAATTTGAAATAAATGGTTTAAAAATGCACTTGCTTGGCGTAAGAAGCTTCAGCGTATTCGAAGATTAATACCGTATATAGGGATCTATAATAGTTTGGACAAATGTTAAAACTTAATAGAACTTAAACGTTAATAGTTTTTTTTTCCCTTCACATCTTTGGTCATTTACAAATCGAATCACCGAAGAGTTTAGAAAAACGTCGCATCGGGTCGAAGTCTACGGTGAACATGCTCAAAAAAAACCATGGATTGACGTGAGAAATGAAGAGCGTGGAAAACCACCGAAAAAGTTCGCAGACAACGAACCGCAAGGCTTATTGGGTGAAGATGATAATCAAACTCAACAAGAACTTGCGGATCAGTTGACGGTGATATAAAAAGCCGACTCCTTCCGTTCGAAAGCTATAAGAAAGTTTAAGAAAGTGGGAAAATGCGTTCCGTATTAACTGAAAGGCAGAAAAACTTTCAAAAAAATTTAAAAAATGTTGCTCGACAGACACAAAAGAAAATCATTCCTCCATCGAATAATGGAGTGACGAAAGATGGATATACATTCTGTCCCGCTTGAGCGGGATCTGTCAACTAGTGTGTTTGCAACAGCTGATTAAGTCAGTCGATGTCAGAGTGCGTGCCGATTTTTACTATGGGTGATTACGTTGAGCAAAGAATTTGTTTAAAGTTTTGTGTTGCAAATGAATTTTCGTGTGCCGATGCATTGAAAATGTTGCAAAAGGCCTTTGGTGATAATGCTCTATCTAAAACTCGTGCATATCAGTGGTACAGAGCCTTCAAGGACGGTCGTGAAGTGGTCGCCCATCGACGGCTTCGATCGAAGATAATAAAATAAAATAATAAATTATTTCAGTTATTTACATTCTGTCAAGAAAGTACCGGGAATTATCGATTTAAATCTGGCGGGGCAATGAGGCACGTAAAAATTTTTTTTCCTAGGTTGGTACCACTGTCCTTAATTACTATGCCAAGCTTGAGCGGGATCTGTCAACTAGTGTGTTTGCAACAGCTGATTAAGTCAGTCGATGTCAGAGTGCGTGCCGATTTTTACTATGGGTGATTACGTTGAGCAAAGAATTTGTTTAAAGTTTTGTGTTGCAAATGAATTTTCGTGTGCCGATGCAATGAAAATGTTGCAAAAGGCCTTTGGTGATAATGCTCTATCGAAAACTCGTGCATATCAGTGGTACAGAGCCTTCAAGGACGGTCGTGAAGTGGTCGAATAAAATTCGATAAAATTAAGGAAAGGGTGCTGGAAAACCGTCGTACCAGCTTGAGAGAGATAGCACATGATCTTAAGATATCCCACGAGTCCGCACGTACGATTTTGATTGATATTTGGGGCATGAGAAAGGTGGCCGCACGACTCGTACCGAAAGACCTGAATTTTCTTCAAAAACGTCATCGCGAACAGGTTGCTTCAGACATGCTGGATCGCTGTAATTCCGATTCTACATTCATGGAACGCATTATAACTGGTGATGAGACCTGGGTCTACGAGTACGATATGCAAACAAGCCAGCAATCATCGGACTGGGTGGCAAAAAATGAGCCGAAACCGAAAAAACCACGCCAAAGCCGCTCGAAAATGAAGGTGATGCTCATTGTTTTCTTCGATATCCGTGGCGTGGTGCACTACGAATTCGTTCCAGAGGGTCAGACAGTAAACAAGGAGTATTACCTAGGCGTTATGAAACGTTTGCGTGAGCGTATCCGTAAGAAGCGGCCAAATTTGTGGGCGAACAACTCATGGATTTTGCATGACGATAACGCGCCTTCTCACCGAGCTACGATTGTGACCGACTTCTCGCCAAAAACTCAACAAACGTGCTTCAGCAACCACCGGATTCGTCGGATTTGGCTCCCTGCGACTTTTTCCTCTTCCCAAAACTAAAATTGCCCCTTCGTGGCACCCGTTTTGAGTCGATTGAAGTCATAAAACAAAATTCGGTGCGAGAGCTAAAGTCCATCCCGGAAAGGGCCCATAAAAAATGTTTCGATAATTGGAAGTGCCGTTGGCATAGATGTATTGGAGCAAACGGAGCCTATTTTGAAGGCGACTCAATAAATTTTGACGATTAAATGTAAAAATGTTGTTTTAATTGAAAATTTCCGGTACTTTCTTGACAGAGTAGTACAACCCATTTTTAGTCCCCAGTAATAATGCGCTTCAAAAATGGATCATTTTCATGACGTTTGAGAAGCGAATCACAGACGTCAACACGACGACACAAATTTCTCTCCGTGTGAACTTGGGGAATCCTTATATCTAGCTTTTGAGGTTAAACTCAGGCCTTTAAAGTGGTCATAAACAGTTTAATTCGATAAATTTAATCTCTCACCGATCTCAAATGTTGTTATTTGCCGATTTGCATCAACTAATGCCTTTATCATGTCTGTATCAGCTTCAACGGGCCTTTCGGAATGTGGTGCATCTTCGACATCAAAATTGCCGGATCGAAATTTGGCAAACCAGTTTGTTTTCATTTCGATACCATCCCAATCTCTTTTCAAATAATTTTCAACTGTCAATTAAAAACGGACAATCCGCAAGTCATTTCATTTTGTTGATGGCAATGCTTCAATCCTCCTGTACATAATACATAAACTTCGACTTATCGGTTGGACCTGCCCACTGACAAGTTCAGGAAATGAAACACTAGGTAATTTACCGATCTTTACGATTATTTCTACGTGTAGATCGGCACGGTAATCAACAGTATAAGGTGGGATGTAGGCGATGCGATTTGTCTGTTCATACATATCCGCGGCTGAGAACAATCTATTTGAAGGGTGATCCTATTAGTGCTTTAGGATTTTTGAGTGCAGTAAGACATAAAAGTAACTACACGGTCAAAATGTTTTCATTTAATTCGAATCACAAAACAATTACAATTATGTTCCTAGGTTTATATCATTCAAATATGCTCCACGGCTTTATGGACAACAGTTGATCCAATCAGTCCAATTTATATTTGGACCGGATCCTAGCAAATAACTAATTTATTGTTCTTTTTTTGCTATTAATTTTTTCTTGCATTATTAGCGAAAATCTTAGACTTCATACATTCTGTCAAGAAAGTACCGGGAATTATCGATTTAAATCTGGCGGGGCAATGAGGCAGGTAAATTTTTTTTTCCTAGGTTGGTACCACTGTCCTTAATTACTATGCCAAGCTTGAGCGGGATCTGTCAACTAGTGTGTTTGCAACAGCTGATTAAGTCAGTCGATGTCAGAGTGCGTGCCGATTTTTACTATGGGTGATTACGTTGAGCAAAGAATTTGTTTAAAGTTTTGTGTTGCAAATGAATTTTCGTGTGCCGATGCATTGAAAATGTTGCAAAAGGCCTTTGGTGATAATGCTCTATCGAAAACTCGTGCATATCAGTGGTACAGAGCCTTCAAGGACGGTCGTGAAGTGCGATAATGCCTACAAAAATATTATATCAAAGATGAAGGTGAAAGTAGTACAATGAAGCAGAATATAATCAGAAAAAAAGTCAAGTAGGATGAAACAGCTATTTTAAAATATGTTTAAGGAAAGTCTAGTTGTTCTTCAGATCAATAAAATCATGAACCGTGGATAGGGGTAAGTTTAAAATCTTATTTTTGGCATATTTCTTGAACAAATTAATTGAATTTATCAGTTTTGTTTCAGGTGGTAATTCATTGTATGTTCGAGTACCAACAAATGTATAACATCTTTGTGGTAGTGTTGTATTTACTTGAGATATAGAGGGAACTATCTTGTTTTATTATCATGACTCAAAAGTTTCCCACTCTTAACTTTCAAATTGCGAGACAATGAATTCTTTTTTGTTATCTAATATCTCATTCTGATCCTAGATTTTCAGTGAAGATCTCTCAGAAGCTGTAGTTCATACAAGTTAAAAGATCAGTCATGTTCTGGTTGGTCCCCGTTTCTGTTTCTTCACGCCCCTTCAGGCACAGAACTGTTCATTCTTTCTCAACAACGAAATGCTGGCAGGGTATGCTAGAGAAAAATTCCTTCCGTGACCAAAATGCGAACCCACAACAAAGAGGAATCTTTGCTTGCGTTTTAACCACTAGGTCCATTGTGCTCATTTATATTTTGATATGTACACTTAAAATAATAAAAAGAGGTTTATTTTTGATAGAAAGATTATTACAAATTTTTAAATATCATACAGATATTTCTGTTAACCTGCTACAAATGTTAATTTCAAAAAATTTTTATTCGAAAACTTTTTAGAATTGAACTAAATAAATGTCTGTAGAACACACTGTGTCAATTCCGTAGACATATAGAATTAACAGTTATTGCACAGTACCAAAGGGAATAAAAGAAATTCAAAGAAATATAAATGGTAAACTAAACATTATTAAATAAATACTTGAAGAGTGCAAAATTTTGTTTCGTTCCTTCTTTTATGAAAACTAAAGTCCTTTCCAAAAATGCAAAACATAACCTCAAGAACTTCAAAAACAACTTGCTCAAAATAATTTTCTTCAAAAAATTCCTGAAATATGCAGAACATCTTTAAAAAGCAATTTAGAATTATTACAACGGTAACTCATCAGCTCAACTTCATATTGAACAGCATTCAGTTGAATTGGTAAGATATTTTTTGTTAATTATTTTTATTTTTTAAATATGAAGTTGAACTGATGAGTTACCGTTATAATATTTCTAAATTGCTTTTGGAAGATGTTCTGCATGTTTTAGGAATTCTTTAAAGGAACTTATTTTGAGCAAGTTGTTTTTGAAGAAGTTCTTGAGGTTATGTTTTGCATTTTTGGAAAGGAACTAAGGTTTCATAAAACAAGGAACGGAACAAAATTTTGTACTCTTCAAGTGTTTATTTAATAATTTTTAGTTGATAATTTATATTAAAAAAAAATGTATATGAGACAGTAATTTATTTCCACAAAAATCTTTGTACTACTACAACAATTGTTTCACCACGATGTGGCTTCTTCATGTATTACATTGTACTGTCTGATGGTATTCAGTGTAACCGAGTTTAAATACATTTTTAGGTACGTGACCAAATAATGGAAGCACAAGTCATAAAAACTCTAGGTGTTTATTGGAGTTTGCCGCTAAAAATGCCATCAAGGAAAAATATTCAGTAACGGAGAATGATCAACATCTGTTTGTTCGTTCAAAAGGATTTTACGGGCATTATACCTGTTGATTTCAAGAAATTCTAAAAGTGTTAATCTAGAACTTTTGCTTTCAACGTGGATAATTTCATAATTATTGTTGAAATTATGCCTGAATTCCTTAAGACGATTAGCATATGTCGAATGTACAGAATTGGATATATAACCCCTTTGGTGTTCTTGGACACGTTTCTTGAATGATCTACCAGTCTGGCCAATGTATACTAAAGGGCAATCTTTGCAAGTCAACTTGTAGACTCCGGATTTATTTTCTTTATTTGTACGATCTTTATTGTTTTTTATGTAGATACTAAGGTTATTAATTGTCTTAAAAGCCGCGTTATAATTGAAACAACTTTTGAAATATTTAGCAATATTTTCAGATAATCCATTGACATAAGATAACGAAAAATATTTCTGTGTATTGTCCTCTTTTATGATTGGGTACACGAGATTAAATGCCATTTTCTTTTGTTTATTGGATACCATTTTGTTTATAAGAAAGGGATTGTAACCGTTGTTTGACGCTATTCGTTTAATAATATTTAATTCTTTCATAAAGTTTTCTGAATTTGAAGGGACATTCAATAATCTATGAATAAAACTATTATATGCCGACATCTTTTGGCTGGTGGGGTGGTTTGAAGTTTTATGTATTGTGATGTCTGTATGTGTTGGTTTGTGAAAAATACTAAAATCATGTAAATTATTTAATCTTGTTATAGTGAGGTCAAGAAAATTAATACTTTGATTCTTTTCTTCTTCGATTGTGAATTTGATTTTTGGGTGGAGTTTATTAATGAAATTCGTGAAGATATGTAATTGTCGGTCGGTGCCTTTGAAATAACAAAAAATGTCATCTACATATCTGTACCAATAAAGAAAACATTTACATATAGGATTCAGGTGTATTTTTGATTCCAGATCGTCCATGAATATTTCAGCTAAAATTGAACTGAGTGGATTCCCCATTATTAAACCATTGTCAGAAATATAGACGGTTCCGTTAAATTGAAAGTAGTTTTGTTCAAGACATATTTCCAGGCAATTAAGTATATCATTCATAGTAGTAGTACAAACATTTTTGTGGAAATAAATTACTGTCTCATATACATTTTTTTTTAATTAAAATGAGTTTTCACCAAGTAAAGACCGAATCTATCAGATAATTTATATTTCTTTGAATTGCTTCCATTTCCCTTTTGGTACTGTGTAATAAGTATTAATTCTATATGTTTACTAAATTGACACAATGTGTTGTAAAGACATTCATTTGATTTAATTCTTAAAGGTTGTGGATAAAAATTTTTCTGAAATTAAAATTTGTAGGAATTTATATATTTGTAGTTATTGCAGTTTCGAAGTTTTACTCCATCTTCGAACAAGTTCGCAACGAATGAAACTTGTTAGAGTTATGATAAACTACCAAAGAGTAACGACTCAAATAGTTCAAAATCTGAAAATTTATACAGATACTACTCACTGTCAAAGCAGACCCACGTTTTAGACGGAAAAACCATTAGTCGATGGTAACACTTTCTATAGAACTCAAGTGTTATAAGTATGACGGCATATCTCATAGTCTGTCCGGACCCTTATCTGCAGTATGACATAGTGTGGCATAGGCAACTTTTAATACGTCGGTAATTGGTCAGGAGAGCCTGCACACCTGGTACTTCCCTGATATCTCGTTACAAGGAGGACCCGGATGAATTTCTAATTATCATTGAGGAGGAAATTGATAGGAATAGGGCAAAGCGAACCATCAATTTTGAAGGCATGGGATATATGAGTATAATTAGATGTTCACTTTGAGACATCGGAATTAATGAGTTGGGTATTAAGTTTGATGGGTCTTAACTGGTGTACAGGGATTTTAAAAACATCTCGCGATTTTGAGATGTACATTCTGTCAAGAAAGTACCGGGAGTTATCGATTTAAATCTGGCGGGGCAATGAGGCAGGTAAACATTTTTTTTCCTAGTTCGGTACCACTGTCCTTAATTACTATGCCAAGCTTGAGCGGGATCTGTCAACTAGTGTGTTTGCAACAGCTGATTAAGTCAGTCGATGTCAGAGTGCGTGCCGATTTTTACTATGGGTGATTACGTTGAGCAAAGAATTTGTTTAAAGTTTTGTGTTGCAAATGAATTTTCGTGTGCCGATGCATTGAAAATGTTGCAAAAGGCCTTTGGTGATAATGCTCTATCGAAAACTCGTGCATATCAGTGGTACAGAGCCTTCAAGGACGGTCGTGAAAAGGACGCCCATCGACGGCTTCGATCGAAGATAACGTCGATAAAATTAAGGAAAGGGTGCTGGAAAACCGTCGTACCAGCTTGAGAGAGATAGCACATGATCTTAAGATATCCCACGAGTCCGCACGTACGATTTTGATTGATATTTTGGGCATGAGAAAGGTGGCCGCACGACTCGTACCGAAAGACCTGAATTTTCTTCAAAAACGTCATCGCAAACAGGTTGCTTCAGACATGCTGGATCGCTGTAATTCCGATTCTACATTCATGGAACGCATTATAACTGGTGATGAGACCTGGGTCTACGAGTACGATATGCAAACAAGCCAGCAATCATCGGAATGGGTGGCAAAAAATGAGCCGAAACCGAAAAAACCACGCCAAAGCCGCTCGAAAATGAAGGTGATGCTCATTGTTTTCTTCGATATCCGTGGCGTGGTGCACTACGAATTCGTTCCAGAGGGTCAGACGGTAAACAAGGAGTATTACCTAGGCGTTATGAAACGTTTGCGTGAGCGTATCCGTAAGAAGCGGCCAAATTTGTGGGCGAACAACTCATGGATTTTGCATGACGATAACGCGCCTTCTCACCGAGCTACGATTGTGACTGACTTTCTCGCTAAAAACTCAACAAACGTGCTTCAGCAACCACCGTATTCGCCGGATTTGGCTCCCTGCGACTTTTTCCTCTTCCCAAAAATAAAATTGCCCCTTCGTGGCACCCGTTTTGAGTCGATTGAAGCCATAAAACAAAATTCGGCGCGAGAGCTAAAGTCCATCCCGGAAAGCGCCTATAAAGAATGTTTCGATAATTGGAAGTGCCGTTGGCATAGATGTAATGGAGCAAATGGAGCCTATTTTGAAGGCGACCCAATAAATTTTGACGATTAAATGTAAAAATGTTGTTTTAATTGAAAATTCCCGGTACTTTCTTGACATAGTAGTATGTACGATAATCTTTGGACGCAAATGAATTTTTTCTCTCTGATAATGTGATGCCATCTTGGTTTGTGCAGGTCATGGTTCAACATTCCTAAAAAAATTTTGTTTATGGTATTCAACATTTCTAACAGATTAATTTTGTCAACCTCCTACAGATTTTAATTCAAAAAAAATTAAGTTAAATGTCTTAGAAAACACAGTTTCAATTTAGTAGACATAAAGAATTAACACTCATTACGCGGTATCAAGAGGAGTAAAAGAATTCCAAGAAATATAGATTATTCATTAAAAATACTAAATAAATATTTGAATACATAAAGGATACAATATTTTCTATTAATAATCTATATTTCTAGCTATTCTTTTATTCCTTTTGGTACTGTCTATGTGTAATGTCTGAGTGATTCCATATGTCTACTAAATTGAAACTTTGTTTTCTAAGACATTTATTTAATTTTAATTCTGAAAATTTTTTTTTAAATTAAAATCTGTAGGAGACTAAGAGAGAATTAATCTGTTAGATATTTAAAATATTGCAATAATCCTTCTACCAATAAAAACCTTTTCTTATTATTTTATTTTATTCGATACGAGAAAATGAGAAATAACATATTTTGAAAAACTTTAACAGCTCTGTTCATATAACAATCTATTAAGAGTACAAATAAGTTACAGCCATTTTTTAACACAAATTAAATATTTATTATAGAAGAATGATTTTAAACGATGTGAGACTGCTTACTGAGTGACTCATAATGTTAAAGCAAGTTCTTTTTGTGTTTGAGATGAATCTTCCTCCAATAATTCCTCCAATTCTGCATCCTCGAAAATTTTTGGCCTTCCACTGCGATCTTTGTCTTCTATGTCGAAATCACCGTTTTTAATTTTTTGAAACCACTCTCGACACGTTCTCTCACTCAAAGCACCTTCACCATATGCTTCTACGAGCAATTGATGCGCCTCAGCAGCAGATTTCTTTAAATTAAAGAAGTAAACTAATATTTCCCGCAAATGACGCTTACTTGGCTCAAATTTTGACATTTTCAACTTATAAAAATTATATTTTACCAATATAAAATCAATGATATTGATAGGTTATGTTGTTCTTGAATGTCCAAACTATTTTTTAAGCCGGTTATCATCTGCGAAAGCTAACCGATACTCCGTGCCGCGCCATCTACAATAAAACGGCGGAAACTTATTTGTACTCCTAATATAATCATATTCACAAAAAAAACTTCTCAACTACAACCTCTTGTAACACGCTTTTATTCGCTTGGCCTATATGAATTGTTGTGAATTCCGATTTAAAAATGTCTTTTATTTTTTTTGGAATTTAGACTGCTTCGAAAACATTGTAATGATTCTAAAGGTATCTGATTTCGTCAAAGATTATAAAAAATATATCTAGTTTTGTTCAATATATTCTTTTTTTCACTCTTTATTGCCAATAGGTAAAGATGCAAGTGGAAAGAAGAAGGATCGAGCCTTTTAATGTTTTTTCATGAGATTTTCCGTTTCTTCAGGAGCACAGTTCTAAAGTTCCAAAATTGACGTTGTGCTGAAATTGGTTCTATTTTGTCAAAATGTGAGTAGGCAACAAAATTGCTCCGTGAAAAACTGGTGAACCTAGAGACTTAGTTTTGTTTTTAATATCATTTTATGATATTACAATCATTGAAATCGGTCATCTTTCATTTGTAGGTAAGTGAATTGTATGTAAGTGATTTTTATTCTTTCTCTATAAAAAATCTTTTATTTGTAGTCATAAAAACTGGAAACTTTCATTCTCCCTCTTATTGGCAAGCCCCCCGTATCAATACAACGTTCACTCTACTTTCAGATGACAGAACACAGTTTTTTTTTGTTGTAATTCAATAACAAAAGTCCATTTCTAGCATTCTTATGTTTGTAGTAGACTTTATGTTTTCTATGTTTATTTTCTATGTCACTGCCAAGAGCTATTTTCTGTTCTCTGTTCGTTCTTAAGCCTGTTACCGGCAAATAACAAGTAATAAGTGAGATTTTGAATTGTGATGTTTACTACAGTTTTATAATATACTATTTGAACTTCTACCAAACAAATATTTGTAATATTTCATGTCAAGTAACCAAAGCTTTCTTATTTGCGTATGAATTGCATCCGAAACAACTCAGGTACTGACCTGCAGAGTCAGTAGCGGTTGAATAATGCGTCACTGCTACCAGTCATGATAAGGCGTATCCTTATCACATAACTTGAAGAGTCCAATAGGTGCATGTTAAGGTCGACGAAATGTTTACCTCATCCGAACTTTTCGAAGAGGTGCTTCCACAGATACTTACAAAAAAAACTGACCTGGTTTTATATGAGATCTCACAACTTTTTGCGGTGGGAGCTCTGCGTTGCGGGACTTAGCAGTTTTTGACATTTTATGTGTTTGATTGGATTTCATAAGAACTGATGTACCAGTGGAATAGAATCAGTTCGAGCGATGTGCGTTATTTGAATTTATGAAATAATATTCCATAGACATACTACCCTAAAGAAAAACGTGTATATTATTATAAATGGATAATACTGAAGGGGAAAAGATATGATGAATATTAATATTAGTTAGATCAGATAGGTAAACCGTGAAAAAAGAATATAACTTCAGGGAAACGGAATTCAAATTCTGGATGTTTAAATTTTTCATTCATTTATAGGCTCAGATTAAAAGGAGAGAAAAAGCACCTAGTGGTTTTTGTTAACGTTTCTGATAATATCGTTTATGAATTTACGACATCAGTTCTCTCACACTGAATGTACCAATTTGGATTATTTCGTTCAGAACATTCCTCAGAAGTGGAAAATATTCTTCGTCACATATGCAAATTTAAACTTTTCTCGCAATTAACGACATCGGGCCTTAATTAGGAAGTGAAAGGATGCGTGTGACCACACCATCATACTTCTAACATGTGCTTAACCAATACTCCCCTTCGATGACTTCATTGGAAGTTTAATTTATTTCTGTAGTTCCATTCCAGTGACATATTGACAGCCATTAAGCGACCTTTTACTCGTAATTACCCTCTTTCTATCTAAATATACCTACCTGAATACTTCGAAGCATCGACTTCAAGTTGCAAATTAATTGCCTTGTCATTTGAGGCAGGCACTTTTAAAGTTATAAGACAGTAGCTTCTCCGGAAATTAGTATAAAATCGATTGGAAAATTTCTACGGACCAGACAAGGAACTGAGTTAAAATGTGCAAACCAACCGAGATCCAATTTCCCATTCCTTTGGCCCACTTAAATGCTGAAATATTTTCACTGATTGAATGTTTCGAATACACGCGCTTTCGAAACATTGCAAAAACTTCGATACGAAATCAAACTTCCTTAATTAATCCATCCACTCCTTGCATCAACCCTCGGACCATTAATAAAGCAAGCCTAAACTGGAAGCGGTTGACCCCTCAAACTCAAACATCAAACGGAACGCCAAAAATCACAATCGTTGCCCTTAGGCCCCGAGCACAATTTCCGCCTATGACGAGATTGCAGTAAAGCATCGTACAGAAGGACTCAAGCTGTATTTGTCGTTCGTTTCGAAAACCTTTACGTCGGAATAATTACTAGTCCCGTGTTAATTAAGGACAAAGAAGAAAACTTAATGAATACCTAGAGCGGACCTTACACGATCGGTATCAATGTCAGATTGACATTAATAATGAACGTGAAAAGGGGATAAAAACGGAATGACGGCTGCTAATGAAGGGAATGCGGATTTTCTGATTTTGGGTCGTCACAACTGGCACGTGATAGAAATACTGTCATTCGTAACGATCTCGTAAATGATAATTACGTAGTAAAAACGTGAAATACTGTCTAACAGAAATATGTTAGAAGGATACGTAAATTTTACAGATTTTCGTATACAAACGTTATTCAGATGGCATTGAACACGTTCTGATCAAAACACGGAATTAACGAACTCTGAAGAAGCACACCTGCTGATTTTATATAAATGGTTCTATGATAAAAATATCATACTAGTTCATCATAGACATTTTATTATTCATTTAATAATCTGATAACAGTGTACTTTCATCCTCGCGGTCATAAAAATAATAAATAATGTTGCCTATTAATAACCTGTATTCAAAAATCCCCAACTGTCGTATTGAATATCTTCTACTATATAAAAATAAGTCCGGTTTTCCTCCCTGACGCTATAACTCCAGAACGCACGAACCGATTTCCACGGTTTTGCATTCGTTGGAAAGGTCTTGGGTTCCGTGAGGTTTATAGCAAAGAAAATTCAGGAAAAATTCAACAGAAAAGTGGGGAAATCGTTTTTCACATACAGCGCCATCTCTCATACATAGCATGTACTACAAACCAATACTTCAAGTAGATGGCGCCGGTGCGTGATAAAGTGTTTGACAGCTACTCATTATTCTCTGCTCAGTTAATTTCATTTAAGCTCAGTGTAAATTATGTGGATCGTGCATTTGAAGTTAAATTCAACACTCTGTCCATAGTCCAAAATGCCTAGAGAACGACGTGCGAACATCGGCCGCCGCACAAGACATGCAAGCCAGCAACAAGTCTATTCAAGGAACTTAAGCGAAGAAAGACAAAATATAATAAGAGAAAATGACCGATTGAGACATCGCGTGAGCACACGAAGATCATTGGCATCATACAATCGCTTGGCATTCCAATATGATCCCACTGCGAACTACAGTGATGATGAAAATTTGGATATTGGACGAATGACGACTATATGCCGATATTGCAATGCGTTAAAGTTCAAAAGAGAAACGGTTGGATTGTGCTGCGCAAGTGGAAAAGTCAAACTGGATCCATTACTTACACCACCACAGCCACTGAAAACATTGTTTGATGGAAGTGATCCCGATTCCAGCCATTTTCTTCAACACATCCTTGAATACAATAACTGCTTTCGCATGACTTCCTTTGGAGCTAATATCATTCGAGAAGGCGGCTTCATGCCGACTTGCAAGGTAAAAGATACTTGGTTAAGTCAACGAGCAATTCTTGCCGCAAAGAATAATGATGTCCACGCACTGAATTTCACCATTCAATCAAAAATTGCTGGCGATTTGGTGACATACAAATCCGTTGATTCAATAACAAATCCCGATGATGTAGTAAATTATCCAACGGAGTTTTTGAACTCTCTGGAGATACCAGGATTTCCACCACATAACTTGCAACTCAAAGTTGGTACAGTTATTATGATACTGCGTAATTTGAATCCACCGCGACTTTGCAACGGTACTCGACTTTCGGTAAAGAGACTTATGCCGAATTTAATTGAGGCAACCATTATTAACGGAAAGTACGAAGGTGAAAATGTATGTATTCCTCGAATACCAATGATTCCGACTGATCTTCCGTTTGACTTCAAACGATTGCAATTCCCAGTTCGCCTTGCGTTCGCAATGACAATTAATAAGTCGCAAGGCCAATCGCTTAGTGTTTGCGGGATAAATTTAGAAAATCATTGTTTTTCACATGGGCAGTTATACGTTGCGTGTTCACGAGTTGGGAAACCATCCGCTTTGTTTGTGTTAACGTCAGACCAAAAAACAAAAAATGTGGTTTACCAAAGAGCACTACAATGAAACAACTAAATAACACTTCATTTTAGTAGGTAATTGAAATGAATTTATTACTGTTGTGAAATGAAATAAATATTTTCCTTTTCAAATATATAACAAAAAAATTTTTTTTCTTTATCTTTTAATCACCAAACGAAATGTTACATAAAACGAATCTGGTGGCGAAACGGAGTTCGCCGGGTCTGCTAGTTAGCTTAATATCAACTCATCATTTTTCAGTCGATATAACATAATACTTGAAGTTTTCGTAAAGTCCTGCGATAGATCCAGTAGCCTGCCATCAATCTGATATCTTATTTTTTTAACATATACTGTTCTCAAAATCTTATTCAACAACAAAGCAATCTTTCATCCAACATGGTACCTCGACGTGGACATAGTAACTCCAGTCTCTGCCAGAACAGTTGCCAATGTTTAACGCATACAGTACACTCTTTGGAACCACTCATACTCAGATATTTAGTGATAGTGAATGGATTTTTTCTATTGTGTTTTTCTAGCTGGCTGTACAGTGTATCGACTTTGGTTATAAAGCCAAGGCGATGCACTGTACATACCAAGAAAAAAAAGCGAATTTTTTTCATTATTGAAGAAGAAGAAATGAATAGTTTAACGCTGCTGAGTGTTTGTTAAAAAAAAAGCTTCTCCTGACTCATGCTCTTCAATAATGTCAAAAATTTGCTTTTTTTTCTTAGTATGCTTAAAACAAATACTAATTTTCTATTCTTCACTGGAGTAACTTGGATTTTCACAAGTTCTTGGCGTTAAAGTCCACTTAATATACCGAATATTAATGCAATTTAGTGCCTCATGAATAAATTTGGCATTCTTTAGACAGAATTCAAAACTATTTTGAACTCTGCTTCAAATATAGGGTTAATTTGTGGTTATGAACGATGTCAATATTATTATTCATCAATAAAATCCTCTTTAGCATTGTATATTTGTGCCATAAAGAACTCAAAGCGAATGTTCTAGGTGAACCGCTAAAGTATGCCCTAAGATCATAAACATGTATTTCTGCCAGTGATGTATAAATAACTATTTGAGGCTAGAAAGTTTTAACCACACTCTCCTTTATGAATCAAATGGCGAGAAAACTTTTGAGAATAAATCGAAAATACTGCATATTTTGATTTTTTAAACTCTTCGAAAATGTCAAATCTAAAAGAATAATTAATATTTTTCCGTATTTCTAAATGACAGTTTGCAGATCTAATATTCTTTCTTTGACGATATGCAATTGAATAATTTTTGATGAGTTTTAAGTATTGTTTTAGGAAGAAAATACTTAAATTGTTTAAAATCTTTGTAGATATGTCATTTTCTCTCATTAATCATGATTAGTTCCGAAATAATATCTAAGTCCAACACTGAATGTCAATCGAGAACATTTGAAAAAAAATTTCTGTCAGCCGAACGAAAACAAATCTGAAACATTAAAATTTCCTGTCATTTTCTTAAGGCGTCATCTGCAGGATAGAAAAATTACCCAGTAAAATCGCCACAAAATTTCAGACAAAAACGACTCAATGAACAACTCACAGTTTCAGACTTCTGAAGTAATTTTCCTTTTCGTTTTTGAATCAACTTCAATTTTTGTGATACTCTTTCTGTAACAAACCAACTCTTTCGTCATTTTTGATAAGAATGTCTAAATTTTTGAAGTCAGTAGTCATACATAACGACGCTGAAGGAAATTCAAGGATCTTCAAAGTTTCTTCTTAGATTTCAAAGTTGGTACTTAGATTTAACCGGTTGGTATATTTTCCCTCTATTAGAGTTATATTAGATTGCTTTGCTGCTTTGAAAATAGTTTTTCAATTTTCTACTTCAGTCACATTTTTAATAGTGTAACACGAAATATTTATCCGGTGTTTGTAGCAAGGTTTGGCGCGTTAGGTCGACACCAAAACTATGTGCTTAAAATAAATATGTAGATGCTTGGAATTGATAAGTACAGTTTATGATTGTGTATCAGAACCCACCCCCCAGGCATTAGATCTTGACGTGATGGGGGCGCTTGTCTTGACTAGGACCCTAGTTTCGTCCCGGCGAAATGGAGGGTTAAGTCTTGGTGTCTAACGTAATGCCATTTCGCGCCAGTCACAGTATGGTGGAAGATCTCCGAATGGGGCCCTAGTTTTGCTCGGGTGAAATGAAGGGCTGAGCCGGTTGATTAACTCAGTGACAGGGAGTCTGTCGCAGCACAGGGCTTCTCCCTTAAAACTGGCGTACTCTACCCTATCGCAGTATGAATCTCTGGATTCTGTGTAATGGCCGAGTGCGTTATGTAGCATACTGCGTTACCTCGGGGGGGTGGTCTTGCCCACAGGTGTTACTTGTACCACCTGGCCACCCCATTGGTGTTGGACTCGAGGGGGCAGTGGTTGAAAGTCCGCATGCTGGACTAGGGGGGTATTTCATTTATCTGTTCGCAGACCCCCATGTTCGGGATATTCTCATGAAACGACTCGGGGTTTAACGGGACTTGACGGTTCGACCGGCCTGTCCTGGCCCTTGGATCTGTGCGTAACTATTTAGGGTTTGTGGATCTCGACGAAATGGCTCCGCCATTAGTGCTTGATGCCAGGATCAATCAAATGACCTCACATGGGTTCAGTGAGTTAGGACGTACAGGCCGGTAGACGGTGCTCGTACCAGGATCAATTGTAGTCGTCAATCTTGAGTTTATCTTAGTTCATGGGACTGCGTTCGGGTGGATGGATAAGAATTCCCTCCCGCAGGTGAGTTGCATCTCAAACCAACTCGGGTACTGACCTGCTGAGCCAGTAGGGGTTGGATAGTGCTTCTCTGCTACCAGTCAGACGGTTCTGGCTTTCGAGTTGGGGCCCAAACTGGAAGCTGGTGGGTTAATCTCTTAGGAGGGGTCCTCGCCACGCGCGATGATATGGCGTAATCCTTATCACACTTTCTACCTCTAGGGGTGGACTGTGGGGACTGCTGCGTAGTCACTTGGATAAGAGGTATCCTCAATTGCCAATAACTATTCTGGTAGAATTCACGTGTGTATCAGAACCAGAATTAGATATATTAAAAATAGATAATAGGCAGATGCAAAAACTAATAGATTTCAACAGAAGACACTGAGGTCTGCGAAAGAATAAATAAGTGTACTGGTATCCTGACGAAACCTGAGCAACAGTGCTATACACCAATGCAGACCATGCAAAAAAGGGAACCTCTAGAATATTAGGAATAATAACTGGATTTTCTATGAAGCCTTGCATTAGCTCAATAGAGACTGAACTAATAGGTTACTCTTATTAACATCCAGATGACATCCCGTTGTTTACTTATTCTGAAACCAAATCACCTTTACAGCGTCCTTCAGATTTCTGCATCTGATCACCATTCATGTAGAATTATTTCAAACCATGAATCCCTTACTCTGGTAGGTATAATCGATAGCCTTTCTTGATCTGAATACATCGGAAACATGAAATGTGCAGTGTCCACAGAGGAAAATCAAGGCAATACTTTACAAGGCAACATTTTCGGTATTCACCACATTCTACACCTTGAAATATTTTTGGAATATAAAACAGAACAATCTAAAATAATAAATGACGAGATCTGTAACTCATTCACCAATAAGGGAAAAGATCTTGCGTTTTAAAATCTTGAAAACTATATACATAAGAGAAATATGATAGATGAGGATCTTTCAACGAACAAACGCTAAGGGCATCAAAGCCAAGAAGGTGGCATTATCATCATTGATGTCATTCCAAATACTATAGTTCATTAGAATTCTAGATTTTTTTGGAGAGGAATCATAACTTAATGTGTTCAAAAGGGTGGAGCGCAACAGTTCATTAAGACACTTATTAAATGAGTCGTTTTAATAGATCTTAGACACCTCTTCACTGTAAAGGCAGATACTAGAGCCTTAAATCATAAATGTTGAATAATAAATAGGAAAAAATCATTTTGTCTTTCTCTCCTTTAGAGGCACGAATTTTAGGGAGGATATTTTACAATTCATCATTCATTTACAGACAATCCCACATTAACCTCACCTACAAAGTCTCACCTACGGTGATGTTAGTATCTTTTCTCCATGCATAAACCAAAGACAACATGCAGCAGTCTTCCACCAAACTCACCACTGTCAACGGCAGCCATTTTTCTCATATCTTGCCTTCTGCGTCTCACTGTAACTTTCCTGAACACAGTACCGCTCAAGGGTTCGATGTCACAAAGTTCTAGAGGCACGAATTCCTTTTCATCCCTGTTCCCAGCCGTGCCTCCTGAACTGGAAGTTTCCGGAGAGGAAGCGGAATTTCTCGCGATGTTGGAGTATTCATCGGTGGCCGACCGTTCTTGGAGGGATCTGGTGGCTTGGAGGTGTTGGGGCGATCTACGGGGGATTCGGCTTGGGGTGTCACTAAGAGAGGAGGTTCTGTTGATGTGAGGATTTATCTGAAAGAAGAAAAGGGTGGTATCAATTTTTATTTCTTGTAAAAAATGATGAAGACTTGGAAAATCCAAAAGTATTTTCTGTTTTCTTCTGAAATTCTTGTGCTTTTATGTAGAGTTTTTTAATACGTGTTTTATTAATTTGAATCACAGACATTATTCAAATAGCTTCTTAAATTCTTCTGCAATTCGAATTGCTAATTTATATTCTTTGGTGCCAGTAAGATTCTTGGAATTTTGTTTCATTACTCTCTTTCAAGAAACGCTAGTGTATGTCACGGATGCCCTCGAGAATCGAGAACTTATAAAAAAATTACTAAATAGATATATGTTGGCCATGAAGATAACTAACACAGTTTTGAAATCAGACAATTACCATCAAAACCACTAAGGATAAAAGAACTTGACTCTGATTGTGAATGGTTCGAATCGTGTTGCTCTTTACTTGATGAAAATCCATATTAAATAAGGTTATTCTGATTTTCACAATTTGTATTGTTATGTTTATAACAACTGTTTCGCTATCACAGTAGCATTATCAGACAGGTTTACATTTTGAATAACTAAGCTTGTTTACGAAATCCGTTGCTACTTATATTACAGCAGCTACAAACATTTTTTATTTAGCACTGAAACCCAAAAAGGTCTGTAAAATATTATTATTATATATTATGTATTATATGTTATATGTTATATGTTATATGTTATATATTATATATTATATATTATATATTATATATTATATATTATATATTATATATTATATATTATATATTATATATTATATATTATATATTATATATTATATATTATATATTATATATTATATATTATATATTATATATTATATATTATATATTATATATTATATATTATATATTATATATTATATATTATATATTATATATTATATATTATATATTATATATTATATATTATATATTATATTTTATATATTATTTATTATATATTATATATTATATATTATATATTATATTAAATTTACAGGGGTAGGTTATTTAAATCTAATTGTTCGTTAAGTAATATTCCAATTTTATTGCTTTTATTGCTTTTATTTATCCCAAGGGACTCTAACAGGATTGAGACATAACTTTCTCCTTCTATATGTAGAAATTCAAAATTATGGTTGAAAGTACTTCCTGTTTCTAATAAATGGTTAGGATATGTGGAATTACTTTTATTATTGGGGAAACTCTTCAAATGTTCACAAATTCTATGTCGGAAAGTTCTTCCAGTCTGTCCTATGTAAACTTTAGGGCAATCACCGCAGGTTAACTTATAAACCCCCAGTTTATCATTTTTATGTGTACTGTCTCTATTATTCTTAATGAATTTACTCAGGTTTGAAAAGGTTTTGAATGAGGTTCTTAAATCATATTTATTTTTGAGGTACGTAGCACATTTCTCAGAAACACTTTTAGTGTATTTTAAGGAAATGTATTTAAAATTTTCCATTATATTAGGATATACCATATTCAAAGCTATTTTATTATTTTTATTTATCAACAATTTGTATATCAACGTAGGATCATAGTCATTATTAAAAGCATTTAAATATTTTAATATTAGCCTTCTACATATTTAATTCCAAAAAATTATATTTAATGATTATAACTTCTGAAAATAAATTAAAATAATGTCATATAAGTACCACTTATATCAATTGACATATAAAATAAACATTCATTATAAGACATCCGAATGGTATAACAAAATCCATTGATTGATGTTATATTTATTGAATATGAATTATTTGAATACTGACGAAGCAAAGTCTCTCTTAGAACTTGTTTTTTAGTAATGTTTTACATATCCTGAGTTTTTATATAAAGTACCTTAGTTAGATATCCAATAATATTGAATAATCTAAGTAAGATAGTTTTATGATGAAATTCTTAAGATTATGTTGGATATTTTTGAAAGATATTGGTTTTCATAAGATTGATCAGCAGAAACAAAATTTTGTATATTCAAAATATTTAATTTATAGGATTTTGGTTAATAATTTTTATTTATTGGATTTTGTTATACCATTCGGATGTCTTATAATGAATGTTTATTTTATATGTCAATTGATATAAGTGGTACTTACATGACATTATTTTAATTTATTTTCAGAAGTTATAATCATTAAATATAATTTTTTGAAATTAAATATGTGGAAGGCTAATATTAAAATATTTAAATAATTTTATATACCTCCTATCAAGAATTAACCTCTATTTATGTTATATTATTAAAAGCTATTCGTGTAATTATGTTAGGTTCTGAAATATAAATACAATTGATTGCTGACAATTTTTGATTTAAAGGATGGTTTGATTTATTGTGTATAATGGAATCCGTATATGTTGGTTTGTGAAATATTGAAAAATCATGTGAATTATTTATTCTAGTAACTGTTAAATCAAGAAAATTAATGAAATTATTGAAATATTGAAGGATGTATTTCATTGATAAATAAAAAGAATTTTTTTTAAATTCTGTACCTGCTAGGCAACAAAAAATTCTTTTTAATTATCAATGAAATAAATCCTACAATATCATCCACTATGGAAACCGAACATAATAATTCTATTTTCTTGATTTAACAGTTACTAGAATAAAAAATTCACATGAGTTTTCAATATTATCCTGACGCTATCGATATGTCCTCTGATTTGGTCATATCCAATAAAGTCAGTATTCTATTACATTTATACTCGTGGGTAATTTGAAGAAATATTTCTTTTCGATTCCTATACTTACAATTTTTCCCTCCTTAATTCTCACATAATCCATCTTTCTGTTTTCAAACAATTACATTCTGAGTTTTTGATTTTTAAACTCATTCTCCCAACTTTTACCGAATTTCATTCAATAAGTAGCAATAGTATCAAACTTTTCATAGTCATTTCTATTTCCCATTTAACGCTTCATCTCTTCGTCCACTTGGTCCTATCGAATAAGATAAGCACTCTAGTAGCTTTATACTTGTGAGTAATTGTGAAGACATACTTCTTGTCCTTTCCTTAAGTAACAATTTTATCCAACTAAGATCTCACATAATCGCTCGTTCTTTCTTTCAGTGTTTACGAACAATTACAGTCTGAGTGACCCGCCCAACTTTCCCCGAATTGCTTGCTGACAATTTGGCAATCATGCATTTTATTTTATTCAAATATAAGGAGTACAAATAAGTTTCCGCCGTTTTATTGTAGATGGCGCGGCACGGAGTTTCGGTTAGTTTTCGCAGGTGATAACCGGCTTAAAAAATAGTTTGGACATTCAAGAACAACATAACCTATTAATATCATTGATTTTATATTGGTAAAATATAATTTTTATAAGTTGAAAATGTCAAAATTTGAGCCAAGTAAGCGTCATTTGCGGGAAATATTAGTTTACTTCTTTAATTTAAAGAAATCTGCTGCTGAGGCGCATCAATTGCTCGTAGAAGCATATGGTGAGGGTGCTTTGAGTGAGAGAACGTGTCGAGAGTGGTTTCAAAAGTTTGAAAACGGTGATTTCGACGTAGAAGACAAAGATCGCAGTGGAAGGCCAAAAATTTACGAGGATGCGGAATTGGAGGAATTATTGGAGGAAGATTCATCTCAAACACAAAAAGAACTTGCTCTAACATTAGAAGTCACTCAGCAAGCTTTCTTCTATAATAAATATTTAATTTGTGTTAAAAAAACGGCGGTAACTTATTTGTACTCCTAATAGTATGTCTTCAAATATAGAAAAAGAAAATCAGTCCATATTAATGGAAGTGATTTTTCACCGGAATGTTGCCAAGGTTACTAAACCTTGACATTGACCCAAATTTCTAAAAACTGTTCGTTCCTACAGTCACTATTTATTTTCAGGTATCACGTTATTTTGATTCATGTTCGTCACATCTCATGAAACAGCAAAATTTGCTGCCCTTGAATGGTACCTTGTGGAACCCCACCCCTTTAAGTAACTGTAATAATATTGATGCTCACACGAGCTTGGCAGACTCTTTCTGCATGAACGTTCGATGCAAGTTTTCATCGGAAAGTCATAAATACAAACATTAAAAAACAAATTATTCCGCGCAAGTCGGTTCAATATCTCCACGTCAAAACCTGGATCTTCCGGATTTTTCATTATACCTCTTTCTGGAACGTAGCACATCTCCGGAAAATCGCATTTCCGTCGGAAAATCAACCAACGATAGATGGTCCGAATACTCAACTTGTTTATCCTGCGCACGTGTATCTTCCGAATAATGGAATACACACCAGTTCGACTCTTTGATGTGGAGCTAATTTCGAATTTTTATGGACGTTTTCTGCGAGATATGAATGATTCATATTCGATTCGTAGGTCGGATATGTTCCCGGAGCATGTGAATTATTGCGCGATTGGGAAATTGAATTGCAAGAGGGAGATGCGAATTGAAAATTGTCGAATGGATTGAAAAATAATCAATGATTAACTTGAGGGTCGTTAAGGAACGAAAACTATTACGTTGTTAATTTTTTTTCTAACAAATATATTCGGATAGAAGTTGTAATGAAGTGATTTTTCGTTACTAAGAGTTTTTCCATTCAAATTTCAGTTCCATTAGATAAATATAGTTCATTCATATGCAAATTTATTTTTTTTACAATCGATATCCAAATCAGGCATTTACGCTCGTATTTGACAACGCAAACGTCATCTTTATCGAGAAATGTCACTTTCCGTGCGTTTCACTAGACGATTACAACGCTCACGCTTGCGCTCACGGTCTTTTCCGTTCCACAAGCTACCATTAATAAATACATTCAAACTTCACTAAAGAAAAAAATAGGAAAATACTGTTAACCAATACAGAATCACAGAATCGTAACGAACAATATTAAAAATAATTCAAAACCAAATGTGAAATGACAGTTTGATAATAACTAAAGCTGACAAAGCAAAATCCTTTCGTTCGGCATTAGTTTGTCATCTGTACTCAAGTCTTTTACATTGATATTTCGATCTAGCAGTTTTGAGAATTGATGTTCGTATTCTTTACACTTCAGATTATTTGTTTTCTAATGATAATATATGGCCTTAGAAAACATGGAAAGTCATTTAGAAGTTTTGATATATTTATGCCTGTTAATTTGACATGACACAGCATTCGGAATTGTAGACCATTCTATCCTTCTTTACTTGCATTAATCTCATAATTTTTCTGTAACCAATAAGAAGGTTTATTTCGTTCATTCAGTCCACCTCCAAATGGACCTTCCAATCAATTACGTTAATTTATCTCTTTTGGTTAGAAGAGATACATCGAGCACCTCTAACGTTTAGTCTTTGAAAAGACTGTAAAATCATTAGCATTCTAGTAATAGTCAAACTTGTCGCATGTAACCTTTGCTCTTTTATGCACTATTATTCCGATAGTCAAATTTGTGGTACGTAGCTTGTGACATTTCCGTCCAAGCTATCGCGGTTATCATTGTTAATATAGTAATCCATTAGACTGCCAAAATATTGGCAAATTAATTACATTTGTTTTTAGTGTAATAATCATATCTTTTAACTTGGTTTATATACAGTAAACCAAGAATTATAGTTCGTTGTAATCATAGTGTATTACTAGTGTTTTACTTTAATTCCCTACAATCTTCGTTGGTCTATCTTATTGGATAAACAAAGCTAGTTCATCATCGAGATGACTACATACAAGTGCCCCTGAAGTATAACTATTGGCTTATATACGTCAAATACAGTCCTCTTAAACCCATCGAAATTAATCATCGAGATTAATTAAATTGCAATTGCCTGTTATTTCAAAATACTGAAATAATAGGCAAAATACTGCGGTAAAATAACCGTGCTACGAAACATTGTAATTCTATTCAAAGAAGAATATGCTCAGAAAATATTCCATTTTTCACAGGAAAAATCCCCTGTACAACTGGAAAAATATCCCACCCCGAAAATTCAATTTTTTCTAAGGCTAGTCATACTCGTCATAAAATTGAAACTAGCTATAACCTTATGCTTTGAATATCTCAGAAATTCATTCTGCACCATCTCCAATCTGTGCTTGTAGACCTTCTATTGTGGTGATCAAACAACCGATGCATAAGATAACCGGTGTAAATGAAGGTAAAATATAGCGCCCTCAAGGCCTTAGTGGAACTGAAATCTCTACAAGATCTCATCACAAATCCAAGTATCTGGCTACTTTTGGTCACCATATAATCGATGTGTGAATCAAACAACATTTTTGTAATTAAAACAAATTGTAGAAATTACTATATTTTACTACCAATAACAATATATTTTACACATTTTCTTGTGACTCGAGTTTCGGGAAATGAACTATCCCATCATCAGACAACTGAAGACCTAACACTGGTACAGAGGTATTTAAACAAAAGTGATAAATATTTTGAATATTTCAATAGATTCTAGATAACACCTAATAGTGGTACAGAGGTTTACAAGCGGAACGTGATGAAAAAACGGGTTAAAAAGAGGGGCCTTCTAACAGATATCGGAATGTTAGCAATCGACAAAGAAAGTTATTAAACAGATGGTACCCATTTAAATACCTCAAATAATGTTTGGGGTTACATAGCTCCGTACAGTCATTCATTATTTTTACGTTATTGTGTTGTACATCTCAAATATTTGGATTTACATGGCTCCATACAGTCATTCTTTATTTTTTTGAATTAAGGAGAGACCGCTGAAGCCTTCAACGAATATATATTACATAATAGTTGAGATACGACTTGTTTTATTCAGTTCGAGTCACTGGATATTCAGTTAATAAAAAGTGATAGAAAACAAAGTAATTTCTTTTGTCATTCCATTTGCATTCATGTTATATCATTGGTGGGGCATATAACGTTGCCACTTGATTAATCCGAAAAACGCAGGTTTTTAATTGCAAATGAATTTCTGGCCAAAATATCAACGAATCTTATCGGTAAACCACCGTGTTCTGCTGATATGGCACTGGTCGACTTTCCCTCATTCCAACACTCAAATGACCTCTTCCACTTACCCGTTTTCAGTCTGCAGAGGACATAAAAGAGAATTCGCGGCCAGTACTGATGTGAATGCTGAAAATATGTTCCGATGATGGGAATACTTGTAGGCGTAAGTGTATCATTTAGAAAGGAACCACCTTCTTCGAAGGCCATGCAATGAATTTGGATGAATAATGCCTATCTGGTGTTTCATTGACTGATTTCCGATATTTTTTTGATACTATTTTTGAATTCCAAGATCAAACTTTTTCCGTCTTATTTGAAAGAGAATTTTTGTTCCATTCTATTTATGATGATTTGTCAAACCAAACTACCTTCATCTACTCTTTAAATCTACTTGGTTCTTAGTCGATAAGCATTTGGTATCGAAGTTACTTATCTACCTTAAATTAGAATTTACTGAAAAAGATTAGTCACTGATTATTTTGTTGAAAAGAAGATGAAAATTTTGGTACAATCTCAATAAGAAATTTTTGTTTGAATACTGTGTCAGCAGCACATAATTACAGATACCAGATGGGTCATTAAGCTCCGGGCTCACACGTAGTTGACGCTGCCAATGGCATGCCACTGTTGTTTTTCGGTAGTAGTTCTTCTACAGACGCGTGTGAAAATTTAATGATATTTGGTTCAGTTGTTGGCGACATACTGAAGGTTAAGTGACGCTTTTGTTAAAAAAGTGCCGCGTTTGCTCATACAGGAACAGAAACAAAAACTAATTGATAATTTGAAGCGATGTCAGAAACTATTAACACGTAATAAAAGGAAATTTGGCGTCAGTATATAAATACTTACATTTTTCGGAGACCTAGGCGGCATATCCTCTAGATCCCTCGCGCAACTATCGAAACTAACTCTCTTCTCCACCTTGCCCCCATCTTCATTACCTTCACCCTTCTGACAGGAGATGAGGCCCTCGCAAACTGTATCGGCCTTTGTCAAATCGCCCTTTTTTTTTCTTCCCGTCCTATTTGTCCTGTCTTTCTGCGCGTACAGTATCAGCGGGTTTATTCTGGGGGACCTCTGTGAAGATGGCGTCGGAGATTTAGACGGAGACGATTCGGCAGTGTCTGTAGGGGGAATAGAGGCGTTTTCTTTGTCTGTCCTATCTGGGTAGACGTCTTCAGAGTGCGTTCTACGAGCCGGAGAGTGTCTTTTAGGTGACGTGCAGTTGACTGTCAGCGGCGACGTCTTCGAGTCTGCCTGCTGGTGCTGAAGGGAGGGATAGTTGGTGATATCCTGACCCCTGGGGAGGCTGTTGTATAATCGCATCTCTGGAGTGGTACGAGGGGCGTTCCAACGCGACGAAGGGTCTGAAAATAGTGACGTGGGGATTAGTTTGGTATTGGTTAAGTTTGGTTAAGAAGGAAAGTTGCTAATGCAGCACTCACCTCATGAATATCTAGTTTGCACTAGTTGTAACAATTTTAATTTTTGTTTTAGTATGATATTTTGATATTAAATGACTTTTATCAAGAAGTAATAGCGAAATTGAAAGTGACGTGAAGTCTGGAGTTTTTAAACTCCTATTCAAATCTTCTATGATCCTAACGCAATTTTCAATGGATATGAGCCTCATTATTCTACTTCTACAGAATTAGAATTTGGCCCAAACTTGACTTCGTTGTCACTTTTGACTGACATGAAAAATAATGAAAGACTTTTGACAGCATGTTTGCAATTTGATAACCTATTCAAACGCGTTATTTTTTATGATTATTCATCAACAAAAATTGAAGTTATGGATTCAAAAGCAAAAAAGGCTGAGATAATCGCCCGTCGTCGAAAATGTAGATAATATCACAGAAATAATAGAAGATGATATGGTAGTAGTCGCAGTACCGCTCAGGAGCTAAAGATCGACAATAAAACGGTTTTCAATCATTTCCGCAAAGCTGGATTCAAAAAGAAACTCGATGTTTGGATGCCACAGCAATTAATACTAAAAAACATGATGGATCAAATTTCCTTCTGCAAGGCCTTGGCCAAATGGGATGAAATTGACTCATTTCTTAAACGGACGTGTACGACAATTTTGTGCAAAAACGTTCGTGATCAAAGCGCGGTTAAGCAGCTCAAACGGTGGCCAAACCAGGACAAACGACCACGGACGTACTACTGTTATATATGGCCAAACACTTAATTCGGATCTATACTGTCAACAACTGGTCCGTTTGAAGCTAGTGATTAACCATAAATGGCCAGAACTGACCACCAGAAGGGGTGTTCCATCAGGACAACAACAGACCAGATACGTCTGTAGTGTTTCGCTAAGAACTCCGGGAGCTTCGTTTAAAAGTTTTATTGCATACACTTTATAGTCCTGACATGGCACCAAGCGATCTTTTCCTCGCTTTGCAAAACTTCCTGAGTGATAGAAAATTGGCATTAAGAGAAGAATGTGAAAATCGAGTTTTTCGCCAATAAGGCCAAAAGTAATGAAAATCCTTATTGTACCCTCGTCTCAAACCTGAATCCAATTTAATATTGTCTGTTGTAACATTTTTGACTAGTTGTTTGAAAAAATTTGAAGAAACTGCATAGTAGCGAAATGCGTCATACATTTAACTCGTAATAAATCATAATAGACATCAACATTGATCAGGGTTATTCAGTTAAATTTTTGAATAAACTACTGAATGTTAGAGCAACAAATCACGTTTAATCAATAGTACTTCAAGCCATGTTCAGGAACGAAAATCCCATAAGCTATTTCACCGTCATTTTAGTTACGAGAAAATTAATAGTCCCCTTCAGAAGTAATAGATCTACAAAACAGCTGCTCTATAGTCATTTCATCAGTACGTTATATGAACCACTCTGAAACCCGATAGGGGGTGTAGCGTTTCCCACAAATAATCCTTCTATTTCGCAGTTAAGGAGAAACCCTAGGTGGAGTCAGTTTCTGTGCTTCCTAGACCGTAACTCCAACTTTCGATACATAGGTGTACTGAAAGTTGGTATACACTAAGCAAATATGGGAAAACTACAGAAATCTACATCAAATCCATTACTGATGATTGAATAATATATGGAATAAATGAGAAATAATTCAAATTTCATTTCAGAATTATATCTTCAATATATAGTATTTCTTTGAATTCTCTTATTCCCTTTGGTAATGTGTGATAAGTGTTTAATTCTATATGTCTGCTGAATTGACATAGTGTGTTCCTAGATATTTATTTAATTTAATTCTAAAAGTTTTTGAATAATTTTTTTTTTAATAATCCTTGTATCAAGTAAAAACCTCATTTTATTATTTTAAATGTCTTTTAATGATAAATGTGTACAATAGTAAAAACTTTATCTCAATGTCACTAACACTTGGTTACTAACGCTGATAGTGCCTTTTAAACCAGAAATTAATATTTCTCAAGTGAGTGTAAGTGAATAGGGGCATTAAATCCGGACACTCATATAATTCATCATCCCTATTCCTCCCTTCGTCTCTACTGAACAAGAGTAGATACGCGAAAGCAACCCACGTTTGAATCCATTGAAAACCTCCCATTGTCAGGTTATAACGGGTTGCATTCTGGGACGCGATCGATGCCCGATAGGCGGCGTAGATAGTTGAAGGTACGTCAACTTTTGTTTCCCCAAACGTCTGTTATTAGCCCATCCATGTAGACTCGGCTTGCTATGTTTGTATTGGGAATACAAAAAGATATTACGGAAGCTCAGAGTTCTGTAAATAGTTCAACGAACATTGTACTTTTGACCGGTGCTTGGAAATGAACTTTTTTCGATGTTTCATTTATAACATTTATAACTGCTGCTAATTCTTAATATTCACACGATTATTGCGTCATGCCATAACTTCATCAGGTGACTATTTAAACTGAGTAGATATACATTCTGTCAAGAAAGTAACGGGAATTATCGATTTAAATCTGGCGGGGCAATGAGGCAGGTAAAATTTTTTTCCTAGGTTGGTACCACTGTCCTTAATTACTATGCCAAGCTTGAGCGGGATCTGTCAACTAGTGTGTTTGCAACAGCTGATTAAGTCAGTCGATGTCAGAGTGCGTGCCGATTTTTACTATGGGTGATTACGTTGAGCCAAGAATTTGTTTGAAGTTTTGTGTTGCAAATAAATTTTCGTGTGCCGATGCATTGAAAATGTTGCAAAAGGCCTTTGGTGATAATGCTCTATCGAAAACTCGTGCATATCAGTGGTACAGAGCCTTCAAGGACGGTCGTGAAGTGGTCGCCCATCGACGGCTTCGATCGAAGATAACGTCGATAAAATTAAGGAAAGGGTGCTGGAAAACCGTCGTACCAGCTTGAGAGAGATAGCACATGATCTTAAGATATCCCACGAGTCCGCACGTACGATTTTGATTGATATTTTGGGCATGAGAAAGGTGGCCGCACGACTCGTACCGAAAGACCTGAATTTTCTTCAAAAACGTCATAGCGAACAGGTTGCTTCAGACATGCTGGATCGCTGTAATTCCGATTCTACATTCATGGAACGCATTATAACTGGTGATGAGACCTAAGTCTACGAGTACGATATGCAAACAAGCCAGCAATCATCGGAATGGGTGGCAAAAAATGAGCCGAAACCGAAAAAACCACGCCAAAGCCGCTCGAAAATGAAGGTGATGCTCATTGTTTTCTTCGATATCCGTGGCGTGGTGCACTACGAATTCGTTCCAGAGGGTCAGACCGTAAAAAAGGAGTATTACCTAGGCGTTATGAAACGTTTGCGTGAGCGTATCCGTAAGAAGCGGCCAAATTTGTGGGCGAACAACTCATGGATTTTGCATGACGATAACGCGCCTTCTCACCGAGCTACGATTGTGACTGACTTTCTCGCCAAAAACTCAACAAACGTGCTTCAGCAACCACCGTATTCGCCGGATTTGGTTCCCTGCTACTTTTTCCTCTTCCCAAAACTAAAATTGCCCCTTCGTGGCACCCGTTTTGAGTCGATTGAAGCCATAAAACAAAATTCGGCGCGAGAGCTAAAGTCCATCCCGGAAAGCGCATATAAAAAATGTTTCGATAATTGGAAGTGCCGTTGGCATAGATGTATTGGAGCAAATGGAGCCTATTTTGAAGGCGACCCAATAAATTTTGACGATTAAATGTAAAAATGTTGTTTTAATTGAAAATTCTCGGTACTTTCTTGACAGAGTATATGTAGTATATGTGGCGTAATCATGCATATTATGACGATTACAACTTTTGCAACTTTTTGAATCGTTATATCTCAAAAACGGTGGCTCGTAGAAAAAAGTATTAATACATTTTTTGTAGATTATTTTATGATCTACAATTTTTGTCTGAGGTATTTTAATGATAAAACTTAGCGTTTTGCTGAAAGTCGGGAAAAACTCATTTTTTTGACCTTGAATAAAATTTTTTCCTTACAGGGGAAAGATGGGGAACTATCAAATTTTGTTTTCAATGATATTTTAAACAATCTTACCGATTTTCAGCTTGGTGGGAACTTCGAATGTCTAAATTGACCGCACTATGTAGTCTTGGCGAGCAGTAGCGAAATCGTCTCATGCCCCCATGAGACTGAGCCCAGTCTCGAGACTACCATATTTTATTCCAAGTGGAAACGTACCATAATATAGTAAAATCCAAATAACAACGAATATCAAATTCCAGAATAGTGTAATGAAACTTAATTTAAATTTGGTCGTTAACCACCATAAACTATTAAAAAATGACTTCATACTCAAATCTTGAATTTAATCTTTTAACTATTGTGGTAACATTAATTTGATATCTGCAACAACATCCTTGTCTTAACAGTTAAGGAAAAAACTGAAGAATGTTCGACAATTTCGCTTCCAGGATATTCAATTTGAACTTGCTAGAATTAATTAGTTGTTTGTGAACGTCCGAGGATGGCAATTTGTAGAGCTCTCCACTTTTCTACAAAAACACGAATCCGAATCCTGATAACTACTCGCTTCGTGTAAATAAGTCCTAGTTTATTTTGTTCGGAAAACGGCAGAAAGGTGATGATATGACCTTGTTTACAAGTTGCTTTGGAAGTATTTGATATCCTCAAATATCCTTGTAGCAATAAATTCTCATGCTCCATCAAGAGTATCATTTCAGAAAAAGACATAACCAAACTCAGATGAAATAATACCGTTGAATACTCGACTGCTCTACAATGAGTGAAAAAGTCCTGTTATATCAACTTTTCGTATATAGCTATAATCACGATACGGGATAAAACGAAATTGCAAATAAAAATTCCTGAGAGTACAGATATGAAGTTTGTAACAATTGCCATTTGTGTTCGTGATTCAATCAGCGCTTTAGACTTCTGAAGAATACAGGCCACATGTTAAGAGGCCAGGAGTTTACAACACTATTATCCAATGATTTGACATGAACGACGAGAATAACCGACTCGAGTTGGTTGTAACACCACCTCTGTTAAAGACTCTCGCGGGGCACCTCAAAGGGAAGCAATATTCTTACTTCTATGGAGCTTAGTAGAGGATGAGCTGTTACGCAGGCCCCTCTCTGAAGGGATATATCATAGAATAGAAATCGCACATTAAATACCTAGGAAAACCTCTAGACAGTAAGGTTCTATAAAGCAAGCAGTAAGGGTTTTAATGGCATGCAGAAGTCTAGCTAATAAGACTTGGGTCTGTTCCCCTAATAAACTGCAATAAATGTGCGCAACGACTACATCCCCATGTAGTTTAATCAACATCTTCGAGAACTTCTGTTTATCAGAAGTCCTTCTTCCACTGACCTCACCAGTTGTGGAACACGCTTCCAGCTTCAGTATATAATCTTCAACAGTACTAGACGTGAGTAAACAGGACACAACTTTCCGCTAGGGACACCAACAAGCGGCTAAACATAAAAAAATAAAGCAAGTCTTAAAAGTACCAGGAAAACTCTCGACAAAAAACAAAGATCATTACTGGGGACGAAAAATGGGTTGTATATAACAATGTCAAATACAGGAGAACATGGAGCAAAAATGATGAACCGAATCAAAGCATTTCGAAAGCCAATATCAATCAAAAAAAGATGATGCTGTTTAGTGAGGTTTTAAAGGACTCGTTTTTTTTTGAGCTTTTACCGGATAACACAACAATTATTCGGTAGTCTATTGTCATCAGCTGGACAAACTGAATGATCCACTTCAACAGAAAAGGCCAGAATTAATCAACAGAAAAGGTGCAGTGTTCCACCAAGATAATGCGAGACCTCTTACCAGTACTTCTGTTTTTTAGATAGCCATGTTGTTCCTCAGAGATAATTTTGAACTTCTACATGAATGAGCAAAGTTTCTCGAATATTACTGAGTAAACTAATTGGATGGAAATTATTGACCTCATGTATATTTCCTTTCTTATGCAGAGGTTTGATTTAAGCTATTTTGAGGCTCCGCCATCACCTGATTAGTACTTTTAATAACAGTTATCGGTATACCATCGTACCACAAGAGTTTGTATTTCACATCTTTCTCACTATGTTGATGAGCTCTTTCTTGGTAATAGGGAAAACGTAAAATGAGCTACTATTAATATTATTTACTATTTGATTCTGATTTATTTGTTCTCCATCTCGTACAAAGTTTGCATTCCCAGAAAAAAAATCACTGAAGGTATTTGTCAAGTTTTCAAGAACTTTAATATTTGCTGAAAATGTTCTTATCAAAGTTACCGCCACCAGTTTATCTATTGAGTATGTTCAAAGTTGTTTCACTTTAATTTTTACTATTGTTAATTAATGTTCGGAAATAATTTTGATTCATTTTTCTTAGTTCCCTATCATACAGAAATTTCATTTTTTTATATTGTTTTTCATATTCAGAATGATAAGACGAAATGACAAAGAAAGGATCTAAATATGTTTTATTTATTTTTTTATACAGCAATGTCTGAATGTTGAATATTTGTGGTAATTGTTCCAAATTTTCACTAAAATATGAACAACATTCTTCTGTATGTAAGCATAATTTGGTTTTTTTAAACTAAGATGAGTTTACTGTTACGTCTGAAGATGAACGGTCATCGTTCGAAACCGCGGTAACATGTGAACCAAAAATAATAAAAAAAACCTTGGTAGTAAATACATAGTAACTCCAATCTATTGTGTTTCAATTAAGATGAGTTTTTCCTCTGGTATTATAATCATGATCAAGTATTAACATTTCAAAGTTTGTGAAATTGTTGATTACATACATAATGCACTCATATATATATATATATATATATATATATATATATATATACATGCAGTAAAGTGTTAATACATTATTATTCCTAAAGTTATTTCTACATGATTCGCTATAATTTAGTTTAAAGACAGTTTTTTAATCATTATTATTATTATTATTATTATTATTATTATTATTATCCTGATACTCCTAGATCTTCTGTGAAGATCCCTCAGAAGCTTTTTCAGCTTGTACGAGTTAGGAGTTCAGTTGTGTTCTGTGTAGGCTTTGTTACTGCGATCTTGCGCCACTTTAGGTCACAGCACTGTTAATTTTTGACCCAACAGTGAAATGGTGGCAGATACCCGTCCAACTAGAAAATTTCTTTTCTACCTGAATAGGATTCGAACCCTGGACCTCCCGGTCACGAGTCCGATGCTCTCCCGCTGAGCTATCCACACTCATCAAGATGTATTTCCGACAACTAGAGACCGATACAATCAAACATTTAAAGACAGTTCCCAAACTTTTTTTTGTATGATGAAGACTCTTTCAGCATCATCCTAATTCGCCCAGAAGATGATTCCATACCTGAGTCTAGAGTGGACGTCTGCATGATATGCTGTCAGGGAAGCATCTGACCCAATTGTTCTTGTTAGGATCCTTAAAGCATAGCAGTACCTTGCAAGGCTTGTTGCCAAATATTCAATGTGTGGCCGCCAATTCAAATCCCGATCTAAATGGATTCCCAAGAATGGTAGAGTATCTTCAGCTCTTATGTTCTCACCATAATAAATTAAGTTGATGGCATGTTGATTCTTTTCCCTAAATATTATCAGTTTGATCTTGGTGATGTTCATTGTGAGATTATTCTTCCCGAACCGTTTTTCCAGATTTCCAAACCTTTTTCAACTGCGGCTTTGTATTAATCTGGAGTGGAACCAACGCAGATTAATGATACGTCATCGGCATACATTACAGTATTATTCGATGTTACTTTAATCAAATCATTTGTGTAGATTATATAAAGTAGAGGACCTAATATTGGTCCTTGAGGCACCCCCCTATCTACATGCAAGGCATTTGATATTATTTGCTTGCCATGTTTTCCTTTTTTAGTTGTCCTCTGAATTCTCCCTGTTAAGTATGATCGAAATAATTTTGACGTTATATCTCTTATACCATATTTTTCCAATTTTTGCAGTAAGATATCATGATTCACTGTAACAAACGCTTTGGTCAAGTCTAAGAAAAGAATCGCTGTTATCTGATTTTTATTCAATGATTTTACTAAAGAGTTAAGAACTCGATATAAGGCATCTATGGTCGATTTGCCTTTTCTAAATCCACATTGTTGTTCCACTAAGATGTTATTCTCGTCCACAAACTTCATTACTCTATCAAAAATTATTCTTTAAAATAATTTATTAACATTTGAGAGTACAGATATTGGACGGTAGTTATTGAAATTGTCTTTTCCTCCTTTCTTGTGAATCGGTTTAACACAAGCTTCTTTGGGGGCTTGTGGATATTTTCCGTATTGAAACATTTGATTTGTTACATGTGTTAGAGGTAACGTCAAGATCTTTCAACATTTTTTCAGTAGATATACAGGTATCTCGTCATATCCTGTAGATTTTTCATTTTTAAGTTGAATTATGTAATGATACATTTCTTGCTCAATAACTGGATTCAGAAAAATGCTTGAATTACATTGATTTATGGTTTCTGCAAACTCAATGTTCTTATTGTTGTTTAAATCATTAGATTTCAGAAAGAATTTATTAGTTTCATCTAATAGCTTTTTTTCATTTTTACCAGGAAATGATTCAAACAATGTTTCATTAGCAGCACTTCTATTTTTCGTCGCGTTATTAATTAAAGTCCAAGATGCTTTGGTCTTATTTCCCGATTTATTTATAAAGTCCTGATCACAGATTTTCTTAGATAATTTCACAACGCGTTTAAATATGGCAGAATATTTTTTATAGTGTTCTTCAGTCACCATTCCTTTCAACATTTTTTCGTAAAGCTCCCGTTTGTATTAAGTCGATATTCTTATACCTAGAGTAAGCCATGTTCGATTCTTCTTCCTTCTCAATTTCATTTTTTTCCGTAAAATAAAATATTTATTCATTATACGAAAATTGTCTCATTTTCCCAAACGAAAAAACGAAATTATTTTCCGAACAACTCGATAGAAAACGTGCAAAATCTGCCAAAGCTCGATAAATATTCACGAGTCGCCACTTCGATCTAAATGTGTCATGATAAATTGAATGGAATATCATTTGAAATTCATTAAATCAGGCAAAATCTGACATTCGAGGTGTAATCTCCCGAATGAAATATTCAAAATCTTGAAACAACCTCCTTAAGCCGTTATACTTACTAGATATGGTCCAGGACCTGCGGATTGTCCTCTTTATGACGTCGGCCGCCGGCACGTAGACCCGATTGTCCCGCCGACGGCTAGGGCGTCGAACGAACTCGTTCATCCATTCCCCACTCGTCGCCTGGATCTCCCTGGAATTGAAGGAGAATAGGGAGAGGTTCAGATATAACATTATGAGAACTATTGAAGTGAAATGAGTCTTAATATTAAAGGCTTTGATTTACATAAATTTAAATAAAATGAATTAGTAAGTAATACCTTTAGTAAATATCTGACGATATCCTTATAATAATTGAGAGAATAGGGAGAGGTTCAGATATAATAGTAGAAATATTAAAGTGAAATGAGTCTTAATATTAATGGCTTTGATAAACATAAAATTAAATAAAATGAATTAATACGTAATACTTCTCTCTCAAGAAAGTACCGGGAATTTTCAATTAAAACAACATTTTTACATTTAATCGTCAAAATTTATTGGGTCAAAATAGGCTCCATTTGCTCCAATACATCTATGCCAACGGCACTTCCAATTATCGAAACATTTTTTATAGGCGCTTTCCGGGATGGACTTTAGCTCTCGCGCCGAATTTTGTTTTATGGCTTCAATCGACTCAAAACGGCTGCCACGAAGGGGCAATTTTAGTTTTGGGAAGAGGAAAAAGTCGCAGGGAGCCAAATCCGGCGAATACGGTGGTTGCTGAAGCACGTTTGTTGAGTTTTTGGCGAGAAAGTCAGTCACAATCGTAGCTCGGTGAGAAGGCGCGTTATCGTCATGCAAAATCCATGAGTTGTTCGCCCACAAATTTGGCCGCTTCTTACGGATACGCTCACGCAAACGTTTCATAACGCCTAGGTAATACTCCTTCTTTACCATCTGACCCTCTGGAACGAATTCGTAGTGCACCACGCCACGGATATCGAAGAAAACAATGAGCATCACCTTCATTTTCGAGCGGCTTTGGCGTGGTTTTTTCGGTTTCGGCTCATTTTTTGCCACCCATTCCGATGATTGCTGGCTTGTTTGCATATCGTACTCGTAGACCCAGGTCTAATCACCAGTTATAATGCGTTCCATGAATGTAGAATCGGAATTACAGCGATCCAGCATGTCTGAAGCAACCTGTTCGCGATGACGTTTTTGAAGAAAATTCAGGTCTTTCGGTACGAGTCGTGCGGCCACCTTTCTCATGCCCAAAATATCAATCAAAATCGTACGTGCGGACTCGTGGGATATCTTAAGGTCATGTGCTATCTCTCTCAAGCTGGTACGACGGTTTTCCAGCACCCTTTCCTTAATTTTATCGACGTTATCTTCGATCGAAGCCGTCGATGGGCGACCACTTCACGACCGTCCTTGAAGGCTCTGTACCACTGATATGCACGAGTTTTCGATAGAGCATTATCACCAAAGGCCTTTTGCAACATTTTCAATGCATCAGCACACGAAAATTCATTTGCAACACAAAACTTTAAACAAATTCTTTGCTCAACGTAATCACCCATAGTAAAAATCGGCACGCACTCTGACATCGACTGACTTAATCAGCTGTTGCAAACACACTAGTTGACAGATCCCGCTCAAGCTTGGCATAGTAATTAAGGACAGTGGTACCAACCTAGGAAAAAAAAATTTACCTGCCTCATTGTCTCGCCAGATTTAAATCGATAATTCCCGGTACTTTCTTGACAGAATGTATGTTTAGTAAATATCTGACGATATCCTTATAATAATAATAATTGTAAGAATAGGGAGAGGTTCAGATTCAGAACATTATAAGAACTATCAAAGTGAAATGAGTCTTAATATTAAAGGCTTTGATTAACATAAAATTAAATAAAATGAATTACTTCGTAAAACATTTTATATATTCCTGACGATATCCTTATAATATTTATAATAATAATAATTGTCAGAATAGGGAGAGCTTCAGATATAACATTATGAGAAATATTAAAGTGAAATGAGTCTTAATATTGAAGGCTTTATTTACATAAAAATAAATAAAATGAATTACTACCTATTACCTTTACTAAGTATCTGACGATATCCTTATAAGAATAATATGAATAACTGCTCTTTATTCTCAATCAAATTTATACATCTAAAACAGCTATGAAAACGAAATGGAACAGTGTGAAAGATATTGGTACAAATCACATGGAAGACATATAAAACTTTAAATTATGTGGTTCCAAATCAATTAAATATTTGAACAATTTTTTCTTGAAACATTTCATATCACTAATAATTTTTATGGTTTTTGGAAGAGTATTATAAATTTTATCTATATTCAGCCTTAAAAAAATTTCACAATAAAAATTATTTAAAAAATAATGAATGACTGTATGGAGCCATGTAAATCCAAATATTTGAGATGTACAACACAATAACGTAAAAATAATGAATGACTGTACGGAGCTATGTAACTCCAAACATTATTTGAGGTATTTGAATGGGTACCATCTGTTTAATAACCTTCTTTGTCGATTGCTAACACTCCGATATCTGTTAAAAGGCCCCTCTTTTTTAACCCGGTTTTTTATCATGTTCCGCTTGTAAACCTCTGTACCACTATTAGGTGTTATCTAAAATCTATTGAAATATTCAAAATATTTATCACTTTTGTTTAAATACTTTTGTACCACTGTTAGGTCTTTAGTTGTCTGATGATGGGATAGTTCATTTCCCGAAACTCGAGTCACAAGAAAATGTGTAAAATATATTTTTATTGGTAGTAAAACATAGTAATTTCTACAATTTGTTTTAATTATGATCAACTACCAAATACTAACGGCTGAAACAATTCAGTATCTAAATCGTTCGATTTACGCTTGAACATAGCTGGGAAAAACTAAAAAAACCTCTTTCCGAAGTGGTGAATATTCTGTCCAAACTGTTAAAAATACGTGAAAAAAAGAATTGAAATGCCCTCACGGCAATTTGCGAGTTCATGAAACCGGATTGTTATTTAATGAAACATAACATCCACATTCATAAGTTTTTCATTTATAGCCGATCAAAAATTCAAATTTTAAATGCTCACCTCTAATTTCAAACAGTTCTACTAGATGAAAAACCAATTCAAGAAAAAAATACTCACATCCTTTTATGACAGACCGTGCAAACCCAATCAGTCGTCCTGTAGGAATACTCCCTACATCCTTTACACACCTTCAACCTGCATGCCCTGCAATATGCTCCTCTGTTGATCACCCGGCCTAGTTCGACCCTGCACCTCCCGCAGCAACGATCCGGGTCCGGTCCTGCCTTCTCCCAGTCGGTGGACGGACGAAGTGCCCCCTTCCTCCTGAGGTTCTGTAACTCTGCCTTTAGATGCCTGAAAAGCAAAGAACAGTTAGGTCACAGAAGTCGCGATACTTACAGGAAGACCTCTGGGAAAGAATATGGAGTTTGATGATTAGGGAGACGTGGGGCTATGTCACCATATTAAATTCAGTAATGTAAACGGATCGGACAAAATTTAGCCAAGGTCATGGAATGTTTAAAGATGCACGATGAGGCATTCTAGTTAGTATGAAGTTGAGGATTTTAATAACCTGCTTTCTAACAGAAAGAGACGAACTCATTATGCAGAAGTTATTGTTTTCAACTGTTAAGCCCACTGATAAGTTTTCAGTCTTACACACAGATTGCAACAATAATCAAAATTTATATTCTTGTTAGAGTACTAACCTTCAAAAGATAGTTGACGACCTGGCGTTTGGTCCTAACCTAACCTAACCTAACCTTCAAAAGATAGTTGACGACCTGGCGTTTGGTCCTAACGTAACAGTGGTTTTAACGAAACAACTTTTGTTATTTTTATAACAATCGAAGAAAAAACTTCCAGTGCCTAAACTATCTAAAATAGCTATGAGCCAAATTTATCCTATCATAAACACTGAAGAAAATAAAAAATTCATTTCTCTATCGTACTTTGGTAACATAAGTCAAAAAGTGGCCAATAGTTTTTCAAAATCAGATGTCAATATTGCCTTCAAAACGCAAAACAAGTTATCATCGGTATTTTTTAACGCAAAGGACCCTACTCCAAACATACACAAACCAGGAGTTTATGAGTTATCTTGTTCTACGTGCAGTAATAAATATATAGGACAAACAGGACGTTCCTTCAAGACGAGGTTCAATAAAATGAGTTTCATAAAAAATAAACAGAATTTTGCCACTCATTGTCTAGAAAACGGTCATTTCTTTCCCACAATAGATAATCTTAAAATTTTACATGTAGAATCAAAAGGAAGAAACTCGATTATCTAGAATCTGTTGAAATTTTCAAATTAGTTCACAATAACAATAATGTAAAAATAATGAATGACTGTACGGAGCTATGTAAATAGAAAATATCTGAGATATTCAAAAAGTAACATCTGTTTAAAACCTTTTTCAACGGACACTGATTTTTACATCGTATTTTCGTCAAAAAAGGTAACACTTAATGTGATCAGGGACGATTCATGTCGCGCCCGCAATAACAAAAGGTGAATTAATATAAAAAAAATTCCACGTCCAAAGTTATGCCTCTGAGCCGATTTTGATAACAATTTAATAAAATAAATGAACAGTGAAATTATAAGCAAAAAAAGAAAAGAAATTAAATTTCAACGCCATGTATCTTTTTCCAAAGCAATATTTTACTGATGCATATTTGGTCTAATGGCCATCTTTTTGGTCCAAATCACCTGTACTTAATCTATGTCCCAATAGTTATGATTCACCCTGTATATGAAATAATAGAATAATAATAATAAAAAATTCTTGTAGAAATAATGGTCCAATTAGGCAGTGCCTATCTCTAATCCAATCTTTTGAAAATAAAATAAAAGGAGACGCAACATTTCAGAATCGTACTTGATCCGACCCTGCATGTTTACAGTTCTCACACTAAATAAAGAATGACATATCGAATTTTACGGTTATAATGTCAATCTGAAGCCGCCAATTGAACTTCTGATCGTAATTGCATAATTAATTAACACTCATCTTTATGGTCCAATTCCCTAGAGTACAGGAAACGTTACGTAATTTACCTATTAGGTAATACGTAGATGGCGATCCTTTAATTTTTATTATGAACCTCCATCCGTAATTGCTATGAATGCAACAACCAGTTCTGTAGTTTAATGATGGTTTTTACATCTTAGATATAATGCATTCAGCAGAAAGGTACAAAATCAAGAAAATTTAAACTGCATAAATTGACTGAAGATTAAAATAAATTGTTGAATTGTACTATACAGGCCGGTAATTATTAACGTCCTGTATGTTATAATCTTTTGCCCGGAGGTTGCTGTGATTATGATTGCATAAAATTCTTACAAACTGTTAATTTGAACAACAATTATCATAACATAAAATTAATTTAATGAAGAGTAAACAAAAATTCAACTTTTACCACTCATTCTTTAGAAAACAGTAATTCCTTTCGACAAAAGGAAATCTTAAGAAAAATTTTACATGTAGATTCAAAAGAAAAGAAACCTGATTATTGAAATTTTCCAATTTGTTCACAATAAAAATAATGTAAAAAATAATGAATGACTGTATGGAGCTTTCTAAATACAAATATTTGTGATACATTCTGTCAAGAAAGTACCGGGAATTATCGATTTAAATCTGGCGGGGCAATGAGGCAGGTAAATTTTTTTTCCTAGGTTGGTACCACTGTACTTAATTACTATGTCAAGCTTGAGCGGGATCTGTCAACTAGTGTGTTTGCAACAGCTGATTAAGTCAATCGATGTCAGAGTGCGTGCCGATTTTTACTATGGGTGATTACGTTGAGCAAAGAATTTGTTTAAAGTTTTGTGTTGCAAATGAATTTTCGTGTGCCGATGCATTGAAAATGTTGCAAAAGGCCTTTGGTGATAATGCTCTATCGAAAACTCGTGCATATCAGTGGTACAGAGCCTTCAAGGACTTGCCTCGTTCCGGACGCCCATCGACGGCTTCGATCGAAGATAACGTCGATAAAATTAAGGAAAGGGTGCTGGAAAACCGTCGTACCAGCTTGAGAGAGATAGCACCTGATCTTAAGATATCCCACGAGTCCGCACGTACGATTTTGATTGATATTTTGGGCATGAGAAAGGTGGCCGCACGACTCGTACCGAAAGACCTGAATTTTCTTCAAAAACGTCATCGCGAACAGGTTGCTTCAGACATGCTGGATCGCTGTAATTCCGATTCTACATTCATGGAACGCATTATAACTGGTGATGAGACCTGGGTCTACGAGTACGATATGCAAACAAGCCAGCAATCATCGGAATGGGTGGCAAAAAATGAGCCGAAACCGAAAAAACCACGCCAAAGCCGCTCGAAAATGAAGGTGATGCTCATTGTTTTCTTCGATATCCGTGGCGTGGTGCACTACGAATTCGTTCCAGAGGGTCAGAAGGTAAACAAGGAGTATTACCTAGGCGTTATGAAACGTTTGCGTGAGCGTATCCGTAAGAAGCGGCCAAATTTGTGGGCGAACAACTCATGGATTTTGCATGACGATAGCGCGCCTTTCTCGCCAAAAACTCAACGAACGTGCTTCAGCAACCACCGTATTCGCCGGATTTGGCTCCCTGCGACTTTTTCCTCTTCCCAAAACTAAAATTGCCCCTTCGTGGCACCCGTTTTGAGTCGATTGAAGCCATAAAACAAAATTCGGCGCGAGAGCTAAAGTCCATCCCGGAAAGCGCCTATAAAAAATGTTTCGATAATTGGAAGTGCCGTTGGCATAGATGTATTGGAGCAAATGGAGCCTATTTTGAAGGCGACCCAATAAATTTTGACGATTAAATGTGAAAATGTTGTTTTAATCGAAAATTCTCGGTACTTTCTTGACAGAGTAGTATACTATGTATAATGTACAACAAAATAATGTAAAAATAATGAATGACTGTACGGAGCTATGTAACCCCAAAAATTATTTGAGATATTTAAATGGGTACCATCTGTTTAACAACCTTTTTTGTCGATTCCAGACATTCCGATATCTGTTAGAAGGACTCTCTTGTTTAACCCGGTTTTTTATCACGTTCCGATTGTAAACCTCTGTACCACTATTAGGTGTTATCGAGAATCTGTTGAAATATTCAAAATATTTATCACTTTTGTTTAAATACCGTACCACTGTTAGGTCTTCAGTTGTCTGATGATGGAATAGTTCATTTCCCGGATTTCGAGTCACAAGAAAATGTGTAATATATATTTTTTGGTAGTAAAACATAGTAATTTCTACAATTTGTTTTAATAACAATTATCTGTGTATTGTTTTATGGAGATTAAATGATACAAACGTACGCAAGTTATCTCGAATAAAATAAAATCAACAATAAACATTGCTTTACTTTTCGTATTTTATATGTGTGTTATTGATATTTTATACAGTGTACATATTTAATGGATTGGTAATTTCATAATTGATAAGTAAAACACTATTACTATTACTCATTATTATTACGTTTCTCCCATAGCGGTGGACTACATCTGAGTACAAGATACCAGGGGCTTTCAATGTATTCTCGGTATAGGCATGAAAGAAAACAGAAAATTTTGGAAAAATTAGCAAATACTTCTTACTAATGATTTTTGATACAGATCCGCCGAATTAATTTATTTGAAGACATATTCTGAATACTAGAGAATACAGATAAAACTTAATCAAAGAATTAACGATCATTAAGGGAGCAGAAGGTTAAATAATATATCTAAACACTAAGAGTAAAGCGATCTATCTGAAATTCTTGTGTCCAATCAAGCGAGTGGCTTTTAGTAGAAAAATGTCCCTGTGGTGGAAAACTTCTGGACACGACAATATAACGAATTAATCTTTTTCCTTCCGCCCCCTCTGTTTTCGTTCAGTCGAGTTTAATTCCGATCGAATTTTCACTTAGGATTAGATGGTTTTCTAATCAAATTGCAACAACCTCTACTAATTAGTCTAATGCGGTGGAATAAATGAAACACGACATGGTTGCTGCGAATTGCCTAGTCGCGTGGTAATGCTGAAAGGCCAGATAGATACCAGTGCAGGCTCGAAATGCACTTAATGAGAAAGGTTAATGTATTGTTTCATCTCACATCAGATTTCAGAGAAAATACGACCTGTTGCTTGTCATCTTATAATAATATATATAAATCTCTAGTCGCGTGGTAATGCTGAAAGGCCAGATAGATACCAGTGCAGGCTCGAAATGCACTTAATGAGAAAGGTTAATGTATTGTTTCATCTCACATCAGATTTCAGAGAAAATACGACCTGTTGCTTGTCATCTTATAATAATATATATAAATCTCACAATGTCCTCAATGGACTCCTAAACCACTTAACCGATTATAATAAAATTCGCACACCATGTGCAGTTCGATCCAACTTGAGAGATAGGATAGTTTAAATCTCAAATTATAGTCGCAATTTTAATTTATTGCTAATTATTTGTCTGTTATTATTTGACAGTCACAATTATCTGTTAACTCCAAATGATTCTAACAGATGTCGATACCTTTCGACTGGGTTGAGTAAGTAATCAATAGATGGCGCTGCTATGGTAAATCTACGAACCTGTCATATAAGCTACATTTTAACAGCATAATTACCACGTGTTGTTGACGCTATAAAATTAATTGAATTTATTTTGTAGTGAACGAAATACCGTATAATTCAATTATTTCCACTTTTTAAATTTAAACTTTAGCCACAGCAACGCGTAGCCGGGTCAGCTAGTGTACTGTATTTCTATAAGGCCGCACATATGCTCCTTTGGTGCATATCTTTGGTGAACAGAATCGTGATTTAAAATTTTTTCTTAAGAAACGGCATTAGAAATTACTTTGAGTTGGAAACTGAGATTTGAACAAATCATTGTAATCCCAGTCTTGAAGTATTACTACATCTTCAAACAAATGAAAACTTAATCAAAGGTTCTGAATTGTTTGCGCCAATTGATTCCCTCTAATTTTATTTAAGTTGACTTGAATGGAATCTGTACTGTTGCTGGCATTTCAATAATAGTCGCAGATAGATGGCACATGTTGATTCGTTTAAAATACATTCTCTTGATGGGATGCAAATGTGAAAAAAATGCGTGCCAGATAGTTTAGAAATTAATATTGTCGCGCTCCCTTAAACCTATGATTAATTTTTGCCATCGATTTTTGTATTAAGCGTACAAATAAGTTTCAGCCGTACGGAACCCAATTTCCTTGTTTATGAATCATTCCTAATGATTTTAAACGATGTGAGACTGCTTGCTGAGTGACTTCTAATGTTAGAGCAAGTTCTTTTTGTGTTTGAGATGAATCTTCCTCCAATAATTCCTCCAATTCTGCATCCTCGTAAATTCCACTGCGATCTTTGTCTTCTACGTCGAAATCACCGTTTTTAAACTTTTAAAACCACTCTCGACACATTATCCCACTCAAAGCACCCTCGCCATATGCTTTTACGAGCAATTGATGCGTCTCAGCAGCAGATTTCTTTAAATTAAAGAAGTAAACTAATATTTTCCGCAAATGACGCTTACTTGGCTCAAATTTTGACATTTTCAACTTACAAAAATTATATTTTATCAATATTAAATCAATGATATTAATAGGTTATGTTGTTCTTGAATGTCCAAACTATTTTGTAAGCCGGTTATCATCTGCGAAAGCTAACCGAAACTCCGTGCCGCGGCATCTACAATAAAACGGCGGAAACTTATTTGTACTCCTAATATCATACCACGGTTTGTTTACCATATTCCAGTATGTTGAAACAACAAACAATAGTTAATTAATCGCAACGATATGTTTTGTGGACTGTGTCTAATGTAATGTGGCGAAGATTTAAACTTCAAAGAGCCACTTTGCATGTAGCTGTTTCCAATTTCGTTCATCTAATAATAATAAACCACAACGATGATGGGGAATTGAAGTAAAACTCGAACACTCATAACAAAAATGGAAATATGATTCTTGGTTTACAGTATATAAATCAACTAAAAGTGTACGATTATTTTACTAAGAACAAATGTAATGAATTTACCAATACTCTTTTAATCGACAATGTGGATTATTACGTTTATAGTAATCGCCTTAATCTTGTGTAGAGACAAAAGCGACAAATTTGACTATTACGAGGAAAATGTAATAATTTAGGTCAAAGCCACAAACGACATAGGCTGATTATTACCGAAGAAATAATGCAATAGCTTGGACCAAATGGTCAAAAGAGGAAAGATAAACTATTTGAATGATAATGATCTTGGATCGAAAGGTCGCAAGCGACAAAGATTGTTTATAACCGAATTGATAACGTAATATCTTGGACTAAAACGCCACAAGTGACAAGGTTGGCTATCACAGGGATAATGATGTTACTGTGTATTCAGAAACTGAATATTGGAGGTATCTCAATGCATCCCCTCTAACAAAAAGAGGGGAAATTGATGAATTTGATAGGAAAGCTTATTTGTGGGTGGACTGACTGAATAAAAAATAAACTTTCTCATTGGTTATAGAGAAAATTTTTAGATTACTGCTAGTAGATAAGGATAAAATGAAACATACCCTAGTTGCCAATGCTTTGTCGTTGATTAAAACAAATTGTAGAAATTACTATGTTTTACTAACAATAAAAATATACATTACACATTTTCTTGTGACTCGAATTTCGGGAAATGAACTATCCCATCATCAGACAACTGTTGTCTGATGATGGGATAGTTGATGCACTGCGATATTACGCCACTTTAGGTCACAGCACTGTTAATTTTAGACTCAACAGTGACATGGTGGCCGAAACCCGTCCAACTGGAAAATTTCTTTCCTATCTGACGAATCTTTCAGTTCCCAGCCCAATGCTCTTACCACTGAGCTATCGGCACACATATCTTTCATATTTTCTAGACATTTATTTGAAGTATTTCTGTTGTGAAGGTTTTTTATGCTTTGATTTTCAATTTTTCAAGAAAATTGTCAAAATCCTATTATGTTCCTATAAAAATATCGAAAACATTGTCTCTTTCCATGAACCGCCACTGAATTAGATACATTAAAGATTGAAGTTTATTCATATATGCAAGCTATTTTGTTGCCGCATTGAAATCAAACGATGAATGAGATTCAAAATCTTCTATGAGGTAATATTCTGTCATGCATTATGACTGTAATTGGTTCTGAGAGAAAACTGATTAAAACGATTATATTATGGGTATTGAATATCTCGATAGTAACAGTCCATTTGCGATATCGAATATCTCTTATTCATTCCCTATTCCAACTTTCATATTTATATTGACTTTGAAATTGAAGTCAACTGCTTATTCTAAGCGAAAACTTAATTATTTCCGTCAACATACTCGGCCACACTATTAAGAGTATAAATAAGTTTGTGCGTTTTTTTGTCGAAAATTGGAGCTTTATTGTGCAAAATTGGTTATACATTCAAAGTTCAAACTATTGTCACTCTCTAGCTACTACTTTTTCAATCGCCGTATCGATTCATCGTAATTGAAGAAGTGCTGCTCAGCTAGGCCATGTTGCATCGGAAGGGATGGTATCCGAAAGGATCAAAGTCTGGGCTGTACGGTGGTTGGGGTAGGACCTCCCGCTTGAGCATTTCTGAGTAGCTGAGATCATGTGCTATCTCTCTCAAGCTGGTACGACGGTTTTCCAGCACCCTTTCCTTAATTTTATCGACGTTATCTTCGATCGAAGCCGTCGATGGGCGTCCACTTCACGACCGTCCTTGAAGGCTCTGTACCACTGATATGCACGACTTTTCGATAGAGCATTATCACTAAAGGCCTTTTGCAACATTTTCAATGCATCGGCACACGAAAATTCATTTGTAACACAAAACTTTAAACAAATTCTTTGCTCAACGTAATCACCCATAGTAAAAATCGGCACGCACTCTGACATCGACTGACTTAATCAGCTGTTGCAAACACACTAGCTGACAGATCCCGCTCAAGCTTGGCATAGTAATTAAGGACAGTAGTACCAACCTAGGAAAAAAAATTTTTACCTGCCTCATTGCCCCGCCAGATTTAAATCGATAATTCCCGGTACTTTCTTGACAGAATGTATGTGAACTTGGTATGAACGCCTAAAACTAATCAATCAAGCTTAAAACAATTTCACATGAACGAATCAACCAAAAATGCAAGCAAACATCCAACGCAACTTCACTTCTTAATGATTTGAAGTAAAACACTTTATTTCCGCTTAAGCGGAAATAAAGTGTTTTACTTCAAATCATTTACGATGAATTTCCGTCAAGTAGAGACCGAAACAATCAAGAATTCACTTCTTAATGTTTCTAAGTTTCCATCCATACATTAGTGAATTAACTGATATTAACATTTATAATTCATATCATTTATAAAATTCTTTAATTTTTTCTTCATCGAAACTTATAAATTAAATAAACATTTCTTTCATTTTTTCTTCATCAAAACTCCACTATATATAAAACTCAAATCATTGGGAATCTTATACAGGGTCTTTCTGTGGGAACGCCCCATTTTCAAATTGACATTACTCACGCGTGGCAGCCATTATTTATTTGTAACACTGACAGTTGTATTTGTCAATGTCTACCATTTAATCGTGGAAAGGTACACACTTCAACAACATTTACAAATTATCCAAATTTGTTATGAAAAATAGCGATGTTACTCTGACTTTACGTGCTTCAACTCCAATTTTTGGTCCTAATAATAATCCTCCGGATAAAATAACAGTTGAACGTTAAGTGAAGAAGTTTGAAACAAATTTTACATCTCATGATGTTACAGTGCCAGTGAGACAAATAAATGCAAGAAGTAAAGAGAATATTGCTTTTGTTTTATTTGAATTGTAAAATATATATTCGACCACTAGGGAGTGGATTTTGACACACTCCGTATAGTATAATAGTACAGCCTCACAATTTGTCAGCGATTTTGTTAAAATCCATCACACTAAGAAGTCTTTATATCTCGAGAATAGTGCTTTGTAATTCTTTCAACTAAGTACACTCTTTTCCTTAAAAGCCTCCGGAGAATTTTATTCTCTGATAAAAAATTCAGTTAGACAGATCACTAGTTCAAGAATTACGAATCATTTTATGAAAGTCTCTCCAATTGTCCTCGCCATTGGTATAAATTAGTTTTCTTTGTTATCAATAACCAATTTGGCTTATCCATGAACTTTCACATACTAAAGTCTTTGTATATACGTCAAATTTTGCCAAAATAATAAAGATTTCTGGGAGAAATAATAAAGGAATTCTAAGTCTCAAGTGGTCATTTGTGGACGTAGGTTGATTAAAAGTAAACGTTTAAACCGGACAACCTTATTTTGAACTGAGTTGGTGAAATTAATTAAATAATCTGAAACCTGGTGATTTCAAATGCTTCTATACATTTTTTATAACAGATCTAGCAATTTCTCAATTATGTTAGGTTCTATGAGTAACTTAAGATAATGTCCGATACAGTAGTGAATAAGATAGAACTATTAGTAAGGGTACATTAGCAAAATTAATAACAAATATCATGCCAATTATTTACGAGCAAAATAATCCTCCTCAGATTTACATGTACAGTTTTCCCTTCACAAAACATCTCCAGAATAGCAGAAACTGCACAATAAATTCCAAACTTTCCATCGGAAGCGAAATTTTCGATTAACATCAATAACACAATCTCTGGCCGATTCTTGGACACTGATTGGTGTGGGGTTACTCTGGAAAAACGTAGTGAATCACCATCTATTCCAGGTATGGTAAAAGGCATTGTGTGGCATTTCATAATTGACAGTAGGCCGTGGTATGGGTGTTGAGGTAGAGGCGTGAAAAGTTGCCCAAGAATGAGATCTTGATTTGGATCTCTTGTCATACGTTCACTGGGATTCGACGAGCTGATTACTCCGATTTCTATTGTAGATTAATGATTTTGACACTGCTTTCTTCATTTGGTTTGTATCAATGTGCCGGATGTCGAATATAGTAAAACGCAGAAGAATCGTCGAAAAAGTTGATTTAAACATTAATATGAGATTAGCAGTTATAGCGGCGTATTGATAGAACTGTGCGAACTTATCATAATGTCAAAAAAGTTCCAGTAATCAATCAAGGGAATACAAAATATTAATTGTTCCTCCAAATTTGTTGTATCGTTTTCAAAGAAGCCACCTTTAATGTATTCTATAGACTGAAAACGGGTGGTTCAAAGTGGTCATTTGAGTTTTAGAAAAAAAAAGGTGACCAGTGCGATTTCAGGGAAACACGGTCCTTCTTTCATAAGACTTGTTGTGTTTTCAGCCAGAAAATTATCCATAATAATAGCCTTATGAGCCGTTAGGTTATGGAGTTTCCTTCCCAAAAATCTGATCTTTTTCAACGAATTTGATCTCTTAAACGCTGCATAATGCTTCGATACTATTCTTCATTTACTCTTTCACCTTCTGAACAAAATTAACACTACACAGCACAAAAAGATATACCACCTAACTGAAGATGTTACTGTGTTAACGAAACGATCGTTGTATTATAATAACAATAAAATACTTATTATAAATATTATGAAGTACTTTGAAAAATAAAATTTGTGAAAATTCGAATAACATTATTTAAAAAGGGGTTTTTATCAAGTAAAGACTGATTCAATTGAATACTTTATCGATCCTTTTTGGCATTTTACAATATGCATGTATATAGGACAAGTGAGGCTGAAATAGTAAAATACAAGAAAAATAAGTCAAAAATACAGAGAAACTATCTTTAAAATATGTTTCCACACTATAGTAGTTCTATTACAACATCAATGTTTTCACTGCATTACGACTCTAATCAATAATTTTTTACTGATTGGCAATTTACTGAACATTGATACATTTATGAATAGAATTTTTTTTAATTTGCTAGAGTAATCTTTGAGAATAAAATAAATAGAACGTTATTAGGAGGACAAATAAGTTTCCGCCGTTTTATTGTAGATGGCGCGGCACGGAGTTTCGGTTAGCTGTCGCAGATGATAACCGGCTTAAAAAATAGTTTGGACATTCAAGAACAACATAACCTATTAATATCATTGATTTTATATTGGTAAAATATAATTTTTATAAGTTGAAAATGTCAAAATTTGAGCCAAGTATATTTGGAGGAGACAAAATTTTGTTTCTGATCTTACCAAAGTGAAACCAATTCCTTTTCAAAAACATAAACATAAAACACAACTTAAGGATTTCTCAAAAAATATAATTTATTTGAAATATTTAATATATTTAAATATTCTATGGTACTATTACTATTACTATGGTAAGATCAGAAACAAAATTTTGTCTCCTTCAAATATTCATTCATTAATTTTAATTCCTTTTTTTATATTGGTTGGTTTATTTATTCCATTTGACATTGTATATTGAGTTTTGAATATATACGTCTATTAAATATAAGCGGTGCTTATTGTAGACATTAATTTAATTCTAAAAGTTTTTTGAATAAAAATTTCTTTGAAATTAAAATTGTAGAAAACTAACAGATTAAATCTGTTTTGATATTCAAATTTTTATGTTCAGAAAAACCTTATTGGCTACTTGTTTTAGATACATTCAACTTGATTAGATACCTGTTTATTTTTCAGATATGAGTAAAATTATCATAAGCATTGCGGCGATTAAATTCTACAAGTCAAGACCGGTTGAAAACCATTATCATGCGAAAAATTGATTTGAATGTGAGTCAATACTTGATAGGAGTAAAGTTTAAATGACTTTAAATTCAGAATTATATATTCTAACTTCTACAGTATAGATATATTGAAACTATATACCAAAACTATCAAATTGCCAGTTTCACTATAACATTTGATGAGCAGTAAGTTATCTGTTAATATTAATATGTTTCAGCTCCTTTACTTTCTTACTAGTTGATTTATCATTGAAAAGTAAAGCGATTATCGTGGATTTTGTAAAAATTTATATGAAATTCAGTGTATGGGGGTTTTTCGATAAGCCAAATTATTTGGTTACGACAAAAAATACCAGTTTCTATCATTGACAGAGATAATTCGGAAATAGTTTCTTGAAAAGACAATCCTGAGTCTTATTTAATTTTTTATTGGAAAATGAGATTTTTTCTCTGTTTTTGAAGGTGAAAGCTATACCTGGTTAAAAGCATCGTTTTCGAAAGAAGGATCTTAGTGTGATGTATTCTAACAGAGCCTCTGACAATAACAGGCATCTACTGACACTCATTCTATTCAAAATTTCAGTATTCTTATAAACAATTCAAGAGCTGGGCAAAATATGTAGACCTAGGTAGCAAAAAGCTTTCGGAATTTTTGTTTATTTCATTACCTTCAATTAGGTAAAATCAATAATCAAACCTCCACTTAAATTCACATCCTGTCGTACGTTATAAACTCTTTTTCTGAACTCGACGTTTCTGATTATTATGATTTCGGACTTCCATTGCCTTAATTCTGACAAAAAACTCGAAACAAAATCTTCAAAGATAAAAAAAGCATCTAAATCAACGCTCCGATTCCACTCGAAGGACCGTGATGACGGCCAGCTGAAATCAGCTGCATGGAAAACGAACATCTCGGTTTATTTTTTCAGCGTTACCTGGTTGCCCATTCACTTATGTAATCGAATTTTCTACGCTTCGTGTAGTACGTGGGTATATTCCACCTTTCATTTCGACAAAACACCGTATTTGTATCTGATGCATTTCGACCTAGCGTTTTGTTCCTGCTTTCGTATGAATTGACGGAACAATGGGGATGTGGGCTGAAGAGATAGTGGTTCGAAACAGCCCCGGATTCAGCCAGACTTGCGCCCGTCCCCAAGACATTTCGAAATGAGCCATCGACCTTAACTATAAGAAAATAATCAAATTCTTCAAGATAAAATACGAAGTACCATTATAAAGACATATAGCACTAAACAATGTATATGATTTTGTTCAATCAATCTGATAAAGAGCTATATATCTAGCCGACAACAATATGTCAAAATAGGAGACTGTATAAGTGACGCTTTCGAGGTTAAGTTTGGAGTCCCACAAGGAACCGTACTGGGACCTATATTATTCACTATTTATATGAATGGTCTACTTGAATTGAATAGCCATGGGAAGATAATTAGTTTCGCAGACGATGCAGCCATTTTATATCAAGCTGATAGCTGGGAAGAACTCAGAGACCAAGCTGAAAACGACATGAAATCTATCAAAGATTGGATGGATTATAATTTATTGACAATTAACTTCGACAAGACCAAATATATCACATTCACTTGCTTAGATAGATACTCACCAGACTATGAGACACTGAAAATTGATGAGAATTGTGTGATCAAAAGAACCAACTATATCAAATATTTGGGTGTTATTGTGGATAAACATTTGAGATGGGATAAACATATAGAAAACCTCATCAGGAATCTCAGGTGTTCAATCTATAAATTTAAGCTTCTGACAACCATTCTAGATACAATCAAACTGAAAATGGTTTATCATGCTTTGGTGGGTTCACGATTGAACTATGGTATCATAGGGTGGGGTGGAGCAATGAACACACACCTTAAAAAAATTAGTATAATACAGAAAAAAATTTTGAAAATAATCTTAAGGAGGCCTCATACCTATTCGACAGATAATCTCTACACAGAAACAAAGATCTTCGACATAAAGCAATCGTTTTATCGTTCTATTGTGTCAATTCAAAAATAAATCAAATCTACAATCTCTAACACATAAGTATAATACGAGGAAACACAGAACTTGCTACAGAACTCCATTTTCAACGAAGACAGTTGGCCAGCGCAGTTTTGCTTATTTGGCACCGAGAATGTATCAGATTCTACCCAAAGATCTGACAGAACTTCATAATCTACGCCATTTCAAGAAAAAATTGAATGAATTTATTACGAAGTACCCGAGAGATGAACTTGTCCAAATAATAGACATGCGAAAATAAATATTTGTGACACTGAATTATATTACTCCCTTCTTATATTTTATATTATATACATACATACCTTCATTAATACACCATTTTAGCTGTATACACTCTATCAATATATGATGTTTTATCTATACATTTTATTTGTTTATATAACTAGTATTTGTACATTTTTTATCTGTATTTGTCTATACCTTATCTTCATTTTATCTATACACTGTTTTTAAAATAAAATTAGTATTAGTATAACAAACCAATATCCTAAATCTTAACAAGTCACGCACAGGCAATATGCCTTAGTGAGTTTTTGCGGTTTATTGAAACTATATTTCTGAATATGTATTGATTGATTTTTATAGAAACTGTACTTTTTCAATAAACTATATATTATTATTATTATTATATTGCGCTAATGACGCAAGATATTTTCGACCAAAAATTCGCCATCGGGCACAAGAATTGACATTTCAACAGGCACTCTTCAGCGAATTCTCACTAAAGATTTACCGCCCGTGAAATATTGACGGTCTTGCGAGGTTGATCCTGCTCGTGTTCTAAAAGCCGTGGCGACCATTGAGAAGATATTTTGTTTCATACATAATTCCAAAATGTATGTTTTCTAAATCAATAAATAATTCAATACTTTGCTACAGAAAACCATGTTTTTTTGAACACTGAAATCTTACGCTCTTATGAAACACCCACTATGATAGGAAAACTATAAATATCTACCTGTTTCAATATTAGCCTTCTACATATTTAATTTCAAAAATTTAATGCTTATAACTTCTGAAAATAAATTAAAATAATGTCATTTAAGTACCACTTATCTCAATTGACATATAAAATAAACATTCATTATAAGACATCCGAATGGTATAACAAAATCCAATAAATAAAAATTATTAACCAAAATCCTATAAATTAAATATTTTGAATAGAAAAAATTTTGTTTTTGCTGATAAATCTTATGAAAACCAATATCTTTCAAAAATGTTTAACATAATCTTAAGAATTTCATCATAAAACTATCTTACTTAGACTATTCAATATTATCGGATATCTAACGAAGGTACTTTATATAAAAACTCAAGATATGTAAAACATTACTGAAAAACAAGTTTTAAGATGGACTTTGCTTCTTTAGTATTCAAATAATTCATATTCAATAAATATAACATCAATTAACAACAAATATTTACTTACCCTTCAATATTCTAGAAATAGTTCTGCCGAAATGAAAACTTTAAATGTAGTGAGGACGGTTCACTACACACAAAAATATATCTGTGGTTTACCCTTGATCTAGAAGATTGAAAGACAATTTAACGGCCTCTGCTATAGCACAAGGACTATCTGTATAAAGAATGTTAAGGAAACCAAATAATTATATATTATGAATAAAATAATAAAATTTATACAGATAGTCCTTGTGCTATAGCAGAGGCCGTTAAATTGTCTTTCAATCTTCTAGATCAAGGGTAAACCACAGATATATTTTTGTGTGTAGTGAACCGTCCTCACTACATTTAAAGGTTTCATTTCGGCAGAACTATTTCTAGAAGATTGAAGGGTAAGTAAATATTTGTTGTTAATTGATGTTATATTTATTGAATATGAATTATTTGAATACTGAAGAAGCAAAGTCCATCTTAAAACTTGTTTTTCAGTAATGTTTTACATATCTTGAGTTTTTATATAAAGTACCTTCGTTAGATCCGATAATATTGAATAGTCTAAGTAAGATAGTTTTATGATGAAATTCTTAAGATTATGTTGGATATTTTTGAAAGATATTGGTTTTCATAAGATTTATCAGCAGAAACAAAATTTTGTCTATTCAAAATATTTAATTTATAGGATTTTGGTTAATAATTTTTATTTATTGGATTTTGTTATACCATTCGGATGTCTTATAATGAATGTTTATTTATTTATCAATTGATATAAGTGGTACTTATATGACATTATTTTAATTTATTTTCAGAAGTTATAATCATTAAATATAATTTTTTGGAATTAAATATGTAGAAGGCTAATATTAAAATATTCAAATAATTTTATATACCTTCTATCAAGAATTTACCTCTATTTATGTTAACTATCCATACGTTCTTCTTCAGCAAGAAAATACACATTTCCATATTGCTCGTCGAACTATGGCATTTCTCACAAATGCAGGCATTAACTTTCTGACATAACTATAATATGTTCAACTCATTTAGCCGGATTTAAATCCCATCTAACCTGTGTAGGATAAGGTGAGAAACCTCCAGAGTAGCTAGCACAGTTGATCTGAAGTTCAAGTCGGTTGGAACGAAGTGCCACAAGTAGATATCGACCATCTATTTTGTCGATGCTGGCGTGTACAAGAATCTACTCAGCTGAGGCATCACCAAACATATTAGTAATTGTTTTTTGGATATTTGTTAATAAATATCCATATACATGTTTCATTCTTGATGCAAGATTACCATATTGCCAAAACAATCGATTTGAAGAAATAATTCCTTCTGGGTGTAACACTTCTATGTCCATAAGTATATTTCAATGTACACTGCAAGAAATCGATATATTTTTCTCATCATCTACGCTATGAAACTTTTCACGTATTTTCATCATACCAACCAAAAAAAGGAATAGAAATTCTACGATATGAAATTTTCACTTCGTAGCGAGCAGAGCGTGAGAGTATGAAATTGGTCTAGACTGAGACGGTGCTGACTTATTCAGTGTTTCGCTAGAAATGATATGAAACAAGCAAAAGCTGGAAACCAGGAAAATTTCCTGTCGACATCAAAGTGAGAAATTATTAAGCCAACTGACGTCAGCAGCTAAAACGAGTTTGTAATTTGGAAGGCTATATTTCACTTATTTGTGAAGTAAATTGAATTTAACAACCAATAATTTTAGTGAAATGTTCAGGAAATTTTTATTATTCACATGTCTGTATACCAGATCTATAGCTATTTAATCAAGTTATAACATATTTTATACATAATATATAATTATATTTAGGCTTGAATAAATCTTATTCTGCAATGTCAATGGTTTAAAGAAAACCTTGTAATACCTTACAGTTTTCTGTGATTTTGTGACGAACTGACTACCTGGATTTTTAAAGTTAGTCTGTTTTAAACCAGTGCCTGTCACACTCTAAGGTATGATATACTGATTGTTAGTTGATTTTGATATTAGGAGTACAAAGAAGTTTCCGCCGTTTTATTGTAGATGGCGCGGCACGGAGTTTCGGTTAGCTTTCGCAGATGATAACCGGCTTAAAAAATAGTTTGGACATTCAAGAACAACATAATCTATTAATATCATCGATTTTATATTGGTAAAATATAATTTTTATAAGTTGAAAATGTCAAAATTTGAGCCAAGTAAGCGTCATTTGCGGGAAATATTAGTTTACTTCTTTAATTTAAAGAAATCTGCTGCTGGGGAGCGTCAATTGCTTGTAGAAGCATATGGTGAGGGTGTTTTGAGTGAGAGAACGTGTCGAGAGTGGTTTCAAAAGTTTAAAAACGGTGATTTCGACGTAGAAGACAAAGATCGCAGTGGAAGGCCAAAAATTTACGAGGATGCAGAATTGGAGGAGTTATTGGAGGAAGATTCATCTCAAACACAAAAAAAAAATTGCTCTAACATTAGAAGTCACTCAGCAAGCAGTCTCACATCGTTTAAAATCATTAGGAATGATTCATATTTAATTTGTGTTAAAAAACGGCGGAAAGTTATTTGTATTCCTAATATTTTAAATATTATCTAGGGCCGATGAAGAGATTATCCGAATTCTAATTGTTTTTTGAAGATATAGTGTATGTATTAAGAGATTCTTGAATTAACTTATTTGAATATATTAAATATTTCAAATAAACTATATTTTTTGAGAAATCCGTAAGTTGTTTATGTTTTTGAAAAGGAATTGGTTTCATTATGGTAAGAACAGAAACAAAATTTTGTCTCCTTCAAATATTTATTTATTAATTTGAATTGCCTTTTTTATATTTGTTGGTTTATTTATTCCATTTGATATTGTATATTGAGTTTTGATTATATACGTCTATTAATTATAAGCGGTGCTTATTTACGACATTAATTTAATTCTAAAAGTTTTTTGAATAAAAAATTTTTTGAAATTAAAATTGTAGAAGACTAACATATTAAATCTGTTTTGATATTCAAATTTTGTAATATTTTTTCTATCAAGTAAAAAGCCTTTTTCTATTTTATTTTAATCTAATATATATTTTTAATATATGTAATGAAAGGTTTTCAAATTTTTAATATATGTAATGAAAGGTTTTTAAATTTCTAATATTAATTTTTGATCCTATGTTAGAGCTGTCACCAAGTAAAATGAAATTTATAATTCATATAATTATTCAAATGAAATTATAATCGCTTTTCAAGTCACTTTACTCAGTGAAAACCTATTGATGATTATAGAAAATGTTTAAAATTTACTTAGGGATTGTCGAGAAGAAGAATTCATATGTATATGACTTGTAAAATATCTGTTGATAACCTAAAAATGGAATTCAGTATTTTAATTTCAAAGTTAGTATCAGGTAGAAGTACTTGCATATAGAACAGTATGAAGGTTTTCGTTCGAAATTTTTTGGTTTTGGGAGCTTCTTATCTTGTTATTGTGTTCAATTCTAAAGGTAAGAGCTATCTGAAAATTGGGAAAAACCATGCAATTAGTACAGTAGCTTGAATTTTGAATTAAGTACTTTATCATTTCTACAGTTTTGTGGGCTCTTATACCAATCGATAAATTTATTTACATGTTTTATAAAATGTCATAAAAAATAAAGGTTTTTTAGACTAAGATTAATTTTATTAGTTTTTCAAATTTCTGATTGTATTTTCTATTTTAAGAGATTCTGACGCTTAAGCTACGAAAGCTGGATATCAATTCCGTACTGCTTAATTATTTCACCCTTGCTATGATAACATTATTGAATTCTACCATGAGACCCAGAAAAAAATACTATAAAGGTAAACCTGCAAACAACGATAGTAAAAAATATGACAAGGTGATAAACCTGGATCTAAAGCTTCACTAGAAACAACTAATTTGGTCTTTGGGATACCTCAAGACCAACACTTGATAAACTCAAGTAACACAGATAGTCAGCAAGATTTCTAAGAGGTTATTGAGCGATTTCAAATATAATATGAATTGGTATTTAAAAAAATGTATATGAGACAGTAATTTATTTCCACAAAAATGTTTGCACTACTACAACAATTGTTTCACCACGATGTGGCTTCTTCAGGTATTACATTGTACTGTCTGATGAATTCACAATCGAAGAAGAAAAGAATCAAAGTATTAATTTTCTTGACCTCACTATAACAAGATTAAATAATTTACATGATTTTAGTATTTTTCACAAACCAACACATACAAACATCACAATACATAAAAGTTCAAACCACCCCACCAACCAAAAGATGTCAGCATATAATAGTTTTATTCATAGATTATTGAATGTCCCTTTAAATTCAGAAAACTTTATGAAAGAATTAAATATTATCAAACAAATAGCGTCAAACAACAAGTTACAATCCCTTTCTTATAGACAAAATGGTATCCAATAAACAAAAGAAAATGGCATTAAATCTCGTGTACCCAATCATAAAAGAGGACAATACACAGAAATATTTTTAGTTGTCTTATGTCAATGGATTATCTGAAAATATTGCTAAATATTTCAAAAGTTGTTTCAATTATAACGCGGCTTTTAAGACAATTAATAACCTTAGTACCTACATAAAAAACAATAAAGATCGTACAAATAAAGAAAATAAATCCGGAGTCTACAAGTTGACTTGCAAAGATTGCCCTTTAGTATACATTGGCCAGACTGGTAGATTATTCAAGAAACGTGTCCAAGAACACCAAAGAGGTTATATATACAATTCTGTACATTCGACATATGCTAATCATCTTAAGGAATTCAGGCATAATTTCAATAATAATTATGAAATTATCCACGTTGAAAGCAAAAGTTCTAGATTAACACTTTTAGAATTTCTTGAAATCAACAGGTATAATGCCCGTACAATCGTTTTGAACGAACAAACAGATGTCGATCATTCTCCATTACTGAATATTTTTCCTTAATGGCATTTTTAGCGGCAAACTCCAATAAACACCTAGAGTTTTTATGACTTGTGCTTCTATTATTTGGTCACGTACCTAAAAATGTATATAAACTCGGTTACACTGAATACCGTCAGACAGTACAATGTAATACATGAAGAAGCCACATCGTGGTGAAACAATTGTTGTAGTAGTGCAAACATTTTTGTGGAAATAAATTACTGTCTCATATAAATTTTTTTTTGATTAAAATGAGTTTCCACCAAGTAAAGACCGAATCTATCAAATATGAATTGGTATTCGTTAATGTGTGTGTATAGGCCTGAAGCACTTTCTGAAATTATCACAAAGCTAGCTTTGTGCGAACTGAAAAGGATCTTGCAATAAACTGTAAACAAGAATTTCTCAAACTCCTCGTTATGTGAGCGAATTTCCCACAGACCTCGCCATACTAACAAATTTGAGATTTTCTTTATGCGAAATCATTAAGAGCTCTCCGAGAATGATCCAGATAATGAGCATTTGAAGGAGACAGAACTGCCAGTAACATAATTGTTATCGACATAGATATCAAAATTTCCCGAAAAAATATCGCCAAGATATCTTTAGAACACCTTTGTATTAGCTGAGAAAATGGTAATCGATTAATCACAATCATGTTACGCCACTGATGATTCCCGTTTTGTTAGTGACAACAAGAAATATCGAAAACTCTAAGCAGCATCCAGAAGAATGAAAAGGGTCTAAGCACATGAATCATCCGAAAGGTATTTGGTCTGACTTACCCCTTATCCTCCGCATTGAAAAAATCCGTTATGGCCGACATCCGGACGATGAAATCTGTTGAATCTGGAGCCGACAAAATGCTACAGGACTCTTAATGTTTCCTTCCGTTTCCCCAACATCTGAATCCAGAATAAAAAATGGATCTTTAGAAGGCTAAAAGCGTCCTATTGTTCTTCACTGGGAGATGATGTATTTTGTACTGAAGCTATTTTTTATCGATTTGTTGAGTCGCTGATATTATTTTATAATGTGGATAGATTTGAAGGAAGATAGAGAATTTCAATGGTATATCACTTGTATTTGGATTGAAAGAATTATCATAAATACATTCAGATGCTACACTTCATAATAAAATATTTTGCGCAGTTGTTCATTACATGCATGATCTTCACTGAATATTAATCACACTCTAATTAAGGCCCTACAAAATCTTTATGAGAATTCAGAATCAAGAATAAAAGTAGGTAATAGAATATCAAGAAGTTTTCCGGTCAGCAAAGGATTGCGTCAAGGCTGCTGTGTATCAACCACGCTCTTCAAAATCTATGTTGCCAGAGCTCTTGCTCTTTGGAAGAGAAAATGTAGGGGAATGGGAATAGACCTGGGCAACACTTGTCTTTTTGCGCTCCAGTTCGCTGATGACCAAGTCATAATTGCTAGTGAAAGGGATGACTTGGAATATAGGACCCGAAAGTTGCAGGAAGAGTATAAACAATGGGGCCTAGAACACCGAAAAGACCAAATATCTTTCCATCGGAGGGGAATTAGCAAACATTCAATTCGATACAGAAGAAATCGCTTCCTGCGCTAGCTACACATACTTGGGGGTTGAATTTGATATTACAGGCAAGGACGATTGGGAAATTCAGAAACGGATAAACCAAGCCAGGGGTCTTATCTCATGTTTAAACGGAGTCTTTTGGAGTTATGAAATAGGAAAAAAGCGAAAATACAACATCTACGAAACAATGATTAAGAGCTCATTATTGTATGGATAGGAAACGTGGCGAATCACAGAGAATTACAAAAGGAAACTGGAGGCCACAGAAATGGATGTGTTAAGACGAACATTAGGGATATCTAGAAGGGACCGAATACGGAATAAAGATGTTCGAATGAGAAGGGGAATAGAAGAATCGCTCATGACAGACGTTGAACGCAGGCAACTTGTTTGGTACGGACATGTACAGAGGATGGATGATGCTAGACCGACGAAAGACGTTTTAAAACCGATATATATATATATATATATATATATATATATCGGTTTTAAAACGTATAAACGTATATATATATATATATATATATATATATATATATATATATATATATATATATATATATATATCTATATATCGGTTTTAAAACGTATAAACGTATATATATATATATATATATATATATATATATATATATATATATATATATATATATATCGGTTTTAAAACGTCTTTCGTCGGTCTAGCATCATCCATCCTCTGTACATGTACATGTACATGTACTGTACATGTACTATGTACATATATATATATATATATATACGTTGAACGCAGGCAACTTGTTTGGTACGGACATGTACAGAGGATGGATGATGCTAGACCGACGAAAGACGTTTTAAAACCGATATATATATATATATATATATATATATATATATATCGGTTTTAAAACGTATAAACGTATATATATATATATATATATATATATATATATATATATATATATATATATATATATATATCGGTTTTAAAACGTCTTTTGTCGGTCTAGCATCATCCATCCTCTGTACATGTACATGTACATGTACTATGTACATATATATATATATATATATATATATATATATATATATCGGTTTTAAAACGTATAAACGTATATATATATATATATATATATATATATATATCGGTTTTAAAACGTCTTTCGTCGGTCTAGCATCATCCATCCTCTGTACATGTCCGTACCAAACAAGTTGCCTGCGTTCAACGTCTGTCATGAGCGATTCTTCTATTCCCCTTCTCATTCGAACATCTTTATTCCGTATTCGGTCCCTTCTAGATATCCCTAATGTTCGTCTTAACACATCCATTTCTGTGGCCTCCAGTTTCCTTTTGTAATTCTCTGTGATTCGCCACGTTTCCTATCCATACAATAATGAGCTCTTAATCATTGTTTCGTAGATGTTGTATTTTCGCTTTTTTCCTATTTCATAACTCCGAAAGATATATATATATATATATATATATATATATATATATATATATATATATATATATATATATATATATGAAATTTTTTAAATTTTGCTTTTACCACAATTTGAGTGGTGTAGCCAATTTGATATGTTTTAAAAAAATTATTTCAGTATGAATACTAGTTAGATTACCCTTGTATGTAGTTCTTGAATTCTATGTTTCCAGCTAGCTCTTAAGATTATAATTTTGAATAATTGAAATTTAAATATTATCAAATTTGATTTGGTCTTTTAGGGAGGATTCAATTTGAATTTTTAAAAGGTTGAATTTTTAAATTATATATTATATGGAAGTAATTTGAAATATAATCAGTGATTGAAAATCTAAATTCTAATTCTATGTTCTAACCTAACCTTATATGATTATCATAACGTACTTCTAACGTAAACAATGATAGTTATTTCTAAATTTCTTTCTGGAAAGATTAACAGGATAGAATTTTTACTACCTTTGGTAAGTTTGTCCATCAATTCATGATTGTTGCTTTTAATTGTCCCTTCTTTGTTTCAGGAATAACACTGGTTTCGTTGGAAACAAAACTTCTAGAACATTCTGAAATTCACAGCCAACTTTCTTGATTTTCTTCTATATATCCAATTCGTTTGAAACTTGATTTCTGTGTGGGATTTTTCCATTCACATTTAGGTAATGTATTTTCTGGATTCAATTTCCATTCACAATAACCAAATAATCTTCCTTTTTTAGATGTCGATACTTTTTGGAACTTTTTAATTATGGACCGACATGGATACTAATCTGAATAATTGGAGACTGAGCAATTTTTCTGTGTCTGTCCTATTTATAGTTTTCAAGAAAAATTGAATTTCAAAGCTTACTAGCTTCTGTCAAAATTATTGAAAAATGATGCTTTCGATGATTTTACAAAATTTACAATATTTCTTGGTTTGAAATTACGGTTGAAAATTAGCTTATTTTTTAAACCACATTTTGATGTATGTTTCATGTTGAACAAAACAGTGAAAGTCTTGCTTTTCATCCGTAGAGTAATTTAAGTGTCAAAATTTAACAAAGTTCAACTACTAATGCTTATAACTTATAAATTATTTTAAATTACTTATGATTAAATTTCTTTAGCTTGAATAATTTGAAATAAGGTTATTCTGATTTTCACAAATTTTTATTGTTAAACTCACAACAATTGTTTCGCTATCACAGTAGCATCATCAGGTAAGATCACATTTTGAATAACTACTAGTTATTCAAAATGTGATCTTACCTGATGATGCTACTGTGATAGCGAAACAATTGTTGTGAGTTTAACAATAAAAATTTGTGAAAATCAGAATAACCTTATTTCAAATTATTTAATATGGATTTTCACCAAGTAAGGACTGATACAATTCAATATTCTTTAGCTTGGATGCTATTACAATTCTATTGATGCCTAAACATCTTCAAGGATATCTCCTACATTAATCAATTGAAAATATCTGACGTAGATGCTATCTTTCATTGAATTAAGTGAATTTTGATTGAATTTGTCCCATTTACATTATTCTGGTGAGTTATATTTAATTTAGCTTATTTGTCAATAATTTCACTAAAGTTTATATGTGATTCATGATAATAACAAATCTTTTCAACAATTTCTTCATCAATTTCAAATTAGACATCTAAATTCAAATTACTTCTATTTCTTGCAACTTTGGCTGTTTTTACATTGAATAATTGTAAATTGAAATCTCCCTGTAAATTCTATTTATAAACTGTCAACAAGATTACTGATTTTTGATTACCGTTCAAAGAATTTTCAATCGACTAGTCGTTGTGTACTATGAATATGCTTTTTCTTCATAATTTTAGCTTGTGAGTATTTTTATGAATTGAATTATTAGTATTTCTATCAGAATGGATATAATTTAATTAATTTTGGTCTGGTTACACTCTAACGAGTCAACTTATATACAAAGGTGAGTATTTTCCTTAATTTATTTGTGTAATTATTTATTTTAACTGTAAATTACATGACAATATATATATATATATATATATATATATATATATATATATATATGTATGTATATATATGGAATCTGATGGACGATGTGCATGGCTGTTTCAGTGTCGTCAAAATACATCAGGCATTCATCGTCTTCAGCCAGAGTGATTTTCTGCAAATGCGCTTTCAGCCTGCAGTGACCTGTCATAATTCCGACAGATATTCTTAGTTTGGCCTTATCCAGACCTAGCACTAGGTTCGCCATCTTTTTGTTTGAAGCTTTTCCAAGGAATACCTTCGAATTTTTCAGGCCAGGATGGCTCAGCCAAAAGACTCTAGTCTTGAGTTCATTCTGCCTGTTATCGCTTAGCCACGTCATGTGGTATTTCCGGACCTACCAGAGCCAGCGCATCTCCAGCAAACGCCAGCTGATCTGCCTCTTCGTTACCCAAATAGTTTGAGTGGCTCAATATCCAAACAAGAGTGATTCTGTTATACATACCGAGCTTGTTTAAACAGCTGGCTTCCAGAGCTCTTAGTATTGATTGACTTATCAGTAAATATTTTGATTTTGCGGTGGTAGATTTGCCGTTTTATCAGCAGATCTGCCGCAGTCTCAATGGCAAATAGTTCTGCCTGGAATATGGTTGCGTTTTGACCGAGACTCAATGAGATATTGATTCTCAGTTTGCTCCCATATATTCCCGATCCCGTTTCGTTCGTGGTTAGCGAGCCGTCTGTGAATAAGCCAAGGTCGGTCTTCAATAGAACCTCAGCTTACTGGGTGCACTCGTCCCAGCTAGGAACATTGAAATGGCGTTCCTGACTCGTGCCTTTTGACATTAGGTTCGAGGGCATCAATAGGGGCTCTTCATTAAAAGCTCGTCCAACAGTTCTGAGCCTCCCATCTCTATTGCCTCTGGCCTGTCGATCGCCAGTTGATATAGTTTGTATATGGTCCGTTCCGTCTGCATCTGCACGAGTATTTTTATGATAGTCCAAAGCATAATTTCCATAAATGAAATAATATTTGAAAACATTGAACCCTTCAGTTGCATTTTTTCTAGAAGAACTCCAATGTAAAATCATGCACTTTTAAAGTTACATTCTTCTCATATCTTTGCTTTATCTTTAATTGTGTTTGTATTACATTTTTGAAATGAACCATCACCAATATAATATAGTATAATGTTGCCATAAAATGATGTTGGTGAATATTATTTTGGTTGTAACATTTCTAATGCCATTGAGTATTATAACGTTTTCTCCTTCCCGGTTTACTAAGCCATCAAAAGGACACCCCTGGGTGTGTACATATTTGAATCCAGAGGTTGACACATAACAATTATTGTCAGGTGAAGGATCACAGTGTACAAATTAAAACCGAAAATTGCCGCTATATTCATACTCTACCCCATTTCCCCGCCTCCAAAGTCGAGTACCCGTCAAAAAGCCCGTCCAACCATCCAATTATTACGAATCCCACTAATCACCCATCCGTTTTAATTCGAGTGATAAACGACCCTACCTGAACGTTTTTTTATTTCACTAATCGAGCACGTAGGTCACCCTGAAAACTGGGAAATTATTAAATTTCACCGTTCGTTCTGAAATTAGAAGAGCGCTGGCGATGTTAATCTCTTACTGGAAAGTGCTGTATGACGAGTTTCGAAGTGAAAATAATTACTCGTTATTATCTTCGACAGATCTTCGAACAAACGCAACTTTTATTGTGTATGGGTTTAAGAGATTGATGCATTATTAATTGCGTTTGGTTGCGGTTACGATTTGTACGTTTAAACGTGTGTAACGCGAGTGAAACGCTCCGATGGTCTGTTTGAATTTTCACGTTTACACTGTTGAAACGTGAATTTGCTGCCTATACGTGTTTATGAGCGGGCGAAATAGAGGATACTGTAGAAACCTTACAAATTACTTTGTGTCACCCCGGAAATAGTTCGTCAGTGATACGCAAGATAGGAGATTACCCCAAGTGAACTCACCCACCGATTGATAGAGTAATACCAAAACTCACTAACGGTATTGTAAAGAGGGCGTGTAGACAAGTACGTTCATTATCAACCATCCGAACCACATCAAACAGCACCACCGAGCACTAAGAAACTAGATCTGAGGTTTCCACCGATCGCTCCTGTAGGGGTGGGCATTGCAACATGGGACGCCCACCCATAAAACTGGCGTGGTTCTATCCAATTGCAGGTTATCTGTCCATAAGGGCGAATAGGTCAGTAATTGATCTATGTCATCTTTATGTAGAAGGATACGATGACGTGTTAGATTCTCCAAGTGCGTGATTTCTGGCATCGAGTTGAACTCTTCTTGGCGACCGTTAGCCTTCAAAGGTTCCTTTTGAAAACTAGGCTAGGGGAAGGGTTGATCTCCAAAGAAATATTCGTACTCCTGTCCACCCAGTTGAGATTAGACTAGTGGTTGCAGTGGTTGAAAGTCTGCATGCTAGACTAGAAGGGTATACCATTTATCTGGGTTCGTGGTTCTTGGACCTGGATGGTCCAGGATATCTCTCTGAGATTTGAGTGTCTTGGACCATATGCTTAGACGTTGGGCTAGAACCTGTGTCGACTCGGAATATCTACGGCGGTTTCGGGGCTTCGAGCCGTGACTGGGGTAGCAGATTAATCCATTCGGGCACCTTCGTTTGCGCGCTAATTCAGCGTACTCGTATTCTGTGCCCATGGGGCAGTGGCCGAAAATCCTAGGGTAGGAAGGTCACTTAAATCCAAAACTGCTATCGATCGCTTTCATTGCAATACCTGGTAGACCGTGAGTTCTACAAGCTCTCAGTTGACCTCTGATCTCAACCAATCGCTTCCGTTGAGGAATAATCCGGTAGACCGAAAGTTCCATAACCTCTCAGTTGGTCTCCACGCGCCTCCGCGTGCGCGGTACTAGATATTTTAATCAAACTGTACTGTGTATTCTTGCTCTGATGATATTGTGTGAACATAAGGTTGAGGCAAAAGAAATCCATCATTTTCGAATCGATCAAATAATTTCAAACAGGGTGTTGTTAAAATTGGAAGTCAACAAAGAGAATATTCGGTACATTTTACAGTTTTTCTTTGATAAGATGGCTTAAATTGTGAATGGTGTTTTTGGCCCCGAAACTGTAAAAGCTTATTACGTGCAGACTGTGATTGGGGATAAGAAATGCGTCACATACGACAATACTGTGCGAAAAAGATCATGGTCAAAGCGCGGTGAACCAGCTCAAATGGTACCCAAACGAAGACTAACGGTCAGGCAGGTTCTACTATGCATTTGGTGGGACTGGAAAGGAATCATTCCTTATGAGCTTCTTTCTAATAGCCATACACTAAATTCGTATCTCTTCTGTCAACAACTAGACCATTTCAAGCTAATTATTGACCAACAGAAGAGGTGTTGCATCAGGACAACGCCAGACCACACAAGTTTGTAGTGACTCGCCACAAACTCCAGGAGCCTGTTAAGTCTCGAAAGTCTTGAAGTTCACGCAAAAATAATGGATTTTTTCCCCAACCTATTATATTCTGTAAAGAAGACATTATGAGATTAAACCGATTAAGCTCATCCTTATAAAAATTATACCTTACAAAATTAGAATTTTGAAAATGCTGGTACATTTCAGCCCAAACGGACAAAGTTGTCAATCTTGTTCAAATTTTGAAGTTAAGGGGTCAATCTAGGAGGAATTTGAAGTTCTTGAATTTGTTCTTCCGTAAGTTTTTCGCAAGGATGCGTCGTTTAGGAGTTACGAGTGAAAAACTAAAAAAATTAATGATTATCTCAAAAGGATACCAATTGATACACATAAACATACCGTAAACGAGACTTGGTCACAGATTAAAGACACAATAATAGCAAGTCGGGAGAAGATGAAGGCAAACAAATCACAAAGGAAGAAGGAGTGGATGACGGATGAGATACTGGCACTTATGGAAAAGAGAAGACGAAAAGAATGACGATAAACCAGCTTACAGGGAAATAAATACAGAGATTAGACGATGAATAAAGACAACCAAGGAATAATGGTTGTCGGGAAAGTGTTCAGAAATAGAGGAATTGGACAGAAAATATGACAGTAGAAACATACACAAGAAAATCAAGGAACTTTGCAAGATCAGTTCCTTTAATAACCAATGGGATGAGAATGAAAGAATGTTCAGCTCCTTGGAAGACCGTCTGACTCATTGGAAATCGTATATTGAAAAACTCTTCCAAGACCAGAGAATAATTCCTTGTTATAATCATAATGGTCAGACGGCGCCCCCAATAACAAAAACAGAGGTTATATACGCAATGCCGAAAATCTGTTTGAAAATAATACACTGCAGAATATATCGGAAATGTGAGATGGTACTGACAAACACCCAATTAGGATTCGGGAACGGCTTGGGGACTCGACAGGCGCTGTTTGGCGTCAACTTGTTGGTGCAACGATGTCGAGATGTTAACAAAGACGTATATAGGAGATTCATAGATTACAAAAAAGCTTTCAACAGAGTGCGTCACGATAAACTGTTCGAAATAATGACTGATCTGAACCTGGACTTTGAAGATATCGATTCAATAACGAATTTATATTGGAACCAAAACGCAAATGTGTTTGTAGACCCACAGAAAACGGATGATATTGAAATCCAGCGAGGAGTAAGACAAGGGTGCATTCTATCACCACTGTTATTTAATATATATTCAGAGCAAATTTTCAAACAGGCTTTGGAGGACATCAATGTGGATATACATAAATGGAATCCTGATGTATAACATCCGATATGCGGATGATAGCATTGTTGGCGGAAACACTTGAAGATCTGCAGACTCTGTTCAGTGCCGTCAATCATAGTAGCAATGTATGTAGCCTAGAAATGAACATCAAAAAAACAAAATACGTGGTAATTAAACGGGGACTACAAACGAGAACGGAAAAGATTGAAAATTGAGAGATACAGCGAGTTCATTCGTATAAATACTTGAGCGCAATCATCACCGACGACTGGAGGCAAGAGACTGAAATTAAATGTCCCATCGAACAAGCCAGTGGTATCTTTATGAAAATTAAAACTTTTCTTTGTAACAGGAACATGGAACTCCGAAAGCGGAGTCTCTGGTGCTACGCTTCCCGTTAGTGCTAGATGGGAAACGTGGACGCTGACGGAAACCCTGTACAAGAGAATTACTGCCTTTATGTAGGGATATCGCCGCATGCTACGAATATCGTGGACAGACAGGATACGCAACGAGGAAGTACTACGCAGAATGAATACTCAAACAGAACTTCTTCACACCATCAAAAAAAGAAAATTTGGGGATTTCGGACATATCATGCGCGGAGACAAGTACGAATTACTACAGCTGATAATTCAGGGTAAAATTAATGGCAAAAGGGGCCTTGGACGTGGAAGAGACTCTTGGTTGAGGACTTTGAGAGCATGGTCTGGAAAAATATCAGCTGAACTATTTCGAACAGCAGCGTCGAAAGTTCACATTGCCTTACTAGTCGCCAACCTCTGTATAGGAGACGGTACATGAAGAAGAAGACTTGTTTCTTCAGGCACACGTAAATGATAAGGTCCATACCAATGTTCCACAATCAAGACAGTAGCAAATGTGCGATGTGGTCATGAAAAATTTCATGAAAAGGTTACAGAGCTGCAACCATAGCCTTGCCGTCCATTTGGTTGATATCGTATCCTTTGCTAATGGCCCCTTTACAATGAAAAAAACATCCATTTATGTCTCTTGAAATATACCAGTTTTTTTTCAATATAAAAATGAAACCACTTAATGTAAAAACCTCCACTGGCTATATTCTTTGATAAGTTTCCTGGTTATCTACTCCAGATCGTAGAGGTCTTGCATCATGACTAATTGATAGTCAGCGAAACTCAAGGTATAAATAGTGGTGTTTTTGAAGGAATACCAACCAATGTTTGCTACATTTACACTTCCATGGCTATAGCGTTTTTTCTAAGAGGATTTTGAAAAGCGTAGGAGACAATACATCGCTGCTTTAATCCTTTATTTGTGGAAAAACCGCTGAAAAGTTTATTTCTAATTCTTATTATAATATTAGAGTTTCTATATAATCTTTAACATCTTAGATTATCATGATGCTTCTGTTCGTTGTCACTAAGACCTCAGACAGTTTGATTAGTAGGACGCTGTCGAACGCCTTTTCTAGATCTACAAATAATAAATGGATTTCCTCATTAACTGCTGTCATTTTCTCCAGAATTTGAGTTACACAATAAAGGTGGTTTATCATTCATCTTTCTGCCCAAAATAGTTCTTGTTCTTTTGTAACCTTAAGTATTTTTCCATGAAATCTGCTTATTGAGCCCGAAACTGCAATACTTCTGTAGGGTGTGTTTGTGGTTTATACATTCTGTCAAGAAAGTACCGGGAATTATCGATTTAAATCTGGCGGGGCAATGAGGCAGGTAAATTTTTTTTTCCTAGGTTGGTACCACTGTTCTTAATTACTATGCCAAGCTTGAGCGGGATCTGTCAACTAGTGTGTTTGCAACAGCTGATTAAATCAGTCGATGTCAGAGTGCGTGCCGATTTTTACTATGGGTGATTACGTTGAGCAAAGAATTTGTTTAAAGTTTTGTGTTGCAAATGAATTTTCGTGTGCCGATGCATTGAAATTGTTGCAAAAGGCCTTTGCTCTATCGAAAACTCTTGCATTTCAGTGGTACAGAGCCTTCAAGGGCGGTCGTGAAATGGTCGCCCATCGACGGCTTCGATCGAAGATAACGTCGATAAAATTAAGGAAAGGGTGCTGGAAAACCGTCGTACCAGCTTGAGAGAGATAGCACATGATCTTAAGATATCCCACGAGTCCGCACGTACGATTTTGATTGATATTTTGGGCATGAGAAAGGTGGCTGCACGACTCGTACCGAAAGACCTGAATTTTCTTCAAAAACGTCATCGCGAACAGGTTGCTTCAGACATGCTGGATCGCTGTAATTCCGATTCTACATTCATGGAACGCATTATAACTGGTGATGAGACCTGGGTCTACGAGTACGATATGCAAACAAGCCAGCAATCATCGGAATGGGTGGCAAAAAATGAGCCGAAACCAAAAAAACCACGCCAAAGCCGCTCGAAAATGAAGGTGATGCTCATTGTTTTCTTCGATATCCGTGGCGTGGTGCACTACGAATTCGTTCCAGAGGGTCAGACGGTAAACAAGGAGTATTACCTAGGCGTTATGAAACGTTTGCGTGAGCGTATCCGTAAGAAGCGGCCAAATTTGTGGGCGAACAACTCATGGATTTTGCATGACGATAACGCGCCTTCTCACCGAGCTACGATTGTGACTGACTTTCTCGCCAAAAACTCAACAAACGTGCTTCAGCAACCACCGTATTCGCCGGATTTGGCTCCCTGCGACTTTTTCCTCTTCCCAAAACTAAAATTGCCCCTTCGTGGCACCCGTTTTGAGTCGACTGAAGCCATAAAACAAAATTCGGCGCGAGAGTTAAAGTCCATCCCGGAAAGCGCCTATAAAAAAATGTTTCGATAATTGGAAGTGCCGTTGGCATAGATGTATTGGAGCAAATGGAGCCTATTTTGAAGGCGACCCAATAAATTTTGACGATTAAATGTAAAAATGTTGTTTTAATTGAAAATTCCCGGTACTTTCTTGACAGAGTAGTATATCAGCTATGTTCAAAAACTAACGAAATGGGCGGTGGTTCCTGAGTTATTAACCTTTGAAATATTGTTTTTCCAATATTTTTGACTGAACAAATCCAGTTGAACTCAAATTAATATTTAGACATAATAAAATAACACTAAGGCTCATGTACAATTTCGTGAAGATTACTATTTGATTATTTTCTATACGATATCGTCAAAAAGTATTAAGTTTTATTAAACACATTATTTTGTCATCATTTAAGGCCGATATGTAACGAAACAGATCATAAGCAGAAGGATTGAGCCTTTCAACCTTGTTTTTATTTTCATTTTCACGAGATTTTTCGTTTTTTCCGGAGAGCAGTTTAAAAATTGTAAGACTTTCGGATGACAGAATAAATGAGTATGTTTTTTTACTAATCATATGCAGTTTCTTCAAGAAGTAATTCAAAATTTAAAATTTTCAGGGAAATGTACTTTTGAACAAGCACGCAAAAACTTCCGAAGTCATTGCTTTTCCCGAATTTTTTCATAAGTTCTTCTTTGGAGTGAAGAGTATGATTACTTGTACATGAAATTATATTCTTTTATTTCCTTTTATTAATACTTTGAAATGAGTTACATTATTCTTGTATGATTCTCAGAATTTCCAATGAATAATCGAATTAATTATCTACATGCAATATATTATTTTCCATTGTCCATATTTTAAAGTAGTTATATTCTAAGATTTTGCCAACAATATATTAACAACAACAATCTCTCTGAAATTAACTAAATAATTGTGACGTTCATGTGAACCAATCTCACTTGAGTGGGAATGATTACTGCCCGAAGAACGTATCTGATAAATCTTATGAATTATCGTGCAAAACAAAACAAGTTTCCTAATAAACGCCTTCTGTTGAACTCATTTCCAGAAATAATTGAATGAATCATTTTTAAATGTGACGTAATATTGGTAATATTCATTCTGGGAAGAGAAAATTACCTATTCTTCATTGTCCTCTAAATTTATATACAGGTGTATATAAATAGTAGTAGTATGAAACATTTGGGGGTGATTCCTTGTCAAAAAATAGGGTGGGTTTTCATATAAATTTAGTTTTCATTTTTTTTTTCTTAAAACCCAAAAAACTGACAATAATTGTAACTGAATCAAAGTTAATCAAAATGAATCAGTTATAACAAAATGACATCCGCTTACTATTGGGAGTACAAATAAGTTTCCGCCGTTTTTTAACAGAAATTAAATATTTATTATAGGAGAAAGCTTGCTGAGTGACTTCTATTGTTAGAGCAAGTTCTTTTTGTGTTTGAGATGAATCTTCCTCCAATAATTCCTCCAATTCTGCATCCTCGTGAATTTTTGGCCTTCCACTGCGATCTTTGTCTCCTACGTCGAAATCACCGTTTTTAAACTTTTGAAACCACTCTCGACACGTTCTCTCAAGTAAACTAATATTTCCCGCAAATGACGCTTACTTGGATCAAATTTTGACATTTTCAACTTGAAAAAATTATATTTTACCAATATAAAATCAATGATATTAATAGGTTATGTTGTTCTTGAATAACCAAACTATTTTTAAGCCGGTTATCATCTGCGAAAGATAACCGAAACTCCGTGCCGCGCCATCTACAATAAAACGGCGGAAACTTATTTGTACTCCTAATAGATAAATTCTAGTTCGGAAATATCCAGCCACAGTATGGTACCATACTGACGAAGTCAATATGCAATTGACGAAACAATTGTCGTTGAAAAATAAAAATAAGCGGAAATAAAGTGTTTTACTTCAAATCATTTACTATGAATTTCCGTCAAGTAGAGACCGAAACAATCAAGAATTAGATCAGGAAGCTATTTTCAAAAGGGCAACAAATTATAGAACAAAACAGTGTATATTTGACCTAAATCGGACAATCTGAAACATGTTAAATGAAGTACTGAAGTCCACCTAAAAATAATTGATTCTTTCCCCCAACCTATGCAATTCTTGAAGAATTTAGAGATCTCACATCAGAGAGAAAAATCAGACTGATAGAGCGCCCTAAAGAATTTGTATCAAAATATTTTCCGTTCGGACATAATTCGAGAAATTTCAATGTAAAATTTTATTCGGGATAGCTACGTCAAAATCTTCAAGGTTGTTGTATTTTATTAAGTTCGCGAAAATATCGGTGACAATTCAAGTGCCGCTCACTCTGAATTGTTCAGTTTTCCTCTGGGAATTCTAATGTTCACACAAAGTTCGTTGTTTCTTTCCTTCGTCCCTGACAGTACTTATCAATACACCCATCCTCCTATCTCCACACAAACTCAAGGAAGTTTTTAAAAGAGAAGTATCGACTTTCAACACTTCATCGGTGAAGTTTTCATGTATTTCCGCGAACATGAAAACCGACAAAAAGTTTCAACCTTCGTCATAAGCTTTTTGCTGAGTGCACCCCAAATTGAAATAATTTTTTCGATTGAGTCGGTTTTATTAGATGGCAACTTATTTTGAAGGATATATAGTCCGTCTGGAAAGTATTTATTATTTTCCAGAATTTTAATATACTTCCTTTTTGTAACATTCTAAGACGGAAGTTATGTATAAAATAGGTTATGCAGATAGTTGGCTATGGCCAAAGTTGCATGGCAACACTATTGGTCGAATATTGTTGATTGTTAACAGGTATACAATTTATGAAATAATGTCGCAACTAGAAAAAAGAAATCAGGTAGAATATTTGTATAGAAAAGGTTTTCTTAACGTTAAAAAATTAGTGCAATTGACTAAACTGGGTAAAAGTGCTGTATATAAGACAATATAGATGATAAAAAATGGCATGGATATAAGGCACAGACCAGTTGCAGGAAGACCGCGTAAGATTAAAGGAAAAAATTTAAACACTTTATTGGCCTTAGGACGACACAATCCGCCCCTGGGGTTTCGCAAATTGGCTAAAAGATTTGTAAATCAACGAAATATAAAAGTATGTCCAGAAACCGTCTGTACGTCACTGAAAAGACAAGGCTACATATCAAGGAAACCAAAAACAATCCCTATAATGGCAACTTTACAAAAGGAACGAAAGATAGAATTTTGTCAACGTTTTTTCAAGAGGGTAATTTTAAAAATGTCTTTATATCTGATGAAAGTTGTGTCAAACTTGGTGGAAATAATTTAAAAATCCTACCAAAACAACATGTTATTGTTAAAATTTCCGAATTTGACACCAAAACAATGGTTTGGGAAGCAACATCGCAGAGTGGTGCTACGCCCTTCTGTATAGTTGATGGTACCATTAACAGTACAAAAGTATTGTGGCATTCTTAACTCCACATCCACAGGGATGGCGTTTTCAGTAGGTAATGCAAGATGCCATACTTCGGCCTAAACTGAAGCTTGGATGCAAGAACACCAAGTGACAACCATTTCATGGCCAGCAGCTTCACCAGATCTCGGTCCCATTGAAAACATATAAGGACTAATGAAGATTGAAGTTGAACGAGCAGAGCCACGAAAAAAAGATGATTAATTCAGTCCTGGACTAGCATCACCGAAAATTATGGAGGTGATCTAGTTTCGGGTGTTCCTCAACGTTTAGTCAAACGTTTACACTTAAATGGAGGTTGTATAAGTAAATAGGATGAACATTTTGAGGTGATTTTCCATTTCAAGAATAAAAAGTATAAAATATTAGGAGTACAAATAAGTTTCCGCCGTTTTATTGTAGATGGCGCGGCACGGAGTTCCGGTTAGCTTTCGCAGATGATAACCGGCTTAAAAAATAGTTTGGACATTCAAGAACAACATAACCTATTAATATCATTGATTTTATATTGGTAAAATATAATTTTTATAAGTTGAAAATGTCAAAATTTGAGCCAAGTAAGCGTCATTTGCGGGAAATATTAGTTTAATTCTTTAATTTAAAGAAATCTGCTGCTGAGGCGCATCAATTGCTCGTAGAAGCATATGGTGAGGGTGCTTTGAGTGAGAGAACGTGTCGAGAGTGGTTTCAAAAGTTTAAAAACGGTGATTTCGACGCAGAAGACAAAGATCGCAGTGGAAGGCCAAAAATTTACGAGGATGCAAAATTGGAGGAATTATTGGAGGAAGATTCATCTCAAACACAAAAAGAATATGCTCTAACATTAGAAGTCACTCAGCAAGCTTTCTTCTATAATAAATATTTAATTTGTGTTAGAAAACGGCGGAAACTTATTTGTACTCCTAATACATAATTACAATTGAGCTTTGTTTTTCCCGGATAATTTCAAGACGGACTATATAAAATAATATTATTCAAGATGTGTCTTTGGAAATATAACAATTTTTCCGCTCCTGAGAAGTTTCCTCATATATTTTATTCTAACAAACCATATGTGTTCCGCTAAATGTTCACCTAATTAAGGGTTTTCCAATAAGAAACCCCTTCATTTTGCATAGCCCTCTATCTGGACAACTGCCACTATTGAAGCTGTCATCTTTCGACATTTGACAAGTAAAAACTACTCCTTTACTAAAAATCGAACGATACACGCTTCAATTGTACATTGTACTGTCTCTTGAGACAGTACAATTTAATACCTGAAGAAGCCACATCGTGGTGAAACAATTGTTGTAGTAGTACAAACATTTTTGTGGAAATAAATTACTATCTCATATATATTTTTTTAATTAAAATGAGTTTCTACCAAGTAAAGACCGAATCAATCAAATATTTAACTTATAACATTTAAATATTTAAATATATTACATATTTCAAATAAATTATGTTTTCTGAGAAGTCCTTAAAATAATGTTTTGTATTTTTGAAAAGGATTTAGTTTTCATAATTGTAAGATCAGAAACAAAATTTTGTCTCCTTCAAATATTTATTCATTAATTTCAAATGGCAATTTATATTTGTTGGGTTATTTATTCCATTTGATATTGTATATTAAGTTTTGGTTTTATACGACTATTAAATATAAGCTGTGCTTTAAGACATTAATTTAAAAAAAAATTTTTTAATTAAAATTGTAGAAGACTAACAGATTAAATCTGTTTTTATATTGAAAAATTATGTATCCAAGTGTTAAAAACTCTCTTCGGCTAATTTAAAAAAATATTAATCCATCAAAACTATCTTCATATCTGCCATGGTCCCGAATAGCAAAGACTGAATTAAAAAATTTCTGTCTTAAATATCGCCCGATTTTATCGAGCTCTGGTACCGCAAGCCGAACACCTAATCTGGCATCAAATCCACATTCGCCTTGCACGATTTTGACATCGAATTATACCATTGTGAAACTAGAAGGAACAACACACCGTTCGTACGGGTTTATTAAAAATGGCAAGCTTCGGATCGACGATCCCATTGAACTCGCCGACGTTGAAACGATGAAAGAGGTTGATCCGCCAGCGCATTTTGATACCAGGCACCCTGGAACAATTTTGTTTATTGTGATTTCCGAATTTTTTGTCTCGATTTATGTAACGAGGCGCTACGTCCTTGTGTGTGAAATATGATATAAGGTTTCCCAATAAGAAAAACCAGTTTTAAAATTGAAATGAAACAGTAAGTTTCGGCAAATGTACGCATTAAAACATTCAAGGTACACGAATACAGATTGTGGGATTTTCAATCTTGTTATAATGCTTAATTTTAAATATAAGAGCTGTCTGAAGATTGCCAACAAACATTAAATACGTATAATAGCTTATATTTCGGATTCAGTATGAAATCATTTCTGCAGTCTTCTTTGGGTTTTTTACACCATTGGATAAATTTTCGTATATATACATGAATACAATGTCATAAATGAAAACTAAAAATTTTCTACACAGGTATTAAATCTGAAAGTTTTTAGAAATTCGATTTTCTATTTTTAGTTTTTAATATTTCATTGGAGTCACAATAATAAATTCAGGGAAATGCTTTGAACTGCACAAAGCATGCCCAGAAGATTGAATGCACTGTTAAAAGCAAGAGGGACTTGACTTAATATCAAAAATAAATACTTAAATATTTTAATATTAGCCTTCTACATATTTAATTTCAAAAAATTATATTTAATAATTATAACTTCAGGAATTAAATTAAATTAATGTCATATAAGTATCACTCATATCACACGATGGATAAAATAAACATTCATTATAAGACATCCAAATGATATAACAAAATCCATTAAATAAAAATTGTTAACCAAAATCCTATACATTCTGTCAAGGAAGTACCGGGACTTATCGATTTAAATCTGGCGGGGCAATGGGGCAGGTAAAAATTTTTTTTCCTAGGTTGGTACCACTGTCCTTAATTACTATGCCAAGCTTGAGCGGGATCTGTCAACTAGTGTGTTTGCAACAGCTGATTAAGTCAGTCGATGTCAGAGTGCGTGCCGATTTTTACTATGGGTGATTACGTTGAGCAAAGAATTTGTTTAAAGTTTTGTGTTGCAAATAAATTTTCGTGTGCCGATGCATTGAAAATGTTGCAAAAGGCCTTTGGTGATAATGCTCTATCGAAAACTCGTGCATATCAGTGGTACAGAGCCTTCAAGGACGGTCGTGAAGTGGTCGCCTATCGACGGCTTCGATCGAAGATAACGTCGATAAAATTAAGGAAAGGGTGCTGGAAAACCGTCGTACCAGCTCGAGAGAGATAGCACATGATCTTAAGATATCCCACGAGTCCGCACGTACGATTTTGATTGATATTTTGGGCATGAGAAAGGTGGCCGCACGACTCGTACCGAAAGACCTGAATTTTCTTCAAAAACGTCATCGCGAACAGGTTGCTTCAGACATGCTGGATCGCTGTAATTCCGATTCTACATTCATGGAACGCATTATAACTGGTGATGAGACCTGGGTCTACGAGTACGATATGCAAACAAGCCAGCAATCATCGGAATGGGTGGCAAAAATGAGCCGAAACCGAAAAAACCACGCCAAAGCCGCTCGAAAATGAAGGTGATGCTCATTGTTTTCTTCGATATCCATGGCGTGGTGCACTACGAATTCGTTCCAGAGGGTCAGACAGTAAACAAGGAGTATTACCTAGGCGTTATGAAACGTTTGCGTGAGCGTATCCGTAAGAAGCGGCCAAATTTGTGGGCGAACAACTCATGGATTTTGCATGACGATAACGCGCCTTCTCACCGAGCTACGATTGTGACTGACATTCTCGCCAAAAACTCAACAAACGTGCTTCAGCAACCACCATATTCGCCGGATTTGGCTCCCTGCGACTTTTTCCTCTTCCCAAAACTAAAATTGCCCCTTCGTGGCACCCGTTTTGAGTCGATTGAAGCCATAAAACAAAATTCGGCGCGAGAGCTAAAGTCCATCCCGGAAAGCGCCTATAAAAAATGTTTCGATAATTGGAAGTGCCGTTGGCATAGATGTATTGGAGCAAATGGAGCCTATTTTGAAGGCGACCCAATAAATTTTGACGATTAAATGTAAAAATGTTATTTTAATTGAAAATTCCCGGTACTTTCTTGACAGAGTAGTATATTATACCTTCTATCAAGTATAAACCTCCATTTATTTCATTTTTTTTATTGAGGAAGAATATATATATTCCCTCAAACCCCCGGTACTTTCTTGACAGAGTAGTAAATTAAATATTTTGTGTAGACAAAATTTTGTTTCTGCACATCAATCTTATGAAAACAGATATCTTTCAAAAATGTTTAACATAATCTTAAGAATTTCATCATAAAACTATCTCACTTAGAATATTCAATATTATTGGATATCTAACTAAGTTACTTTTTATAAAATCTTGAGATATGTAGAAACATTACTAAAAAATAAGTTTTAAGAGAGACTTTGCTTCGTCAGTACTCAATTATATTCATATTCAATAATATATAACATCAATCAACCAATATATTTTCTCACCTTTTAACAATTCAGAAAGCTTCAGGTAAATGAATACTGAAAATTTAAGTGGTGAGTAATGTTAACACAAATAAATAATTCTGTGGTTTACCATTGATCTGAAAACTCTTAAAACTAGTTTTTTAGTACTGTTTTTACATATCTTGAGATTTTGTAAGAAGTAACTAAGAAGACTATTTTATATGTCGTTTGTTATAAGTGGTACTTATATGACATTAATTCAATTTAATTTCTGAAGTTATAATTATTAAATATAATTTTTTTAAATTAAATATTTAGAAGGTTAATATTGAAATATTTAAATAATTTCATAAACCTTCCATCAAGTATAAACCTCTATTTATTTTATTTTATTCATAAAAATATCCACCGTTAGTTTATTCATATTCATATATTTATTTTGTATCCGTAATTGAGATTTTTCTACTAGACTTCGTATATTAATTCAAGTATTAATCATTTAGTAGGAAAAGCGCATAGAGATTTCTAGATCCTAGAATTTAATTCAGAAACTACCTTCACAAAGTAGAAAAACCTTCAAACCAAAAAGTTTGGATGTGTTTAATGTAACATAACACCTAATACAAGCGGAACGTTCAGAGTCTATTGATCTTCTACACCCTTTGTTTGTTTTCCGTCCCTTTCAATGGTTTCTCCTTTCAATAGCATATGCAATATTTGCATCTTATGGCTTTTCTCGATTGTCACCTAGTAGTCTATTTCTCGTCTTCGTCAAGTCAAGTGGTTTCTCGAGTAACGGTTTAGCAGACGGTGTATTTTATTGTCTGCATTTCCGATGTCTGCATTTTGTTTCGATATTCAAATGTTTATCAGATATATTCTGAATATTTCGAGAACTATTACCGTCTTATGGAGAGGAAAATGGTTTCGTTTTAATATTTCCAGACGAAAATTTGCATTTATTTATTTCTGAATAATGAATATGATTGAGTACTGACGAAGCAAAGTCTCTATTAAAACTTGTTTTTTAGTAATGTTTCTACATATCTTGAGATTTTATAAAAAGTAACTTAGTTAGATATCCAATAATATTGAATATTGAATATTGAATTCTTAAGATTATGTTGGATATTCTTGAAAGATATTGGTTTTCATAAGATTGATAAGCAGAAACAAAATTTTGTCTATTCAAAATGTTTAATTTATAGGATTTTGGTTAATAATTTTTATTTATTGGATTTTGTTATACCATTCGGATGTCTTATAATGAATGTTTATTTTATGACATGATATAAGTGGTACTTATACGACATTATTTTAATTTATTTTCAGAAGTTATAATCATTGAATATAATCTTTTGGAATTAAATGTAGAAGGCTAATTTTTAAAAATTTTTTAAAAATTTTTTAAAATATTTATATTATTTTATATACCTTCTATCAAGAATTGACCTCTATTTATGTTATTTTATTCATAATATATAATTATTTGGTTTCCTCAAACATTCTTTATACAGATAGTCCTTGTGCTATAGCAGAGGCCGTTAAATTTGTCTTTCAATCTTCTAGATCAGGTTAAACCACAGAGATATTTCTGTGTGTAGTGAATACCTATTTAAAGGTCTCATTTAAGTAGAACTTTTTCTGGAGGGTGAAAGGTGAGTTGAATATATGTTATTAATTGATGTTATATTTATTGAATATGAATATTTGAATACTGATGAGCAAAGTCGATTTTAAAACTTGTTTTTCAGTAATGTTTTGCATATCTTGAGTTTTTATATAAAGTACCTTGGTTAGATATCCAATAATATTGAATAGTCTAAGTAAGATAGTTTTGTGATAAAATTCTTAAGATTATGTTGGATATTCTTGAAAGATATTGGTTTTCATAAGATTGATAAGCAGAAACAAAATTTTGTCTATTCAAAATGTTTAATTTATGGGATTTTGGTTAATAGTTTTTATTTATTGGGTTTTGTTATACCATTCGGATGTCTTATAATGAATGTTTATTTTATGTCATGATATAAGTGGTACTTATACGACATTATTTTAATTTATTTTCAGAAGTTATAATCATTGAATATAATCTTTTGGAATTAAATATGTAGAAGGCTAATTTTTTAAAATTTTTTAAAAATTTTTTAAAATATTTATATTATTTTATATACCTTCTATCAAGAATTGACCTCTATTTATGTTATTTTATTCATAATATATAATTATTTGGTTTCCTCAAACATTCTTTATACAGATAGTCCTTGTGCTATAGCAGAGGCCGTTAAATTTGTCTTTCAATCTTCTAGATCAGGTTAAACCACCGAGATATTTCTGTGTGTAGTGAATACCTATTTAAAGGTCTCATTTAAGTAGAACTTTTTCTGGAGAGTGAAAGGTGAGTTGAATATATATTATTAATTGATGTTATATTTATTGAATATGAATAGTTGAATACTGATGAGCAAAGTCGATTTTAAAACTTGTTTTTCAATAATGTTTTGCATATCTTGAGTTTTTATATAAAGTACCTTGGTTAGATATCCAATAATATTGAATAGTCTAAGTAAGATAGTTTTGTGATAAAATTCTTAAGATTATGTTGGATATTCTTGAAAGATATTGGTTTTCATAAGATTGATAAGGAGAAACAAAATTTTGTCTATTCAAAATGTTCAAAATAATTTTTATTTATTGGATTTTGTTATACCATTCGGATGTCTTATAATGAATGTTTATTTTATGTCATGATATAAGTGGTACTTATACGACATTATTTTAATTTATTTTCAGAAGTTATAATCATTGAATATAATCTTTTGGAATTAAATATGTAGAAGGCTAATTTTTTAAAATGTTTTAAAAATTTTTTAAAATATTTATATTATATTATAGGATTTTTGTTAACAATTTATATTTATGGATTTTGTTATATCATTTGTATGTCTTATAATGAATGTTTATTTTATATGTCGTTTGATATAAGTGGTACTTATATGACATTAATTTAATTCCTGAAGTTATAATATTAAATACAATTTTTTGAAATTAAATATGTAGAAGGCTAACAGAATATATCTGTAAACATTAAAATATTTAAATAATTAATATGAGATTTTACGTTTCTTCAGGAAAGCAGTTCTAAAAATGCAAAAAATGACGTTTATTTGAATTTCAGATGATAGCACACAGGATTTTGTATTTCATTCATCACAAACAAAAAAATTTGAATTATTTTTTTAGGTTCTTCTAATTTCGGGAGATATTAAATAACGAGATGCTCAATGTCCTCTACTTGACCGAATCTAATTTGAGTACTGAAGGTTCGAAATATATGTTTGTAAGTTGCTATAAATCATATAATTGAAGCATATAAAACAGAAAATGAATGTCCAGGCTATAGCACGAGACATGCCGATCAAAACAATATGCCTTTAATGCACACAGTTTTATGTATGAGATCTTCTACATACTGAACCTTAATTATTCAATAAGCTTCCAAAAGATAAAAAGATCAGTCAAACTGAAAAAAAATCAAAATTATAACTAAGAAATGTTACTCCGAAACCAGAATTATTTCTATAATATTTTTTATGTCTGGAGAATTTTGAATTGAATCATTCCTTACTTGGTGAAAATCCATATTAAATAGTATTTAAATAAGGTTATTCTGATTTTCACAAATTTTTATTGTTATATTTACAACAATCGTTTCGCTATCACAGTAGCATCATCAGGCAAGATTACATTTTGAATAACTAAGCGTGTTTCCGAAATCCGTTGCTATTTATATTACAGTAAGTACAAAAAATTTTTATTGAGCACTAAATCCCAAAAAAGGGTCTCTGCAAGTTCCAGCTTATCTAAATATATTATCAGGTGTGAGTTATTGAAATCTATTTGTTCGTTAAGTAATATTCCAATTTCATTATGTTTATTTATCTCTAGGGATTCTAACAGATTTAAGGCATAACTTTTGCTTTCTATATGTAGAATTTCAAAGTTATAGTTGAAAGTATGTCCTGTTTCTATCAAATGGTTGGAATACGTAGAATTACTTTTATCATTGAGGAAACTCTTCAAATGTTCACAAATTCTATGACGGAAAGTTCTTCCAGTCTGTCCTATGTAAACTTTAGGGCAATCACCGCAGGTTGACTTATAAACCCCCGATTTATCATCTTTACGTGTACAGTCTTTATTATTTTTAATAAATTTACTCAAGTTTGAATTGGTTTTAAATGAAGTTCTCAGATTATATTTATTTTTGAGGTATGTAGCAATTTTCTCATATAATTCGAGAACTTCGTTTAAAACCAATTCAAACTTGAGTAAATTTATTAAAAATAATAAAGACTTCCCGCTCTTGTGAACAATGAGCTAATCATTGCTATTCCGCCCAATTTATTGTATTCGGTTTTTTTATTTATTATGTTCTAATTTTTGGGCAAATTCGGTCGACACCCAAGTTAATATCTTAGGCTGAGTGATTTCCTTGAATGTTAAAATAGTGCGAATGAATCTATAAATTTGAATAATTATTATAATTCAAACGCCTTTAACTGAAATGCTCTTGATTTATGCAACTTGTTCATAAATTTGATTCCATGATTGAAAAAATTGTAGCTTCTTAAAAAGACTATTCAAAAATTTGAAATTTTGAGGAGAAATAAACTGTTAAATAAGCGCGCAAAAGCTTCAGACTTCCGACCATTTCTCAGTTTTTATAATTCCCCATATAACCTCAAATTCGAGTTAAAAATTTCCCGAAAATTCTAAAACCATTATACCTCCTATACCAAAACAAACAATCGCTTCTCGTTACCATCTAAATAACACGAACCATTTACTTTCATCTGCCGGGTTCAAAGCACCTAATTAACTTTTATTACCCGTTCTGTCAACAACACAGCCCAAAACTAACATTTCCCAATTGAAATTCCAAACGATGACATTCACGAAAACGGCCAAATCAAGAAACCAGCGTCGAATCAGGTGAGTCTACTGACCTGACCCTGCACGTATCATCATAACAGGTCTTCATGAGAACCTTCCACTTCAATATAATAAAAAATATCGCGAACAATGAAGAGTTCCCGCATTAAACTATATTGTAAGCTCGAATTTTCAGCTAGTATAAGGTTAACGACCGTGCAATGGATGGTGCCTTAGGTACCTGTAACTTCCTAGAATAAATAACAAGTGTCCACCTGTCATCTGTCATTTGGTACAGACCTAAATAAATATCCTGTTAGATGTCTTTAATGTTTTAGTAATGATTTTAAGATAAGATCACCCTTGAAAAGTGTTTTATGTTGTTTTACTTGAATGTATTTGTGAGAATTTCTTTCAAAATCGTTCAGGGATAAATGAAATAACGATGATTCACAGTCGAGTGAAGCAAATGAGAAATAAATGTACCTGTGTTGACTGGAAGTCTTGTACTGGTCCAAATAATCCTTATAGGGCAAATACAACTCTGCAACTGGAGATATCACTAGTAGAACAAGCGAGAAACCTATTTCTCCACACTGTAACAAAACCCGGTCAAACTTCACTCTAATTATTCATCCCAAATCCAGAATCTCGCACAATTTCTCACACACAATCAGACAATGTATTGCAGTTGTCGATTTACACCGGTCGATTTAACAGACTTCACTTTTCTTGGCCCTCGGTCAGCCACAGGTCTTGGAGATTGTGAATTGAAGTCCGTCCGGCCAAGGTGGGCGTCTAAGCGCGTGCGCGGCGACTTAAGACAGGTTCACGAAGAGCAGAAAGAGACGGTCGATCGGCTTCGTGACATATCGGCGGGATTGAATGGTGCAAAGACGGAACGAACAAAGAGAAAGGGACTTTGAGGGTGGTTTATTGAACTGGTAGCGCGAATATGGAGGATGGTTCTCAGTTGTTTCGTGGACCGAACGTGCGTTCGGACATCGTGTCGAAAATTTTAATTTTTTTTATTGGAGACGTTGGACTATATCGAAGCATTCACGGAGAGAAGTCTACTTTTGGTTGAATTATCTTGTGCTGCGTACAAATTTCAATCTCGTGTTGGATCCTTAATGGGGGTGGATTCAGGGAATAATTAGAGCTAGGAATCATATATGAATTATTTGAATAGTCAAAATGTTATTGGTTTAAATTTGACAATTTTCAATTTTTGCTTTATTTGGATATATTTGGGCGATGCTTGTATTATTTATAAGTTATATTATTAATGAAACTCTTTTGTTCTATTCCTGCTTTACTTTAATTGTACTGATGTACGTTTCGTCCATTTTTGACAGGCTTCATCGGAGCTTGATATTTGAGTGTATACTTTTCAAAGGATCTACAATTGTTAATTTTATTGAAAATAAAATGAATTGATGTTTATACTTAGAAGGTATCTAAAATTTATTAACTATATTAATATTAGGAGTACAAATAAGTTTCCGCCGTTTTTTAACACAAATTAAATATTTATTATAGAAGAACGGTAATATAAATTTATTTAATATATTGCACATCACTTGCAACCACTTTTTCCCATCTCTCAGGCACCATTCGAATCCCACGTCTGAAAAACTCCTTGTCTTTTGAGGCTATCCACGAATCAACCCAATTTTTGGTATCCTCATAAGATGTGAACCGCTGCGCCGTCAGAGCATGTGCCGTGGACCGGAACAGGTGATAATCGGACGGTGCAATGTCTGGTGAATACGGCGGGTGGGGTAACACTTCCCAATCAAGTGTTTCCAAGTACTTTTTCACGGGAGCCGCAACATGTGGACGAGCATTGTCATGCAGAAGAATAATTTTTTGATATTTTTTTTGTGAGACTGCTTGCTGAGTGACTTCTAATCTTAGAGCAAGTTCTTTTTGTGTTTGAGATGAGTCTTCCTCGAATAATTCGTCCAATTCTGCATCCTCGTAAATTTTTGGCCTTCCACTGCGATCTTTGTCTTCTACGTCGAAATCACCGTTCTATACTTTCGAAACCACTCTCGACACGTTCTCTCACTCAAAGCACCCTCACCATATGCTTCTACGAGCAATTGATGCGCCTCAGCAGCATATTTCTTTAAATTAAAGAAGTAAACTAATATTTCCCGCAAATGACGCTTACTTGGCTCAAATTTTGACATTTTCAACTTATAAAAATCTTATTTTACCAATATAAAATCAATGATATTAATAGGTTATGTTGTTGAATGTCCAAATTATTTTTTGAGCCGGTTATCATCTGCGAAAGCTAACCGAAACTCCGTGCCGCGCCATCTAAAATAAAACGGTGGAAACTTATTTGTACTAATAATATTAACAGATATATTATGTTAGCCTACTACATATTTAATTTCAAATAATTATATTTAATATTATAACTTCAGGAATTGAATTAGTCTCATATAAGCACCGCTTATATCAAACGACATATATAAAAAGCATTCATTATAACATAACCAAATGAGATAGCAATATCCAATAAATATAAATTGTTAACAAAAATCCTATAAATTAAATATTTTGAGTAGACAAAATTTTGTTCGTCCCTCTTATGAAATCTTTCAAAAATGTTTAACATAATCCTAAGAATTTCATCATAAAACTATCTCACTTGGAATATTCAATGTTATTGAGTATTCAACTAAGTTATTTCTTGGAAGATCTCAAGATATGTAAAACCATTACTAAAAAACACGTTTTAAGAGAGATCTGTATAAAGAATGTTAAGGAAAACAAATAATTATATATTATGAATAAAATAAAATGAATGGAGGTTTATTTATACTTGATATAAGGTATATAAATTTTATTAAATATTTTAATATTAACAGATATATTCTGTCAGCATTCTAAATATTTAATTTCAAAAAATTATATTTAATATTATAACTTCAGGAATTGAATAAATGTCATATAAGCACCGCTTATATCAAACAATATATAAAATAAAAATTCATTGTAAGACAACCAGATGAGAAAACAAAATGCAATAAATATAAATTGTTAACAAAAATCCTATAAATTGAATATTTTGAGTAGACAAAATTTTGTTTTTGCTCATCCCTCTTATGAAAACAGATATCTTTTAAAAATGTATAACATAATCCTAGGAATTTCATCATAAAACTATCTTACTTGGAATATTCAATGTTATTGAATAGCCAACTAAGTTATCTCTTGGAAAATCTCAAGATATGTAAAAACATTACTAAAAAACACGTTATATTTAAATAGGGTTATTCTGATTTTCACAAATTTTTATTGATATGTTTACAACAATCGTTTCACTATCACAGTAGCATCATCAGGCAAGATTACATTTTGAATAACTGAGCTTGTTTCCGAAATTCGTTGCTATTTATATTACAGTAAGTACAATAAATTTTTATTGAGCACTAAAACCCAAAAAAGGGTCTCTGCAAATTCCAGCTTATCTGAATATATTTAACAGAGGTGAGTTATTTAAATCTATTTGTTCGTTGAGTAATATTCCAATTTTATAATGTTCATTAATCTCTAAGGAATCTAACAGATTTAAGGCATAACTTTTGCTTTCTATAAGTAGAATTTCAAAGTTATGGTTGAAAGTATGTCCTGTTTCTAACAAATGGTTGGAATATGTAGAATTACTTTTATTATTGAGAAAATTCTTCAAATGTTCACAAATTCTATGTCGGAAAGTTCTTCCAGTCTGTCCGCAGGTTAACTTATAAACCCCCGATTTATCATCTTTATGTGTACAGTCTTTATTATTTTTAATAAATTCACTCAAGTTTGAATTGGTTTTAAATGAAGTTCTTAAATTATATTTATTTTTGAGGTAGGAAGCAATTTTCTCAGAAATACCTTTAGTGTACATACCTCAAAAATAAATATAATTTAAGAACTTAATTTAAAACCAATTCAAACTTGAGTGAATTTATTAAAAATAATAAAGACTGTACACATAAAGATGATAAAGCGGGGGTTTATAAGTTAACCTGCGGTGATTGCCCTAAAGTTTACATGGGACAGACTGGAAGAACTTTCCGACATAGAATTTGTGAACATTGGAAGAGTTTCCTCAATAATAAAAGTAATTCTACATATTCCAACCATTTGTTAGAAACAGGACATACTTTCAACCATAATTTTGAAATTCTACATATAGAAAAAAAAAGCTATGCTTTAAATATGTTAGAATGTGGTGTCTTAAGGGATTAAATAAATTATAATATTATTATTATTCAGCAGAATTATCTTGTGTGGGCCATTCTGTATATTAACATTTCATTAACTGATGCATTCTGATAATTTCTGCCGAACCTCTCCAACCACGTATATATCATAAAAATTAATAATATTAATATGCTACGTCTACAGTATATTAATAATTTTTTTGAAAACTTTTGAACAAATTTTTATCTTCTAATTTGAGTCCAAAGTGCCTAAAACTTTATTCGAAAATATAGCATTTGCGTTACAATTTTTAGTTTTAATACAAAAACTATCTCCAATTTTACAAGAAGGTTTAATATTTCCACAGAATGTTCATCACGTTAAAAGGAAAGTCGAACGCAATTATTGGTATGATATAACTTCAGCTCGATAGGCATAACATATTGACACCACAATAAAACCCCATCAAAAATCAATTAGTACTAATTGACAATGAAGACCATGTCGAAATAGCCAATTTTATCCATTCCTAAAACACCCAAAGCTATATCTAATTGGCTCTCTAAGTAGTGAAATAGTTTTTTTATAATACAGAGACTGAAAGTTATAACTTCTTTATTAAGAGGGTCCATAATGGAGTATCGGACTTGATGAATATTGTCATGATGCTTCGCTCTGATTTTATCGGGAAGAAAATGAATACTTTGATACTTTCACCATTGAAACTCTGCATAACGTCGATATAATTTGAGAGACAATATGATGAAGGAACTTTCTACGAGTTAACTTTAGAAAACTTCCTATATTTCTGAATTGAAACTAATAAAATTTTGATTGCTTCGGTCATCACGTAATGAAAATGCATATTAATGTCTGTTGCAGTAAAACACTAGTCATCTAATTAAAAAAAAATATATAAGAGACAGTATTCTAATTTCCACAAAAATGTTTAATACAACAATTGTTTCACCACGATGTGGCTTCTACAGGTATCTACATTCTGCTGACTGATAGTGTCTAGTATAAGAGAGTTTAAGAGATTTAAGTACGTGACAGAACAATGGTGAAAACAAGTCATAAAAACTTAGGGTGTTCACTGGAGTTTATTAGAGCCCTAATGGCGGCAAACTCCAATAAACACCCTAAGTTTTTATGACTTGTTTATACCATTATTTTGTCACGTACTCAACTGATAGTGTCTAGTATAAGAGAGTTTAAATACAGTTGTAATATAAATATATGAAGAAGCCACATTGTGTCTTCCATATATTTGATTAAAATAAGTTTGCACCAAGTAAAGACCGAATCAATCAAACATTCACTAGATATCTGCTAATATTTATAGGTGAAATTAAATGCGCCAACTGTGGCGGACCACACCCGGCATGTTCAAAAAAACGCCTCAAAAAATCCCCGAGAAAACTGCCCGAAAAAATACATCAATGGAGAACAGAACAAGTACAATCAAAACCGTTCAACTAAATACAGAGAGAACAGCGTGAAGAAAAGAAAAGCCTTAAGAAAAAACTTAAACTAACCGAAGAACAACACTAAGAAATCACCTCTAAAATCGTCCACATTACAGAACTTTTATAAGCAAGAATAACAAGATGAGAAGAAAACTTAATAAAATAACCGTAATATCCTGGAACTGTAACGGAATCAGTATCAAAAAAGACGAACTATCAGCAATTATCCAAGAACACAACCCAGGCGTGATTTTACTACAAGAAACTATGCTCAAAAAGAAAAAACACTCAACATTAGCAACTACAACGTATACAGAAATGACAGAATAAACAGGCAGGGAGGGAGCGTGGCCATAGTGGTTGAAAGAAACATTATGCACCATCCACTTCTATCAAACGACAAAAATCCCACCATAGAACGATATCTCAAAAGCGTTCGACACAGTTTGGTACGACGGCCTCGTCTTCAAACTCCACGAAGCGAAAGTACCAAATCAGCTGAGTCAACTCATATATTCATATTCACAAAATCGCTCCTTCCAAGCGAAAATTTCCAATGCGATCTCTCAACCTAGAGATCTCGAAGCCGGGGTGCTCCAGGGCAGTGTTCTCTCCCCACTTCTATACGCTCTTTACAGAGCGGATATTCCCAAAACCAACCGCTCTTCGCTGGCAGTCTTCACAGGCGACACAGCAATACTTGTTCGATCCAAAAAGCCAGAGCTAGCTAACAAATATCTCCAGGAAGTCGTCGATAAACTAGAAGAATGCTGCTGTAAATGGCTTATCAAAGTCAACCCTGAAAAAAGTTTCGCTATGCTCATGGCATGCAGAACAACACCCCCGTCAGGACACGTCGAAATGTTCGGCGAAAATATCCCCTGGGAGTCGCAAGTCAAATACTTAGGTTTCATTCTTGACAAACGACTCTCATTCAATCAGCACCTGGACCATGTCGTCTGAAAGGGAAAAATGGTGCTATCAAAACTGTCTCCGCTGCTTTGCCTTCGCAGCAAAATGTCCATCCCAAATAAACTTGTCCCTCTATAAAACTATAATCAGACCCACAGTAACCTACGCTTCCGCATGCTGGATCCACGGACCCTCTGCGTCGAAGCTCCAACAGTTACAAATTTTCTAAAATAAAATACTCAGGACCATATTCAACGTACCCTGGTGTGTTCGCAATTCCCAACTCCACCGCGAGGCGAACTTACCACCGTTAAAAGAATTTCTCCTTGAAACCGCCCTGAAAACACTCGTTAAAGCAGCGAGCCATTCCAATTCACTAGTCAGACAAGCCGTCGACTATGATAACTCATCATCCAGATACAGGCGTCCCAAGCTTGTACTCCAACTCAACCCCAATGACAATCACTAAATCAGTGTTTCTCCTACATCAGCACCTAGTGCAAATACTTCCAAGGAAAGACCGATAAATAACCAACCGATGGAAGGTTGACACACCTTTCACAGCCCCAACAGTCTGAAAACCTTTTCTGGATAAGTGCTTTAGAGGAGGTAGACGTCTAAGGAGTCTATGACTCATATAGCTCGAAACAGGACTTTTAGCTGGTAGACTCCCTCTTTTTGCTGAGTTTTTGCAACCTAGCTCACTGAGCTAGTTTGGGAGAGCCCAGGAAACTGAGATGTAGTGAACCCAGCACTATTTCCACTTCTTATCAGTGGGGTGGATTCGTCCATAGGGAGGATTCGACCTGTATAAAAAAAGCCCCACCATAGAATCAATAGGGATTGAAGTGAAGAGGATCCACAAAGAACCCATAACAATCCACTCAATCTATATACCCGAAAACAACCTATATGAAGAAGAACTGAACCAAATAACAAAAAACACAAAACCAACAATTATCGCCTGAGACCTGAACGCTAAAAACAAAGAATGGAACATCAAAAAGACAAAACCAAGAGGAACCGCCCTTAAAAGATACATAGAAAATAGAAACCTACAAATAATAGCACCCACAGAGGAAACCCACCATTGCAGAGGAAACACAGACATACTCTACATAGCCCTGAATAAAAACATCACCGAAACCATCACAGCAGAAGTTATTAACGACACCACCTCAGACCACCACCCAGTCAAATTCACCATTGACGGTGAAGAAAACAACAAAAAGAAAATCACCCATAACTGGAAAAAATTCCAAGAAATTGTGGAAAATTTGACAGTTATACGAACCATCCACAACAAAGAACAGCTCGAGCAAGAAGTAACCGACTTAGAAAAAATCATAAATATCACCCTGACAAAAACAACCACCATAACTGAAATCCCAGAAAAATGAAAAAATCTACCCGACGAAATCCAATACATAATAAGCCTGAAGAAAATGGCCCGAAAAAAGCATCAAAGAACTGTGGACCCAAGACATAAAACCATAATGAAAAACTCAACAACATTAAAGAAAAGAGAATAATAAGAGAATACTACAATAAAAAATGGAATGACAAACTGGGCAAGATAACAGAAGAAAACCAACCACAATGGAAAATAGCAAAATCCCTCATCAGAGAGAAAAGAACAAATTCAACACTTTTACAAAACAACCTCACCATCACCACCGATAAAGAAAAAGCTGAAGTATTTGCAAAACTACTAGAAAACCAATACAAACCAAACGAAGCAGAATGCAAAAAATTCATAGAAGAAATAGAAAACCATAACAAAAATAAACTGAACATCACAGAAAACTACAAATTCGAAGGAATTACCACAGAAGAAATCCAAGCAATAATAAAATACCTCAATCCTAAAAAAGCCCCAGGAATAGACAAAATCAACAACAGAACTTTGAAGAACCTACCGGACCGAACAATAGAAAAAATCAAACGCATATGCAACGGAATTCTGACCACTCGCCACTTCCCAATCAGGTGGATGATAGCAAAAACCAGGAAAACCCAAAACTGACCCGAAAAACTACAAGCCAATTAGCCTCCTTACAAACCTGAGCAAATTGGCCGAAAAAACAATACTAGAAAGGCTGAAAAAAGTAATAGAAACTAATCAGATAATACCAGAAGAACAACATGGATTGAGAAAAGAACACGGTACAGGTATACAAATAACCAGAAAGTGGTGGTGGACATATTCCGGAAATTATTCTCAAAACATAAATGTCATAAAATTATCTTTCAAATAAAAAAAAATTGACTTAAATCTCAATTTAAATGTGTTTCATTTCAATTTAAAGTTCTATTACGCTAAAAAAATACACGACACAATCGGCTCATCGCCCAATCATCCAAGAGAAATCGATTTGTATCTATTCCTGCTCCTAGAACCGAGTTTCAAGGGACGCATTACATGATTATTTCAAACATTACGGTACATTAATGGGCAATATCACTAGAACTACGATCAAGAAGAGTACCTTGAGTTCCTTACGAAGGCACTCGTTTACAATAACCATAGGAACATCTAAAGTGATTGTTTCTGTGCTTTCTACAGATAAAACGAAGTTTGGCCTTGAAAGTGATACTAAGAAGTACCTAGAAACTACTAAATGCTACTCAAGAGGCTTCTTGCTACGGTGGGAGAAAATTGTTTTGGTGAGGTGTAATGTCGAGTCGGAGAATTGAAGTAATTTATGTATCAAGAACAATAAGAGGTGAATTCTACCTACAAAACATCATAGATCCCATAATTATCTTCCTGCCCGTGAACGAGTCATCTTCATGGATAATATTGCGAAGCCACATTGTATTATATCTGCCCAGTAAACCCTGAAATATCATTCCTTGCATTAATCCTACAGAAAATGCATGGGCAATATTTTCAGATGGACATACACGACGGCTTCGATCGAAGATAACGTCGATAAAATTAAGGAAAGGGTGCTGGAAAACCGTCGTACCAGCTTGAGAGAGATAGCACAGGATCTTAAGATATCCCACGAGTCCGCAAGTACGATTTTGATTGATATTTTGGGCATGAGAAAGGTGGCCGCACGACTCGTACCGAAAGACCTGAATTTTCTTAAAAAACGTCATCGCGAACAGGTTGCTTCAGACATGCTGGATCGCTGTAATTCCGATTCTACATTCATGGAACGCATTATAACTGGTGATGAGACCTGGGTCTACGAGTACGATATGCAAACAAGCCAGCTATCATCGGAATGGGTGGCAAAAAATGAGCCGAAACCGAAAAAACCACGCCAAAGCCGCTCGAAAATGAAGGTGATGCTCCTTGTTTTCTTCGATATCCGTGGCGTGGTGCACTACGAATTCGTTCCAGAGGGTCAGACGGTAAACAAGGAGTATTACCTAGGCGTTATGAAACGTTTGCGTGAGCGTATCCGTAAGAAGCGGCCAAATTTGTGGGCGAACAACTCATGGATTTTGCATGACGATAACGGGTCTTCTCACCGAGCTACGATTGTGACTGACTTTCTCGCCAAAAACTCAACAAACGTGCTTCAGCAACCACCGTATTCGCCGGAGTTGGCTCCCTGCAACTTTTTCCTCTTCCCAAAACTTAAATTGTTCCTTCGTGGCACCCGTTTTGAGTCGATTGAAGCCATAAAACAAAATTTGGCGCGAGAGCTTAAGTCCATCCCGGAAAGCGCCTATAAAAAATGTTTCGATAATTGGAAGTGCCGTTGGCATAGATGTATTGGAGCAAATGGAGCCTATTTTGAAGGCGACCCAATAAATTTTGACGATTAAATGTAAAAATGTTGTTTTAATTGAAAATTCCCGGTACTTTCTTGACAGAGTAGTATGTACGAAATTTTTTTGTTGCAGAGGAAGAATGAAGGTGACAAGAAGCAATAAATAATTATAATTAAGCATAACCGCCACCATTTCCCTGTTGGGTCAAAAATTAACAGTGCTGTGACCTAAAGTGGCGCAAGATCGCAGTAACAAAGCCTACCCAGAACACAGATCTTCATAGAAGATCTAGGAGTATCAGGATAATAATAATAATAAGCGAATTGCAGTATTTACAAATCGTACAGGGGCTAACACAGAATATCAATTTGACATTACTCGTATCTGTGTCATGTTTAAAAATGGATGCATGATGATTACTCACATAACCTTAACCTCCTGCTCCCTCCTCAGCAGTTCGTCCCTTCCAAGAACCTTCAGGATGGTGACCCTCTCCAGATCGGTGAGGTTCGAGGCCTCTCTGATGGCATCTGCTAAAACCAGGTGGGAGCAACCTGGGTCGTCACAGCGACATGACATCTCACTCGTGGTATCACAGCATGGAGCTCACAGGGTACAAAATCTACGAGAAGAATATTTTGTTATTTCAAACCAGAACGATCGAACTTAAAGTACACTGCAGAGAATCTTAAGACCTACGTAAATCTCAACATATTTTCGGATTCAGGTAGTTGAAAGAGGTGTGAAGTACATCAATTTTTTCTCCATAGTTTCACTCGATTATTTTCAAGAAAATACTTGAATATATTTCTTCATTTAGCGTCGGTCCATCGAGAACGAGCTCATTTCTTAAATTAAGAATATTGGCTAATGTAGCGTTAATGTACAGGATTCATTTCTACACAGAATTTATTTTTGATGCACTACATATGTCACTGTAGGTGATGACTTGAATCACTCTGCCTCCATCGGTCTGCCACGCTCGCTCATAAGATGCTCCGAGGTTTATGGAACACAATCGGATTTTCAGCAATATCCGGTGTTCTTCGTACGCACTCTAGATGACTCATCACCCACCGCCATCGGACTGCTGCTCCTGCTCATAAGATGCTCCGAGGCTTCTGGAATACTTTCGAACGTCCAGCAATATCCGGAGTTTCTCGATCGTCGGAAAAACGAGCAGTGGCGTACGGGGCTTAATCGTTACACTGCCCCTTCCCTAGACTTTTCAGTCCCTGAACATATTTGGTAAGGTGACTAAATCTACAGAATTCTCAATTTCTACAATTTCCTCGCTGATAGAGGTAGCACCCAACAGTTTCGTCCGTTTGGTACACACTCTGGATTAAAACTGCATGCTAGGATCTAGAGCCCGATTCTCTTAATAATAACTACAAGCATATTACGGACAATTCTCCAGTTGAGTTGACCCAACACACAACCCAAATTTGGTACAGCCAAATTTTTTGACTTGGTACTTCATTATCTCTTTCTTCAATTTCAACAAAGCTGTGCATAGGTCTTGATAGCTCGGCTTCTCATAGGAAAGTTTCTTAGTTATCACGTAGAATAGGTACCGTTGATGATCGGCTAGCTTCAATGACGTCCCAAGTTCAGGTTGTTGTCTGACTAGCTCGTTCACGCGACCAAACTTTCTCCTGAAGACGGCGGCTATCGCTCTGGTCATTCGCAGATCTTCTGCTGCGCAGTTGGCTAGTAAATGATCTTCTGACACTTAAAGAAAGTCTTGCTGCTCCTCAACGGTTCGCCGCCCATGGCATTATATCTTGTCGCGATGGGGGCGCTTGTCTTGTATGGACCCTAGTTTCATCCCGGTGAAATGAAGGGTTAAGTCTCGATGCCTAAAGTAATACCATTCCCGCTAGTCACTGGACCTGTGTGGTGGAAGATCTTCCGAATGGAGCCCTAGTTTTGCTGTCATGGTGGAATGGAGGGCTGAGCCGGTTGATTAACTCTATCATACTCTATCCTATTACAGTAAATCTCCGGATTTTTCTGTCCAATGGCCGAGTGCGTTATGCAGCATACTGCGGGAGGGTGGACACCAGGATCAATCGAAAGACTTCACAGGGGTTCGACGGTCATGATGTACAGGCCGTGTTGACGGTGCTCGTACCAGGATCAATTGAATCATCAATTTTGGATTTATCTTAGTTCATGACACTACGTTCGGGTGGATGGATAAGAAGCTCTTCCGGCGTGTTAGTTGCGTCCCAAACGAGTACCGACCATGCAGGGCCAGTAGAGGTTGGATAGTGCTTCGCTGCTACCAGTTAGACGGTTGTAGGTTTTCGAACTGAAGTACAAACTGGAAGCTGGTGGGTTCATCTCTTCGGAGGGGTTCTCGCTTCGCGCGATGATATGGCGTAATCCTTATCACACTTTCTGTCTCTGTGGGCAAACTGTAGATACTGCTGTCCCCATATAGGATTTCTCTCACCAACCCTGCTCCTGTACCACCTCCAACACGTATAAATACCCGTGCTCGTTCCTCAACAAATCAGTGGAAAGTCCGATAAATAACCAACCGATGGAAGGTTGACACACCTTTCACAGCCCCAACAGTCTGAATACCTCTTCTGGATAATCGCCCTAGAGGAGGTAGACGTCCAAGCCACCATCATTGCCACTCTCAAATCCCGATAGAGTTAAAGGAGTCTACGACTCGTATATCTCGAAACAGGACTTTTAGCTGGTAGACTCCCCCTTTTTGCAACCTAGCTCACTGAGCTAGTTTGAGAGAGCCCAGGAAACTGAGATGTAGTGAACCCAGCACTGCTTCCACTCCTTATCAGTGGGGTGGATTCGTCCATAAGGAGGACTCGACCTGTATAAAAAAAATCAACAAATCAGTTCGCTAGAGCGAGTGGAAACACTGTGATCTACGAGTCATTGAGACCTGGGAAGTATGCAGATTGAGGCTACGGCGTTGAATCACCAAATTCAACTATGGTTCTCGATAATGGCTCCAAAATCGAAGCCGAAACATCGAACACTCATAAATTCTAGACGCGGTCCAACCCGGAATCTTCATATTCCGAATATGACCAGCCACGGAAACTTATCCGAACATTTTTTTAAATAACTTATGGAATAATGTAGTTTCAAAACATTATTGAAATAAAAGCAGATATTACCAAAACCTTTTATATTTTTTATATTAATAATGTTTTGAAAGTATATTATATTATACAGGTCAGACGGTAAACAAGGAGTATTACCTAGGCGTTATGAAACGTTTGCGTGAGCGTATCCGCAAGAAGCGGCCAAATTTGTGGGCGAACAACTCATGGATTTTGCATGACGATAACGCGCCTTCTCACCGAGCTACGATTGTGACTGACTTTCTCGCCAAAAACTCAACAAACGTGCTTCAGCAACCACCGTATTCGCCGGATTTGGCTCCCTGCGACTTTTTCCTCTTCCCAAAACTAAAATTGCCCCTTCGTGGCACCCGTTTTGAGTCGATTGAAGCCATAAAACAAAATTCGGCGCGAGAGCTAAAGTCCATCCCGGAAAGCGCCTATAAAAAATGTTTCGATAATTGGAAGTGCCGTTGGCATAGATGTATTGGAGCAAATGGAGCCTATTTTGAAGGCGACCCAATAAATTTTGACGATTATATGTAAAAATGTTGTTTTAATTGAAAATTCCCGGTACTTTCTTGACAGAGTAGTAAGTTATTTATAAAAATGTCAAATGAGGGAGAAGTAAGAGGAGATCCTATTGGTGAGCTAGATTTTTGGAGAGAGAATTTAGAATAGAAGGGATTTGAAATTCATTACGATCTCAACACTAATTCTTCGACAGTACAATAAAACCAAAGAATCGAGCATTAACAGAGCTAGGCGGAAGCAGAGAAAAGGTGGAAATTGCCTCTCAGCTCTTCCACTTCCCAATTCCGGTCACTATCAAGATCCATTCTAGTCATTATCCGATGGACCTACGAGGCAATCCTCAGTTTCCGAAATCAATTTATATCACGACTGGACCATTTAACACCCACTGATAGAGCTACTTCATCAAGAACAGATCGCAGGATAAGGTTTCATTTGTTTTATGGCTACTAGTCCGCGAAAAAATTCTTGTCAAATCAATATTTCTGCTCTGTCTGAATTTATACAATTCAAAAAAAAAACAATTAAAATTCGAGTCGATACTTGTTAAAAGTAATTGAAATAACTTTAAATTCAGAATAATATCTTGAAACTTCTACAATATATGTTGAAGATTATAAAGTATATATAATTAATATAAAATATTCTTCAATGTCTAAGAAAAAACTTTGTTTTCTTTACGAAATAAGCTGTAAAATAAAATAGAAAGGCCTTTAACTTGATAGAAGAAATATAACAAAATTTGAATATCAAAACAAATTGAAATATGTTTATCTTCCACAATTTTAATTTCAAAAAAATGTTTTATTCAAAAAACTTTTAGAATTAAATTAATGTCTAAAACAAGCACCGCTTACATTTAATAGACGTATATAATCAAAACTCAATATATAATGTCAAATGGAATAAATAAACCAACAGATATAAGAAAGTCATTAAAATTAATAAATAAATATTTAAAGGAGACAAAATTTTGTTTCTGGTCTTACCTTTAAGAACACCAATTGCCTTTTAAAAACATTAACACACTTAAAAGACTTCTCAAAGAATATAATTTATTTGAAATATTTGATATATTTAAATATTCGAATAAGTTAATTCAGAAATCTCTCAAAACATGCACTATATCTTCAAAAAACAAATATAATTCTAAGCAATCCCTTCTTCGGTCCTGAATAATATTCCAAATATCAAAATCAAAAAACTAACCTACATCAACAACTCACCATGTGTAAATGAGTAATGCTTCGAAACACAGATCAACTTTATAATTCAAAATTGATCTATGTTCTAACAAAATCAAAGAACAGTGTGAGTTATTTTTAAGGCTTATTTAAATTCATTGACATTCCATAATGAGATTTATTGAAGCCAAAATATAATTATATATTATATATAAAATAAAATAGAAAGGCCTTTTACTTGATAGAAGAAATATAACAAAATCTGAATATCAAAACAGCTGTTACAACATTAAAACAAGTTGTAGAAATTAATATATTGTACTACCACAATAAATTGATATTTTACACATTTAATTGTGACTCGAACTTGGAACTTGGGTTTTCATGAAAACATCTGATGCAGCTGAATGCATGATTGTCGGATAAGGTGAGAAGGCGATCTAGTGAAAGAGGTGATCAGGACTTTGACAGAGAGTGCCATGTTAACCACTCCATAGTGATTATGGTAGTGTTCTATAATTTAAATTGGAGAAAATAAATATATTATTATTATTCAATAGTTATTTTACAATAAAGGTAACATGAAGAATGGCTCTACATCCAAAAACTAATCGAATCATATACAGGTATAGAAAAGACAGTCAGAAACATAGGAAATTCAATGTTCATCTAGAGCCCCGTGGAGCATCGTAAATTCTACCAGTTGGTGTATTGGCTTGTGAGCATGGCTCTTTCACCATGTGACTATTAACAGTCTCCACAATCTGCCCCAAGAAGCAGAAATTGTGATAACTGTTACGCCTTATCTTCGCGCATGGCGAGAACCACTTCGAAGAGCTGAACCCACCCGCTTCCAGTTTGGGCTTCAGTTCGAAAATCTACAACCTTATGACTGGTAGCAGCGAAGCACTATCCAACTCCAACTGGCTCTGCATGGTCAGTACCTGAGTTGTTTGGGTCCTAATCACACGCCGAAGGAATTTCTTATCCAACCACCCAAACGCAGTTCCATGAACCAAGATAGTCTCAAGATTGATGCCTCAATTGACTATGTTAAATGTAGGCCGAGCTCAAACGTCAACTGTTATGTGATATTTTCGTTCTGATATCTTCACCCATTCGATGATTTCCATGAATCATAAAAAAGCTGAATATTGAACTAAATGTTAAAGCATCTGAAGCCAATTACAAAATTGGGCGTTCAAACAATAGTGTATTTCGCTATTTTTCGACGTGAATAATTTACTATTGTGTTATTGGAAAAATGTTGAAGATATAAGACGGGATCTTTGATAGATGTTAAAAAGTTAGTACGTGCTGATGAAGGCCGTTCAACCAAAATATTCCTGACGTTCAACCAAAATATTCCTGACGTGAGGGATAATGTGGCCGAAAGTCCAAACACCTTCACTCGACGTTAAGAATAGAAATTGCACTTATTCACGGCCACTTCGAATCGGATACTGAAGAAAAATCGTTGCAGGCGCACAAAATTCAATTAACTTGAAAACTTAAGCTGACGGAGCATATGATAACATCGATGTGTCTTAATGTAACACTATTTACCATGGCAAAAAATATGACAACTCACCTAACGTTAACAACCGAATAGAATATACCGAGCGTTCCAACAAACACTTAACATCAACATGGCGAAAACTTAACAATTAACAACAATCGAAAAAATTAATTATCACATCAGGTCCTACCGCTGTCCGAATTTTCGTCATCAGAGTCTCACCGGGAAAGAGACGCATTTTCCCGCGAAAAATCCATCGCTAGACGCGCTCGCGCTCATCGAGAAACCGCAAAAATTTCGAGTCCGCCACCCGGGTTCACTCCCTCGAAACCGGCGGCCATCTGAACTTGTCCTATCTCCAACGCATCCCCTTCTGCTACCCGGCTTCGCGTAGTCATGGTAACCAGCGGCATCGGTTAACAATTAACCGAGACTGACGTCACCGTAGCTATTTGTATCGTCCTGGTGCCCTCAACAGGTGGATAGCTTACTTTTACTTGGCCTAGTTGCGCTACAACTCGTTGAGGGTTAAATTGCACCCCTGTCTCTTTTATCTGACATCTGGGCCTTCGAGGTGGATAGCGGGGTATCCGGGGTTGGAAGACGCCAGCTGGTAGGCAACTGTTCGTGTTTCACTTGGTCTGTTATGGGTGTTTTAATGAGTGCGCGATTGTTTGAGAATCAATGAAATGAACTCAGTACACTGAAAATCTTAATTATTCTCAAAAACTCATTGACATTAGAGGTGTTACATCCAGAAGAAATCATTCCTTCAGCTTGAGGTATCAACAAAGTAGTAGTTTCACATAAAGAACGACAGCATTCACAAGAAATTTTATGAACGAAAAGACAACAATAATGTGTCTGGCGAACCCGTAGCCGAGTACACTCCTCTACACTTCTAGTCGTCGACAAAATAGACGGTTTATATCTATTAGTTATCTATTATCTATTAGTTATTTTCGCGTTACCAACGCAGAAAAAACTTTCCTCATGCTCAAATCACACCATTATTTGGGTAATGCTAATAACAGGCATATTCATATTCAAATGAATTAATTCGGCTGATCTGTACCAAAAATCACTGATGAGGAGTATCAGCTATGGTAATAGCTAAAAATAACTAAAGTTCTTTCTGCGTTGGAAACGCGAAAATATCGAGAATATATTTCTTTACTTGATTAAACTGAACTGGGATTCATTATATAACATTAAAGGCGCACAAAAAGCTACAACCTACTTTATTGCTAAAATTAAACAAAATATTGAAAAAAACACCAAAACTTATGAGGAAAAACAAAAATACATGAAGAAGAAGGATTGGATTACCATAGGGCTAATAAAGTCCATAAAAAAGCGCGACAAATTGTACAAGGAGTGGCAAAAAAATAAAGAAAATCTAGGGCTAAAAATGAACTATATCAAATACAGAAATTATTTGAATAAACTCATCTATGTAACTAAACTCGACCATTATAAAAATCAAATTGAAAAGAATATGAATAGTTCGCGAAAACTCTGGAAAACTATAAAAAATATTACCAACACCAATAGTAAGCCCACAAGAATAAGACAGCTGAAATCAAAAGATGGAAAGTACGTAGAGTCCAATAAAGAAATCGCCAATACGTTCGGTGATTTTTTTTCCAACATAGGACAAGAGCTAGCACAAAACATAGAAAAGCCTCCAGTGTCACCTCCCTCCAGAGTGACAAATCCCTGCTCATTCTTCCTCAAACCTACGGATGAGAGGGAGATTAGTGAGATTATATTATCTTTGAAAAATAATAAGACGCCTGATATAGATAATATTAAAGCCGAGAAATTGAAAACAATATATAGAGAGATAGTAAGACCTCTGTATTACATTATAAATATCATAATGGAGGATGGAATCTGCCCTGTTGAATTTAAGATCACAGTAATAAAACCTCTACATAAAAAAGGAGATAAAACTATACCATCAAATTTTAGACCGATATCTCTGGTGACTAGTTACGCTAAAATTTTCGAGAAGGTTATCAAAGTGAGGCTCGAGCTGTTTCTGGAGAAACATAAAGTGATTGCTGATAATCAGTTCGGGTGTCGGAGCGGAAAATCTACGGAGGGAGCCATTGCATCACTGACGCAGAAAATGTATGATGCAGTTGATGAAAGCCAACCTGCCATTGCTGTGTTTTTGGATCTTGAAAATGCGTTCGACACTGTCGACCACCAACAGTTGTTGGAGTCCTTGGAGGGTGTCGGAATACGAGGACTGGCTCACGATTTGTTCAGATCCTATCTGTATGATAGGAAACAATGTGTCAAAATTGAAGATACGTATAGTAGATTTGAATTGGTTAAATGCGGAGTACCACAGGGCACAGTGCTCGGGCCAATTCTATTCATCATACATATAAATACTCTACTCACCACTAGAACATCTGGATACATCATAAGCTTTGCTGATGATACCGTTATATTGTATACAACCGGCAGTTGGGAGGATCTAAAACTTAAGTTTCAGGCAGAAATGAGTGATATTGTTTACTGGTTTAATTATAAATTACTTACCATAAATTTTGACAAAACAATGTTCCTTTCTACAAGCTACAAGAACAAATTACCACAGTATAACACTTTGGAGGTGAATAATCATAATAAAACGATAACAATAAGAATTACCGAAAATATTAAATACCTGGGGATTATTATTGATTCTTATCTTCGTTCGAATAATCACGTTAACAACATTGTTTATATAATCAGAACATTTTTGGGCCGTTTCAGGTTTCTTGCTAGGATCTAACCTCTAAAACATCTCAAAATGCTATATTTTGCTCTTGTAGACTCCCGTATAGCATATGGAATTATCGGATGGGATGGCATCACGAATGTATATCTAAAAAAGTTGAACACACTACAGAAATATTTCTTAAAAATTGTTCTCGAGAAAGAAAGAACTTACCCATCGTATAATTCATACTTCATAAATGGAAGCTAGGATACAAGATGTTCGACAGATCTTCTTTCTTAAGGCAGTGTGTTTTCTGCACAGAAATAGGGAACATATTGAGTTTTTAACTCATAATTATCCAACCAGAGCTAAACATTCAAATAAGATTAAAACTCCATCAGCAAATAAGACAGTGGGAACAAAATGTCTTGCGTCCCTGGGGCCAAGATTCATGAATGCTCTTTCGCAGGACTTCCTCTTCAGCAGTTCTAATTCTGATGCACATTATAGAAATAAGGTTAGGTCATTTCTACTAAGTAACCGGAGACAGGTTGAACATGCTTTCTTTAACTGATATGATTGAAAAAAAAATTAGGAATGTGAATGTGTATCGTTGTAACTCAATGCTTTTCCGAAATTTGTTGTTTTGTTTGGCATTTCAGACAAAGGTGAGTAAATGGGATATGACACGGATAGCGAAAGCTTTGTGTTCATTCTCCTTATTTGTTTGTGTCAGACTACTATGTTTATGTTAATATTATGGTTACTATATCTTGTGTATGTATTTCTGGTGCAAATAAATTATTATTATTATTACTTGAATAAACTCGCAAAGTTATGTCTTGTATGTATTTCGCATGCTCTAGATGGCGCTAGTGTATTTTTAATACCTTAGAGTCTCTGTGTATAGCGAATATAGATACTTGACAGATTTGGAGTTATTAGCATACATTGGCACTGACGAAAATCAATCAGTTTGAAAAGTGCACAGCTTGTTTGAGTATAGAATTGTTATACAGATGTATGTTACACTGTCTCGATTTCTAGAACTTTCTAGTACCATAGCTCATACTCCTTATCAATGATTTTTGGTACAGATCAGCCGAATTAATTTATTTGAAGTTCATTATTATTAATACTGAATGATAATTATGTATATTTTTCATTAATTCAAAAGTACTGATCAGTTTTTGTCTTTACCTTTTCCGTTAATTTCATTTGTACGCAACTTTCTTTCGATATTACGATTTTTACTTTCAGATATTTCATTTTTATAATTCAAATACGAGAAAGGTTTTAAAGTGATTGTATAATTCATCGTTAAACTTTATTCATTTTCTAAATGTAACATCCATATTTATAAAACCAAAATTCCACCCCATCTGTCAAATATCTGCTGAACCTACCCTAGTTACTAGGGTTGTGGATATATATCCATGCATCTCCAATAAATAGCCTATTGCTTGTTCTTAGGGCCTTCTCCATGGTATCCAATTCGATGTAAGAATATTTACTTCGTGAGCATTTTACTCAGAGAAATATCAAAATAGGTTCCACAATTTTCTCGACTTTCACCTTTGCTAAATTTGGCAAACTGTAATACACCCCTTTATCTATAACCCCTTCAAGGTCGTTTCCCTTAATATATAAGTGTGTTTATCTCATTATAAATAGGGTAACTTTTTGAAACTTTTTTATTTCCTACTTTCAAAAAAATAAAGTTAATTTCAATTTTTGAATGATGAATCAAGCAAAAAAAAAACTGAATAATACCTAATATAAACCTTTTTCTGACTATTAACCCTTACCACTGTCACCATTTACTATCTACATTCTACTCATAATTCCTGAATCTAGTTCCCAAGTCGAAAATATATCAAAATATACTTACTTTACTGAACTCTCTTTTTGGAAAGAATTTGGGTTCGTGCTCGTCGCACGAAGGACAAGTCTTTTGTTTTAAAAGTATTTTCTGAGGAGATGGATAGAGCAAAAATAACACATTTAAATGAGATATCACATATAATGAACTATTATGGTGTCAATTAATAGAAATTTCAATATTTACAATTTTTCAGTCTTTTGAAAAGCAATTGATGTAAAATGATATTCTAAAATCAGATCCTAGTAATTGTTTAAATCAATTTTTTAGAAGACTTCAGGACCCTGGACTGTCTATTTTAATGAGTCATACTCTCGTTCTCGCTTATGAACAATCAATATTCAACTAATAAAAGTTTTTTGTGAAGTTACAAAAACAAAAAAAAATCCTACCTTTTTCGGGACACCGATCCATCAAAACTCGATGTTCAATAGCTGAACCCTGTACACGGGGGTGTTGGCCTCAACTTAAAGGCACAACACCCCTTCAAGAACAAACACTATAATTTAGCCCTTTATTTTTCAACCTGAATTAAACTAAACTATCGCGACCACGAACCGATTAGTGACTGTCTGTCACCAATGCCTGACGACGACCCTCTCTTTTTTTTTTCGAACTTCCAAAATGTTGGCTTCTATCCTCCTACCGAAGTTTTTCTGAGTCGGCTTTTTCTAAGTTCCCATCGTTTCAACGCCTACACACGTCTAGACCATCCAGGTCTTTTGACTTGTCGATTTCTTATCTCGACTTTACTGAGAATTCCCAATCTTAGCCTTGAAGTCCTTTATGTCGTCTGCACTAAAATCATAATCGCTAACTTCCGTTCCCAAGACCTCCTCGTTGAAATTTAAATGAATCGATCTATTGATTAATACATTGTTGCTTTTAGAATTATCACCCGTTGTTTAGGCTACATTTCTATCTCAATTGATTAACACCGCTTGTCGGCCCTCGAGCTTTATTATAATAGAATTCTTTGGATCAAAATTTATTTCCCTATTTCTGAGTAAAACATAGGCCCTTTATTACAAAACAAAAGATAACTAATAACAATAAATTGAAAACAATTAAATCGTTTTTCCATAGGAGCAATCTGAAGTCATGAAACCTCATCATACATCTTTTACCGTCTGAATAATATATATCACAAAACCACAATAGACGATTATCAAGACTCCAATACAATTCACCAGCACTCCGGAAGGTGGCAGCTCAGAATATGCATCACCCAAATTCCTCATTATCTCCTCCATAAACCCAGAAAGGCACGAAGAAACAATCAGAAAGAAAGAAGTCATACCGAAGGCCACGTGTGTCGGAAGGCAGATCCTGAAGATACTAGGCCTCAGCTGGGGAAGGAAGAACAACAAGCTGCAAAACCAGAGCAAGCAGTAGAACGCAAAAGTTACAATGCCGATCCAAGCATGAAGAGTGTACATGTTATTGGTCGGCGGTATAGCAGCGTTACGTGACATGAAAGCCATTACAATGGCGGTGCAACTGATCACCACAGAAACCAAGTGAACGCAGGTATGTGTCATGTTTCCTGTCCAATATACTTCTAGCGACTTGTCCTTAGTAAAGTATCTGATAGTGCGGAACATCAGAATACCCTGAGTGCTCATGACCAGAAACCCTACCATTGAGAGAATTATGTGTAAATTTATCATGTCAGAGAGGTCCCCGTTGTATTCATGTAACCAGATCACAGTCATCACTATAAGTATGAGACCAAGGATAGTGATTATCCCATAAAGCACATAGTATTGTACTATTTCAGTGTTGATTTGCAGTCTATGAACCCTTTGTGTGAAGGCTACAGGATCACGGATGGAATGATGAAGAGCTTCCTGAAATACAGAAAAAACAATCAAAAAATTGGGGACCGATATGAAATTTCCCATAATAAACATACAAATGCATTGACACTGATAACTTGATTTATGGAATATTGAGCATGATCTCTTTGGTAAAATCTTGATAGGATATTTAGCACCAAAGGATTGCTGATGTTGAGGGCGGCTTCTATCTTAGATGGAACATCGTTATTTTTTCTTTTGGTGTACAGATCTAGACATTGGTTTAGAATATGCTCCACTGAGAGATGCAGGACATTTGGGAGCGTCTTCTCTTTTAAATGTATAAGAATGTGTAGTTAAGGTGTGTCCGATTCGTAATGTAATTGAGTCTAAGACTTCCCGATTTACCACTTTTGCTGTCTCTTTTTATTATCCGATAGTCGTTATGATATTACTATTTCCAAATTTTTAATTATTGGCTCTCTGATAACACGATGGGCCTTCTCGTCCTTTTTGTCAACAACAAGAGCGAAAATTCTAGCCCTTCCGAAAGCAGAGAAAACTCATTTTACTATATTTTTGTACCTGCCAAATTTCCAGTCAATAATGTGTATTTTTAAGATTATATCAATTGAAAACATAAAACAAAAACTGGAGGTACATGATGTGGTCAGATGAATCAAGAGGTTCGAGTAGAAATACAATAACCCGCAACAAGAGCCAAATCAAGAATAGATAGAGCAGACAACACAAGACGCAGTCCTATTGGAATTGTAGCGAACAACTTCTTCACTCCTCGTCCAGAAACCTGCCCTGCTCTTTCGTAGTTTGACCGGCGTACCGATACAGCAAGCCACCCCGACGTGATTGGGAGGGTTTGCTTTAAGAGCGAACCAACCCATTCATTAGGTGGCCCTAATTGCCCCCTAACCAGCATTACGAGATGGCCCTTTCCTTTCGTTCCACAAATCCCCGCTGGAGATGGCACCGCGACCAGCCCAGCGGCTGACTGTATCCTTGCCTGCTCCTAAAGCCCTATTTCGTGACCATATCGACGCTCACTGGAGGAGTAGTGTGTAGCGAACAACTTCTTCGCTCCTCGTCCAGAAACCTGCCTTGCTCTATCGTAGTTTGACCGGAGTACCGATAGAGGACCCGACCAGTCACAGGAATCGTGACTAACCGTCCCCGCTAGGTTCAAATAGAGTAAGGCATTGCGTTTGAAAGTCAGCGTTCCAAGCGGAAGCATGGTCACCGGCGTAACAGGCAGAGCCTGCGCATCAAGCCTGTCTGATGCGTTTCAGATGCGCATGCTCGGAAACGAACCGCCGTCTCCCTAACTAAGAGGTGGAAGCTCCCTCGCAACATCCGCATTCACCCGAGAGCTTCAGAATAAAGAAGATGAATTGAATGGTAATAATAATTGCTCGCATTTTACATCAAACAAGGAATTTTTAATTTACTACGCAGGTGCATACCAATTATGATCCCCAAGTCAGGAATCTAGGCCTTTCAAATATGTCCAATTTTTTCCTAGTAATCTTTGGGCCTGTTAAGGACTTGCTACATGCCGCCGGTTTCGTCAAATGGTTTTATGATCTTACATTCCAGTACTGGTTTGATTTCTTTTACAAAATAATGCCGTATGTTGATAAATTATTCAACCAACTGCAGAGAATTCAAACAGATGCTGTGAAATTGCAATATGCTATTGACAGTTTTGAAAAAATAGTCCATAATATCAGGAACAGTCTACCCTCTGTGACAGAAAATATGCAATAATCGAGGGGAGCGAAGAGACGGGTATGAAATGAGGAGAATTCAAACCTATCTGCGAGAGAAATTTGCGACATTATAATATTATTATTATTAAGGTTCGTTTTGCTTTTAAAAATCATCTCTCTGGTGCAAAGTTGTTTCAAAGAGCAAACTATGAACATTATAGAAAAGAACTACCTTTAGAAGACATCGATATTTTCTGCAATTAATTTCCAATGGTTGAAAAAGAAGCCCTGAAATTGGAATTGTCAATATTTTTCCTGCGGCCAGAAATAACATAAAAAAACGAGAACGTGACCGGTTGCTTACGTACTTTAAATTTAATAGTGTCGTATGGTTTGGATTTAACATTTTGTGAAATATGTAAAGTTTTGGTTATTGTAATAACGATGCCAATGACATTCTCAGAAACTAAAAGATGTTTTTCTACTTTAAAATTGTTCAAGATGTTTCTAAGGAATACAATGTCGGAACAAAGACGGACGGCATCGAACCAAATTTAGTTAAAGACATTCCTGACTTCAACGAAAAGGTGATTGACAAGTGCATCTGCGATAAAAACAGAAGGATTGAGTTTCATTTAAGAAGTAGGCATTTGGTAAGTTCTTATTTAAAATATCTATACTCTTTTCGTATTCTTGAATCAGCGCCCTCCTGAACAAAATTATCACAGCCGCCACTGCTTTCAAACTAACAATTCCCTCTGATTTGATTGTGAAGCCACCATAAGCCCTAAGTGAAACAATAGGAGGGGGTCACACCACTTTTAAAAGTGAATATATTCCGGTTATTTTCTGTGATTCCAACTCACCAATTGAGCTATAGCCCATGTCCGCAAAAATAGAGAGGCTTGTCAGTAGTTGGTAATAACGAGATTATTCTTCTTATACGTACTGCTCTGTCAAGAAAGTACCGAGAATTTTCAATTAAAACAACATTTTTACATTTAATCGTCAAAATTTATTGGGTCGCTTTCAAAATAGGCTCCATTTGCTCCAATACATCGATGCCAACGGCACTTCCAATTATCGAAACATTTTTTATAGGCGCTTTCCGGGATGGACTTTAGCTCTCGCGCCGAATTTTGTTTTATGGCTTCAATCGACTCAAAACGGGTGCCACGAAGGGGCAATTTTAGTTTTGGGAAGAGGAAAAAGTCGCAGGGAGCCAAATCCGGCGAATACGGTGGTTGCTGAAGCACGTTTGTTGAGTTTTTGGCGAGAAAGTAAGTCACAATCGTAGCTCGGTGAGAAGGCGCGTTATCGTCATGCAAAATCCATGAGTTGTTCGCCCACAAATTTGGCCGCTTCTTACGGATACGCTCACGCAAACGTTTCATAACGCCTAGGTAATACTCCTTGTTTACCGTCTGACCCTCTGGAACGAATTCGTAGTGCACCACGCCACGGATATCGAAGAAAACAATGAGCATCATCTTCATTTTCGAGCAGCTTTGGCGTGGTTTTTTCGGTTTCGGCTCATTTTTTGCCACCCATTTCGATGATTGGTGGCTTGTTTGCATATCGTACTCGTAGACCCAGTTCTGATCACCAGTTATATGCGTTCCATGAATGTAGAATCGGAATTACAGCGATCCAGCATGTCTGAAGCAATCTGTTCGCGATGACGTTTTTGAAGAAAATTCAGGTCTTTCGGTACGAGTCGTGCGGCCACCTTTCTCATGCCCAAAATATAAATCAAAATCGTACGTGCGGACTCGTGGGATATCTTAAGATCATGTGCTATCTCTCTCAAGCTAGTACGACGGTTTTCCAGCACCCTTTCCTTAATTTTATCGACGTTATCTTCGATCGAAGCCGTCGATGGGCGACCACTTCACGACCGTCCTTGAAGGCTCTGTACCACTGATATGCACGAGTTTTCGATAGAGCATTATCACCAAAGGCCTTTTGCAACATTTTCAATGCATCGGCACACGAAAATTCATTTGCAACACAAAACTTTAAACAAATTCTTTGCTCAACGTAATCACCCATAGTAAAAATCGGCACGCACTCTGACATCGACTGACTTAATCAGCTGTTGCAAACACACTAGTTGACAGATCCCGCTCAAGCTTGGCATAGTAATTAAGGACAGTGGTACCAACCTAGGAAAAAAATTTTTTACCTGCCTCATTGCCCCACCCTATTGAAATCGATAATTCCCGGTACTTTCTTGACAGAATGTATGTTCCTTTCAATGGAGTTAACTTCGACATAATATTTATCACAATGTTACATTTTTTAGATAATATCAATACTAACCATGCGATGAGTATTTCCATTTGATACAATCTCATTCTTCCACTTATTCAAATCGATGAAATCGTCAGATATTTCGCTATCCTGTCGGTTGAGGAGACTTTCTAACCTTTCGATTCTATCATTCAAATTTGCAATACCGCTGAAAGAAACTCTTGGCTTAACTTCTGGCTCCTTATCCAATAACTTTTTGATATGTCCCGAAAGGTTAGGATGTCTAGAAAATGGGGGTTTTTTCTTCCGTTGTTTATCTCCAGGTTCTTGTTTTGTAGACTTTGGAGCGTATATAGAAGCTACAGATGGCTTTCTAAAGGATGTTATAGATTCATCTAGAGTTCTTTTAGTGCTTTCCATTTTATCTATCACATCTACATTTTTCGATATTATTTTATTCCTGGGTGCTGGCTTCGGAAATTTATTATTCGAAGATCTTATTGTACTGGGATATCCTTCAGTTGAATACTTTATTTGATCTACTCTGGCTCTTGGAGTATTCTCTTTTTCTATGATCCTTCTCTCGCGGTGAAAGGGAAGTGTCAACTTATAGGAATCTGTTTCATTTTTCAACAGTTTTTCTGCAGTTGATATCTTGTATTTACTCCATATGGTCCGAGATTCATTTTCTGAGGCTTCTGAAGACGATAAAGAACTCGGTATTTCCGCTAACGCGTGAAAATTGGTTCTTGTTGGTCTATAATTAACTGATGGATTCCTAGGGGCTTGTTTCTGTTGTGGAACGTCCTTATTTCCTGAGATAAGATGGAGAAGATTATGGAATATGATATTGATGAGGGCGGAATACTACTCACCCCCAAAGTTTGTTTTACCGTACGTGCGTTTCATCGTCACTCAAAACTTGTCCAATTAAATGATGAATTCTGTCAGCCGACTGAAAGTGCAAGCAACTATACGAAATGTTGGCTTCAAACAATATTATTACCAAGGTTATATCGCCTAAGATCTTTTAAACAATTTTTGTTCTCTAATTCGATTTTATGTGGAACTTTTGAGTTGATTTCATTAGAATATTTCTTCTGGTTGATAGAATTCTATTTTGACCATAGATCTTATCTATTATTATATAACAAACCCTTTGTAATTGTATTGTAATTTTGATTTCAATAAACATGCATATCATGGAAGACAATGTGCAGACTTCTCCACAATATTTCCCACAAATTTTCGTCCATAGAGACGGTATTGAAACTCTTGATTTCCGCTAATATTTATTAAATTATATAATAATTTTATCCTCTATCCTATTTTGACTTTTTCAGTTTAATATGGTAACAACTTCTTTCACATCGTTCTTCTTCAATAGGTGGACAGAAAGAGATGGTGATATTTTGATCGCGTAGGGATTCAAACATCCGATTCTTAAGTGGCGATTCCACTTCGATCTTAGCCAGGGTAGAAACTTATTCGTTAGAAACACCGACCACCATTTTGCTATTCCGTCAAAAATGTGCCACGCCTAAGGTGGAGTAAGGACAGAGTTACAAAGCCTAAAGACTATAGCTTCTTAGGGATCTTCACAGAAGAGCTAGGGGTAATAGGATAAAATATTGTTGATTAATTGACGTTTTCAGTCAATTAATTTGTCTAATGTCCAATATAATAATTTATTCTTCACTATACAACAGAAATATTCAAAGCGTTAAAGTACAGGATTCATTTCTACACAGAATTTATTTCTAGAGAACTACATCGTATGTCACTGTAGATGATGACTTTTATCACTTTGCCTTCGTCGCTTTGCCGTGTTCGTTTATAAGATACGCCGAGATTTCTGAAACACTCTCAAACTTCCAGCAATATCCGGATTTCCCGATCGTCGTGGAAACAAGCAGTGGCGTAGAGGGCTTGATCGTAACACTGTCCCCTCCCTAGACTGTTCAGTCCCTGAACATGTTTGGTACGTTGGCTAAATCTACAGGTTTCTCCATTTCTATAATTTCCTCGCTGATAGAAATAGCACCCAACAGTCTTTTGTCTATTTGGGACTCTTCCTGGATTATAACTGCATACTAGGATCTGCAGCCCGGTTGCCTGAAAAATGAGTTCAAGTATATTCTCCACTTGAGTTCACCCAACCCACAACCCAATTTTGGTACAGCCAAATTTCTTGACTTGGTACGTCATTATCTTTTTCTTCAATTTCAACAAAGCTGTCCATAGGTCTTGATAGTTCGGCTTCTCATAGGAAAGTTTCTTAGTTATCATATAGAATAGGTACCGTTGATGATCGGCTAGCTTCACGTCTTCCCCAGTTGAGGTTGCTGTCTGACTAACTCGTTCAAGCAACCAAACTTTTTCTTGAAGACAGCGGCTATCTCTCTGGTCATTCGCAGATCTTCTGCTATGCAGTGGGCCAGTGAATGATCTCCTGGCACTGTAAAAAGGTTTTGCTGCTCCTGCACTGGGCTTGGCCTCGGATGAGTTTGATCGGAAGTTTGCTGGTGAAAGAGACGTTGGTCTCATGGAAAGAATAGATGTGGTAAAGAAAACACTGAGGGAAGAATGGCAAAGACGATGGAATGAAAGTAGTAAAGGGAGGATCACATTCGGGTTTATCCCGGATGTAATGTTTGTGGAAAAGAACGAATGGTTTTCCCGCGGTCTGTGCTTGGGTTATATCCTCACGGGCCATGGGAGCTTGAATGAGTTTCTTTATAAAAGGAACCTCAGTGGGAGCGACTGATGTCTGTGTGGGGAGATTGAGTCTTGGTTTCATGTGTCCAGAAGAGTGGTTCTGGAAGGAATGACAAGAGGTATGCATGAGAGGAGCGAATTGAGCTGGTTAATCCAGACGAAAGAAAGATGTGAATGTATGGAGAGTTATTCCAGAACCGTGTTTGGGAGAAGGAGAATACAAATAGAAGACTCTTTGAGATTGTCCCTGCCCGAAAACGGGTAGAGCAAGGCGATGGTTGGTCCCCTGATGGGGGTCTGAATTAGTGCAAGGCGGTGATCTTCTGGCGGTAAAACGGAACGAGATTCCGTCCGATCGTGCGCTGGGTGGACTTCAGCCTGGCTGGGTGTCGCCACCCTTGGGGAGAAGCCTTAACAGCAGACCTGTAAATTAATGAGCAGCCCATTTAGATCTGGGAAATTCCTCGTGCAAGGTCCATTAATTAGAGAACGGCAGGCATAGCAACCTGAGCTGTTCGTGAGATGGACCGGTCTGCTGGAGTGGATCCTAGGGGAAGTGCGTGCCGGGTGTGGCCGGACTTACCTATCCCCATCTGGCGGATATAAATTCCAGAAGAACCGACGGGTATTAGCATTTATCCCCTCGGCGTGTGAGTTGCGTCTCCAACTCGGGAAGTAGCCTGCATAGCAACAAGAGGTTAGATAGGCCTCCTAACGCCAGTGAGGGTGTAGGTCTTGGAAACTGAAGCCGTACCGGAAATTGGACGCCCCGCCCCGGTGATGGGGTGTCTGGCGCGCTGATTCGGCGTATCCGAATCCCTCGCCCATTAAGCTTTAGGGTGGATGCGTCACATTAAACATGTCCTTCGTATGTTCCTGCACGGTCCTTGAAAGGGTAGTGCGTGTGCTCACTAGGGGTTGTCCACAGGGTTCTATTGCTGGACCTGAAGTGTGGAATGTTTGCGTAAATAAGCTACTGGGAACAGTATGGATCAGAAGGGTATGAGGTTGTTGAGTATGCGGATGACGTGCTTTTCCTATTGGAGGGGGGCAGTCGTCTCCAATTTGAGGTGAAAGCTACTCTTTATATGAGTCACTTCTCGTAAGTGAGAGGAAAGTTCGTAAAGTTAACGGGGTGCCTGTGTAGAGTGTTCATGGAAGAATGAAGACTGAAAAGGAAGGCTATGGCCGTTGTTTTGTGCATGCGCCACACACAATACTAGAAATAAAGATACCTTGTATTTTAAAATAGAAAGGCTTTTTACTTGATAGAAGAAATATAACAAAATTTGAATATCAAAACAAATTGAAATATGTTTATCTTCTACAATTTTAATTTCCAAAAGAATTTTTTTATTCAAAAACTTTTAGAATTAAATTAATGTCTAAAACATTTAGGATTTAGGTAAACCTTAAAATAACTCACTTTGTTCTTTGATTTTGTTAGAACATAGATCAATCTTGAATATATAGTTGATCTGTAGTTCGAAGCTTAAGTCTTTTAACACGTGAGTGATGTAGGTTATGTTTTTGATTTTGATATTTGGATTATTAAAAACGGCTGATGAAGGGATTATCTAGAATTATATTTGTTTTTTGAAAATATAGTGCACATTTTTTTAGAGTTTTTTGAAATAATTTGTTCGAATATTTAAATGTATTAAATATTTCAAATAAATTATATTCTTTGGGAAGTCCTTCAAGTGTGTTCATGTTTTTATAAGGCAAGTAGTATTTCTTAAGATAAAACCAGAAACAAAATTTTGTCTCGTTTGAATATTTATTTATTAATTTTAATTACTTTCGTATATCTGCTGGGTTATTTATTTCATTTGACATTGTATATTGAGTTTTGATTATATACGTCTATTAAATGTAAGCGGTGCTTGTTTTAGACATTAATTTAATTCTAAAAGTTTTTGAATAAAAAAATTCTTTTGGAAATTAAAATTGTAGAAGATAAACATATTTCAATTTGTTTTGATATTCAAATTTTGTTATATTTCTTCTATCAAGTAAAAAGCCTTTCTATTTTATTTTATATATAATATATAATTATATTTTGGCTTCAATAAATCTCTTTATACGGTGTCAATGGATTTAGGTAAACCTTAAAATAACTCACTTTGTTCTTTGATTTTGTTAGAACATAGATCAATCTTGAATATATAGTTGATCTGTAGTTCGAAGCTTAAGTCTTTTAACACGTGAGTGATGTAGGTTATGTTTTTGATTTTGATATTTGGATTATTAAAAACGGCTGATGAAGGGATTATCTAGAATTATATTTGTTTTTTGAAAATATAGTGCACATTTTTTTAGAGTTTTTTGAAATAATTTGTTCGAATATTTAAATGTATTAAATATTTCAAATAAATTATATTCTTTGGGAAGTCCTTCAAGTGTGTTCATGTTTTTATAAGGCAAGTAGTATTTCTTAAGATAAAACCAGAAACAAAATTTTGTCTCGTTTGAATATTTATTTATTAATTTTAATTACTTTCGTATATCTGCTGGGTTATTTATTTCATTTGACATTGTATATTGAGTTTTGATTATATACGTCTATTAAATGTAAGCGGTGCTTGTTTTAGACATTAATTTAATTCTAAAAGTTTTTGAATAAAAAAATTCTTTTGGAAATTAAAATTGTAGAAGATAAACATATTTCAATTTGTTTTGATATTCAAATTTTGTTATATTTCTTCTATCAAGTAAAAAGCCTTTCTATTTTATTTTATATATAATATATAATTATATTTTGGCTTCAATAAATCTCTTTATACGGTGTCAATGGATTTAGGTAAACCTTAAAATAACTCACTTTGTTCTTTGATTTTGTTAGAACATAGATCAATCTTGAATATATAGTTGATCTGTAGTTCGAAGCTTAAGTCTTTTAACACGTGAGTGATGTAGGTTATGTTTTTGATTTTGATATTTGGATTATTAAAAACGGCTGATGAAGGGATTATCTAGAATTATATTTGTTTTTTGAAAATATAGTGCACATTTTTTTAGAGTTTTTTGAAATAATTTGTTCGAATATTTAAATGTATTAAATATTTCAAATAAATTATATTCTTTGGGAAGTCCTTCAAGTGTGTTCATGTTTTTATAAGGCAAGTAGTATTTCTTAAGATAAAACCAGAAACAAAATTTTGTCTCGTTTGAATATTTATTTATTAATTTTAATTACTTTCGTATATCTGCTGGGTTATTTATTTCATTTGACATTGTATATTGAGTTTTGATTATATACGTCTATTAAATGTAAGCGGTGCTTGTTTTAGACATTAATTTAATTCTAAAAGTTTTTGAATAAAAAAATTCTTTTGGAAATTAAAATTGTAGAAGATAAACATATTTCAATTTGTTTTGATATTCAAATTTTGTTATATTTCTTCTATCAAGTAAAAAGCCTTTCTATTTTATTTTATATATAATATATAATTATATTTTGGCTTCAATAAATCTCTTTATACGGTGTCAATGGATTTAGGTAAACCTTAAAATAACTCACTTTGTTCTTTGATTTTGTTAGAACATAGATCAATCTTGAATATATAGTTGATCTGTAGTTCGAAGCTTAAGTCTTTTAACACGTGAGTGATGTAGGTTATGTTTTTGATTTTGATATTTGGATTATTAAAAACGGCTGATGAAGGGATTATCTAGAATTATATTTGTTTTTTGAAAATATAGTGCACATTTTTTTAGAGTTTTTTGAAATAATTTGTTCGAATATTTAAATGTATTAAATATTTCAAATAAATTATATTCTTTGGGAAGTCCTTCAAGTGTGTTCATGTTTTTATAAGGCAAGTAGTATTTCTTAAGATAAAACCAGAAACAAAATTTTGTCTCGTTTGAATATTTATTTATTAATTTTAATTACTTTCGTATATCTGCTGGGTTATTTATTTCATTTGACATTGTATATTGAGTTTTGATTATATACGTCTATTAAATGTAAGCGGTGCTTGTTTTAGACATTAATTTAATTCTAAAAGTTTTTGAATAAAAAAATTCTTTTGGAAATTAAAATTGTAGAAGATAAACATATTTCAATTTGTTTTGATATTCAAATTTTGTTATATTTCTTCTATCAAGTAAAAAGCCTTTCTATTTTATTTTATATATAATATATAATTATATTTTGGCTTCAATAAATCTCTTTATACGGTGTCAATGGATTTAGGTAAACCTTAAAATAACTCACTTTGTTCTTTGATTTTGTTAGAACATAGATCAATCTTGAATATATAGTTGATCTGTAGTTCGAAGCTTAAGTCTTTTAACACGTGAGTGATGTAGGTTATGTTTTTGATTTTGATATTTGGATTATTAAAAACGGCTGATGAAGGGATTATCTAGAATTATATTTGTTTTTTGAAAATATAGTGCACATTTTTTTAGAGTTTTTTGAAATAATTTGTTCGAATATTTAAATGTATTAAATATTTCAAATAAATTATATTCTTTGGGAAGTCCTTCAAGTGTGTTCATGTTTTTATAAGGCAAGTAGTATTTCTTAAGATAAAACCAGAAACAAAATTTTGTCTCGTTTGAATATTTATTTATTAATTTTAATTACTTTCGTATATCTGCTGGGTTATTTATTTCATTTGACATTGTATATTGAGTTTTGATTATATACGTCTATTAAATGTAAGCGGTGCTTGTTTTAGACATTAATTTAATTCTAAAAGTTTTTAAATAAAAAAATTCTTTTGGAAATTAAAATTGTAGAAGATAAACATATTTCAATTTGTTTTGATATTCAAATTTTGTTATATTTCTTCTATCAAGTAAAAAGCCTTTCTATTTCATTTTATATATAATATATAATTATATTTTGGCTTCAATAAATCTCTTTATACGGTGTCAATGGATTTAGGTAAACCTTAAAATAACTCACTTTGTTCTTTGATTTTGTTAGAACATAGATCAATCTTGAATATATAGTTGATCTGTAGTTCGAAGCTTAAGTCTTTTAACACGTGAGTGATGTAGGTTATGTTTTTGATTTTGATATTTGGATTATTAAAAACGGCTGATGAAGGGATTATCTAGAATTATATTTGTTTTTTGAAAATATAGTGCACATTTTTTTAGAGTTTTTTGAAATAATTTGTTCGAATATTTAAATGTATTAAATATTTCAAATAAATTATATTCTTTGGGAAGTCCTTCAAGTGTGTTCATGTTTTTATAAGGCAAGTAGTATTTCTTAAGATAAAACCAGAAACAAAATTTTGTCTCGTTTGAATATTTATTTATTAATTTTAATTACTTTCGTATATCTGCTGGGTTATTTATTTCATTTGACATTGTATATTGAGTTTTGATTATATACGTCTATTAAATGTAAGCGGTGCTTGTTTTAGACATTAATTTAATTCTAAAAGTTTTTGAATAAAAAAATTCTTTTGGAAATTAAAATTGTAGAAGATAAACATATTTCAATTTGTTTTGATATTCAAATTTTGTTATATTTCTTCTATCAAGTAAAAAGCCTTTCTATTTTATTTTATATATAATATATAATTATATTTTGGCTTCAATAAATCTCTTTATACGGTGTCAATGGATTTAGGTAAACCTTAAAATAACTCACTTTGTTCTTTGATTTTGTTAGAACATAGATCAATCTTGAATATATAGTTGATCTGTAGTTCGAAGCTTAAGTCTTTTAACACGTGAGTGATGTAGGTTATGTTTTTGATTTTGATATTTGGATTATTAAAAACGGCTGATGAAGGGATTATCTAGAATTATATTTGTTTTTTGAAAATATAGTGCACATTTTTTTAGAGTTTTTTGAAATAATTTGTTCGAATATTTAAATGTATTAAATATTTCAAATAAATTATATTCTTTGGGAAGTCCTTCAAGTGTGTTCATGTTTTTATAAGGCAAGTAGTATTTCTTAAGATAAAACCAGAAACAAAATTTTGTCTCGTTTGAATATTTATTTATTAATTTTAATTACTTTCGTATATCTGCTGGGTTATTTATTTCATTTGACATTGTATATTGAGTTTTGATTATATACGTCTATTAAATGTAAGCGGTGCTTGTTTTAGACATTAATTTAATTCTAAAAGTTTTTGAATAAAAAAATTCTTTTGGAAATTAAAATTGTAGAAGATAAACATATTTCAATTTGTTTTGATATTCAAACCTTGTATTTTCCTGTACATAGGACCTCAAGTTTGAATCGTCCCCATTGTATCAAGGCATCGAACTTTTTGATCATTTACCGCAGAGCATACAATCACTGAGTGTATGTAGATTTAAGAAAGTAGTTAATGAATTACTGTTAAAAAAATGTTTTCATACAGTTAGTGAGTATTTCAGCGATAAGCTCGAAAATTACTGAATTGTTCTATCTTGACCTGTCTTATACATATTCTGTTGTGTCTTAAAGGATTAATAGATATTCGTTATTATTATTATTATGGTGCCTGGTATGGATCGATGGTGCATGGGTATGCAAAGGCTGAGATCAACAGATCTCAGAGATTATTCAAATATTTTAATATTAGCCTTCTCAGATCTCAGAGAGTAGTGATGAAAGCATTCCTTCGGGTATGCAGAACGGTGTCTACCGAGGCCATGAATGTGTTGATGGGTGTCCCTACATGGGACCTAGTAGCAGTTAAGATGGCTGTAAGGCACAAGCTTAAAAAAAGCTTGGTCTTGGATGAGTTTGATATGATGATCAAGAATTTTGGTGGGATACGCTTTTTTGTCTAACATTTATTGAAACAATTTTTTCATTCAAGCAATTATCGCATACACTATGTTATAACCGAAAAAACAGAATATTTTTAGAATAAATGTAAATTATAAGATGAACCTAATATTATGCTCATCAGGTTATTTAAAATTTTCAATGAAAATTTCTTCCCAGTATGTAGAACAGAAGACTGTTACCACTTGAACTTAGAGATGAAATATCTTCTACTTCTTAAAGCATGGACCTACTGCTTATTAGTCAAGAAGATTGAATGAAACCAAAATCAAAATATATAATTATATTTATTGTTATAAATCAACAACGCTCTCTAAGTACATTTTTTCATTGAATAGATATATACATCTGGAATGTTGTAAAATATATAGGTAGAAGCTTATCTCTTAGGAATATATACAATGCATATGCTGTAAATCAGCTGATCGCTCCAACAGCAATAGAAGTTTGAGCTCTTTATCACTATTTTTTATGAACATAATTTATGCAACTCTGTTTTAACACTTATTCACGTATAGATAAATATTCACCAATTGTTCCTTAACAAATAGTTCTGTTAATTGACTACCAAATAAATTTATTGTTAATTCAATATGAAAATGAGTTTCTTCAAAAATAATTCCATGATAAATTCGACTTTATTTCACAATATTTCTGAAGGAGGCCCGCAAAGTTATAAAACATTACTGAAGGGGTAATTTCACAAACTTAAAAAATTATAAATCTTAAATATACGTTTTTACATATCTTCATGCGAAATACTGAATCACTTTGGAATGAATCTGAAAACCCTCCAACTACTGTAAAATTTCTACATTCCTAGAAATATTCCCAAGATTCCCTATCTCGCGCATCTTCCTCGATAAGTGTAAAACTATAACGCCAAACAAGAGAACAAGTAACCCAATCACATTTAAAAATACTGCAGCTGCTGGCAAATCTGCGTAGGTTGTACGATACATAAAAATAGCGTCTTCCATAAAACCGGTAATCGAAGAATTTATAGATGTTACAAAAGTCATCGTTCTCACCATCCACGACAACATTATCAGGATGTCCCTCTTTAAATCCGATATTTTATCCAGGAAGAACCATTTGAAATCCAAAAGAATATCCAAAGACAGCAAAATAACCGAACCAATCCCTAACCAAGCGTGCAGAGTAAAGACGTGGGGCTTAGGAGGCTTGAAAAAGTTTCCAAAGTCGAAAGCAACCTGTAAGCCGAGCACCACCATGATGAAACAGACAACTTTGATGACCAAAATGAACCAAAATATATCGTTATTAGGTATAAAGGTGCCACACCAGCGGGGTAAGTTTTTACCAGTTTGATCAAATAGAAAAGCTTGTGCGTAAAGGAAAGTAAATCCTACAACCATGAGCAATGGGTGCCAGTTCACCTCAGTCCAAACTGTGTCCAAGGAATAACCTTTACAGTATTTAGCACCCCAGAAATAGGTTAAAAACATGGTAATCATGCCTATGATTGTGACAATGATGAACAGGATGTTATAAAGATGCAACTCTCTATATCTTGCAAATGGAAGTGTTCTGCGGTCACTTGCTCCTGATTCCTTTGCTGATTGAGAAGTTTCTCTTGATTCCTATGAAAATTAAACACGATCAGTGCAAAGTTATTTTTTTTTGTACCCACCAAGCAAGAGGGAGGGACTAGGTAAATTGTGCAATTATTTATAAGTTCTCATCTAAAACTTTTGAATGACTCAATAGAGTTTTAAAATGAGTGTAGAAGAAGGTTACAATTGAAGAAAGGGCATGAAGAGTTAAAATTTAGTCATGGTGTCTGGGAGACTACCCAAGTGTTATCCCTGAAGTTAAAGGCATTTTTAACCACTATAAAATAGTCATCACAAAAACATTTAGGTCCGTTATAACAGGTGATTTCGAGCTGTGGTTGTACCTCAGTTTTGGTATAATGTAATGTTTGGGAAGGCTGATTTCCAGCATTGGATTACACTGACAAGAGACTAGATCTACTCTTTTGTAGAGAATCGACAGTAATAGAAACTGCAGCCCTTATACAACAAGTTATCAATATTTGTTCCTTTATATTTTTTGGACGACTATATTCAGAATTTTATAGCTGACCAAATTAGTTTTCAACTCAAGAACAAATCCACTCTTTCAATTTCTAAAAAGCTGAATTTATTGAATCAACTACTTAGGCAATCCTTCAACTATTAAAATATCAAAGTGGAAAAAACAACCGATAGAGTAAAGATCAACCTAGGGGTGAGACAGGGAGATAGTCTTAGCCCACTGTTCTTTAATCTGATGATGGACAGGATAATACATAACGTACGAAAAGTGAACCAAGGATACAGAATGGGGAACGAACTGTTGAAGATCTTGTGTTATGCAGATGACGCAACATTATTTGCGGATAGCGAAGACGGGCTGCAATGGTTGATGCAGGCATTTCACAGGGAGGCTCTGAATCTCAACATCGTAATATCGACCCCCAAAACTAAGAGCCTGGTAATTGCCAGGGAACCCCGCCTCCAGATGTAAGCTGGAGATAAATAACAACATCATCGAACAAGTATTCTCCTTTAACTATCTAGGCGTACATATCGCCATATGGTAGCTTAAAAGATAGTGTAAGACATCAGATGAATAACGCAGCCAGAATAGCGGGAGCCCTAAGGAATATCATCTGGAAGAACAACTGCATGACAACAACCAGTAAAGTGAGAATTTACAAAGCGTGCGTCGGACCCGTGATGACATACGCGGCGGAAACAAGAGCAGATACAGCTGAAACTAAAAGAATGGCACGGACAAACGAGATGCGAGTTTTGAGGGCAATAACGGGGAACACATTGAGAGACCAGAGAGGGAGCGACGAGATCAGAAGGGAATGCCAGACGGACGACATAGTTAGATGGACCCGCGCGAGGAGAAGGTTCTGGAATGAACATGTCTCACGTATGACAGGCGATAGAATAGCAAAAATCGCTAGAAACGGAAATCCAGCATCCAAACGACCCGTAGGAAGACCGCCAAAGAGGTGGAAGGACAGCTGGACCTCAACATCTCAAGAACGAGAGGAGGAAAATGGGTGAAACAAGCTAGCAAGCTTTCGTAAAGAAGAAGAAGAAGAAGAGAAAACATGGGATACTGTCAAATTAATTAGCCACCATACTAAGACTAAAGAAGTTGTCTGATAGTCCTCCTTAATACTCTGCCCTTCTTGTTTTTTTATAGTTCAAGAATACTACTCATTTGAATATTTTTATATAGGAGGTCCATTGCCTGAATTTTTGTAGAAAATATACCCTAATGTGAACAAAACCGGAAAAAAAATTCAAAGAAATGAAGAATTAGGATAAATTTATGAAATGAATCAAAATACAAAATTCATCATAAGAAAGTAGAAAATATTGGAATATATCTTGAGACAATTAACATAGATTGAATCTGATGAATGTGCAAACAAAAAAAGGGCTATATCAGGTGAAGAGGTGAAAGGCCACATTATGAGAAATCCTGAGATATTACATTCTACAGTTCATACACCAAGGTAAAATACAAGGCAAGAGAAGTTTTGGCCGAAGAATCTGAGGGTCTGGTTGAAATCATCGACAGTGGGTTTGTTTAGAACAGCTGTCGATAAGGTCCATATAGCCATCTGGAACGGATAGACACCAGAAGAAGAATCTGATCACAGGAAATATCAGTTTAATTGGAAAATTTTTGAAGAAATGAAATTATAGGAAAAGTTTTTGAAATATGTCTTCAAACATAAAATATAACTATTGTAGATTGATACTGAATTGTTTCAGCCGTTACTATTTGGTAGTTGATCATAATTAAAACAAATTGTAGAAATTACTATGTTTTACTACCAAAAAATATATATTACACATTTTCTTGTGACTCGAGTTTCGGGAAATGAACTATCCCATCATCAGACAACTGAAGACCTAACAGTGGTACAGTGGTCTTTAAACAAAAGTGATAAATAGTTCGAATATTTCAACAGATTCTCGGTAACACCTAATAGTGGTACAGAGGTTTACAATCGGAACGTGAACAAAAAAGAGGGGCCTTCTAACAGATATCGGAATGTCAGCAATCGACTAAGAAGGTTGTTAAACAGATGGTACCCATTTAAATATCTCAAATAATTTTTGGGGTTACATAGCAATGTACTGAGCTATGTAACCACAAAAATTATTTGAGATATTTAAATGTGTACCATCTGTTTAACAACCTTCTTTGTCGATTGCCGACATTCCGATATCTGTTAGAAGGCCCCTCTTTTTTAACCCGGTTTTTTATCACGTTCCGATTGTAAACCTCTGTACCACTATTAGGTGTTACCGAGAATCTGTTGAAATATTCAAAATATTTATCACTTTTGTTTAAATACCACTGTACCCCTGTTAGGTCTTCAGTTGTCTGATGATGGGATCGTTCATTTCCCGAAACTCGAGTCACAAGAAAATGTGTAATATATATTTTTTGGTAGTGAAACATAGTACTTTCTACATTTTGTTTTAATTTTAGATTGAATCTGAAACCAGAAAAACATTAAAAATAATTAAGATGAGGTAAGTTCTGTAATAAAAATTGTCAAAAATTGTTTTTGACAATTTGTTTTTAACACTTCTCTGGTTTCAGATTCAACCCATAAAAATTATGGTTTCAGTTTCAGGACATATTCCAACCATATTATTATATTTGTTTAAAAATATTCCAGTGAAACTAAGATCTTTTGTGGTTTGATTCAATCTATGATAATAATATCAGGACATATTCCAACCACTTTTCATATTATTATATTTGTTTAAAAATATTTAAGTGAAACTAAGATCAGTGGTTTGATTCAATCTATGATAATAATTTCTGTTTCAGGACATATTCTAACCTTATTGACTTTTTACAACAATTTTGTATTTCATTTCGTAATTTTTATCTAATCCTTCATTTTATATGAGAGTTTATGTTTCAGGTTTTGTCTACATGAGGGGCAAATTGTGTACAAACATTCAGACAATGACAGTCTGAAATCAAAATATTCAAATGACTTTGCCATTAACATTTAAAGCAATAATAATTATGCACCAATAAAAGTTTGTATCGGCAAATTTCAATCAATTTTCCGGCCCTCTCCCTGTAAAGTAAACTGAAATCATGCAAAAATATTATAAAACATTCATTTCAAAACTGAATCTCCTTCAGAACGATTCTGACATCAAGAATTGCGGAACCTTGGATAAAATGAAAGTAATAATGAAATTAAAACTGCCAGAAAAATTAAACAAAGAAGATAAATGCACTTCAAATCTGAATGAAGTACAAAAGTAAACTGTTTCGAATTTTTCTAGGTTAATAGACATTGATTAAAATACAATAAAATACATTATAAATTCGAGAATGGGAATGCTACATTTGTTATAAAGCACCAGAATAGTACGGTTTTTACAGCGGAGATAACTTAACCTCCGCATCTTTTGACAAATATTAATTAATACTTATGGTTCAGTTCGTGTTAAACTGTATTAAAATTTTCAACTACTCATTAAAATTTTTCTACTCAAGTACAGAACAAAATATCCATTTCACTGAAAAATTGAGCAAATGAATAGAGAAAAGAGAATTGAACCTATCACAATTTTTAAATAAAAAAAAAAAACACAACCAGGAAACATTTAAGTAGCTATCCCCTATAAAATAAATAAAATAAGTTAGGTATATAAATACATTACAAGAAAAATTAGATGGAAATGATACAAATCAATTATATATAAAACAGTAAAAAATATGGAAATTACACAGAAATAATTGAATCTAATTAATTTTCTTCAGCAGCCTCTCGATTCTATTTGCTTTCCTAAATGTGCAAGTGGGGAAGTCTCCATTTACTCAGTTATCAAAATTTTATTAGTTTCTTTCAACTTGGTATATTTTGAAAAGTGATCTAAGATTAAATGTGGATGAACGCCAATGTCGTTATATGGCACGTAAATAAATCAAGATACCCAACGAATTTCGATTGCGTTTGCTTGAAGCGGGAAAGGTTTGAAGTTGGAACAGCCGAGTCTAAAAATGCTTCCAACAGAACTATTTCTGTGAACTTGGCGTTGAGTATCAAATGTTTTTCTGTTGAAAATTGCCACTCTTTAAGTAAATATAATTTTAATGCAATCTGGCTCTACTTCTTAATGTTGTTTGTAAAAACAGTATCATTTTTTGACAAGAAAATACTGTACTGATATATGACAGACAATAGTTTTATTCGCAAGTATAAGGATTTAATTAAACTTCGATTAAACAATAAAACATAACCTAGAATGTCATATTGACAACCAATATTATCATAAAACAATGCTTATCAAAATAACATGCAATATTATCATAAATCTTGTTTGTCAAACAATTATAACTGCAGAATTATAAAATGGGTATATATCTAGTTCGCTTTTATGTAACCTAACCTTCATTTTGACAGGTATTGAGTTACATGCAATAGAAATAATTTTATAGATCACAATAAGTTTTACCTTACACTTTATTGTCATTTTGACAAGCTATCAAATCTAAATCGCAATGTTACTTGTTCAGATGATAGATTCTTCAGCAAGAAATAATTGCACTGGTATATTGTACATAGTAATGTTGCCACCTGTACTTGTAACAACTTTAAATTCTTTGTGTCATCTCACTCACCTATACTGTTTTTTGATAAGCAGTCTATAAATGACAACATTACTAATAAAAATGACAATATTTCTCAAGCGGAAAAGGTAACACAGAAATGCAGAACCAACAACTTTTTTATTACACTTGGTTTTACTTAAAAAAGAATTACCTTTAATGTTGCTTGTCAAAAAAGCATACTGCTTTGGAAAATACTGTACTGCTGTATTGCAGACTTCAATATTTGAAGGTGTAAGGATTTTTATCTATTGTTAAACAAGACATAACCCAAAATACCGTTTTAACAACCAATATTGAAAACCATTATCACAATTCAACATTGCTTGCCAAAATGACATAATACTTGCTGATTTTTCCGCAAGAATTGCTGGTAGATATATTTGATATTTGCAGAAGTATTAACTGAGTATAGATCAAGTTGCCATGCACTATAATCTTGACCGTAAGTGTGTTATCTTAATATATATAAATCTCGTGTCACAATGTTTGTCCTCAATGGACTCCTAAACCACTTAACCGATTATAATAAAATTCGCACACCATGTGCAGTTCGATCCAACTTGAGAGATAGGATAGTTTAAATCTCAAATTATAGTCGCAATTTTAATTTATTGCTAATTATTTGTCTGTTATTATTTGACAGTCACAATTATCTGTTAACTCCAAATGATTCTAACAGATGTCGATACCTTTCGACTGGGTTGAGTAAGTAATCAATAGATGGCGCTGCTATGGTAAATCTACGAACGTGTCATATAAGCTACATTTTAACAGCATAATTACCGCGTGTTGTTGACGCTATAAAAGAGTCCATTGAAGACAAACATTGTGACACGAGATTTATATATATTAAGATAACAAAAACTTTAGCCACAGCAACGCGTGGCCGGGTCAGCTAGTATGTAATAAAAATCATTTAATTGCTCATAATAATGTTAATTACACTCACTGTCATTTTGACAATCAATGCTTTCAACTGTTAATAGCAATGATACTTGTCTAGATGGCAGATATTTCAGTAGGAAAAAATTGCATTGGTAGACCATACATAGTAATGCTGCCATATCTAGTGACAACTCCATACAGTATGAGTTAAATACTTGTCACTTAACCTTATACTGATTTTTGACAAGCAAAGCTGTTATCTGCAAATGGCAAAATTACCTGTGAAAAGGCCATATTTCTCAATAACAGATGATAAGAGATGCGGAACAATTCAATTTGGTTACCTCCAAAGTGATATTGATAATGAAGAACGACTATTTTCAGAATTAACTTGATATACACAGAGTTATGCCTTCTGTGACCTAACCATTATGAATTTAAGAAACAATGTGTTATCTTCAGTAGAGATAATTTTTTGGTTTGGTACCTACAATGAGTGTTATTTATACTTCATTGTCATTTTGACCTGCTACACAGGTTGTAAATGGCCGTAGATGCTTGACAAAATGGAAAATTAATTCTTTGAGAAAATAACTTATACTTTGGTTATAATTCTCAACAAGAGAACAACTTAATAACCTCCATAGTTAGTTGGGCACTATATGTTTCCACCTTTAGATGGAAACATTATCTCCAAAGATTTCCGACAAATTTTTCAACAAGAAATCATTCGATACCCACAATTATCAACCAAGTGAACCACAATTTTTAAACCTCTAATTCAACGATACCTGAAAATATACAAGACTCGGCTAGAGAAAACTCCTTCAAACCTGCATAAGATTCTGAGAAGCCACCTTTTCTAACTGTACCTGCAGCATGTGCCTCAATTCTGTCTCCAACTGCAGTTTACCCTTCAGCTCGTCTATCGCGGCCATATGTATGACGTTCTGCTTCTCCACAAGTAGTTCCAACTTGTGAATCCTCTCCACTAGCTCTGTGTACTGCTTAAAGGAGATCGTGACGTCTTGGTCGAAACTCTTAAGATCGTTCACACCTTTTTCTATCCTATGCAATGAAGGTGAGTGGGAGGTCTTCGGTACTACTGGAGAGGACTTCACGTGAGAGGGGGTAGGGGGTTTTTGGGTAATCTCTGGCGACGGGATTACCGGGGAAACGGACTGCATGCTGGCCGGTCTCTGGGTAGGCGGGATGTTAGGAAGGTTAGGTTTTGGTCTAAGCGGTACTTTCTCGACATCTTTCACTTTAGAGGTTAACGGCGTGGTAGTGCTAATGGCCGTTAGACTCTTAGACATCTCTGACTCGGGTTTCGTTGTTTTAACTTCGGGTTTGACCGCTTCCTCCTCCTTGTTTTCGCCAGAGGTGAACCTGGGACGGTTCTCTGGAGGTCCAGGGGACGGTGAGGTTCTCTTGGCCTGGTTGAGTTTCATCTCGGCCAACCAGGGCGCTTTGTGCTTCTCCCATTCTCTCAGCTTAGGTTTGACTTCAGATGCATCAGCGTCGGATGAATTTGAAATCTCGGATACTATCTCCAGGTTAAGAGGTTCGACAGGAGCATTACCATTAGGGATGGGCGGTTCCTCTTCCTTGAATACCATGCTCGGTGGTCGTCTACCAGCTGTGGAGAGATGTGAAACCATCAGAAAAATATTTTAAAGGTATAATTAAGCCTACAAGATACTAAAGGTATAATTAAGATTACAAACAGTTCATGTTGTATATCCAGAGAAGCTGAAGTGTTTCATTGAAAAAGTAAACAGAAATAGGAACATAACCTTGGGGAGCCCCTGGTGCTCTTATTCGAAAAACTAATTGCACTGCACCAGTTGACTAGTGGTTATGTATTCAAAATATACTTTTTCTTCAAAATTTTTGCTTGTATTATATGTTTATGAATTGAATTATCTATATTTCTGCCTGAATTGATTTTGATATGATTACACTTTAACGAGTCAACATATATACAAAGGTGAGTATTTCCCTTGGATTTTATTCATTTTCATTCACTGAGTTTTTAAATAATGGTTATATATAACTAGTTTACAATGTGTTATACATAAAATCCAAGACAGTACCTACGCAGATTTAATTAATTTCTCGGGACTACACTTATTAAGCCTAGCTTTCGCTTCAACGGTTATTTTTTTATCAAAAGGCAATATTTTAACCGGACTCGAATTTTTTGCCATTTTGTGAAAACCACAAAAGTTGTTTTATTGAAACCACTGTAAATTGTGAACCAAAGGTCGAATCGTCAGGAAAATTTTTTGATACTTTTTCGAAGATTAGTACGTTCTTACGAAAATATTAATTTTGTATTTGTAGAGCTATCTATGTGTCAAACCGGGAATTTGTCAGCCAACGATCGAGGGGTGCCAATTATTATGTTTCAAAATTGCTACTAGAGTCAGTGAATCTTCGCGGAAGTCATCTGGTGAGATAATTTCGGTAGCAAGTTTCGTGTAACGAGGAAGCCGTCCAAGGATGCGTTTTAGAAAACGTACGACAGTCTTAACAAGCCGTTATTTAAACCGCGAAATGTAATTAAAATTTAAGCTTTCCACGCGTGCAACAAAGGAATTGTTTCATATACAGCGAATTGAATTGGCGCATTGTCGGATTCAGTTCCTGCATCGAGATGTTTTCCGTTTCGGATAACCATTTGCTTATTCCATTGTTTTATGCATCCGGTAAAATTCTTCCTCGTGTACGGCATTATTAGATTCCGGAATCGTATTGCGAGATAGTAATGTTGGAGATTTACCTCTGAGATTTGGAACGTAAGGATTGAGAGAATGATCCGTTTGACCTACACGCGGATGCGGTAGTCTCAAAAGAATAATTTACATTCTGTGCAGTGTCCCGCCATGAGCTTATTCGTCTAGAGTTTTTGCACAATTCGAATATAAAACCCATCTTCTTATTGTTCTTGGAGATATTTTCGGCATAATACAGTTCAGCGACAAAGTAATTGTCGATTTTATATGTAAATGAAATTTTCGTTGAATGACTTCCGTCAATGCTACAATTATACAAGCTGTCCGCATTTAACGTTGATATACAGGTGTCTTAGGAGTGGACGTCAAGCCAAAAGCGGTTTATAGGTCATAATAGTTAAAAAGTAATTTCGTTTTTTTTTTTTTGGGAAAATGAAAGACAATTTAATGAATAAATATTTCATTAAATTTCATATTGGCCATTCTGGTCTAACACCTTTTGCCATCTTTCTGGTAGTAGCATGGTTGCACGCTCATAAAATTTTTGGTCTTTGCTGGAAAAAAACCGATCCAGGTGATTTATGACCTCTTCATTTGAAATAAAGGTTTTACCGTCCAAATAAATTTGCAATGACCGGACAAATAGAGGCTGGATCTGTTACTGATGTCTCAAGGCCAAAACATCATCGAAATTCACGCTCGACCAAAAATATTTGTACTGTAAGTTGAAGTGTTAAGATATAATTGTACCAATTCACACATTTTGCCTCTCTTCGTAGAACATATGCCGATTGGTTGCTTAAACAACGTGTTGGAAGACGATTTTTCGCATCGAATTTTCTTTAGCGACGAAGCACATTTTTCACTCGGTGGCTATGCAAACAAGTAAAGTTGTCGCATCTGGAGCAGTGAAAATCGTCATGTAATTGCTGAGAGACCATAACATCCACAAAAAGTCACTGTATGGTGTGCAATTTGGTCTGGTGGAGTTATTGGTCCGTACTTCTTTGAAAATGAAGAAGGTGTCATTGAAATCGTCAATTCTCATCGCTATAGGCAAATTATTACCGATTTGTTTGGCATGAAATTACTGATATGGAACTGGAAGAGATGTGCTTTCAGCAAGATTGTGCAACAAGCCACACAACACGACTCGCTTTGGCTTTATTGCAAGAAAAATTCCCAGGACCTGTAATTTCTCGTCTTGGCGATGGGTGAATGGGCCACCAAGACCTTGTGATTTATCGCCTTTGCGAAGGGTCGTGTTTATGCCGATAATCGTCAGACTCGCCCCCATGGAATTATAGCTTGTCGCGCTGGGGGCGCTTGTCTTGACTAAGACCCTAGTTTCATCCCGGTGAAATGGAGGGTTAGGTCTTGATGCCTAAAGTAACGCCAGTCACTGGACCCATTCCAGCCTAGTTTCACCGTAAAGGTGGAACGGAGGGCTGAGCCGCGTTGATCAACTCAGTGACAAGGGAGTCCGTCGCAGCACAGGGCCCCTCCCTTAAAACTAACATTGGAAGTGGTGTTGGACTCGAGGAGGCAGTGGTTAACAGTCTGCATGCTGGACTAGGAGGGCATTCCTTCTACCTGTTCGCAGCAACTTATGTTCAGGATATCTTGAGAAATGCTTCAGGCACTTGAAGGTTCGACCGGCCTCGTCCTGAACCAGGTTCGATTGCGAAACGTTTCTGGGGTTTGTGGATCTCCACGATACGACTAGACCGTTGGTGCTTGAAGCCAGGATCAAGGGAAAGACTTCACAGGGGTTCTTGCCGTACAGGCCGGATTGACGGTGCTCGTACCATGATCATTGCGGCATCAATCTTGAGACTATCTTGGTTCATGGGACTACGTTCGGATGGATGGATAAGAAGCCTCTTCGGCGTGTGAGTTGCGTCCCAAATAGTGTAGGTACGGTGTAGGTTTTCGAACTGAAGCCGAAACTGGAAGCCGCTGGGTTCAGCTCTTCGGAGCGATGATTAGGCGTAAGCCTTATGACACTTTCTGCTTCTTGGGGCAGATTGTGGAGACTGCAAAAAGTCACTTAGTGAAAGAGCTATGCTCACATGCCAATACAAAAACTGGTAGAATTCAAGATAATCCTCAGACTATACACAATCTGAAAACCAACATCTGTTGAGATATTACGCGAAATGTGCCGGCGAGTCATTGAAAATTACCTCACAATCATCGAGTCCTATGAAAAATCACGCAGAGGACATTGAATGATGTTGTATTCCACACAATGGCAAGATCCAAGCATTATCTTGAAATAAAAATTTGATCGATATCCCATATTAGAGAGTGTTTTATTTACGTCTACTTTCGGAAGCACAAAATGGATAAACCTGCATAACCGGCAGGATATAATTGCATCGGTTCTTACTTGATGGAAATTCATTTCAATTAAATTAAAGAATGAAGAATATTATAATATTATTGTTATTAAAATTTCACGAGACGACAAGAAGATTAATAAGAAATTTCCCGAGTATCGTGAGAGAACAAGCGCTTAAAATATACTGATTTCAGGTCAGCACTTTTCAAGACTTTTTTCTTTCCTAAACTCAAATTACCACTCCGAAGCAACCACCGATATAAAATACAAAAAAAAATTAGTGGCGGATACTGAAGCCGATGCGTTCAAAAACTATTTTGATGTTATTATTCATTGGCCCATGTGGATTATTTCCGTAAAGGCGATAGAATTAATTTGGCTGAATTCCATAAATTTAATTCAATACGTATCAACAATATTTTCGTCATTAACTCAGTCTCCCTCATTTGAAACCACATCTGTGAACTACATCCTTCTTACTCGCTAACGGTCCCCTTAAGCCCCTTTTCCGGTGTCTCATCACGAATCTAAATGGGAGCGCATGCGCGAACGTCGGCAGTCGAGTTGATGACGGAACCCCGGTCGCCGGCCGATAAATCCTGCTATTGCGAGGGCCGTAGTCCGTCCGGTCATTCGTCGTTGAACTTCCCGTCACCTAACTGTGACTCACCCACGTCGCTAGATCAAAACAACGGCCGCTGTGCCGATTTCGCGGCCTACCATGACGTTTAGAGGTACAGGTTGATGCGTCTTCTGAGCTAGATGTTCACTTTGAGTGCAGAAGCGAAGTAGGTGATTGGAACAAGAGGGCGTAATCTTCACAATGCTGCTGAAATGAACTGTTCTAGATCGATATAAGCTCCTCAACCATTAATTGAATTCTGAATGTATTGATTTTTAAATAATCGATTATTGTCATCAATGAATTATACAAAATTGGAGCGCAAAAAGATTTGAAAATTAGAATTCTGAAGCCTTTCACAAAAAAACTAATTAAAACGAAATCGATCTATAGTCCGTCTAGAAAGTATCAGGAATTTATTAGATACTGAATTGTTTCAGCCGTAACTTATACTGGTAGTTGATCATAATTAAAACAAATTGTAGAAATTGCTATGTTTTACTACCAAGAAAAATATATATTACACATTTTCTTGTGATTCGAGTTTCGGAAATGAACTATCCCATCATCAGACAACTGAAGACCTAACAGTGGTACAGAGGTATTTAAACAAAAGTGAAAAATATTTTGAATATTTAAATAGATTCTAGATAACACCTAATAGTAGTACAGAGGTTTACAAGCGGAACGTGATAAAAAACCGGGTTAAAAAAGAGGGGCCTTCTAACAGATATCGGAATGTCGGCAATCGACAAAGAAGGTTGTTAAACAGATGGTACCCATTTAAATATCTCAAATAATTTTTGAGGTTACATAGCTCCTTACATTCATTATTTTCACATTATTTTGTTGTATATCTCAAATATTTGGATTCACATAGATCCATACAGTAATTCATTATTTCTTAAATTATTTTTATTGTTAACGAATTTCAAAATTTCAATAATCAAGTTTCTTTTCATTTGAATCTACATGTGAAATTTTCTTAAGATTTTCTTTTATCGAAAGGAATTACTGTTTTCTAAAGAATGAGTGGCAAAAGTTGGATTTTTGTTTACTTTTCATTAAATTCATTTTATGTTCGTTGGAAAAGGTTTTAAACATATATTACTTTTTAAATATCTCAAATATTTTCGATATATATACATAGCTCCGTATAGTCATTCATTATTTTTACATTATTGTTATTGTGAACTAATTTGAAAATTTCAACAGATTCTAGATAATCGAGTTTCTTCCCTTTTGATTCTACATGTAAAATTTTGAGATTATCTATTGTGGGAAAGGAATGACCGTTTCTAGACAATGAGTGGCAAAAGTAGAATTTTGTTTATTTTTCCTGAAACTCATTTTATGTTCGTTGAACCTCGTCTTGAAGGAACGTCCTGTTTGTCCTATATATTTATTACTGCACGTAGAACAAGATAACTCATAAACTCCTGATTTGTGTATGTTTGGAGTAGGGTCCTTGGCGTTAAATAGTCCGATGATAATTTGTTTTGCATTTAGAAAAGGCAATATTGACATCTGATTTTGAAATTGACCACTTTTTGACTTATGCTACCAAAGTACGATAGAGAAATGAATTTTCTATTTTCTTCAGTTTTTATGATGGGTTAAATTTGGCTCATAGCTATTTTAGATAGTTTCTGTCGAATTAGATTATCAGCGTATCAATCGATGATACATAGAGCCTTCGCATTACCCTTATCAAAAAATGACCGCGAAGCTGAAGTCCAAACTATAAAATCAATAGCCGCGAACAACGGTTTCAACCCCAATATAATAGATAATCTAATTCGACAGAAACTATCTATCTCTTTCTCTATCGTACAAAATTCAAACTTTAACACCCTGTATCTCGAAGACGAAACGTTTGGGGTTCCATCTTTATGGGACTTTTTTTAAAAATGATTCAAGGAATCTCCCCTCTTCTTTTTTAACTCTAATTCAGGAACACCTGGTATAGCTAAAAACCTAAAAAAAGTGGTGGTACAACTAACAACTTTCGGAAATAAAAATGAGAAAAACAATGTAAAAAAGGGATACAAATAACCATCAATTCACAGATATACCAATAATAAATTTTACTTTATCGGTATTCCTGTGAATTGATGGTTATTTGTATTCTTTTTACAATGTTTTTCTTTTCTTCATTTTCGAACATTGTTAGTTAGTTGAATTTGATTTTAAAGAATAAAATTAAAGGTTTTTTACGAAAAACTCTATACTACCGGTAGTTCGGGATTGAAAAATAATCCATTTGACCATCGGCCATTGGTTTTGACACGCGCTTGGTAGATCGGAGGTCACAGGATCCATTTTTTTCATTTTCAAATTTTTCATTCAATTGAAAAATTTCTCACGTTAAATGGAGTAAGGCTCTATAAAACTTCTATGATCCATATTAAATCTAACTTCCAGTCTGCCTTCTTTGAATCGTCCGTGACCCATTCCCTCGTCATATTCTCTTCATAACTCATCTTTACCGTTCTAAAGAGAAAACCGCACTTTGTATGAAACAAGCGCAGTTTCTCTGCCTATCTCCAGTGGGTATATTTTTCCATGGAACGCTTAAGTCCGCAAACAGCTGGCGCCTATTATTACCATGTCAAATCTAACGGTTCTGGCTGGTACCACTCGTGCAAGATCATTGCAGATCAATTAGAACCATAATCTTTGAATATTCTAATTTCTAGACACCTGCATGGACAGAAAGCGTTGTCGACATATAGTAAGTGCAGATGAATTCAACTTCATGTGGATATTAAGTTAAAGCAGAATGACGTTCGCAAATGTTCAAAATCCTCCAATACTCTCCAGAAGTATGCTCATTACTTCCCAATAATAGAACATTATCATACATCGCGAACAGGTTGCTTCAGACATGCTGGATCGCTGTAATTCCGATTCTACATTCCTGGAAGGCATTATAACTGGTGATGAGACCTGGGTCTACGAGTACGATATGCAAACAAGCCAGCAATCATCGGAAGTGGTGGCAAAAAATGAGCCGAAACCGAAAAAACCACGCCAAAGCCGCTCGAAAATGAAGGTGATGCTCATTGTTTTCTTCGATAGTGGCGTGGTGCACTACGAATTCGTTCCATAGGGTCAGACGGTCAACAAGGAGTATTACCTAGGCGTTATGAAACGTTTGCGTGAGCGTATCCGTAAGAAGCGGCCAAATTTGTGGGCGAACAACTCATGGATTTTGCATGACGATAACGCGCCTTCTCACCGAGCTACGATTGTGACTGACTTTCTCGCCAAAAACTCAACAAACGTGCTTCAGCAACCACCGTATTCGCCGGATTTGGCTCCCTGCGACTTTTTCCTCTTCCCAAAACTAAAATTGCCCCTTCGTGGCACCCGTTTTGAGTCGACTGAAGCCATAAAACAAAATTCGGCGCGAGAGCTAAAGTCCCTCCCGGAAAGCGCCTATAAAAAAATGTTTCGATAATTGGAAGTGCCGTTGGCATAGATGTATTGGAGCCTATTTTGAAGGCGACCCAATAAATCTTGACGATTAAATGTAAAAATGTTGTTTTAATTGAAAATTCCCGGTACTTTCTTGACAGAGTAGTAAAGTGTATTATTCGATTGAAGTAACGTAAAAGCGTTCCAACCATTAAATTATATATGCTGAGACCATTTGAAAGTCAAGTGATTCTGTAAGTTGAAACGTCAACGCGTTCCTATCAATATCTTGCTTGATTACCTCGCAAATGTTTCAAAGAATTTTATAATAGTTGACCTGCACGATTCCAATGTTCCATTCGGAAGCATGAAACAAACATATCTTTGTTTGATAATCGATACAATTACATATTTATCAGTAAAAATGGATTTTTATCTCCTGCATTACAGGTGTGATTCATCGCTGGTATATCTGGTTGTTAATCCATCTAATCTAGCGGGCTGACTTCATCGTAACAGCATCATCGACTGAAATATTGTTGAATCCTTAGTAGATCTCTACATAAACGTTACGTAACATTCAGTCGAGTTGAATGATTTGAATAGGTACAGAAACTTCATATGAGACATTAGGTTTACAGGTTTTTTAAGGTATTTCTCTTAAACCGCTTGATGAAACATTTTGCATATTAATAAGGTAAATAAATCACTTGGCTTATGTTTCACAAAATTTTAATTTTATGTTGTTGACGTATATGTTTCAGGTTTCAATGTAAATTTGCAATTAGTTTATTACAAATGGAATTTCAATGCGATCGAAATTGCCTAAAGATTAGGGAGCTGATTAGAAATATTGCCAATAGATCAAAATACCCTATGTATTTCGGAATCAACGTTTCATTGAAATTCCATAAGATATAACCAATATAAGTAGTCTGTGTGTAGACTTGGTGTTAGAATTATTATCAGATATAACTAATATAAATAGAGTAAAAAACTAGACTAGAGATAAGTGGACTGTATAAAATGGATATACCTGGTATCAGGGATTAAATGAATTCTTCACTTGAATAAGTATAGAAGATATATTTAAAGTATAAAAATATGTGTGAATAACTGCCTGACTATTGAACCGATTTTGCCACATTAACGAAAAACTGAAGTTTCAAGGCCCTTTTTTCGTTCGAAAGTTGACGTATTCATGCCCAGTCGAACAAAATTGCTTTTGAACTCAGACTCTTCAGTGAGTCTCCAACCTAATTGTTCTAGACCATTTTTAGCTCAAAATTCCTAAATTGCAGACACTGAAAAACTAGGTAAAAACTAAGGTATTAATCATATACTAGATGGCGCTAGTGTATGATTAATACCTTAGTGTTTCTGTGTATTACACATATAGGTAATTGACAGATTTGCTGTCGTTGGTTTTGCATTGCACTGAAGAGAACCAACAAGTTAGAAACGTACGCATATTTGCAATTATGCCCCAGTGATCAACAAAAACTTATCGGGTTTGTTTGAATAAAGAATTGTTATAAAGATATATGTTACAATGTCTCGATTTGTAGAAGTTTCTGTGACCTCACACTCCTTACTGATGATATTTGGTACAGATCAGTTCCTTAATCTTCTAATTCGTTAAACAATCATTCACCACGCGTGATACATACTCAAAACGGTTAATTATCACAAATAATTATGATCCGCAACTCAAACGCCTCTATTAAAATATTCCAGTACTTAACGTTAATCATCGTAATTGAAACGCCCGTCTTTTGTTAGTACCTCAATTAAATGCGCCTAGTTTAGCAGACAGTTTTTACTGCAATTTCTAATTAAGTTCTAATTAAGGTTATTTTCATATATGGTCGCAACATAGTCGGTTATTCTTGCAGAAGTAGGTAGGAACTCCAGAGTAACAGTACATGTTTAAGATACGTTGGCTCTGAACTTCAGGAAATAATGTAACTGTAAAATTTGCTAATTTATACTTGCGTGTTACTGTTGAACTTTCACTTGTTGTAAGAAGGAAAATTTGCATAGTGTTGTCCGATACAGTTTGAATTCACGTTTAATAATTCAATATAATGAACGATAAGGAGCAAATTGTGACAATACCAGGTGCATTAAACAAAAATCCACAAATCTGTGAATTTCTGATCGAGGGAGATCATTTGGTCGAAAGCGTTGCACGCTATAATCATCTTTGTAGAAGAGATTGAATTAAAATAAGAACAATCTGGACCCTCTACAAATTTGAGAAGTTGGACAATCTTATTTTTAGGTTAGAACATAGATTGAATTATTTATTCTAATTTATTCGATGTTTGTTTCGTACCACGGTTAGTTTACCGTAGTATTTGCCTATTATTTCAGTATTTTAAAATAATAGACAATTGCAAATTAATTAATCTCGATGATTCATTTCGATGGCTTATAGTGGACTGTATTTTTGGTTATTAGCGGTGATTTTAACTTCAAAGAACACTCTATGTGCGGTGGTCTACAGCTTCCTTTATCTAATGATGATAAACCACAACGATGATGAGGAACTGAAGTAAAACACTATAACGAACAACTAATATATTTTGGTTACACTGTATATGATACCAAGTTAATGTGATGACAATTACACTACAAACAAGTGTAAATTTTTATTCAAAAAACTTTTAGAATTAAATTAAAGTCTACAATAAGCACCGCTTATATTTAATAGACGTATATAATCAAAACTCAATATATAATGTCAAACGAAATGAATAAACCAACAGATATAAAAAGTCATTTAAATTAATAAATAAATATTTAAAGGAGACAAAATTTTGTTTCTGATCTTACCATTATGAACACCAATTGCTTTTCAGAGATATAGTGATAGTTATTTGATTTTGATATTTGGAATATTATTTAGGGCCGATGAAGAGATTATCAGAATTATAATTGTTTTTTGAAGATATAGTGCATGTTTTGAGAGATTTTTGAATTAACTTATTTGAATATTTAAATATATTAAATATTTCAAATAAATTATAATTTTTGAGAAGTCCTTAAGTTGTGTTCATGTTTTTGAAAAGCAATTGTTGTTCTTAAAGGTAAGATCAGAAACAAAATTTTGTCTCCTTTAAATGGTTATTTATTAATTTTAATGACTCTTTTTATATCTGTTGGTTTATTTATTCCATTTGACATTATATATTGAATTTTGATTATATACGTCTATTAAATATAAGCGGTGCTTATTGTAGACATTAATTTAATTCTAAAATTTTTTTGAAATTAAAATTGTAGAAGACTAACAGATTAAATCTGTTTTGATATTCAAATTTTATCAGGATAAATTCAAATTCAAAAACTCTTAGTAAATTTTCAAATTTAAAATGGTTATAATGGCAACACTGTATATTATCTTTGACATTTGCCACATCACTTGTGTTCAGTAGGTTGCAAGGTTGCCAAGTTGGGGTATTTTCCCCCAAATTTGGAGGATTTTTGGACCGTCTGGGGAAAATTTGAGGGACAACATTCCATGGGGTATTTTTTGGGGGTTTCAGTTTTTCCACTGGGGTTTTCTTATTCAAATTCAACATCTTATATATTTTCTCAAGGCAGCTCACATTTAGAATTTAGTTGGAATGAAATTAAAAAATAATTTGTTTTCTATCATCGATTATCAATTTCAAGAGCAAAAGCAATTTTGAGAGTTCGATTTCATTCAATGAAAATCGGATGTGCCGCCTTTAAGCCCACCGAAGCCATGATACATAATTTCAGTGTAAATATGTATCAAACTAGTACAGAAAATAATTCTGCTCTAGACATTTTTTACGTACTAACCAATAATTTTCATTGTTTTTAGAATCTAAAAGTAATTTTTAACATACATATATTTATGCATGTTTTTTGTATTAAGAGTGATGAAACATTCATTATATTATATTCTGTGCATTCATTCATAAAGGCAAAGAAAAATTCCCATATTTTCTTTTGGATTGAGTCCATACAATATTGATTTTCAGGAAATAAAAAAATCCTTCTCTTATAATCATCGACAAATAATTATTCCCAAAATTATTGAAGTTCAATAAAATAGAAAAAGGCTTTTCACTTGATAGAAGAAATATAACAAAATTTGAATATCAAAACAGATTAAATCTGTTAGTCTTCTACAATTTTAATTTCAAAAAATTTTTTACTCAAAAAACTTTTAGAATTGAATTAATGTCTAAAATAAGCACCGCTTATGTTTACTAGACGTATATAATCAAAACTCAATATATAATGTCAAATGGAATAAATAAACCAACAGATATAAGAAAGTCATTAAAATAAAGAAGACAAAATTTTGTTTCTGATCTTACCTTTAAGAACACCAATTGCCTTTTAAAAACATGAACACAACTTAAGGACATCTCAAAGAATATAATTTATTTGAAATATTTAATATATTTAAATATTCGAATAAGTTAATTCAGAAATCTCTCAAAACATGCACTATATCTTCAAAAAACAAATATAATTCTAGGTAATCTCTTCTTCGGTCCTAGATGATATTTCAAATATCAAAATCAAATAACTACAACTATATCACAACAAACACGTGTTAAGGATGGATGCTTCAACCAGACTAACTTTGAAATTCAAGATTGGTCTATGTTCAATCACAGAACAGTGTAAGTTATTTTTAAGGTTATATTTATATTCATTGACATTCCATAATGAGATTTATTGAAACCAAAATATAATTATATATTATATATAAAATAAAATAGAAAAAGGCTTTTTACTTGATAGAAGAAATATAACAAAATTTGAATCAAAACAGATTAAATCTGTTAGTCTTCTACAATTTTAATTTAAAAAAAATTTTATTCAAAAAACTTTTAGAATTAAATTAATGTAGGACCGAAGAAGAGATTACCTAGAATTATATTTGTTTTTTGAAGATATAGTGCATGTTTTGAGAGATTTCTGAATTAACTTATTCGAATATTTAAATATATTAAATATTTCAAATAAATTATATTCTGTGAGAAGTCCTTAAGTTGTGTTCATGTTTTTAATAGGCAATTGGTGTTCTTAAAGGTAAGATCAGAAACAATATTTTGTCTCCTTTAAATATTTATTTATTAATTTTAATGACTTTCTTATATCTGTTGGTTTATTTATTCCATTTGACAATATATATTGGGTTTTGATTATATACGTCTATTAAACGTAAGCGGTGCTTATTTTAGACATTCATTTAATTCTAAAAGTTTTTTGAATAAAATTTTTTTGAAATTAAAATTTTAGAAGACTAACAGATATAATCTGTTTTGATATTCAAATTTTGTTATATTTTTTCTATCAAGTAAAAAGCCTTTTTCTATTTTAATCTGTAATTTTGTTTGTTTACATAACCATTCAACAAAATGAGCTGAATAAAATTTTTTCATAAAATTGTTTATCATTTTCAAATTGTTCAGAGAAAAATCAGAAAATAAACGAATGTTTATGGGAGTCAAAGTGCTTCATTTCTTAAAATTTTGCAGGTTGGTGTTTGAGAACGATTTTATTGTTGAGAACGACGTGGAACTGATAAATTTGGACTTGCTGCAACCAAGTCAATATTCCCTTGTGTATTTCTTCAAATTCACTTTTGAATTTGTCTACAATATGACGAAGAGTGAATCGACTACACAGTGTTAACAAATGAGCATTGATTTTGATAAAATACTTTGAAATTTTCTTAACGTTGTTGAAGTGTGTATTTTTCCAGGATTTACAGGCATAACCTACTGAATACAAATGACTTGGGAAATGTTGCTACTTCAAACTAAATTTAATATACGTTATAACCTAAAAAAACTTGCTCTGGAAATATTTAATTTTAAATATTTCAACATATTTAAGGGCGATGTTAGTTACTGTGGAGTTTAAGTATTCGCACGAACCACATATAGAAAGATGAAAAATGAACCGTTTGTCTCTAGGACATACATAAAAAAATTGTAGCCTTTATGATTTGTTAGAATGAATTATTGAGTATGTTTCAAGGGAATAAGTATTTTATATGAATTATAGATAAGAATTTTGGAGCAAATTATAGAATTTTCAGTGTTTGTCATGCAGTACTCACCTGGAGCTTTAGGTCTTGTAGCCCTCACATCCGTCAACATGGAGATCCTCTCGACTTGATCGAAAACATTCTCACTACTTTCAGCACTTTCAACTTTGGCGGTCGGAGAGAACGAGGATTTACTCGAAGTGGCCCCGTCGACAACATCCACAATTTTCTTCTTGATGCCGGAAAACAAACCTCCGCTCGAACTAGAACCGGAAGGGGATTTCTTGACTGCGATCGATGGTTTCTTGGTGGGTACCGAGGGCGGGGTGGATTTGATATCACCTTGAGCTAAACCGTCCACTTTTTCACTATGATTTTGTAATTTGTTATCTAAACTCTTTCGTTGCGAGGCTATAGAACTCGGTCTGATCGCGTGGGGATCGTGCGATGGGGATTTTTCGGTTTTCTCGTGGTTGTGCGGGAGGATGACCACAAAGTTATCTGGAAAAACTCCAATGATACCGTTTAGTTCACCCATCCACCAGCCAGGATCTTGACCATCTTTGCTGATCAAAGTTACCACATCGCCTTCTTTTATACTAAGTTCATCCTCGTTTTGGGCTTTGTATGAATACTTAACCTCGCACAAAATTTTGGCTGGAAACAAAAATAATATTAGCACAAATATTCACAGGTAATTACATTATTTTCGTAAGCAAAAAGGTCGTAAATGATATTTGGTTATTTCCAATAAATTTTATACAAAATTGATTCATTTGAAGATGATTGAAGCAGTTGACCTTTACAGAAAACAGTCTGCTTCTGAAGATCATAACAGAAATACAACCATCTTATTGATTTTGCATGTTAGTATAGAAAAACTGATTTTCTAATTAAAACATACTTTCCTCTGACATCATTAAATACAACACAGTTTCAGAGAGTTTTATATAAGATGTTTAATCAATAGGCTTCAGAATGAATTTAATATCTCCATCTATTCAAATAAAAACAACTGATAAGATTAAACAAGCTTACCAGGCTTTGGAGGCAACGTAAAGTTAGAATCCCCATCGTTGGGAACATTCAAATCTTCCCTGCTATTTTTTAACTTATCGGCAAGAATTTCTTCCACGAAATTTGATGGAAAAACCCCGATTTTTCCATTTAGAACCCCTCTCCACCAACCCTCTTCCTCTTCGCCCAGTACTTCGATGATGTCACCCACATTTAAATTCAATTCGTCTTCGTGATCTTGTTTATAGCTGAATACAACCCTACACTGTCGTATCCTCTTCGAATCTTTCTTATTTCGCAAAATAACAGCCGTGTCTTTGTCCATTTCTGATCTAACCTAGTTCCAATTCTGACCTACTGGAATTTTCTCATAGGAACTGTCAGAAGAAATAACATCATAAATGGGTTTTAGTTTCTTTCATGGACGCTGAATATTCTGATGCAGGAAGATGAAAATGAACTGAAAACGAAAACATAGTGATTCATAATTCATAAATTGTCAACGTCGAATTTCTCAACGAAGCGGTTTGCTTACCCATACTTATCTATAGAGGCTTGACAAACATTCTTAATTTCATTTATCCGTTGTGGCAAATTTTTGTTTATTCTAACACAACCGAATGACACAAATCACGCTCCTTTTACAATCACATCACTGTCAAAATACATCACATACGTTTACAATTTTTTTATTGTTATTTCACTATCTACAATCTACAATAAACTGAAGAAAAATGAAATTCCTAGGTTCCTTACGTCAAATAAGTCACACGGAATTCCTATTGGACTGATTTGACGTTTAACTAGAATGACAAAAGGGTTACACAAGAAGACATGACTAGTGGGAAGACGAAGAGGAGGTTCGGTTTAGTTCGGCTCTCGCTACCGATTGCGTCATATTTACGTCAGAGATAATTCAAGGAGGAGTTAGGTTTAAAATGTGAAATGGGAAAAGGTTATGGAAATTCATTTTTCACGATACTATAATATTAGATGTATTTCAGACTTGATCCTTTCATTCTGTAGTTTGAAACCGTTCTTTTATCGACAACAGATTCTAAAGTTATCAGCTTGACATATTGGTTAAACTATATTATACATATTCTATGTAGAATAACTTTAACGATGGAATGTTCAATGTATAGATAGAAATGTTCTGTAAAAGTTCTCAACCTCTTAGTAACTTGGCTACAGGGCGTTCAAGTTTACATTTTTGTTCGGTTTTTATTAATAACTATTTAGTTTCCGAGATATTCACGTCAAACTTGGATGAGGTACTTTTTAATATAGTGAAAATTAGTGACCTGAAGTTACAAGTTTTTGCGCGCTTGTTCAATACATCATTTACTCTAAAAATTCAAATCTGAATTATTTCTTACAGAAGCTACATATACATTCTGTCAAGAAAGTACCGGGAATTATCGATTTAAATCTGGCGGGGCAATGAGGCAGGTAAAAATTTTTTTTTCTAGGTTGGTACCACTGTCCTTAATTACTATGCCAAGCTTGAGCGGGATCTGTCAACTAGTGTGTTTGCAACAGCTGATTAAGTCAGTCGATGTCAGAGTGCGTGCCGATTTTTACTATGGGTGATTACGTTGAGCAAAGAATTTGTTTAAAGTTTTGTGTTGCAAATGAACTTTCGTGTGCCGATGCATTGAAAATGTTGCAAAAGGCCTTTGGTGATAATGCTCTATCGAAAACTCGTGCATATCAGTGGTACAGAGCCTTCAAGGACTTGCCTCGTTCCGGACGCCCATCGACGGCTTCGATCGAAGATAACGTCGATAAAATTAAGGAAAGGGTGCTGGGTTCGACTCGTACCGAAAGACCTGAATTTTCTTCAAAAACGTCATCGCGAACAGGTTGCTTCAGACATGCTGGATCGCTGTAATTCCGATTCTACATTCATGGAACGCATTATAACTGGTGATGAGACCTGGGTCTACGAGTACGATATGCAAACAAGCCAGCAATCATCGGAATGGGTGGCAAAAATGAGCCGAAACCGAAAAAACCACGCCAAAGCCGCTCGAAAATGAAGGTGATGCTCATTGTTTTCTTCGATATCCGTGGCGTGGTGCACTACGAATTCATTCCAGAGGGTCAGACGGTAAACAAGGAGTATTACCTAGGCGTTATGAAACGTTTGCGTGAGCGTATCCGTAAGAAGCGGCCAAATTTGTGGGCGAACAACTCATGGATTTTGCATGACGATAACGCGCCTTCTCACCGAGCTACGATTGTGACTGACTTTCTCGCCAAAAACTCAACAAACGTGCTTCAGCAACCACCGTATTCGTCGGATTTGGCTCCCTGCGACTTTTTCCTCTTCCCAAAACTAAAATTGCCCCTTCATGGCACCCGTTTTGAGTCGATTGAAGCCATAAAACAAAATTCGGCGCGAGAGCTAAAGGCCATCCCGGAAAGCGCCTATAAAAAATGTTTCGATAATTGGAAGTGCCGTTGGCATAGATGTATTGGAGCAAATGGAGCCTATTTTGAAGGCGACCCAATAAATTTTGACGATTAAAAATGTAAAAATGTTGTTTTAATTGAAAATTCCCGGTACTTTCTTGACAGAGTAGTATAATGATTAAAAACACTGATTTCTGAGTAATCTAATTATCTTATTCAACAATGACAATATCTGAGGGTATAGATATATAATTTTACTAATTTACGATCATTAGTTTCTTAGATATCCTCAGTGAAAGACGACCAGAATGACTGAAGGCACAATGATGCAGAAAATCGGGCATCGCGCCGTTATAAAGTTCCTCACTAAGCAGGGAAAAGGTCAAAAACTCATTCGTGACGAGATGGTTGCTGTTTACCAAGACTGTGCCCCGTCGTTATCCACCGTTCAAAAGTGGTGAAGTAAATTCAAAAGGGGCAGAGAAAGCATTGAAGACGACCCTCACTCCGACGGGCTCTTTAGCGGAAGCACTGAAGAAAAGGTGAAAAAGTGGGAAAGCTGGTACTTGAAGATGCCAGAATGAAAATCAAGATGTTAGTAGAGATGACAAACTTATCCGTGGGTACCATACATGGTATCCTACATGACTATCTTAATCTCTCAAAGGTCAGTGCAAGATGGGTACCTCGAATGCTCATCGCACCTCAGAAGCAAGTGCGAGTCGAGTGCTGTAAAGACGCCCCGGGTGAGACATTTAGCCTTTCCCGGTATGGACGCTCTGCCAGGGGTGACCGTTGTATCGTACAGAACTCGTGGAAACAGACATGGACAATTTAGAAAGGTTTAATAGTGGAAGTAGTGGTAAGAATAAAAAGAGGAAGCGCGTTAGCCCGGGGCCCGAAGGCAGCTCCGGTGCATGGTGGACAGGTGCTTTAGATGTCTGGACTTTGGTCACCTTGCATGAGAGTGTAAGGTCCAAAAGCAAGTGTGCAGAAAGTGTGGCACGGAGGGGCACGTCTCCAAAGTGTGCAAGGGGAAGGACGAGTGCCGGCAAGGCAAGAATGCCGGACATAGTACTACAAGTACTAGATGTCCGGAGTTTCAGATAAGAGAAGCACGGATGGGAGCGCGATTGACCTAAGGTGGATAGGACATTAAAAATCCTGCAGTTGAATGGACAAAGATGCTACGGCGTCATGTGTGAACTGAGTGAGTGCATGATACGAGAAAGGTTGAGCATATGTATAGTGCAGGAGCCCTATGCGAGGGATGAGTTGGTGTGTGCGGCCATTGTAGTCATTGATCCCGTGGGCGTGTGTATCTGGTTCAGGAATGAAAGATACTAAGGATTCGTGGCTTCAGTTTATTGTAGATATAGCGAGAGCATTGAGCCATACTTGGGATATATGGAACGCATGTTGCGTGTGACTGGGAACAGTCCGGTCCTCATTGGACTGGACGCGAATGCGACATCTACCTTGTAGCATAGTGAGGGGATGGGTGCTTATGGACAAAAGGGAGATTCTTGCGAGCAAGAAGAATCTGGACTGGAGGCAATTCGTTGAACATGAAGGAAACACCAATCCATGGGGAGCGGTGTATAAGATATGCATGGGAAAGAAGCGGAAGACTGAGTACTACTCATCCAAGGCCAAGCCCTTTTTGGGCTTGTACCTTACAGCCATCTCAACAGCAACTAGGTCCCATGGAGGGACACCCATCGACACATTTATGGCTTCGGTGGACACCATCCTTCATACCCGAAGGCATGCCCTCATCACAACACTCTGAGATCTGTTGATCTCAACCCTTGCATACCCATGCACCATTGATCCTTACCAGGCCGGAGCCCCATACATGACGCATGCTCGGAACACGCCACCATATACACCGCCCTTTTCAAACCCCATTCTTTCCTAAGCACCCTTCCCGGACACCTTGTCAGCTTCACCAACTTTGCTCTTACTTCCGACAAGTGGCCAGAAAACCTGAGCCCCTCCTCCACTTTTATGCCTAGGTACTAGGTACTTCACAGCCTTTCCATTGAGGCGGGTATGAGGTGGCCGACTAGCGGCCAACCTCCCTTTCAGCAACGTACAAACTGTCTTCTTCTCCGATACAGCTACTCTCGCCTTTGGGGCCCATTCGCTCAACAGACTCATATACTGAGTAACCTTCGTCTCCAATTGGAGCCGACTGCCCCCCTCCAACAGGAGGAGCACGTCATTCGCATATGCAACAACCTCATATCCCTCTGACCCATACGGTCCCAGCAGCTCATTCACGTATACATTCCACACCTCGGGTCCAGCAATTGAACCCTGTGAACATCCCCTTGTGAGCATACACACTACCCTGTCATATGCACTCAACACTCTTACCTCCCTATCAGAGATGTAAGATTCCCACAATACCATTTCTTTACATCCCTCATCATTCAACCTGTTCAGGGTAGTACTTCCATTCCAGGTGGTCAAAAGCACCTTTAAAATCCACAAATATTCCCAGTACATACTTGTCTTGCGACTCTTTCACCAGCCTTTCAACTAATAACCACGCATCGACAGTTGACCAGTCTGGAAAAGCCAAACTGTCTCTCAGATCATCCACCAATCTTGTCCTTCAGTCTACCATGATACGTTCTAGTATCTTCCCAAGCATCGGAAGCAGGCAAATCGGCCGATACGCTCACGCAAACGTTTCATAACGCCTAGGTAATACTCCTTGTTTACCGTCTGACCCTCTGGAACGAATTCGTAGTGCACCACGCCACGGATATCGAAGAAACCAATGAGCATCACCTTCATTTTCGAGCGGCTTTGGAGTGGTTTTTTCGGTTTCGGCTCATTTTTTGCCACCCATTCCGATGATTGCTGGCTTGTTTGCATATCGTACTCGTAGACCCAGGTCTCATCACCAGTTATAATGCGTTCCATGAATATAGAATCGGAATTACAGCGATCCAGCATGTTTGAAGCAACCTGTTCGCGATGACGTTTTTGAAGAAAATTCAGGTCTTTCGGTACGAGTCGTGCGGCCACCTTTCTCATGCCCAAAATATCAATCAAAATCGTACGTGCGGACTCGTGGGATATCTTAAGATCATGTGCTATCTCTCTCAAGCTGGTACGACGGTTTTCCAGCACCCTTTCCTTGATTTTATCGAGGTTATCTTCGATCGAAGCCGTCGATGGGCGACCACTTCACGACCGTCCTTGAAGGCTCTGTACCACTGATATGCACGAGTTTTCGATAGAGCATTATCACCAAAGGCCTTTTGCAACATTTTCAATGCATCGGCACACGAAAATTCATTTGCAACACAAAACTTTAAACAAATTCTTTGCTCAACGTAATCACCCATAGTAAAAATCGGCACGCACTCTGACATCGACTGACTTAATCAGCTGTTGCAACCACACTAGTTGACAGATCCCGCTCAAGCTTGGCATAGTAATTAAGGACAGTGGTACCAACCTAGGAAAAATTTTACCTGCCTCATTGCCCCGCCAGATTTAAATCGATAATTCCCGGTACTTTCTTGACAGAATGTAGATAACTGAAATAATTTATTATATTACTATAAGTACTTCAGATATCTCTATTTTGTTTCTGCAACTATTTCAATAAAAACAAATGGATCAAAATGTTCATTTTATTCAATAACAAGTTTTACAAAACATCAGTTCGAAATAATATATACATTGCGAGTATTTTTACAAGTCTTTATTAGATATGAATCTGTTTCCTTCTGAATGCTTCCCGTGGTACATTTTTCTAACCTTCCTAATGGATCCTGCAACATAGTTTCAATTGGAAATTGATCAAATATTGATGAAATTGGCGGAATCGCCTATGAGTTTACCTCTTTGGTCGCCCAAACTTCGTATGGTTTTAGGAAGAGGACTAAATTTGCTGTCCCAAGGCAGATCAGTCTCATTGTCGTCAGCGGTTTCTACAGGTCTGATGACTTTCATGAATTTTCCTCTTCTTTTGGCTTCGGCTTTTTCCGATTCCCTCACTTTGGTGGAATCCAAGAACTTCAGGTTTGGAAGATGGTACAACACGAAATACCTGAAGTAAAATCAACTTTTTGATTGATCTTTAAAATTCTGGCTGTAATTCGTCTAGTTAAAAGTCTATGCTGTATAGAAAAACCAAGTTATTATACATTTAATACATTTCAGAGATTTTAAAAGTAGAAAGGATCATTGCTGTAAATAATCCATAGATGGAAATTGGACCATAGAATTTTGCAGTTCGTCTTAATAGAATAATAGTAACCAATACATGATTTTTGTTATTTTCAACAATTTGAATCACGTGACCTCTAGCTTCAAAATGTTGAGTTTTATTCATCCCTATACATTCTGTCAAGAAAGTACCGAAAATTATCGATTTAAATCTGGCGGGGCAATAGGGCAGGTAAAAAAAAATTTTCCTAGGTTGGTACCACTGTCCTTGATTACTGTGCCAAGCTTGAGCGGGATCTGTCAACTAGTGTGTTTGCAACAGCTGATTAAGTCAGTCGATGTCAGAGTGCGTGCCGATTTTTACTATGGGTGATTACGTTGAGCAAAGAATTTGTTTAAAGTTTTGTGTTGCAAATGAATTTTCGTGTGCCGATGCATTGAAAATGTTGCAAAAGGCCTTTGGTGATAATGCTCTATCGAAAACTCGTGCATATCAGTGGTACAGAGCCTTCAAGGACGGTCGTGAAGTGGTCGCCCATCGACGGCTTCGATCGAAGATAACGTCGATAAAATTAAGGAAAGGGTGCTGGAAAACCGTCGTACCAGCTTGAGAGAGATAGCACATGATCTTAAGATATCCCACGAGTCCGCACGTACGATTTTGATTGATATTTTGGGCATGAGAAAGGTGGCCGCACGACTCGTACCGAAAGACCTGAATTTTCTTCAAAAACGTCATCACGAACAGGTTGCTTCAGACATGCTGGATCACTGTAATTCCGATTCTACATTCATGGAACGCATTATAACTGGTGATGAGACCTGGGTCTACGAGTACGATATGCAAACAAGCCAGCAATCATCGGAATGGGTGGCAAAAAATGAGCCGAAACCGAAAAAACCACGCCAAAGCCGCTCGAAAATGAAGGTGATGCTTATTGTTTTCTTCGATATCCGTGGCGTGGTGCACTACGAATTCGTTCCAGAGGGTCAGACGGTAAACAAGAAGTATTACCTAGGCGTTATGAGACGTTTGCGTGAGCGTATCCGTAAGAAGCTGCCAAATTTGTGGGCGAACAACTCATGGATTTTGCATGACGATAACGCGCCTTCTCACCGAGCTACGATTGTGACTGACTTTCTCGCCAAAAACTCAACAAACGTGCTTCAGCAACCACCGTATTCGCCGGATTTGGCTCCCTGCGACTTTTTCCTCTTCCCAAAACTAAAATTGCCACTTCGTGGCACCCGTTTTGAGTCGATTGAAGCCATAAAACAAAATTCGGCGCGAGAGCTAAAGTCCATTCCGGAAAGCGCCTATAAAAAATGTTTCGATAATTGGAAGTGCCGTTGGCATAGATGTATTGGAGCAAATGGAGCCTATTTTGAAGGCGACCCAATAAATTTTGACGATTAAATGTAAAAATGTTGTTTTAATTGAAAATTCCCGGTACTTTCTTGACAGAGTAGTATTTTCAAGACATTTCGTCACGTTATAATTCTCGTTTGAGTGTAAGGTGAATGCCTATTAGATATCTAGTTTCATACGAACCTAATTCAGTTCTCTTTTTCCACCATGAAAACAAAACACTTCACAGTTTCATATAGTTCAAAAATAATTTTTGAACCTTTTTCCTAAGAATTTACATTTCTTTTTTTCTCGAAATATCTAATTTTTCATGCAAAAAATCTAAATGATCGAACAGCCATTTTACCCCTTCTCAAAGTGAAGTTTGCCAATAACGTAATTCTCTCGCTGTATGACAAAAGACTTCGATCGCTGAAGGTGAAATTGAACGAATTGTACAAGGTGGGCCACCTTTTCGTAAAAAACATTAACGTCTTTAAAATTCAAGACATAGGTCCGCAAACACTTAATAACCGAGTTACAGGTGTTCAAGTTTACATTTTTTTTCGATCTTTTTTAATAATTCTTGTACTTTTTGAGATATTCAGATCATATTGAGGTACTCTTAGAGGTTGAAATAGAACGGTGATTAGAATTATCCTGAGAATTTACAGGCTGATACTTTTTTCAAGGTTATCACTCCTTTTTATACCCAAAACTTTTTTGTCCTACTGAACATTTTCAAAAGTACTACTTCATTTTTCGTTCCTTTCAAAACTTTTTCGTATCTTGCATTTTTTCTTGTTACTCCATCCGATCAACCCTAATTTTTCAGTACATTGTCGATTATTTGGGGCTCAATCTCATGAATGGCAACTTCGATTTCCTGTTTCAAGGCATCAAGCGTTTCTGGATGGTTAGGGTAAAACGTATCTTCAATGGATACCCACAGAAAATACTCCTCCGATCTTTTGGATATCAAAATACAAAATTCTTTGAGTTTTGAAGAGAGATCGCCGGCATGAATACATCTGCAATTTGTGCCATGTTCAAATGAAGGCGATCAAGAGTGCAGGTTAGTTTTACCAATAGATAATCAATAAAATCGAGTTACATATGATGGACAGATGAAGTATATTTTACTCATAATCGAGTAGTAAATTACCATAATCAGTATGTATACCCAAAACTTTTTTGACCTACTGAACATTTTCAAAACTACTATTTTATTTTTCGTTCCTTTCAAAACTTTTTCGTATCTTGCATTTTTTTCTTGTTACTCCATCCGATCAACCCTAATTTTTCAGTACATTGTCGATCATTTGGGACTCAATCTCATGAATGGCAACTTCGATTTCCTGTTTCAAGGCATCAAGCGTTTCTGGATGGTTAGGGTAAAACGTATCTTTAATGGATACCCACAGAAAATACTCCTCCGATCTTTTGGATATCAAAATGCAAAATTCTTTGAGTTTTGAAGAGAGATCGCCGGCATGAATACATCTGCAATCTGTGCAATGTTCAAATGAAGGCGATCAAGAGTGCAGGTTAGTTTTACCAATAGATAATCAATAAAATCGAGTTACATATGATGGACAGATGAAGTATGTTTTACTCATAATCGAGTAGTAAATTACCATAATCAGCATGTATGGGCACACAAAAATCTGCATGCTATTTGGGCCTTATTTTCTATCAGATCGTTGGAATGGTGAATTATTTTTTCAATTTTTTATTCTGTGGTGTCAGGGATTGTCGGTTCGAGTCCTGCTGCGAACACGGGTTTGTGTACGTCAGATGTTGGGATATGGCTACTGACCACAGCAGGCAGTCGATGTCATAGGACAAAGGAAAATATTCATTTTTTTACTATGGATTTTATCTATGTCTTATCTCAAGTAATGCAATCTTTATATACCCATTTAAATCAACAAGGTATATCCTACCCAAGGTGTATATCTTAAAAAATAATCGAGACTTTTGAGACAGAACTAAACGTTCCTCAAATTATCAATGTAATTTGTTCCGTCTAAATTTTTTACTCGTAATTGTAAAATATATAGGCCAAAATTTGAATATTAAAACAAATTGAAATATGTTTATCTTCTACAATTTTAATTTCAATAAACTTTTAGAAATAAATTTATGTCTAACAAGCACCGCTTACATTTAATGGACGTATATAATCAAAACTCAATATATAATGTCAAATGGAATAAATAACCCAACAGATATACGAAAGTAATTAAAATTAATAAATAAATATCCAAAGGAGACAAAATTTTGTTTCTGGTCTTACCTTTAAGAAACACCAATTGCCTTTTAAAAACATGAACACACTTAAAGGACTTCTCAAAGAATATAATTTATTTGAAATATTTAATATATTTAAATATTCGAATAAATTATTTCAAAAATCTCTAAAAAAAATGTGCACTATATCTTCGAAAAACAAATATAGTTCTAGACAATCCCGTCTTCAGTCCTCTTTCAATATTCCAAATATCAAAATCAAAAACATAACCTATATCACTCACGTGTTAAAAGACTTGAGCTTCGAAATACAGATCAACTATATAATTCAAGATTGATCTATGTTCTAACAAAATCAAAGAACACTGTGAGTTATTTTAAGGTTTATTTAAATTCATTGACATTCTATAATGAGATTTATTGAAGCCAAAATATAATTATATATTATATATAAAATTTCTTAAAGGTAAGACCAGAAACAAAATTTTGTCTCCTTTGGATATTTATTTATTAATTTTAATTACTTTCGTATATCTGTTGGGTTATTTATTCCATTTGACATTATATATTGAGTTTTGATTATATACGTCTATTAAATGTAAGCGGTGCTTGTTAGACATAAATTTATTTCTAAAAGTTTTTTGGATAAAAATTTTTTGAAATTAAAATTGTAGAAGATAAACATATTTCAATTTGTTTTAATATTCAAATTTTGTTATATTTCTTCTATCAAGTAAAAGGCCTTTCTATTTTATTTTATATATAGGCCACTTCAAACTTTCATTGTCCTTGAATTCATATTTGAGAGAATCGGGACATTACCTGTATCTTTGATAGTCTTCTTCATCGTTCTCAGCATCAGCTAACTCATTGGGACACGCTTTATTTCCAAGTATACTCAGGTAGTTTAAGCTGGGTAGGTTGTCTCGTATTTTTGAGATGAGAGATTCTATATCGAAAATCTAGAACAAAAAAGATTATAAGAGCACTTACTTCCCACAAGATACAAAAACGTGCTCGTTCATTGACATCTGTTGGTTGTCATATTATTGGCTAACGTCTAACGTTAGTCGAAATTTTTCTGTTGGTCAAAAAAATTGAAAAACTATATATCATTTTCATTCAGTATTGAGTGTAAATTGGTGTGGAAACGTAAAGAAAGAAATGAATTTATCTGCTTTTGACATGACTACAATTGCTTGTGGCAAGATCAGATAGCCCCTCACTCAAACTTTGTTAGAAATACGGTCATTAAGACTACAAGACGATTTGAAAAGACTGAAAAATTAGATCAAGAATGTGATCTACAAGACCTCTCAGAGGTTTCCCAATAAATATTGGGTTAGTAATGGGCGTGAGAGTATCTAAACTATTATAGTTTTTGGTACAATGGTGAAACTTGCTGTTAACAGATAAAATGCTCGTGAGTGATAACAACGTATAATAGTTTGAATGGAACCAGGACTATCTAAAACACTAATAAATATCATTTAAACTGCTTCCTACGGTCGTGAGACATAAATATTTTGACAAATCTAATGTTCAACCGAAGAACTGAACTAATTCATGTACCAAAGAACAATGATAGGTGAATACTACCTCCAAAATATCTAATTATCCCCCTGCGATTAATTAGGAGCACGAATCAATATAACTGTTTCGGGTGACAAGAGAATCCTTCCATTGTTGAGGGATTTTACTCTGGGCAAAGCATATATTGATAACATGTACTAATGATGCTACAATGTACTTGTTTCATAATTTAAGTCGGGTCCAGAGGAACAATTAACCTTCAAATTCGAGATAAAAATAGTAATTTCATTGGTTGTTAGTGTTTTTAAAAATATCGATGAGTCATTTCAATTTTTTTTAGTCATTTTCTCTCCCAGATCAACGGAGATTTTTCTATATTTTCACTAATCGCCTCGTTATTTCTCTTATTTATGGTAATGTTTTCTAGTGTTCTAGGTTGTTGTTTCCCTGTAATGTTATCTATTATTTTCTATACTTTTTTATAATTTCTATTACCTTCAGCAGTCTCATTCTGGTAATAATTAGTTTTGTAAGGGGTGTTTTTATTAAAACAAGTGGTTAGGTAAAGTTTACAATTAATATCCTTTTATCTTCACAATAAACATATAGTTCATGTTCAACTTTAGTGTACTGGCGAATTATACACGGCATAGCGGTACTTTACAAGCACTAGAGAATGGATACGTCCGTTCGGGTACTGGGAATCTACCGGGTTGCTCCGCAACGAAAGTGATCGGTCTGATTTCTTAGAGCCCAGTGTCCCATTTTTAAAGGCCTCATAGGGTTGATGTGCGCGCGTCAGTCAACGAGCCCTCTATAGAATCTCGGTGGTGATTTCGGGTACTACTCGTCGTCGCTGGAATGTCCACATGGGGCGACTTCCTACCCCGCGGAGCGCCGACTAACTAATTTCTGGGTGTTCGCCTTATTGTTTTTGTTTGTTTCAGCGGAGAAGTTAATTTGTTACGATACCATTTGTATTGAGATCGTAGTTGACCGATTCCGTAATTTTTGTTTCAATATTTTTTTTCATTTATTGCAACGATTGAACCTGATGTCATCCATGATTTAATCTTTTTATATTCACCCAACTCTAAGATTTGTATGCGAGTGCTGTCAGACATGCAGGTGTTCAATCTTTCAACAAATATGTCACAGCATTTTTGTGGTTCACTTGTTATGTATACATCGGCCCAATCCTGATCACTCATTAGTTTTGAAAACTTCTCGAAATTCAATTGTTTCCAATTTAATTTTATGAGATCTGATTCAAAATGTTGTGTTTTCCTCGTTGCACCGCTAACTTATCGTCCATGTGTTTTAAGTATGATTGTGAGTATAACACCATGTATAAGGCTAAGTTTATATAAGCCAAGTATCAGAATGAAAAGATTATTTTATGACTTAATTAATGATAACCAATCTACTGTACACTGACTAATTAAAATAATAATCCCGAATCAAAAAACCTAGTGATAAATGGAAATAATTCGATATATTCACAGTCGAACTTTGCCATATTTCTCCAATTAAACTCACCTTATTTTTATTGAGCGATAAGAGATTCAAATGTGGGAGATAAGGCAGCACTAGTGAATCCGATAACTCATTATTGTCCAGGATGAGCTCTTTGAGCAATGGAAAACCTTCTAAACCCCTCAAGGATATAAGTTCGTTGTAGCTAAGGTCTAGGCTTTGAGTTTTTTGGCCATAAAGTTTAATCAGGGCTTCTGGTATTTTTTGGCATCTTTGTCCACTGTAACATAACTGAAAAGGAGAGAATTTTTATAATCTTTTGAATTACACTTGATGAAGCTACATAAGATGAAAAAAATCGTGCCACGCCTGGATTCCAACACTGGTTCGAAGTTTCGATGTATTTGTCGGAAAATATTCTGCACATAATTTAATGGATACGGTTCTCATTTGATGTGAATTCATTTTAATCAAATAGAATAATAAATAGTGGAAATATTCCTCATTATTTCAAGTAAATCTACATATTTCATTCATTCTAATGAAATGAATCAAAATGTCTTTGTTCCTTGTCATTAGACAAGGCCCTGTCGTTCGAAATTATTTTGTCGTCGATACTAAGGTCTTTCACGTTGATATTTCGATCTAGCAGTTTTAAGAATTGTCGTTCGAACTCTTTAAACTTCAGATTATTTGTTTTATAATAATTATATATGGCCTTAGAAAACATGGAAAGTCTTTTAGAGATTTTGATATATTTATGCCTGTTAATTTCACATGACACAGCATTCGAATTATGAACTGATTATATCCTTCTTCTTCACTTGCATTAATCTCATAATTTTTCTGTAACCAATAAAGAGGTTTATTTCGTTCATTCAGTCCACCTCCAAATGGACCTTCCAATAGGTTACGTTATTTTCCCTCTTTTTGTTAGAAGGAATGCATCGAGCATATCTAACGTTCAGTCTTTTAAAAGACTGTAAATCATTATTCTAGTATTAGTCAAACTTGTCGCATGTATCTCTTGCTACATTATGCACTATCATTCGGATAGTCAAATTTGTTCGTATGTAGCTTGTGGCATTTCGATCCAAGCTATCGCGGTTATTATTGTTAATATAGTAATCCAGTAGACTGCCAAAGTATTGGCAAATTCATTACATGTGTTTTTAGTTGTTATCATTGTGCATTACGAGTATTTTACTTTAATTCGTTCAAAAACTTTCAGAATTGAATGGAATAAATATGTTAGAAACACTTTTTCACTTCAGTAGACATTTAGAATGAACACTCATTACTCATTTTTAATTTAATTCTAAAAGTTTTTGAATTAAAATTTGTAAGAGGTTGACAGAATAAATCTGTATGATGTTTAAAATTCTGTAATAATCTTATTATTTTATAACACTTAGATTCTGCATCATTTTTTGTACCTGTCACCTACAATACCTTGAAACAGCATTCATGAAAAATTTGGAATTGTTTCAATAGTTAAACATAGAGATATCCTATTTTTTTTTATTTTGACTAACCACTAAATCATTTTAAAGAAATTTTCAAATGAAATTGACAGTACCTTCTCATATTTCTCTCCATTCCTGCTATCCTTTTCCATTATGTAATCCAGGTGATATACAAAAGAAGTATAAAACTTCGGCACTGGTTTATCTTCTTTGAAAGACTTCACTTGGTGCTTCCTTTCTACCGAAATGCTTAGACTGTAGAACTCCGTGCTCAAGCTATTTTTATTATTCAACATTTAATCGAACGGGTTTTGCAGAAATGCTAATTAAGTTGATAACAGTTCTTTCTTCAACTGTGAACGCTCCAAGTGCTGTATTTCACAATTTCTTGACTTATTGTCACCTATGTTTATAATCGGTGTTATTGTTCGCTGGATGTTGACTTTTGTCACCTCTATTCATTATTGTTAACTTGTGGAAACAGCTTCAAGAAGTTGGCAACACACTAATTAATTCTGATTGTGTCTGTTGCAATTGAAAACAACACTTTTACATAGTCTTAATTGGGTATATTGAAAATAAAACTTTTATGGAAAGATTGGGGACATTATTCGAAATTAATCGTGCTGTGGTTCAGAAAATATGCAATCATTAAATTAAGAGAATTCTGTTAGCTTTCTCATATTTTCTTGCCCAAAAATGGAAGTGAAAATTTTGAAAAAAAAATAATTCCTTCAAAATTTAAATTCAATTCTAGATGGCTTTAAACAATACACACATGCTCCAAATTAAGGGATAAATAATCGGAAATTAACAGTTTGCAAACAGAGTGATTAATGTGAAAGTGTTTCCCTTATCATTCAAAAAATGTTTCCCGAGATATAATAATTTTAATATTAATCATAAATAAATTGAAATACCTCGTTCCTCATTCTTAGAATGATTAACTCATTTTTAGAATGGAACGTTCTGTACATCTTGGTATGGTTTCAATGATGATTTATAAACACTTTCACTGAACACCAAATGATGACCCACTGACGTACAATTTCCTTATTTCAGGAATCACATATTCTGTGCCTTATTCTGTCGTACCAAACAATTTAGAGACCGCATGAATTTGTATTTTGCAAAATGAACATGAATAATTGTAAATGTTAATTTCGGATTATTTATAATATCTCTAGATTTTGAGCATGTGCGTAATTATATACTACTGGTTCTCGCCGATTCGTTACAATTACTGTTTTGTTTAATGTAGAGCTTCTTACATACAACATGAAGAAACCTTTCAATTCTGCATTCAAGGGAAGGTCTTTGACATGATAAAATCCTATTAAATGATTAAATTTCGCTACAAACAATTATTTCGGCACACTTGGTTTATTCAATATTCTATCAGGTGCCATTACGAAGGGAGAAAAGTTTTTGAACATCGAGTGACATTTTTTTTATAAAAATTATCAATTTATTTCACTCTCTAGTTAATCATTGTCTTATCAAAATGATTTCATACATAAAGTGTTTTCGAGTAAAAGGTTTCATTTTGAATAACAAGCTTTCAGGAAGGCAGTCAACTTTTGACATTTGACAAGTAGAACTTACGCCATTGCTAAAAATGGAGCGATACACGCTTCAACAGCTCACGGCAGTCGTTAAAATTCAATTTAAAATGGTGAAAATTTTGCAGCTAACTTTCGCAAAACTAAAGCACCTTCTCGGCCGGCAAAAGTAAAACTGGTGAAGAAATTTGAGCTGTTGGGACAAGTTAGTGATGTGAAGAATCGAAACCGTGTGCGTCGCTCAAGAACAACTGAGAATGTTGCTGCTGTAGTCCGTTGTGTTGACGACAACCCAGGTATGTCTATTCCTCGTCGATCTTCGGAATTGGCATTCCACCAACGACTTTACACCGTATTTTGCATGAAAACTTAGGTCTTAAGGCTTTTAAAGTTCAGTTGAACTCAAGCTGGTCGATCATCAGCAACGTCGTTTCTTCGCTGATTGGATCCTTGAAATGCATCAAAATGATCCGGATTTTCATCGAAAAATCATCTTAGGTGATCAGGCCCATTTTCGCTGAGTTAATAAGCAGAATTGTCGGATTTGGGTCTCGGAAAATCCAAGAATGATTGTTGAAAAGCCTTTCCATCCTCAACGTGTCAGTGTTTGGTGCAGTTTTTTGGCTGGCGGAGTGATTGTATCTTACTGTTACGGTGAATGGATTGAGCTACAGAACTATGATTAAAAAAATTTTTGTAGCAGTATTTGGAAGATATGGTGTGGACGACGTTTATTTTCAACAAGACGGCGCTACGTGCCTACAAGGAACGAAACAATGGCTATGTTGCAAAAAAATTCACCTGGCTGTATTATTTCCCGAAGAGATGATCATAATTCGTCATCGATATCTTATGATTGAACACTTTTAGACTTTTTTCTCTATAGCCACGTGAAAGATAAGGTCTATACTAATGCTCCACAATCGATTCAAGACTTCAAAGATGGAATTCGTCAAGTTTTCGAGGACATACAGACGCAAATGTGAAAATTGTAATGGAAAATTTTATCAAAACGACCTGGTGCTACATCCGTAGCCATGGCGGCTATTTGGCTGATATCGTTTTTCATTGTTACAGGCATATCTTCCTCTTTACAATGATATCAACATACATTGATTCTTCCTGAAATATACTCGTTTTTTCAATATTAAAATGAAACCTCCTACTGAAAAACCCTTAAGTATGTGTAACATCTCTTAAAAACATACCTGCCTTTCGTGACAAGGTAGAATGACGAAATGAAAATACATGTTTCCAGTTAGTATCGTCTTCCTGAATGAGCCGAAAAATTCAATATTCCTTCAGATTCGTGATGAAGAACCCAAGTTTAATACCGATTCACATTTTGTACAAACAAAATTCAGTCATGAAAAATCCAATTCTATCTTAAATTCCCATGAAAACATCCCCGAGAATCTCGTACCTAATTATCGGGGTGAAATTATGTAAATCTCAGACTTGATGAATATTCCGAAAATTTTCTAGCTAATTTTGTTTTGATAATTGTGGAAGGTGCGAGAAATTTTTATAAGAAGTGAATAAATTTCGGGTTTTAAAGACATTTTGATTTGGTAAAAGCGTATTTTTAATAATGCGTTAGTAAGAGTGTTTAAGGGCTTATAGCACTGAACTCTGATCTACTCACATGTAAAGAATTGCTTGGTATGTAGAGATACTCTTCCTAGTAACTGATTAAACAATTAGTATGTAAATTCTTGGTTAAGCATACTTGCAATGGGGTTGGGAGAGGAATGGCTCAAATGGTTTATTTGGAGCCTTAATACATATATTACAAATTTACAAGTTTGATTTATTCACCCAAATTGAATGAGTTGTTGCGGTGTAGTTAATTGCGCTAAAAACACTATCTTGTTTGTGGAAAAATAGTTCTTTGAGCTTTTTCACCGTTGTTAACTTGCACTGAGTTCACTGGATTCACCCTAATACATTCACTTTCAGGTTTGTTCATGATTACTGATTGAGTATATTTTGTATGATTTATAAGTTTCTACGTTTGTCGTGTCATAGAAATAGAAAATCAATTTACGCCCAGAGCAGAATCCAGTATGAAATTCTGATAACCAAAGGCCCTTTGTTGTAAAATCAGAGTTTAATATCATTTTATATATTATATTTGTACTTATGTATTTTTGGGTGATACAAACAATAAATATTATTATTATTATTATTACTGTGTTATTTAGAGAGGGTGTTCCTTCGAAGGTTAAAGTAAAATGCGAATATAAAATAATTCAAAAGTAGAGAGAAATGTGTATCATAACTTAAGAGAACGTAAAAATAGCGAGCAGTTTATCTTGTGCTTTTTGGGCAAGCAACGAAAATGCGATTTTTAGGAACTGTGTTTTCAACGGTGCTTTTTGGGTGACTGACAACAATGCAATTTTTAGGAATAAGCCTTTTGGGTTTCTCAAAAATGCATCTTTTAGGGAATCTGTTTTCAACGCTGTTTTTTGGGTAACTGGCACAATGGAAGACTCTCTGAGGGCTCGAAATGTGGTCAGGTAAATTGCGAAACGACATTTGACTGTTGTCTTGAAACGGCGTCGGTTCTAATGGGTTTCTAAGAAAACTGTGAAAGACGAAAATTTTCGGTCTTTAACAGGCCCACTCGGAGATCATTATTTTTTTGAAGCTTGTAATCTCACAATAGTAACAAATTTCGCACGAACATGCTCATTATTTTTTCTTCTAAGTGTCGAATTCTAGATCGATCAGATTAGGAGTTCAGAAAATATAGAAAAAAAAGAGAATTCAAAATGGGAATGATACATCCGCGATATTTGAGTCCAAAATCTACCCTGCATGAAAAGTTCAAGTCTGTAGCTCTTTCCGTTCGTTAGTTAGAAACCTAACGGAAGCTCACGAAATTTTTGAAAAATCTTCTAATTATATGATCTTCACGATTTTGTATTAGACCTTCTGTACTTATTTTAGATCTAAATGCTAAATCAAAACTCGATCATGGGACTATTGCTATGGTTTCGCTGTTCCGCTCACAAAATTTTACACGAAAATATTTCGTTATAATTTTCCTTCTAAAACTCAAATTTCAGCTCAATCAGATTTGTAATATAGGTTGGAAAATATTAATGAGAATAAGATGATAATTCAAATGCAAATAACTGCCAAGTTATTAATTGATTTTGCTCAGTTATGAACTCAATATTGAGACATTTAGCTCCCATCTACTCTGATAGTTTCAAATAAATCTCTATCTTTTTTCATTCGAAATTTAAAATGTTCAAGGGACGCTCAATGCTGATTCGCTCACAATTTTTTTAACTTCTAATTACACTATTCTCATGAAAATTCGCACACTACTACTACCTAATTTCATTTTAATCTCGGAGAATAATACTGTTGGTCAAGCATGTCTTGTTTCGACATATGCTGAAGGCAATTTTTTCTACGTCGTACAAAGTGAATATTTGCTGCACTATTTAGAGTGCACTGGTGCAAAAATTAATTTATATTTTGGATTTATGTTTTTCTGTATGATATTAGGAGTACAAATAAGTTTCCGCTGTTTTATTGTAGATGGCGCGGCACGGAGTTTCGGTTAGCTTTCGCAGATGATAACCGGCTTAAAAAATAGTTTGGACATTCAAGAACAACATAACATATTAATATCATTGATTTTATATTGGTGAAATATAATTTTTATTAGTTGAAAATGTCAAAATTTGAGCCAAGTAAGCGTCATTTGCGGGAAATATTAGTGTACTTCTTTAATTTAGAGAAATCTGCTGCTGAGGCGCATCAATTGCTCGTAGAAGCATATGGTGAGGGTGCTTTGATTGAGAGAACGTGTCGAGAGTGGTTTCTAAAGTTTAAAAACGGTGATTTCGACGTAGAAGACAAAGATCGCAGTGGAAGGCCAAAAATTTACGAGGAATTGGGGAAATTATTGGAGGAAGATTCATCTCAAACACAAAAAGAACTTGCTCTAACATTAGAAGTCACTCAGCAAGCTTTCTTTTATAATAAATATTTAATTTGTGTTAAAAAACGGCGGAAACTTATTTGTACTCCTAATAGTATTTAATTCGATGAAGAATAGTGTACGAGTATCATCTTTGTAAAGAAGTATTTACATTTTACTATAAAAAACCGCACGAACTTGGGTACCTGATGAATCTACAGTTACTTTGTCAAAGCATTTTGTTATATTATTAGTTTCATTCTTCATCTGCGCAAGTCAAGATGTCATCAGGTTGTTCTATACTTTGCGCGTCCACCTTATAACCTTGACCTTGCACGATTTGTTTTGTTATTCAGGAAAGTTTCCATTCGCAATTGCAAAATCATGATTACAACTTCTAACTCAAAATTCACAGCAGTTGTAACCTGAATTGAAGTGAATTATATTCCTTATTTTCATAAATTTAACGGAACACTCTCTAATTTTCATGCGTGCCTCGCTCTGACTTTCAATGAATAAAAACTCAGTTACATTCTTATCGGATAAAATAATATACATACCCAGTTGTTCATGAAAGTTATGCTACTAGGCAACATATCAAACTCAACTTCAGCAGGTAATTCTTCCATTCTTTATGCTTAAAACCAACACAAAACAAATACTGGGTTTACACTATGCTATGCACTATTGATTTTCACGCAATAAGTACAAGGACGACATCAATATCTTGTTATTTAAGTCCTATTCTTTCAACTTTGAATTCAGCGCCAATTTAATTTCGTACTTACGCGGACGGAACAAAAATAAAGACATAAAATTACTTCACGCATTTGATGATATAGCAACAGAACTGTATAGATATTTTGTTTTTATTGTTTGTCTTTAACTGGAGATAAGAATGAAATGGAGATAAGACAGTTTGAATTGAGATTATTTAGGTCGTTTGTTCGATCAAAAGATGCCGATATAAGAGTTCTTCACTAATGTCACACAATAAATTATTGTAATGACTTAAGGCAGTACATTTTCTCTGATACTCACGGATAGTTTCAATATTTCACAATACGGAAATTGAGTCAACAAAGTTTCGATCCACGGAAGCGCTGACGGGCATCTGTCAAGTCGAGCAACCATCACAGCCTGCTTTTCGATCACGCTTAACCCTTTAAGCGAGGGTGGGGGCGGGAAAAAAAGGAATTGTTTGTTATGAAGTGGTTTTTCGGATATTTCAACGAATCTGACAAGGAAACCACTTTGAAAGTGGTGATATGAATTCACCTTTTGATAAATTTTAATTTTTTTCATAATTTTTATTTTCTTACTATTTTGTTCCCTCCGCTTTGGAATTCCATTTTTATGGAATATATTTATGATTGAGTTTGAAACTTTTCCTTTTTCCGTGTAGTTAGACAGGGTGTATTCTGGGCTGTATTTTGGTATTGTAGGCAGGGTGCAAATATGAAATTCTAATTTGATTTTTTTTTAATATATTGAAATGAAGTATTTCTAAATATGAAATCTGTGAACTAAACTATCATATTTTTATTGTCTAAGATCTTAAATTTACCTGCAAATCGGGTGATATAGAAATAAATTTTATGTTGAAATTTTACATTTCTAACGTAGACACTCTTGTTTCCTTAATTCATTAAATTTTTCAATTTTTTGGAAAATTTACATAGCCTTGATGAGTCGGATGTGATTAGCTTGCTTATTGTCAATATTTTTACTCAATTCAACATAGGTTTCATGATAATAATCAATTTTTGAAGGGTTTCCCTTCGCAGCCTTTACAATTAAATTTTAAATTGTTCAACATAATGCATTTGTTCAAATTTACTTTGAACAAAGAATTTTCAATTCACTATGCAGGTACATAACAATTACGTACCCAGAGTTCAATAGTGGAGGCCGTTCAAATATGTCTCATTTAATTCCTAGAAGCCTAAAACGGACCTAAACTCCAGTTAGGAAACGAAAATATTTGTCCCTTAGATTTTTCCTAGAAACTTATTAGAACCGCTTTAGCCGCTTAAAGACAACAACAGTCGAATGTCGTATCGGAATCTACCCGGCTACCCTTTCGAGTCCAAATCCACTCTCTCATTGGGCCAGTTAATCAGAAAGGGAATGTTGAACACGTTCCCTCGGCCAGACGGTCACGCGATACTCACCTTGTATAAACAATTAGTTAAGAAAGTTCATTTGAAGCTATTCCCTCGACCAAACGGTCACGCAACATACTCTAAAAGCTTACTTTCTCTTAACTTATGAAACACATTCATCTCTACGCTTGAATTATTTTATATTCGCATTTTCCACTTAAACTTCCAAGGAATTCTCTCTCTCAGTTACCCATAACGCATTGAAGGCCTGTTGGTGAATTTTTTATCTACATTAGTTGTTTGTAATTAGATATTAAATTGTGAAAAGTGAAGTCTAAGGTGAAACCAATAAAATTAAATCTGTGTCGTGAACAACAAATGAAAAAACTCAAAGAAGAACTATTCCACGATCAAGATAGTGTTTTAACCGCATTTAGTGTTAAAACCACCGAAATAGCTCACTCACTTTGGGTAAATAATTCAAATCTGTAAACTTGTGTTATATGTATTTTAGTTAATAAAGCTTTAAAGTCTAATATACATCCCTCTTTCAGCCCCATTTGAAGTATGCTCAACCAAGAATTTGCATACTAATTGGTTAACGTTTAATCAATTAATTCCGAAGAAATCATGCACATGCACATGTTTCGAAGCTTATTGGCTGTACTGTTGAAAATATTATTTTTTCTTATCGAAATTACTTTTATCTACAGTAGATTCAATCATGCCACTAAGGATCGATTAATCGAATGATGTAAGAAATCTAAACAACAATTTATTCAGTCACGTTATAGTTACATATTAAAATATCAATATTTCTGTTGAAACGATTCATCAGTTTTTAGTTGTATAAACATAATTAGATAATAAAACACTTTTTCAATTTATAATAATTCGTTTGTAAGAAAGTAAAAAACCTAAAAAAGCCGGAATGATGATAATATAACCTCTGCTCATTTCACTGAAGCCCTTGGACGTCAGTTACCATTGCTCAATATTTTCATAAAGTTATTATTTTCCTGTTCCTCTAATTGACAACAAATGGATATGGTTTGTTTTTTTCACTGTTTGTTGACTGGAATAACCAATGGAAATTGTAGATTTTAGACTCCTGTAAGTACGGTTCTTCTTATTCCAATATGGTAGAAGTTGGGGCTACTTCAAACACCATTTGCAGAAATACTGTCAAACCATCTGAAAATTAAATTTGGATTTTAGTGCGAGTGTTTAGTTGGAAAATTGGTAACAATCATCATTTAAATCGATAACTCGAATAATAAGTATATCTTGTTAGATTATTTCATGGATAAACAAAATATTGCGATACAACAGCAACGAACAATATTGTAGCTTAGTAGTGTCAGTGCAAAGTTTCACATTAAAGAGACAAATTACACCTGCCTAATAAAATTTGAGAAAAAAGATGTCAGTTGAAATGATGAAAATCGAAAAATTGTCATAATCAACTATCTGTATCTGAAGGACTTGAAAGAGAAGCAGATTTACGAAGATGCTTCATACCGTTGGTGATTGATGCAAATTGTACTGTGAAAAAATGAATTGCAAGCTTCAAAAGAGAGGAATTTTTCATTTAAAATATCGACGGATTCGGAAAGCCTGTGTTGGTCCTCAAAAATATCAATGCAGTTCACGACATAACATTTGCAGACCGTCAAATTGGGCTAAATCAAATATCCGTGGCGAAGCTTCTATGCAAACTGTTAGAAATTTAAGTGGATATGTCGCGACATCTGAGCAATATTGTTTTCCATTTGTGAATGTCAAGGTTCAACCTTTCTGATAAATTCATAACTGTAGAAAAATATCCATCAGTTTTTTATTTATAGTATCGAAAATGACAATTTTTAAATGGCTCCCCCCTTAGAAGCAACGAGTTCTATTCGTGCTCGGTTTCAAAGAGATACAGGCATCAATAAAGAATAAATTGAATTTGAATATCAAAACAGATTTAATCTGTTAGTCTTCTACAATTTTAATTTCGAAAAAAATTTCATTCAAAAAACTTTTAGAATTGAATTAATGTCTACAATAAGCACCGCTTACATTTAATAGACGTTTATAATCAAAACTCAATATATAATGTCAAATGGAATAACCCAAAAGATATAAAAAAGGTCATTAAAATCAATAAATAAATATTTAAAGGAGACAAAATTTTGTTTCTGATCTTACCTTTAAGAACACCAATTGCCTTTTAAAAACATGAACACAACTTAAGGACTTCTCAAAGAATATAATTTATTTGAAATATTTAATATATTTAAATATTCGAATAAGTTAATTCAGAAATCTCTCAAAAATGCACCACATCTTCAAAAAACAAATATAATTCTAGGCAATCCCTTCATCGGTGCTAAATAATATTCCAAATATCAAAATCAAATAACTATCACTATATCTCACTTACACGTGTTAAGGATGAATGCTTCAAACAGACTAACTTTAAAATTCAAGATGGTCTATTTTCTAACAAAATCACAGGACAGTGTAAGGTATTTTTGAGGTTTTATTTAAAATCATTGACATTCCATAATGAGATTTATTGAAGCCTAAATGTAATTACATATTATATATAAAATAAAATAGAAAAAGGTTTTTTACTTGATAGAAGAAGAATATATTTTTTTAAAATTAAAATTGTAGAAGACTAACAGCTTAAATCTGTTTTGATATTCAAATTTTGTTATATTTCTTTTATCAAGTAAAAAGCCTTTTTCTATTTTACGATTCATTTTACTCAAACCACATATTTTCACAAAAATTATCAGCTCATAATAGTATACTTTATAGATTGGTTAACATACCTATGACAAAAAAAATTTTTGACAAAGAATATAATACCATTAAACAAATATTTTTCAACAATGATTTTAATCTATTAATTATAGATAATTTAATCAATGAAATAAATTACAAGCAAGCAATATCACTTCTAGAGCCGAAATTTCAAAATCCAAACGAAACAAAATTTATTTAATTAGCTTATATTGGCCAAAAAACCGAAAACATTGGTAGATATTTAAAGCAAAAAGAAAATTAAGACATCTCCCTTGGAACCATTAATTCATTAGGCAGTTGGATAAAACATAATAAAGACGTCATTCCTAAAAACAAAAAATCAGGAGTTTCAAGTGATTGTCCTAAGTAGATGTGGGACAGACAGGCTGTTCACTCCAAACAAGGATACGAGAACATGAAAAATGAATTAATAGTAAACCAAATTCAACTCTAACCATTTGTTAGAGACAGGTCATAATTTTAATCCGAACTATGAAATATTACATATGAAAATCAAGTCATAAACTAAATATGTTACAAACTTTAGAGATCAATACATATAACTAAAGAAAAATTTGATTGAATGATCATATACATTTAAATAGATCCCCTCTTCTTAACTTTGTAAACCATCTCTTGTAACTCCTTTATTTTCTGTACCAGAGCTGTGTATTTAAGGTCCTTTTTTGCATTGTATACCTCAGTTTTAATACTTACCTGATGAAGTCATGGTATGACGAAACAATAATCGTGAAGATCAATAAAATAGCGGAAGTAATATTTGTTTTTTTATATTAAAGTAATATCAATGAAAATAGTAATTTTGAAAACATAATATTATAAAATTTTGTTCGTTATGCAAATTGTAGTATTTATCTTGATCTTACCCATGAACGGAGTCTTTACTTGATAGTGGACGAATGGGACATAGAACACCATGCCTCCTAGTATGAACAAAGCTGCATAAAGGTACTCGATTGTAGGGTTGTCGATGATTGGTGCTATTATCAGGTATATGGAGATCACAAGTACAAAAGATGGAATGATGATTGGTACCTAAAAAAATACAGATATAGACAATTTCGGAGAATGGGGATAAAGAGATTCACCGGTTGAAATATTCCTGTGTAAAATTTTTTTGGCAAAGACGATCTTGGATTACATATGCATTCAAATTTATTACTTGTCATTTCTACTCTGTGACATCATTTAAATATTAAAATGTATTTTCTGTTATGTATACTTTACGACATAAACGTATGTATTTCACGTTCCATTAGTAATTTGTTTTAAAATAAACTGCTGCACAAAAATTGATCACAAATTCTTCATCTGTTTCAAACGATATCTTGTGTTATTTACCAGATGTTGATAGTGTACAGCGTGGAAACCACTTAAGGAATAAAATTATTTGTGTCTCCGTTAGAAAATTATAAAAAACACTGGGACACGTCAACTTTCGAATTCAATAGTGCGCTTTATGAACATAAATTTAAATACACAGGGTCATTCGCGCAAGTCAAGCATTGTCCGTCCTCTTTATTTTAAATGGAAAAATTGTACTTGTACTTGAAGGGTATATCTATATAGTTTTCCAAGGAGGTTTTATAACTGCGAGTCACCTTGCATAAACATATAAATTAGAATTCTTGTATTGCCAAGCCTACAACGGAATTTTGCATATGTCGCAAACTGAAGAACTGAAGACTTTGGATTTGAAACCTAAAATAAATCATTGGATATAGACTGCGTAGCTTAGACCCATTATTACGCATGCCTCTCTAGTCTGGTATACTGAGAGCAAAGCTGGAAAAGAGACAAGCTTGCAGAGGCCGTACAAACTTCGAAGGCTTGTTTTCAGGCATCACAGGACCGAAATATACTCGTACAATTCCCACAGTGATAATATAGCTTTCATTGGGTCTTACCTCGCTGCACAAATATGAGAAAAAGGAAGGTCTGATGATCATTTTGAAATCACTCAAATCTGAACTTCTCTGGTTCCCGAAAAATTCTATGTCAGGTGAGTATGCCTTTAACTATGGAGTGATCATAAGTGACCGCCAAGGAGGCATAGAAGAGTTAAGGTCATCTTCGGAAAAACCATCTCATCTGGTATACTGTTGGGTCCCTAAGGATGCAAGGACCAGGCATAGGCATGTATGGTCCCGAGGATAAGGTCATAACAATGCTAGCGTTGCGCTGTTCATCAACTGAATGGTACTTTTCTGTATGGAATTTAAGAGATAAAGAAAATGATGTGGAGCAATACCCCAGCAGCAATCGGATTTGAGTCTTGTACGTCATCAACAATTGGTTAGGAGAAGAAACTTTCTAGTTCTCTACAGAAAACCCAGCCTCCGACTTGCTGATTTCGGGATGTTAACAACAGGGTCCCAAAATTAATAAAAGAATTGTTTATTTATGAGATATTCTTTGTGGTAATACTTTATTGAAGACCTTCAGAAAGTTAGAAAACTAAACAAACACTTCTTTGTGAAGTTGGAAGCTCTCACCTTATAGGGTCTAGGATAATTAGGCTTGGTGTACCGCATTAAAATTAGCGCCACCATACACCCTCCATAGAAAATCCAGGCTGTGAAACTGAAGAAATCTATTAGGGAGTCAATGGTTCCATACATAACCATTGCTCCAGCAATCAGCGTCTAAAAATAACAAAATCAATTCACATTAAAGATGAAAACCAGAATCGACAGACCTGAAAAATAAGACCTGGCACTGGAGTGTATCGCTTGATATGGACGTAGGATAGTATATCCATAAGATGGCCTTCTCTACTGGCAGCAAAACAGAGCCTTCCAGCAGCGAAGAGAGTACCATTCGCAGCACCGAAAGTGGAGATGGTAACCGACAGAGGCATTAACCAGGCCAAGATTCCAAGGACTCTGTTGCCAAAGGTTACAGCTACAGCTTCGGTGGTCATCATTTCCAAAGGAGACATCACGGTCAGATAAGAAACGTTGATGAGGGCGTAGCATACTGTCACTAGAGGGATTCCTATAACAATACTCCGAGGAAGATTTCTGGAAAACAAATAGACACTCAAAATTGCATGACCACTTACAATAATCCAGTTTCCAAAAAATATTTGCATTTCGTTATTAATTCAATTTACCTTAGCCACGCTTTGGGCGACAATTTATTGTGGAAATTATATTTATAAATATTCATAATGGGGCTTTAGAAAATATGCATCTCAAACTATTTAGCGGGTTCATTGAGTTCACAAAAATAGATATTTGTAATCCTTATAAAGATTTCACCCAAACATCCCTATAAAAAATACAATGCAAATAATTAAAACAAGTTGTAGAAATTACTCTGTTTTACTACCAATAAATTGATTCCACTTTATTAATTTGCTTAGCTTAACAGAATATTCGTTTTTCTGATGGCTCGCAGTCTTAATGAATTCCTTCCTCGGAGCTTACCTTGAAGGGTTTTTTATTTCTTCTGTCACATAATTGAGATTATTCCAACCATCATAGGCCCATAATCCGGTATAAAATGCAGTTGCAATATTGCCGAACGAATACTTAGTGCCCTTGAAAGGTACCTGTAAATGTTGAGTATTGCCTGCAAAAAATCAGATCAAAACATCGAATATCGGAACTGAGTGACACTAACTCACCTTCGAATATCTTATATACTCCTCCCAAAATCACAACAGCAACTGCAACCAGTTTTGCAGCTGTAAAAATATTTTGCACACTCGTGGCAAGATTAACACTATAACAGTTTATATACAAGATGACAACTGAAATGAAGAAATAATTATCAGTTTATTCGAATAATAACAAAAGACTGTATTCAAATCTGATGAACTAATTTATTGATAAAATGACCTATCTCTTCTTTAGTGTAAAATAAACGCAGACTCTATGCTATACAGTTCATTAACAAGATTAAAATTACACTTGAACGTCATAGGAATATAACATTAATAACACTTAACGACAAAACAGTAACTGAGTTTCTGAACTTCTCGGTCTTTATACTTCATCTCTAACTCTCGTCTTAAACGTTCGCTCTATCAACTCTCTATTCGCAAACTGAACTGTCTGTCAACTGTCTTCTTAATGAACTGCCGCGAACTTCCTTCTTTGCCAACTGTTTCTTTCTAACTCACTGCCCCCTTCTGATTGCCTGCTTTCTAACTGGCCTAAAAGTGGCCGCTTTGTCGGTGGATATATCAATCAGGGCGAGAAATATAACATAGAGGATAAATCTCAAGACGCCACATATCCCAATATCTTCTTTTGGAAACTGCTGATGTTTTTTGGTTCAGCAATGAATCTCTACTCTTGATACCCACAACACTTTGTAAGATAACACGTTCCAATTCGAAAAATATTGAAGCCGCATTACTAGGGACCGAAAGTGCTTTGGATCTAGCCGCTACGAGACAGCGGGTATTTCAAGAATTGACCAGCCCATGCATTATATAACCCTTCGCTAAAGTAACTCATACACGTGAAGATCCATCTATAAATCATTCACATTATGTACAGAGTAGAACTTTAATTTCTAGGCTCAAGAAATTAAATTTATGCATCTATTTTATATTGTTCACATTTGTGTCATTTTCTGCCTAAACTATACCTTTTGAAGATGAGATGTTACTTTTTAAGAGTTTCTTCAAAATTTAAACCTGGTGAAATAACAGTATCTGCAAGACAATTGTTGTATATCAATAAACTTGTGAAAGTTACTCTTCATTGACTTATTTCATTAAAATTAATTTGGATCCTGTAAGAATCAACCCAACAACGATCAAACGTTGACAAAATTGCTACTAGGAGTTCGTGCGGTTTTTGTCGAAAATTTAAGTTTTATTGTGGTGCATTGGTGTGAGACGAAAGACAAATAAAGAAAGAAAGTTACATCAGATACAAAATCGTGGTGTGGAATAATAAAAAAAGGAAGATCTCTTCCCCCAGGAGAATCATCTTCGCTAATTTCACTAATTTACCCATGGCCAGCAGGGCTACCATCTTCACAACAATCTCCGGTGGTTCACACTCGATAACAAACGCCTCCACTGCATATTTTCCGAAGCTCAGGCAGATGATCGCCATCTGGGACGGCTTTAGCACCAGGGTACTAGCCCAGGAGAAAAGGAAGGCTGGAGGGGCTCCAAAGGCGTCCATGAAGTAGGCGTATTCTGCGCCGGAGGAGGTGTTCATGGTTCCAAGTTCCGCGTAGGCTAGGGCACCTGAAAAAAATATGTAATCACCTGTAGAAATTTGAATATTAAAACAAATTGAAATATGTTTATCTTCTACAATTTTAATTTCAAAAAAATTTTTTATTCATAAAACTTTTAGAATTAAATTAATGTCTAAAACAAGCACCGCTTACATTTAATAGACGTATATAATCAAAACTCAATATATAATGTCAAATGGAATAAATAAACCAACAGATATACGAAGGTCATTAAAATTAATAAATAAATATTTGAAGGAGACAAAATTTTGTTTCTGGTCTTACCTTTAAGAACACTAATTGCCTTTTAAAAACATTTTATTGAAATTAAAATTGTAGAAGATAAACATATTTCAATTTGTTTTAATATTCAAATTTTGATATATTTCTTCTATCAAGTAAAAGGCCTCTCTATTTTATTTTATATATAATATATAATTATATTTTGGCTTCAATAAATCTCATTATGGATGTCAATGGAATTTAAATAAGCCTTAAAAATAACTCACGCTGTTCTTTGATTTTGTTAGAACATAGATCAATCTTGAATTATAAAGTTGATCTGTGTTTCGAAGCATTAGTCCTTTACACGTGGTGAGGTTTTGATATAGGTTAGTTTTTTGATTTTGATATTCGGAATATTATTCAGGCCTGAAGAAGGAATTGCTTAGAATTATGTTTGTTTGTTTTTTGAAGATATAGTGCATGTTTTTAGAGATTTCTGAATTAACTTATTCGAATATTTAAATATATTAAATATTTCAAATAAATTATATTCTTTGAAAAGTCCTTTAAGTGTGTTCATGTTTTTAAAAGGCAATTGGTGTTCTTAAAGGTAAGACCAGAAGCAAAATTTTGTCTCCTTTAAATATTTATTTATTAATTTTAATGATTTTCGTATATCTGTTGGTTTATTTAATCCATTCGACATTATATATTGAGTTTTGATTATATACGTCTATTAAATGTAAGCGGTGCTTGTTTTAGACATTAATTTAATTCTAAAAGTTTTTTGAATAAAAAATTTTTTTGAAATTAAAATTGTAGAAGATAAACATATTTCAATTTGTTTTAATATTCAAATTTTGTTATATTTCTTCTATCAAGTAAAAGGCCTTTCTATTTTACCTGTAGAAATGATAAAGGGCTATTTTACATCGTCAGATAGGTTTTTCAATCTGACACACTGATGATGCCACGAATAAAAATAAAAAATAATTTTGTTAGAAAGAACTACCCGTCAAAAGATAGCTGCAAAAATTTGCTGATGAACAACTGATGCTTCATTCAAAAATCACAGTGGTTTTAGTGAACCAACTTATGTGATTCTCAAAATAAAGACATGAAAGAATTTCGTGTGTTGATAAAGCATTGCTTCTTGATGGAGAAAAAACAACAAAGAATCGAAGGATTGGTTTGATTAGTATTATCTAGACTCTGCATCAGAAAAATTTAGTATTATTAACTGGTTTGCTGAATTTAAACGTGGTCGTACGAACACCGATAATGCACCTTGCTTTAGTAGCTCAAGGTGTTTGTTTCGAAAAGCATCAAAACAGTCCTTGAAATTGTTTTTGCAAACCGTAAAGTGAAGGAACAGGAGATTATTGTCATTATTATTATTATTTATTTTCTTTTTCCACATAGTGGAACTATGGTCTTGCTTTTTGGAAAGTACCGGGTGTACACCGTATACCTGAGGTATTTCCCTCTTGAATGCCGTTATGCTGATATGTCTATAGCACTTCCCGTACTATACACAACGGCTTTCTGGAGAGTCAACAGGTTGTGGTTTCCGGGAAGTTGTTTAATTGCTTCGCAGGTGCTGTGCGATATGAGTCCTGTTGGTCCGATGACTACTGGAATCACTACAGCCTTCATGTTCCATAGACGTTGGATCTCAGTTTGTAGATCTTTATACTTCAATTTATAATACTTCTGATGCCAATTCACAATAATAATGTTATCTACTTCTTCAGGTTATGGATTTGTATTCTTGAAGAGTAATTTATTTTAAACAGAGCGACGTGGTCTGGACTCTGGAGTATTTTATACCGAATGACGTCTTGCGTGCCACTTCCCTTTATAGTTTTCACGTGAAATTGAACTCTAAATCTCACTATCATTTGTCAAAATTCTTGAAAATTGGTGTTTTTTTTTATTGAACAAAATTAAAACTATTTCCTGGTCTGAAAAAAATCTGAAAAAATTAGCCAAATTTTTCATCTAACTTTTGGTACTAGTTTCATAATAATCGGGACAGTGAAGGTCTTGCTTTTTGCCCGTAAAGTATTCCAAACGTTCAAAGTCTACAAGGTTTTAGCTTCTAACTTGAAAATTACTTAAAATTACCTATGAAATTTATTACATTTTTTTAGCTTATATGCTATCACAACTTTTATTTTTTTATTTATTTCATTGATTAGAAATACTTTTGACTTCGGGTTTAAATTCCAAAATAACGGACATTTGGAAAAAACTATAGCAACAAGCGCGCAGAAAGGTGAACTTTCACTGAGACAATGCATATGTCATTGGCTACGATGGCAAAATTACACTGTAAATTGCTTTCGCACCCCTTGTCCAGAGTTGGATTCCAATAATTTCTACTTGTTCGAAGAACTAAAAACATTTTCGCCAGAAAGAGATTTGGCTCGAATGAGGAGGTGATCGTCGAAACTATTTCCAGGACTGCATATATCCATCTTGACTCAATTTGCAAATAAATTTTCCAATAAATGTAACCCCGACAATGGATTCTTTTGACCAACTGTCCTACGTATACCAAAATACAAATCTTATTAGCGAGACTTTTCCAGGTGAGACAAAGGAAATAGAGGAAAATGGAGCAAGCTTATTGTGAACATGACATGAATTATTCAAGGAAATATCGATGAGAAGATGAAAACGGAGTAAGAGGGATTTTTTCAGAGGGCAATAACTTCGTGGCAATTGATTTTCAATAAAAGTAATTGGATGAATGCAGACTTTTTGTTTTATTCCATGAGTATAAAAAGAATTAGTCGCATTAATGATATATTTCTTTTTCACAAATTAACAACTGATTTTCCTCAAGTCACATTCATAAATTACACTTTGTTGAGAAAGTGAAACCTTTGTCACTACAGCAAACTAGCTACTTGTTTGTTATGTTACTAAATCTATTGGAAGTACAAACTAATTTGAATATCCAAACAGATTTTTCCTGTGAGCCTTCCATAACCTTTAATTTCTAAAAAATTTTATTCAATGACTTTTAGAATTAAATTAATGTCTTATTAGCACTGCTTGAATTTAGTAGACATATAAAATCAAAACTCATTATATAATATCAAATGGAATAAATAAGACTAACGAAATCTAAATTATCAATTAGAATTACTGAATAAATACTTGAAGGAGACAAAATTTTGTTTCTGATCTTATATCGGGTGTTTTTTTTAGAGTGATAGAACTTTCCATAGGAATAGGGATAAGTATTGTCCGTCGGTAGCTACTACTTTTTCCCATATTTCTGCCGAATTACGGATCCCGTTGGCTCTTGGTCCTCTACGCATGCATCGTTCCATGTTTTGACGTCATTGTAATTGGAGAAGAACTGGTCAGCCAGGCCATGTTGAATCCATCGAAACAGAAACAGGCGCCGCAACATGTGGCTGCGTATTGTCGTGTCTGTCGGCGTATTGCGGTCATTTTTCTCGCGATGCTCGGCTCTAACACTACAATTTTCTTCGGTAGACCTCGCCTGTGATCCTTTCGTCCAATTTAGCAGCTGAAAGTGCACCACAACCAGCTTGTCCCACCAAATACTCAGCATGATCTTCTTCGTCCATGAATATTCGGCTGGACAGTTGATGATGAGGTTTTTATACATTATTTTGAGATTATCATAATGGACCCACTTTTCATCGCTAGTCACAATTTGATGCAAAAACCCTTTATTTTTGGCGTTGGAGCAGTTGTTCATACGTGAAAAACTGCGTTCGATGCCTCTTGGCTTGATTCATACGGCACCCATTTTGTATCATTCACATTGCTTCTAATCGATGGCAAATGGCTGTTTGAGCGACTCCAAAGTGTCTCAGCGAGATCCTCTCACGGATTTTCATCGAGGCTTGCCTCTAATTCTGTATCCATAAAGTTTGGTTGCGTGCTACTTCTTACAAATCAAAATTGCCATTTTTAAACTAGGCGAAGCACTTCTGACATGTTCGAGCATCTAGAGCAGAGTCATCATAAACATCCATTAAAATACGATGACTTTCAGAGGTCTTTTTGTCTTATTGAAGTAATGAAGCAAAAGTCCTCGCAGAAGCACATTATTCAGTGGAAAAGTTGACGTTTTCAGAGCACATACATTCTGTCAAGAAAGTACCGGGAATTATCGATTTAAATCTGGCGGGGCAATGAGGCAAGTAAAAATTTTTTTTCCTAGGTTGGTACCACTGTCCTTAATTACTATGCCAAGCTTGAGCGGGATCTGTCAACTAGTGTGTTTGCAACAGCTGATTAAGTCAGTCGATGTCAGAGTGCGTGCCGATTTTTACTATGGGTGATTACGTTGAGCAAAGAATTTGTTTAAAGTTTTGTGTTGCAAATGAATTTTCGTGTGCCGATGCATTGAAAATGTTGCAAAAGGCCTTTGGTGATAATGCTCTATCGAAAACTCGTGCATATCAGTGGTACAGAGCCTTCAAGGACGGTCGTGAAGTGGTCGCCCATCGACGGCTTCGATCGAAGATAACGTCGATAAAATTAAGGAAAGGGTGCTGGAAAACCGTCGTACCAGCTTGAGAGAGATAGCACATGATCTTAAGATATCCCACGAGTCCGCACGTACGATTTTGATTGATATTTTGGGCATGAGAAAGGTGGCCGCACGACTCGTAGCGAAAGACCTGAATTTTCTTCAAAAACGTCATCGCGAACAGGTTGCTTCAGACATGCTGGATCGCTGTAATTCCGATTCTACATTCATGGAACGCATTATAACTGGTGATGAGACCTGGGTCTACGAGTACGATATGCAAACAAGCCAGCAATCATCGGAATGGGTGGCAAAAAATGAGCCGAAACCGAAAAAACCACGCCGAAGCCGCTCGAAAATGAAGGTGATGCTCATTGTTTTCTTCGATATCCGTGGCGTGGTGCACTACGAATTCGTTCCAGAGGGTCAGACGGTAAACAAGGAGTATTACCTAGGCGTTATGAAACGTTTGCGTGAGCGTATCCGTAAGAAGCGGCCAAATTTGTGGGCGAACAACTCATGGATTTTGCATGACGATAACGCGCCTTCTCACCGAGCTACGATTGTGGCTGACTTTCTCGCCAAAAACTCAACAAACGTGCTTCAGCAACCACCGTATTCGCCGGATTTGGCTCCCTGCGACTTTTTCCTCTTCCCAAAACTAAAATTGCCCCTTCGTGGCACCCGTTTTGAGTCGATTGAAGCCATAAAACAAAATTCGGCGCGAGAGCTAAAGTCCATCCCGGAAAGCGCCTATAAAAAATGTTTCGATAATTGGAAGTGCCGTTGGCATAGATGTATTGGAGCAAATGGAGCCTATTCTGAAGGCGACCCAATAAATTTTGACGATTAAATGTAAAAATGCTGTTTTAATTGAAAATTCCCGGTACTTTCTTGACAGAGTAGTATATTGTTTACATTTTAGCGGAATAACGGATACTGAAAAGAAAACCTAATGATGACATTTCAAAATGATATGTTGCAAGATGAAAAAATGGAATAATTAACTAGTAGCGACATCTTTTATCAGAACCACCAGAAATGATTTTTACTCCAAATAGGTTTAAAGACGTTGCAGGTTCGTTGTTGTAAATGTATACAACTAAGGGGAGAAGATGATAATGATAAAATATTTCCACTTTCGAATTTTGTTTGTGTTTGAAGTAGGATAAGAATTTCTCATTCTCGTTTTCCCAAACAAACTACATATTCCGCAAAGATCTATCTCAAATCCCCCATCATATTCGAACCTAATACCATCTAATGATTCAGGGGTATCCTAAACGGTTCTTATCTCTCCACCGGGACATATTCCATATTATCCGCAGGAAACAGTGGAATGAATTTTCTCAGAACCTCAAAGTAATAACGCTGAATTGCGAGAGATTCATCTTGGCGAGCCCTGAAAATTTCATTATATCGATTAAAGCGACCGAGAGAAATATCGACAGAGTTTCTGAGCCACAATTAATGAGAAGAAACAACAGGGTTTACACGGATCGAGTAAAAGGTTCTTTTGTCTCGGGAATACTGAACAAGAAGAAAAGGAGAATCAAAATGAAATGTCAAGTGTACTGTCGATAACTTTGATGGGGGGATTTCAGACATCGAAGACTTGTGCAGATATTAGAATGCAATTGGTGTGGTCGAACACAGAAATACTGTATTTCTTCACACATGACAATGATGGATCAATCACAACGCAGTATATCACAGTTTGACTGAATAAATTGTGAACATTTAATAAAATATAGTGTTCTAATCTCCGAAGTGAGTATTCAATCTGTACATTAATGTTAAACATAGACTCTTCTGAAATTTGAATATCAAAACAGATTTAATCTGTTAGTCTTCTACAATTTTTATTTCAAAAAATTCATTCAAGAAACTTTAAGAATTAAATTAATGTCTTTATGAGCACTGATATAACTTTTTCCCTGAGCCAAAATGGCGGATCTATGATTGTTTCGGTCTTTACTTGACGGAAATTCATCTTGAAAATATGAATAAAAACAATATTCTAATTTCCGCTAATATTTTATTAACACTACGATCGTTACGTCATACCATGACTTCCTCAGGTGAGTATTACAAGATACTGAGTATATCATGAACAAGAAATTCATTTTATAGTACATAGATATAACAAAAATAGAAGAGAGGGTGAAGAGAGTTTTACAATTCTTTTGGGAAACTGAAAACTGGTTCAAAAAAAATTCAACAAAGGGGAGTTACTTAATTCTGTTGGGTTATTCAATATTTTTCTTTTATGATATCTATTAATTTCTAAAGTTTCTAACAAGGTCAATCTAAAACTTTTGTTTTCTGAGTGTAAAATTTCAAAGTTACTATTAAAACTATGTCCTGTGTCTAGAAGGTGCTCTGCGTAGGTTGAATTTCCCTTTTTGTTACAATAGCATTTTTCATGTTCTCTGAGTCTCGTCTGGAACGATCTTCCTGTCTGACCCACATATACAAAATGGCAAGTACCGCAAGTTCACTTATAAACACCTGATTTCTTGTTCTTAGATGTTTTATCTTTATTATTTTTTATTAGTTTTCCTAGGGAGTTATTCGTTTTACAAGAAATTCTAAAATTGTGATTCTTCTTTAAATATCTAGCTACCTTTTCTGTTTTTGGTCCCAAGTATGTCAACGAAATGTATTTACTTTCAATTGGATCATTATTTATGGAATATACTAATTTCAAAGCCAGCTTCAATTGTATTTTTGTGAAAAGATTCTCAATATTCTTTGTCAAAATTCTCACGTGACATGGGTATGTTGGCTAATCTATATAACATGCTATTGTATGCTGCTAATTTTTGTGAGTATGGGTGGTTTGATGTGAAGTGAATTGTGCTATCTGTATGGGCTGGTTTCCGGTATATTGAAAAAACGTGTTTTTATTAATTTTTGTGATAGTTAAGTCTAAAAAGTTTATACTATTGTTTTTTTCCATTCATAAGTGAATTGTATGGTTGGGGATAATTTGTTTACGAAAATCACAAACAAAGAAAATTGTCTATGAGTGCCATTGAATAAACAATTTTCTTTGTTTGTGGATTTCATAAACAAATTATCAAACCACCCATACTCACAAAAATTAGCAGCATACAATAGCATGTTAATAACATGCTATATAATATCTATATAACATGATGTTATATAGATTAGCCAACATACTCATGTCACGTGAGAATTTTGACAAAAAATAGGTATAACATTATCAAACAGATTGCGTTGAACAACGGTTTCAACGTCCCGATTATTGAGAATCTTTTCACAAAAATACAATTAAAGCTGGCTTTGAAATTAGTATATCCCATAAATAATGATCCAATCTAAAGTAAATACATTTCGTTGACATACTTGGGACAGAAAAGGTAGCTAGATATTTAAAGAAAAATCACAATTTAAGAAATTTCTTATAAAACGAATAACTCCCTAGGAAAACTAATAAAAAATAATAAAGATAAAACATCTAAGAACAAGAAATCAGGTGTTTATAAGTTAACTTGCGGTACTTGCCATTTTGTATATGTTGGTCAGACAGGAATATCGTTCCAGACGAGACTCAGGGAACATGAAAAATGCTATTGTAACAAAAAGGGAAATTCAACCTACGCAGAGCACCTTCTAGACACAGGACATAGTTTTAATAGTAACTTTGAAATTTTACACTCAGAAAACAAAAGTTTTAGGTTAAACTTGTTGGAAACTTTAGAAATTAATAGATATCATAAAAGAAAAATATTATTGAATAACCAAACAGAATTAAGTAACTCCCCTTTGTTGAATCTTTTTCGAACCATTTTTCAGTTTCCCAAAAGAATTGTAAAACTCTCTTCACCCCCTCTTCTATTTTTGTTATATCCATATACTTTAAAATGAAGTTATTGTTCATGGTATACTCAGTATCTTGTAATACTCACCTGAAGAAGTCATGGTACGACGTAACGATCGTAGTGTCAATAAAATATTAGCGGAAATTAGAATATTGTTTTTATTCATATTTTAGAATGCAATTGGTGTGGTCGAACACAGAAGTACTGTTTTTGAAAATCAAAACAGATTTAATCTGTTGTCTTCTACAATTTTAATTTCAAAAAATTCTTTGAAGAAACTTTGAGAATTAAATTAATGTCTTTATAAGCACTGCTCATATTTAATAGACGTCAAAATTTATCATACAATATCAAACGGAATTAAGAAAAACCAACGAACATGAACTGTCAATTAAAATTAAAATATAAATAAGCAAACATTTTTTGTTTCGTTCCAGGCATGCGTAATGAACTCTTCAGACAAACTTACGAAGCCCTGTTTGTTACAAAATGTTACAAAATGTATTGTTTTCCGATCCCATATGAATGAAAAATAACTCCTTCTCAAAAATATAAAACATAATTTCAAGAACTTCTCAAAAACTAATTTATTTGAAATATTCAATATATTTAAATAAATTACTTCAAAAAATCTCAAAACATGTAGCACATTCTCAAGAAATAATTAAAGTTACGATAAGATCAGCTCAACTTTACATATAAAAAATAATAAAATCAATTAAACAATGTATAGACTTACTCAGTGAATCTTAGGAATACACGATCCTCAACAGAAAATAAAAGTGAACACCTTTATATATCCAAGATACTTATGTTCCCAGTTCACAGAAAATCATACAAAGCTCATAAGGCACTCGGCCTCAGTTAAAACCGTTCAACACTGTATAATGAATTTCTTTATTTAAAAAACCTAATATAATTATATATTATATATAAAATAAAATAAGGAGGAACGGTTTTTTACTTGATAGAAGGATTATTACAAAATTTGAAAATCAAAACAGATTTAATCTGTTGTCTTCTACAATTTTAATTTCAAAAAATTCTTTGAAGAAACTTTAAGAATTAAATTAATGTCTTTATAAGCACTGCTCATATTTAATAGACGTCAAAATTCATCATACAATATCAAACGGAATTAAGAAAAACCAACGAACATAAACTGTCAATTAAAATTAAAATATAAATAAGCAAACATTTTTTGTTTCGTTCCAGGCATGCGTAATGAACTCTTCAGACACACTTACGAAGCCCTGTTTGTTACAAAATGTTACAAAATGTTTTGTTTTCCGATCCCATATGAATGAAAAATAACTCTTTCTCAAAAATATAAAACATAATTTCAAGAACTTCTCAAAAACTAATTTATTTGAAATATTCAATATATTTAAATAAATTACTTCAAAAAATCTCAAAACATGTAGCACATTCTCAAGAAATAATTAAAGTTACGATAAGATCAGCTCAACTTTAAATATAAAAAATAATAAAATCAATTAAACAATGTATAGACTTACTCAGTGAATCTTAGGAATACACGATCCTCAACAGAAATAAAAGTGAACACCTTTATATATCCAAGGTACTTATGTTCCAAGTTCACAGAAAATCATACAAAGCTCATTCTTATTTTATTTTATATATAATATATAATTATATTAGGTTTTTTAAATAAAGAAATTCATTATACAGTGTTGAACGGTTTTAACTGAGGCCAAGTGCCTTATGAGCTTTGTATGATTTTCTGTGAACTTGGAACATAAGTACCTTGGATATTCAAGAAACTTTAAGAATTAAATTAATGTCTTTATGAGCACTGATATAACTTTTTCTCTGAGCCCAAATGGCGGGTACAAAAAGTGTTATATTCCATGAGAGGAATCTGTCGTTAAAAGTAGTGACAACTCAAAGACTTTTTATGAATTAAAATTTACTCAACAGCTTACCTAGTAACGAAAGTAACCCACAAGCCATCCAAAGCACGAAACTCATCCCGATCGATCCAGTTCTTTCGAGCAGACCAGACGGGGAAACGAAAATTCCAGATCCTGAAACAAGAATAATTAAACTAATTGTAGGTATTCCTAAAGTGATTTCGGTCCGAATATCTATTTATCTTCATCCCTAATTTAATCAGCTGATATTATACGATTGCTTGCTATTCCCTTTTAGGAAAATATCGCAACTGTAAGTACGGAGTATCTCAACAAGAGCGGAAAATTTAAATTTGACGCCATTTTGCTTTTGAGCTGTTTGGATTATTCAATAGTGGGCACTAAGGCAGGAAATTCAAAATGAGCGAAATTCAAATTCAGAATTTTTTCTGGAAAGTCCTACAAAATATACAAAAAACCATATATTATGATACGTATTGTGATAAAGTATCACAATATGTACTACTCTGTCAAGAAAGTACCGGGAATTTTCAATTAAAACAACATTTTTACATTTAATCGTCAAAATCTTTGGGTCGCCTTCAAAATAGGCTCCATTTGCTCCAATACATCTGTGCCAACGGCACTTCCAATTATCGAAACATTTTTTATAGGCGCTTTCCCGGATGGACTTTAGCTCTCGCGCCGAATTTTGTTTTATGGCTTCAATCGACTCAAAACGGGTGCCACGAAGGGGCAATTTTAGTTTTGGGAAGAGGAAAAAGTCGCAGGGAGCCAAATCCGCCGAATACGGTGGTTGCTGAAGCACGTTTGTTGAGTTTTTGGCGAGAAAGTCAGTCACAATCGTAGCTCGGTGAGAAGGCGCGTTATCGTCATGCAAAATCCATGAGTTGTTCGCCCACAAATTTGGCTGCTTCTTACGGATACGCTCACGCAAACGTTTCATAACGCCTAGGTAATACTCCTAGTTTACCGTCTGACTCTCTGGAACGAATTCGTAGTGCACCACGCCATGGATATCGAAGAAAACAATGAGCATCACCTTCATTTTCGAGCGGCTTTGGCGTGGTTTTTTCGGTTTCGGCTCATTTTTTGCCACCCATTCCGATGATTGCTGGCTTGTTTGCATATCGTACTCGTAGACCCAGGTCTCATCACCAGTTATAATGCGTTCCATGAATGTAGAATCGGAATTACAGCGATCCAGCATGTCTGAAGCAACCTGTTCGCGATGACGTTTTTGAAGAAAATTCAGGTCTTTCGGTACGAGTCGTGCGGCCACCTTTCTCATGCCCAAAATATCAATCAAAATCGTACGTGCGGACTCGTGGGATATCTTAAGATCATGTGCTATCTCTCTCAAGCTGGTACGACGGTTTTCCAGCACCCTTTCCTTAATTTTATCGACATCATCTTCGATCGAAGCCGTCGATGGGCGACCACTTCACGACCGTCCTTGAAGGCTCTGTACCACTGATATGCACGAGTTTTCGATAGAGCATTATCACCAAAGGCCTTTTGCAACATTTTCAATGCATCGGCACACGAAAATTCATTTGCAACACAAAACTTTAAACAAATTCTTTGCTCAACGTAATCACTCATAGTAAAAATCGGCACGCACTCTGACATCGACTGACTTAATCAGCTGTTGCAAACACACTAGTTGACAGATCCCGCTCAAGCTTGGCATAGTAATTGAGGACAGTGGTACCAACCTAGGAAAAAAAAATTTACCTGCCTCATTGCCCCGCCAGATTTAATAATTCCTGGTACTTTCTTGACAGAATGTATATATAAAATAATTTATTAATTATCATATATGGCCATATGTGTTCATCATATGGCCACATGGCGTCTGTATCAATTTCCTGACCATCTCAACAATTGCCATCCGAACATCAATTTCACGATAGATGTTGAGATGTTTATTAAAATTTATTATTATCCTGATACTCCTGTAGATCTTCGTGAAAATCCCTCGGAAGCTTTTTCAGCTTGTTGAGTTAGGACTTCAGTTCTGTTCTGGGTAGGCTTTCTTACTGCGATATTGCGCCACATTAAGTCACAGCACTGTAAATTTTTGACCCAACAGAGGAATTGTGGCCGAAACCCGTCCAACTAGAAAATTTCTTTACCACCGGATTCGAACCCGCAACCTTCCGGTTAAGAGCCCTATGTTCCTTGATGTTCCTTGGAACAGCTTCAAACAAAAAGATGGCGGACTTAGCGCTAGGTCTGAATAAGGCCAAACTAAGAACACTTGTCGGAATTGACAGGTGCATGCTGAAGCACATTTGCACAAAATCGGTCTGGCTGAAGACCATGAATGCAGGCTGTGTCTTGAGGACACTGAAACAGCCATGCACATCGTTTCAGAGTGCCCAACGGTGAGTCGTATCAGATTCGAGGTCTTTAGTCAGGCTTTTAAAGCCCACTGCGAACTGAAAAAATTACCCCCGAACAAGATTAACGGTTTTATCCAAAAACTGGATCTGGTTGGGGAAATATAAATTAGGAATGAACCACAATAGTCCGTGTGGACGCAGTGGTAGGGTTGAAAGAGGCCCTCTCACTATAATGAATAATAATATCCTATTCATTTAAAGGAAAGTAATATGTTTTCTGCTGAAAAAAAAACAGTAAAATTGCATGGCTTCCTGTTCTTATCATATATAGCTTTGCGAGCATTCCGAAGAAAAAATCTATTATAATGTAGCTTTTGAAACGATTAATAACTTAGACATTACCATCAGAAACTATGAGGAAAAGACAGATAAAAACAATAAATATGGAGTTGATAAGTTCACTATTTCCCTATGGTATATATTGAACACACTGGTAGATCTTTCAATATCAGAATATAAGAGGATTCATAGACACCAACACATCCAAGTCATTGGAAAGAATCTAGAGATAATTTCAAAAACAACTGTGAGTCAACGTTAATGAAAACAGTAGCAAACTTACACTGTCATAATGTCTAGAACTTAATAAGTATAAATTCCTTAAACTAACAGATGTCGGCAGATCACTCTAGTTGAGGTTAGGAATTCCTAATGGCAAATGTGATATATTTTGACGTTTTATTCATCTCTCCTTTTCCAAATTTATCTCGAACAAACATTTATAGTTGATGAGTGCTCGCGAAATAATAATTTTTTTAAAATATTTGATAGATTCGGTCTTTACTTGGTGGAAACTCATTTTAATTAAAACTGTACTAATATTAGTACAAACACTTTTGTGGAAATAAATTACTGTCTCATATACATTTTTTTAAATAATTTTTTTTATTCAGAAATGTATGAAAAGTATTCTCCATCAATACATTTAATTGTATAGAAGAGAAACTAACACAATATATAAGAAAAACAAATGTTAACTTCCGCTATTTTATTGCTTTACACGACAATTGTTTCGTCATACCATGACTTCATCAGGTGAGTATTTAAACTGAGTTATACAATGCAAAACATGACCTTAAATACACAGCTCTCGTACAAAAAATAGAGGGGTGGAAAGAGATGGTATACAATTAATGAAAAATATTAAGTAGGGGGGATCTGTTTAAATCTATTTGATCATTCAATGAAATTCGTCTTTTATTATATCTATTGATCTCTAAAGTTTCAGCAGATTTAGTTTCTGACTTTTGTTTTCGATATGTATAATAATATTTCATAGTTCATATTAAAATTATGGCCAGTCTCTAACAAATGGTTGGCATAAGTTGAATTCGGTTTATTATTATTGTAACATTAATAAAATAAAATAGAAAGGCCTTTTACTTGATAGAAGAAATATAATAAAGTTTGAATATTGAAACAAATTAATATATGTTTATCTTCTACAGTTTTAATTTAAAAAATTTTTATTCAAAAAAACTTTTAGAATTAAATTAAAGTCTAAAACAAGCACCGCTTATATTTAATAGACGTATATAATCTAAACTCAATATACAATGTCAAATGGAATAAATAAACCAAAGGATACACGAAAGTCCCTAAAATTAATAAATAAATATTTAAAGGAGACAAATTTAAGAGCAAGACCAGAAACAAAATTTGTCTCCTTTAAATATTTATTTATTAATTTTAGGGACTTTCGTGTATCCTTTGGTTTATTTATTCCATTTGACATTGTATATTGATTTTAGATTATATACGTTTATTAAATATAAGCGGTGCTTGTTTTAGACATTAATTTAATTCTAAAAGTTTTTTTGAATAAAAATTTTTTAAATTAAAACTGTAGAAGATAAACATATATTAATTTGTTTCAATATTCAAACTTTATTGTAACATTGTTCATGTTCACGTATCCTTGTTTGGAATGAACGCCCTGTCTGTCCCACATATACACATAAACAATCACTACATGTTAACTTATAAACTCCTGATTTTTTGTTTTTAGGAATGACGTTTTTATTATTTTTTATTGAGCTGTTTAATAGCGGAAGTTAACATTTGTTTTTCTTATATTGAAGATGAATTTTCGTCAAGAAAAGATCAAGACAATCAAAAATTTAACACAATAATAGCTGGGATAAAAAAGCGAATAGGAAAAACGCACAGCCATCCTCAAAGCAAAAACTGTCGAAATTTGAAAGTGTAACGAATTCGAATCTGGAACTTTCGTAGGCTATCCCGGGTATTAACTTACCTATCATAGTCCCGACAATTAAAGCCACCCCACTGAAGAGTCCCACCCGTCTCTTGAGGTGAATAGTGTCATCCTCAGCTGCGCTCGGCCCCTCCAGCTTGTCGCGCACTCCTGCGGACGGAGTTTCAGCCCCCTTCTCGCCTTCTTCGGTGCCGTTGCAGCCCCCATTGCTCCCAAACTCTCCCCCTGTTGCTGTCCCGCCTGTGATCCTGTTGCCGCGCCACTGTATACCTTCTTTTGAAACCAAGTTGTTGTTTCCTGAAAATATAACAATTGTTATGTCGGCTGATGAATTTGCGGTCTGAAAAAAATGGCGCCATAATTACAAAATTAATATTCTTGTTAGAAATTATTGATCTTAAAAATCTACAGCTGTCGGAAACTTTTCTATCAATTTTGGTTGGAAGTTACAGTGATTTAAGTGAAACAACTATATACACCTATGGAAAAGGCAGTCGGAAACGTAGGAAATTCAGTTTGAATCAAAAATTGTGTATGCCACTATTTCACTGTTGAATCAAAAATAAACAGTGCTGTGACCTAAGGTGAACCGTGGTCAAAGTGGTCAACAGCGTAACTGACTTTAAGCATTTTATGGCGTCCATATTTTGGGATGAGTACGATAATGCGTTAATCATTCGTCTTGGAAAGGGCAATACAGTCATCTTGAATCGCTACATCGCCTAAATGAATCGATCGCACGACTAAATTTCGAAGAAACGGCTCCATATTGTTACGGTATTGTTGTATATTAACGCCACTGGAATTCGTGCCACAACTGAGCCGAGTTACTCTGAATAATATACTGTCATCGAAAGTTAGTTTTAAACAAGTTGTTGGATCATTCTTTTGGGTTGACGTTTCTATGAGAGAACATCGTTATACTACGAGTTATTTAGAAACTGCAAGTGGATCTGATTTGCTAACTATATGCTGAATATCTCCATTTGAAGCTGATTCATATTTTACAATCAACTTATTGAATCTGATTGATTATGGAAATAAATTCATATCTTCCCTTTTTTGCAAAGTCCATTTATACAAACATTATTTATTGTTCAAACATTGAAAACTCGTTAGTAGATATTGTAATAAAAACACATCAGGAACAAAAATGACTAAATTTGAATATCAAAACAGGTTAAATCTGTTAGTCTTCTACAATTTTAATTTCAGAAAAAGTTTTATTCAAAAAATTTTTAGAATTAAATTAATGTCTAAAATAAGCACCGCTTGTATTTAATAGACGTATATAATCAAAACTCAATATATAATGTCGAATGGAATAAATAAACCAACAGATATAAGAAGGTCATTGAAATTAATAAATAAATATAATAATAAGGAGACAAAATTTTGTTTCTGATCTTACCTTTAAGAACACCAATTGCCTTTTAAAAACATGAACACAACTTAAGGACTTCTCAAAGAATATAATTTATTTGAAATATTCAATATATTCAAACATTCGAATAAGTTAATTCAGAAATCTCTCAAAACATGCACTATATCTTCAAAAAACAAATATAATTCTAGGTAATCTCTTCTTCTTAGATAATATTCCAAATATCAAAATCAAATAACTATAACTATATAACTCACACGTGTTAAGGATGGATGCTTCAAACAGATTAACTTTAAAATTCAAGATTGGTCTATGTTCTAACAAAATCACAGAACAGTGTAAGTTATTTTTAAGGTTATATTTAACATCATTGACATTGCATGATGAGATTTATTGAAGCCTAATTATAATTATATATTATATATAAAATAAAATAGAAAAAGGCTTTTCACTTGATAGAAGAAATATAACAAAATTTGAATATCAAAACAGATTAATTCTGTTAGTATTCTACAATTTTAATTTCAAAAAAAAGTTTTGTTCAAAAAACTTTTAGAATTAAATCAACTTCTAAAATAAGCACCGCTTACGTTTAATAGACTTATATAATCAAAACTCAATAAATAATGTCAAATGGAATAAATAAACCAAAAGATATAAGAAAGTCATTAAAATTAATAAATAAATATTTAAAGGAGACAAAATTTTGTTTCTGATCCTACCTTTAAGAACACCAATTGCCTTTTAAGACTAACAGATTTAATCTGTTTTGATATTCAAATTTTGTTATATTTCTTTTATCAAGTAAAAAGCCTTTTTCTATTTTACAAAAATGACTGTTGATAGTTGAGCTTATGAGAAAAAATTATCTTATAAATATCGAATTCAGTTCAGATTAATGAAAGATGTATGGATTCCATTTTTCTGTTTCTTCGCAAAATGTATCTATGTATTTGAATCTTGTTCAAATATTTGAAATTTTTCGTTCAAATAAAACATATTGTGAACGAGAAAATCCGTTGATGTTGATTATTGAGGTTCAAAGGAATAGTTACGTAATAAATAGCTCAGTTTGAAGCATTAAAGGATATTTTGATTTCATTTGATGTTTTTTTTGAAAAATTTGTCTTTATACAAACTTTAGTTCTTGTCTAAACATGAAAAAAACGTCATTAGATATTGGAAAAAATCTATATGGAAGTCATGTCTCATTTTTCTGTAAAATCTGCCTCAATATAATTTTTTCTTGACAGAAATATTGAAAACAAGAAAAGAAAAAATCTTAAGAACGAGGAAATCTGTATATTGTTCGAGTTACTAAAAATATTCTTATTTCAATCTGAAATGAATCAAACAAATATTCGACAAATGAAATTATTATGACCCTTCAACTAACTATTTTTTTTCCATTGAAACTAAAAAAAAAATACCTGTTTCTGACATCTTCGAGCTGATTCAAGTATGTTTACCTTGAAACTTCACTACAATTTCCATTAAAACAGGAAAATTCGATCAATATAAAACCAAGATAATAATTCACAATATTTATTAGATAGTCACTACTTTTGATTTTCGATCAATGAACTTAAATTCGAACACGCAAATCAATCAAAAAAGCGAGGTGTGAACGACGAATAGAAATGCCGGAATCCCCTCTCATATTTTTAATATTTGTTTATGAAATATTAAACTTTTATATTCAGGAAACTGTGGTGTTTTGGATAACAAACAGTATAACAGAGCAAATTTCCAGGAAAATTTGAGAGAACTGAATTCTAAATGAATGATATTAGGAAAAACAAATTCGAAAACTACGAATGTGTTTTCCTTGCGAAATTCGGGAATATTTTGATAGCCAGAGCTTAATGGTGCATATGTTGACATCCAAATTATGATTTGGCTCGAATCACATTACATGTCATGCCCAATTTGTTCTAATTTAGTTATGGGTGAAATAAATCATTGAAATGTTCGGACATCAGAAAATTATATGATCTTTCTTCTGGAATGATTCTTGTTCATCAACTCATTCACTCATCCTATCTAGATAAGAAGAGAAAGTTTGAAAGAGATTTTAAGAATAGATTTATTCATTTTTGTTTCCATAATTTTTATACTCACAATAATTGTTTCATTATATCATAACCTGATCAGGGAAATATAATACAAAAATGTATTATTGAATACCCAAATTTTCAGGTAGAAACAGTAAAACGATGAGAGATATATTGACAATTATTTGAGAATTCTCTTCGAGTCTGATGGTGATGAACGCCGAAATTATTGTATCTCATAAATAATTCGTACCATTGTTTGATTATGCTCCACTAACGTGAAAAGACTTGACTCACAAGGCCATCATCCTGAGCGAAAAACTAAACAAATCTTGGATGGAGTTCTATGTGCCAAAAATTATTTTTTCGGGCGTGGTAAGAAGATGAATATCACGATTCTGAAGTGCACAAAATCAGTCATATTTCTCCAAAGGTTTTATCGATTGAAAATTATTAATTATAGGCATGTTTTCTTTTCACCAAAAAATACCTCATTTAGTGTGCTTTCGAATGACATCAATTTTTGTGTTAGCTGCTTCTCCTCTGCCATAATATCATGGCTAAGTAGATAACAATGAGAACTTGAAATATTCCAAACCTGAATTAGCTCTTGTTCAAGGTTGCATTCATCATACATCCATCTTTACATATTGACAAGAACCAGTGAAAAAAAAATATTCATATTTTTTCCTTATCTTTTACCGACATAAGATAAGGAAACTATTAGAAACTCGACACGTTACGTGGCTTTAGTTCTTGAACCAGTTGGATCTTGTATGGGTGTAGACCAACATCTCTACGCAAAATTTTCCATGTGGTGGATGCACAGAGTCCAACTTGTTGTGAACGTCGACGAATAGACAAATCTGGATCATAATTAACCCTACGACTCACAGCAGCGATATTTTCTTCTGTACGTTTGTCTTGTTGTTGTTGTTGCATGGAGTGGAGAAAATGTTGTCCGAAATCTATCGATAGTTCGACGAATAAGCTGCTCTGATGGACGATTATGTAAACCATAAATTTCACGAAGTACTCTATAAGTTTGGCGAATAGAACACTGATTTTGAAAATAAATCACTCTAAAAATAACACCCGATACATAAGATGTGTATAATTGTCGAAATATTCGTCATTGTTTTATTTCATTAAGTCTCTGAACGAAATTCAACAAATTTCCTTCTTCTCAAAATTTCCTACTTGACAGAAAAGTCATATATTCAAACTCGTTCGTAAACAATTCAAAAAATCTCCCCTTCTTCTAGATTTTACAGTTAAAATATTAATTTAGAAATGGGAGAATATTTATAACCTTACCACCTACATTTTCCAGATCGATGCATCCTTCGACCTCAAATCTCTCAACCCGAGATGTCAAGACCATTTAATACCTAGGGAATCTCATACTAAGGCTTCAGATTCATAGAGATTAACAACTTCAATATAACCCACGTCTGCTGTGATGCCGTGGAAATGTAGATAACTTTCTGCGTGAAATTTACCATTCACAAGAACGCAATGCACTGTTATGTTATCTCCTCCGAAATTTTCAGGATGTTTATTTTGAGCATCATCAGATTCCTATCAATTACAGGATAACTTGTTACGTTAGAAGCTGCAAGAATGAAATTTCCTATTGTTTCGGTTTCCACGTGACGGAAATTCATCGTATATTATTTAAAGTGGAACACTCCGCTAATATTTATTGTTTCCGCTAATAATTATTGTTTCTACAACAACTGTTTCGTCAACTACATTTTGATTCCATCAGGTGATTATGGTAACTAACTGCTTTTACAAATTCGGTTTCCTTAAATACACGTCTGAGCAAAAAATGTGTTAAAATGAAGGTTTATTTTGGGAATTTTTAGAATTTATTCGAAAAGGTTCAATAACGGAAATCGATTTGAATCTGTTTGGTCGTTAAGTAAAATGTGTTTTTTATGATGCCAGTTTATCTCTAGTGCTTCTAAAAGGTACCGTTTATTGCGTTTGTTCTCAATATGGAGAACTTCGAAATTATGGTCAAAATCATGTCCTGATTCTCATGCGTGTTTGGCGTAGGTAGAATTGGATTTATTTTTAACTCTTATGATTATGAATGAACTCTTATGCTCATTGATCCTATTCTCGAAAGCTCTGCCTGTTTGGCCAATGTATACATGGATTTTCAGGTTTTTGTACCTATCAATTTTTACTGCTTCCAAAAAAGTGAATGTGGTACTTTTAATTTCCTTATGGATTATTTTAGAGTTATTGTTGAAATAACGTCCAAATGAATGGCATATGTTGAGTGCGAAATATCTGACGTTTAACTCCGCTGGTGTTAGTGAATTCTTTTCTTGAAGGGTCTACCTGTTTAACCAATATACACCATAGGGCAATCATTATAAATCGATTTATAGACTCCAGATTTATTGTTTTTTTATATGAATTCCCAAATTATTAAACCTTCTAAAAGATACATTTGAATCGAATTTTATTGAAAAATAATTGATAATACTATCTGATATTCTATTTACGTACGTAAGGAATAGAAATGTATGTTCTGGTCCAATCTTTCGTAGCAGCGTAAACAAGATTTAATAGAATTTTTTTGTGTTTTCTGTTTAAAATTTTATGTTTTTTAATCAAACGATAGTCGTTATTGGATGAAATTCGCCTAATATTACTCGATTCTATAAGAAAGTTACTTCGATTTTCGTAGGTACATCAACCAATTTATGGATCATTCTGTAACGTGCTGCCATTTTCGTGCTGCCATAATAATTATATTTGTATACGTGGGTGTAGGAAAAATATTGAAGTCATGCAAATAATCTTTTCTCAAAATTTAAAGATTAAGGAAATTTTTACTTCAATTCTCTTCATTCTCGAAGTGAATTTAATGTTTAGATGAATTTTATCAATGAACTCTTCAAAATTGCATAGCTTTCTATCTGTTCCCCTAAAGAAACAAATGATATCATATACGTGTTTGATTTGATTGGTGGAAACTCATTTCAATTAAAAAATATATAAGAGACAGTATTTTAATTTCCACAAAATGTTAACAATACAACAATTGTTTCACCACGATGTGGCTTCTTCAGGTATCTTCATTCTACTGACAGTCAGTAGAATGTAGATACTCAGATAAAGGATACCGAGATTAAAGAAGTGAAAACATCATATCAAAGGTTTTTTGGCGACGATACAATAGCCACAGTGTGACGAAACAATTGTCATTCAACAATAAAAAGTTGTTTGTGGAAATAAAAATATATATTACACATTTTCTTGTGACTCGAGTTTCGGGAAATGAACTATCCCATTATCAGACAACTGAAGACCTAACAGTGGTACAGAGGCATTTAAACAAAAGTGATAAATAGTTCGAATATTTCAATAGATTCTAGATAACACCTAATAGTGGTAGAGAGGTTTACAAGCGGAACGTGATAAAAAACCGGGTTGAAAAAGAGGGGCCTTCTAACAGATATCGGAATATCGGCAATCGAAAAAGAAGGTTGTTAAACAGATGGTACCCATTTAAATATCTCAAATAATTTTTGGGGTTACATAGCTCCGTACAGTCATTCATTATTTGCATGTACATGTACAACAAAATAACGTAAAAATAATGAATGACTGTACGGAGCTATGTAACCCCAAAAATTATTTGAGATATTTAAATGGGTACTATCTGTTCAACAACCTTCTTTGTCGATTGCCGACATTCCGATATCTGTTAGAAGGCCCCTTTTTTTTAACCCGGTTTTTATCACGTTCCGCTTGTAAACCTCTATTATTAAGTGTTATCTAGAATCTATTGAAATATTCAAAATATTTATCACTTTTGTTTAAATACCTCTTTACCACTGTTAGGGCTTCAGTTGTCTGATGATGGGATAGTTCATTTCCCGAAACTCGAGTCACAAGAAAATGTATAATATATATTCTTATTGGTAGTAAAACATAGTAATTTCTACAATTTGTTTTAATTCGAGGAACTAGAAAGTAAACTAGATTCTGCTCTGGCGTTAGATAATGTGTGTTGTCTACAGGATGATTTAAAAATATTTCTATATTGTTTTTTTTGTCACATGATGTTATGATCTTAGTGCAGAATGCATAATTGGCGTATTGCCTAGAGCTGCATTTCTAATAATAAAATACAACCAGTACGTTTATACGAGAGTTTAAATGAGAAAATATCACCGGACCTGAATAGAATTAGTTTTTGATGCTATTTAGAGGTTATGTTTATCCTCGGTTCACATACTCGAAAATTTATTGGGTCTGATAATTTTGCATAATTCGGAAGCAGCTTGATAGTATCAACTCAAACATGGTTTGAAAATGAAGAATTAATTACTAAGCATTATTCGAAAGAGACAAATTATTTTGGATTTTCACCTATAAAGCAATTATAAAAAATTCGAACCGTTTCATTTTTGGAGAAATATAATTTACGAACACATGCTTTTTGTTTATCGTTTCTCAATAAAGGACCACTAGAATCAAGATGCGAAAAGACAGTATCGATCAACCTAAAATTTCCACCGTTTTAAATTGTATGCTGTACTGCAATCAAAAACTGAAATTTTTAAATCCTGTTTCAAAAACATATGTTAACATTTTCTCTCTACTTTTGAATTTTATAACACTTTCATTGCATTGGCTGAAACGTTTCCATTCTAACATACAGATGGCATCACAAAAAAGTGGATCATTTGAAATTTGCATTTTTGACCAGCTATAAATAAAAAACTAATTGATATGTTTCCAAAGTTGTGAAATTATTATAAAGGCTGAACCTTGACATTTACGAATGAAACCCAATTTTTCAGTACATTGTCGATTGTCTGGGGCTCAAACTCCTGCGTAGTAACTTCGCTTTCGTGTTCCGAGGCATTAATCGTTTCTGGATGATTAGCGTAACACTTATCCTTAATCCCCCAAAAAAATAGTCCTCCAAGGTGAAAATGAGCTTCATCGCTAAGATGATTTCTCTGGGAAAATGCTCATCTTCGGCCCTGCGATCATTAGCTCATCGAGCGACGTGGAAATGCATCTGATGCTTACGAGGTTTCACTTCTTACATAAGTTGAACTCTGTAAGCACCAACTTTGTTCAGCAACATTCGGGGCTATAGCAGCAATGTTTTCAGGTGTGCGCACTGGAGAAAAACACGAACGGGTTGTTTTATCAAATAACTATCCAGTTTCACGAACTCGCTTCACAAATTGATCCACAAATTGCCCTGAACGCATTTCATTTGTATTGAATTTTGCACCTAAATTTCTAATGGTTTTTAATATCTCTCAGTTTTGTTCAAGTCAATAATGTCAATTATTAAACTAACTTTCTGGCAGAACATAAATGACAGAAATTTCCAGTCTGTTGTTGTTTTACATCTCCATGCTAAATTTTTTCACGGTAGTAGGACCTTTGCTATGGTTTTGGCAGCATTTAACGCTGCTAACAAATTATTTTTGGATTTTCCTACCATACGATTCAATTTAAACTTTGCGGGAACATACATGTTATTAATCTAATTCTAAGCACCAAGTTTCATATCGATGAGATATGTAGTCACTAAAATATTGGAAAAAATGGGAAAAAAATTCAAATTTGAATAACTGCGGAATTATTGAACCAATTATATCCCCTAACAAACTCTCCAGATCAAATTTAGACTCCAAACTTACCCTACACTGCAAGTTTCAAATCACTTTACGTTCGAAAGTTAAAATGTTCATGGGCAGACTAATAAGTTTTTACCTCGGATTCTTCATGAGTGAATCCAACTTAGCCGTATGAGATCAAATGCAAATAGAAATTCCTCATTTGACGCGACATGTGCCGTGCTTCCGGCAATTACCTGCAAACTACCCCAGACATGGATTGCCACTAGAACTTTTGTAATGCCTAACCACATCACGGTAGCTGACCGTGAATTTTTCAAACCGTCATACATTTTTGTTATTCGCTGATATCTGACGGAATTATATCATAAGGCAAAAATACCCCAAATGTCAAGTGAAAAAATGTCTCATTCCTTGCTCATTCTTCAGCATTCTCTACTAAAGCTGACCATTTAGATTCACCCCTCGCCAAGGTTTGGAAACTAGAGGACTTGCCAAAACAAAGAATTCTCAGTTCATGCAAAAAACGTTTTGAACAGTACTTCAAAAGGAATGTAAAGGTCCCAGATGATGAAATCGTGCAATATATGCTCTCCGCAAGCGACCTCAAGATAAGTTAATGCAGTTCACACAGCCACGCCCCTTTTGTTCCTTGTCTAAAGACACGACCTGTTCAATATTTTGTGCCGATTCAGACAGTTTCTCTTTACGTTCACGGCGGACATATCCAAACTGTACCGCCAGATTAAAGTAAATCCAAACTAAAAGGTTTTGCAGAACATTATTTGGCGTAACACCCCCTCTGACCCTCTATGTTGTATCGAACCACCTACTGTGACATATGGAACAAAACCCGCCCCTTTCTTAAGCCCTCGAGCCTTAAAACAATTTGTGCTTACACGTGGAATTAAATTTCCATATACCTCTGATGATAGAGCTAGAGTTGTAAGAATTCGAACGCGCGATGGACACTTTACACGTCCCATCACCAAACTTTGCCTACTGGTTGTTTTTTTATTCACACTTCCTTCTCATGAAATTCCAAATCACCCCAAGATCGTCCCCCATGGCATTATATCGTGACGTGATGGGGGCGATTGTCTTGACTAGGACCTTAGTTTCATCCCGGTGAAATGGAGGGTTAAGTCTCGATGCCTAAAGTAATGCCATGCGCGCCAGCCGCTGGACCTGTATCGTGGAAGATCTTACGAATGGGGCCCTAGTTTTGCCGTTATGATGGAATGGAGGGCTCAACTGATTGATTAACTCAGTGGCAGGGAGTCCGTCGCAGCACAGGGCTTCTCCCTTAAAACTAGTGTACTCTACCCTATTGCAGTAAATCTACGTATTTTTCTTCCCAATGGCCGAGTATGTTATGTAGCATACTGCGTTACCTCTGGAGGGTTGATGCCCACAGATGGTACTTGTACCACCTGGCCACCCGATTGTTGTTGGATTCGAGGGGGTAGAGGATGAAAGTCCGCATACTGGACTAGGGAAATATTTCGTTTATCTGTTCGCAGACACTGATGTTCGGTATATTCTCATAATATGTCTCAGGGTTTAGCGGAACTTAACGGTTCGACCGGCGTCGTCCTGACCCTGGATCTATTGTGTATTCAAGGTTTGTGGAACTTGACGAAACGGCTAGTTTGTTGGTGCTTGACGCCAGGATCAATCGAAAGACTTCACAAGGATTGACGGTGCTCGTACCAGGATCAATTGAGGCATCAATCTTGGGATTATCTTAGTTCATAAGACTGTGTTCGGATGTATGGATAAGAAGCCCTTCCAGCGTGTCAGTTACGTCCCAAACAACTCGGATACTGACAATGCAATCCAGTAGAGGTTGGATAGTGCTTCGCTGCTACCAGGAAGCTGGTGGCTTCATCTCTTCTCTTCGGAGGGGTTCTCGCTCACATGCCAATACAACTTTGATGGTAGAATTCACTCCAAGGTTTCCTTTGGTGTTTTGGACGAATCCATCCAACGCAGCGCATTATGTTCGATTTCCTTCAAAATTGAAAAAAGAATAGTATAAAAAATGAAATTTGAGCCTGCACACCAGTTGAGTACCGAAAATATTTAACGTCCATATTTTTATTAGAAACCCATTAAAACCTAAGCCGTTTCGAGACCAGGGATTTCTTTACCTGCGCTAATTTTCTCCTAGAAACCTAAATTGGACAGTAGAAACGAAAATAGCCCTAATGCAGTTTCGAAATTTTACCTGCTCGCGCTAAATATCGGAAACAATCGCTTCAGCACTAGTCAAAGACATTCCCTCGAAGTCGCTCGTTAACACTCGGCCTACAAGCACACAGTCAAATCACTTTCTCCCGCCGTTTTTCGACCGAACGGTCACGCAACATTCTCCACTCTTCGAACAATTAAGTTCTGATCTCACACACATTCTCTAGAAGTAAGTTCTAGTCACATTTTTTAATGCCTCCCAAGTTATAATCACACATCTATTTCTCTTCTCTTGAATAAGTTTATATTCGCATTCACTTAAACCATACAAGGAACACCACTTGGTAACACATAACGCACTCAAGGCCTGGAAGTGAATGTATTATCTACATTATTTGTTTGTAATTAGATGGTAATTGTGTAAAGTGAATCGAAAAATGAATCCAATATTGAACTCAGTAAAAGTGAACTCAGTGAAAGTGAACAACAGTGAAAAGGCTCAAACAACTACTACTCCATGAACAAGATAGTGTTTTCACCGCAACAATTACCTTAACCTTTAGGTAAAACAATTCCAAAATTGTAAATTTGTAAGACATGTATTCAGGCTGCAAATAAACCAATCTGTCAATCTCCCTATTCGAAGTATGCGTATCCTAGAATTTGCATACTAATTGATTAACGTTAATCAATTACTAGGAAGAATTCAGGAAAAACATTAAGAGACAGAGTTAGAAACAGCGATATAAGATCTTTCTGTAAAGTTGAAGATATAGTGAGATGGGGAAGGAAGAGGAGAAGATATTGGCGAGACCACGTAGAAAGAATGGACCACAATAGACTAGCATACATCGCTAAGGACGGAAAACCAGCAAGCAGAAGGCCATTAGGAAGATCACCCAAACGATGGAAGGATAGCTGGAGTTCAATCTCCCAGGAAGCCCCTTCCTGAGGGGGAGACCTTCACAGTGAACAGACCTTAAGGTCTAGAAGAAGAAGAAGAAGAATTCAGAAAGGTATTCCTTCATATCAAGCAATTCTTTCAGTGGCGGTCATTGGAATGATATCGTTTTTCATTCAGAAATGACAAGGTTCAACCTTTCTGAGAAACATTTAACTTTGGAAAAATATACATTACTTCCTTATTCCCCCAGGCATTAGATCTTGACGTGATGGGGGCATTTGTCATGACTAGGACCCTAGTTTCGTCCCGGCGAAATGGAGGGTTAAGTCTTGGTGTCTAACGTAATGCCATTTCGCGCCAGTCACTGGACCTGTATGGTGGAAGATCTCCGAATGGGGCCCTAGTTTTGCCGCTCAGGTGAAATGAAGGGCTGAGCTGGTTGATTAACTCATTGACAAGGGAGTCTGTCGCAGCACAGCGCTTCTCCCTTAAAACTGGCGTAGTCTACCCTATCGGAGTATGAATCTCCGGATTCTGTGTAATGGCCGAGTGCGTTATATAGCATACTGCGTTACCTCGGGAGGGTGGTTTGCCACAGGTGTTACTTGTACCACCTGGCCACCCCATTGGTGTTGGACTCGGGGGGGGGCAGTGGTTGAAAGTCCACATGCTGGACTAGGGGGGGGGTATTTCATTTATCTCTTCGCAGACCCTCATGTTCGGAATATTCTCATGAAACGACTAGGGGTTTAACGGGACTTGACGGTTCGACCGGTCTGTCCTGGCCCCTGGATCGATGCGTAACAATTAAGGGTTTGTGGATCTCGACGAAATGGCTCCGCCATTAGTGCTTGACGCCAGGATAAATCAAATGACCTCACATGGGTTCGGTGAGTCAGGACGTACAGGCCTCTAAACGGTGCTCGTACAAGTCGTCAATCTTGAGTTTATCTTAGTTCATGGGACTGCGTTCGGGTGGATGGATAAGAATTCCCCCCGGCGGGTGAGTTGCGTCTCAAACAAACTCGGGTACTGACCTGCTGAGCCAGTAGGGGTTGGATAGTGCTTCGCTGCTACCAGTCAGATGGTTCTGGCTTTCGAGTCGGGGCCCAAACTGGAAGCTGGTGAGTTAATCTCTTCGGAGGGGTTCTCGCCACGCGCGATGATATGGCGTAATCCTTACCACACTTTCTACCTCTAGGGATGGACTGTGGAGACTGCTGTGTAGTCACTTGGAAAAGAGGTATCCTCAAATAGCCAATAACTATTCTGGTAGAATTCACTTCCTTATTCAAAAATAAAAATTTCAAAAAAACCACGGAATTGCAGGCACCTGTACATCCGAACTGCATTTCCTGGCCTGATTCCATAGCGCCATCAAGGCCAACAGCGTCAATCTACACCGCAAATTTGCAACATCCAAAAACATGTCAACAACAATCGTCGAAATTGTATGTTTCGTTCCTGCTTCATCCAATAGCCTGCATAACGATAATCATCAACCATCAGAATTGAACAATGTGCGCGCAAATGCGGGTATCGTCGGCAGCCAAATGTAACAATGAATTCTTCAGTTAATTGTTGTCGTAAATTGCTTGACTTGCGACGCCATATAATAAATATGTACGAGGGTTTATCCTGATGTAATATACCAGATAAGGAGATTAATATGAACTGCTTTAGAAAATTGAAAGTTCACAAATTTGGGGACGGTGTTTGAAACTTGTCGATGTTTATATTTGAGAAAAGATTTTATGCGAGTATTTCAATTATTCCCCTCTGTAAAAATTTATTGGTTTGAAGAAACATGTCATTTCTTGTTTGAAATAAGTTTTCAGGAAAAACTGTTCTACTGGCAAAATAAATTTAAAAAAAATTACATTTGTCGTGATTGCAATTTCAAACTGCAATTCCTTCGTCTGACGATGAGGTCAATACCTTTGAATCGCAATCACAAAAGATATTGAAAGTTTTGGAAATTCTTGTTAGTCAAGCATAGTAGTTCATAAAAACTTGTATTGATTATGATGAACTACCAAATAATAATTACTGAATTAGTTTAATATCCACAGTAACAGAAATTAAACTCGAAAAATACAAAACTGATGAAATGAAACTAATCTTAATAAGGGGTATTTTTTATAGAGTGATAGAACTTTAAATTGAAATAAAAAACATTTAAATTAAGATTGAAGCCAGATTTTCTTTTTATTTGGAAGATAATTTTATGGCATTTATGTTTTAGAAATAATTTCCGGCATATGTCCACCACGACTAGCTCTGAGGAACTAACTCTGAGGACCAATTTTAGACCATTTTTTCGAGTATTTCAGGCCTTATTTAATCAACATAACGAGTTATGTTGGCTTCAAAAGCGTCTATTGTTTCTAGTTTATCAGAATAAACCAATGACTGGACATAACCCCAAAGAAAATAATCCAGTGGTGTTATGTCGCATGATCTTGAAGGCCAATTAATTGGAGCATTCCTCGAAATAATGTTATCGCCAAATGTTTCTTTCAATAAATCAAATGTTACGGCAGAAGCATGAGATGTAGCACCAAAACACTTCTGCTAATAGTCACTTGGTGAAAGAGCCCACATGCCAATACACTAACTGGTAGAATTCACGTGATCAATTGTTGTCTAAAGATGACTCACAGTTCGAGTTTCAGATGCCAAATTGACATTTGTCATTTTCAATTCTATAAACTCGAAATTATTTGTGAGGTTAATTGAATTTCGACATGAAAAGTCGTGGAAAATAGGCTCATGACCTGAATTGATATACTTTCGTACTTACTCATACACTAACGCCATCACCAATGCTTATTTACTGAACAGTATTTCAATTATTGACATTGTTTTATGTAATTTTTTGTGGAATCAGTACCGATATTTTTTCGATATCTCAAAGAAAAAACATTCGTTTAATTTTTGATTGTCTCGGTCTTTACTTGACGGAAATTCATCTTCAATATAAGAAAAACAAATGTTAACTTCCGCTATTTTATTGATTTATACAACAATTGTTTCGTCATACCATGACTTCATCAGTTATGACTATATATGAGTATTTAAACTGAGGTATACAATGCAAAACATGACCTTAAATACACAGCTCTGGTACAAAAAATTGAGCGGTGGAAAGAGATGGTTTGCAATTAATGAAAAATATTAATTAGGGGGGATCCATTTAAATCTATTTGATCATTCAATAAAATTTGGCTTTCATTATATCTATTGATCTCTAAAGTTTCTAACAGATTTAGTTTCTGACTTTTGTTTTCGATATGTTATATTTCATAGTTCATATTAAAATTATGGCCAGTCTCTAACAACTGGTTGGCATAAATTGAATTCGGTTTATTATTGATATAACATTTTTCATGTTCTCGTATCCTTATTTGGAATGAACGGCCTTTCTGTCCCACATATACACATGGGCAATCACTACATGTTAACTTGTAAAGTCCTGATTTTTTGTTTTTAGCAATGACGTCTTTATTTTTTTTTATTAAGCTGCCTACAGAATTAATGGTTCTAAAAGAGATGTTATATTTTTCTTTTTTCCTTAAATATCTAGCAATCTTTTCAGATTTTTGGCCTAGGTAAGTTAATGAAATAAATTTGGTTTCGTTTGAATTTTTGGATATACAAGTGATATTGCTTTCTTGTAATTTATTTTATCAAGTAAATTATCTACAATTAACAGATTAAAACCATTATTGAAAGCTATTTGTTTAATGTTTTTATACTCTTTGTCAAAATTTTCTTTCGTCATGGGTATGTTAACCAATCTATAAAGCATACTATTATAAGCTGACAATCTTTGTGAAAATCCTCATATCACCTGATGAAGTCATGATATGACGAAACAATTGTCGTGTAGATCAATAAAATAGCGAAAGTTAACATTTGTTTTTCCTATACATTCGTTTAAATTAAAATCCAGAATAGATAAGTATATATATATATATATTGATTTTAATTCATTATCTTACTGCCAGGAGTAAGGAGCTGCTACTTTACGGTATATTTATTTTGATCTTGATAATTGCAATAAAAAATACAAAGATGTAGATTATATGCAAAATAGCAAGAAAAACGACAACAAATCGTTTCCTCTAAAAAGCATAACGAAGTTCGACGATTAGGTCATTCGTAAAATAGAACGTCCAATTTTCACCTTCCCTTGCAGTTATTTATATTTAATATCGTATCAGTTTCATTGAAACACCATATCCCATTGGAAAAATAAATATTGTTTCATGTTCTTCTGACAATACTCGTATTATTTTCTTCAATTCGTAGAATTCACTGAGAATGCAATTATAATGGTCAATATTTGGTTTCGAGTTATTTTTGTTCTTTATAATATAATAGAATTGGATATATGCTTTTTTATTAATGATTCTAAGAGAAACGATAACTTGTTATTAGATGTGGTCGTTCGACCTCGAAAATACCTTTTGATACTTACTTCACTAGTTGATGAAATAAATTTGAAACACTATTACAGAAATAACCTTTACAGCATAATTGAAAATTCGATGTCACTGAAAAATAGGCGCAACTTATTAATCTCACAATTTATTTAAAAAAAGTTGAATATTAAAACAGATTTAATCTGTTAGTCTTCTTCAATTTTAATTTCAAAAAAATTTTCATTCAAAAAACTTTTAGAATTAAATTAATGTCTACAATAAGCACCGCTTATATTTAATAGACGTTTATATTCAAAACTCAATATACAATGTCAAATGGAATAAATAAACCAACCAGTATAAAGAAAGCAGTTAAAATTAATAAATATTTGAAGGAGACAAAATTTTGTTTCTGATCTTACCATAATGAAACCAATTGCTTTTCAAAAACATAAAACACAACTCAAGGATAATTCAAATAAATTATATTTTTTGAGAAATCCTTAAGTTGTGTTTTATGTTTTTGAAAAGCAATTGGTTTCATTATGGTAAGATCAGAAACAAAATTTTGTCTCCTTCAAATATTTATTTATTAATTTTAATTGCTTTCTTTATATTTTTTGAATAAAAATTTTTTTAAATTAAAATTGTAGAAGACTAACAGATTAAATCTGTTTTAATATTCAAATTTTTTTAAATAAATTGTGAGATTAATAAGTAGCGTCTATTTTTCAGTGAAATTGTTATCATCCTTAAACAAAAGCCAACCGTAAACCCACTCTTTTTCTTCAAAGAATTAATCTGGTCGACAAGGGCCTAAACTGCATTTCTGCTTCATAAAAATCGGCCTATGGAATAATCTAGAGCATAAAATAGAAGATTTTGTCGTAGAAGAAAATATTCGTTAGTGCTAAGTGGTTACATAACATTTAATTATTTGTTTGGAAGTATATAAGAATAATAAGCATTGAAATGGTTGATGATATTCAATTTCTCGAGCATATGTAACAGATATTTCATTCTTGGATAAGCAATGAACTTCATTTAATTTAATATATGAGATCGTAATTTCATACTTGAAAGTTGACGCAAATTCATCTGTGCCAAGAGCTGAACTTTGAAAAAACCGCGAGATTGCTAACCTTGCAATAACCAAAATATTTATTATTGAATATTATGTAATATTGTGATCGATATGGATTCTGCATAGAAGCAAAACTTCAAATATTGAGAAATTACACCCTGTTATTTTGTTCACAGAAGTGTAACACATCCGTTGAGAAGTTCTCGATTGAGAACTATTTCAAAATGAAATCTCTTCTTTTGTCAAAAATCGGACCTACCGAGTCCTTTTCTATCAGATATTTTAATGAACAATTTAGAAAATAATATGGTTTCAAAACATTATTAAAAAAAAATCATATGCGTTTTTGGTGTAGATAGGTAGACCATGGAATTGTTGGTTTCAACGGAGCAGACCGAGAAATTAATGAATTTCTAGAATTTATGAACTCAATTCATACCAATATCAAATTCATAGCTGAAATAGAAACAAATAGTAGATTAAACTTCTTGAATATAACAATTTCTAGAAGTCTATATTGAAAATTACTATATTTTCAAACTGTAAGACTACGAAACTCGCGTCACTGTATATTCAGTTAATGAAAAGTGATAGAAAAATTATTTCATTCCATTTAGAAAATAAGCAAAGTAACGGACAACTCTATCCAATATTTATAGATAAGAGCTTGATAAATTCTCCGAAACCTCTACAAATTTAATCCAAAAAATCTATAAAAAACCTTTGAGAATTGAATTAAATTCTCTCTAAATGAGGTTAACTAATAAAGAATCAAATGAAAATATAAAGTGCTGACCGTAATCATTCAGAAACATCATACCAGACAAACTTCTTTCGATCGGATATACACGAATAATAAATTCCACCACAAAAGAATAGTCCACATAGAATTTGAAAAGTTTTTTTTAATTTCCCTTTTCAAAAAATAGATGACAGATGCTTCTGATAAAGAATCTGAATTTCCCACCCATATTCTCCTAAGTGGGAAGTTATTAGGATGCTAAATAAAAACAATCATATCCAGAACATTTACAAATTAAATCTTAAACAATTTTTAGAATTAAATTGGATATAATGACGCAGAAACACTGTTTCAACTCATACGCATATAGAATGATCGCAAATGAACCGAGGTTGATCAATAAAGAATTAAAAAACACACTGTAAAGTACTGACCGTGATCATACAAGAGGAGCTTATTTCGATTGGATATCCGAAAATATCAAATTCCATAATCAGAAAATGCTCTAAATAGATTTTATAAAGCTAAATTGAAACTATTTTTTTATTTCTCTCTTTAAAAAATAGATAGCACATTCTCCAAAAAAGGAATCTGACATTCTTACCCCTATTTTCCTCAGTTGGAAGTTATTTGGATGCTACATAAAATCAATCATTAAAATATATCTACACACCTTCCTTCTTTAAATATTCTGTTTGAAAGCTTGTCTTGGATGACTAAGGTCACACTTTGTTTTCTTTTGATTTTTATTAGTTAACTTTCGCTCAATGTGTTAATAATTCTATGTCTATAGAGTAAAATAGTGTTTCTAAGGCATTTCATTCAATTTAATTATAAAAGTGTTTTAAATTCAAAATTATATGTTCTAACTTCTACAATTTATATATTGAAATTATACACAAAAACTATTTTTTTTCTTGTACTTGTTTTTGTTAATACGTTTCATGTCGGGATGTGAAAAGATTTTTTCCGAAACCCTGAAAAATATTTTATATTGATTATATTCAAATATAATTTTGATAGTTTTTTTTAAACAGTTTTAATATATATTGTAGAAGTTCGAATATATAATTCTGAATTTAAAGTTATTTAAAATTATTTCTATCAAGTATCGACTCACATTAAAATTATGAAATAAATTCATATAGAGTCTAAGTATCCACAATATATTCCTCAATTATTTATTATTTTCGAAATTCTGGTTATTTGACACATCATGAGACATTATTTGGGGTGAATAATTTTTGTTATGTTTTTCTGTGTTCCGAGTACAAATGGTTATTGGTTAATGGTAACAACACGTTGATCATTTCTGTTTTATTTTGGATACTTTAAAGCTTACTTCGAGCTTATTCATTCCAGGTTTTATCTTATTTGTTGAGTTAAATTTTGATCCTGTGATATATTTGAATCTGAATTCCATACATTTCTGAAGTAGTCCAGAGACCGAAATAGCAGCTATCAAATATTGGAGTTCTCGTTCAATTATTTTTATTTAATCCTTTATTTTGGGGATTTCAGATAATTTTGGAGTAGAGAATTTTCTTGTATTTGTATGTTGATATACATACTTATATAGTTTTTGTTATAACATTTGTAATAATACGTTTCATGTCGGCGTGTATGAAGGTTTTCTACGAGACACTGAAAAATATTTTATATTGATTATACATATATAAGAATATCACTTTGATAGTTTTTGTATATAGTTTCAATATATATTGTAGAAGTTAAAATATATAATTCTCAATTTAAAGTCATCTAAAATTAATTCTATCAAGTATTGTCTCACATTCAAATTGATTTTTAAATTATGAAATAAATTCATATAGGGTCCAAATATCCACAATATAATACTTAAGTAAAATAGAAAGGCTTTTTACTTGATAGAAGAAATATAACAAAATTTGAATATCAAAACAAGTTAAAATATGTTTGTCTTCTACAATTTTAATTTCAAGAAAATTTTATTCAAAAAACTTTTAGAACTTTAGAATTTTAGATGTCTAAAATAAGCACCGCTTACGTTTAATAGACGTCTATTAAATGTGAGCGGTGCTTATTTTAGACATTAATTTAATTCTAAAAGTTTTTTGAATAAAATTTTTTTGAAATTAAAAATGTAGAAGACAAATATATTTTAATTTGTTTCGATATTCAAATTTTTTTAATTCTTAAGTATTTATTATTTTTGAAATTCAGGTTATTTTTCCTATAATGAGACATTTTTTGGGGTGAATAATTTTTGTTATATTTTTCTAAATATTTGATTGATTCGGTCTTTACTTGGTGGAAACTCATTATCGGAAATTAGAATATTGTTTTTATCCATATTTTCAGAAAGCATGCTATCGTTTGGCCCAAATATATGTAATTTTAGAGTTTTGAGCCGAATAAGGTCTCAAACGAATAGATTGGACTTACTGATGAAGAATCCGATGCCAAAAGTGATACAGTTTGAGTGATAATGACTGGAGATTTAAATTCTTCAGAGTAGTTTCTGGGCCTAACTATCTCAGTAAAGTTTGTTAATGGACGAAATCGGTCCAACGGTTTCGCAGTTATTCGCGTTTTTTCTTATTTCCCAATAGTTCTGAAAATATTAGGAGTACAAATAAGTTTCCGCCGTTTTATTGTAGATGGTGCGACACGGAGTTTCAGTTAGCTTTCGCAGATGATAACCGGCTTAAAAAATAGTTTGGACATTCAAGAACAACATAACCTATTAATATCATTGATTCTATATTGGTGAAATAATAATATTTATAAGTTGAAAATGTCAAAATTTGAGCCAAGTAAGCGTCATTTGCGGGAAATATTAGTTTACTTCTTTATTTTGAAGAAATCTGCTGCTGAGGCGCATCAATTGCTCGTAGAAGCATATGGTGAGGGTGCTTTGAGTGAGAGAACGTGCCGAGAGTAGTTTCAAAAGTTTAAAACGGTGATTTCGACGTAACAGACAAAGATCGCAGTAGAAGGCCAAAAATTTACGAGGATGCAGAATTGGAAGAATTATTGGAGGAAGATTCATCTCAAACACAAAAAGAACTTGCTTTAACATTAGAAGTCACTCAGCAAGCTTTCTTCTATAATAAATATTTAATTTGTGTTAAAAAACGGCGGAAACTTATTTGTACTCCTAATAGTAATCCGATCAAAATTGAATTTGTTATTTAGACGTACATTACTGAAGCCAAATTTCTGAAAATTGGCCACCCGAACGGACGATTAGATGTAAAAATTTTAACTTCCGAACCAAAAGCCCCATAGACTTGAAATTTTCAGGCTCTGTTGAGAATCTTAATATATCAGTTATGTCGTAAAATGGACAGAATCAGTTCAATGGTTCATGAGCCATCCTCATTTGAAATATTATTTTTTGAATATTTTCTTAGTACGAATCCTATCGAAATGGAATTTGGTTTTTAGATGTGAACTAACGACATGAAGGCTCAAGCGTAATTTCGTGAAGATGAACTAATAAAAAAATTCGAATTGAATCCTACCTGCAGAGCTGGGGTTAGAATATTTTCAGGTTTTTTTCTGGAGAATGTGCTATCTATTAAAAAAAAATAAAAAAGAAACCTTTTTGAATTCTATTAGGAGTACAAATAAGTTTCCGCCGTACGGAACCCAATTGCCTTGTTTATGAATCATTCCTAATAATTTTAAACGATGTGAGACTGCTTGCTGAGTGACTTCTAATGTTAGAGTAAGTTCTTTTTGTGTTTGCGATGAATCTTCCTCCAATAATTCCTCCAATTCTGCATCCTCGTAAATTTTTGGCCTTCCACTGCGATCTTTGTCTTCTACGTCGAAATCACCGTTTTTAAACTTTTGAAACCACTCTCGACACGTTCTCTCACTCAAAGCACCCTCACCATATGCTTCTACGAGCAACTGATGCGCCTCAGCAGCAGATTTCTTTAAATTAAAGAAGTAAACTAATATTTCCCGCAAATGACGCTTACTTGGCTCAAATTTTGACATTTTCAACTTATAAAAATTATATTTTACCAATATAAAATCAATGATGTTAATAGGTTTTGTTGTTCTTGAATGTCCAAACTATATTTTAAGCCGGTTATCATCTGCAAAAGCTATCCGAAACTCCGTGCCGTGCCATCTACAATAAAACGGCGGAAACTTATTTGTACTACTAATATGTGGAACGTTTTTTCGTGAGTAAACTTAATATCCAATCGACAAAAATTTCTATTAGATGATGAATTCGAATAACTTCGTCAATACTTTAGGTTTCCTCTGATTCTTTATTAGTTAATTCCTACCACATGCGATGATAATATATATGGCTATAAAGTGATACAGTGTTATCTAGGGCATGTTTAAAATTTAATTCTAAATGTTTTAAGAGATTTGTTCAGATTAAAATCTGTAAAGGTTCCAGAGAATTATTTTAGCTATTATCTGTAAAGTTTTTCCAATGTTTCGAAAAGCACAAAAATTATTCCACTAAAACCACCGTCATATTATCAGAAAACTTTCGCAGCTAAATTTTTAATGTTAATATTTACTATAAAATAATAGTAACTCTATATTTGTTGCGCTATGTGTGTGTTCGACGGGTATTTTATGCGCCGATACAATGAAATAACAAACAAGAAAATGCAACTAGAAAACTTCTATATTTTTACCTTCACTGTCCATAACTTTTCTTATACTTGATATCGATTTCACCGTGAGTGCACGTTCAACAACCGATTCTATTAGAAGCTCTAACTGAAAAGGAAACCTATTTACTACAATTCAACCTGTTCCTGAATACCTTCTCTAATTATACAATTGAGTTTGAGTAGGTTTTCTAATATCTCCGCTTCTTCATCATGCCCAATTCATACGTGATCGCTCTATAAGTATAATTACGAGACAAATGTCAGAAAATTGACCTTGGCAAATGAATAGGACACAGTTGGAAAACAGTTCTAATTGAATGCCTCAATCTTACACCATGATATATCTGTTTGATCTGAATGCCTTCCAATTGAAGATCTATTACCAATTCGTCGAATGAAATTGAAAATATTTTTAAGATAAAGCGGGTCAATGAAATTCTTTTCTTAAGACTATGGTTGATTAACATTTATTTTGGTTGATGCATGTATTGAACTGTTTCGATTCTTCCTTTCTGTTCATAGTAGATCATAATGAAACAAGTTATTAAAAATTGCTTTTTATTTCACAACAGGAAAATTCGAAAGATAACATATTTTCATCACTGCAGTTTCAAAGTGTTACCTCATCATCAGATAACTGAAAACTTAACAATAGGTACAGGACCAAGTACAGAGAATGGTGGCAAAAATATAAGTTTCATAAAATGTCGGTACCGTGAAGAGGCGCGATCAACAGATTGTAAACTACCCGTCAAAAGTTCGGTTATTATGTTTTCCGAAAACTGCATATTTTCCGTATCATCTTGATATTTTTCGTGTCATCTTAATATTTTCCTTCCAATCACATAAACTTATGATGATTAGGGAAACGTGGTTGATAGTGAAGCAAGTCTTTATCTATATTGATCATTATTTGTCCATGTCTATTGAAAATGTAGACAAATTTAATCCTTTGGCGATACCAACAGAGCCCTTGGGATACTCTAGGCTGGTCGAAAATGAGTGCAGACTATCATTTCCTTCGTAATTAGCCAAAGTGTGATATCATGTCTACTGGCGTGGTGCTGTTTCTACCAGAAATGGTTGACTACCTTCTACAACGCCAGTAGAGGACCGTTCTTCAACTCTTTAGATGAGATGCCAGCTTCTAAACACTTGCAGAATTACAAGTCAACGTCTTCAAGATGTCACAGGTACATTATTTTCCCTAAGCACAATCAGAAGAAGTCTCCATCGAAACGCTCATTAAGAAGAGTTTCACTCTCGCGAACACAAGCGTCAAAGATTACAGTGGACAATACTCTTTACTGACAAGTTCAGATATAGACGCTTTTTAGATAGTCGTCGACGATGGGTCTGGACACATCCACTGGTACAAAGGAACCGCCGCTCTGTTTGAGAAGTCAATACATTTCGAGGAGGCACAATTATAGTTTGGTGTGGAGTTTGTTTCGATAGCAGAACTGACTTATTAGTATCATGGTATTACATATCTAACATTACCTTCAAGGTCCTCTCACCTAAATGCAATCGAATTTCCTTTGAACCAATTACAAAAAACTCTTGATGCCCACAGACCACGGCTGGAAATACTTCAATAGCTGCAATAGATATAGAATCCCTTGCAGCTCACGCTTTTCCTCTGTTGCAATGACTTCACTTTTCGTACAAAGCCCGAGCGGCTTTGTGAACTCAACTTTCCAGAATACGTTATTATTCGTATAAATTTTAATCCGATATGATTGACCCCAAATGCAGTTAGACAATGAACGAAGAAAACTTCGTCCTACTGAGTTGAAAATACGTACCTCTCTAGCAGTATCATACCTCAGTTCGTCCAAGTAACTTGAAAACCCTTACCTCTAGCGTAATAACGAAAAAGACTTCGCCGCATTATGCTGAAGAAGTACAGCTCATTACACACTTACAGAGAGAACTCTACTCCCACTCATTTGCAACTTCTCAAATTCAAGTTCAAGGAACATTTAAGTTCACCCTCTCTCGTGATTATACAAATATTGCAACTAAAAAGCCTCAAACTGAACGCATAATTCATAATTTTTATACATGTAAGTAAGTCTACTGAATTTGTGAAGCGAACCCAAGTGAAATATCTCATCGTTTTACCTTTCCACGAGAAATATAGTTTTCATCCCAACAATAGAGAAAAACTCCATCGCAGTAATTATCTTGATGAAATAGAATCGTGGGTCTCCTTTTCTATCCTGACTATTTGACAAATGAATCTTGTCTCGATCCATCCTAAGATCTCATCTTCCCACGCATTGTAGGATAGAAAAAATTTTTCTAACAAGATGGTGCTCTGTCAAACTATGCAGCCCCCGTACGCGACTTTCTGGATTACTATTTTACCCGAGATATGAATTGGAAGGAGAGGTTCTACTGAACGATCTCTAAGATTTTCTGATTTGAAACCTGTAATATCATGTATATAAATAAAAGTAGTAATTGTAAAATAAATGAAGAAAATACTTTCTATGTTAATTGCATTCTATGGTTTAAGTTAGGTACGCTTGGTAACCTAAAAACTCTTTCTCTTTCTCTGTTGTAACTCGAGTTGTGTACATTGTTATTTTATTATTAAAGTCTGAGTTAAACATACTTATATTATTCTACCCACGATATTACAAGTGGCGACGGGGAAAATTGGTATTTGTGAAGTTATCTACAATATTACGAAATGGCACACAAATCAACTTCACAGAAGAATCAAGGCGATTCAGCGGCTGCTAGCCAATTAGTTTCCAAAGAATTTGAAAAATTTTGTAATTTTAATGATATTGTTCATATTAGATCCCCACCGTATCATCCTTCAACAAACGGTCTTGCAGAAAACGGTGTAAAATCATTTAAGAATTCCTTAAATAAATACCTCAAAGATATCAGGATAAAATCAGAGAGTACGGAAATATTAATGAGTAAATATTTATTTTCATATCGTAATACACCACACTGTACCACTGGTGAAACACCATCGAAATTATTGTTTGGAAGACATGTAAAAACTCGATTAGACCTGTTAACAAAAAAGTCAGCGTTTAAAAGCTTTGGAAAGACAGATTAAATACCATGGTAAAAGAATGGTAGATTTTGAAGAAGGTGAGGTTGTTTATATTTTTTTATTATTATTATTATTTTTTATTATTATTATTATCCTGATACTCCTAGATCTTCTGTGAAGATCCCTCAGAAGCTTTTTTCAGCTTGTGCGAGTTAGGAGTTCAGTTGTGTTCTGTGTAGGCTTTGTTACTGCGATCTTGCGCCACTTTAGGTCACAGCACTGTTAATTTTTGACCCAACAGTGAAATGGTGGCAGATACCCGTCCAACTAGAAAATTTCTTTTCTACCTGAATAGGATTCGAACCCTGGACCTCCCGGTCACGAGTCCGATGCTCTCCCGCTGAGCTATCCACACTCATATATTAAAGACTATCGAACACCAAATAAAATCACTTGGGAAAAGGCTGTAATTGTACAGATTCTCGGTACTCAAAATTATAATTGTAAAACATTGAAGGAAAAATTAATTTGGAGGAGGCATATTGATCAAATGAGGAAGTTTTTATGATGACATTTGTGATATTAATGTGAAAAAATATGTTTCTATAAAAGACTCTAGAAGTAATAACATTGAACCAAAGGAAATTGTTCCTAGTCAGGAAGTTAAACCACCAGATTTTCAGGATCACAATAGGGTTCCGAAATCTGTTGAAAATGAATTACCGTCTAATAATGAAGAGTCAGTTTTAGTGGAGGGAGACAGTGCACAAACAAGTGAAAGTGCTTTGTTAACCCCTAATATAAAAAACCGTTCAAGAACAAATATAAGACCTCCTAAAAGATTTAGTGACGGAGGAGTGTAATATCATGTATATAAATAAAAGTAGTAATTGTAAAATAAATGAAGAAAATACTTTCTATGTTAATTGCATTCTATGGTTTAAGTTAGGTACGCTTGGTAACCTAAAAACTCTTCCTCTTTCTCTGTTGTAACTCGAGTTGTGTACATTGTTATTTTATTATTAAAGTCTGAGTTAAACATACTTATATTATTTTACCCACGATATTACAAAACCTTCAGACTTTTTTCTGGGGCCATTAGAATAGTGTAGATATTCAAAAAAATAGTGTTAGCATGTAATGAAATAACAGCTGAAATGTTACAGAATGCAAAAGGCACTACTATGTAGAGACATTACCGCAAGCAATTTGAACATGTTATTTATTAAAATTCTTTCAGAAACTCGACCCCTTAATGCCCAAATATTGGATGGGGTAGTCCGTTACTTTGTGATAGTTCATTTTAATTGGAATGAAATGGGAAATTAGTCTGTTTTCTATCACTTTATTTACTGATTATACAGCGACTCGAGTTTCGTAGTGATACTACATTTTCAAACTGATGAATAAAGTGATAGGAAAAAAGTAATTTCTCATTTAATTCCTCTTAATGCACTTCAACTGTCAGTTCCAACTGAAACGAAGGCGAAACAAAATTTTTTTAGCAGCTGGACTGTTTTATGTGGTGCATACTGTATGTATTCTATTAAATTAGAATTAATTTCCATCATATAAGGATCAAGTACACTAACTGACTCATCAACATATTCAGAATAAAATTTTACGAATTGCATGGGAAGAAAAAGAAAACCACCAAATGAGAGCGAGGAGGAATTCTGAATAAACTCAAGCGCTATCTAATAAAAATTTCAATTACTCAAAAATGCAAAGTGGCACTCGAAAACTTCATTCAATATGGAAAAAACACATACAATTACATAAGATCGTTTGTACAGTCGGCTACGTGCTTCAGAACACGAAGAACTCGTGAATAGGACAGCGTAGAGACGCGTCCTATTGGAGGCAAAATCGATCACTTTCGTATGAACCAGGGACTTGGTTCACGCCAAATGGACGCATGACGCTGGGCTCATATGAATGGCAAACGATAATTCGTCACTTCTTTCAATTAACACGCAAACGAACTCATTGATATCGGCGATACTGCGGCCAATTTTAAAGTGACCAGCGATAAAACTCTATTCATTAGAGTAACGGGCATAATTTTCTCCATTCAATGCGTTCAAGAAATGTAAAAGTCGTGAAGAGTGCATTTTTTGATGCATTTTGGTTGGCACTAATAATTTTCATGTTATGCTGATATTCTTATATTGTCTACGGAGATTCCTCAGAAGCATTAGCGTAGCTTATGTTGAATGAATTAAAATGTGAGACGAAACGAAGTAACTGGAATCACTTTAAATTCAAAATACCTCAAAACTTTTATACAATATATTCAACACTGCATACTTAAATATCAAAAGAATATCAGAGCATAATCCAATATTATTTAATATCTAAGAACAAACTTTCTTCGCTTCACGATATAAATTATGTTAATATTTATGAAGGGTCTTCAAATGGGAACGCCCCATTTTTAAATTGACCTTACTTACGCATGGCAGCTACTGTTTATTTGTCATATTGACAGTTGCATTTGTCAATACCTACCATTTAATCATGGAAAGCTACACACTCCAACAACGTTTACAAATAATCCAAAATTGTTATGAAAAACCGCGATCTGCTACTCTAACTTTACATGCTTTAACTCCAATTTTTGGTCGTTATAATCGTCCGGATAAAAGAACAGTTGAACGTTTAGTGAAGAAGTTTTAAACAAATTTTACACTTCATGATGTTACAGTGCCAGTGAGACAAAGAAATGCAAGTGAAGGGAATATTGCTGCCGTACGTGAAAGTGTTCGTGAAGATCAAAATTGATCGATTTGCCTCGACGTTCACAAGAACTAGGCATCTTTGTGACTAATTATACGGAAATACCTTGGTTTACATCCATACAAAATTGTGTTAACCCAAGAGCTCAAACCAGCAGATCATTTAAAGCGTCGTGTATGACTTTATTGAAAACAAAATCTGGCGATTCGATTATTTCAAGAAATGTACCGATATATTAGCCGCGTTCCTCCGATTTAACTCCATTGGACTTCTTTCTTTGCGGTTACATTAAGTCATTGGTTTATAGCAATCATCCAGCAAATTTACACGATTTACAGATTAATATTGAACGAGTAATTGCTATCATACGACATGTGTGAGAGAGTAGTCATGAAAAATCGGGTTCAATGACTTCATTCCTGCAAATGTTTCCGTGGTGGATTCAAATTGTGTTTAGTTTTACAACTAATGGTATCCATTGTACTTTATAATGAAATAACAATTTCAATAATTTTCAAATAAATAATGTGTCTTATTTGGAAAATAACATGGGGCCCTATTAATGAAAGACTCTTTACAAATAGATAAATGTATTGAATAAACCTATGAAACAGAAAAATCTACCATTCAAAAACCTAATAAAATTCTTAAAATGAAGGAAAGATAAATAGTGAACCTGAATTTGAAAATATTACAAATATTCATTTGGATTGTAAATATATGTGTTGAATAGTAGAAAATAAATCAGCATAGTGGAAATTAGACAACTCTATTGGAGGAAAAGAGTAAGTCCATGGAGTAATTGAATGTTAATTTGAAAGGACAAATTAAGGATAATTTAATAATTTAATTAATTTAATAATTGAAAAGAAATGGACGATGAAACATTAACATTCGAGGATGAAACTGAGAATATAGCAGATGGATTGTATGAGAAACTGAAAAAATATTCGATAATCATGGAAGACAGACTAGCTAAATTGGACCAGAAAATCGAGAACAGAGTAAATACTCATTATCCTCTGAAAATAGATAATAATGGTGAATTAGCAAAGATGAATATTACACCGCCCAGATTTGATGCAAAGACACCATTATCAACCTATCAAAAACAAATTGAGGCAGTAGCTAATTCGAATGAATGGAGCAAGGAAGATAAGGCCACAGCCTTGATTGACGAGTCAGTGACGATTGAGAGTATCAAAGGTGTGGTTGATGTGATGAAGAGCCAGCTAAAGAAGATAAATCTGATAAGAAAAACGATATCCTTGTTGAAAATCCTGCAGGAAAAATTCCTCCAAATGCTGAACCAATGTCTAGGAGACCATGATCCTTAGACAGTAAGCATTGCACCAGGATGGAGGAAAAGTGCAGTACTTCAGGAAAACAATCGAAAATACTGATTGGAGGCCGAAAAAGCTTAGGGAAGGCCAAGAAAATGACCCAAAGTTGAAAGTACTGATATGCAAAATAAGGACAACGGCCAAGGTAGAGAAAACTGAGTCATCTCAACTCTAAAATCAAGTCTTGCTGGACAGTGGGATTCCTTAGTGTTATATGACGATCTCCTGAAGAGATCTATTGGGAACGACGATGGTACTGAAACATTCCTAAGAAATCGAGTACCAGAAGAACTGAAAAGTTCATATGATGTAACTTCTGGTGCACATTTTTGTTTTGAAAAGACATTAGAAAGGGTCAGAGAACGATTTTATTGGATCTAATTGTATACTGAAAAAAAAGTTGCAATGAGAAAGGTTTACCAAAAATATTTTCGTGATGAAGATATAGTGCATGTTTTGAGAGATTTTTGAATTAACTTATTTGAATATTTAAATATATTAACTATTTCAAATGAATTATATTTTTTGAGAAGTCCTTAAGTTGTGTTTCATGTTTTTGAAAAGGAATTGTTGTTCATAATGGTAAGATCAGAAACAAAATTTTGTCTCCTTCAAATATTTATTTATTAATTTTAATGACTTTCTTTATATCTGTTGGTTTAGTTATTCCATTTGACATTATATATTGAGTTTTGATTATATACGTCTATTAAATATAAGCGGTGCTTATTGTAGACATTAATTTAATTCTAAAAGTTTTTTGAATGAAAAGTTTTTTGGAATTAAAATTGTAGAAGACTAACAGATTAAATCTGTTTTAATATAGAAATTCTGAATTGTGTTACCATATGGATATTTTGTTCCTAAAATTTGAATAATTTACTTTAAATGTTGCTGAAGTTAGGATTGAATTATCCAAAACACGGTGTCCAGAAGATACCTAATTATATGTTTGTTAATTTGTTCTATATTGGTTAGGGATTTTATATGATAATTGAATTTTCAATATGTATTCAAATATTGTATAAACAGTGCTTCTAGAACATTAAAAATTATATACTATTATTAAATAGGAATTTTCTTAAGCTTTTACATTTTATATCTATTAAAAAGTTAAATTTCGCGATGAATGAATGATATAGAAGAATAGACAAAATTTGGTTAAAAAATTACCCATAATGTTTTCAATAACTCACTGCGTTTTTTGTTCTCATCCATCCCAATTGAAACACGAAACTCGTTAAAATCGACTGCAGTAACATCAAAGACTGTGACTTTTATCACTTCTCCATGATGTAGACAAAACAATTATCTTTGGATTTGACCACAACACACACACATAAATAGAAAATTGCATGAAAATTTCCCATTAACCATGTATTTAGCACTTCATTGAATGAGGTTTGAAACCAATTATGGGGTCATATATAGCAGTAATCTACAGGAGACCCCGGTCATTAGGTACTCGCTTTTGTCTTATTCCATTATTGAGATTTCTTGATGAAAACTTGGAGTTTATTACTGTTAAATTACGACTTTATTACCGTGACATTTGATAAGTATCTTTGGACACGTTTAGGAGATGTTTCTCTGAGAAAGAAGTCCTTCATTTTATTAATGAAATGCAATATTGATTTTCGCATCCCATAAATTAACATCATCCCGGATACTTGCAAAACGAAAAATAGTGGTAGATTTTAAAGAATGAATTCATTAGTATCTTATTTTACTACGGTATATGAAGGCATGCTGAAAATTGCATTATTTCACTAACAAAAATGGCAACGAATTAGGAAATCAACAAGTATTGAGGTAAATACATTAGAAATAATTCTTAAGCCAAAGTCCACAACTGACAAAGCTGATTGCTGTAAGAAAAATAATAAAATATAATATATTATGAAATAGTAATATAATATAATAAAATAATAATATAATATAATAATTTATTTCGGCTTTTATTTATACACCTATAAAATATAACAGAATCTGAATATCAAAACAGATCTAATCTATCAGTCTTCTACAATTTTAATTTCAAAAAAATTTTTATTCAAAAAACTTTTAGAATTAAATTAATATCTACATGAGCACCGCTCATATTTAATAGAAGTATATAATCAAAACTCAATATACAATGTCAAATGGAATACATAAACCAACAAACATAAATAGTCATTTAAAATTAATGAATAAATATTTGAAAGAAACAAAATTTTGTTTCTGATCTTACTATTATGAACACCAATTCCTTTTCAAAAACATAAAACACAACTTGAGGACTACTCAAAAAATATAATTTATTTGAAATATTTAATATATTCAAATATTTAAATAAGTTAATTCAAAAATCTCTCAAAACAAGCACTATAACTTCAAAAAACAATTAGAATTCCAATAATCTCTCCATCGGCCCTAAATCATATTTAAAAAATTAATATCAACTACCAATCAATATATCTTACTTCAAAGTAGTACCGGATAATTGCTTATTTTATACATAATATACAATTATATTTAGGCTTGAATAAATCTTATTATGGAATGTCAATGGTTTAAAAAAAACCTTATATGATTTTGTGACGAACTTAGACTATCGTGATTTTTAAAGATAGTCTGTTTAAGCAATTATCAGATACCACTTAGAGGTAAGATATACTGATTGTTAGTTGATTTTGATATTTTAAATATTATTTAGGGCCGATGAAGAGATTATCGGAATTCTGATTGTTTTTTGAAGATATACAGCATGTTTTGAGGGATTTTAGAGTGAACTTATTTGCATATTTGAATATATGGAATATTTCAAATGAATTATATTTTTTGAGAAGTTCTTAAGTTGTGTTTTATGATTTTGAGAAGGAATTGGTCTTCATAATGGTAAGATCAGAAACAAAATTTTGTCTCCTTCAAATATCTATTTATTAATTCTAAATGACTATTTATATTTGTTGGTTTAATTATTCCATTTGACATTGTATATTGAGTTTTTGATTATAGACTTCTATTAATTATGAGCGGTTCTTATGTAGACATTAATTTAATTCTAAAAGTTTTTTGAATAAACATTTTTTTGAAATTAAAATTGTAGAAGACTGACAGATTAAATCTGTTTTGATATTCAATCAAAAAAGTAAAATAAAAATAGCTTTCACGTCCTCATAGAAAATTTCCAACCCAATTTTTAATAATAGGAACAAAAATAACCGGCTTAATAATTCAGGAGTGTTTTTTCCAAGTTGACATGAATGCTGTTGTGTATATGTAGAACAAAACAGGAAACATTTCACAAGAGGTTCAAGAATATTGAACATCATTTCACCATCCAAAAGTTAACTCTACTGTTGAGAAACATTTTATTGGACCAAGTCAGGATTTCCCAGAAAAATGTAACCTTAAAATACTATATCTGGAAGTCAAGAAATTAGACATCCTGAAATCAATAGAGGATTACAGAAATTATTACGATCCTGCAATAAGAATATTAAACGAGCAGACGGATCTATGATATTTTCCACTTGTCGAAGTTCTATACAAACGGAAGCTTTCCATAAATATACAAAGTGGAAACAACTTATGCAATGAAATTCTTTGTGTCCTTATGTTAGGAAATTGTAAAAAACACGTTCATGGATCTTGGTTTTGTTGACATTTTTTGTCAAGAATACCTAAAAAACTATCAATATATGCCCGTAAAATAAGAAAATCCTCAAATAGTGTGGATTGTTATCAGTTAGATCTTGCAGTGTTGAGTTTAACATTAAAGTAGTAAATTCCTAATTGAAAACGTATTTTTTGAAGAAGTAATAATGAAATTTGAATATTAAAACATATTGAAATATGTTCATCTTCTACAATTTTGATTTAAAAAAATTTTTATTCAAAAAACTTTTAGAATTAAATTTATGTCTACAACAAGCACTGCTTACATTTAATAGACGTATATAATCAAAACTCGATATATAATGTCAAATGGAATAAATAACCCAACAGATATGCGAAAGTAATTAAAATTAATAAATAAATATTTAAAGGAGACAAAATTTTGTTTCTGGTCTTACCTTTAAGAACACCAATTGCCTTTTAAAAACATGAACACACTTAAAGGACTTCTCAAAGAATATAATTTATTTGAAATATTTAATATATTTAAATATTCGAATAAGTTATTTCAAAAATCTCTAAAAAATGTGCACTATATCTTCAAAAAAACAAATATAATTCTAAGCAATCCCGTCTTCAGTCCTCATTTAATATTCCAAATATCAAAATCAAAAAATTTAACCTATATCTCTCCACGTGTTAAAAGACTAAAGCTTCGAAACACAGATAAACTATATAATTCAAGATTGATTTATGTTCTAACAAAATCAAAGAACAGTGTGAGTTACTTTAAGGTTTATTTAAATTCATTGACATTCCATAATCAGATTTATTGAAGCCAAAATATAATTATATATTATATGTGAAATAAAATAGAATAGAAAGGCCTTTTACTTGATAGAAGAAATATAACAAAATTTGAATATTAAAACATATTGAAATATGTTTATCTTCTACAATTTTAATTTCAAAAATTTTCATTCAAAAAACTTTTAGAATTAAATTTATGTCTACAACAAGCACTGCTCACATTTAATAGACGTATATAATCAAAACTCAATATATAATGTCAAATGGAATAAATAACCCAACAGATATACGAAAGTAATTAAAATTAATAAATAAATATTTAAAGGAGACCAAATTTTGTTTCTGGTCTTACCTTTAAGAACACCAATTGCCTTTTAAAAACATGAACACACTTAAAGGACTTCTCAAAGAATATAATTTATTTGAAATATTTAATATATTCAAATATTCGAATAAGTTATTTCAAAAATCTCTAAAAAATGAGCACTATATCTTCAAAAAACAAATATAATTCTAAGCAATCCCGTCTTCAGTCCTCATTTAATGTTACAAATATCAAAATCAAAAAACTAACCTATATCTCTCCACGTGTTAAAAGACTAAAGCTTCGAAACACAGATCAACTATATAATTCAAGATTGATCTAAGTTCTAACAAAATCAAAGAACAGTATGAGTTATTTTAAGGTTTATTTAAATTCATTGACATTCCATAATGTGATTTATTGAAGCCAAAATATAATTATATATTATATGTAAAATAAAATAGAATAGAAAGGCCTTTCACTTGATAGAAGAAATATAACAAAATTTGAATATTAAAACATATTGAAATATGTTTATCTTCTACAATTTTAATTTAAAAAAATTTTTATTCAAAAAACTTTTAGAATTAAATTAATGTCTACAACAAGCACTGCTCACATTTAATAGACGTATATAATCAAAACTCAATATATAATGTCAAATGGAATAAATAACCCAACAGATATACGAAAGTAATTAAAATTAATAAATAAATATTTAAAGGAGACAAAATTTTGTTTCTGGTCTTACCTTTAAGAACACCAATTACCTTTTAAAAACATGAACACACTTGAAGGACTTCTCAAAGAATATAATTTATTTGAAATATTTAATATATTTAAATATTCGAATGAGTTATTTCAAAAATCTCTAAAAAATGTGCACTATATCTTCAAAAAACAAATATAATTCTAAGCAATCCCGTCTCCAGCCCTCATTTAATATTCCAAATATCAAAATAAAAAAACTAACCTATATCTCTCCACGTGTTAAAAGACTAAAGCTTCGAAACACAGATCAACTATATAATTCAAGATTGATCTATGTTCTAACAAAATCAAAGAACAGTGTGAGTTATTTTAAGGTTTATTTAAATTCATTGACATTCCATAATGAGATTTATTGAAGCCAAAATATAATTATATATTATATATAAAATAAAATAGAATAGAAAGGCCTTTTACTTGATAGAAGAAATATAACAAAATTTGAATATTAAAACATATTGAAATATGTTTATTAACATATTTCAATATGTTTTAATGTTCAAATTTTGTTATATTTCTTCTATCAAGTAAAAGACCTTTCTATTGTATTTAATAATGAAATATTTAACTGAGATTTACCGAATTGGGATTTCAATGAGGATAAGTTACGGGGATAATTGCAGAAGTCAAAATGAAGTGGCAAACTTATTTAATCAGAGGTATCCTCAGTTACCTAATATTTAAAAGTTACTATGTCTCAAATTGATGCACAATTCAGAGAACTTGGACATGTCAAAGAAAATCGCAATTCGTTGAAGATGTGAAATTGGATATTTTGTTAGGTGTTGCAGAGGATCCAACGACAAGTACACGTCAAATTGGTCATGAAAATTATGTAACCCATATATATATATATATACAACTGTCATAAGGTCTCTTCACAAAGAAGAACTTCATCTATATAAAATGACTTTTGTGCAGGGGCTAACAGAAGACGATCCAGGTTGTAGAAGAGATTTCTGCGAAATAATGATAAACTGAACAGAATTGAAATAGCTGTAGGTGAAATCCTTTTTTTTCGATTAATCAACATTAACATTGAACGGGAAGGTAAACGGACAAAGTTGTAGATATTAGTCAGCGGAGAATCCTCATTGGGTGCGTTGGGCATGTATCATGGGTGACCATATTATTGGTCTTATATTTGTAGACTTTGAGAACTCAAAAATATTTGAGTTTGTTAGAGACGAAGTTGTTTTTGCGTTAGTCAAATTATTTCCTAATATAATTGATCCAAGCCTACCGAATAAAAATGTCTGGTTCAGCAGGATGGAGCCCCATCTCATCAGGCTTCAATTATCAGAACTTACTTGAACGCAATCTTCCCCAATAAATGGATTAGAAGAAGAAGAAGTACTTTTGAATCCCAAATGCTGGTTCAAGATGAGAAAGTGGCCTGCACCCCTAAAGTCCACAGCAGAGTGGGGCAGACCATGGCCCAATATATCATTCCAGACAAAGATCCGTCTATTCAGAACGCTAGTCATACCGGTTCTCCTGTATGGCACCGAGACCTGGACCCTGCTAAAGAGCTACCTGAGCAAACTCCAAGATTTCCAAATACGATCTCTTCGGCAGATCCTCGGAGTTTCCATCCTCTCATTTCGGGAGAGATGCGACGATCAACCAACCATAGAGGCTCTGATCCAGCAGAGGAGACTGAGATGGGTCAGACACGTTTGTAGAATGGACATAGAATGGATACCATACATTGGTATCCGAAAAGGCGATGTACAAAAGCAGCGCCTTAACATCTAAGACGAAAATGCAGTAGCCATGGATCGTAAAGGGTAGAAAAGCGTGATAGCGCAAAATCCAGTGGCTCCACAGCAGCTTACGGGCTCAGGCGGAAAAGCTACCCCATCGCCAGCTAAGGATCAGAGAAGACTATTGAATGGCCAGCTAGATCCCTAGACCTTACGCCGTTGGATTTTTTTTTCTGTGGGGTTACCTCAAGAACAAAGTTCAAGCAACACAGCCGACGTGTATCGCAGACCTCAAAGAAAGCATAACTACAAAAATACGGAATACTTCAACTCAAACTTTAAGCAAAGGTAGGAACGAGTTTTATGGACTGTGTTATTGCCAAGAACAAGGTGGCGAATATTTTGAGCATTTATTTCGATGAATTAAAATCAATTACATCATGTAGTTTAAGTAGTTCAGTTTCTACAAATCAATTATAAATGATATTGATTTCTCGCATAAAACTTGGTGAAACATTTTCGGTATTTTCAATATTTTCAACCATTGACATTCCATAATGAGATTTATTAAAGCCTGAATAGAATTATATATTATGTATAAAATAAAATAGAAAAAGGCTTTTCACTTGATAGAAGAAATATAACGAAATTTGAATATCAAAACAGATTTAATCTGTTAAAAAAATTAAAATTCTAGAAGACTAACAGATTAAATCTGTTTTGATATTCAAATTTCGTTATATTTCTTTTATCAAGTAAAAAGCCCTTTTTCTATTTTATTTTATACATAATATATAATTATATTCAGGCTTTAATAAATCTCATTATGGAATGTCAATGGTTTAAAGATAACCTTATAATACCTCACACTTTTCTGTGATTTTGTTAAGAACATAGACTATCTTGAAATTTAAAGTTAGTCTGTTTAAAGCAATTTATCCTGTTAACACGTGGAGGTAGGTATAGTGATAGTTATTTGATTTTGATATTTGGAATATTATTTAGGGCCGATGAAGAGATTACCAGAATTATAATTGTTTTTTTGAAGATATAATGCATGTTTTGAGAGATTTCTGAATTAAATTATTTGAATATTTCAATATTTTAAATATTTCAAATAAATTATATTTTTTGAAAAGTCCTCAAGTTGTGTTCATGTTTTTGAAAAGCAATTGGTGTTCATAATGGTAAGATCAGTTACAAAATTTTGTCTCCTTTAAATATTTATTTATTAATTTTAATGACTTTTTATATCTGTTGGTTTATTTATTACATTTGACATTATATATTGAGTTTTGATTATATACGTCTATTAAATATAAGCGGTGCTTATTGTAGGCATTAATTTAATTCTAAAAGTTTTTTGAGTAAAATTTTTTTTGTAGAAGACGAACAGATTAAATCTGTTTTGATATTCAAATTTTGTTATATTTCTTCAATCAAGTAAAAAGCCTTTTTCTATTTTATTTCAGTACATGCTCTTTAACAAATTTCTGATTATTATCCATAGTAATGGATATATATATATATATATATATATATATATATATATATATATATATATATATTGTATGTCGTTGAAAAGTATGGAGTTTTAGTATTAATCATTTCGTGAGGTGTTCAGAAAATCCCAAATTGTGTTCAAAAACATTGTTTCTCTGGAAAACAATCCATTCATTGCTTCAATGGCATATTTATGTTTAACAATTTATTTTCAGTAGGAGGCACGTCGTATTCGTTTATAAATATTTACAGAAATTCGACTATATTGATATTTCAATAAATGCTAGTTCCCTTAGGGAAAATTGTCTTATTTGCAGTTTTATGATAAGATATGAAGTTCTCCATTCAACATTTTCAATATCAATAAACAGTCGTCTGCTTAATCAGCAACAATAAAACATTTTCGATTGAATTAAAGCAGCAATCGATTAAATTTTATGATTTCACTGTACACACAGAACCAACAGATGATCTTGTTTCAATATTGCGGTCATGATGTGTTATCGGAAAAATACGAACTCGTCAAATTGCATTTTAGATCAAACTTACCGCGAATAACATGTTGTTTTTGAGGAAACTCATCGTTATACATGTCTTATTCTGCGGCTTGAAGAAATTTTGAAACTCTCTGCATGATATCATGTCACTGACTGAATTTGGCGTGGTCCTGAACAAAATGAATGTATCAGGGGGAGAGAGCGGCTGCGCCTTTGCGTTTTTACTGGCCTGCTCACGGAGAACGACGCCGAGTTGGAAAACTGCCGGGAAATCTCACGGAGAAAAATCGACTAATTTGAGGAAACTATGAATGAGAGGTCGAGGTGCGTAGGTGGATGTTGAAGGGTAAAAGTAGGGATTTGGTGTAATGAGGATAATTTTTTTGGAACATTTGACATTGTTTTTGAGGAAATTGGAATTTTCTGTACTGTGTTCGCGAATGGAAAATTGCTGATATAAATAATAATTAACTTATACTTATTCCTGCTGAGTTCGTTCCTATTTTTTTAAATTTTTTATCTACATGTAAAATTTTCTTAAGATTTTCTTTTGTCGAAAGGAATAACTAATTTCTAAAGAATGAGTGGCAAAAGTTGAATTTTTGTTTATTTTTCATTAAATTAATTTTATGTTCGTTGAAAAAGGTTTTAAATAGATGTTACTTTTTGAATATCTCAAATATTTTCGATTTACATAGCTCCGTACAGTCATTCATTATTTTTACATTATTGTAATTGTGAACTAATTTGAAAATTTCAACAGATTCTAGATAATCGAGTTTCTTCCCTTTTGATTCTACATGTAAAATTTTAAGATTACTTATTGTGGGAAAGGAATGACCGTTTTCTAGACAATGAGTGGCAAAAGTAGTATTCTGTTTATTTTTTATGAAACTCATTTTATGTTCGTTGAACCTCATCTTGAAGGAACGTCCTGTTTGTCCTATATATTTATTACTGCACGTAGAACAAGATAACTCATAAACTCCTGATTTGTGTATGTTTGGAGTAGGGTCCTTTGCGTTAAAAAATACCGATGATAACTTGTTTTGCGTTTTGAAGGCAATATTGACATCTGATTTTGAAAAACTATTGGCCACTTTTTGACTTATGCTACCAAAGTACGATAGAGAAATTAATTTTTCATTTTTTTCAGTTTGTGGGTCGATTCCATTCAAATTTTGAAACAAATAATCATTGATCATCGATCTGTAACGAGCACCATTCACTTTAACATTAGCCCTAGCATCGTTTTTAAAGAAAAATGGACCGATGATGCCTCCAGCGTGTAAAGCACACCATAGAGTGCATTTTTCAGGATGCAATGGAACCTGCAGAACTTCTTGAGGATTATTTTCCCTCCATATACGACGATTTCGCTTGTTTACATAGCCATTCAACCAGAAAAGAGCTTCATCACTAAACACAATTTTACGATAAAAAAGTGGATCAACTTCAAGCATGTTCTAGGGCCCAATCAGCAAACAAACGATGCTTATTATGGTCAAGCGGCTTTAGTTCCTGAACCTGTTGGATCTTGTATGGGTGTAGACCAAGATCTTCACGCAAAATTTTCCATGTGGTTGATGCACAGAGTCCAACTTGTTGCGAACGTCGACGAATAGACAAATCTAAATCATCATTAACACTATGACTTTCAGCAGCGATATTTTCTTCTGTACGTATAGTTTTTTGTCTTGTTGTTGTTGTTGCATCGAGTAGAGAAAATGTTGTCCGAAATCTATCGATAGTTCGACGAATAAGCTGCTCTGATGGACGATTATGTAAACCATAAATTTCACGAAGTGCTCTATAAATTTGGCGAATAGAACACTGATATTAAAAATAAATTTAAATAATTCGTAAACGCTGTTGTGGCGTGCTTTTCATGATAAAATATCAATGGTTACTGAACAGAAATGTCAAAACAACATGGCTTCTACCTTCTGCTTCTGCACAGTTATCCCTATCGAAAGTTCTATCACTCCAAAAAAAACACCCGATATAATAAAAAACTACCAATAGAAAAATGAAATAATAATTATATGGCACATTTCTAAAATGAACTATAGTTCAATCTATCTCTAGGTTTAATTAGTCTTTTAGGTCTAGTGGAAATAGTGTTATTATCATTGGGATTATCACTTATTGTGTTTTTTGTTTCGTTCGGAATATCATTTATTGTATTTTACGTTTCACTGTGTTTACTTTCATAGAAAAAATCATAAATCATATTGAAAGAGTCACCCTGATTCCTTATTCTTTGAATTTTCACTTGGTGAAATATCTGACAAACTACTCCTAGAAAGTTCTGGCAACTTTGATTCAGGTGAGGCTTGTGAATGACATTGGCTTTCCAATTCTTTTACAAATTATACCTTTTATCCATCTAGGTTTAGTAACATCTCTATAGTCTCTAACTGTGACCTCATTATTTCTATCAAATTCTATAAAACGTTTTCCAGCATGATGGTTTTTCTGTTAAATTTGTTTGTGTAGAACGTGATTTTCCAAGCCTGAATTTTTATGTTTTATTTATAGTGAAAGTATATCACATCTCGTCTTCAATTTTCTACCGAACATAAGAAGTGCGGGACTCACATCCGTAGTACAGTGAATAGCATTTCTATGATCGCTTACTTGCTTACTTCATCAAAATCGAAGTTTGAAGTTTTGCCAGGAGCTCTCTTCAGAGAATTTTTTATAATTTTTACTGCATTATCTGCGGAGAGGTTAAATGATTACTATTTTTTCCTCCAAGAATTTCTGAAATTTCCCAGAAGTGAAAGTGAGAGCATTATCTGTAACTAATTGTCGGGGTAAACTGAAACGAGCAAATGTGGATCGCAATACCCCAATGGCACCTCAGTTTCATCGGTGAGTCTCTTGAATATTAGATTATTCAGTATCCTTCTCTTTGGAACTAGCAGTCTTGGTTTGACAATTTTATTGGCCATTTTTTTCACAAATACTCGCATAATGGCAATTAAAAATGTTGGCCAACTGCTTTTTTTTGTATCTTGATACTGTCAATTTCACTATGACTATTGGATTTTCCAGTAATTTTTATAGTATTCTATAAGGATTTCGAACTTTGTGTATTTGTTTCTATTTGATGTTGATAAGTTTCTTTAGCAATTTTCAGGAGCTTGGTCAGATTGTTTTTATATACTTGGTACTCATTCATGAACTCATTATTATCAGGCGTTTTCATTAATTAATTGCTTTTACATGCGTTGGTTTTCACCTATAGATTTGATTAAATCTTTTGTGCTCCATGGGTTATTTTCCTATAGCAATATCTACTTATTGTATGAGTAGTGGAACAATCAGGGCACTCCTGATTTTCTCGACGAGACAATCAGTAATAGCATTCACATCGGTCATATGATTTACTTCATCCCATACCTCATTCTTGATCATTTTCAAAAAAAATTTCTCGTTCAATCGCGTTTCAATTTTCATACAAGGCGCTTCTTTTCTGCTCAAATTCGTTCTGTTAGGGTATAACGCGATTTTTGAATAGTGGTTCGTAACATCAAATCGAAGGACATAGGATTTTGCTGCCCCGTTTGCTATGTTGCCTTTAATGAAAACATGGTCCAGTAAAGATTTTGACATTTTTGTACTCTAGTAGAGTCATTTCTAACTGAGCAATAACCAGATTCTTCTAAGATATTCAAGTAGTCTTGAATATTATAAAAATCAGATTTTATGTCGATATTTATATCGCCAACAAATAGATAAATGTTTCTTTTATCGCTACAATGATCAAGGATATAAGAGACTTATGAACTCAATACAATATTCATCTTGCATCAAATTTTGTGAAAACTAGGGAACATATTTTATATGTTCAATATAAGAAAAACAAATGTTAACTTCGGCTATTTTATTGATCTTCACAACAATTGTTTCGTCATACCATGACTTCATCAGGTGAGTATTTAAACTGAGGTATACAATGCAAAACACGACCTTAAATACACAGCTCTGGTACAAAAAATAGAGGGGTGGAAAGAGAGGTATACAATTAATGAAAAATATTAAGTAGGGGGGATCTATTTAAATCTATTTGATCATTCAATAAAATTTATCTTTTATTATATCTATTGATTTCTAAAGTTTCTAACAGATTTAGTTTCTGACTTTTGTTTTCAATATGTAATATTTCATAGTTCATATTAAAATTATGGCCAGTCTCTAACAAATGGTTGGCATAAGTTGAATTCGGTTCATTATTAATGTAACATTTTTCATGTTCTCGTATCCTTGTTTGGAATGAACTGTCTGTCCCACATATACACATGGGCAATCACTACATGTTAACTTGTAAACTCCTGATTTTTTGTCATGCCAACCATTTGTTAGAGACTGGCCATAATTTTAATATGAACTTTGAAATATTACATATTGAAAACGAAAGTCAGAAACTAAAGCTGTTAGAAACCTTAGAAATCAATAGATATAATAAAAGACAAATTTTATTGAATGATCAAATAGATTTAAATAGATCCCCCCTACTTAATATTTTTCCTTATTTGTATACCTCTCTTTCCACCCCTCTATTTTTTGTACCAGAGCTGTGTATTTAAGGTCATGTTTTGCATTGTATACCTCAGTTTAAATACTCACCTGATGAAGTCATGGTATGACGAAACAATTGTTGTGAAATAGCGGAAGTTAACATTTGTTTTTCTTATATTGAAGATGAATTTCTGACAAGTAAACACCGAAACAATAAAAAAAAAAATATTTTATATGGTATACCGCTATCCATCCATAACCGTCCTACTGTAAAATATAAACATCTACATATTAAAATGGCAACTACCTCCATCTTCGAAACCGTCCGTGTTATCTTAATCAGAGCCGCTTTAAATGAAAGTACTCAAAATTTCGTAATTGGAATTAATGATCTAAAATTGGCAATAATTTGTAACTAATATTTTCGATATCCACAATTTTACTGATGATTTTTATGGGCTCATTATTCTATTTCGTTATCAGTTCTCATTACATAATTTGCTTTCAATTTTTTCTCTCAGTCAGGAAATATAATTTCTAAATAATAATTCTCCCTACACGAATATTTTCAATAATTTGTTATAAGACCTTAGTACAACACTAGTTGCAAAATGGCGAATGCGCACATGCTCAAGTACATTATTTTACCTTGAAGCCTCTACGTGCAACAAACAAAAAATATTGTGTTTACATAATTTTATATCCGTGAAGATGAAACTGAAAAATAGGAGAAAACTGCAAACAAAACTCATTTAGATAAAAAAAACTTCCGTTTGTCAATCAATGAAAATTATGGAATTTTGAATGGGTGCTCTAGCGGAATGAATTGTGTTTACATAATTTTATATCCGTGAAGATGCAACTGAAAAATGGGAGGAAACTGCAAGTAAAATTCATTTAGATAAAATTTCTTTTTCCGTTTGTCAATCAATGAAAATTATGGAATTTTGTATGGGTGCTCTAGCGGAATGAATTAAAAATAAATTATTTATATTGCCAATTTTATGGAGTTACTTCTACAAATAGGGTAATTTGAACCGATCGTGGGATAAATTTTTCGATACATACTTGCGAGATACACAATAATATTTTTCATTTATAGGTGAAAAGTTTTCTGTAAAACTTTTATACAGTGCAGGAAGTTTCCCAGTGTGATTCAAATATTGCCGAAATGAATCTTAAATCTAAAGAAATCTTCTACTAACTCTAATACCTAGGAAGAGAACTACAATGGAAATATTCTTGAAGAATAGATGGCACCACCTATTAATTCATATGGTAGAATCCTTCCTATATTTTTAATACGATGTTGCAACTTTTCTAATGTCAGCTATTAAAAACATTCCAAATAAAAAATTTCGTTTGCTCTGACAGCTCACCAAACTCGTCCTTTTTCTGCAGATTGTTATGTCATCTTAATTAAGTTCTTGGTGAAAATTTTTTTTACATGTCAGTTTCGACACGACTCTCAAAAAAATTCCATATTTGAGTTCACTTGACCTGGGATAGCCTTTATAAACATTCGGGTTCTTGGCTACAAAAATAAGTACACATTATATCACAATAAATCCAATTGTGAGTCTTATTTCCTATTAAATAATTCCTCTCCATTTTTTGATTTGATTTTACTCAACATAAGAAAAACAAATGTTAACTTTTTTTACACAACAATTGTTTTCTTATATTGAAGATGAATTTCCGTCAAGTAAAGACCGAGACAATCAAAAATTTGATTTTACTCATTGGAATTTCCTTTTCATTTATTTTAGGCCAAAAATTCAACTACATGTTCTGTACATACGGAAGACTATTGTTCATAAAATTATATTCATACTTACTCTTCCTGCTAGTATCAATCATAGAAGTTGAATAAAATAATATATAATAGAACTTTACTAGAATTTAGTAATTTAACGACAATCGTTTCGCCAACACTGTCAAATTTATATTTTCAACTAACTTTTAAAGTTACATCTCCACTTCTTCTATACCTAAAAATTAAAAAAAAATAGGCGGTGCAACTAAAAATAAATCGGCAATTAAGAAAAGAAAAACAAAGGCAAGAAGGAATACCATCAATTTACAGAAATACCGATGAAGAAAAATATGCGAAAATAAATATAGGGATATATTTGTATATAATCATCAAATATATTTAGCCAATTATCGAAAATACCCCACTAAGTAAAAATATTCAATAGTGGAGATCTTGCGACATCTGTTTGGTCGTTAATAAGTATTGGGAGATTCTTTTACTTACTTATTTCTACTGCTTCCAAAAGTATGAGATTAGTACTGTTAATTTCATTATGGATAATTTCATACTTATTGTTGAAAGCATGTCGAAATTGTTTCAAATAAGTGGAATATCTTGAATGCGAGATGTCTGACTTGTAACTCCTCTGGTGTTCGTGAAATCTTTTCTTAAAGGGTCCTTCTGTTTGACCAATTCACTTGAGTCGTTTTGGTGTCAAAAAGCAATTTCTTATAGCAAACCACGAGAAATCGCCTTGCGCTATTTTATGGTTTTCTCAACGACTTATTTATGTGAACAAGGATTTTTTGCTTTGTTGGTTATTGAAAACAAGGCGAGGAATAGTTTGAAAGTAGGTGATGATTTGCATGTAGCAATAAGACCTAGAATAGCCGAACTCACTAATACATTATTACAGAATTTTATGCTGAAAATATTTCAATTTTTTTTATGTAATTTCCTATTGGTTTTTCAATAAAAGGTTCAGTTTGATTTTTAAAGTTCATTCTTATTATGCCTACATAGTGCTCCTTGCTAACAAGAATAATACAAAAGTGGTCCCTGACCGAGAAAAGGTTGTGAACCCCTGTGTTAAAGGAAGACAGCGGAGCGCGTGACAAGTTCTTCGATAATAGAACAAAAGAATATTACTAGTACTTGTAGAATTAATCGTTCTTATTGAATTAGTTTGGAGAAAAATATAAAGATGTGTATTCACGTGCACATGGATGGTGCTAGTGTTTAGTGAAGACTCAACCGTTTCTATGCGGGTTGAATATAGATAACTGCTTCGTTGCATTCAATGGATATAGGAGCTGACCTTGTTAAGGAATCCAAGACTATTCGAAACATGCATGTCTGCTGCTCATGTCCCCAATATCGACGATACCCATTCGGGTCGATTTGAATTTTGAACTGTCGACACCTGTATTATACACTATCCGGATTCAAAGAATCTGTCTGATAAGGTCTTCATCGGTCCTACTTCACATTTAAAAAATAAAATCAATTAACAATAAATAACTTACTTCTTAAACCTCGTGGTATCGTCAATACACTAACTTTAAAATCCAAGGTATTCTATGTTCACCACAAAAATCACACAAAGCTTGTAAGGTATTTTATGGTATTATTTAAATCATATGATATTTACATTCTGTCAAGAAAGTACCGGGAATTATCGATTTAAATCTGGCGGGGCAATGAGGCAGGTAAAATTTTTTTTCCTAGGTTGGTACCACTGTCCTTAATTACTATGCCAAGCTTGAGCGGAATTTCTCAACTAGTGTGTTTGCAACAGCTGATTAAGTCGATGTCAGAGTGCGTGCCGATTTTTAGTATGGGTGATTACGTTGAGCAAAGAATTTGTTTAAAGTTTTTTGTTGCAAATGAATTTTCGTGTGCCGATGCATTGAAAATGTTGCAAAAGGCCTTTGGTGATAATGCTCTATCGAAAACTCGTGCATATCAGTGGTACAGAGCCTTCAAGGACGGTCGTGAAGTGGTCGCCCATCGACGGCTTCGATCGAAGATAACGTCGATAAAATTAAGGAAAGGGTGCTGGAAAACCGTCGTACCAGCTTGAGAGAGATAGCACATGATCTTAAGATATCCCACGAGTCCGCACGTACGATTTTGATTGATATTTTGGGCATGAGAAAGGTGGCCGCACGACTCGTACCGAAAGACCTGAATTTTCTTCAAAAACGTCATCGCGAACAGGTTGCTTCAGACATGCTGGATCGCTGTAATTCCGATTCTACATTCATGGAACGCATTATAACTGGTGATGAGATCTGAGTCTACGAGTACGATATGCAAACAAGCCAGCAATCATCAGAATGGGTGGCAAAAAATGAGCCGAAACCGAAAAAACCACGCCAAAGCCGCTCGAAAATGAAGGTGATGCTCATTGTTTTCTTCGATATCCGTAGCGTGGTGCACTACGAATTCGTTCCAGAGGGTCAGACGGTAAACAAGGAGTATTACCTAGGCGTTATGAAACGTTTGCGTGAGCGTATCCGTAAGAAGCGGCCAAATTTGTGGGCGAACAACTCATGGATTTTGCATGACGATAACGCGCCTTCTCACCGAGCTACGATTGTGACTGACTTTCTCGCCAAAAACTCAACAAACGTGCTTCAGCAACCACCGTATTCGCCGGATTTGGCTCCCTGCGACTTTTTCCTTTTCCCAAAACTAAAATTGCCCCTTCGTGGCACCCGTTTTGAGTCGATTGAAGCCATAAAACAAAATTCGGCGTGAGAGCTAAAGTCCATCCCGGAAAGCGCCTATAAAAAATGTTTCGATAATTGGAAGTGCCGTTGGCATAGATGTATTGGAGCAAATGGAGCCTATTTTGAAGGCGACCCAATAAAGTTTGACGATTAAATGTAAAAATGTTGTTTTAATTGAAAATTGCCGTACTTTCTTGAGTAGTATATAATGAGATTTTTTCATATTAAAACCTAGATATAATTATATATTATATATAAAATAAAATAATGAGAAGAGGTGTTTTACTTGATAGAAGGATTATTATAAATTTGATTACATTTTTTTTGAGAGATTATTTTTAGGGAAAACAACTTTGTAACTTTTATATTCTATGTTCTATGTCTAAGATTCTAACCTAAAACTACCTCATGTTATATTTAGTCAGCTGTTAGAAGTGTGAATTGAGAAACCCGAAGAAATAGCATTGTTTTTGATTTCTATCAGGTTAGTAAGCTATTTCTTCTTAATTCTTTGTATGTTATTATTTTTTTTGTGTATGTAATTATGAAAATATGAATAAAAACAATATTCTAATTTCCGCTAATATTTTATTAACACTACGATCGTTACGTCATACCATGACTTCTTAAGGTGAGTATTACAAGATACTGAGTATATCATGAACAAGAAATTCATTTTATAGTACATGGATATAACAAAAATAGAGAGTTTTACAATTCTTTTCGAAATCTGAAAAATGATTCAAAAAAGATTGAACAAAAAGAAGCTACTTATTTCTGTTTGGTTATTCAATAATATTTTTCTTTTATGATATCTATTAATTTCTAAAGTTTCTAACAAGTTTAATCTAAAACTTTTGTTTTCTGAGTGTAAAATTTCAAAGTTACTATTAAAACTTTGTCCTGTGTCTAGAAGGTGCTCTGCGTAGGTTGAATTTCCCTTTTTGTTACAGTAACATTTTTCATGTTCCCTAAGTCTCGTCTGGAACGATCTTCCTGTCTGTTCATATTTTCAAGATGAATTTCCGTCGAGTAAAGACCGAAACAATCATAGGTATGTTATTATGTTATATTTTAACCTAAAGAAAATGAATTCTTTCAGAATCAAGACATCGAATCGTCTATTTCTTGAATTATAAAAATAAGAATTGATAACATTCTTATGAATATATTAAATATTTCAAATTATTTATCTTTTTGAGAAGTTCTTACAAATAATGTTTTGTATTTTTGAAAAGGATTTAGTTTTCATGATTGTAAGATCAGAAACAAAATTATGTCTCCTTCAAATATATATTTATTATATTAATTTCAATTGACAATTTATATTCGTTTGGTTATTTATTCCATTTGATATTATATAATGAGTTTTGATTTTATATGTCTATGAAATATTAGCTGTGTTTATAAGACCTTAATTTAATTCTATAATAAAAGTTTTGAATAAAATTTTTTGAAATTGAAATTATAGGAGACTAACAGATTAAATCCGTTAAATCCATAAAATACCTTACAACCTTTGTGTGATTTTTGTGATGAACATAGAAAAAGTTGGATTTTAAAGATAGTGTGTTCAAACGAGGATACCACGAGGTCTCAAAGGTAAGTTATTTATTATAAATTGATTTTATTTTTTAAATGTTAATTAGGACCGATGAATACCTTATCTGAATTCTAATTGTTTTTTGAGGATGTGATACATGTTTTGAGAGATTTTTGAAGTAACTTATTTGAATATTTAAATATGTTAAATATAAAAAATAAATTTTATTTTTGAGAAGATCTTAAAATCATGTTTTGTATTTTTGAAAAGGATTTATTTTTCATAATTGTAAGATCAGAAACAAAATTTTGTCTCCTTCAAATATTTATTTATTAATTTCAATTATATTATTATTATATTTGTTGGGTTATTTATTCCATTTGATATTATGTAATGAGTTTTGATTTTATATGTCTATTGAATGTAAACTGCGCTCATAAGACATTAATTTAATTCTAAAAATTTCCAATAAAATTTTCTGAAATTGAAATTATAGGAGACTAACAGATTGAATCTGTTTTGACGTACAAATTTTATTAAAGTTACCAATCACCTTATCTTTACATATGACCGCAAAATCCCCAAAAAATGTCATAACGGATTCAAAATGTATTTATTGGAGTAATTGGTAAGAAAAAATGCTTATAGAGGTTCTGATTTTGAAACACTGGACAACCAATTACGAATGAACCATGCAACCCACCCTGTCCAATCCTCAGCATGTAACCACGTCCTGTCACCTCTATGAAAATTTGATGCAATATAACATACTATGGTCCAATACATATTCTATTAATTTGTCATATTAACAACTTTGCAGAAGTTCCCAGAATATTCTGATTTTTAATTTGATTCCATAGAATCAGGGATGGAATCAGTACAATATTTATACCAAAATTTCAATTGAGTCTCAGTACCTTCCTTCTTCATATTTTCGTCCCCAAGATTCGAGAATCTCCTTGTACATAATTAGCAGCCCAGCCTGCTAGATGGATAAAAGGATTCTGGGATGCGCAAATCATTTTGCCGCGATTTTCCGTCAAAACCCCCCGTTTCTTGTCGTTTGTTGTAGACGAAACCCATAATAATCAATCAGTCATGGCTATTATGATCGGCGCTCGATAAAATATTCCCTGCAAAATGTTTTTCGCGTCCATTATCCGGATGGAGGATCCCGTTTGCTGGCTTTTTATACTTGTTTTTGGGACGGTTTTGGTGAAGTAGAGGAAAATGAAAATATGGATCTTTCTAAACCGCAGGTCGCTTAACTTCACGGCGAACGTGGACGTTTCTGAATATTTTAATAAATTTAATGAAAAACTTAATGCTTGGGACTCCTACTTGATGCAAGTCCATATCAACTCAAATTGTGTTCTGAATATTGTGACGCATTTCGTCAACACATGAACTTTTCCAGATTCTTTTCTGGACATGGAGTTTTTCTCTTCTTCTTCTTTCTCTTTCCTTTTTTCTCTTTCTTACTTGTTTTCTTTTTATGATGTAACACTCCTTGTTCCGTCTCATTAGAGACGGCCCTGTCGTTCGAAATTAGTTTGGCATTCGATACTTATGTCTTTTACGTTGATATGCGATCTAGCAGTTTTGAGATTGTTTCAAACTGTTTATTTTTATTCGACACTTCAGATTATTGGTTTTCTAATTATTATATATGGCCTAAAACATGGAAAGTCAATTACAAATTTGGATATATTTATGCCTGTTAATTTCACACGCTGCATTCGGAATTATAAACTGACTCTATTCTTCTTTACTTGCATTAATGTCATGATTTGTCTGTAACCAATAAGAAGATTTGGTTTGTTCATTCAGTCCACATCCAAATGGACCTTCCAATCAATTACGTTAATTTCCTTTTTTTTGTTAGAAGGGGTGCATCGAGCACCTCAAACGTTCAGTCTTTGAAAAGACTGTAAAAGCATTATTATTCGTGATAATCGAAGTGTTCACATGTAGGTCTTGCTACATCATGCATTATTATTCGTAATAGTCAAAGTAGTCGGTCGCATGTAGCCTTTGCTACATCATGCATTATTATTCGAGTAATAGTCAAAGTTATTGCATGTAGCCGTAGCTACATTATGTATTATTCTCCGAATAGTCAAGTTGTTCGTTTGTAATTGTACAAGCTTAACGCGATTGCTGTAAACGTAGCAATCCACCTTACACTTGTTTGTAGTGTAATTGTCGTCATATTAGCTTGGTATCATATACAGTGATACCAAAATATATTAGTTTGTTTTGTTATAAGTGTTTTACTTCAGGTCCTCATCATCGTTGTGGTTTATCATTATTAGATAAAGGAAGCTGTAGACCACCGCACATATAGTGTTCTTTGAAGTCAAAATCACCGCTTATAATCAAAAATACAGTCAACTAGAAGCCATTGGAATTAATCATCTAGATTAATTAATTTGCAATTGTCTATTATTTTGAAATACTGAAATAATAGTCAAATACTACGGTAAACTAACCGTGGTACGAAACACTCCTATTATTACAATAATTCATTCCGTTTGCTTTAATTAAATGATTATACATTGAAATAGATTGAATAACGGAGAAAAACTGGGATATGATTTTCTATTCACTATATTGCTGTTATGTTTTTTCCTATTCATCTTTATATTTTCCAATAATTTATTTGCTATACTTTCATTAAAATTCTGTAGAATTTCGAAGTTCTGGTTGAACTTATGTCCTCCTGAATGATTTGAATAATTCAGCTTAATTATGCTACGCTGATAGCTATGAGATGTTCCTCAATTCTCATTTCAAAATCTCTACTTGTTACCCTTATATATATATTTTACCACAACTACTACAATTTCACTAGTAGACACTGGATTTATACTCTTTTTGATTTTCGATTCATTTTTTTCCGTCTTATCAGAGACCCTATCTTTCGACATTATTTTGTCATCAATTCTTTTCAGGTTAACAATTTCAATCTAGCAGTTTTAAGATTTATCGTTCGAACTGTTCAGTATTATTCGACACTTCAAATTTTTTGTTTTCTAATAATTATTATGACCTCAGAAAACATTAGGGATTTCTAAATATTTATGCCTGTTAATTTCACTTGACACAGCATTCGAAATTACAAACTTTTTTTGTCCTTATTCTACTAGCATTGATCTCATTATTTTTCTGTAGCCACTAAGAAGGTTCATTTCATTAATTCGGTTCACCCAGAAATAGTTTTTCCAATCAATTTCGTTAATTTATTTCTTTTTGTTAGAAGGGATGCATCGAGCACCTCTAACGCTCAGTCTTTTGAACAGGCTGTAAAATTATTATCGTTCGGGTAGTCGAACTTGTTGTATGTAGCTTCTGCTACATAACGCATTACCGTTCGGGTAGTCAAACTTGTGGTATGTAGCTTCTGCTATATAATGCATTATCGTTCAGGTAGTCAAACTTATCGTATCTTCATCGAAGATCTAGGAGTATCAGGATAGTAATAATAATGATAATGAAGCTCTCGACAGGAAATGCGGTCTTGCGAGGGAGCTTTCACCTCTTGATTCGGGAAACAGCGTTTCGTTTCCGAGTCTGCGCATCTGAAACTTCATCAGACAGGCGTGATGCGCATGCTCTGCCTGTCACGCCAGTGACCATGTGTTCCGGTTGGAACGCTGATCGTCAAACGCTATATGCTTTGCTCTATCCGAACTCGGCGGGGACGGTTAGTCACGAATCTTTAGACTGGTCGGGTCCTCCATTGGTACGCCTGTCAAGCTGCTCAAAAACATTTTGAAATTAAATTATATCAATGTCGTAGAAAACACAGTTTCAATTTAGTAGACGTATAGAATTAATACTAATTACAAATCAACAAAAGGAATCAAAGAATACAAATAAAATAACGCATATTAATTAAAATTATGAAATAAAACAGTTGAAGAATACAAAGATTTGTTTCACAACGGTATTTAAAAAACCTTTTCACAAACGCACAACGTAACCTTAATTTTCTCAATTTCTTAGATTATAATTCCCTTCAAAAAAGCTCCTTCGAAAGAACTTTCCAAAAACATGTAGCACATTTTCGAAGAGGCCATTGGTAATTCCAGCCGATAATCAGTCCCATTTCGTGTCCCAAAATCAAAAATAATCAATAAGAAGTATATCATACCTGGCGAAAATTCATGTTATCTTAAAAACTAAAAAAATAGAATGTTAATTAATTTTGTTCGATTGGTTCGGTATTTACTTGGTGGAAACTCATTTTAATTGAAAAATAATAAAAGACAGTCATTTATTTCCACGAGAATGTTTGTAATACAACAATTGTTTCATCACAATGTGATGAATAACTTCATTGAGCAACAATCATAAAAGGAAAATACAAAGTAGAGGATGTCCTGATCCCGCGGATACCAATGATTCCAACGGATTTACCAATCGATTTTGAACGTTTACATTTTCCATTACGTCTGGCTTTTGCGATGACCATAAATAAATCGCACGTCGTTAGAAGTTTGCGGAATCAACTCGGAGTTTTCCTGTTTCGCGAATGGACCAAAATTATACGTAGCGTGTTCGCGCGTCGGAAAACCGTCTTTGATTATTTACGCACCTCAAAACAAAACAAAAAATATAGTTTATGAGAAAGCTTTAAATTGATTAGCAGACTGTATCATAGCAGTGTGTCTGTCAATATCAAATTCAAACCTTATAAATAGCCAGTATTTCAGATAAACTCTGTTTTGTAAGTAAGCAACATGATGTGTCGAAAATATAATAATAATAAAACTTCATGCTTCATTCAAAAAATCCTTTTTTATTAAATACGGATTTGTTTTGTTTATTTTAAGATTATTTTATACAAAAGTTTAGGTCTTTTATTCATGAATTGAGGCAGTACGAAGTCGGCCGGGTCAGCTAGTATAATATAAATAAATATTATAATATTATTTAATCAATGAATTTCCAGTCGTGAAAACTTCGAAACTATTTGACAGGAACTTCATCAACTACAATTTCATTTAACGGTCGAATGGAAAGCCTTCGTCAAAAATTATCTCTCTACTAATGATACACTGCACATTCAACCGAGCATAAAGAGTTGTATCTGAGTTTGCAAGCGGTAAACATGGCACTTGTACGAGAATATGGGGATCGATAAATGCAACTAACATTCTTACCGTCATAACTTCAATCGTTAAATCTTTCAACTTTATTCGCTCGAACTCCTTTGAATGGCCGTAATGGTCAAGAACGAGATTTGGGATTAAATGCTGTGCCCAAAAGTTGTAAATTATATAGGAATAGTTTCGAAGTTTTTAAGATCGGTCGATTTAGGGGCCTCTCATAATGACAGTAAAGATTTTTATATTTACGATACAAGTTTTTATTTTCAGATCGATAAGTCTAGAATTTTGGTTTGTTTTTCTGGATAGGCTGGAGTAACAATTCTAGAACCTGGCTAAGCTTGAAACACCTACCAGGCGATATAGAAGATTTTTCTTTGAAATGGAAAATTGTTACAAATGAGAAAGAAAACATTCAATTTAATTTCCACTGAATTTTTAAATAGGATCGCATTTGACTATCGAAATGAAGATACAAATAGTTACAGGTGTACAATTCTAGGTTAAGTAAGAATTAATTGAGTTGCTCCAAGAAAGTTCATATGGAAGCGATATTGCTGGTCGATAAGTTCAACTTAGAATATTTGATATTTGCAAAAAAAAATTCAGGATAATACAATGATAATATCTGAAACCTAGTTTATATTTTCTATTCAATACTTATGGTGGTACTATAAATTTGAATAAATGAACGAACATTATGGTTCCACAATTAAAGAAACTGTTATACCATCCTTTTTATGATCCTAAGTAGAAAAAACTAAATTGAAATGCGAGGCGATACAAGATGGAAGGAATTTAAAAAGGTTTGAATTCAAAATTATATCCTGAAATCACAAAGCTAAAAAAGATAAAATTTCCTTCCTTCTATTCGAAGGAGATAGTAACTCAACTAGTTTAAATTGCACAAAGAATATAGAATCTATGAGGACATTCATCATTACCATCCTGTAAACATTTATATATATATATATATATATATATATATATATATATATATATATATATATATATATATTTTAATAATCACCATTATGGGAGTTTCCTCTAGAAGGTCCGGGTCTTAACGACCAAGGACCTTCTAGGCAGCTGTAAGGAACATTCTAACAATTCTTGTTGTCCAGAGGATCACCTCCTTCTGAGCTTTACTTATCAACTCCTGATCCAGTTCAAGGAGTTCCGTATTTTCTGCCAGGTGGCTCTCAACCAATCCATTCGTGGAGATTATCAGGGGCAGAATCTTTACCGTTCTTAGCTGGTGTATCTCTTTTATTTCAAAAGCCAGGTCGTGGTACTTTGTTAGTTTCTCCGTGTACGCTCTACTTATGTTATCATCTGCCGGGACGGTTATATCAATGATTGTTGCTTTGCGGTTTCCTTTATCAAAGATCACGATGTCGGGCCTGTTGTGCGGCACCGATCTATCCGTTATTATCGGGTTGTCCCAGTAGAGTTTGAACTGACTGTTTTCAAGTATCGGCTTGGGTAAGTATTCGTGTACCCTTCGAGAGGTAAGTATAAGTCCTACTTTCATGGCAATGGCTTGGTGAAAGATTTTTGCCATAGCATTATGCCGCTGGGTGTACTCCCTGGGTGCAAGAATGGGGCATGAGGATGTCACATGTTGTATAGACTCCAAGGCTTGGCAGCATTTCCGGCATCTGTCAACCAATAAATACCAGACACAAAACAACAAACTAATAAGAAAATGGCGTGAAAAAAATTTAATATCGACTGAGGCGGAAAAACTGTTGAAAAAAAATTATGCTACATCCCCTAAAATTTATGGTTTACCTTAGTTCTATAAGGAAAATACTCCACTGATAACAATAGTTTCTTGTGTTCAGTCTCCATTTTACAATCTATCTAAGCATCTTTCCAATAGTATATCTAAAATAATAGGAAAAAACGAACATTACATTAAGGACAGCTTTTCATTCAAAGAATTTATAAACACAGTCACTATACCTGATAATTATGTATTAATTTCATTAGTTGTAGTATCCCTATATACCAACATCCCCAACCAACTTGTGGGGCAAGCGTTAAGCAAGAAATGTACTGAACTAAGCGAACACACCTCTTTGCTCTATGAAGAATTCGTCAGTGCGGTCGAACTAACGTTATCAACAAATTATTTTCAATATGAAAGTAATTTTTACCAACAAATAGATGGATGTGCCATGGGCTCGCCAATCTCAAGCCCTATTGCGCAACTAGTGATGGAAATGGTAGAGGAACTTATAATTGATGAATTGAACATCGAATTACTCTTCTACAAGAGATATGTAGACGATTGCATCATGGCTGTACCCCAAAGAAAAACGGAGGAAATCTTAAGTCCGTTTAATGTTTTTCATGATAAAATTCAATTTACAATAGAAAAGGAAGAAAATAACAGAATAAACTTTCTAGATTTAACCCTTATCAGAAATAACAATATCATACTCACACAATGGTATACGAAAACAACTTGATCAGGAACATATTTGAACATCCTTTTAGCCAAAAACAAAGTGTCATAATTGGCATAACAGACCGTGCAATTGCCCTAACCAGCCCATCTTTGATAGCGGACACACTGAACAGAGTTCAGAAAATTTTTATTAACAACAACTACCCTATTGATTTAGTGAACAAGATTAACAAACAAAGAATGCACAGGTTTTACAACAGAACAAGAAACAGGACAGAAATTCAAGATAAAAAATACATCTCCATTCCGTATGTACGAAACCTATCGGAAAATATAGCTAACATTCTGCAAGTACATGATTTGAAGGTATGCCATAAAACGCATAATAATTTGAATAAACTGTTTACTCCGCTAAAAAGTGAAATTCCACCAATGAAAAGGTCAAATTTGATATACAGCATTCCCTGCAAAGATTGTGGGAAAGTATATATGGGCATGACATCACAATTGTTAAACAATAGGCTAAATGGACACAAATACTTGAAAAACACAGCACAGCACCTAACAAACATATTTTAACAGATGACCACAACCCAGACTTACAAAATACGAAGATCCTTGCTTTTGAAACTAATAACGATAATAGAAGCATAAAGGAAATTATTTATATAAAAAAAAACAAAAACGCCATGAACGACAGAACAGATATAAGAAACCTTAGCCAGATATATCACACCATCCTATAGAGAAAAATTCTAAATGTAGATACAAGACCTAACATTTAAAAAAAAAAATTCCATCACCAATACTGCATACCAGTGGAAGGTAGATTGTTTCTGAATGTTGAGCTACTAAATAATACTAATTTTCTGCTTGGGTACTACTAATTACTAATTTTCTCTTAGTCCTATTTTATATATTTTTATGATTGTAATACCTTTTTTCAGAATGGTCACTTGATTTTAATTTGTATACTAATAAAATTGAGAATGTCCCCAACCGAGGACGAAACGTCTTTTTAATATTCATAGTACTTTTTTATTTTATTTGTGGAATCCAAAATCCTAGGAAAGACCAATTTTACTTTAAATAACAGGATTCAAGAAATTCTAAGTTATATATATATATATATATATATATATATATATATATATATATATATATATATATATAATAATAATAAGTTTATTTGCCATAAATTATCAAATTATTACAACAATAGCAAACAAACCATGGACCACCCCAAGGAAGCAAATCCGCGCGGGGCTGTTGGCCAGTGTTTATTCTCAAAATTCAGTGTATATGCACAAATAAATACATACACACATAAACAGATATATACACACATATAATATAGCAAAAAAAGCAGATGTAGACACAAATACGTGTAAATACTAAAAAAGCTTCATCAAAGTAAATACACAACAGAAAAAAGAATAAATAAACAAAAAAATATATAAATAAATAAAACAAAATGCATGAGCCGGCAACGTATAACCCTTTATCCTCTACCCGATTCAACTCTACAAATTCTCCAGCTCTACCAGTCCATCAACCCTTTCCTTAATCTGCGCAGCAATCCATTTCCTCACTCTTGACTTCCATATGTTGTATGAACTAATTAATTTTATGTCAATTGGCAACATATTGAAGATTCTAGCACCCAGATATCGATGGTTTCTCCGTCCTATACTTTTGTAGACTTTAGGAACGTGCCTATATCTTGTGTTGTATGAGTGTTCTAAGTTTTCGGTATTTCCATCCCTAAACTTGGACCAATATGGCTTGACAGTACAACTGTCTAACGCCAAAGAAACCACTCTCCCCAAACAGCTGATCAGAGGGATATCTCAGCTCTCTGTTGAAAATTACCTTAATTATCCACTTCTGCGACACTTCTATTTGTTTCAGGTAATTATTTCTAACTGCACCCCATGCAACTATCCCGTAGGTCAGTTGACTCTGAACCAATGCAAAGTATAAAACCTTCAACTGGTTGATATCGCATATAAATGACAATAAAACAGAGTGGGGCGACTAATGAATATATATATATATATATATATATATATATATATATATATTTTTTTTTTTTTTTTTTTTTTTTTTTTTTTTTTTTTTTTTTTTTTAATAATCACCATTATGGGAGTTTCCTCTAGAAGGTCCGGGTCTTAACGACCAAGGACCTTCTAGGCAGCTGTAAGGAACATTCTAACAATTCTTGTTGTCCAGAGGATCACCTCCTTCTGAGCTTTACTTATCAACTCCTGATCCAGTTCAAGGAGTTCCGTATTTTCTGCCAGGTGGCTCTCAACCAATCCATTCGTGGAGATTATCAGGGGCAGAATCTTTACCGTTCTTAGCTGGTGTATCTCTTTTATTTCAAAAGCCAGGTCGTGGTACTTTGTTAGTTTCTCCGTGTACGCTCTACTTATGTTATCATCTGCCGGGACGGTTATATCAATGATTGTTGCTTTGCGGTTTCCTTTATCAAAGATCACGATGTCGGGCCTGTTGTGCGGCACCGATCTATCCGTTATTATCGGGTTGTCCCAGTAGAGTTTGAACTGACTGTTTTCAAGTATCGGCTTGGGTAAGTATTCGTGTACCCTTCGAGAGGTAAGTATAAGTCCTACTTTCATGGCAATGGCTTGGTGAAAGATTTTTGCCATAGCATTATGCCGCTGGGTGTACTCCCTGGGTGCAAGAATGGGGCATGAGGATGTCACATGTTGTATAGACTCCAAGGCTTGGCAGCATTTCCGGCATCTGTCAGTCGGTATGTTCTTTTTGGCTATATGTTTCAGGTACGCTCTTGTTGGCACTACCTGATCTTGGATTGCGATGAGACGTCCCTCGGTTTCTGGGAATAAATAACCGGATTTAAGGTAAGTTAGTGACTGCTCTCTATTAACTCTATTTTCTTTCAGTGCCTCCGGATACCTGCCATGTAAGGGTTTGCCGTGCCATTCCTCCAATAGTTGTTCAGATGATGGCGTCTGTGGTGGGTTATTTCTGCTTGCCAGATTTAAAGCCGTGATGTTGCGGTCTTCCTGGCATATTGATTGAAAGAACGGTAAGTTTTTTGAGTGGAAATATTCTCTGAGTTCAGTTACCGCTTTATTGTGGGCCTTTTCAACATTTCGCAAACCCCTTCCTCCTTGGTGCCTAGGCATGTAAAGTCTGATCACCGATGCATGGGGATGGTGGATGCCGTATTTAGACATTAGGACTCGCACATGTGTGTCAATCGCCTTCAACTCTGTGCTTGACCACCTGATCACGCCGAAAGAGTAGGCTATACTTGGAATTGCCCATGTATTGATTGCCGTAAACATTGCCTTGGAGTTCAGTTTACTGCGGAGTGTTTTTTTTATTCTAGCAAAAAATTTATTTTTGAAATCTTCTTTCTGTTTTGATGTTCTTATCTCCAATGCTTGTTGTATACCCAGGTACTTATATGATTCTTCTGGGCTTAGTTCTTGTATAGTCACCTCATCTTGAATAAGCATTTCTCCCCCTTGTGTCAACTTTCCTCACTTGACGTGTAATGAGGCACATTTGTCCAGCCCCATCTCCATTCTGATGGTTTGTGTGAAAGATGTCACTATCCCAAGAAGGCTCCTCAGTTGCTCCTCATTCGCGGCATATAGCTTGAGGTCATCTATATACAGTTGATGAGTAATTTTGATGTTTGACCTGTCGTCCACAAGGTATCCGTATCGGTTGTTGTTGAGCAGCCTACTGAGGAGGTTTAAAGCTAGACAAAACCAGAGGGTGCTGAGTTTATCCCCTTGGAAGATGCCAGTTAAGATTCTTATCTCTGGTGTTATTATTTTGCCGAATGTTAAGTTCGTCCTCCAGGTTGTCATCAGATGTTCTAGTAAGCCTATAATGTTTCCAGATACACCGTAGAGTTTCAGAACTTTAAGAAGCCAGGAGTGCGGGACCGAGTCGAAAGCCTTTTTGTAGTCGACCCATGCGACCGAGATATTCCTTAACTTCTTCCTTGCCTGTTTGGTTATAAGATGATCGATGGTTAACAACTCCTTGCAGCCCTGGGCACCTCTTCTGCAGCCATTCTGCTCTCGTGCAAGGATCTTGTACTTGCTTACATGCTTCCACAGATGTTTGGTGATTATTCCTGTGAGTATCTTATAGACAGTAGGAAGACATGTAATGGGTCGATAAGCCTTGGGGTCAGGACTGGTGTTTCCTTTTGGAAGCATATGGGTGACCCCCAAAGTGAAAAACTCTGGTATGATGGAGGGTTCCGCCAACGCTCTCTGAAAAAATTTGGCCAATTTATGGTGAGTGGCCTTGAAGTTTTTCCACCAGTAATTATGGAGTTTGTCAGATCCTGGAGCAGCCCAGTTATTTGAGTTCTTAAGGACAGATGATATGTCTTCCTCCATAATTTCGAGATCTTCCATGGTGTAGTTTCCTGCCTCCTTCTCAGCGTCTTTTATCCAGAAAGCCTCATCATCATGAGTCTCCCTTCGCTCCCAAATTCCCTTCCAGACTTCAAACATTTCTCTCTCATCTGGGTTCACTCCTTCCTTGTTGTTTGCGTTCTCAAGCTTGCGGAAGAACTCTTTAGGATTTTTGTAGTACAGCTGGTTGTTCCTATACCTCTTTACTCTTTCGTTGTACCTTTGTATGCGGTTTCCTAACGCTTTCACCTTCTGTTTCAGCTTGTCGAGGACCACCATCATCTGCTCTGCGAGAAGTTGGTTCGAGCCATTTGTTCTAATACGTGCTTCTGATGCGATCTGCCGTACTCCCTTCATGATCCTGTTGGACGGTATTTCTGTATTGAGGTAAGTATGTAAGGTGCCAATTCTTTTTCTTATAATCCTAATTTTCTTTTCCAGCCTCATTTTCCATGGTGGTATCATTTCTTGACGGCGAGTTGGTTGGGCCCCGCTTATGCTTATTTTGAGATCTTCGCATACTGTGATTGCTCCAGCGTATACGCAGTCGACCACCTCTCTCAGTGTGGCGGTTACATCGATGTATCTCTCCATTATCCTGTTGATTTTTTGGACACACTCTAGCATTTCTTTGGATTGCTTCATTCTTGGGATGTTTGCCCTTTTACTCGGAGAAAGTCCTGAGTATTTCTGGAGGTTTCGGTAATAATTACGTTCTAGCCTGGATGGTTGTACGCTCATTCGGATATGTGATCTGGTTTCCATTCGTGTTTCTTCATCAGGCTCTGCATTTATAGGGGCACCACGCGGGATATAACTTTGAGCAATGGTGTCAAGTTCAGTGGTGGAGAACTTTTCCCTTTCAAGAAGCCACCTGACTCTATTTGCCAGAAGGTTGGCGTACGATGGTCTCTGCGGGTTGGTGTCATTCCATAATTCTGTAAGTAGCTCTCTGTATGTCTTTCCTGTTCTTGGTTGCATTTCCTTCGCTATAAAATGAACGCGCATTATAAGGATGTTGTCCTCCTCCGTCCATCGCGTTCTCGCATCTCGCCTATTTGAAACTCCCGTGGGACGAGATCCTCTCTCGTCCAAACTTGAGCTTCCTTCCATATTCCGTGAAACGAGATCCTGGCTTACGGTGCCATCTCGGGGGGCTGCGCCGCTTGCACCACAGCTGACCCCATCGGGCTCTGCCTCCAGACGGTTCCGAAGAGGACCAGCCCGCTGTCCCCTACCGCCCTGATTCTGGCTTCTAGTGATAGGAGCGATATATTCTGCAGAGCCTCAGGATGCTGACCTGAGGCTCTGGATGACTCGGGTATGCGGGGTCGTCACGCCCCGATAGCTAATGCTACCCTGCATACATATATATATATATATATATATATATATATATATATATATATATATATATATATATATATATATATATATATATATATATATATGCTACCCTGCATATATATATATATATATATATATATATATTTATCTGACCGCAGAGAATCAGCGAGGATTCTCTCAAACTGTCAAAATGAAAGAGTCAGAAATAAAGTTAAAACGTCTGTACCCTTCAGTAAAAATTCGATCGACCCCGCCACGTAGAGAACATTTCACACTGATATGTCTCGAATGGAGGAATCAACATAATTTTTCCATAAACTCCAACCCGATCGAACACAGGAGTTTCCGGTTTTTTTAAGGTTAATTTGCACCATATGACGAACTGCTGACGTTGCAGTCAGTCCAGAAAAGTAATTTAGATGGACTCTCGCAGCGCTGGCTTGTAGATATTGTTTCTGACTGACACGTTGAAGGGAAAATAGAGAAGGAAAATCTCGTAGCACATATTATTTTTACCGCTGTGCGCTGGTCTCAACGTATTAACCGCAATAAGTGTCTGCGATCCCGATGGGATCCTTTAGTCTTATTGTAAACGTTGAAGCAAGTTTGGGTTCAACGTTTATCATACAAAGCGTGGGCTTATATCGAAATATTCAAATATTTATATTGATTGTTACACAGTTAGCGCCAAAAATACTAAATCCATAGTTTTGTTAAAAAGAACTGTCATCGATTATATAATAAAACCCTTTGCACAAAATATAATGACTCATCGAATGGAAAAACTAATGTACATATAGAGGAAATGAAAATCATTTCCGAACCATATATATTTACCTTGCATTAACTAGTGAAGCTTTTCTGCTAGTCTGCTAAAGGATAACGAATATTCAACTGGTCTGTTCTTTGAATCTTTTCCTAGTCTTTCCGATTGCCCAGAATGCGGAAGAATTCATCGCTCTGCACCGGCGCACATCATTCAGATCCACGCCTAGTGTTGATTACGGAAGTCCATGACGTTTGAAAATAAAAAAGGATAAAGAAAAAAACACAAATTTTAAATATGGCACATTTCGCCCATTTGAGGACGGTCCTCCAGTAGGGCGGCTTCTTGAAGACTTTCGAGAAAACTGAAAAATATGATTTGTTTTACTTTTTAATTGACGTTGCAATACTATCCTAGGTAGTACCATTATTGCTCATCCAATTTTTAGTCGCATCGCAGATAGAACCCTTACAGCGACGAGTGGTCATTTTTACAACAAATTTCCATTTAAAAATTGAAGTTTCCGCATTCAATACATTTTTATTTGAATGGTGAGGAAAGTATTCTTTACTACCTAACCTAATCTAGGCTAACCTTACTTTATATAACCTATCTTAAATTAACGGTACCTAACCTAGTCACAAAATATAATAATTAATACAATCTGAGGTTGACGATATACAAGAGTAATATGTGTGTATTTACTTTTGAACTTATATATTAAAAATCGAGATATCTAAACATGTTTGCAACGAATTGAAATATAGTTATATGTATTTCCGTTTTAAATGAAAAATTCGTGGTTTCAACCTAAAATAGTTGAAAATCATGAAAAAATTAACAATACATCATATAAGATATCGAAGAGTAATTTTTAATTGAGGTGTTTAATTTATTTCGAACCGTTAGTGAGGCAGTGAGTAGATTTCGTTGAGTAACTTAGGGCGCATGCGCGTTTATATTCCTTCTATGATACAAATATCTAGGTGTAATCTGATCCGCGAGATAGTCATAAAAAGAAGAAGAAAATACAATTCTATGTACGAAGAAGCATTATATAACGTTCAGGAATGAATGTTTAACGCATTAAAGTGAATTTATCCAGTTCTGAACTAGCGAAAATCTTCACTATAACATTCGCCAGAATTACCGAAGAAGTATTCGACAATTAAAATGGCTAACTCTACACAAAGCGAACTTGAGTGCTACAGGGAGAAGAACCGTAATGCGGTAAATTATATATTGCACTACACCCCAATAGTTAGTGCAAGACAATTGAGAATATACGTCAATGATTTTAAAACTGAACACTCAGAGTATTTGAAAATGTGGAAAAAGCAACAGAGATATTCATTGGGTTTCCGAGTATTGGCTATTGATCGAGAAAACGCCAGAAATCTCGATCTACCAAAAGGAACAACATGCAACGAAGATGCAGTTAAATTAAAGATTATGGAGGAATATTACAAGTTGAAACAATGCGAAACATACCAGGAGTTCCAAAAAAGATTTCACTACCTTGAAGCTAAACTTTCTCACATTAGAAATTTAATTCATGTAGCTGAGATTCGACATGGTATATCATTGTAGAGATCCAAGGATTCTGCTATATAATTAATCATTTTTATATCTTATTAAATATTATCAATTAAGTTGATGTTTTTATAATGATTTACTACATATAATTTTACAGAGATTTTGCAAAATGTTAAATGAATATTCATCTATCATTCTTTCTTCTTTTCGGATTCAATACATTTTTATTTGAATGGGAAGGAAAGTATTTTTTACTATCTAACCGTACCTAACCTAACCACAAAATATAATAATCAATACAATCTGAGGTTAACGATACACAAGAGTAATATGTGTGTATTTACTTTTGAACTTATATATTATTATAAAAATCCAGATATCTAAACATGTTTGCAACGAATTGAAAATAGATATATGTCTTTCCCTTTCGAATAAAAAATTCGTCGTTTCAACTTAAAATAGTTAAAAATCATGAAAAAATTAACAATACATCATACAAGATATCAAACAGTAATTTTTAATTGAGGTTTATAATTTATTTCGACCCGTTAGTGAGGCGGTGAGTAGATATAGTTGAGTAACTTAGGGCGCATGCGCGTTTATATTCCTTCTATGATACAAATATCTAGGTGTAATCTGATCCGCGAGATAGTCATAAAAAGAAGAAGAAAATATAATTCTATGTAGGAGGAAGCATTATATAACGTTCAGGAATGAATGTTTAACGCATTAAAGTGAATTTATCCAGTTCTGAACTAGCGAAAATCTTCACTATAACATTCGCCAGAATTACCGAAGAAGTATTCGACAATTAAAATGGCTAACTACACAAAGCGAACTTGAGTACTACAGGGAGAAGAACCGTAATGCGGTAAATTATATATTGCACTACACCCCAATAGCTAGTGCAAGACAATTGAGAATATACGTCAATGATTTTAAAACTGATTACTCAGAGTATTTGAAAATGTTGAAAAAGCAACAGAGATATTCATTGGGTTTCCGAGTATTGGCTATTGATCGAGAAAACGCCAGAAATCAAGATCTACTAAAAGGGACAACATGCAACGAAGATGCAGTTAAATTAAAGATTATGGAGGAATATTACAAGTTGAAACAATGCGAAACATACCAGGAGTTCCAAAAAAGATTTCACTACCTTGAATCTAAACTTTCTCACATTAGAAATTTAATTCATGTAGCTGAGATTCGACATGGTATATCATTGTAGAGATCAAAGGATCCTACTATATAATTAATCATTTTTATATCTTATTAAATATTATCAATTAAGTAGATGTTTTTATAATAAATTACTATATATAATTTTACAGAGATTTTGCGAAATGTTAAATCAATATTCATCTATCATTCTTTCTTTTTTCCGGATTCAATACATTTTTATTTGAATGGGGAGGAAAGTATTCTTTACTATCTAACCTAATCTAGGCTAACCTTACTTTATATAACCCAACTTAAATTAACCGTACCTAACCTAATCACAAAATATAATAATTAATACAATCTGAGGTTAACGATATACAAGAGTAATATGTGTGTATTTACTTTTGAACTTATGTATTAAAAATCGAGATACCTAAACATGTTTGCAACGAATTGAAATATAGTTATATGTATTTCCGTTTTAAATAAAAAATTCGTGGTTTCAACTTAAAATAGTTAAAAATCATGAAAAAATTAACAATACATCATACAAGATATCGAAGAGTAATTTTTAATTGAGGTGTTTAATTTATTTCGAACCGTTAGTGAGGCAGTGAGTAGATATCGTTGAGTAACTTAGGGCGCATGCTCGTTTATTTTCCTTGTATAAAACAAATATCTAGGTATAATCTTATCCGCGAGATAGTCATAAAAAGAAGAAGAAAATACAATTCTATGTACGAAGAAGCATTATATAACATTCAGGAATGAATGTTTAACGCATTAAAGTGAATTTATCCAGTTCTGAACTAGCGAAAATCTTCACCATAACATTCGCCAGAATTACCGAAGAAGTATTCGACAATTAAAATGGCTAACTCTACACAAAGCGAACTTGAGTACTACAGGGAGAAGAACCGTAGTGCGGTAAATTATATATTGCACTACACCCCAATAGTTAGTGCAAGACAATTGAGAATATACGTCAATGATTTTAAAACTGATTACTCAGAGTATTTGAAAATGTTGAAAAAGCAACAGAGATATTCATTGGGTTTCCGAGTATTGGCTATTGATCGAGAAAACGCCAGAAATCAAGATCTACCAAAAGGGACAACATGCAACGAAGATGCAGTTAAATTAAAGATTATGGAGGAATATCACAAGTTAAAACAATGCGAAACATACCAGGAATTCCAAAAAAGATTTCACTACCTTGAATCTAAACTTTCTCACATTAGAAATTTAATTCATGTAGCTGAGATTCGACATGGTATATCATTGTAGAGATCCAAGGATTCTACTATATAATTAATCATTTTTATATCTTATTAAATATTATCAATTAAGTAGAAGCTTTTATAATAAATTACTATATATAATTTTACAGAGATTTTGCGAAATGTTAAATGAATATGGTACAGATACGTAGACGATATTCTCACGTGTATCTCCGGAACATCCAGACAACTGACTCAATTTTTGAATATCTTGAATAATATTCACCCAAAAATTAAATTCAAATTAGAAAAAGAATCGAAGAACAGTATTACATTTTTAGACCTCTCGATATCACACTCAAATAGAGAAATAGAATTCAACGTGTTCAGAAAACCCACATCCACTGATATGTATTTCTATTGATTCCAATCACCCATTTTCACAAAAATTATCAGAGTATCAATGGATGATCCAAAGAGCCTTCGCATTACCCTTATCAAAAAATGACCGCGAAGCTGAAGTCCAAACTATAAAATCAATAGCCGCGAACAACGGTTTCAACCCCAATATAATAGATAATCTAATTCGACAGAAACTATCTAAAATAGCTATGAGCCAAATTTATCCCATCATAAAAACTGAAGAAAATAAAAAATTCATTTCTCTATCGTACTTTGGTAGCATAAGTCAAAAAGTGGCCGATAGTTTCTCAAAATCAGATGTCAATATTGCCATCAAAACGCAAAACAAATTATCAGCGGTATTATTCAACGAAAAGGGCCCTACTCCAAACATACACAAATCAGGAGTTTATTATTATATTAAATTGACTATGCCTACTAGTTCATTTTCCTTTCTTCGTCAACTTTAACCATAAAGTTCAGTAAGTAATTAGAAAAATCATTCAAACGTAAAATTATATTTTCGATTGTAATTACAGTTGCTCTGAAAAAGAAACAGTTTCGAAAGCTTGGCTATGAATAAAGAGTAAGCAATTTTATTCTGTTAATATATGATCGACAACCCTTATCTAACATACTACATAAAATTTATTTCAATATATATATATATTGAAATTTTGGATTTCATTTTTAACTGTCACACAGGTAAAATGGCTGGGCAACATAATTTAATGCCTTCATTTCCATCATACTGTAGCCTCTCGTATCAACAGACTTTTGAGATCGCATACACATTGAAATATTACTCAACAAATGTAGGAAGATGGAACAAAGAGCAAAGGACGTGGAAAACGACCTTGACTCACAGGGAAACTTTCCAGCTGAAACGAAAAACCGAAAGAACTTTCCTAAATTATGATCACCAATGAGAAAACAATTTGTGAGCTAACAAGCAACTGCAAAAAGTTAGTCTGGATGAATATTGCCAAAAGCCTTATAATTTATGGAACGAACTACCCTTACATTATGTATATTTATGTAACTTTCGCTGGAATCCTTGACGACATGACAATTTCGTGGGGAGACATTTGTAAATTCTTGAGTTGTTTGTGTTCTCCTTTAAACGATTCAAAAAAAATATTCTGGTTTTGTCGATTTGATTGTTCTGTATTATTGTGATTTTATTCACACTGAGGCTTTTTCTTAATGAGAGTCCCTTGAATATATTGAGAGATCTAGAAAGCCAAAGGATATGTAATTACTTGATGGATTCGTTCTTTGCTTGACGGAAAATCATTTTCAATAAATAGTATACAAATTCATTTTCCAGAAAATCTTATCAGGAAACAACAACGATTTCACCAGACTATGATTTCATCTGCTTCCACATTTCAACTGCTTAGATATGAGAACTCACATGGCATTCGGAATTTCTGTAAAAATGTATACAATTAATTTCATGAAACATTTTGAATTGATGATTTGACCAAATAATATGTTACTGATGATATTGATCCCGTTTCTAATTCTTAATTTGAGCAGAAAATACAAAAAAGTGTATTTAAAACTAGAAATGTTAACCACCTCAATTTCTGAAGAGTTTCATGAAGGATTCTTGTGGGTCGAAAGATATAAAAATAAACTTTGAATATCAAAACAGATTTAGTCTGTTATTCTTCTACAATTTTAATTTTAAAAAAATTTGAAAAACTTTTGGAATTAAACTAATGTCCCATAAAAAGCACTGCTTATATTTAATACACGTATAAAATCAAAATTCATTATACAATATCAAATGGAATAAAAAACCCAACAAAAATAAATTGTTAATTAAAATTAAGAAATAAGTAATATTGACAGACAGGCGTGGTACGTATGTATTGCCTAAAATTCGCTTAAAATTTTGCATGTAGAATCAAAAGGGAAGAAACTCCATTATCTAGAATCTGTTGAAATTTTCAAATTAGTTGACAATAACAATAATGTAAAAATAATGAGTGACTATACGGAGCTTTGTAAATCGAAAATATTTGAGATATTCCAAAAGTAACATCTGTTTAAAACCTTCTTCAACGAACATAAATTGAATTCAATGAAAGTAAACAAAAATTCAACTTTTGCCACTCATTCTTCAGAAAACAGTAATTCCTTTCGACAAAAGAAAACCTTAAGAAAATGTTACATGTAGATTCAAATGAAAAGAAACTTGATTATTGAAATTTTCAAGTTCGTTCAAAATAAAAATAATTTAAAAAATAATGAATGACTGCATGGAGCTATGTAAATCCAAATATTTGAGATGTACAACAAAATAACGTAACAATAATGAATGACTGTACGGAGCTATGTAACCCCAAAAATTATTTGAGATATTTAAATGGGTACCATGTGTTCAACAACCTTCTTTGTCGATTGCCAACATTCCGATATCTGTTAGAAGGCCCCTCTTTTTTAACCCGTTTTTTTATCACGTTCTGCTTGTAAACCTCTGTACCACTATTAGGTGTTATCTAGAATCTATAGAAATATTCAAAATATTTATCACTTTTGTTTAAATACCTCTGTACCGCTGTTAGGTTTTCAGTTGTCTGATGATGGGATAGTTCATTTCGCGAAACTCGAGTCACAAGAAAATGTGTAATATATCTTTTTATTGGTAGTAAAATATAGGAATATCTACAATTTGTTGTAGATATTCCTATATTTGAAAGCTGGTAATTTCAGTAATAAATAGTTTAGGTGAGTATAACCTACCTCAACCATCTTTTATATTTATTCCTGGGTAATAAATAATAAATCAATGTTTAGATAACTTTTTATTCTTAAAATTAACCAAGCTGTGAAATTTCAAATTTTATTTTTATTTCAAATTTATTACTGGAATTCCCAAAATCCCTTGTACCTACCCCATATTTATATTCAATAGGTAAGTAGTATTTTCAGTTTTAAAATTCTACATATCGAAAATATATTAGTCTGGTTAGTTCCGCATCACTATATAAACTGTATTGTGTCAGTATTATTTGTATTTTAATATAAGAAAAACAAATGTTAACTTCCGCTATTTTATTGATTTTCACAACAATTGTTTCGCCATACCATGACTTCATCAGGTGAGTATTTAAACTGAGTTATACAATGCAAAACATGACCTTAAATAAACAGCTTTGGTACAAAAAATAGAGGGGTGGAAAGAGAGGTATACAATTAATGAAAAATATTAAGTAGGGGTGATCTATTTAAATCTATTTGATCATTCAATAAAATTTGTCTTTTATTATATCTATTGATTTCGAAAATTTCTAACAGATTTAGTTTCTGACTTTTGTTTCCAATATGTAATATTTCATAGTTCATATTAAAATTATGGCCAGTCTCTAACAAATGGTTGGCATGAGTTGAATTCGGTTTATTATTACTGTAACATTTTTCATGTTCTCGTATCCTTGTTTGGAATGAACGGCCTGTCTGCCCCACATATACACATGGACAATCACTACATGTTAACTTGTAAACTCCTGATTTTTTGTTTTTAGGAATGACGTCTTTATTATTTTTTATTAAGCTGCCTAAAGAATTAATAGTTTTGAAAGAGATGTTATCTTTTTTTTTTATTTAAATATCTAGCAATCTTTTCATATTTTTGGCCTATGTAAGTTAATGAAATAAATTTGATTACGTTTGAATTTTGAAATTTTGGATATACAAGTGATATTGCTTTCTTGTAATTTATTTTATCAAGTAAATTGTCTACAATTAACGGATTGAAATCATTATTTAAAGCTATTTGTTTAATCGTTTTATACTCTTTGTCAAAATTTTTTTTCGTCATGGGTATGTTAACCAATCTATAAAGCATACTATTATAAGCTGACAATTTTTCTGAAAATGGATGGTTTGAAGTATAAGGAATCGTACCATCTGTATGTGAAGGTTTTCATTTTCACAAAAATTGTCAGCTTATAATAGTATGCTTTATAGATTGGTTAACATACCCATGACGAAAGAAAATTTTGACAAAGAGTATAAAACGATTAAACAAATAGCTTTAAATAATGATTTCAATCCGTTAATTGTAGACAATTTACCTGATAAAATAAATTACAAGAAAGCAATATCACTTGTATATCCAAAATTTCAAAATTCAAGCGAAACCAAATTTATTTCATTAACTTACATAGGCCAAAAATCTGAACAGATTGCTAGATATTTAAGGAGAAAAGAAAAATATAACATCTCTTTTAGAACCATTAATTCTTACGGCAGCTTAATGAAAAAAATAATAAAGACGTCATTCCTAAAAACAAAAAATCAGGACTTCATAAGTTAACATGTAGTGATTGCCCAAGTGTATATGTGGGACAGACAGGTCGTTCATTCCAAACAAGGATACGAGAACATGAAAAATGTTACATTAATAATAAACCGAATTCAACTTATGCCAACCATTTGTTAGAGGCTGGCCATAATTTCAATATGAACTATGCAATATTACATATTGAAAACAGAAGTCAGAAACTAAATCTGATAGAAACTTTAGAAATCAATAGATAAAATAAACGACAAATTTTATTGAATGATCAAATAGATTTAAATAGATCCCCCCTACTTAATATTTTTCATTAATTGTATACCTCTCTTTCCACCCCCCTATTTTTTGTACCAGAGCTGTGTATTTAAGGTCATGTTTTGCATTGTATACCTCAGTTTAAATACTCACCTGATGAAGTCATGGTATGATGAAACAATTGTTGTGAAAATCAATAAAATAGCGGAAGTTAACATTTGTTTTTCTTATATTGAAGATGAATTCCCGTCAAGTAAAGACCGAGACAATCAAAAATTCATATTTTAGTTGAACTGTTGTTGTTTGCTAAGTAGTTTTTCCAAACAACCAATGATTATAGTTTATTATTTTATCTTCCTGATTAACTTTTGGAGAAGACAGAGGCTGCTTAATGGAGATAAGAAACTGATTGATTACAAAAAGATAAATTAAGTAATTTCCCAATCTTCTTTCTAACATAATGTTACACTGTTTGTAAAACTTTCTACAAACTATTAATGATATTTGGTATAGATCAGCCGAATTTATTTATTTGAATATCAGAATACTCTATTTCAGTAAAATTAACGCTATTTAAAATGTGAAAATCCATGGAAAAATCCTCTGAATGCGAAATCCTGAATTTTCATCATCCATTCTTTAATTAAAGACCATAAGAATTCATTACTTTATGCAGCATTCCTAAACACGCTGCAGACCGAAGTGCAACAACGCACTGGTGAAAATGCTTCCCTTGACGGTATGTGGTTTTACAATATCTTCCAGAGGAAATTTACGAGAAAATTGTGATCCGTGGGGAATTATTTGCTTTCCACTATTTCAACATGCACTTACGTTCGACCAAGTTCAGCATGAATCTGGATTTTGCGGGGATTTGTCTTAATGGCCTACTCCGCGTTTATCAACAAGCGAAACCTTTTTATTATTCAATTCATTCTGAGAATAAAACAACTGAAATTTGAAGATGATGCGTCTTATATTTGGACTGAAGCCGATAGACAGTTGGTAATATTTTTACAGTCTTTATGTGGTAGGTATAAGAGAAAATATTGAATCCACAAGAGAAATAGAGAAAAATGTGAACGATTAACAGTGAAATAATTTATTTCGGCTTATGTTTATTGTTTATACAACAATTGTTTCGTCAACTACATTCTGACTTCAGCAGGTGAGTATGGTAACTAAATACATTCTGTCAAGAAAGTACGGGGAATTATCGATTTAAATCTGGCGGGGCAATGAGGCAGGTAAAATTTTTACTATGCCAAGCTTGAGCGGGATCTGTCAACTAGTGTGTTTGCAACAGCTGATTAAGTCAGTCGATGTCAGAGTGCGTGCCGATTTTTACTATGGGTGATTACGTTGAGCAAAGAATTTGTTTAAAGTTTTGTGTTGCAAATGAATTTTCGTGTGCCGATGCATTGAAAATGTTGCAAAAGGCCTTTGGTGATAATGCTCTATCCAAAACTCGTGCATATCAGTGGTACAGAGCCTTCAAGGACGGTCGTGAAGTGGACGCCCATCGACGGCTTCGATCGAAGATAACGTCGATAAAATTAAGGAAAGGGTGCTGGAAAACCGTCGTACCAGCTTGAGAGAGATAGCACATGATCTTAAGATTTCCCACGAGTCCGCACGTACGATTTTGATTGATATTTTGGGCATGAGAAAGGTGGCCGCACGACTCGTACCGAAAGACCTGAATTTTCTTCAAAAACGTCATCGCGAACAGGTTGCTTCAGACATGCTGGATCGCTGTAATTCCGATTCTACATTCATGGAACGCATTATAACTGGTGATGAGACCTGGGTCTACGAGTACGATATGCAAACAAGCCAGCAATCATCGAAATGGGTGGCAAAAAATGAGCCGAAACCGAAAAAACCACGCCAAAGCCGCTCGAAAATGAAGGTGATGCTCATTGTTTTCTTCGATATCCGTGGCGTGGTGCACTACGAATTCGTTCCAGAGGGTCAGACGGTAAACAAGGAGTATTACCTAGGCGTTATGAAACGTTTGCGTGAGCGTATCCGTAAGAAGCGGCCAAATTTGTGGGCGAACAAGTCATGGATTTTGCATGACGATAACGCGCCTTCTCACCGAGCTACGATTGTGACTGACTTTCTCGCCAAAAACTCAACAAACGTGCTTCAGCAACCACCGTATTCGCCAGATTTGGCTTCCTGCGACTTTTTCCTCTTCCCAAAACTAAAATTGCCCCTTCGTGGCACCCGTTTTGAGTCGATTGAAGCCATAAAACAAAATTCGGCACGAGAGCTAAAGTCCATCCCGGAAAGCGCCTATAAAAAATGTTTCGATAATTGGAAGTGCCGTTGGCATAGATGTATTGGAGCAAATGGAGCCTATTTTGAAGGCGACCCAATAAATTTTGACGATTAAATGTAAAAATGTTGTTTTAATTGAAAATTTCCGGTACTTTCTTGACAGAGTAGTACTTTCACAAAATCGGTCTCCTTAAATACAAGTTGTGGTAAGTAAGTAAGATTAAGTAACCTTCTTTATTTCAGATTTCACATACAGAATATTCATAAAAAATGAAATAACGTCACAAATTGCAGAAACAAATCAGAGTAAACTCCCAGAATCCAAGTAATCACCCATAGAGTATGGTTCCAATTGAACTAGCATACTTTAATCAATTTCTCAGATCTACACAAATTTGTACTTTTTTTTAAATGAATAGGTGACTTATTATATATTAATACACATATAATATGGAGTCTTTTCTATCACCGTCAACCTGTGTGGAGGATATATTAGATATTAGGTTGTAGTATTGAAATTATGATCACCACTATTAATGAACTCATTCTTATTCTTAAAAAAAAGTGAACATTCATAAATGTATAAACCGTAAACAGGTAGTAGTCCTAACTATTCTTTTCTGAGCGATGAACACCGAATTCAATCCAGCTAAACCCTCCCCCACCCTGCTAAAAACCATATTTCATGACAGCCTCAAAGTTAGCATCATATAGAATTTTGATGGTTGTTATTTGTTATTTATGGCGAGCGGGCGTCTATCTACCCTACCACTGCGTCCGCACGGACTATTGTGGTTCATCCCTAATTTATATCTCCCCGACGAGATCCAGTCTTTAGATAAAACCGATAATCGTGTTCAGGGGTAATTTTTTCAGTTCGCTGTGGGCTATAAAAGCCTGGCCAAAGACCTCGAATCTGATGCGACTCACCGCTGGGCACTCTGAGACGATGTGCATGGCTGATTCAGTGTCCTCAAGACACAGCCTGCATTTAATGTCTTCAGTCAGACCGATTTTGTGCAAATGCGCTTCAGTCTGCAGTGACCTGTTATAATTCCGACCAGTGTTCTTAGTTTGTCCCTATCCAGACCTAGCGCTAGGTTCGCCATCTTTTTGTTCGAAGCTGTTCCAAGAAACAACTTCGAATGTTTCAGGCCAGAATGGCTCCGCCAGAAAGACTCTAGCCTTGAGTTCATTCTGCCTGTTATCGCCTCGTTAGCCACGTCATGTGGTATTCCCTGTAATGGTTCCGGTCCTACCAGAGGCAAAGCAGCTCCAGCAAACGCCAGCTGATCTGCCTCCTCGTGACCCAAATAGTTTGAGTGGCTCGGTATCCAAACCAGTGTTACTCCGTTATACATACCGAGCCTGTTTAAAGCCGTGCGGCAACTCCAGACTGTTCTTGAGGTACAAGAGTTGGATTCCAAAGCTTTTAGTACTTGACTATTAGTAAATATTTTGATTTTACCGTGGTGGATTTGGCGTTTTATCAGCAGTTCTACCGCGGTCTCAATGGCAAATAGTTCTGCCTGGAATATGGTTGCGTTTTGACCAATATCAATGAGATGTTAATTCTCGGTTTGCTCCCGCTCCTGTTCCGTTCGTCGTTCGCAAGCCGTCTGTGAACAAGCCAAGGTCGGTTCTTAATAGAACCTCAGCATGCGGGGTCCATTCGTCCCGGCTGGGGACGATTACATTGAAATGCCGTTCTTGGCTCGTGACTTTTGACATTAGATCCGAGGGCATCGATGGGGTACTGTTCGTTAAAAGCTCGTCCAGCAGTCCTGAGCCTCCCATCGCTATTGCCTCTGGGCTGTCAATCGCCAGTTGATATAGTTTGTATGTGGTCCGTTCCGCCTCCCACTGCACGGGTAGGTGCAGGGGTGGTAGATTTAGTAGGACCTCCATGGTTGCTGTGGGTATGGTGCGAAACGCACCTGTAATTGCAAGTCAAGCCTAGCTTATGTTCGCCAACCGTTTGTTGCCGTTTTGATGGTAGTGCCATCCATATATTGAGTGTCCCATTTTAAAAATTTATCTATATAAACCCCCAGAAATTTTGTATAGGACACGAGTTCTACTTCTTGATCTGCCAGACACATTTTTTTTGGTGCGATTTTTTCGTTCTGAACATGATCAATTCAGTTTTTGTTTGGTTTGTTGATAAACTGTTGGACGAAAACCGGTCACCCACTTCTTTAAAGAAACTTTTACTTTTATCAACAACTTCCGATGAATTTTTGCCTGAAGTCCAAATATTGGTGTCATCCACATAGTAGTGATAGAAGATTCATTCGATGAAAACGGAAGATCATTCAGGTAAATAACGAACAAGAGGGGACCTGCAATGATACCCTGCGCTCTGCCTACATTGATAGTACGGACTAGCTTCGTTCTCGCTTCTGTTCACCACAACTTGTTGCTTTCTATTCGAAAGATATGACCGTATCTAAGCATTTACTTGTTCTCTTATACCATACTTACTTATATTATATTTACAGTCATATGCTTTGTTCCAGCCGATGAAAAGCCCTAGTGATAAGATTTTGTTTTCTAAATGTTGTAAAACAGTGATACAAACTGGTTAATGGCAGTATTGGTGGATCTACCTTTTAAATAACCATGTTGGAATTGGGAAAACAAACTATTTGTGTTCATGAAACAGAGCAATCTGGAGGCCGAAATAAAGTACCTGGAGGCCGAAATAAAGTACTTCTGTTAAACAATGCAATATATGGCCTTAAGCAAGCAAGCAAGCCTTGGTATGAAAACGTAAATTTTTTTGAAAGATATAGGGTACAAAAAAGTCAGTTGGTACTCTGTGTATTCAGTAAGAATAAAGAACATTTCGTTACATTCATAACCTTGTGTGTAGATGATTTTTTCATGTTTTCAAACAATTCAGTGGAAGTAGAAATGTTAAAGAAGAAATTAAGTGAAGATTTTGAAATTGAAGACTTAGGATATTTGAGACAGTGTTTAGGAATGACTGCGACTACTGATAGAGTGAATAAAGTTGTGGTATTACGTCAGGAAAAGTATATTGAACAGCTGTTCTGAAAATTCAATATATTTGATTGTCGGACAGTTCGAACAGTAAGATTAGTTCCTTCTTGTACTCCTCTGCAGATGGTCGAAAGACCGAAAAACGTGTCAGGATTCTGAATAAATTGTGAAACATAAAAACTGTGTGAATTATTTCTAATAAAATTGTTATAATTTTTCACCTAGTGGCAATTGCATACTTCATTCATGTTATCCATATTTATTTAAATTTCGAAGTAAATTATCATGATTTACACAGTCATATGCTTTGCTCAAGTCGATGAAAAGCTCTAGTGATCAGGTTTTGTTTTCTAAATGTTGTAAAACAGTGTTAATATTGAATATAAACACAGATACAATTTTAATTAAAAAAAATTGTAGGAGAATAACAGATTAAATCTGTTTTGATATTCAAAGTTTGTAATGATCCTTCCATCAAGTAAACAACCTCTTCGTATTATTTTACAGTGTTAACAAACTAATAAATGGTGTTATTGGTGGATCTGCCGTTTAAATAAACATGTTGGAATTGTGAAAACATATAATTTGTGTTCATGAAACTGAGCAATCTGGGGGTCATCACTTATTCAAAGCTCTTAGGGAATGCAGGCAACAAACTTATTTGTCTGTAGTTCCCAAGATCGGTGTATCACCTTTTTTTATTAAAGCAAACTTAAACTGATCTGGAAATATCGAGTGGAATTATTTATGATATAAGAAAGAATATCAGACAACATATTAATTGAAGATTTCACAAAATTCTAAGGTACATCATCAAAATCACTACATTGTTTATTCTATAAATGATGAGATAATTCGACAAGTTCCTGTTTACTTATAGGCCTTAAAAACATGGATCTGTCGTTCTCCGAAATAGCGTCCACAAAGGGGACACCATTTCGGTAAACTAAAAGATTTTGGACTACTGTGACAAGAAAATTATTGAGTTCGTTAGCTAATTATGGGGTATCATCATGAACGAAGTCATCTTGTTTCAATTTTTTCCCGTTATTTCTTTGGAAATCGAACACATCGACTTCACTTTATTGTCAAATTTTTTTATTCTATCCTCATAAAGTTTACGCTTATTAGATTTCAACAAATTATCATGGTCCCTTTTTAGCTTCTGGTTCTGAGTTTTATATACAGGATCACATCTAGAAATAACTAACATAGTATCTTATTTCTTTTAAATAATTTTTTTCCCCTTATTGTTTTTTATATTTTTAGATTTAGAATTTTTGCAGATTCACTTTTCTCGGAAATAACAATAAAGTCATTCATGAATACTCGCCATTGTTCATTAACGTCTGATATTTCAAGCTCATAAATATTTTTCCAGTTTTGTTGTTCAAGCTTATGTGCAAATTTTCCATGTTGTCGTTATTGAATAATCTTTTATGTACTAGTTGATTTTTGAAATGTGTGTTTAAGTGGAGACAAACTTTCTGAGCATTATGGGTAGAAATTAGATATTTTAAAATCTGAGATGACATGATTCTATAATAATTAGTAGGAATTTTATCTAAATACCTCTTGCAGTGATCAGTTACCCTTGTGTTATCATTAATTTGAGCTTTAATATAATAGTTATTAAGAAGTGTAAAAAGCCTAACTTAACATCATTATCATATTTCATTTCTATATTTAGATAACCTTCATTAAAGATGACCCTACTAGGTACAATTTTCTCAGATAAAATGTACTCCAGTCTATCGAAAAACAGATCAATATTTACATTCGGAGGCCTGTATATTGAGAGTAAAATCAATTTTACCTTGTTCTCTACACGTTCCATAGTACTGCACTCGAAATCCCCATACACTGATAATTCACTTATTGATTTGAGTTCCTTCTCTTTAAAACCATCCCTTATATAAATCGCGAAACCCCCGTGTGTTCCGGATTCCCGGTAGACCCTTGCGATTAATTTGAAATTTTTCAAAACCAATTGTCTGATTTGAACATCAGATTTACAATGTTCTGTTACACACATAACTAAACATTCTGGTTTGTCTTCTAAAAGTTTTTCCAACTTATCGATGCTGTTTCCTAGTGACTGCACATTCTGATGTGTTATGCTTACAACTTCATTGTTTAATTTCCTCTTGAATTCTATTCCTAAGGATCCAACAGTTGAGGTAGCATCCTCCTTCGACCAAAAAACCTCGAAATCTGATGGCCACAATTCTGTTTTCCAAGCTCCATTCAGATCTTCTTGTCGAATATTCACTTTCATAGATGCATATTTAACCGAATATTAGATGGATTCATGAATTTCACAGTGGATGGAAGGAAATTTTTCTTTCACAAAAACTTCAATCTATAGTTTTAGTTTGTGGATGAAGCCTTGTTACATGTAGAGACACAAACTTAGGGATGTTTGAATATTTCCTTATCGTTATTTTGGCCTACCATAAACTGACGACATTTTTTCCTTCTCACATTGATGTATTCCCTCTTATCATTATTCGGAACCGGTACCTGATTGATGTTGGTTAGTTTATTTCATTCATTTTCAGGTTATGAATCGAATTATTCCCTTTTCTCACAGTATGTTGTCTGATTGTTCCAATATTAATTGATAAATCTTTCTCGGCTGCTTTGGAATAAGACAACATATGGAAAAGATAATCATTGTTTTCATTCCTTATCGGTTGGCTTTTTTGTTCCATATCATTTGTAATTTTGTGTAATTTTTCACCCAAATTATCAATTTTCCCTTGAGGTGTAATAATTCCTACTTTTAGTATTTTTGGAATTTGATTATATTTTAGAATATTAAACAACTTTATCATGTTATTCAGTTCTTAGCTTGGTTTCTTGCCGAAATGCCGGTTAATTTCTTGTATGTCTTTGTCAAGAACATGAGGTGGTAATATGTCCTATGCGCATTACAAATGATGGGCAATGTCCACAACACACAATACATGTCATTATATTGTTAGTTTCCTTACATCCTCCCTCTTTAGACAATCATCATAATTAATAAAGACCCAGAATATTTACATAATTCTAATAATTAACATATGTACAATTTCAGGATCAAATACAAAAATGTTGATTCTATACAATCAAACAGTCATATTAATTTGAGATACCAAACCGATCTTTTTTTTTGCCACCATTTCACTGTTGAGTCAAAAATTAACAGTGCTGTAACCTAAAGGGGCGTAAGATCGCATTACCAAAGCCTACCCAGAACACAACTGAACTCCTAACTCGCACAAGATGAAAAAGCTTTTGAGGGATCTTCACAGAAGATCTAAGAGTATCAGGATATTAGTAATCTAATATATAATAGTAATATATAATCGAATCCCAATTAAGTAAGTTATAACTATTTTAAGTTACAGTCATTTCAGCAATGTTGAATTTGCACATTTTATTTCCATTGAAATTTTGTTCGAGAGTGTTAATAGAATTTTCTATTAAAACGTGTTCTCTAGTTCTACCATAAACTTTATTTCTGTAATCTTTGAATAAATAGGAACGAGAATTTTCACAATTTATCACTATCAAAATACTATGCCATACATTACTAATTTTAAATCGGACTTTATCATTTTATTTTTCTTCCACCAAATTTCTATTATGAACATCATAATAATGTTTTTGTTTAATTTGACTTTCTTCAAAAATATTCTTCAATTTTTTATCAATAAATATTTTCGGTTCTAATAAAGAGTTAACTGAAGGTTAAGTTATCTGCGTCTGTTGAACAACAACTGAGAACAGTAAGTATAAATTTATATTACCATTTGCATACGAACTTTTTCTTAAAATACCTTTACAGATAACAGATTTTTCTGCCATACCGTTACTTCTGGGGTAATTAAGACTTGAATATGTAACTTTTATACTATATCGATTAGCGAATTCCTTGAATAAATATGAGTTAAAAGGCACATTGTCACTGAAAATATCGTCCGGAAAATCATAAGGTGAGAAAATTCCCATGATCAGTTTAATGACTTCGTTAATTTATTTATTTTTTAGTACTTTAAATTCAACCCATTTCGCATAATAGTCCATGGCTATAGTATATGCTCGACCTGTAAAATCAAAGATTTCCATCCCTGGTCCATTAGCTATTTCATGACTTAAATGATGATAATCTAGCATTGCTTTTACTGAATCGTTTGCAAATATAACAGCAAACAATTAAATCCTGAATCTCTTTGCTGATACGTGACCAATATAAGCATTCACTTGCACGTGCTCTACATTTATTTATTCCAAAATGTTCCTCATGTTTTCCTAACAGCATTTCTTTCCGTTTAGACTGAGGTACTATTAATCTATCGGGGTTTTTTTTAGAGGGATAGAATTTCAAATTGAAATAAAACATATTTGAATTAAGATTGAAGCCAAATTTTTAATTATATTTTGGCTTCAATAAATCTCATTATGGAATGTCAATGAATTTAAATAAACTTAAAAATAACACTCACTGTTCTTTGATTTTGTTAGAACATAGATCAATCTTGAATTCTAAAGTTGGTTTATTTTGGAAACATTCATTGTTACCACGTGTGCGTTGTGATATAGGTTAGTTTCTTGATTTTGATATTTAGAATATTATTTAGGACCGATGAAGGTATTACTTAGAATTATATTTGTTTTTTGAAGATATAGTGCATGTTTTGAGAGATTTCTGAATGAACTTATTCGAATATTTGAATATAAATATTTCAAATAAATTATATTCTTTGAGAAGTCCTTTAAGTGTGTTCATGTTTTTAAAAGGCAATTGGTGTTCTTAAAGGTAAGACCAGAAACAAAATTTTGTCTTCTTTAAATATTTATTTAACAATTTTATTGACTTTCGTATATTTATTGGTTTATTTATTCCATTTGACATTATATATTGAGTTTTTATTATATACGTCTATTACACGTAAGCGGTTCTTATTTTAGACATTAATATAATTCTAAAAGTTTTTTGAATAAAATTTTTTTGAAATTAAGATTGTAGAAGACAACATATTATATTTAATTCGTTTTGACAAACTTTTATTGTTATGTTTACAACAATCGTTTCGCTATCACAGTAGCATCATCAGGCAAGATTACATTTTGAATAACTAAGCTTGTTTCCGAAATCCGTTGCTATATATATTACAGTAAGTACAATAAATTTTTATTGAGCACTAAAAACCCAAAAACGGTTTTAATATATTCAGATAAGCTGGAATTTACAGAGACCGTTTTTGGGTTTTTAGTGCTCAATAAAAATTTATTGTACTTACTGTAATATAAATAGCAACGGATTTCTCTTCTATGAAATTTATTGCGTTTCTGTTGACATCAGAAGATTCTGGTTGTTGAACAGATATATTTAAAGTGCTTGCATTTCCACACATTGAGTAACCTTTGTATACTGACTCTGATTCCCTTTAAGTTCACTTTCAATAAATTGATGTATGCGTTAGCAGAGTGTTTTGATCCATTAACCTATAATGAGAATAATTTTGGACAATATTTCAGAAAGGCCGTCACTTAAATTTGATGGAAAAATCAATCATAATCTAAAAGGCAGTGATTATCCGGAATGTTGCAACATTATTTCATGAAATTAAAAAATATTTATTTTTTATACCATTTATTATTTTTATTTGGGCACTATTCAACCAAATATCTCTGGAAAAAAATTATTGTTAGTGCTGTGTGGACGCATACAAACTGATCAAGCATCTAACGCACGTCTCCAGAAGAATTTTTTATTATCATTGAATTTTCACACTATTTTATTGTTTCTGACCACGTTTCGTCTATGGTGGTGGACTTCATCAACGGACAGATTAACAGAAAATAGAGAAAAATGCATTTTATTTGATAAAAGGATACAACAACATTTTAATATCAAAACAGATTTAATCTGTTGGTCTTCTACAATTTTAATTTAAAAAAATTGTCATTCAAAAATCTTTTGAAATTAAATTAATGTAAACACAGCTTATATTTAATAGAAGTTCAAAATCAAAACTCAGTATACAATATCAAATAGAATAAATAAACCAACAAATATAACTTGTCAATTAAAAGTGGAAACAAAATTTTGTCTGCTTCAAATATTTAATATTTATTAAATTTAATTGATAATTTATATTTGTTGGTTTATCTATTCTGTTTAATATTGTATATTGAGTTTTGATTTTATACGTCTATCAAATATAAGCTATGCTTATAAAATATTAATTTACTTCTAAAAGTTTTTTGAATAAAAATTTTTTTTTCAAATTAAAATTGTAGAAGACTGACAGATTTAATATGTTTTGATATTCAAACTTTTTGATAGACACAAGAATTAGCACTAATCACACTGTATTAAAAGGATATAATAGAATACAAAGAAAATACGGAATATTGATCGAACTTACTCAACAAAAATTAACAAATTCTTGGAAACAATTCCTCTTTGAAAAAGTTCTCTTAAAACTTATGAATTATTTCTTTCAAATGAATGCTCAATAATTGAAACAAATAAAAGTTTAAACTCACCTCCGTTTAGTTACTTAAAATTCTTGAATATTCCAGTGCACAGTTCAAATCAAGCCTCATTAGAAATTCATTCTGCTACAGAGAAAAAGTGGAAGCCGAATTATCTATAACTCTCAATAATGTTTGGTGTTCTCAGCGAATATCCAATTCAAAATAAATCGCTGAGACATGCAGTCTTGCATTTTTTTTTACATAGTCTATGCTGGAAATCAATATAATTTTTCCTATTTACATCATTGCATCTTGTTAATTATATAACAAAAAATGTTGCTCTATTAATGAACATACCATTTTCTTTAATGATACGATGAAAGTGATGATCATTAACGCCATGAATCACGTAATTGGAACTATCGTCATATACATAGCACATCTTATAATGAAATTAAGATGTACTCTTCTCTCAGTTAGAGATTTTCCTTCCAACATGTTCAATTGGCTTCTTTTAGTTCTATTATGTTCTTCCTTAAAGTGGATCGGAGCACAGCAGAAAGAATTACGTAGGTGAATTCAATGTTGATTTTTCTACATTATTTACATAACAACCTGAATTTTCAGCTAAATATATTGAAAAATGTTCCTACAAACACGATTTGAAAGAGTGCGTTATCAGGAGTGCCAACAAAGCTATCCCATCCATCGTGAAAGGTAAGAAATTTTCTTTAATTTACAGGGTGCCTTGTTCATGACCACATTTTCGGTTACCACCAAATGAATCAAATCTAAAAAAAATTTGAAGAATAATCAGAGAAACTTTAGAAATTTAATTGATGGAATTTCTTCTGATGGAATTTTTATAACAGGGTACACTAAATTCAATACAATTTGAATTTTTGAGTTGTTGATTGTAGCCGTATTTTGATGTAATTTGTTATCGTTTTTCGAAATTCGTAGTTAATAGCTTATAGAATGATTGGATGTGTTATGAATAGTCATATAAGTAAAGTTTAAGTGATATAAATATAAAGAATGAAAATGATTGTGAAACCTCAGATAATATGGAAATTTTAAACATACATTCTATCAAGAAAGTACCGGGAATTATCGATTTAAATCTGGCGGGGCAATGAGGCAGGTAAAAATTTTTTTTCCTAGATTGGTACCACTGTCCTTAATTACTATGCCAAGCTTGAGCGGGATCTGTCAACTAGTGTGTTTGCAACAGCTGATTAAGTCAGTCGATGTCAGAGTGCGTGCCGATTTTTACTATGGGTGATTACGTTGAGCAAAGAATTTGTTTAAAGTTTTGTGTTGCAAATGAATTTTCGTGTGCCGATGCATTGAAAATGTTGCAAAAGGCCTTTGGTGATAATGCTCTATCGAAAACTCGTGCATATCAGTGGTACAGAACCTTCAAGGACGGTCGTGAAGTGGTCGCCCATCGACGGCTTCGATCGAAGATAACGTCGATAAAATTAAGGAAAGGGTGCTGGAAAACCGTTGTACCAGCTTGAGAGAGATAGCACATGATCTTAAGATATCCCACGAGTCCGCACGTACGATTTTGATTGATATTTTGGGCATGAGAAAGGTGGCCGCACGACTCGTACCGAAAGACCTGAATTTTCTTCAAGAACGTCGTCGCGAACAGGTTGCTTCAGACATGCTGGATCGCTGTAATTCCGATTCTACATTCATGGAACGCATTATAACTGGTGATGAGACCTGGGTCTACGAGTACGATATGCAAATAAGCCAGCAATCATCGGAATGGGTGGCAAAAAATGAGCCGAAACCGAAAAAACCACGCCAAAGCCGCTCGAAAATGAAGGTGATGCTCATTGTTTTCTTCGATATCCTTGGCGTGGTGCACTACGAATTCGTTCCAGAGGGTCAGACGGTAAACAAGGAGTATTACCTAGGCGTTATGAAACGTTTGCATGAGCGTATCCGTAAGAAGCGGCCAAATTTGTGGGCGAACAACTCATGGATTTTGCATGACGATAACGCGCCTTCTCACCGAGCTACGATTGTGACTGACTTTCTCGCCAAAAACTCAACAAACGTGCTTCAGCAACCACCGTATTCGCCGGATTTGGCTCCCTGCGACTTTTTCCTCTTCCCGAAACTAAAATTGCCCCTTCGTGGCACCCGTTTTGAGTCGATTGAAGCCATAAAACAAAATTCGGCGCGAGAGCTAAAGTCCATCCCGGAAAGCGCCTATAAAAAATGTTTCGATAATTGGAAGTGCCGTTGGCATAGATGTATTGGAGCAAATGGAGCCTATTTTGAAGGCGACCCAATAAATTTTGACGATTAAATGTAAAAATGTTGTTTTAATTGAAAATTCCCGGTACTTTCTTGACAGAGTAGTATTTACCAAGTTTTCTACCAGCGCAGGTGTTTAAATAGCAGACAAAATTAATCCTGTCGATTTGAGTAAACTTAGTTAAATATTGCCCAATCTAAAGAATAATACGGCGAGTGGTTCAGACGTTTTAAGAGTAGAATTAGCAGAAACAATCCATAGTAATTTTGCAATACATGACAAAGGATCTAATAAACCTGTCCTTTTCATTGGGAATACTTCCGTGTCAATGGAAAGAATCTATTATAACACCCGTCATTTTTTCTGTTCATCGTGTGTTTTACGATTCTCAAAACAGATAAATATATCGCACAAAAAATCTGTTTTAAATTTACACTGCAACTAGAACTTCTTGTGCTGCAATACTGAAAATATGACACAAGTTTTAGGCCGAATCTAATTAACCAAATAAATGTGCTTATGAATGCAAAAAATTCATGTCAAGGTCTAAAGAGTGATAGTGATGTTAACATTTCTTTTTCGATTATCACAGTGTTGTGCATTCTAAGATTTTTCTAGGAGAGAAAGCAACTAAAGATCAATATGATCTGAGCATTATGTGGCGTTCAAGAGACAGAATTAATCGGAAAAGAACAGATTTGTGCAAGAAATATCGTGGATTTTACACGTCTACGTGTCTAAATCAAAATTGAATTTGGACAAAATGAAAATTCATCAATATGCATCAGACTCTCCGTTTCATCTGTTTTAGGAGATCCCGATTACAAGATTCCAAACATGCAGCCTCTGCATATTCCTTTTGTTTCTTTGATCAACACGCCCATGTTGGTTTTAAACTTCACTGATACAGAAATTTATGGACTTGAGAATGCAAAAATGGTGGATCTTATGTGAGTATAAAACAGTTATACAAAAAAAAAATTTTGTTTTATTATAATTTACATTTTTTATATGAAATCATATTCATAACTGACAGATTTATAAATTTTTCGGGTGAAAATGATCTTGAATGAGAATATTCAGTAAAAATAATGAAGATTTATGGAATGCTAGGAAAACAATGATTTAGATTAAACATATATTGTCAATTGATATGCAATATTTGAGTTGTGCGCTAGTTTGGCAAATACACGCGTTTATTGCTGAACAATTATATCTAAATTTTAAATGTTTGATTACCATAATTGGCAAAATGCGTTAAGTATTTAGTAGAAATAATGTTCCTGTGGAAGAACAATCAAGAAAATCGGAGAGTACTGGCTCTATTAATTGTAAAACACTCCACACGAGCTTGTTCATTATGCATGGTCACTCTTCAGAGAATTGACTTGTTTCTTCATACCTGCAAAGTTATATCGACTCAACAAATTCAACGAGCTGACTTTAAACGGTGAAGATAGTTCATTGATTCGATCTTTGTGCAACAAAAAGTGAACAGAAATCATGGAAAAAACAGTTATTCCCGATGATTTGATTAAGAGACTAAACTGCTATATTTAGGACTCTGAAGATGAATAAATGTTTCATTATAATGAAATGTTTCCTAAACTTATCATTGCAGTATTCAAGAATCATTATTTAGACCTTCAGTTGGAAAATTGTCTTCTTGGCAGTATAGTTTCTAACAGAATTATATAAAATACTATAATTGTCTCTAAATGATGAAAAGGGTTTTTTTTTACTTGATACAAGACTTTTTCATTATCTTAAATATCGAACAGATCAATTACAATTTTTATTTTAATTTTATAATTTCATTTTTTAAATGAAATGAATGCCTGAGGAAACAGTTTCAATTTAATAGACATATAAAATGAGCACTCATTACACAGCATCAAAAGGAATGAAATAATCCAAAGAAAATATAGCATATTGATTGAACTAACATAATAAACACTTGAAGGCTACGACGTTGTTTCATAACGTTTTTTGACGTCATGTCCCGCTTCTCGCTAAGATTTCTACTCTGCTTGCTGCAGCTTCCCGGCGTAGCATATAGAGGACGCTACCGCTTTCCGAACACCGAGCTCACCGTCCTCGCTGGGTTCATGTAGAGCAGAGTGCGAGTGTTTCCACAGCCGAGTTTTAACGTGGAACAAGGTTACTAACGTCATAGGCAGAGTTGCAACCCATTGCCTATCTGATGAGTTCAGGTGTTGCAACTGAGAACAAAACGCCGCCTCCCGAACTAAGAGGTTGAAGCTCTCTTATAAAACCTGTTTCACTTCAGAGCTTATTTCCAATGAAGCTCTGAAGTGAATGGGACCTTTTGAGGAAGCTTCATCCTCTCAATTAGGGAGGTGGCGTTTCGTTCCAACTTGCTACCCCTTAACTCATGGCACAGTATAAATAAATACTTTAAAAAACACAGTTCCAATTAAGTAGACAGATAGAATTAACACTCATTACACTGCATCAAACGGATTAAATGAATCCAAAGAACATATGGAATATTGATTAAACTCACTTAATACACACAATTATTCTATATTTTCTGTGAATTCTTTTATTACTTTTGATGCTGTGTAATGTACTAAATGTGATATTCATAAAATTGAAACAGTGTCTCTAAGGCATTTATTCAATTCAATTTTTGAAAGTTTGGGAGAAATTTAAAAAAAAATTAAAATTTACAGTGTGGTGCAGAATAACTCTTTGATATTGAGACATAATTGTCTTGAAATATGACCGTTTCAAGAATTTTCAGTCGTGATATCTTCAGTTTCTGCGATTTAACAGTTGAGGACTGCAGGATTTGAGATTTTTCGAAATGATAAAATTATGCTGCCTCCTCCTCTACCCCAAAATGAAGAATTCATAACTGGAATTGACTGATCTTTCAATGAAACATAGAAATATGCCTTTTTCAATATTAATTCCAAGTTTGACGAAAGATGTATACGGAAAGAGCAATCTATTCTAGATCTGTAACTAGATAGATTTATTAATGAACAGATAGATAGACATATAGACAAATAGAGCCACAGATCTAGAAGGATTGGATGATAAATAAATAGATAGATTAATGATGGGATTAATAATAGTTGGATGGATAGATATATAGATAAGTAGAAGATAGACAGATAAATAGTTAGACAGAAGTACAGATAGATATATCTGTTGATATATAGATGAAAAGACATATAAATAAATGGATAGCTATGGAAACAAATAGTTTGATGTAGAAAACTACCGATAGGTAGATAAACCGATTGATGAATCGATAATTAGAAGTGGAGACATGCCCATACTGATGGACGAAAAGATGGGCAGACAGATAGACATATTGAAAAATATATATGAAACAATAATTTATTTCCACAAAAATGTTTGTACTACTACAACAATTGCTTCACCACGATGTGGCTTCTTCAGGTATTACATTGTACTGTCTAGACAGTACGATGAGTTTCCACCAAGTAAAGACCGAATCAATCAAAAAGATAGATATATCTTCAGATTGAAAGATGTTAAACTATATGGAAAATATCATGGAATCATCGAAAAATTCATACCAAAATCTCACCACCTCATATCAATATCCTGGATAAGATCTTTTGCCCCTTCCAAGAACCATACCGTAGTAGTATCTTTTAGTAACTCAACTGTTATCAAGAAAATATTGAGGAACATAAATTTGGTGAAACATGTAAACTTCTTGCGTGAAATTTCTCTTTTAGAAGCAATGCAACTAACAACGCGATCTTAGTGATAGTCTTAGGCAGCGTCAGCAACAGGTGCAGGCCGACCTTACTATCAAATTCATTACGGTTGTCCCAACCATTCCCTTCCTGACTGTACGCATGAATTCAAAAGGCTTGTACATCAATGGAACCTACTGTTCACGAATACTTGTTTACTGAAAGACAAGATGAGCGAAATTCTGGCTCTTGCCGATCACTTTAAGCTCCATATAAAACTCCTCACAGAGGTACTAGACTCTTTATTCAATGTTGGGTATTACTCGTTGTTTCGAAAGGATAGCGCCATAAAAGTTGGTAACGGTGGCATCTGCATGTATGTGGTGAAGGAGTTGAGTGATAACTTCAGTATGAGAATCAGTAGTGTTGACTCATCTGGCATTGATATGTATTTTCGATCTGTCGTCTTTTGAATTCTCTGCCTTTTTCGGCTACAAATATTGTCCTCGTTCATCAGATAATCTTCTCTTCCACCACCCCGCCTTCAGCTATTGGCGTAAGAAGATAATAATCATTGCTGATGATTCCAATTTCCGAGAGATCACTTGGTCAACTACTTTTTCTCTCTGCAGCTTCAATAGCTGCATAATTCTTTTCGGTGTTAAACGATGCTGGTCTTCGTCAGCTTATCAATAGTCCTACAAGACTTGTACCAGGCTAGGCACCATCCACACTTGAGCTTCTGCTAACAGAACGTGATGTCCTAGTTAATGGAGTTACGCTCCATGATCCTATCGGCTAAACAGACAGCGCAGTTAACACAACTAATGCCTAATTCATAAATGTATCCTAGAGTATATGTAGTAGAAACGAAGAAATTACTGATTACCACTTTCTGGGCGAGAATCTGCTATCGGTGGCCTGGAATAAGGTACTTCACTCTGGGATCGACGTCTACGCTGCTTGAAATTCCTTCGCTTCAATCCTTAGAGAAGATGGATAATACCTCAGCCACATTACTCGAAGGATCTCATCCAATTCATAGCTAACCAGCGAATTGATCGACAGAATGTGCTATAAAAATGTCTCTGTTCCAGAGACATTTTTATAGCAATTTATATCTATATTTTTATACTGGTTGTTTCTGAGATAGATCTAGAACACCCAGGCGTCAACGATACTATGGTATATATTCATAAAATATGCGATTTTGAACAAAATTCTCCAACGACTGCTACTAAAAAAAATATTCCTTCATTTTTCTACATGTTATATTGAATCCTGAACTCATTAAAATGCTCTCAATAGAGTACTCACCCCATATAATCGGATGTATTTACATAAATTTCAGCACAAATAAGGACAATGCACTTTTCTTCACCCCCGTTTTCAAGGCACCAAATATCACGACGAAGGGAGAATATAGTGTGAGAGGAAATATAATGGGCTTAACACTTGATGGAAAGGGCAAATATATTCTTTCAATGTGTAAGTAAAAAACTAGAACGTCATTGATGAGTTTAAATAATCTCTTCTTTGTTTATTCGAATAATGAATCTTTGGTTGGAGCAATGAAAACTATTTTGGGGCAACACTATGTAATTTCCACAATTCACGTTTTCAAGTATGTATGTCGTCTGCATTTGGTATAAGTTGACAATTCTTCATTGCCATTTACATCGATCAACTGCTGAAACTTCAAAAGGTTTAAGAAAACTAAGGGGATACGTACATGTGACTGGGGATTCTTCATGAGTAATTTCCTTTTCTTGAAGAATTAAATTATCTTATGCGTTACTGGCGTCCAATAATGAACTGCTCTTAGATGGAGTAGTGCGTTTCTTTGTGACACTTCATTTTAAAAAAGGAACCCAATTTTCATAGTTTAACTACAATTTCAAACTGTGTAAAACAAATTGTATTTCCAAAGTTTCATATATTTATGAAAAGCTGCGGTTTGTGAAAAACTTTAAGAAAGTAGTGAATACCACAGACTCCTCTGCTTGTTCACTAGTTTCACTGCGGGATAGTGATAATTTTTGTGAACCTTTATTGATTCCAGGATGTCTAGTCTCTTGTATTTCGCTCACAGATGCTGTGGTTTGTGAATATCTAATAAGGGGAAAGCATGACTTGTTTCGAAAAAATAAAAATATCTTCTCGATGCTCTACATGATGCTTGATCTCCTTACAAAATTTTTGGGAAGGCTCTTCTGGTGTGTCCTTCATAATGGTAATAATAATGATGATAATAATAATAATAATCTTTTTTCCTAGGAAATAATTAAAAGCAATTATAAAGTAGTTATAACGCCAAAAAGCAGAAAGAATCACAAATTATAGCCTAATATAGATACTCAGCTAGAATATGAGTTTTCATATTTAGACGTAGTTTGCATATTTCTTCTTTTAATACTTTGAGACCGTTAATTTGTTTCAATTTAGATGAAGTTGGTTGATTACTTTGATACAACAATAGAAGGGACTTTTTTCTGTTATAGTGCAAAGCACAATTTGGATGGTAGAAGTCACAACAGCAAGTGCACATCAAAAACTTGGACTTCTTCTCAGTACAACACGTGAATTCTACCATTTGGTGTATTGGCATGTGAGCGTAGCTCTTTCACCAAGTGACTAGTTAGCAGTATCCACAGTCTGCCCCAAGAGGCAGAAAGTATATAAGGGTTATAACTTATCATCACGCATGGCAAGAACCACTACGTAAAGATGAACCCACCAGCTTCCAGTTTGGGATTCAGTTCGAAAACCTACAACCGTATGACTGGTAGCAGCGAAGCACTGTCCAATCTCTACTGGCCTTGCATGGTCAGTATCATATTTGTTTGGGACGCAACTCACACGACGGAGGGGCTTCTTGTCCATCCATCCGAACGCAGTCCCATGAACCAAGATATTCTCAAGATTGATGCCTCAATTGATACTGGAACGAGCACCGTCAATCCGGTCTGTACGTCAAGACCCACGTACCCCTGTGAAGTCTTTCAATTGATCCTGGCTTCAAGCACCAATGGACTAGCCGTATCGTAGAGATCCACAAACCCCAGAAACATCTCGCAATCAATTCTGGTTCAGGACAAAGGCGGTCGAACCGTCAAGTCCCGCTAAATTCTGAAGCATTTCTCGGGATATCCTGAACATGAGTGTCTGCGAACAGATAAGAGGAATACCCTCCTAGTCAAGCATGTGAACTTTCAACCACTACCCTCGACCATTGGACAGAAAAATCCGAAGATTTAGTGCAATAGGGTAGAATACGTTAGTTTTAAGGGAGAGGCCTGTGCTGCGACGGACTCCCTTGTCACTGAGTTGACCAACGCGGCTCAGCCCTCCATTTCACCTTACGGTGAAACTAAGGCCCAATTTGGTTGATCTTCCACCACACGGGTCCAGTGATTGGCGCGAATGGCATTAAGTTAGGCACCAATACTTCATCCTTCATTTCACTGAGATGAAACTAGGATCTTAGTCAAGACAAGCGTCAAGCGCGTCAAGCTCTAATGCCATGAGGGCGGGCCTCAGTCCAACACGTGAATTCTACCAGGTTTTCATACTGGCATGTTAGCATGGCTCTTCACCAAGTGACTACTCAGCAGTGTCCACAGTCCACTCCTAGAGGTAGAAAGTGTGATAAGGATTACGCCATATCATGGCGCGAAGCGAGAACCCCTCCGAAGATATGAACCCACCAGCTTCCAATTTGGGCCTCGGCTCAAAAGCTGAAACCGTCTGACTGGTAGCAGTTAAGCACTACTCATGACTGATTTTTCGCCTACCATCGAAAAATCACAAGAAGTGCACCGTCTTGTTTGCTGTGAAACGCTTTATTGCGATATCAAGAAGAGGGTAATAATTTCTTAAGTCACATTATCACCAGTGATTAGACATGAGCTTAACCACAGGTGATTATCTAAACAAGCAAGCATGGAGTGGAGACAACCTGAAGAAACTCCATCTCGAAAAGCTAAGACCCGTATTTTTGCGGAAAAATTTCCTGTATCAATTCTTTGGGATTTCCTTCATGAACAATATAAGATCAATGCTGAATACTGCTGCTTGATGATGTGAAGCTGGCCTGTTCTTCCTGAAAACGCTCGACCAGATACAGCGGTTTTTACTAAAGAAAAAATGGAGACACTTCATTGCGAATCAGTGAATGCAGCTGCAGTTTCAAGTGATCTGCAGTTTCAAGTGATCTACGTACTCTCAGGATCTATGGTCACTGCTTCATGAGTGCGAAATTTGGATACGCCAAATTAGTACGCAAGCGAAGTAGCTTCGGAGCACAATCTCACCTCTACTAGCTCCACGGTGTCATTGCGCGACTTTTGGACGCAACTCACACGCCAAAAAGGCTTCTCATTTCTACCATTCAGTCGCCGGTCCAGAGCCGGACCTGTCGTGCACTCCTGGGTCGATCCGGTTTCAAGTCCAGCGTCAAGTGCATTGGTCTAGACCCTTAAACCTTCAAGCACCAAAGCTCAAGAACTACGACCCTAGATGAATGGAATAACTTTCTAGTAGAGAATGCAGGCTTTCAACCACTGCCCCACTAGTACAACACAATTTGTGTACAAGTTCTCTTGTGGGCCTCCACCCTTTAGTACAGGCATGTCAAACACGCGGTCCGAATCAATTCTAGAATTAACCAGATAATGCTGCCCTCGAGCTCCCATGTTTGTTGACCAAATTTGCGCATGCCCACACACGTATCGGCAGTAAATCATAAAAGGCATAATCAAACACAAAAATATGATTTACCCAACGAACTTGATCTAATGAATAAAAACGCGCTATCCTTATGGCTTGTGAGGACCCAACAATTTAAATTGAACGTAGGTAGCCATGCGCCGGCGTTTTTGGAAAACACGCGGCATCCTTTTATCTTGGGTTGTAAAATGGAGTTTTACGATCGTTAAAACAATCAAGGGCTACCGGGGAGAATCGATAATGTTTGTTCCAAAATGAATTCCTAATATTTATGATGATTTGATAAAATCCTTTAAGTGACTTCGGATCATTTTTGCATCATGCCGTTCAGTCAATTGCACTATAACTGAGAATGTAGGTGCGCATCTGTTGTTTCATCATAATTCACACAGTTTGAATCATTTCAAATCAAATTGTTATAATGTTTCACCTTGTGCCAACCGCATACCCCATTCATGTTATAGGTTTGTTTAGTTACCTAAGTCCGTTTTATATTTGATCCATCCTCGTACAACTTGTTATACACTCGTTAGAAAATCTAGTGAAACTACGAAACTAGAGTCACTGTGTCCTCAATCACGAAAAAGTAATAGAAACGAAGTGATTACTTCTTTAGGTCATTTTTACTGCCACTGGATAGTAGGTAATATTGGTGTATGCATGTCGATGTTTATATTTCGGGATATTCGGTGATATCGATTGCTCCTTATTTAAAATTTTTGTTATTTTTGGATTTTTTGTCCGATTGGAGTATTTTTCCTGGAAATAATTAATTGAAAAGTTATAAAAAATGTGGAATATTAATCGAGGTAGATGAAGAACGTGTTATGAGGAAGAAATCGATTTGTAAAATTTGAAACAATTTTAAAATAATATAGAAAGCCCTTTTACTTGATAGAAGAAATATAACAAGTATCAAGTAAAAGGCCTTTCTATTTTATTTTATATATAATATATAATTATATTTTGACTTCAATAAATCTCATTATGGAATGTCAATGAATTTGAATAAACCTTAAAATAACTCACTGTTCTTTGATTTTGTTAGAACATAGATCAATCTTGAATTATATAGTTGATCTGTATTTCGAAGCTTAAGTCTTTCAACACGTGAGAGATATAGGTTAGGTTTTTGATTTTGATATTTGGAATATTAAATGAGGACTGAAGACGGGATTGTCTAGAATTATATTTGTTTTTTGAAGATACAGTGCACATTTTTAGAGATTTTTGAAATAATTTATTCGAATATTTGAATATATTAAATATTTCAAATAAATTATATTCTTTGAGAAGTCCTTTAAGTGTGTTCATGTTTTTAAAAGGCAATTGGTGTTCTCAAAGGTAAGACCAGAAACAAAATTTTGTCTCCTTTAAATATTTATTTATTAATTTTAATTACTTTCGTATATCTGTTGGGTTATTTATTCCATTTGACATTATATATTGAGTTTTGATTATATACGTCTATTAAATGTAAGCGGTGCTTGTGTAGACATAAATTAATTTTAAAAATTTCTCGAATAAAAATTTTTTGAAATTAAAATTGTAGAAGATAAACATATTTCAATTTGTTTTAATATTCAAATTTTGAAACACTTTTGACATATAGACATATTGAAATTCATTATTGAATTATTTCAATTATTTCATGAATTTTTAGTAAGAGGCACTTACAAATATCCCCTTCTAATTGAAAAAGTTAAAAAAGACGGCGTCGACTATTATCAAACCAGAGGAAAAAATTTGGTATTCGACTTTGAAGACGTAATATTCGATATAGAAAATCCATTTGGAGGAGATGCGGATTTGGGTGAGTGAATTTTTTCTTCTTCCTCCTATATATATATATATATATATATATATATATATGTCATGGAATTTACAGTTAAATTGAATGATTACATAGAAATATTAAGGAAAAGACTCACCGTTGTATATAAGTTGACATATTAGAGTGTAACCAGACCAAAATTAATTAAAAAATATCTATTATGATAGAAAAATTAATAATTAAATTCATAAAAAAATACTCACAAGCTAAAATTATGAGGAAAATGCATATTTGGAGTACATAACGACTAGTCGAGTGAAAATTCTTTGAACGGTAATCAAAAATCAGTAATATTATTGAGAGTTTATAAATAGAATTCAGGGAGATTTCAATTTACAATTATTTAATGTAAAAATAGCCAAAGTTGCAACAGATAGAAATAATTTGAATTTAGATATCTAGTTTGAAATTGATGAAGAAATTGTTGAAAAGATTGTTACTATCTTGAATCACATATGAACTTTAGTGAAATTATTGACAAAAAATAAGCTTAATTAAATATAACTCACCAGAATTATGTAAATAGGACAAATTTGATCAAAATTCAATTAATTCAATGAAAGATAGCATCTACGTCAGATATTCTGGAATTATTAATGTAAGAGATACCCTTCAAGATGTTTAGGCATCAATAGAATTGTAATAGCATCTAAGCTAAAGAAATTTAATCAAGTAATATTAAATAATTTATGAGTTATTAGTATTAGAAGTTAAACTTTGTTGAATTTTGACATTTGAAATACTTTACGGATGAAAAACAAGAGTTTCACTGTTCTGTTTAACATGAAACATACATCAAAATGTAGTTTAAGAAATAGGCTAATTTTCAACAGTAATTTCAAACCAAGAAATATTGTGAATTTTGTAAAATCATCGAAAGCATAATTTTTCAATAATTTTGACAGAAGCTAGTAAGCTTCGAAATTCAATTTTTCGTGAAAACTTTAAATAGGACAGACACAGAAAAATTGAATCAGTCTCCATATATTCAGAGTAGAGTCCTTGTCGGTCCATAATTAAAAAAGTTCCAAAAAGTATCATCAGCTAAAAAAAGAAGATTATTTGGTTATTGTGAGTAGAAATTGAAACCAGAAAATACTTTACATGAGTGTTGTGAATGGAAACATCCCCAATAACAATCACGAATACATCAATTTATATCCATAAGAAGCAATCAACCAAGTGAGCTGGAAGATCCAAACATGCCGGAAATATTCTACAGGAAATAAAACAAAATCCTGAAATAGAGCAAAGCCAACATCAGAGGAAAATTGTTAATGGACAATTAAACTTACCAAAGTTAGAAATTAGTTTATTTATGTAAAGTTTTCCAATTTAAAATTCTAAACAAATTATTGCTTGTTTACGTTAGAATTACGATATTTAGATAGGGTTAGGTTAGAACATAGAATTAGAATTTAGATTATTAATCCCTGATGACTATATTTCAAATTACTCTGATATAATATATTTTTGAAAAATTCAACCTATTAAAAATTCAAATTGAACCCTCCCTAAAAGATAAAATCAAATTCAATAATATTTAAATTTCAATAATTCAACAACAAAATTATAATCTTAAGAGCTAGCTGGCAACATTGACTACAAACAACTAGATACAAGGGTGATCTAAATAATATTCATTCAGAAATTATATATTTAAAATACATCAAATTGGTAAAGCATATATAAAAATTTCATTTATTAATTCCATAACAATGATATTATATATAATATAACAATAATATATATATATATATATATATATTATACAAGTGAATTTGTTGTCATATTATATAAGAAATTTTCCTATCTGTAAGAGGGGTATAGAAATCCAAGAATAAACCAAGAACTATTATACTCTTTATTTTTAATCGAATCAAGCTTTCAAACAATGGCCATCTTCAGACGAAATGTTTGTCTGAACATGGGGCAACATCTTGAAACTGCAGTCACAAAAAATGTGCAAACTACAAATTTTTCAGTAGTGAAATACAGCAATTTCTAATAAATTTTGATCATCTACCAAAAAGTATCGGTCGGAATGGTTCGACTTTTATGTCTTATTTCTTCAAATTTATTTAGACGTCTAGTTAATACTTCTTTCTATATGCGCCGCTTTTTCTCCAGTCTTCTGAATTTCTCATGAGATTCTTCTCTCAGTTCTCCATGGATCTTCTGATTAAGTGTTCATTTCTCTCGTCTCTTCTTCCATAACTTTATTGATGTTCTTTATTTATTTCTGCATTAACTCCCGAGTGCCAGTCCAATTCGACAATAAATAATCCAAATTTCGAATGGAGAGAAGTTAGAGACTCGACATTTTCGGGATAGATTTGGAACCTAAATGTCTCGGTTAATATTGTTAATGAGAAAAATCCATCCAATGGTTCCGCAGTTTTTGCGCGTTTGTTCCAGGGAAGAGCGTGCAATCGTTTCGCCTAAATGCCGCAAACAAGCTAAATTTCGAACGGAAATAGCTAGACCCTTGAAACTTTCAAAAAAGGTATGGTTCAATAGTTTGGCCGGTACTCAAATTTGCAAATTTTCGAAGACACACATTTATCAAGCTGAACTACAGTATTTAGAATTAGTATAATATTATTGCCAAATTTCGTAAGGATGGTATCATAAGAAGAGCGCTACCTTAAACTTCAGAACGGAAAGAAGAGACTTGAAAGTTTTGGGGTAGATTTGGGGCTGCTTGAATTCGTTTATGGGCAAATTCAGTCCAATTCTTTTCGCAGTTGTTCACATTTGAAATTTTCTCTTATTCATATAAATGAATTTTCCAAACTACAAATCCGATTAATATTAAATTTAAGTTTCTACGGAGAATGATAACGAGCTCATTCTTGAGGAATCGAGGATAGTTTCCTTAGAAGATACAGAACAGAAACAAAAATTTTGTGAGCGGCGATCGTGGACCGCTAAAGACATCATAGCAGCAGCCTCACGATCGAGTCTAACTTCAGCATTTAGATGTTAAATATTTTCACGCAAGCTAATGCAAAATTTCGTGAGAATCATATTATCAGACTAGAGGTAAAAAAGCTATATTTCGAACGAATAGAACTAAAGACTTGAAATTCTGAGGGTACGTATAAAGGCGAAAGCAGCTCAACTTTTGCCGAGTTATAATAATTTCAAATCCAAATATTTCCGAAACTGCAATTGCAATTGCAAAAAGAACTAAAGTTAGTTATTTTGATGTGAAATAACTACACGAAGAATCACGCAATAATGACCTTAAGACTTGAAATTTTGAGAGAATATATAAAGGCAAAAGCAGCTCAATTTTTTTTAAGTTAATATAATTTAAAATTGAAATATTTCCGAAACTGCAATTAAAATTGCAAGCAATGCACAAATTTGGTATTTGGATCTGAACTAACTATACGAAGAATCATGCAATATTTCGTGAGAAAGAAATGAGGGGAATTGTTTTCTTCTTTCAAATCAGTAGAAACTGAAGTTTGAAACCTTCGAATAATATTTGGAGAGTGAGCCCGATAAAGCAACCAACAATACTCTTAGAGGGAAGAATCGGTCTAATTGTTTCGAAGTCATTCAAGCTTTAAATTTCTTCTTATTTTTTCTAATAATTTCCAGACGAATCCGATCGATATGAAATTTATTGTTTAGACGTAAACTTATATCACCCATGTTCCTGCTGAATTTCGTAAGAATATTTCAAACAGAAGAACTCAAAACATGTTCAGCACACCAGCGTTGAGCACTACTGGAACCATAGCAGCGTTCCTACGACCGAGTTTAAATTTACTATACAATGTGTACAATAATGACAGAAAGGCTGATGCAAAAGCTTCCAATTTCACCTCACTGCTTTATTTAGAATTTGTTGTTCTCTTTCCAATGGGAAGTCCATTTTTGCTCTCAAGCTATGATTATGTATTTAACCAGGGAATAGCATTTTATCGTTTCATCCTAATGTCTATAATTTTCGAATTTTGAGCCGAAAATGATCTTAAATGACTAGTAAAATTTGAATATCAAAACAAATTGAAATATGTTTATCTTCTACAATTTTAATTTCCAAAAGAATTTTTTATTCAAAACTTTTAGAATTAAATTAATGTCTAAAACAAGCACCGCTTACATTTAATAGACGTATATAATCAAAACTCAATATACAATGTCAAATGAAATAAATAACCCAATAGATATACGAAAGTAATTAAAATTAATAAATAAATATTCAAACGAGACAAAATTTTGTTTCTGGTTTTATCTTAAGAAATACTACTTGCCTTATAAAAACATGAACACATTTGAAGGACTTCCCAAAGAATATAATTTATTTGAAATATTTAATACATTTATATTACATTATAATGGTGGATAGCTCAGCGGGAGAGCATCGGACTCGTGACCGGGAGGTCCAGGGTTCGAATCCTATTCAGGTAGAAAAGAAATTTTCTGGTTGGACGGGTATCTGCCACCATTTCACTGTTGGGTCAAAAATTAACAGTGCTGTGACCTAAAGTGGCGCAAGATCGCAGTAACAAAGCCTACACAGAACACAACTGAACTCCTAACTCGTACAAGCTGAAAAAGCTTCTGAGGGATCTTCACAGAAGATCTAGGAGTATCAGGATAATAATAATAATAATAAATAATAATAATAATAATTTAAATATTCGAACAAATTATTTTAAAAAACTCTAAAAAATGTGCAATATATTTTCAAAAAACAAATATAATTCTAGATAATCCCTTCATCAGCCGCTTTTCAATAATCCAAATATCAAAATCAAAAACATAACCTACATCACTCACGTGTTAAAAGACTTAAGCTTCGAACTACAGATCAACTATATATTCAAGATTGATCTATGTTCTAACAAAATCAAAGAACAAAATGAGTTATTTTAAGGTTTACCTAAATCGATTGACACCGTATAAAGAGATTTATTGAAGCCAAAATATAATTATATATTATATATAAAATAAAATATTTTATTTTAAATGACTAGGTTGGACTGACTGGTGAACAATCCGAGGCCAAAAGTAGTTCTGTCCAGCCAGCCGGTTCGTCCGTACGCAGGTTGACATTTGAACAAAAAAAGCTATTGCCTTTAAACTTTCAGTAAAGAATTGGGGTCTAAATATATCAGCTGAGATAGTTAATGATCAAAATTCGTCTGATGTTTTCGCAGTTAGTCGCATTTTAAATTGACTTTTATTTTTCTCAATTTTTTCTGAAATTCTCATCCAACGTTCTAAAAAATGAATATTTTGTGAGCAGATCAGCGTTTAGCGCTGTATTAGGTACTATAACTCTCGATCAGAAAGAGATAAACTTGAAACTTTTTAGTTAGATAGCAGCTCGATATGCCTAATCTGCTCAAAGATTTGACTGTTGTTTGGCACCGAAGGATGGAATATTTTAACACCAAATTTAAATTTGTAACCCTTCGACTAACGAGTACGTTGACTTTTTCTTTAGAATTCGTTTCCATTTTACCTTAGATTTTTTTCAAATTTTCGAGAATTTATTTTATTTTCAAACCAGTTATGACAAAACAATGAATCCAAGTAATAATTTTCAGAGATGAAATTACCTACGTCATTCATTATAGCAAATAAATTTCTCATATGTACTAAGCAATGAAATAGGAATGTCGTATCGTTTTGTATTTGATTTTCAAGCGTTATGGACTACACTCCAGCACACCTGAGTTCAATGCGCCAACTGAATCTCATCATCCGAATCTAAATGAGGTGTCCGACTTCACACTTCCCACATCTGTGAGAGAGAAGAGCATTCTTTTCGAATTATACACTGAATTATTTCTCATCATAACGCGATTATTCCAATGTTCGACCGGACGTCGGAGTTCTCTGTCTTATGCATTGAATGTCGTATTTTCAAAACGTGTATATTGTTATGTAAAATAGACATAATAAGCATTCTTGCCTATTTTACATTACAATATGATCTAGTTTATTCTGCAAAAAAACCTAGAATGGAACAAATGTTTTGGGTTAACCTCAAACATTTTGACTACGTTTTGTTTTAAAACCTTATGAGTAAACATGAAATCAAAGTAAGTGACTAATTTTTATTGATTTTTTCTATTCATCATTCCAAAATGTCGACTGATGATGATGGATGGAAGTTTTCTGCTGTCATGGAGAATGTGCTTTATATTTTTTTGTATTGTGTTTCAAGTTATTTGGAGTTCTTTTTGAGACTATGTTATTCATAAGGTTCATGTGAAACAGCTTGTATCGTCTAGCTTGTTGGGTAATTTATGTCTAATACTTCATATAGAATCTTTTGTTCTCAAAAGTTGTGTGATATTGAGAATTTTATATGTCTACTTCAACAGAAACAGTTATTCTAAAACACTTTGATTCAATTTTCAAAAACGTTTAAAAATTGACCTTGAAAAGGTTTCACAGAGATATTTTGTTCAATATATTTATTTTTCAAACCTACTCATCATTAATTTCGGCAATTTAATAGCTCATCTCTCACATAGGTATAAATATTAAATAAATAATTTTAGGCAGGACCCTCAATCGACTTTTAACTGAAAACTGGAGGGAGCTCCTTGATGAATTCAGACCTGGTATTTCAAATATAGTAACTGGTATTATATCTGACATTTTCAACAGCATTGCGATGGATGTTCCAGCAAAGAACGTTTTCCTTACTGATTAAAAAGGAACTGCTTCAAAGTGTCCTCAGTGTTTTATTAAATTTTCAAGAATTTTATATCATTGTTGTATCAATCTTTTTTGTTCAGTATTTTATTAAGTTTATATCTGCAGTACTGTGTCTACAAAATAAACACTCAATAATGAAACTTAGTTTATTTTAAGACTTTTTCATAAAAAAACGGAAGGTATTAGAATTTGTCTTGATATTTATTGCTAAGATGGACTCATCAGTATGACATCTAAGAAGAAAGATCACCTTTAAAGAGGTCCCTAATAGACAGTTCTCGAAGGTAAACTGAAGCAACTAACCTGCAGTCAGGTTACAGAAATTTGCTTAGGTCTAACGTGTGCTGTGTTCATTATAATGCCCTCTGTTCGATTACGGAAGAAGTAGATGTACACGAGTGGCCCTCTGCGCCATCCTATGTCGAGAAGGTGTTTACACTTCTTCTAGTGAGCAGCCAATCACTAGAAACATTAAATTGCTTATTGGAGAAAATAAGAGAGACGGTGTCAGTTTATACATATGAACCCATTCCACAAGGAAATCTGTACTTACAGAGTTAAAGTTAGCCTCAAAGCATATGGACGCAAACTTTATATACAATTTTTCTCTTTATTCATGATGGATGGTTATTGATATAAATTTATTTTAATAATAATTAACGAGACTGCAAAAGCTCCTAGTACTGCTTGGCACATACACAATGTCCATTTTTAATAAATTTTCGTTCAAATAAATTACTTCAACTTTTACTCAGAAAGCTTCTGGTCTCTACCTTTTTCCGTTCGAAATTTAAAATGTTCACCCACAGACTCTACCGGATAATATATAGCAAAATATATAATTCTGCAATATTAAGAAATTTCGAGGGGTCAACAAACAAATGAACTTGTTATCCAGTGAATTGTCTCGTGAATCCTAATTTCAGATTAATATAAATATTTTAAAAAATTTTTGAAAAATTTTAAAAAATTAGCCTTCTACATATTTAATTCCAAAAGATTATATTCAATGATTATAACTTCTGGTTTTCATAAGATTGATAAGCAGAAACAAAATTTTGTCTATTCAAAATGTTTAATTTATAGGATTTTGGTTAATAATTTTCATTTATTCGATTTTGTTATACCATTCGGATGTCTTATAATGAATGTTTATTTTATGTCATGATATAAGTGGTACTTATACGACATTATTTTAATTTATTTTCAGAAGTTATAATCATTGAATATAATCTTTTGGATTTAAATATGTAGAAGGCTAATTTTCTAAAATTCCTTAAAAATTTTTTAAAATATTTATATTATTTTATATACCTTCTATCAAGAATTTACCTCTATTTATGTTATTTTATTCATAATATATAATTATTTGGTTTCCTCAACATTCTTTATACAGATAGTCCTTGTGCTATAGCAGAGGCCGTTAAATTTGTCTTTCAATCTTCTAGATCAGGTTAAACCACAGAGATATTTCTGTGTGTAGTGAATACCTATTTAAAGGTCTCATTTAAGTAGAACTTTTTCTGGAGAGTGAAAGGTGAGTTGAATATATATTATTAATTGATGTTATATTTATTGAATATGAATATTTGAATACTGATGAGCAAAGTCGATTTTAAAACTTGTTTTTCAGTAATGTTTTGCATATCTTGAGTTTTTATATAAAGTACCTTGGTTAGATATCCAATAATATTGAATAGTCTAAGTAAGATAGTTTTGTGATGAAATTCTTAAGATTATGTTGGATATTCTTGAAAGATATTGGTTTTCATAAGATTGATAAGCAGAAACAAAATTTTGTCTATTCAAAATGTTTAATTTATAGGATTTTGGTTAATAATTTTTATTTATTGGATTTTGTTATACCATTCGGATGTCCTATAATGAATGTTTATTTTATGTCATGATATAAGTGGTACTTATACGACATTATTTTAATTTATTTTCAGAAGTTATAATCATTGAATATAATCTTTTGGAATTAAATATGTAGAAGGCTAATTTTTTAAAATTTTTCAAAAATTTTTTAAAATATTTATATTATTTTATATACCTTCTATCAAGAATTGACCTCTATTTATGTTATAATTTCAGATTATTTACTTAGTAAGACGCAGAATTATAATTGAACATAGGATAAGCACATATTACATTCCATCTTTTCTTTCTGAGAGTACAACTTCAGATGGTGATTTTGCATTTCATCCCAACATTTTTTCAGTAGATTTATTCATATCTTTTAAATGTGCGCTGAATTATCGAAGAAAGATCAGAAAGATATAAAAATCTTCAATATATTAACATAAACTGAAAATTGCTAATTTGTCTTCGGAGGATAAAGAATGATTTCTCCGACCAGAATAAAAACACTAAGAACGATTCCGTAAATCAGAATAACGAAAGCCGCCTCCAACTGTTCCAAAGTAAGCCTTCTAAGGGCAGTATCTTCTTCTTCATTTACTTCAAGTCTGTGATCAATCCTAGAAAAAAATCCATACTGCCTCAAATGCAAGATTATGACCGACATGTGCCTAGTGAAAGGAGAGTGTTTCTTGAATAAATAGTGGCCGTAGCTAAATCCCAAATCCTTCATGAGAATGTGCGATCTACTTCCATTAGGCGGCCAAATATCTGGATTTGGATATCCCATCATGGTAGTGAAAGGAATTACAAATGCAGCATGTGGTCTCTCATACCAGAAAAACCTCTGTACTTCTGTATAGTTGACGTATTTTAACATGTTTTCGGGCATATTTCCTAGTACTGTAGAAAATTTGGCTCCGACGTAAATGGGAATATTAGACCTATTCAAATCTTCATCATTTTGTATGCCCTTTTCATATTTCACGAATTGCATCAGGTCGATTAGGCGGCTTTGAAAGAATACATTCAGAACAAGGAAAGCCCACATCCAAAATATTATAAAAATCCTCAACTCCTTTCCGTAATTGTGGAAATGGGGGAAGCCTATGCATAAAAGCATGCTGTAGATATCCAAGAATATACTAGATGAAGTCCAGCAAAATTGGCCTTGAAAATGAATGAAGGTCTTCAGAAGGATACCTAGAATTAATATACTCAGCAAAATTAAAGACCATACCTTTAAAGTGATCATTCTAAGCATTGCTTGACTACGAGATAGTTTACGAGGCTTGGGTACCAATATTGTAAGATAAGCAAGATCCCCGAATTCATTGTATTCGATACCCTCAATATCAAATAGATAAAATATGCTCACGAAGCAGAAATCAGATCTGTTGCCTAAGATGTCTTTAATAACTCCTTTAAATCTCGTTTTTTCTGGAGGCTCGACAACTTTGTACGTTGCGTTCATGTACCTCATGATGTTATTCAAAAGTGTAATATCTCGACCAATCCACTTTTTCTTCAGTGTTACCCAGTTGAGGCTCTTCTTAAGTTTTGGCCAATCTTCAAACAGGCTAACTTTTAATTGATAACGTTGCATGTTTTTCAACTGATTCTCAAAAAGAATAGATTTTATCGGTGGTACTTCTTTTATTTCATCCAGAAACGGGTTGAACCTTTTCACGTGAAACTTATCACTGGTGTATATTACAATGAATTGATTCAAACCATACTCCCACATGCGATGAAGGAGGCTAACAATTTCCAACTCTTCTTGTTCCTCAATATGGCTGCAGATCAATAGAACTACTGGTGTATCTACCCTGAAGGAATTGGTCGATAATAGCTCATTCACGATGGCATCGACCTGGTCCTTTTTTTTCAGTAGGATAAATGTAATGCACGGTTGTTGATTTTCAAGGTTCAAGGAAGAAAAATCCTCACGTAAAACTAGAAAAGGTGGTTGGAGCTTCTCTAATATAAGTCTTACCATGGACGTAGCTTCCACACTGTCATCTATTATTATAAACGTTGTGCCTTCAAACATTTTCGAATCCTTCAGCTGGCTCTCTTCTATGAATTTTATTGTGTTTCTGGTGATATCAGAAGTTTTTGGTTGTTGAACAATTATATTTAAAGCAAGAGCAGAGATGAAACATAACGAAAAAATTGTAAGAACTTCTGCGTTTGCTTGCATTTCCACACATTGAGTAACCTTTGTATAATGATTCAGATTCCTTTAAAGTTCACTTTAAATAAATTGATGTATGCATTAACAGAGTTTTTCGATCCATTTACCTATAATGAGAATAATTTTGGACCATATTTCAGAAAGAATATCACTTAAATTTGATGGAAAAATCAATCATAATCTAAAAGGCAGAGATTATCCGGAAAGTTCGAACATTATTTCATAAAATTGAAAAATATTCATTTTTTCATATTTTTAAGTTGTTTTTATTTAGGCACAATTTAACTTTATATGATTGGAAAAAAATAGTGTTAATGTTGAGTGAATGCTTAGGTGGATGCTTGCATACAAATAAGTCGAGCATCTAACGCACGTCTTCAGAAGAATTTCCATATTTTTAATCATCATTAACTTTTTTACATTGTAGATGGCCCTATTTTCACACTATTTTATTTGTAGAAATTATTGGTATAAAATTTTTTAGGCTGCTGAAGCTCTTTATACTGCTCAACACTTTTATAATTTTCATTTTTACCAAATTTTGGTCCAAAGAAATTACTTTAACTTTTACTCCAAGATCGTAAGGAGCGACAAAAAAATCGTGAATGCAGAATTTCAAATTAATCGTGGGACTATTGCTATGGTTTCGGTAAAGCTCAACGCTGCTCTGTTCACAATTTTTTATTATTATCTTCTATTCATATCAATGTAACAAAATTGCACGAATATACTTGTATTTATACTACCGAATTTCAGATAGATTAGATCGAAAATTTTGGAAGACAGTTAAAATATTCAATTTAAATAACTGTGAAATCATTGAATCGATTTTGCCTAATTAAACACTTAAATGGAATAAGTAATAAATGAAAACCTACTTCGAAAGTTTCAGGTCTATATCTTTTTCCGTTCGAAATTCAAAATGTGTAGCGACAGAATCTCCCAGACAGTGACCGGACAAAATCACATTTGACCTGTTCAACTACAAAAATCTTCAAAAAGGCTAATTCGTAATTGATAACGTTGCATGTTTTTCAACTGATTCTCAAAAAGAATAGATTTTATCGGTGGTACTTCTTTTATTTCATCCAGAAACGGGTTGAACCTTTTCACGTGAAGCTTACCGCTGGTATATATTGCAATGAATTGATGCAAACCATACCCCCAAATGCGATGAGGGAAGCTAACAATTTCCAACTCTTCTTGTTCCTCAATATGGCTGCAGATCAATAGAACTACTGGAGTATGTACCTTAAAGAAATTGGTCAATAATAGCTCATTCACGATGGCATCGACCTGGTCCTTTTTTTTTCAGTAGGATAAATGTCAGGCACGGTTGTTGTTTTTCAAGGTTCAAGGAAGAAAAATCCTTACGTAAAACCAAAAAAGGTGGCTGGAGTTTCTCTAATATCTAAGTCTGACCATGGAGGTAGCTTCCACACTGTCATCTATTATTACAAACGTTGTGTCTTCAAACATTGTCGAATCCTTAAACTGGCTATCTTCTATGAAATTTATTGCGTTTCTGGTGACAGCAGAATTTTCTGGTTGTTGAACAATTATATTTGAAGCAAGAGCACAGATGAAACATGACGAAAACATTGCAAGAGTTCCTGCGTTTGCTTGCATTTCCACACATATATTCCTTTGTATAATGACTCAGATTCCTTTAATGTTCCTTTAAATAAATTGATGTATATGCATTAGCAGAGTTTTTTCATCCATTAACCTATAGTGAGAATAATTTTGGACAATATTTCAGAAAGGCCATTACTTAAATTTGATGGGATAATCAATCTTAACCTAAAAAGCAGTGATTATCTGGAATGTTTGAACATTATTCCGTAAAATTAAAAAATGTTTATTTTTATCATATCATTTAATTTGTTTTTATTTGGGCACTATTTAACTATATATCCCTTGAAAAATATTGCTAGTGTTGAGATGCTTAGGTGGATGTTTGCATACAATTAACTCTAGCATCTAACGCACGTTTTCAGAAGAATTTCCATATTTTTAATCATCATCAAATTTTTTACATTGTAAATTGCCCTCTTTTTACACTATTTTTTTGGTACAGACCACGTTTCGGTTTTGGTTGTGGACTTCATCAACGTACAGGTTATACAGTTTGGATGATTTAATCCTTAGTTTCCAAAAAATAATTATGTATGATTTCATGAGAAAAAAAAAACGCAAATATTCTACTTACTGTTTTACAACTATTGAGTATTTCTTTCAGGAGCATGTTTAAAATTATTCCTTAAAAAATTGAAAAAAGAGGTGTGAAATGGCAATATTTTTTGAAGAAGATTGATTACATTTTGCACGCCAGTTTCATAGTAACCCCAGGCTTTGCACAAATATCTATAATTTTAGAATTTTGAGCCAAAAATGGTCTTAAACTACTAGGTTGTACTCACTGAAAAATCCGGCCGATCTAACAGGCCGTAAACACGCTAACATTCGAACGGAAACACCTAGAGCCTTGAAATTTTCAGTAAATTTTTGGAATTCGAATGCCAGGAATTAATTTTTAGATGGTCAAAAATCAGTTCAACCGTTCCGAAGTTATGCAGGTTTGAAAAATTTTAATTTGTTTCCCAATATTTTCGAAACTTCAGATTCAATAACTATGACATTCAGCATTTAGAAGTAGAATATTAACATGCAAAATTTCATGAAGATCGTATAATTAGAAGATCAAAAAATATATTTTGTTAGGGTCGTGGTTAACCTAAACTAGCGCCCAGAAGTTTCTGACTTCACGCCAGTGATTTTCACCTTTTTTGAGAAGATATTTTAGAATTCAGTCTTATTCTTATTGAAACTTCTTTCGTTTTCAGATAGAGAATTGAATTTGGTGTGAGAGTTTCAATTAATTTAACATTAAAAGAACACAAACAGTTTGTTTACCTTCCCATAATTGTGTTTAACATACTTGTTTCTCATTTAGTACTCATAAAATAGTTTCAAAATACTATGCTTCGACAGAAGGTTAAAATAAGTTATTTGAAATTAAACTATCCTTCACATCTCAACGCCAAAATATTTAAGGAATATCTTACAATTACAAATATAGTATAATATAAAAAATATAATGGAATGAAATAAGGAATTACTTTGTATTCTATCACTTTTTATTATAACTGATATACAGTGACATGAGTTTCGTAGAGTTTACTACATTATCAAACTGAATGAACAGATTAGATCTCAACTATTATATATGGGGATTGTAGGCTTCGGCAGAGCTTCGAAGAGAGCGGTTTTCCAAAGTTCAGTCTGTTCGTTAAGTAGTTTTATTATTGGTAAGTGCCTTTTATATTTCTCAATTTCTATGGATTCCAGGATGTCAAGTTTTTTCCCTTTCGCTTCCACGTGCAAGATAACAAGGTTGTTCAATTCTGGGAACGTGTGATCTATAGTGAAGAAATGGTTCGCAAAATTGGAATTATTCTTCCGGTTCCTAAAAGCAGATTGATGCTCTTTGTACCTTTTATGGAAAGGTCGGCCCGTTTGTCCTATATACACACTATTACACTCTTGACAACTTAATTTATAGACTCCAGAATTATTCAGTCGGTTCTCTTTGTCTTTCGGATTAAAACAGAGATTAGAAATTTTATGGGAGGGTGTGAAAACTGTTACTATGTTAATTTTTGATAAAATTTGAGCTATTTTTTGTGAAATTGGTCCAAAATATGTTAGTTTTATGAATTTATTGTTATTATGATCTGATTTGGAGATGGGGTAAATTTGTTTACGAATTAGTTGCTTTTGTTTTTTGTTTAGGATGGAATTTATAGTTTTGGTTTCGAACTGATTTTTTGTGGCTATTTGTCTGATTGTATTCAATTCCCTCTTTAACGTAATATTATCTAAAGGAATTGAAAAAGCTCTATGTACCATTGATATATATATATATATATATATATATATATATATATATATATATATATATATATATATATAAATTGAAAATTATTATTATTATTATATATATATATATATATATATATATATATATATATATATATAATACTATGAAGAAGTATTTGAATATTACAGAATAATAGCTGGAATTAATTCTCCAGAACCTCTACTACATAAATCTCATGGAAACATTTCGAATTGAATTTTAAAATATGTCCTAAATACACTGCATCACTTTATAGACATATATATAATCAGCACATGTGGTGGAAATTAAATAATAATGGATCGAAAGAAATATAATTTATCAGGTTCTTCCGCTGGAGAATGTGCTATATCTTTTTCAAAAGAGGTTAATGAAAAAAAAGGCCTTTTTGAATTATATGTTGAACATTTTTTGGTGGACTTGTGATTCTTTGACATCTAATCGAAATATATAGGTATAAGGTGATGTCTGAATAATTTGGCCAGTATTTTGTATATTTCTCTTTATTCTTTATTAGTTAATTTCCTCTAATATCTTTCTTCTTTCCAGATAATAATAATAATAATAAATTTATTAGTTACTCTCAAAATTTTACAGGGATTGTCAAAGAAATATATGATAAACTACATCATAAAATAAAAAATTGTAAATATGTCATACTAAATTATTTCCACCACATGTGATGATAATATGTGTATAAAGTGATACAGTGTATTTAGGATATGTTTTAAAATTCAATATTCTTAATGTTTTCATGAGATTTATTTAGATTGAAATCTGTAGAGATTCTGGATAACTAATTCCAGCTATTACTCTGTAATAGGCAAATTCTTCTTCATACTAATTTCCAATTGATATGTTATTGTTTTTAAAAATAACACTCCGTGTTTTTCTCCATTCAGAATGAAACATCTTGCTGAAACAGCTCTTATTAATGCACAAGCGCAATCAACCTTCTCAGATCGAATTGAATTTTCATCTATTTATTTCTTTTTCCGCTGCTAAAGTCAGACAGTGGAAGTCAACCCCCTGTACATTCAAAGGTGATTAACACACTTTCAACCATCGAAAATGAATAATAAGTTGTATCAATAAAATTGTCACCTGCATCGCTATTCGAAAGTAAATGACTATAAAAGACCTAAAAGCTTTTTGGGATTATTATTCATCCATTTTCAGAAACCGTTATTCGGGCACAAAATTTCGTTGCTCTGGTGTATAAAACAAGTACACAGTGTAAAATAAAAACCACACAATGCTTACAAAAATAATTATTTTGATATATCTCACAATCAGCACTCATCAAATTAAATTTGAGGTGCCCGAGTACAGCGAATTCATGAAGAAAATGGTACAGTTCATTATTGACCGTAAAATGACTCAGATGTTCAATAGATTTGGTTCGAGGGTTGTCGTTCTTGATGGATCTGAGCTAGCGTATACGTTGTTCGAAATGATTTCAGAAAGCATACCGATATCTACGATCGTTATGAAAATAGAAGATAACCCTATGAACCAGACATTCTCCCCATCTATCGTATATATACTGCTTGAGGACGAAAATAAAATTGAGAAGGCAATTCAGCACGTCAAAAACTCTAAATTTTATCAGCCTAACGTTCCTACTGTAATGATCAAATTATCCCAGGTAATAATTTTGTAGATCTATCAACAGGGATATTTGAATGCTTATAATTGTACGAATTGTGAATTTGGAATCAATTTTACCGTTTTACCATTTTACCGGCCCAACTCATATTAACAACGATGGAAATAGTCCCAAATTAACACTTGCCGTTACTGATATTTTCAATTTCAGGAATAATATAAATATTTTAAAAAATTTAAACAATTTTAAGAAATTAGCCTTCTACATATTTAATTCCAAAAGATTATATTCAATGATTATAACTTCTGAAAATAAATTAAAATAATGTCGTATAAGTACCACTTATATCATGACATAAAAAACATTCATTATAAGACATCCAAATGGTATAACAAAATCCAAGAAATAAAAATTATTAACTAAAATCCTATAAATTAAACATTTTAAATAGACAAAATTTTGTTTCTGCTTATCAATCCTATGAAAACCAATATCTTTCAAGAATATCCAACATAATCTTAAGAATTTTATCACAAAACTATCTTACTTAGACTATTCAATATTATTGGATATCTAACCAAGGTACTTTATACAAAAACTCAAGATATGCAAAACATTACTGAAAAACAAGTTTTAAAATCGACTTTGCTCATCAGTATTCAAATATTCATATTCAATAAATATAAAATCAATTAATAACACATATTCAAACTCACCCTTCGTCTTCGAGAAAAAGTTCTATTTAAAAATGAGAACCTTAAATAGGTATCCACTACCCGCAGAAATATCTCTGTGGTTTAACCTGATCTAGAAGATTGAAAGACAAATTTAACGGCCTTTGCTATAACACAAGGACTATCTGTATAAATGTTTGGGGAAACCATATAATTATATATTATAAATAAAATAACGTAAATAGAGGTCATTCTTGATAGAAGGTATATAAAATAATATAAATATTTTAAAAAATTTAAACAATTTTAAAAAATTAAACAATTTTAAAAAATTAGCCTTCTACATATTTAATTCCAAAAGATTATATTCAATGATTATAACTTCTGAAAATAAATTAAAATAATGTCGTATAAGTACCACTTATATCATGACATAAAAAACATTCATTATAAGACATCCAAATGGTATAACAAAATCCAATAAATAAAAATTATTAACTAAAATCCTATAAATTAAACATTTTGAATAGACAAAATTTTGTTTCTGCTTATCAATCCTATGAAAACCAATATCTTTCAAGAATATCCAACATAATCTTAAGAATTTTATCACAAAACTATCTTACTTAGACTATTCAATATTATTGGATATCTAACCAAGGTACTTTATACAAAAACTCAAGATATGCAAAACATTACTGAAAAACAAATTTTAAAATCGACTTTGCTCATCAGTATTCAAATATCCATATTCAATAAATATAAAATCAATTAATAACACATATTCAAACTCACCCTTCGTCTTCGAGGAATGGTAAACGAAAGTGGTCAAATACTTTTATGAAACTTTGAAATAATAGTAATAATAATAATGTTTATTTGTCACAAAAGAAAAATTACCACATAATGCTTCAAGCCATCAGTTCATTGGCTCAAGATTTATTCAAATTTGAAAACCCACTCAATTGGCAAAATTCACCTTATTTATCCAGAAACAAAGACAGAAGGTGATTAAAATCTGTCAATATGAACACAATTTATGGTTTCCATTTATCGCATTTTCTGGGACATCTGTATATATCCTCAATTTTCTCGGGAGAATAAATTGATTCGAAGTGACATTCCTGCACCTTTAATGCTTACTATGTCTCAATTAAATAATTGCATTTGCAGGTTAACAACAACAAGCAGTTCGATGTAGAAACAATAATGCAAACAGCGTGGAATATGGGCCTTATTCGTTTTTTGCTCGTATATAGTGACGGCGACTGTATAGCCCTGACCTACAATCCTTTTACCTCTACAGTACTGAATGTAAGCAGAGAAACTGATTCTAGTCTCTTTCCCCAATACTCTTCAAACATGCACAAATACAACTGGAATGTTAGTCTCTTTGAAGAGTGGCCTCTTATCGAAAAGGACGAACATGGCTGGTCCGGAAGAGATATTGTACTTCTTGAAACGGTGTCAAGATTTATGAATGCTAACTTCACAATTGTCGAACCATCTTCAACTTCTGACTATGATGGGGCCAGAAAAGATATATTGGATAGAAGAGTGGACTTCTGCTTCGTTAGAAGATTCTTTTATGAAGAAGATACCGAGCATTTCCGTTATATTACCACCGGTTCCTTCTCAAGTTTGAGCGTAATAATTCGCAAACCAGCACTCCATGAAAAAAGTAAAAACTTCCTTCTTGTGTTTCGAAAGGAAATTTGGTTTTGCCTCATTTTAACCATGATGACTTTGACGCTAATAACTACAAGGTTCTTCTCAATGGGTAAAGCTAATACTTCTGGAGCTTCAAACGTATTTCTCGACCTTTGGAGGATCATACTGAACATACCGCTTCAAGCAACTGCTAGGGACAAGTATACCTCTACTATCCCTCTTGTTACTTGGATATGGATCAGTTTAATTCTAGGTGTATCGTTTCAATGCCGTTTGATAAATCTGATGAAATACTCTGGTCAGGAGAGGGTTATCGAAACGTTGAAAGATTTGGAAGAATCGAATCTACCAGTGTATTCTTCCTTTGACTATGTGAAAATGCAAGGTCAAAAAGGTTACTTGAGGAATCAGATGCATTTGGTCAGCTATAAGGAAATTCTTAGGAGAATCGATGATCCAAATTCGCATGGTGCTGTTGTATTGCCATTTGTATTAATCAGAGGAAAGGTTAACTCTGCATTTTCAGACTACCTGGCGTCCCGAGATAAAATGATGCTTTCGGAGAGCTTAGTCAAAAGTTATGCTGTCTATACGTTTCCTAAATTTTCACCATTTGTTAACGCCGTCTATATGTCCATACTGAAACAGGCGGACTATGGATTAATAGATAAACTGTCGAAATCTCTGACAGAAAGAAATAAAATTGAACCGGTGGTAAAATCTACTTTCAAACTCAAAATGAAACACGTTATATCCGCTTTTCATTTTTTGTGCATTGGTCTTACTTTGAGTTCAGGGATATTCCTTATAGAGATTCTGCAAAACAAAGGAAAATTTAGTTGGTGCTGGTTTTCAAATTCAAATGAAAAAAGGAATAATGGGGGTAAATTTTTGTGATATTGTTTGAGATCAGCGAGAGGCAAGTTTTGGGACATGTGGAATTGAGAGCTTTGTATCGTACTTCACGCTCTATTTTTCGTGTACTCATACTTTGATCACGTGTTGGTGCTATTTTGGTAGATACAAACAATCGTAGGCTTATGCAAATAGCTCGAAATATGAGCTTAGTCCGCTTTTCGCTTATCTCTAGTGACGATGACGTCCTGCTATCCTTTCACCGCTGAAATAACATATGAATCAATGCAACTGTGGTCGACTTCGTCACTGAACACATTTAAAATCTGCACAAATACCCTTACAACTCAGCCTCGTTGGTGAAAAGGAGCCTTCTTTGAAAAAGGAGTTACATTGGTGGTATGAAACACCAGATTCATCAGACAATTTCCTAGTACTCAAGGTCGGATCCATTGCTACATAACCTAAGACAGCCACGTCCTTCGCTTCGTGTCTTTCAGCAGCGGATACATTTTTTCCTGGATGTCGTTCGTTGAATAAAGCCACTGTTTTTTGCGCAGAGTCGTTATTTCTAGGAACTAATTTTATCATTTCCATCTTTTCTTTTTCAGAATACACCATTTTAATTCTACTACAAATTTACAGCCGCTTTGATACACTTGTGACGTTCTTAAAAATTTACGATAGACTCAAATAAATCAAAAACATGGTCCTTCTATTTTTTTGGACAAGAAATTAATACATTTTGGGACAAAAAACTAACAACATAACCACTAAATATCTTTGAAATGTGTCGGATACGAATAATATTCTCGTGATAAATTCCAAATTGCCTATTTCACTATTTTCGCTGTTATTTTATTATCGATGGATATTTAGAAGCGAAATTTTAGGGTCAGAAGTACTCGATACGATCTTCAAAACTAGTTATCGCAACACCCATTATTCCTATTCAAAATCAAGGAGTTGTGCTCACCCCCGTTAGGGGGTTGAAGTTACAGGGATGAAAAAAGCAGAAAAGTTTTTCCATCTCGAAAGAGAAATTGACAAGTCCAAGCGATTTTCCTCATTTTCATTTTAAAGTCGGAAAATCCAGGTGTTAAGTTTTCGTTAAACCACCTGTATATCTTAGCATACGGAGGAAAACGCTCTATATATAAATTGAAGAATCTGCTACGTATAAGTATACGTACGATTGTCCTAAATATTCTTGGATATACTACTCTGTCAAGAAAGTACCGAGAATTTTCAATTAAAACAACATTTTTACATTTAATCGTCAAAATTTATTGGGTCGCCTTCAAAATAGGCTCCATTTGCTCCAATACATCTATGCCAACGGCACTTCCAATTATCGAAACATTTTTTATAGGCGCTTTCCGGGATGGACTTTAGCTCTCGCGCCGAATTTTGTTTTATGGCTTCAATCGACTCAAAACGGGTGCCACGAAGGGGCAATTTTAGTTTTGGGAAGAGGAAAAAGTCGCAGGGAGCCGAATACGGTGGTTGCTGAAGCACGTTTGTTGAGTTTTTGGCGAGAAAGTCAGTCACAATCGTAGCTCGGTGAGAAGGCGCGTTATCGTCATGCAAAATCCATGAGTTGTTCGCCCACAAATTTGGCCGCATCTTACAGATACGCTCACGCAAACGTTTCATAACGCCTAGGTAATACTCCTTGTTTACCGTCTGACCCTCTGGAACGAATTCGTAGTGCACCAAGCCACGGATATTGAAGAAAACAATGAGCATCACCTTCATTTTCGAGCGGCTTTGGCGTGGTTTTTTCGGTTTCGGCTCAGTTTTTGCCACCCATTTCGATGATTGCTGGCTTGTTTGCATATCGTACTCGTAGACCCAGGTCTCATCACCAGTTATAATGCGTTCCATGAATGTAGAATCGGAATTACAGCGATCCAGCATGTCTGAAGCAACCTGTTCGCGATGACGTTTTTGAAGAAAATTCAGGTCTTTCGGTACGAGTCGTGCGGCCACCTTTATCATGCCCAAAATATCAATCAAAATCGTACGTGCGGACTCGTGGGATATCTTAAGATCATGTGCTATCTCTCTCAAGCTGGTACGACGGTTTTCCAGCACCCTTTCCTTAATTTTATCGACGTTATCTTCGATCGAAGCCGTCGATGGGCGACCACTTCACGACCGTCCTTGAAAGCTCTGTACCACTGATATGCACGAGTTTTCGATAGAGCATTATCACCAAAGGCCTTTTGCATTATTTTCAATGCATCGGCACACGAAAATTCATTTTAAACACAAAACTTTAAACAAATTCTTCGCTCAACGTAATCACCCATAGTAAAAATCGGCACGCACTCTGACATTGACTGACTTAATCAGCTGTTGCAAACACACTAGTTGACAGATCCCGCTCAAGCTTGGCATAGTAATTAAGGACAGTGGTTCCAACGTAGGAAAAAAAATTTTTACCTGCCTCATTGCCCTGCCAGATTTAAATCGATAATTCCCGGTACTTTCTTGACAGAATGTAGATCAGCTATAAATGTCGTTTGGTAGATCTTACGAATATCTCTGGACAGGAAAAGAGTATCGAAAGATTTGAAAGAAACGAAAAGACCAGTATATTTCTCTTTTACTACACTACTAAATACAAGGTTTGGAAGTCTATTTGAAGAATCAGATGCATTTGGTCAGATTTACAAAAAAAATGAGGAAAATCGATTGGGCAATTTTAGAATATGCCATTGTTCTGTAATTTGCAAAGGAACAGGTTAATTTCGGATTGCAGAAATAACTCTTAGCTCTACATTAAATGGTTCTTTCGAATAGTTCGGTCAAACGTTATGCTGTATGTATATTTTAAACTGAAATAGATAAATATGGGTCGATAGATAAAGTCAAAATACATAAATCGCCGAAGAAAGTACAATATACTTGAAAGGATGACTAGTGCTTACTTAAGATTCATAATGTTTCATTCAAAATCTTACTTTCAGTTTGGCGTCGTTTGATCTGAATATTCTACAGAACGAAGATAAATCACGTCAGCCCAGAATTTTCAAATTCATACAGCAAAGTGTGATTCTCTGAATATTTTTTAATGTTTCGTGAGACCAATATCTTGAAGACGCTGAATAACTGATTAACCTATTTCATCTGCTAGCTCTTATTAATCACAGGGATATTTTAAAAGTTCAGACGATGTTATTGTTCCTGATTAGTAACTGAAACAGCTAATTTGAATTCAAACATCTGAAGACAACTAGTTGGCCCAAAATGAACATGTAGATTTTAAGGCAGTGCACGTGTGATTAAACATTCTCGAATTCCATGTTGTTTGCAAATAACATTAATTGTCATTATAAAATAAAACACTTGTTTACATTTTCTACTTTATTTTTGGTATTGACGTACGTTTCGTCTTTGCTAGAAAGACTTCATCAGAATACGAAGTAACAGTTGTTGTACAATGAATTTATAAGATTTTTTACAGAAGGTGTACATATGTTTTTAATTGTTCGTCGGGTTGGTTTTCTCAAAGAATATTCCCTTCAGAATCGTGTTCACTCGATCCCTTGTAAATATTGAATAGAGGGGTGTAATAAAAATCTATTTGTTCATTTACTAGGTTATTGCTGTTTTTATGTTTATTTATATCGTAAATTTCCCATAAGTTCAATTTTAGACCTCTATTTTCAACATGTAGAATTTCTATTTCTTTTGTGAAAGAATGGTTATTTTCAAGAAGGTGCTTAGCATAATGTGAATCTTTTTTATTTTTATCGAATCTTCTTTTATGTTCGGTTAGGCGTGTACCGAAATTTCTACCTGTTCTACCAATATAAATCTTTGGGCAATCTGGGCAAGTGAGTTTGTATACACCTGATAATTGAAGTTTATCCATACTGTTTTTATTGTTTTTGATGTATTTGCTAATAGGATTGTTTGTCTTGAAAGAGACTTTAATATTTTCTTTTTTGAGTAGGTTTTTTAGTTGAATACTAATGTTTCCGAGATATGTGAGGCTAACGTATTTGTGTTCAGATAGATCAGATGTTACTGGATAAATTTCTTTTATTGTGTTTTTGTGTATACGTTGGTTAATTAAATTATCTATTAGAGATGTATTATATCCATTGTTGTAAGCTATTTGTTTAATTATACATTTTTCTTTTTGGAAATTGACTTGGTTTAGTGGAATGTTCAATAAACGGTATATCATACTATGGAGAGCTGCTAGTTTGTGTTGGAATGGATGAAAAGAATTACGGTGTATAATGGTATCTGTTTGTGATGGTTTATGATAAATTGCGAAGTTATGTTTATTGTTTTCTCTAGTTATCGTGAGGTCAAGAAAGTTGATGGATTCATTATGTTCTATTTCTGAAGTGAAAACTATTTTTGGGTGGAGATTATTTATAAAATTCTCAAATGTTGATATTTGTCTGTTAGTACCTACGAAACATGCAATTATACCATCCACATACCTATACCAATAAAGGATGTATTTTTTGAACGAATGTTTATGAATTTTGTTTTCTAGAAAATCCATGAGGATTTCCGCGAGTAAAGAGCTTAGTGGATTTCCCATGATTAAACCTTTAATCATGTTTAATCATGGGAAATCCACTAAGCTCTTTACTCGCGGAAATCTTCATGGATTTCCTAGAAAACAAAATTCATAAACATCCGTTCAAAAAATACATCCTTTATTGGTATAGGTATGTGGATGATATAATTGCATGTTTCGTAGGTACTAACAGACAAATATCAACATTTGAGAATTTTATAAATAATCTCCACCCAAAAATAGTTTTCACTTCAGAAATAGAACATAATGAATCCATCAACTTTCTTGACCTCACGATAACTAGAGAAAACAATAAACATAACTTCGCAATTTATCATAAACCATCACAAACAGATACCATTATACACCGTAATTCTTTTCATCCATTCCAACACAAACTAGCAGCTCTCCATAGTATGATATACCGTTTATTGAACATTCCACTAAACCAAGTCAATTTCCAAAAAGAAAAATGTATAATTAAACAAATAGCTTACAACAATGGATATAATACATCTCTAATAGATAATTTAATTAACCAACGTATGCACAAAAACACAATAAAAGAAATTTATCCAGTAACATCTGATCTATCTGAACACAAATACGTTAGCCTCACATATCTCGGAAACATTAGTATTCAACTGAAAAACCTACTCAAAAAAGAAAATATTAAAGTCTCTTTCAAGACAAACAATCCTATTAGCAAATACATCAAAAACAATAAAAACAGTATGGATAAACTTCAATTATCAGGTGTATACAAACTCACTTGCCCAGATTGCCCAAAGATTTATATTGGTAGAACAGGTAGAAATTTCGGTACACGCCTAACCGAACATAAAAGAAGTTTCGATAAAAATAAAAAAGATTCACATTATGCTAAACACCTCCTTGAAAATAACCATTCTTTCACAAAAGAAATAGAAATTCTACATGTTGAAAATAGAGGTCTAAAATTGAACTTATGGGAAATTTACGATATAAATAAACATAAAAACAGCAATAACCTAGTAAATGAACAAATAGATTTTTATTACACCCCTCTATTCAATATTTACAAGGGATCGAGTGAACACGATTCTGAAGGGAATATTCTTTGAGAAAACCAACCCGACGAACAATTAAAAACATATGTACACCTTCTGTAAAAAATCTTATAAATTCATTGTACAACAACTGTTACTTCGTATTCTGATGAAGTCTTTCTAGCAAAGACGAAACGTACGTCAATACCAAAAATAAAGTAGAAAATGTAAACAAGTGTTTTATTTTATAATGACAATTACAACTGATTTCTACCAAGCAACGGCCCAATCTATCACAAATAACATTAACTCACATCAACTGAAACGAAATTGATAGATGATCTTCAAAATTTCAAACTGTTAAATTGTCAAAATTTTATTTACTGAAACAAATAAACTCTTGCAGTACTTAAAAAAAATATATAATTTATTATAAAATTCAAATACAAAATAGTTTACAACATTAATTTATCAATTATTATGATTGAAATATACACATTTTCCTACTCGGAAATAAATCAAAAGTAAATCTAATTCACAATATAACATGGTATATTGAACATTTATAAAGAATGACTGAATAAAAATTTTTCAGTAGGTATCGAATGGTGGATTACCATAATTCTTATATACAGAGGTCCAGAATTCGTCGTAGCTTATATCAGGATTTCTCAAGACTCCTAGGTTCTTGTCAATATTCAAGTAGTTGATGCTTAAGGGTTGTACTGGCTCCCAAGTAATATTTTGTAAAACTGGGTCAACGCTTGGGGTTGGATTGCTGTAGAATAGAACGAATTGTTTAGTTATATTTAAAGTTTTGTGTGCTGATATTTGAGTTCAAATATACACTATCGTAGTTATTTAAATATTTTAATATTAGCCTTTTACATATTTAATTTCAAAAAATTATATTTAATAACTTCAGGAATTAAATTGAAATAATGTCATATAAGTACCACTTACTACTCTGTCAAGAAAGTACCGGGAATTTTCAATTAAAACAACATTTTTACATTTAATCGTCAAAATTTATTGGGTCACCTTCAAAATAGGCTCCATTTGCTCCAATACATCTATGCCAACGGCACTTCCAATTATCGAAACATTTTTTATAGGCGCTTTCCGGGATGGACTTTAGCTCTCGCGCCGAATTTTGTTTTATGGCTTCAATCGATTCAAAATGGGTGCCAAGAAGGGGCAATTTTAGTTTTGGGAAGAGGAAAAAGTCGCAGGGAGCCAAATCCGGCGAATACGGTGGTTGCTGAAGCACGTTTGTTGAGTTTTTGGCGAGAAAGTCAATCACAATCGTAGCTCGGTGAGAAGGCGCGTTATCGTCATGCAAAATCCATGAGTTGTTCGCCCACAAATTTGGCCGCTTCTTACGGATACGCTCACGCAAACGTTTCATAACGCCTAGGTAATACTCCTTGTTTACCGTCTGACCCTCTGGAACGAATTCGTAGTGCACCACGCCACGGATATCGAAGAAAACAATGAGCATCACCTTCATTTTCGAGCGGCTTTGGCGTGGTTTTTTCGGTTTCGGCTCATTTTTTGCCACCCATTCCGATGATTGCTGGCTTGTTTGCATATCGTACTCATAGACCCAGGTCTCATCACCAGTTATAATGCGTTCCATGAATGTAGAATCGGAATTACAGCGATCCAGCATGTCTGACGCAACCTGTTCGCGATGACGTTTTTGAAGAAAATTCAGGTCTTTCGGTACGAGTCGTGTGGCCACCTTTCTCATGCCCAAAATATCAATCAAAATCGTACGTGCGGACTCGTGGGATATCTTAAGATCATGTGCTATCTCTCTCAAGCTGGTACGACGGTTTTCCAGCACCCTTTCCTTAATATTATCGACGTTATCTTCGATCGAAGCCGTCGATGGGCGACCACTTCATGACCGTCCTTGAAGGCTCTGTACCACTGATATGCAGGAGTTTTCGATAGAGCATTATCACCAAAGGCCTTTTGCAACATTTTCAATGCATCGGCACACGAAAATTCATTTGCAACACAAAACTTTAAACAAATTCTTTGCTCAACGTAATCACCCATAGTAAAAATCGGTACGCACTCTGACATCGACTGACTTAATCAGCTGTTGCAAACACACTAGTCGACAAATCCCGCTTAAGCTTGGCATAGTAATTAAGGACAGTGGTACCAACCTAGGAAAAAAATTTTTACCTGCCTCATTGCCCCGCCAGATTTAAATCGATAATTCCCGGTACTTTCTTGACAGAATGTATATCAAACGACATATAAAATAAACATTCATTATGAGACATCCAAATGATATAACAAAATCCAATAATTAAAAATTGTTAACCAAAATTCTATAAATTATATATTTTGAATAGACAAAATTTTGTTTCTGCTGATCAATCTTATGAAAACAAATATCTTCCAAAAATGTTCAACATGATCTTAAGAATTTCATCATAAAACTATCTTACTCAGAATATTCAATATTTTGGATATCTAACTAAATTATTTTCTATAAAAACTCAAGATATGTAAAAACATTACTGAAAAACAAGTTTTAAAAGAGGTTTTGCTTCGTCAGTATTCAAATAATTCATATTCAATAAAATATAACATCAATCAACAACAAATATTTACTCACCCTCCAATAATTTAGAAACTTCTGGCAAATGAGCTGCTTAGAAATCTGAAAGTAATAATATAAGGTTATCTTACAAGTAAATAAATAGCTCTGTTGTTTACCCTTGATCTAAAACGGAGCTATTCATTCACTTGTAAGATAACCTTATATTACATTTAAATTTCTCAGCAGCTCATTTGCCAGAAGTTTCCCTTTCTGGGAAAAGCGGTATTAGAATTCTATCAGCATTGCTACAGACTATGAAATCCCCTCAAATTTGAATTAAAAACAGAAATTTCAATAACACATAATATTTTTATTTCTTTATTCTCACTTGAAACTTTTTCAGATGTTACCTAAAGTAAAAAAATGAAACAAAAATACAAACATAGAAACCTATCTAAATATATACCCTTATATGGAATCTTGTCATGTTGAAGATACAAATTGAATATGAAGAATAGTTTCACATAGTGACAAGCAAATTTATTTTCAATTATCACACAAATATAAATTGTCAATTAGCAAAATGTTCATTAATAATAGACCCTCAGTTGACGAGCTGCATTAACATTAGTTGAATTTGTTTGAAAGTGCTCTTCCTCCTGCAATCATTCATTTGGAAATATTTCGTTCATATCTACAACTATATTGTGCAAACCAGCGGTAGTAACAATAATTGCCTTTATGGTCGTTGACTTAACACTCATCCCTTTAGAAAGGATAGGAAAACGACACTTCTAAACTCCATACTTTCTCTTCACCACATTTCTAGTTCATATAATTGACTGCTTATATAAACTTTCAGCTGCAGTTATAGCTTCCAGTAACTTTGTCATAAGATAAGTCTGCAAACTAAAACCATTATCACCTAGTAATAAATACGGTCCAATTTTACCATTCTCAAATTGTCTCTTCAAGACACTGTTATTAAAGATGGTTTGATCATGTGTTGAGCCAGGTCATCTAGCTACAATAATTCTGATTCTCAAGTCTGAATCACACACGGTTTGAACGTTAACATATTTCGTAGCAGCTAAAATCAAACAAAATGGGCTAATGTGACAGAGGAAAATTATGTCCACTGTTCTCGTGTTTATCGAGCACCTGCGCAGTGTCGAGTTTCTCGTTAAAGGATCCTTTTCCAGCCGTAAAGGGCCGATTTTCTCACTTTAAGATAAAGGACGTTTTTGAGTTCCGTTTAACCTTAAAATTCCCTTATGAAACACGTTTTATCATTAAGGGATACTTTTTTGGAAAAAGGAGGCTTTAATTTCGTTTATGAAACTGGCCGTTTTAGTCCCATTGAAAACATATGTGGACTATGGAAGATTGGAGTTGAACGAGCAGCGCCACGAAGTAAAGGTGATTTAATTCAGTCAGTTTCACAGTCCTGGACTACTATCACCGAAAATTATAGGAGTGATCTAGTTTCGGGTGTATCTCGACGTTTAGTCAAATGTTTACAGTTAAATGCAGATTGTAAATAAGATGAATAATTTGTTGTAATTTTCTGATTCAAGAATTAAAAATATATACTTAATAATTACAGTTGAGCTTTATTTTTTTCGGATACTTTTTAGATGGACTATATTATGATGGCATGTATTTCTACCTTAAAAAAGAAAGCATCGGTTGGAGTACGTTTTGTTACTTACTGATATTTGGCAAAATTTGTCCACATCCTTATCAATCTTTCCCTCGTATCCGCGTCTCTTTTACTTGGAACGTTTTCATCAGAACGGTAGAAAAGGTAGTAGAGTTCATCTCCGTGAGATGCACCTGAGAAAATTGTGTTAAATTGCTCCAGAAATGAGTATTAATCATATCCATACCTTTTACTTCCCTGTCATCGCCAGTAGACGGCGGAAATCTTCCAACGTAATCGAATCTGTAGAAATAGGTAGGCGTGTATTTTGACACCAGCCTTACGAACTCGATTGCTGGTCTCAAGAACTCATGATCCGTGATGAACTGAAAAATGGTGAAAGCTTCTGATGATGCGTATTATAAAAAATTGTACATTCGGCGGAAAGATATTTATTATAAGAAAAACAAATGTTAACTTCCGCTATTTTATTGATTTACACGACAATTGTTTCGTCATACCATGACTTCATCAGGTGAGTATTTAAACTGAAGTATACAATGCAAAACATGACCTTGAATACACAACTCTGGTACAAAAAATAGAGGGGTGGAAAGAGATGGTTTACAATTAATGAAAAATATTAAGTAGGGGGGATCTGTTTGAATCTATTTGATCATTCAATAAAATTTGTCTTTTATTATATCTATTGATCTCAAAAGGTTTAGATTTAGTTTCTGACTTTTGTTTTCGATATGTAATATTTCATAGTTCATATTAAAATTATGGCCAGTCTCTAACAAATGGTTGGCATAAGTTGAATTTGGTTTATTATTAATGTAACATTTTTCATGTTCTCGTGTCCTTGTTTGGAATGAACGGCCTGTCTGTCCCACATATACACATGGGCAATCACTACATGTTAACTTGTATCCTCCTGATTTTTTTTGACGTGACAACGTCTTATAAATTGGTTTGCCGGGTGAAACTTCAAGAAACTGCTTTACGCTCCGCTCACGTTATGCGCTCACAATGAGAGCGAGTGAGAGGCACGCGTCCCTTCCACTCGGGCATGGTTAGCCCGCCTAAGAGCGAGAGAGACAGACATAAAAAGTGAAAGGCACGCGTCCCTTCCACTCGAGCACAGTTAGCCCGCCTAAGAGCAAGAGAGACAGAGCGAGAGAGAGAGAGAGTGAGAGAGATAGGCATACACACCGGTTCATGTCTTGCGCTTCTATTTCGCTTAGGCGCCTGCATACAAGTTTACACGTTGCCAGTTAATTGTAAAACGATTGTGTAGTGATAATGTGAAGGTAGTTTCGTCCATCGCAACAATTCAAACAGCAAAGGTAAATAATTTCAGACTGATAATATAACATGATGAAATAAATGACTAAGACATAAGTGAATAGGTTATGTTGTAGTAATCACAATGTTGTGGTAGTTTTCAATCAAAAAAGTAGTAGAAATCGTTTCTCAACCAATAATAATTTGTTTAACTTGAAAAAATGAGCGCGACTTGCTATGTAAAAAATTGAAATAACAATGTTTAACCTCCAACCTGTCAAATCGAAACTTTCAAACATTCAAACCGAGACGACTAATCACTGCGCAAGGTCGTAAGCGCGCGATTTACAAATTCAAAGATCAAATGTGAATTAGTTTTCTCCTTTTAGAAAATACACTTTGAATTAAAATCGATTGATATTAACAATTAATGTGATTTAAATAAATGTTCTAACTTTTAAATTTAGTTTTTATATTTATAACAATGTAAAACAAGTTAAATTTATTAATAACTTATAACAACTGATTGATAAATAAAATTTTGTTAATATGAAATTCAGTGCGAGATTCTTTGTATAAATTAATGTTTTAAATATAATTCTTTGTATAAATAAATGTTTTAAATTGTTACTATTATTTCATCCTTCTTCCTACTATACGAATGAATATTCACATTAAAATTATTTTACCACTCAAAGTCGTTGTCACGTAAAACTTTCGCCCGTATACCGACTTTACAGGCAACAAATTTTTTTTGTTTTTAGGAATGACGTCTTTATTATTTTTTACTAAGCGGCCTAAAGAATTGAGAGTTTTAAAAGAGATGTTATATTTTTCTTTTTTCTTTAAATATCTAGCAATCTATTTGCAAGATATTTGAATCATTTAATGAAAAACAGGGTTGAGCGCGAAATTTGTCTTAAATTTCACTCCGTTGTCAATTTTGACAAAGATATGACGCTCGACTTTGGAAAGATTGTTTTTTTCTTAGTTGTCAAACAAAGGCGCGTCTACTTATGAAAGTCGATTAACAAAAATTGAAGCTATGGAGTGAAAAGCCAAAAACTCTGCTATAATCTCTTTATTTTTGAATGAGAAAAGAGCCAGTGACATAGTGAAGGAAATGAAACACTTAAATGTTAACAGAAAATTTGTTCATCGTACCATCAAACATCAAAATGAAACACATTCTATCGAATGTAACCTTGATAAGTGATGGACCAACGACTGCTATTTTTCCTGAGAACGTTCTTAAAATGAAGAAACAATTGGAACAAAATCCACATCGAAGTGGCAATAAATTGGCAATATATAATGGAAGACACATAATATTTCAGGTAATTTTAAAAATATCTTAACAATCTCGCAGTTGAATAAGACTGTTTCCGAAAAGAGTTACCATTTTGTGGAGAACAAACTGATGGATCTGCAGCACATGGATAAAAACTACTTCTGCTTATAACTATTTAATAACACAACAAATGTTTCTTCAATTACATAGTGACTTACTTGTACAGATAAGTATTTTGGTTTTCAAGTGGATATAAACAGATACCGACACTGTTCCAGCCGTTAATATTTAGTAGCTGATCATATTTAAAACAAATTGTAAAAATTACTATATTTTACTACCAATAAAAATATAATATATATTACACATTTTCTTGTGACCTTGAAGACCTAACAGTGGTACAGGGGTATTTAAATAAAATAATGTAAAAAATAATGAATGAATGTACGGAGCTATGTAAATCCAAATATTTGAGATATACAACAAAATAATGTAAAATAATGAATGAATGTACGGAGCTATGTAACCCCAAAAATTATTCGAGATATTCAAATGGGTACCATCTGTTTAACAAACTTCTTTGTCGATTGCCGACATTCCGATATCCGTTAGAAGGCCCCTCTTTTTTAACCCGGTTTTTTATCATGTTCCGCTTGTAAACCTCTGTACCACTATTAGGTGTTACCTAGAATCTATTGAAATATTCAAAATATGTATCACTTTTGTTTAAATACCTCTGTACCACTGTTAGGTCTTCAGTTGTTTAATGATTTCCCGAAACTCGAGTCACAAGAAAATTTGTAATATATATTTTTATTGGTAGTAAAACATAGTAATTTTTACAATTTGTTTTGATGGATATAAAAAGGTGGTGAGGCGTTGACTGTTTTTTGGAAATTTCAGATTTATACAAAAAGACTCAAATAAGAGGATGTCCATTTGTTTATTCCTAAGGTAATATATTATATGTTTTATATTTTGTCCATTTATTTGTAATGCTTCTGGGAGTTTCAACCATTGTTTTTGTTTTCTACGTGAAGAAGTTATGGCCGAATTCGTATCATATCTCCAAAGAGGGGTAGGTATATGTGCAATTCATCTGCTATGAATCAAATAAATCTATTATTTCTATTCCATTTCAGAAAAATCAGTTCATTTAAACATCGAATAATATATGGACATCTACCTTATACTAACCAACTAACCATGTTTGATAATTATTGATAAAAAATAATAAAGCAATCATCTCTATTATCAATTTTTTTTATATTGACGATTAATCCACCAGTTTTCAGTTCTATATATTTATCGGGTGTTTTTTTAGAGTGATAAAACTTTCGATAGGGATAACTGTAATTTGACAGAAGGAAAAAGGCATCTTGTTTTGACATTTCTATTGAGTAAGCATTGACAAATTAACATGGAAAGACTCACGCCGCAACAACGTTAACAAATTGTTGAAATATATTTTGAAAATCAGTGTTCTATTCGCCAAACTTATAGAGCACTTCGTGAAATTTATGGTTACATAATCGTCCATCGGAGCAGCTTATTCGTCGAACTATCGATAGATTTCAGACAACATTTTCTCTACTCAATGCAACAACAACAACAACAAGACACAGAACTGTACGTATAAAAGAATATATCGCTTCTGTAAGTCATAGTGTTAATGATGATCCAGATTTGTCTATTCGTCGACGTTCACAACAAGTTGGACTCTGTGCATCTACCACATGGAAAATTTTAGGTAAATATCTTGGTCCACACATGGGTCTACACATGGGTGTAGACCAAAAAATTTCCATGTGGTAGATGCACAGAGTCCAACATCTTGTATGGTTCAAGACCTAAAACCACTTGACCATAAAAAGTGTCGTTTGTTTGCTGATTGGGCCCTAGAACAGCTTGAAGTTTTTCATCGTAAAATTGTGTTTAGTGATGCAGCTCATTTCTGGATGAACGGCTATGTAAACAAGCAAAATTGCCGTATACGGAATGAAAAGAATCATCAAGAAGTTCTGCAGATTCCACTGCATCCTGAAAAATGCACTGTATGGTTTGCTTTACACGCTGGAGGCATCATCGGTCCATGTTTCTTCAAAAACGATGCTGGAGCTAATGTTACAGTGAATGGTGCTCGTTACAGATCGATGATCAATGATTATTTGTTCCAAATTTGAATGTTATCGACGCAGAAGTGTTTTGGTTCCAACAAGATGGTGCTATACCTCATGCTGCTACCGTAACAATTGATTTATTGAAAGAAAGATTTGGCGAAAACATTATTTCGGGAAATGGTCCAATTAATTGGCCTCCAAGATCATGTGACATAACTCCACTGGATTATTTTTTTTTTGGGGGTCTTGTTTATGCTGATAAACCAGAAATAATAGACGCTTTGGAATATATAATTGAAAAATATTTTATATTGATTTTATATAAGGATATCAATTTGATAGTTTTTGTATATAGGTTCAAAGAATATTGTAGAAGTTAAAATACATAATTCTGAATTTGAAGTCAACTGGAAATTTGTTTTCAAGTGAAATGTATAAAAAATGACAACAAGAATGAAATTGTGATAACAAAAAATTTAATCTAAAATATTCAAATTCCGAATATTTTGGTAGTGAAGCATAATAATTCCCATTAGTAGTACCAATTTATTCGGTTCGTTTTCGAGGTATGGCTCTAAAAAAAATTAATTTTTAATAGTAGCAGCTGATTGCCGCGGTCTTAGTCCGATTGGCATCTTCCGATAACATCTAGTTTGAATTGTTTGGAGTTTCAGACGAAAAGATTTTTGTTACGGTTTTGTCAGATTATTTGATAGCTAAACAGCATTTGCGGAAAGTTTTAATTTTTCTTTTAACTTGAAAAAAGTTCAGTTTAAGCTCATCGTATACATGTGAAAGTTTACCTCGAGAGTGCTCCAAATGACAAGTCATCTAGAGAATGATTTCGGTGGTTCAGAAATGGTGATTTCAGCGCTGAAGATAGTTCTCGCTCGAGCAGCAGAAAATTCAAAGACAATGAGTTACACACTTTACTCGATGAAGATCCAAGTCTAACCTAAGATGAATTAGCAGTTACTTAGGGGGTGATCCAACAAGCTGTGTATATACGTTTAATATATTGACCTGATTCGAAAAGCATTTCTTATTAGAAGTAAAAATTCGTGCAGTTTTTATAACGGACGTCGCTACTAGTTTATTATCCCATCGGTTCATCTGGCAACAGCTTCATTTTGATGTGAAACCATTAGGCTTTTTTTGAGTATTTTTTATTTCGCTGAAGTGTGATCTGGAACTGTGAAATTTTGTGCCAAATAAAGTGTATTTAAGGGAAGTTTTACTTCATTATGAGGAAAAAGAGCTGCCAAAAGTCATCGTATTTTAGTGGATGTTTACGTTGACCATGCTTTAGCTAAACGAATGTGTCAGAAGTGGTTTGACCTATTTGAAAGTTGCAAGTTTGATTTGGGACCCGAAGAACGACTCGTCAACAAAGTTCGAGGATAAAGAATTAGAGAAACGCTCGATGAAGATTCACCACACACAAAAATAACTCGCCAAAACACTTGGAGTCACTCAACTAGCCCTCCAACAGTATTTAAAAGCACTAGGAATGATCCGAAAGGTAGAAAATAACAAAACAAATGTCTGAACTGAAGCCAAAGGAACGTCGAACGTTGTTTTTTCACTCGTGAACAACTGCTTGCTGGCGTATCATAAAGAGGATACGACCTGATTGACCATCCCTGCCGAATTCAAGTTTCGACGTGGAACACAAGGTCACTGGCATCATAAGCAGAAATACACACCACACCTGTCTGAAGAGTAAACATGCTCAGAATGAAACGCCGCCTCTTAAATTGAGAGTTTGAAGCCCCCTCACAACACCGGATTTCCTTGAGAGCTTCATTGGTGACCCCAACGTGATCAAGCCCTAATTGCCCCATCTTAGTTTCGTGGTGACTTTCCTTTCGTTCCACAGTAACCTCGCTGGAGATGGCACCGAGTCCAACCCAGCGCGGAATGTATCCTGCCACATTCTAACGCCCTTTTCCGTGACCTTACTGACGCTCACTGGAGGGGGGTGTGTGACGACCACCTTCTTCGCTCCTCGTCTAGAATTCTGCTTTGCTCTGCTGCAGCTTTGCCAGTGTATCATAAAGAGGACACGACTAGTCTTAAAATACCTGACTGACCGTCCCCGCCGAGTTCAAGTAGGGCAAGGCACACAGCGTTCGACAACCGTTTCGACGTGGAACACAAGATCACTGGCGTAATAGGTAGACATGCGTACCATGCCCGTCTGAATAGTTCAGGTCCGCATGCTCAGAACGAAACGGCGCTTCCCAAAATAAGAGGTAGAAGCTTCCCCACAATACCGCATTTATTTAAGAGCTGCAATAGAATCAAAGTTATTTGTTGAAATGTTACTTGCACTGGCTGGGTAAATCTTCAATGTTAGCATACGTTTTGATCAGTTATATCACTGCTGGGTCGAAAATGAACATTGCCGTGACCTAAAGAGGCCCAAGATCACAATAACAAAGCCTACCCAGAACATAACTGAACTCCTAACTCGCACAAGCTGAAAAAGGATCTTCACAGAAGATCTAGGGGTATCATGATAATAATAAGCCCAGTATGCATTATTCATTCGCAGCAAAATAACTATCCAGTGAGAGTCAACTTCTGAGCATCATTAATTAAATTTCATCCACACAATGAAGCCGAACCGAGTTGCATGACGTTTGAGTTTGTTGACCTACCTTCACAAAATTGTCTCTGGATGAAGAAATTGTTCTGTTTTTGAAATAGATGCTTTGAATCCTTTTACCAATCTCGTACATAGAAGATGTATTCGTGTTAAGGTCGATTGGAGCCAGTCTACTCGGATTAATATCGTATATTTCCAAGACTATTCGTAAGGAGTCAAAGACTGAAACAACGAGAAATTTCATCAAATATGTGGAAAATAAAATGATTTCAATTTAGCATATTTTTCATATTGAACGGTTAGAGCGATTTAACACAAATTATCATGTTCCAATATCAAAAAAAAATTAAGTATTTGCACATTTTTGTGACTGCACTTTTATTGCAATTCGACAATTAAATATTCGAAAAAAGGTACAAAGTATTTATGGCAATTCAGGTACAAAAGAATGAATACAAACGCGATAAAATATCAGTAGAAAGATGTGGTTAATATATGTCATTTGAATATCTTTAAAATCTAGTATTATGTCGTTTGATTCCAAATGAGTTATTTCTAGATAATTGGTTGTACCAAAAACATGGCCATTTTAACTGAAAAGAATTGAAAGCTGAAATCTTGCTTGATTTCATGTGGAATTCATTTTGTGTTGTCTAAATTTAGTTTTGTCTGTCTCATGTAAGTGCTATTACGAATCGAACATATTAAGTCATAAACTACCGATTTATATATGTTTGGGATTAGGTATTTCGCATTAGAAATAATAGAGATGATATTCTGTTTTGTGATTTAAAAGCAATATTAATATCCAATTTTAATAATTTAGATTGAGCTATTCCGAGCAGCAGACAACAAAGTAAAGAATGGATGATAGCCGACATCTGGAACGGATAGGAATTGGCAGAAGTTTGCTACTTTTTAACTTCTGTCTAGAACAACAATGAAGAAATGCAGGATTTTCATTTTTTAAGACGTATATCGTTTATTGTTTTTTGAGATTGTACTGTCAACTAAATTGTATATTATGAAATAATAAGAAGCGGTTTTTTACTTGATAGAAGGATTATTACAAACTTTGAATACCAAAACAGATTTAATCTGTTAGTCTCCTACAATTTAAATTTCAAAAATTTTTTTCAAGAAATTTCAGAATGAAATTAATTTCTTATAAGCACTGCTTATAGTTAAAAGACGTATAAGACACCAATTTAATTCTAAAGGTTTTTAAAATTTTTTTTTTAAATAAAAATTGTAGGAGACTAGCAGATTAAATCTGTTTTGATATTCAAAGTTTTTAAATTGTAGATTATGTCATGTTCGGAACCTTTGTTCGCATCTATTGTTTTTATTTCAGTATCTTCACTACTATTGCTTAATTTATTCAGTAGAAATAGCAAATATGTAGCAGAGACCCAATCTATGAAGCAGGCGTTTCTAGGAAATCTATGCTTTACTTAAAAAAAATTTAAAAAATTTGGTGAATTTTTCATGATTGCAATTTCAAGGAGTTCAATTCATTTTCTGACAATCTAAAAACTAAACAAAAAGTACTAGCTATCTGAAGTAGGCAGGTAGGTACACAAAATGATAACAAAAATGCAAATATTATAGTATTCAGATAAAAGCTGTATCAATTCGCCGGAATCTCCACAGATTTCAATCAAAATCTTGAAATCATTCAGAATAAAATTTTAAATATGCCTTAGATAGCACTGCACAGCACTGTACATGTGGTGGTAATTAACTAATGAAGAGGAAACAGAGATTAGTCACCAAATTATTTAAAATAACATAAATAGAGGATAATACTTGATAGAAGGTAAATAAAATTATTTAAATATTTTAATATTAGCCTTCTACATATTAAATTTCAAAATATTATATTTAATAATTATAATTAATTATTATTTAAATAATTTTATATTCCTTCTATCAATGTATTAACCTCTATTTATGTTATTCTATTCATACTATATAATTATTTGGTTTCCATAACATTCTTTATACAGATAGTCCTTGTGCTATAACAAAGGCCGTTAAATTGTCTTTCAATCTTTTAGATCAAGGGTAAACCACAGAATTATTTATTTGTAGTTAACATTACACTCCATTTAAATTTTTCACTATTCATTTACCAGAAGTTTTCTGAATTGTTGAAGGGTGAGTGAATATTTGTTGTTGATTTATGTTATATTTTATTGAATATGAATTATTTGAGTACTGACGAAGCAAAGTCTCTCTTAAAACTTGTTTTTAAGTAATGCTTTTACATATCTTGAGATTTTATAGAAAGTAACTTAGATAGATATCCAATAATATTGAATATTCAAAGTAAGATATTTTTAGGATGAAATTCTTAAGATTATGTTAAACATTTCTGACAGTTATTTGTTTTCATGAGATTGATCAGCAGAAACAAAATTTTGTCTTTGTCATTATAAAATAAAACACTTGTTTACATTTTCTACTTTATTTTTGGTATTGACGTACGTTTCGTCTTTGCTAGAAAGACTTCATCAGAATACAGTCTTTCTAGCAAAGACGAAACGTACGTCAATACCAAAAATAAAGTAGAAAATGTAAACAAGTGTTTTATTTTATAATGACAATTACAACTGATTTCTACCAAGCAACGGCCCAATCTATCATAAAAATTTTGTCTACTCAAAATATTTAATTTATAGGATTTTGGTTAACAATTTTTATTTATTGGATTTTGTTATATCATTTGGATGTCTTATAATGAAGCATTTTATATGTCGTTTGATATAAGTGGCAATTATATGACATTAATTTAATTTAATTCCTGAAGTTATAATTATTAGAAATAATTTTTTGAAATTAAATATGTAGAAGGCTAATATTAAAATATTTAAATTATTTAAATTCATCACCTAATACAATCGTTTCGAGTGGCTATTAAGGAATAATAAGTTCAATCGCAAAAAATATTCCACATAGATCTCAAAAAGGTCTTCCTTATTTTCTTTTTCAAAAAATAGATAGCACATTCTCCAGAAAAAAGAACCTGAAAAATTATAAGGCACGTCTCGTCAGGAAATATTTGGATAAAAATTAAATAATCAATAAAAAAAATATGCACACTTACATAAAATATTCAGCCAAAAGGAATAAAACTTTGAATATCAAAACAGATTTTATCTGTTAGTCTTTTACAATTCTAATTCCGGAAAATTTATTCGATAAACTTTTAGCATTAAATTAATCTTATAAGCACTGCCTATATTTAATAGACGTATAAAATCGAAACTCATTGTACAATATCAAATGGAATTAAAAAAAACCCAACAAATATAAATTGTCAATTAAAATTAATAAATAAATGTTTGTTTGTTTCTTTCCAAGAATGTATACTGAACTCATCAGACAAGCGTACATACTGCTTGTGAAAAATATTTTGTTTTGGGATCTTATATTTATTCGTTTCCAGACATATGTCAACGGCTATTTCAGATTGATATTAAATTAGTAGGAAAGCAGGTTGTTTAATTAAGAAATTGATTCAAACATAGCTTACCTTCGACAAACATACTTCCTTCGGCTGAGTTGAAACCAGTCAGTATAGGGACTCTATTGAAATTGCCATCTGCCAATTTTTTATGACTTAATCCTGTGACGGCTCCTAGAAGAAATGGTTCAATTGTGGGAGAAAACATTAATCCATTCATTGGATTGGAGAAGGCGGTATTCTAGAAAAAATATATAAAATAGAGATATATCTGTAAGAAAACTTCTCGGCGAAATGAAAGCAATAATCACAACATCTCGACTGCGTAATTGCTCGTCTTAGAGTGGCAGACTTACTAAAATGTAAACCATAGACGTAAAATAAAGGGTACAAGTAGCCGAAATGTGCGATATTGGTTGAAAGAGATACAACTACAAGAAAAGTTGTTTGTCTCTCTGACAGGAAATTTATCAAATTCCATGCAGTAGAAAAGGAGATTGGAGAGAATTTTTTTCCTTCGAAGGAAGAATCAGAAAAAGATAATCTAACTATTGACCTTTAAATTACTTCACTTCTTATTATGTCACAGTCGGACTTCTCAACGTGTATGAAAAATTTTCACCTTATGTTTCAATCGAATGTCAATGTAATATTTTATAAAGAATAAAATCGATTGAGTTTGCAGTAAACTTTAACTTTCTCGTTCTCCATGATCGGTTGTGGAGGGTACAGGTGATGTGGCGTGAAATGCGGAAGCATCTGGCTGATGCACCATAGAGGGCTAAATATTTCGTACCAGCAATCGTCGAGCAGGCCGAAGAAATGTGTTGCACCGATTCCTCAGCGATATCGCATAACCTGCATTTGGTGTTATCTACTTGGAGTTTTATTATGTATTTGCTGTACGTTCGGGTCGGCACAACCTGATCCTGAATGGCGAAAAGTGTTCCCTCCGTCTGTGGACCCTGTGTTAGGTAAGTATCTTATTGTGTCCAGTCAACCTCTGGTTGATGCAGGCTAGAGTAAAACCTTCCATGCATAGCTTCAGCCTGCCAGCTCTGTTCTAATATCTCGATGTGGTCTTCTGTTTCAGGTTCCTGGTCACCCTCCCCTTGGGTCATAATGTGAGCCATCCCTTGTGTGGCTATCCAACGCTGAACGTAGTAAGTACAACCTCTCCAATGCCGAATTGGGGTACACCATACCATATTCAGTAAGTGTTGTGCGAATTCGCCTGTCCATCAGCTGCAATTCCGTCTTGGACCAAGTAAGTATACCAGAAGTATAGATGAAAGAGGGATTGGCCCAGATGTTTAGTGCCTCCAATTTTGTTTTTGGCTGGGAGTTGTGTTTTCAAGATCTTAAGCACTCTTCTCATAAGTTCGTTTCTTACTTCCTCTTTGTTTTCTTTATGCTTTATTTCATGCTGGATACCCAGATATTTATATCTTTCCTCAAACTTCAAACCTGCTATCTCCCCTCCATCCACCATCTTGATGTTCCCTTCATCCACCATTTTTCCTCGTTTAACCTCGACCGCGGCCCACTTCCCCAGCCCGAATGACATACCAATGTCTTCACTGAACCTCCTTACCAGTTCCAGTTTACCCTCTAGTTCTTTGCGTCCTATGGCATAAAGATTTAGATCGTCCATATAGAATAGGTGGCTGAGTTTAAGGTCATCATTGATCGACTAGCCATATGCAGATGTATTGAGGGTTTTGCTGAGTATATTCAGGGCCAGGTAGGACCACCGGGCTGAAGCCACACCCTGAAAGATTCCTCTACTTATTTTCACTTCTTCAGTGTGGTATGGGGATATCCTTCCAGTCATTGTGATTGTTTTCTACAAGAGGACATTAAGACACCAAGCAGGTCTGTGATTCGTACGTTCACTTTGTAAATCTCTAGAACCTGCAGCAACCATGAGTGAGGGACCGAGTCTTAGGCTTTCTGATAGTCAATCCAGGATATAGAGATGTTCTTTTTTATTATTTTTGTCTGCTTGGTGATCGCTTTGTCGATTATCAGAAGCTCTTTGCTTCCTCTGCCTTTGTTCTGATCTACTTTCGAAAGCAGATACAAGACTGTTATCATCGACTGAATTTCCTCTGTTTCTGCGTGTTGAATCGGAAAGTTTTAAATTTTCGATATACTGAAACTTATTTCTTTCGAGCTATGAATTTCCTCTTATAGGTACTCTGGTTTTTGTTAAGTGAACTAAGAACGCTTAGTAAATCAAATATTCTATTCAAATTATGATAAAATGAAGCGGTAAAACCTGCACCAACAAATTATCCATTTTTGATTTCATATTCCAAACATCTTAACGAAAAATATGTGCTTTTACAGAGAACCTGGTCTCCTAAGAACCAATTCATATTTTCATTTTGGAAGAAAACCTGCTCATTAGAAAAATTTGGAGGCAGAGCGTAATTTAATAAAATTTTGTTTGGCGCTTAATTCAACAATGTACTCCCAATTCATTTGAACATTTTCAAAGAGCAGAGAACCTTTCGTAGAAAATATAACCAGGTAATTTCAGACTATGACTAATTTCAATGACAATGGTATTTGGTTTATTTCATGGTTAAGTCAACAGAGCTTTATAATAGAAAGAATAGAGGAACTTTTGCAACTATATAACTCTCCAATTTCAAATGGTCAAAAGGTACTTGCGCACTTTACTATTTTGATGGAAATTGAGTGAAATCAAAACAAGAACACATAGTAATATACTCAGTGACATTAACAGTGTTACACCCAGAAAGAAGGTAATAGTCTCACATCATGAAGGAATTAATAACATTTGTAAGATATTTCATGATCTAATAAAGAAGGTAATGTGTTTGGCTATTCAAATATTCGTATATTCGAATGAAATGTAGATGTGGATACCACTTACCACAAGATCGACAGCACCAGCACCTTCGAGTAGTTGAACAGCATCTATTTTTTGCAGCTCACTCCTCAACTGTTCGGAAGTGTTGTACTGAATAGAGAAATAGCCGGCAACAAGGTCAGCAACTGCTGCAGGATCCTTGGTCCTTGACCATAGATTCAAACTGTTACCACTGTCCATGATAACAGCACTGAAGAGACCTAAGAAAACGCAGAATTCATGAAGCAGTTAAAGTTTCATATTGAAGAAACGATTTCGAAGGACGATAGAGATTTGTAGAGGTCAAACGATCTTCACGCTCAAATTAAGATTTCTATACCACTAATAAAGTTTTTCTGAGTCTCATAGTGAGTGAACTTACTACCTAAAAAAGCCAGGAATTCATCATTTGAAAAACCTGCTTGAATCGATATTTTTTTGTCGATGAGTTGCTAATTTAACTAGTTTTAAGTTGAACACCTTAAAATAGTTTCTCTCTAGATCCAGAATGAATTAAATTACTTCATAACACAGAAAAACTGACGAACTATTATGTAAAATGTGTTACAAAGAATAATGGGCTTCAGGCTACCATACACCACATGAAAAATATTGAATTGCTTCAATAATTTAATGCTGCAAGAGCATTGCTATTAGCAGAATACTGAAAGAAAAACATTTGAAGTGGTCGTTAGATCACACGGATAATTAAAATTGCATAAATAATATTTTGAATTGCATACAGTCATCTTTATAATTATATTGAGTATAGGAAAAACAAATGTTAACTTCCGCTAGCGGAAGTTAACATTTGTTTTTCTTATATTGAAGATAAATTTCCGTCAAGTAAAGACCGAGACAATCAAAAATTATATTGAGGTTCTTTTAGCTCATTTCCAAGTGGTGATTTTTGTATTTGAAGTCTAAACGTTTTATTTAATCACCTGTAGTTAAATGTGATTGCATCAAGAGAGCTACGTTTGCTGCTCCAGCACTTTGTCCCATAATGGTCACTCTCTTCGGATCGCCACCAAATTTTGCAATATTTTCCTGAACCCACTCAAGAGCCATAATCTGATCTTTTATACCATAGTTTCCTGGCATAACATGATCTGATGTACTCAAGTAACCTGTGAAGAAAAACAGCTTTGATAATAAACAAATACAGAAACTTGGATAGGTGTTCTCAACGTGTAAAGCACACTGAGTGAAATTGGAGGAACATTTTATACTTCTATGGCCGAAGAGTGAGTAACTCTTTTCCCGAATGAAATTAGTCGTGGAAAATGTGACTATGAGTCGAAGAATTGATATTGAAACTGCTGCAACAGTGTACAGATCGCTTCTTTCTATTTGATCATTTCCAGAAATTAATAATTCCAAAGAGTGTCTGAGTACGAAATAACTGAAGAACTTGAAAGTGATAATCACTTTGTGATATCAATTCTCTAATAATCGATATTTTTTAATCTCCGATAAGTTGGTAACTAAACTTATTTTCTTATCTCGTGATTGGAAACATTGTTCTGGTTACACAACGGAAGATTTCATTCATACTAGAGTAGGCAACCCACAATATACTATGGTGTATTTTATTGTGACTGCTCCTTGATCTTCACAAATTAGTACTTCAAACGCTCTTGAGTAAAAGGGCGTTAATTTTGACATCTAACCATTCTGCGATTCTAACCAATACTATGTCTACAATTATAAAATAAACAACAACCTCTCAGAAGACCGAAACAGTGTCTACAAATATAGAACAAACCTCAACTTCCCAGAAAACCTCATATGTAGTTGCGGCCAAATCACCTTCCAAAATTGATTTCCCTGAAAGATAAATTGTACTCCATACAGAAGACAACGTGAAACTTCATGATTACGTTCAAGCAATTGTCTAATCGTCCAGCCGACAAACATTTGCTTCGCTTCAAGAATTTCGTACAACAAGATCTTCATTTATCTCACTTCCGTCGAACTTGTTGACCAGCTTTTCAAAGCCTTCCCAATCGTACCCGTAGGAGATATGAATCTAATCATGGTTAGACCAAAGAAACCAAAAGAATAATGATTTCGAATATATCACCGTGTAGGTTTAGGACTAAAACTCGCTTCTCTTGTCTTGTTCCTTAAGGCTGGAATACCTGGAGATGAGTACTCTCATATCTCTCAGTTTTCGAAGATAGGCCTATGTCTTTCCCGAAACCGATATCTTCGAATATCAAACATCTGCTCTAATTCAATACGATGCAACGACAACAGGATATTTCTATCAACCGACAAAATGGAATGCTACATCTGTCGACAGACTGTTCATGTAGCATCAAACTGCCCTAATCCGCAACCAGATCCAGTAAATTAATTCCAACCCATAACACCAATCTCAAGAAAAGATATATAAACACACATTCCACCTTCACTGATACCTCAATCAAGTGAAACACATCTTCGAGCGATCAGACTAGTCAACCAGAAATTCATAACCAAACTGACCACATAAAAGGAATCTCCATGCCTCCTCCGTATACACTGAGTAATGAGTGCTTCTCAGCAGAATAAATCTACTAGTGGATCACGCTCTAACCGAACCCACCAAAATCACAATTTCAAAAGCATATCAAGAAGACGTCGAATCTTTCCATCTTTCGTATGACAACATTATTGTATTTCTAGAAAACTTCTTCTGTAGTTTCTTCCTGTAAATTGATGCAGAAAAACTCACAGCAAATGTAAAATTATTACTTCAAGAACATAACATTTATCCATACTTAGGAAGATAGAAAAGAATAGAATAAGTATGATTTCTAACAAAATTAGAAGTTAACTTGGGGACGAGGCGGTAGAGCTAAACAGCCTAGACCCTTCACCTTACAAGAACTCAATTTGTCCGGTTTCTCCAAGAAAAACTTAGCAGCAGGCCCAAACAATATTCCCATGATATTTCCCATGCAACTACACTCGACAACATTGTCACAACTCCAGGAAATGTACAACGACATTTCGATTCCACATTCAATGGAGACGACAGCAAAAAAATCAGGCAACTCAGGATCCTCACTCAACACGTTCATACCAATTTCTTTGACCTGTACTTTGAATACTCGAAAAAATAATGAATGGAAGATTAATCTGATACATTGAGGAAAACAATCTTTTGCACTCTGCCCAATCAGGCTTCAGACAGCATCACAGCATTACTGATAACCTTGTCATACTTCAAACTGAAATAGCATACTCATTCGCCAGCCAGCCAGCCAGCCAGCCAGCCTAGGCTAATAGCCGCACTAATAAATATAGAATGTGCCTTCGATACCACAAGTCGAGAAGCTATTGTGTTCAAATTAAAAGACATGAATCTTAAAGGAAATGTGTATTCTTTCCTCAAAAATGTCCCTGCTGAAAGAAACTTTAGGGTGATTGTAAATGGCGAAATATCTATATTATAATACTTACGTCGCCTAGAACGGCATTCCCCAAGGATAAGCATTTCAATTGCTACTTTGTGTATATTAGCCATCATATTTAACATAATCAAAGCTCCTATCATACTAATTCTTTATCCTTATGACCGCCTCCTGTTCTGTTCAGGTGAAAACAAAAATAGTACGAACAAGACGCACTAGGTGATATAACTACATGGGCTAAAAATATTGGATTCAACTTTTCCCATTCTAAATCTAAGCTTTTCCATTTCACCAGAAGACCTTCAACCATTTAGCCTTACCTAACTATAAACGGATCACCCTTGGAACTAGTTGAATACATAACATTCCTAGGAATTACCTTAGATCAAAGACTCAACTGGACTTCACACATCAAGAACGTCAAGGGAGATTGCAACATCCTCCGAACATTATCTCACTACACCTGGGAATGCGATTAAGAAACTTTACTCAGAATCTACAGATCAGTAATTCGGCCAAAGTTAGACCATGTCAGTTCACTATATGTCACATCAAGCAAAACAAATCTGAAGTTACTAAATACCATACCCAACACAGCGCTACGCATCTCCCTTGAAGCATTCCGATCTAGCCTATCCGAGAGTCTCCATGTAGAAGCACAAGAAATCCCTTTCCAGACATCAACCAAATACATAAATACAATTAACCAGAAACACATAGTACTACACTGAAACCTTTTTTCCTTGAATTAAAAGCTAATGAGAAATTTGATGAGAAATACTACAAGGATACTATAAAAGATGAACAAGGATTTGCATTTCCTATCATTAACAATTTTGATACTCCAATATCCTTCAAACTTCCGTCCACCTGCAGCATTCATACTGGCGAACTGTTCGCTATCTATAAATCACTATTCAGCCCCATGACCCTAGGTCATCTAACTGAAGTATTCACAGACTTCAATTCAATCGATAGCCAATATTTATTCAAAGAAACCACTAATACAAAAAATCCAGTAAAGATGTCACCAACTCAAGATGAATAAAGACATCACTACGATGGTAATTTGGAATCCGTCTCTTATAGATTTCAAGCTGCAGACCAATCCACTAAACAAGCACAATCTTCCAACCTCCCCATCACAAAGTTTCAGCTCCACACAGACTTAAGGGTTACAATTATACATAGATCTCTTCAAGACTGGCAAATTCAATAGAATAGCAGCATCACTAAGCTACATGTGATCCAATTTACAATAGATACTTCCATAAACATCACTCTGAACCGGCAAGACAAAATAGTGATGAGAAGATTAAGAATCCTTCACAGCAGGCACACAGTTACTGAATGTCTTCAGGGGGCCAACCTTATTTCAATTACTGTCACTGCACTCGCTTAACTCTGGAACACCTATTATCTTGCTGTACACATTATGATGAAATCCGCCATCGAATAGGACTTAAAGAAAATATTCTTAGCTCTGCAACCCAAATTGAAGTAGCACTCAAATTCTTGAAAGAATGTGAACTATACATCCTCATATAAACAATTGATTCTTTTTGAAATTCTACATGGGTTATGATCAATAGTCCAACTGCTTTATATCATTGTGCAATAGGTACAAAAATTGTAAATTTAATCTCGTGTCAATGGCGCAGATATTGCAACTTACCAAAAACTCCTAGACGGTAGTTAACGGATACCAGAATAACATTTTTGTCCATGAACAGATCGGGTTCTCCATCTATCATAATTCCAGTTCCAACTAAAAAGTATCCTCCATGTATCCAAAGTATAACAGGTAAAGGAGTTGAAGGTGAAAGCTATAAAAAAGGTAATATTTTGGTGAATCAGTTAGTTAGTTTCCAACGAATACAACTCTGCCGTGCACCTATATTCGTCCTGCAGGGATTACCAGTGAGTTAATTCAAGATACTCCAGATTTTTTTTACGTTACCAATGTAGAAAATCTTCGTGCTCCAGCCATATCTAATTAGTCCGTGATGATCAATTCAGCTGATATTCGTTCCCAATCATGATCGATAAGGAGTATGAGATATTGGGAAAGTTCAACTTACATCTGTATAACTAGATGGCGCTAGTGTGTGATAAAACATTAGTGTTTCAATGTGGGATGAATATAGATGTCTGATTGAGTTCTATTCGTTGGCCATTACAACGTACTGATGACTGAAACCAATAACCTTCGAATCATGTTCATGTTTGTAGTTATGTCCCAGCTATCAATAAAACTTATTTGGCCTTATTTGAGTTTTGAACTGTTATACAGATTGCACGGTCCCGATTCGCACAACTTTCTGTTATCATACCTTATTGGTACTTCTCATTAATTATAATTGGTTCGATCTAATTTCGGAAAAAATGGCCTCTTTTTGCTTATACCACAAAATTACGACAAAGAACGTTTTAGATTTTATCAATTCTGAAGATGTGGTATAATTATATCTATTTATGACTGTTTCTCTTTCAATAAATATTTCATTATATTATCAATGAAACAGTTGTTCGCAGTTATTGATATTATACTTTTTATTTCAATTTCGTGATAATTTTTTGATGAAGGTAATGAGAAACTCTGTATTTCATTACTTTCCATACTTGAATACTGACGAAGCAAAGTCTCTCTTAAAACTTGTTTTTCAGTAATGTTTTTACATATCTCGAGTTTTTTTATAAAGTAACTTAGATATCCAATAATATTGAATATTCTAAGTAAGATAGTTTTATGATGAAATTCTTAAGATTATGTTAGACATTTTTGAAAGATATTTGTTTTCATAAGATTGATCAGCAGAAAAAAAAATTTGTCTATTCAAAGTATTTAATTTATAGGATTTTGGTTAACAATTTTTATTTATTGGATTTTGTTATACCACTTGGATGTCTTATAATGAATGTTTATTTTATATGTCAATTGATATAAGTGGTACTTATATGACATTATTTTAATTTATTTTCAGAGGTTATAATTATTAAATATAATTTTTTGAAATTAAATATGTATAAGGCTAATATTAAAATATTTAAATAATTTTATATACCTTCTATCAAGAATTAACCTCTATTTATGTTATCTTAAAATCAAGCAGAGAAATTTTGTAACACCTCTCTACAAATTTTGATATTAAAAAATTTCTTCAAAAATTAAAAGAAAATCCATACCTTTGGATTCTTTTCATCTCTATGTAATGCTGTTCGATGTGAGCTAATTCTATTTCTTTTTAATTTTCAAGAAATTTTCTGAAATTAAAATTTGTGGGAAGGTGTATTAGAATCACTCCGCTTTATGATTAAGATATCGAGTGAAATATTTCTAATAGTTTTCTCGATATTTTAAAGAAAACATTTACTCTCTTGGTATAATATATTACAGAAAATACACAGAATGTTTGATTAGCTATATGCCTGTGAATAAGAATACTTACACAAGGAGTGAAGACGCTAAGGTAAAGGCAGTCCTCTGACATCAAGTCCTTGTTATCGAGGGGCTGAAGACATGTCTTTGGGGGTATGGTAGCATCAAGCGTACCAGTCCAATTCTTCGGATATCTAGGAAACTGAGGATATTGAAAATTTGAGTCATAATTCTGTTAGAGCATTTCAAAGTATTTTACCTTGAATCTAAGATTTCCAAGTGGCGGTTCGGCGTATGGAATTGACTGAAATGCGTAGAAATTTGTTCCCCCTGTTTCAGATTTGTCTGAATTTCCACTTATCCAACCGTTCGCAGTTTCAACTGTTATATTTTTTATCTGTAAAAAATAAATAGAACTTATAATATTCAACAATACCACAAGCAGATAAGAAAAAAGTGGATAACCTCAAGTCTTGTAATTACTTTGTTTTCGGCCTCTTAACGTCGCTATTAATGAATTGTGTTATTAAACTTCATCAAGATCTTTAATTCGATAATAGATAAGCAATTACAATGCCATAAACAGTGCAACGCAAAAAATAGGCTATAATTCGGACGTTTGTTCGAGGACGAATTTCATATATTTTAAAACCGAAAAATATGTAGAGTGTGGTCTTATAAATATGAGATGAATATTTTCACGAAGATTGATTGTTCTATATCAGAAAGTACGAAAATTTCACTTAGGAGTTCATTAGTATCTGAAAGCTTGGGCAAAATCTAGGTATATTATACTAGGAAAGTAACAGTTTGAATTATAAATTTTTTATAATAAAGTTGAGGTGCGGTTTACTTATTCATATTTTGATTTGATCATACAGATAATCCGTTTTTCAATTTGTGAAACTATACTACCACAAAATATCCGCAAGAAAATAATTGAATTAGCGTAAATAAACATAGCATCCAACCAATAAATATGCTCATGAACTAGTAAAATTAAAATGTATCCAATATAATTTTTCAGTATAAGCTAGATAACATTCCTACGAAATATATATAAATCGTGTGCTATCTAAATCTTGCATTTTGAAATAGTGGTTATTTCGAGTCTAGCAACCTTTCTGTCATTCCCGCCTTGACAGAAAGTAAGTTTAATATTTGACATTAACAAAATTATTTTTGAAATTCTGGTTATTTTTTTCTCATCATGGGACATTATTTGGGGTGAATAAGTTTTATGTTCTTCTGTGTTCCGAGTACAAATAGTTATACGTAACAACACGTTGATCAATTCTGTTTTATTTTGGTTAATTTAAAGCTTACTTCGAGTTTATTCGTTCCAGGTTTTATCTTATTTGGCGAGTTAAATTTTGATCTTGTTATATATTTGAATCTGAATTCAATACATTTCTAAAGAGGTCTAGACACCGAAATAGCAATCAAATGTTGTAATTCTCGTTCAATAATTTTTATTTGATTCTTTATTTTGACAATTTCAGATAATTTTGTAATAATGTATTTTCTTGTATTTGTATGTTAATATACATACTTATATAGTTTTTATTAATACATTTGTACTAATACCTTCCATGTCGGGATGTTAAAAGTTTTTTTCCGAGAAATTGAAGAATATTTTGTATTGATTGTATATGAGGATGACAATTTAATAGTTTTTTATATAGTTTCAATATATATTCTAGAAGTTAGAATATATAATTCTGAATTTGAAATCATTCAAATTTTACTTGTATCGATTATTGACCCATATTCAGGTTGATTTTTAACTTGACTTTAACTAGAATCTAGATATCTAGAAGATATTCCTTAATTATTCGTTATTTTTGAAAGTCTGGTTATTTTTGTCATCATGGGACATTATTTGGGCTGAATAAGTTTTGTCATGATTTTCTGTATTCCGAGTACAAATAGTTTTAGGTTATACGTAACAACACGTTGATAATTTCTGTTTCATTTTGGATACTTTAAAGCTTACTTCGAGTTTATTCACTCCATGTTTCATCTTATTTGGTGAGTTAAATTTTGATCTTGTTGATATATTTGAATATGAATTCAATACTGAATCATTTCTTATTTTATTTCTGAAGAGGTCTAGAGACCGAAAATAGCTGTCAAATGTTGGAATTCTCGTTCAATTATGTATATTTGATCATCTTTATTGAGAATTTCAGATAATTTTGTAATAGTGGATTTTCTTGTATTTGTATGTTAATATACATGCTTATATAGTTTTTGTTAATACGTTTGTATTAATACATTTCATGTCGGAATGCAGAAAGGTTTTTTTTTTGAGACATTGAAAAATATTTTATATTGATCTTGGATAAGGATATCAATTTGATAGTTTTTATATATAGTTTCAATATGTATATATTGCAGAATGAATAACGAGAAATGTTCGAACATTTTTTATCTGATTCTGGCAAAAACATATAAAAAATATATAATATTTGTTCGATATATTGTTTTTCCACCTTTTATTACCGATATGTAATGATGCATATGGAAGGAAGATGGATGGAACCATTCAAATTTTTAATTTTCATGACATTTTCCGTTTCTTCAAGAAAATAGTTCTGAAATTTGCAAAAAAAGCCCCTCATTTGATTCTCGGATGACAGAATACTGTGTTTTATTCATCATAGTATACAGCTTCTTAAAGAATCAATTCACAGATTTGAAATTTTCAGAAGGAAGCAGAAGCTTTCGACTTCAGGTCACTGATGTGCTCCTTTTTTCAATTAGTTCTTGTCTTGACTGCAGTCTTAATTAGATACAAGTCGTATTATAAGGTTGACTGTTATAGCTCAAAAATGGCCTCACTGCTTTCAATATCCCTAAATTTTGAGCACAGGTATACAAATTTTCATTCCGATCACAGAAATTTTAATTTGCTTCATATGTTTTCAATCATCATGACTATCTATCCAACAGATAAAGGATAGAAATTTAATTTCATTGAATAAAAAAATTTTGTCTGGACAATTCCTTCTTTCATCTTTATGTGAAATTTTCATAACATTCCAATTTTGATGTCTCCAGTAGATTTAATTGAATCAGTCTTTACTTGCTGAAAATCCATATTAAATAATATTAAGTGTTTTGTTTTTAGAGTGATATAACTTTCGATAGGAATAAGTGTGATTTGACAGAAGGTAGAAAACCATGTTGTTTTGACATTTCTGTTCAGTAAGCATTGACAAAACATCATGGAAATAATCACGACCCAACAACGTTAACAAATTGTTGAAATTTATTCTCAAAATCAGTGTTCTATTCGCCAAACTTAAAGAGCACTTCGTGAAATTTATGGTTTACATAATCGTCCATCAGAGCAGCTTATTCGTCGAACTATCGATAGATTTCGGACAATATTTTCTCTACTCGATGCAACAACAACAACAAGACACTGTACGTGCAAAAGAAAATATCGCTGCTGTAAGTCATAGTGTTGATGATATTCCAGATTTATATATTCATCGACGTTCACAAGAACTCTGCATCCACCACATGGAAAATTTTGCGAAAGATCTACACCGATACAATATCAAACTGGTTCAAGAACTAAAGCCACTTAACCATAATACCATTTATCTCAAGATGCTTCTGCGTTAGCGAAACATTTGTTGTATTTGGTATAATCTATAAAATTTTGTGAAAATCAGAATAACCTTATAAAATATTATTTCTCCAGTATCCTACACCAAATAACACTCAATAATATATTACAATTATTTGAACGTTAATGATGAGGTTCAATTATTGAAGAACATTCCCAATTCTTTGTCCAGATTTAGAATGTAATCTTGATTTCAAAGTGGATTTTTTTATGTAGTGTTTGGCTATTGAAGAAAATGTTTTTATTTTAATATACAAAATGCAGAGCTTACTTAATATCAATTATGCAGTAACCTGAACTGAATTAAATACAATTGATTACACAAATTATAGTATTAGCAATGTTGAAATTTTGTTCTTTCAGCTTATCATATTTTAATTTCAAAAGAAACTAACACAAAGTAGTAATTAGTCAACAAAATATTCTGCTAATCAGGGAATGAATACAATATATAATTTTATCGAATCATATTTGTAAATAATAATGAGGAAGTAATTCATATTATCCTCAATTTAGTTCACTGATTGCTTTCCAATGATGTATGATAGAATTATTCATTATATTGAGTGAAAAATAATTGATAGCTTTCAAGTGGAACAGGAACGTTACATTGTTTTTTGCCCTTTTTTGTTCCAATATCCCTGTGATCCAAATATCGTAGTAGTTATATTATTTGAGGGATGATCATTTTCTTGAAGAATTCCACATATTTTTGAATATTAAAAATTTGAATATTAAAACAAATTGGAATATGTTTATCTTCTACAATTTTAATTTCAAAAAAATTTTTATTCAAAAAACTTTTAGAAATAAATTTATGTCTAACAAGCACCGCTTATATTTAATAGACGTATATAATCAAAATTCAATATATAATGTCAAATGGAATAAATAACCCAACAGATAAACGAAAGTAATTAAAATTAATAAATAAATATTTAAAGGAGACAAAATTTTGTTTCTGGTCTTACCGTTAAGAACACCAATTGCCTATTAAAAACATGAACACACTTAAAGGACTTCTCAAAGAATATAATTTATTTGAAATATTTAATATATTCAAATATTCGAATAGATTATTTCAAAAATCTCTAAAAAAATGTGCACTATATCTTCAAAAAACAAATATAATTCTAGACAATCCCGTCTTCAGTCCTCTTTTAACATTCCAAATATCAAAATCAAAAACATAACCTATATCACTCACGTGTTAAAAGACTTAAGCTTCGAAATACAGATCGACTATCTGGTGATCAGCTTAGGTCACATCCAAATAATTATATGATCATACCTCAAATTCAATCTAGCTCACACTCCAGATTGTGAACTGAGTCAATATGAATAACCGAAGAATATTATATTCAAGTATATTATAATACAAGGTTCTCCAAACCAAAACTCTTCCATACCTTTAAAATGAAATCATGTTTCGCTCAGATGTCCGCAATTTCATTATTCGCTTCAGAGGTACCCCGACTTCAGTTATGCATAGGACTGATATAATTCGTAGGTTTGTTTTCATATAAGCTGCCGTATTTGATCATTTATTTCTGCAATCATCAGAAGAGCGAAGAGTGTGAACTGTTTCAGAGCCTTAATATTTAGTAAGTTTTAGGGTGAACAGATTTTTTTTTGATGAGGGTATCTTCTGAGCAATTTGTTATATTTTATTATATGATTATATTAAATATGCATTATTTACGATTTTGATGTAAATTGGACTGACAGTTTCTGTCATAAGATTGAAATTGTTTTTTATCTTTGTCTTATTGGACATTTGTTATTGACTTTTCACTTGAATTTCATCTGGCTCATCAAAATTTTTGCTACCTGTTACAGTTGTTGATACCAGCGTTATAAAATATCATTTCGGTTGGAAATCTAGCAATATTGCAGAAGGCAATTGACATTCACCAATAAGATAATGATTGATGAGAAAATTCTTGTAGGGAATGATTCGAAAAATAGAAATGAATCATCAGTCTAAAGCAAGGTGAATAAGTTTGACAAATAATAAAATTAATTCATCTTTGTTTAGTATTAGTGGTGGTTTCAATATCGATGTGAATATCAGTATGAAATAAATAAAATGAAATATTCATGATCTGTGTCTATTCATTTCAAGTAGCAGATTTGAAATCTTCAGGGGAAATGGACTTTTGAACAGAAACGCAAAAGCTTTCGACTTCACGTCAGTGCATTTTATCATTTTTTGCCTTTCGTTTCAATATGATCAATCACCTATTCCTGGGAAGACATGATCAGTTTGGAAAAAAAGTGTAGCAAATTTATAGAACGGTACTTGATTGAAATATGATTTTCTTTGATCTTGTTTATGAAATGAAATTGAACTGAATTCAATAAGAAAGTTATAGAAAACAAAATAATTTTCTTATTTGATTTGGAATGAAAAAGTATCTCAAAGTAACAGATATCCATTCAGTATTTGAAATTATGAGTATCTGATTATTCTCGATTGAAAACATATCCGGAAGGATTTCAAACTTACCAACTCATTCGTTTGGCAACTATCGTTTTCTTCAAGATAACGACTTTCTGCGAAACAGACCGCAAAAATTAAAATACACGTTACAACTCTCATTCTGAATTAACAACTGATTGGTATTGAAATCTGCGACGGGATTTAAATACTTAAAAATTATTCAGTCAATTGATAAGAAAAAATCTGATCTCATAATCAAATTATAACTATCTATTCATTGGCTTCCTTTGCAATATTTATACTTTTATTTGTATTTGAGTACTCGAGATTTTTATCGATTAAGAATCTCAATGAACTATGATGAAAATATATCGTAACACATATTTATCTGAATTTATTCCTGTACGATATTATTATATAAAATCTATCTTAAGAATTTCAATAAAATTATAACAATAATGAAAAAAATTTTGGCGGACTAGCGAACAAATAACCGAAGAAATCCACAAGCCTACAAAAAATTGTTTTTCTTGGTGGCAAGGACTTTGAAATCAGCCCTCTAGATATAAAAATTTTACCCTCTTTAGAGACAAAGCTGTAGTAATATGGATATAAGATCTTAATCTAACAAATGAATAAATTTGAGGGTGTAAATTTTATCTGGAGTTTTTTTATCAATTTATTTTCGATTGCAATCAAGTTGGAAGGTTCTTACGGTGATTTTAAAGCTAAATTAGCGAAATCGCCGCAAGACCCTCACCTGATTCCGTATGTACGGAATAGAATCGTGTCTACTCGACGAAGGCCATTGAAAAAGTTAGTGACTGACATATTACTGCACAAAGGAGATAGAATTAGAGCTATATGTTTAGGTCTTAGAAAGAGTTGTGATTTTTAAATAGACTTAAAATGAGTTAAAAGTCCTGTTCAAGTGGAAGGAGTTGCATGAATAAACCTGATATACATTGTTAGATATACAGGGTATCCCAACAAAAAATTTACTCCCTCAGAACTCAGAAACGAAGAATTTTCGAAAACTTAAAAAATACAGGTCAATTTCTGTTTTGAGGGAGATGAATTTCCATCATGAGTTTGTTCCAAAAAAACTACCCCCATGAAGGTGGCATCAACCCCAATATTTTTTCAATAGAGAAGAAATGTCGAGTGCTGGTTAGTTTGGAAGTTATTTATGTTGTGTGCACAATCTAGTTAAAATTTTTAAAGTCGGTTCACTATTCACGAAACAATATAATATTGTCAAAAGGTGATGTTGAACAGACAGTTGAACCGCCCAAACTCAAGAACCTAAGAGAATTGAAGAATCCAAAAATTATTTTCAAGTTCTGTATTAGGAAGAAAGAATTCCTATGACGACATTGTTCCGAAAAAAACACCTAAGTTGGCAGCAACCCTCAATTTTTATTTGAATGGGAAATAGATGGCGGAGTGTTTTAGTTAAAAAGCTTTTCTCGTATTCTAAACATCCTAGTTGAAATTTTCAAATTCGGTGATTTTTTTTTGAGCAATTTGTTATTCAACATTATCAGAAGGCTAACTGAAACAGAAACCCAATATATTCAAATACACTAGGTGTGTAAGTGTGAAGAATTGCTTGGTAAGTAGAGATACGTTTTTGAATTCTTCGGAAGTAATCAATTGAACGTTAACCAATTGGTATGCAAATTCTTGCTTGAGCATACTTCAAATGAAGGTAAGCGAGGGATGCATATTAGATTTTAGTGCTTTATTCACAGCCTAAATACATATAATACAAGTTTACATATTTCAATTATTCACCCAAATTGAGGGAGTTGTTTTGGTGTGGTTTTAATACTAAATGCGTTGAAAACACTATCTTGATCGTGAAATAGTTCTTCTTTGAGCTTTTTCTATTGTTGTTTACGTCACAGACTTCAATTTTATTGGTTTCACTTTTGACAAATCAATATCTAATTACAAATAAATAATGTAGATAATACATTCACTTCCAGGCCTTCAGTGCGTTATGGGTAACTAAGAGAAAGAGAGAGAGTTCCTTGGAAGGTTAAAGTGAAATGCAAATATAAAATAATTCCAGAACAGAGATATATGTATTTCATAAGTTAAGAGAACTTACTTCTAGAGAATGTAAGGGGAATTGGAACTTAATGTTCGAAGAGAGAATATTGCGTCAAGGGTATGTTTTCAGCTGAACTTTCTTGACTAACTGGTTTGTTTATACAGGGTGAGTATTGCGCCACCTTCTGGTCGAGGGAATGTCTTCAACTGTGCCTTTTGGTTTAGTGTAGTACAGGGTAAGTAATGCGTGACCGTCTGGCCGAGAGAATGTTTTCAACTGTATCTTTCTGACTAACTGCCGAATGCCGATATTGCATCTCCATAATAATAATAATAATAATAATTTATTTGCACCAGAAATAGAAGTAATTTATAATTAAACCAGTAAACAATATCACTCATTTCTGCCTGAATTTTAAGTTTTAGATCCTCCCAACTGCCCGATGTATACAATATAACGGTATCATCAGCAAAGCTTATGATGTGTCCAGATGTTCTAGTTGTGAGTAGAGCATTTATATGTATGATGAATAGAATTGGCCCGAGCACTGTGCCCTGCGGTACTCCGCATTTAACCAATTCAAATCTACTTACTATACGTATCTGCAATTTTGACACTCGTATTTATCCAAGAACTAAAGGTAAATGATCGCGTCCACAGTTCACTTACTGGGGGGCCTTTAAGCACTTGGAACACGATCTTCATTTTGGTCAAAAACTGATCTCAGGCGAGGCAAATTTGTGCTGAATGGCTTTATTGATAAGCAATATTTCCGATATGGGTGCGACGAAAACCCAGAAATGTTACATGAAATTCCGTTGCCTTCCGAAAAACTTACTGTGGTAGGTTGTATGGCATGGTAATATTAGTAGTAGTAGTTCTTTTGATAGTAATCAAATACCGAAGTCTTTCTGCCAGTTACGTTCTTAATTAATGTTAAATAAGGTTTATTGTATTGGAAGAGAAAGTTTACTCTAAAGGTAGCAGGTAATGATGTATCAATGGTTCTATGTTAGCACTGTTGGTACGCTTCTTGACAAGTTTATTGTTCAGTTCTTGTAGTCTTGGAAATATGGGTTCTTCAGATATTGAACTGTTTCAGCCGTTACTATTGGGTAGTTGATCACAATTAAAACAAAGTTTTTATCACTTTGTTTCACTATCAACAATTTTTAGATGTTTTACAATATGTAAGGTTTACATTTTTGCAACTAGTTTCGAACTTTCGTTCATCTTCAGGCAATTGACCCCTAAGCATATGGTACAGGGTATTTTATGTAGATTCAGGTACAACGTAGTTATAATAGAAAAGTGAGAGTTACAGGAATTTTGTTTCGACCAGAATAATATTCTACCCTCATAATTACCCAAATTTTTTCATTTTTTCTAACATCTGGTCTAGACAAAATCTTGTAGCTCTCACTTTTTATTGTAACTACGTTGTACCTGACTCTACATAAAATACCCTGTACGATATGGTTAGGGGTCAGTTGCCTGAAGTTGAACGAAAGTTCGAAACTAGTTGCAAAAATGTAAACCTTACATATTGTAACATATCTAAGAATTGGTGGTAGTAAAACATAGCAATACGAAATTTGTTTTATTATTGGCTCTATTTTTGACGATTCGTATACGACTTGGTTTTGAGAGTTATGCAATGAGTTCCTCAAAATTGTTCTTTCGGCTACTTCTAAATTATATAGCGTTGATCTAAAAGACTTCAGAAAAATTGTATGTCCGTACTCAAGAAGGGGCCTGCATATCAGCTTATAAATTTAACTAGCAATCTTCACATTGATGCCCAAGTTTTTATCAGTGAGTAATCTCAAATGACCCGCTCGTGTAACGGCCGATATTTTTTGGAGTTTTGTGTGTGTGGTAGTATCACCGAACTTATTTCTTCTGAAATGTGGATGGAACAGCCGTAATCGTGAATGGCGTCCTTTATACTTAGGATCATGTCACTCGAATTTCTATTACCAGAAATTGAGAGCATCTAGCAACAAATCCTTCGATGAGTGCAAAAATTGTTCAACTTTCTTTCATTTGTGAAAGTAAATCAATATTATAATCTCCAGCCAAAATATACATTTGACCCTCAAGTGTTAGTATATTATGAAGTTTATGTAGATTTTCAAAAAATAATTCATTATTCCCAGTTGGCAGGTTAATACACACTACTACGTACATTGACGATCCTTACTGTACCTCAACTGTAGAGCATTCTAAACACCGAATCACAATGTACTGAAAAATTGGGTTACTGTAGCCAGTCCTTTGAACGATATTGTTTATCGTTCGTAAATGCCAAGGTTCAATCTTTCTAATGAAGTCACATATGTGAAAAAATATTAATTAGTTTTTATTTACAGCCGATAAAATTGCAAATTTCAAATGGCACTCCGCTTACAAATTTCATTGAAATGATATATCTTTGAAATTCGAGCTCTGAACAAAAATGCCTTATTGGAAGTCGAGACCTCAAATATGTATGATATCATTTAAATATTTTAATATTAGCCTTCTACATATTTAATTCCAAAAAATTATATTTAACGATTATAACTTCTGAAAATAAATTAAAATAATGTCATATAAGTACCACTTATATCAATTGACATATAAAATAAACATTCATTATAAGACATCCGAATGGTATAATAAAATCCAATAAATAAAAATTATTAACCAAAATCCTATAAATTAAATATTTTGAATAGACAAAATTTTATTTCTGCTGATCAATCTTATGAAAACCAATATATTTCAAAAATATCCAACATAATCTTAAGAATTTCATCATAAAACTATCTTACTTAGACTATTCAATATTATTGGATATCTAACTAAGGTACTTTATATAAAAACTCAAGATATGTAAAACATTACTGAAAAACAAGTTTTAAGAAGGACTTTGCTTCGTCAGTATTCAAATAATTCATATATAATTATATATAATTTTATATACCTTCTATCAAGAATTAACCTCTATTTATGTTATGTACTACTCTGTCAAGAAAGTACCGGGGATTTTCAATTAAAACAACATTTTTACATTTAATCGTCAAAATTTATTGGGTCGCCTTCAAAATAGGCTCCATTTGCTCCAATACATCTATGCCAACGGCACTTCAATCGACTCAAAACGGGTGCCACGAAGGGGCAATTTTAGTTTTGGGAAGAGGAAAAAGTCCCAGGGAGCCAAATCCGGCGAATACGGTGGTTGCTGAAGCACGTTTGTTGAGTTTTTGGCGAGAAAGTCAGTCACAATCGTAGCTCGGTGAGAAGGCGCGTTATCGTCATGCAAAATCCATGAGTTGTTCGCCCACAAATTTGGCCGCTTCTTACGGATACGCTCACGCAAACGTTTCATAACGCCTGGGTAATACTCCTTGTTTACCGTCTGACCCTCTGGAACGAATTCGTAGTGCACCACGCCACGGATATCGAAGAAAACAATGAGCATCACCTTCATTTTCGAGCGGCTTTGGCGTGGTTTTTTCGGTTTCGGCTCATTTTTTGCCACCCATTCCAATGATTGCTGGCTTGTTTGCATATCGTACTCGTAGACCCAGGTCTCATCACCAGTTATAATGCGTTCCATGAATGTAGAATCGGAATTACAGCGATCCAGCATGTCTGAAGCAACCTGTTCGCGATGACGTTTTTGAAGAAAATTCAGGTCTTTCGGTACGAGTCGTGCCGCCACCTTTCTCATGCCCAAAATATCAATCAAAATCGTACGTGCGGACTCGTGGGATATCTTAAGATCATGTGTTATCTCTCTCAAGCTGGTACGACGGTTTTCCAGCACCCTTTCCTTAATTTTATCGACGTTATCTTCGATCGAAGCCGTCGATGGGCGACCACTTCACGACCGTCCTTGAAGGCTCTGTACCACTGATATGCACGAGTTTTCGATAGAGCATTATCCAAAAGGCCTTTTGCAACATTTTCAATGCATCGGCACACGAAAATTCATTTGCAACACAAAACTTTAAACAAATTCTTTGCTCAACGTAATTACCCATAGTAAAAATCGGCACGCACTCTGACATCGACTGACTTAATCAGCTGTTGCAAACACACTAGTTGACAGATCCCGCTCAAGCTTGGCATAGTAATTAAGGACAGTGATACCAACCTAGTAAAAAAAAAATTTATCTGCTTCATTGCCTCGCCAGATTTAAATCGATAATTCCCGGTACTTTCTTGACAGAATGTATGATATCGACTCAAACTCAACTGTTAATGTCCAACTCCATAATCCACCTCAGATTCTCTTAATTCTTCCATATGGAGAAATCACCATGACAGAGCTGTATTTATAGTGATGTAAATACAATACTTCCGATAATATTTCCAGAAACTTATCGACATTGGAAATTTTGAATCTAGTTCAAGTGTCAAATATTAGATCATATATCCATTTGCGATATAATTGTTCATGAAATTGACATAGGAGTCCCTGTATTTCATCTATTATATTAGCACAGGTATATTTATTTATAAATAGATAAAACTAAACCAAATATTGTGAGTACTTGAAGATAAAACAACTATTGCAGTTGTTATTGTAGATAGGATTGTGTCGTTACGAAAATTGGCGATGTAGATGAAAATCAAAATTTCTGTGGAAATTCTGAATTGTATTTTCCATATCGACCGTGAATTATGAAATTGTTTTTCACACGCGCTACGATTCGATTACTTCGCTGAGTGTTGACATAAACCGATTGTTTACAGGTAGTTGAATATTTTGAATTCCATAGAAAAAAATGTGAAAAGCACTTACGTGCAGTTAGGAGATTTTTGTGCGCTTGTGTTAACACCCACAACCCACACAAAATTTTGCGTCAACATTCCATTTGTTATTTAACATGTAAATGCTAAATTAAAACTCTACCGTGCGATTGTTGCTATGATTTCTTTGGCGCTCAACACTGCTTCGCTCAAAAAAATTTTGCCTCTGTTTTCAATCTTCTAACTGAAAATCTTCAAGAAAATTTTCAGGAACATGTGCATTATCATACTCCTTCCAAACCTCAAATGTCAGATCAGTCGGACTTGTAGTTTGGGAAATATCGATATAATATCGTTAAAACAAATTGTAGAAATTACTATGTTTTACTACCAATAAAAATATATTTTACACATTTTCTTGTGACTCGAGTTTCGGGAAATGAACTATCCCATTGTGACAACACAAGAAAATGTGTAATATATCTTTTTTTTGGTAGCAAACCATAGTAATTTCTACAATTTATTTTAATTATGATCAACTTCCAAATAGTAACGGCTGAAACAATTCAGTATCTGATTCAATATAGGATGGAGTAGTCCGCTTCTTTGTGATAGTTCATTTCAACTGGAATGAAATGTTTTCTATCATGATAGAAAATAAGGTAATTTCTCATTTCATTCCAATTTATATAATAGGAGAAAATTTAAATTTTAAAATTAAAATAAATCAAATGAATGGAATATGCGGTTGGCTCTAGGTGAAACAATTTTAATTGTCATTATAAAATAAAACACTTGTTTACATTTTCTACTTTATTTTTGGTATTGACGTACGTTTCGTCTTTGCTAGAAAGACTTCATCAGAATACGAAGTAACAGTTGTTGTACAATGAATTTATAAGATTTTTTACAGAAGGTGTACATGTGTTTTTAATTGTTCGTCGGGTTGGTTTTCTCAAAGAATATTCCCTAATGGATATAATACATCTCTAATAGATAATTTAATTAACCAACGTATACACAAAAACACAATAAAAGAAATTTATCCAGTAACATCTGATCTATCTGAACACAAATACGTTAGCCTCACATATCTCGGAAACATTAGTATTCAACTAAAAAACCTACTCAAAAAAGAAAATATTAAAGTCTCTTTCAAGACAAACAATCCTATTAGCAAATACATCAAAAACAATAAAAACAGTATGGATAAACTTCAATTATCAGGTGTATACAAACTCACTTGCCCAGATTGCCCAAAGATTTATATTGGTAGAACAGGTAGAAATTTCGGTACACGCCTAACCGAACATAAAAGAAGTTTCGATAAAAATAAAAAAGATTCACATTATGCTAAACACCTTCTTGAAAATAACCATTCTTTCACAAAAGAAATAGAAATTCTACATGTTGAAAATAGAGGTCTAAAATTGAACTTATGGGAAATTTACGAAATAAATAAACATAAAAACAGCAATAACCTAGTAAATGAACAAATAGATTTTTATTACACCCCTCTATTCAATATTTACAAGGGATCGAGTGAACACGATTCTGAAGGGAATATTCTTTGAGAAAACCAACCCGACGAACAATTAAAAACACATGTACACCTTCTGTAAAAAATCTTATAAATTCATTGTACAACAACTGTTACTTCGTATTCTGATGAAGTCTTTCTAGCAAAGACGAAACGTACGTCAATACCAAAAATAAAGTAGAAAATGTAAACAAGTGTTTTATTTTATAATGACAATTACAACTGATTTCTACCAAGCAACGGCCCAATCTATCATAAAAAAACAATTTTATTTAGAAAAAAATTCGAACAGTTTTTAGGTTTCCTAGTTTATTCAGTATCCTGACACGTGTTTGACTTAGTCGCCAACACTTCAAATGATAAGTTGGTAAAACTCGTTCACTTTAGGGCTAGATATGTAGATGACGTATTTTGCGTTTGAACTGGAATTGACAAGCTGTTATCGAAATTTTTGAATTGTTTGAATAGCGTAAATGAACATATTGAATTCCCAATAAAAAATAGAAAAAAGTTTTTGAATCCACTTCTTAGATCTTAATATAAGTTATAGTAATAATGAGTTCTAATTCGACATTTTTAGAAAACCACCACTACTGATATATTCCATTCAAAATTCAATTAGTTATGGCAATTAAAATGTCAGCATTCCACAGTTTCATTCATAGACTTATGAGCATCCCGTTAAACGAAGTGAATTTCTGAAAAGAAGTCCATATAATTAAAACTATAGCGGTGAACAATGGCTATAGAACTGAAATCATTTAACTATTTTAATATTAGCCCTCTACATATTTAATTTCAAAAAATTATAATTAATAACTTCAGGAATCAAATTGAAATAATGTCATATATATATATATATATATATATATATATATCACATATATATCGAAAAATTATAATTAATAACTTCAGGAATTAAATTGAAATAATGTCATATATATATATATATATATATATATCATATATATATCACATATATATATATATATATATATATATATATATATATATATATATATATATCAAACGACATATAAAATAAACATTCATTATAAGACATCCAATGATATAACAAAATCCAATAAATAAAAATTGTTAACTAAAATTCTATAAAGTAAATATTTTGAATAGACAAAATTTTGTTGCTGCTGATCAATAATATGAAAACAAATATCTTCCAAAAATGTTTAACATGATTTTAAGAATTTCATCATAAAACTATCTTACTTAGAATATTAAATATTATTGGATATCTTTAGTTACTTTGTATAAAATCTCAAGATATGTAAAAACATTACTGAAAAAAAAGTTTTAAGAGAGACTTTGCTTCATCAGTATTCAAATAATTCATATTCAATAAAATATAACATCAATCAACAACAAATATTTACTCACCCTTCAATAATTTAGAAACTTCTGGCAAATGAGCTGCTGAGAAATTTGAATGAAATATAAGGTTATCTTACAAGTAAATAAATAGCTCTGTGAACTGAAATCATTGACAAAATGATTGAAAAGAAAACATAGCACAATATTTGAAAAAAACTTTATATCAATATAAATGATCCTTATGAAGAAAAGAAAATACGGTTTTCAATGGCTTATATAAAAGAATTCAGCAGTTGAATTTCTAATAGTCTTCATTAAATGGGAAGTAATTCTTTAGCAGTAAAGAGAAATAATTAAACTGAGATGTTGGGGAACAATAAATAAAGGAACACCAATTTTTCCGAATTGCGAATTCATCAAATTAAATGTGATGATTGAAATGTTACATATATTGGATAGACAGGCCAATTATTACAGCATAGAATTAAAGAACATAGGATGCCTATTTTGAAAAACCAGAAATCTACCGGTTTTGCAGAACATTATATACAAAATAATCATTTTTTGATAAGGAAGATGTCACTTTACTGTATAATGTTGAAAAGAGTAAATTAATGGACTATTTGGAGATTCCGCCAATCAAAAAAGCCGTTGAGTAAAAGGAAAATTTAACAAATTCCCAAATAGTCCCTATATTGGATGCTGTCATTTCAACCCTTTCAATTTTAAGTTTAGCTACTTTTTGTACACCTTTGAAGATGGTCGAAGTCGAAACACGTGTTAAACTGTGAACCATAAGAACTGTGTGAATTTTTTTGAATGAAATTTTGAAAAACTGCTAAACCCAAATACGGATTCGAAAGAGATATTCAGACCTCAAACCTTTGCGTTCGAAAGTTATAGTGTTTAAGATGGCGCTCAATGCTGATCCGCTCCATAAATATATTTTTTTTATATTTTTAATCATACGATTCTCACAAAATCGTACGGACATGCGTATTAGTATTCTACTTTTAAATACTGAATTTCAGATCGATCGAGTCTATTGTTTCGAAAATATTGGAAAAAATGTGAAAAGTTTTCAAATGTCAATAACTGAGAAACTATCAAACCGATTCACTAATTAACGAACATCAGACCGCAAACCTTCCTTGAAAGTGTCGAGGCCCTGGCTTTTTCAATTCTAAAGTTAGCGTGTTTACCGTAAGAATTACTTTTCACCTCGGATTCTTCATCAGTCAGCCCAACCTACTTGTTTGATACCATTTTCGGCTCAAAATTAGAAATTACAGACATTCAGAGAAGACAATAGCATGCTGCTCTCTGGAACAAGCGCGCAAAAAGATTCAGTCATTTATATTTTTATAACCATCTTCTTAGGAATACAAAAAGTTGTAAACATAAACCTACAAATGATACTTTTTATCTGCGTGTTTCTAATAGCATCCAATATATTTCTGAATACTATTTGCGAATGAGTTTAATTTGAACTAAAACACATTGTAGAAATTACTATGTTTTATTACCAATAAAAATACTACTCTGTCAAGAAAGTACCGGGAATTTTCAATTAAAACAACATTTTTACATTTAATCGTCAAAATTTATTAGGTCGCCTTCAAAATAGGCTCCAGTTGCTCCAATACATCTATGCCAACGGCAATTCCAATTATCGAAACATTTTTTATAGGCGCTTTCCGGGATGGACTTCAGCTCTCACGCCGAATTTTGTTTTATGGCTTCAATCGACTCAAAACGGGTGCCACGAAGGAGCAATTTTAGTTTTGGGAAGAGGAAAAAGTCGCAGGGAGCCAAATCCGGCGAATACGGTGGTTGCTGAAGCACGTTTGTTGAGTTTTTGGCGACAAAGTCAGTCACAATCGTAGCTCGGTGAGAAGGCGCGTTATCGTCCCATAGTAATCACCCATAGTAAAAATCGGCACGCACTCTGACATCGACTGACTTAATCAGCTGTTGCAAACACACTAGTTGACAGATCCCTCTCAAGCTTGGCATAGTAATTAAGGACAGTGGTACCAACCTAGGAAAAAAAATTTTTCCCTGCCTCATTGCCCCGCCAGATTTAAATCGATAATTCCCGGTACTTTCTTAACAGAATGTATATATTACACATTTTCTTGTGACTCGAGTTTCGGGAAATGAACTATCCCATCATCAGACAACTGAAGCCTTGCAGTGGTACAGAGGTATTTGAACAAAAGTGATAAATATTTTGAATATTTCAATAGGTTCTAGATAACACCTAATAGTGGTACAGAGGTTTATAAGCGGAACCTGATAAAAAACCGGGTGAAAAAAGAGGGGCCTTCTAACAGATATCGTAATGTCGGCAATCGACAAAGAAGGTTGTTAAACAGATGGTACCCATTTAAATATCTCAAATAATTTTTGAGGTTACATAGCTCCGTACAGTCATTCATTACTTTTACATTATTTTGTTGTATATCTCAAATATTTTGATTTACATAGCTCCATACAGTCATCCATTATTTTTTAAATTATTTTTATTGTGAAGGAATTTGAAAATTTCAATAGTCAAGTTTCTTTTTTTTTTGAATCTACATGTGAACTTTTCTTAAGATTTTCTTTTGTCGAAAGGAATAACTGTTTTCTGAAGAATAAGTGGCAAAAGTTGAATTTTTGTTTGATTTTCATTAAATTCATTTAATATTCGTTGAAAAAGGTTTTAAACAGATGTTACTTTTTAAATATCTCACATATTTTCGATTTACATAATTCTGTAAAGTCATTCATTTTTTTTTATTTTTTAATTCGCTTTATCTTCAGGGAATTTTTCAATTGATGAAATATCCAGAGAAGCTATCAACTATCAAGCTAGCAGCTTGCCAAAAATCATACACTGATTACAGCAACAGGAACCTTCACAAAAGTAAAGAAAAGAATGAGAAAAAACACCGATTAAGGGGGATATGAATAACATCTACTCAAGAAATAAAAAAAAAATTACTTCGATGAAGAATTTTAATTAATTGAATTTTATTTGATGGAAATTAATTTTACTTGAGTAATAAAAATAAAGAATTGAAAATTGTTGAAATATTCATCATAACAGGGAATAAAAATTTCAAGGATTTATTTCTAGTAAAAGTAAAATCACTGAACAAGCCACATGCAAAGAAGAATGATCGACGATTAACTTGCTGAAAAAGCTAATTGAGAATACGCATAAATCTGAAGAATAACATTTGCTAAATCTAAACAAAGAATTTACGTTAGAATAGTTCAGCAGCGCGATTATGAATGCTTACCAGTGGGCCAATAAATTTGGGAAGGAATGTCAGATATTTATGGCCACTGAGGACAATGGGAGATTTGAAGCATTGAAATTCGTACTCCAGAATGGCTTTTTGTGTATTAAGAGCGCAAAATATTATATTGTCGATTGTGAGATTTACTTATACAACCTCCATTTAACTGTAAACACTTGACTGAACTTGGAGGTACACCCGAAAGCAGATCACCTCCATAATTTTCGGTGATGATAGTTCAGGACTGTAAAACTGACTTATTTCGTGGCGCTGCGCGTTCAAGATCAATCTTCATTAGCCCCCATATGTTTTCAATGGAACTTAGATGTGGTGAAGCTGCTGGCCATGAAATGATTGTTACTTGGTGTTCTTGCATCCAAACTTGAGTGTAGGCCGAAGTATTCTTGCATTATCCTGCTGAAAACGCCACCCTTCTGTATATAAATCATGCGCTGTTTCATGGGGAACATCGTTTAGAATGCCATGATACTTTTCACTATTAATGGTACCATCAACTTTACAGAGAGGCGTAGCACCAGGCTGAGATAATGCTTCTCAAATCATTATTTTGGTGAGAAATTTGGGAATTTGGTAACAAGTTGTTTTGATAGGATTTTTAAGTGATTTTCACCAAGTTGGAAACAACTTTAATCAGATTTAAAGACATTATTATAATTATCTTCTTGAAAACGTTGACAAAATTATATTCTTCGTTCCTTTGGTGAAGGTTTCAAGGGATTCATTTTGGTTTCCTTGATATGTAGCCTTATCTTTTCAGTAACATACGGACGGTTTTTGGACATACTTTTGTATTTCATTGATTTCCAAATCTGTTAGCCAATTTGCGAAACTCCAGGCGCGCATTGTGTCGTCCTAAGGCCTTTTGTTTCCTTTAATTTTTCGCGGTCTTCCTGAAACTTATACAGCACTTCTTCTCAAATCAGTCACTTGCACTAATTTATCAATGTTTCTAAATCCTTTTCCATACAAATAATCTACGTGTTTTCTTTATTTTAGTTGCGACATTATTTCATAAATTGTATACCTGTTGACAATCAACAATATTTGACAAATAGTGTTGCCATACATTTGTGGTCGTAGCCGACAGGCTATCTGCACAACCTATTTGATACAATACTTTTGTCTTAAAATGTCACAGAAAAGAGGTATATCAAAATTTGAAAAATAACAAAGTCCGTATAATTTCTAGACGGACTATATTTATATCAACATGTAGACTAATGCGAAATGTTGTGAGTATCGTAGGTGACATGAAAAAGAACCCAAAAGTTTTTTATGAGTTCTTTTCTCTATTTTATCTTAATATCGAGGATATACAAGTTCGAATAAGCGTATATTGATAGATTAACCGCATTCTCATTCCATATTTCGATACTTCAATTTCAAATGATATTGTTTTCTTGCATTTCACTTGGTGGATGATTTTCAAATTTCAGTTAGAAATCTGGATTTAAAATATCGAGTTTGCATATCACTCTCTAAAGATATGATTCTTTGCCAGGAATAATCGAAAAGATGCATAACTTTCAATTTGGCGATAATAGGTTTAATATTTGAAACTGCTGAAACTGTGGAAGAATAGACAACGGGCATCCAAAAAATTAACATAAATAGAGGTTAATACTTAATGGAAGGTATATAAAATTATTTAAATATTTTAATATTAGCCTTCTACATATTTAATTTCAAAAAATTATCAAATATTAACTTCTATTTATGTTATTTTATTCATAATATATAATTAGTTGGTTTCCTTAACATTCTTTATACAGATAGTCCTTGTGCTATAACAGAGGCCGTTAAATTGTCTTTCAATCTTTTAGATCAAGGGTAAACCACAGAGTTAGTTATTTACTTGTAAGATATTAAGACCTTATATTACATTTAAATTTCAGTACTCATTTACCCGAAGTTTCTAAATTGTTGAAGGATGAGTAAATATTTGTTGTTGATTGATGTTATATTTTATTCGATATGAATGATTTGAATACTGACGAAGCAAAGTCTCTCTTAAAACTTGTTTTTCATTTAGGAAAAACAAGGTTTATCTTGAGATTTTATACAAAGTAACTCAGTTAGATATCCAATAATATTGAATAATCTAAGTAAAATAGTTTTATGATGAAATTCTTAAGATTATTGTAAACATTTTTGAAAGATATTTATTTTCATAGGATTGATCAGCAGAAACAAAATTTTGTCCATTCAAAATATTTAATTTATAGAATTTTGGTTACCAATTTTTATATATTGGATTTTGTTTTATCATTTGGATGTCTTATAACGAATGTTTATTTTATATGTCGTTTTATATAAGTGGTACTTTAATGACATTATTTCAATTTAATTCCTGAAGTTATAATTATTAAATATAATTTTTTGAAATTGAATATGTAGAAGGCTAATATTAAAATATTTAAATAATCCAAAAAATTATTTTCGAAGTGTTTGAATATTGTATTAAGACGATCTTTACTTGATGGAAATTTCAAACAATATTTGTTTCGATACAAAGTAGCTTCTCCACATGTTCATCGCCATCATCATCGTATATTCACACAAAATATTTAAATTTGCGTTACAAGACTACATAATGTAAATAAACATAACAACAAATGCTGCTTGTATGTGTTTTATTTTAACAACCTGAAAGCTAACTACATTTGGTGAAATTTCTAATTCAACTTTTCATTATGGGTTTCGAAGTTATCCTTCAGTATATTGTCCGACAGCTACCTTATTTGAATCATTTCATCGAATTAATTGGTGTCATCTCAATAACGAATTGAAACTAATTTTTGTTTTTTTAACTAATAATTGCATTTACTAGAACCTGATTATAGCAACTGCTGAGCTCCAGGTTACCTATAAATGTGTCAACAAAACAAGGAAGTTAATTATTTTCATGAAATGGTTTGAGTAGGTTCTATATCAATCAATTCACAATAATGTTGATCAATCGAACTAATAGAGTATTTTGTTTTGTTTCACATTTTTTCTGGGTGCTGAGTTTGCACAGTTTTGTGTCTTCGAAGGAATTACGTGAGTCAGAATAACCAATAATATTTTTCTAATTTTTCGTAATTTGTTTGGAAACTTCATTTCAAATCGATAAATCGAAGGATGATATATCGCAAGGTTAATTATTTTTGAATTGTTGTAGATAAGACACTATTTATTTTTATCTCTTATGATCTGACAGGATATATAAATGAATTTATCTTGCATTAATTTTACAGCTGCTGCTCTCAAGGATTTGAAATGTTCACTTACGAAGAACTACGATTCATGCTATTTAGAAAATGCAAATAAAGCAATTCCTCTACTTGCTGAGGGTAAGTGGCTATATTATATTTTATGTCATATGTCAAGCAGTATATATGGTGATACAAAAATTTATTGAAGTGACTAGAAGCATGCATATATCCCTGTTTACCATCACTATAACATAAAAATATACTAGCCGATCACTTTGTTCACTTGAAGTTTATCTTAAGATATGAAAAAAATTTCACGTAGTTCTACTTGAAGTTAGGCTTAATTTTCTTAGAAAATTTAGAATGAATAAAGTCGATTGAGAGACAATAATTATGAAGTAATTTTTCTGTATATTCTTTTTCTTCTTCCTTCTTATAAATAAGCAAATTGCTTATTTCTCTCGACTAATGTAATAAAAAAAAATTCTTCGCTATCAACATCGATGGTTGAAATTGCAAAAATATTTTGTGCGAAAAAATCATCAGCACGATACAGAAATTAAAAAAAATTTCAAAATGAACTTACCTCATTATCTAATATTGTCGATAATAAATCATTAAAACTGCTTGGTAATGATATTCAAGAGCTATATTCAAATCAAAAAAGTGATACCCGGAAAGAAATTCTTCGTAATAACCCAAATAAATCAAACAGAACTATGACTATTATGGATGTAGATGGAAGTCGTAAGTATTTACAACATTTAATTATACAAACCATCGACAACATAACGATAAAGGAAAAGTAGGTGGCGCTAGTTCACAATTCAAACAGATGAAATAAAATACAAAACAAAAATTCTCTAGAGGAGAAATTTTCCCTAGGATCGTGATTTCTAATGATTAAAAATAAAATGTTTAGAATAATTGAAGAAAAATTTTGATAATTTCGAAAATAAAACTCAAATAATACTTATATTAACGACAAGAAATGAAATTCATATGACATTTATAAATTAAATTGAAATTTTTCGAATATCTAATCAAAAACTTTTAAAATCCGTACACATGAAAGTTTGATGATGAATATCTTTTGAACGGTTAATTTCATCGCCAAAACATACGAAACCATTTTTATAGAACAGTTAATTTCCAACAAAAATTTTTATTGCGCATTTTGTGAAAGTCATTTATTGTCGAGTTATAAAATTCATAAACAAAAATGAAATTTGTCTTAAAATAATCAAAATTAAATCCTTAATATCTTTCAAATGGTGAGGTTTACGGAAAAAATATAAGATACCTTTTTTGCAGAGCATTAAATTTCCTAAAAAATTCTCTTAGAACATTTTCTGTTCAATCGATAAATGATGAGGTCTGAATTTTTTTCTATTGGACTGAGAAAAAAATACAAAACTGCGATGCGGTGGATCTTCCTATCAAAATTAAGAGCTTATGCTTGATGAGAATTTTTTTAAAGGTGTCTAGCATCTCATTTTTCCGTGTCACTTGTAAAAAAAAATAATCGATTTTTTTAACCCACCCTAATGTTTGATCTGTACTTTGGTATTTAGAACTAAAATAATAACACACATAACCTTCTTGACCTTCCTGCAGCTAGCAAGATTGAAAACAGAAAATTAATATTTTGTCAGCGAAACAGCCTCTAGCTTTCAAATATGAGGTAGATAATTGAAACTTCCAGAATGAGTATGGAGCCTTAATATTAATATTCAAATTCAGAATAGTATCTTAAAACTTATACAAAATAAACTGAATATTGCATACGAAAACATCAAAATACCATCAGAGTACATAACAAATATGAAATATATTTGGACGTCTACAAAATTTTTTCCCGCTTTATGACATACAAATTTAATTTGAAGGTATTTTAATTACTATTTTCAAGTGTCGAATCGCATTTTAATTCATTCTATAAATTATGGATTAATTTCATATACTCGTAGAATCAAAGATCTGCAAAATATTCCTTAATTGCGTATTGTTTTTGAAGTTTCAGTTACTTTTGTTCTTATCAAGGGACATTGCTTGGTGGAAATAACATCTATTAAATTATTCTGTGTTCTGAATGGACGTGGGTTATGATAAATAAATAATTAATCTCTATAGTGTTTTCAACACATTTATCTTGAATAAGTTATTTTCATCAAGTTTTGTCCTCCTGATAAGTAAAGAATTGTTTTTGTATATATTTATAAGTGTTTTGAATGCACGTGGGTTATGATTAATAAATAATTAATCGCTATAGTGTTTTCAACACATTTCTATTCCTATTAAGTTTTATCCTTCTGGTAAGTAGAGAATTATTTTTGTAGTAAGTATTTAGTATGTATTGTATATGTGTTCTGAATGTATGATTAATAAATAATTAATCTATCTAGTATTTTCAAGATATTTATCTCATATAAGTTTTTCCTCTCAAGTTTTGTCGTTTTGTTAAGTTAAGAATTGCTTTTGTGGTTTATTTGAATTTAATTTTGATGAATGACTAATATTCATACTCCAAATTAATAAAAGTAAAATTCCATGATAATTAAGTTTAACCCATTCAAAAGTAAACATCTGATTGATTCTGCTTATTAAGAGTTAATACTATAATTAATAATAATTAAAAATCATTTAATAAATTCATAACAAAGTGACCACCAACGTAAGAATAATAACTCATTATTCTAATTAATAATAAATAATAAAAATTTCTTATAATAAATCCATATCAGTTCATACCTTTATATGTGGTATTGATACATTCGTATTAATACGTTTCAATATCATAATGCAGAAAAAGTTTTTTCCTAGACGCTGAAAGATATTTCATATTTATTATGTTTGCTCTGATATGATTTCAATATTTTAGTATGCAAAATTAATACATTCTGTAAAAGTTTTAAGATATCATTACTTTTATCAATGACTTCTTTCAGGTTTGACTAGTATTTTAATTAATTCTGTAAATTATGTATTAATTCCATGTTGAGTCGAAGATCCGCAAAATGACTCTCAATTTTGTATTATTTTGAAATGTTGGTTATTTTTGTTCTTATCATGGCACATTGCTTGGGGGCAGTAATTTGATTTGAAAGCTTAGGTTAATTTATTCATAGGTAAAGTTGAAAAAAAGGTGTAAGACATGAACGAGTGAGTACCTACATACCACATACACAAAATACGAAATTTTGTATTGGCCTTTTCATTTCACATTTAAATGCTACGTTACCATTATCCTTTCGATTCCCGAGTTTCAGATCAATCGGATCGGCAGTTTGAAAAGTATCGATAAAAATAAAAGAAAATTTCAACTTAAAATAATTTTAATTCTCTATTGCTTTCCGATGAAAGTTATAGTGTTAAAGATAGTGCTGTTCACAATTTTTTGAAGTTCTTACTGAACAATCTTCACCAAAATTTCACGGAAACATGTACGTTGTAATTCTAGTTTTAAATGCTGAATTTCTTATCCATCAAATCTGCAGTTTCCAAAGTATTGGAAAAATTCTAAATCGTGAATAACTGAGAAACTGTCGAACCGATTTTACGTATTAACGAACCTAGTTACGGCATTTAGAATCCAAAAATCACTTGAAATTTTCTAGGCTCTAGCTCTGTACGTTCGGAAGGTAATCTGATATACAAATAAAGTTATCGTCTGACGCGCATTTCGAAAAAGATGTTATCATTCTCATGAGGTAATTGAAACCGTAGCGATATGAGGAAAAATTAGAAAATTATTTTAGCTTCCCGATTTCAAAGATTAAGCTCTTTGAATATAATAAATCAAAAGTGAACCCTTCTCCATTATACATTCTGTCAAGAAAGTACCGGGATTTATCGAATTAAATCTGGCGGGTGAAAATTTTTTTTCCTAGGTTGGTACCACTGTCCTTAATTACTATGCCAAGCTTGAGCGGGATCTGTCAACTAGTGTGTTTGCAACAGCTGATTAAGTCAGTCGATGTCAGAGTGCGTGCCGATTTTTACTATGGGTGATTACGTTGAGCAAAGAATTTGTTTAAAGTTTTGTGTTGCAAATGAATTTTCGTGTGCCGATGCATTGAAAATGTTGCAAAAGGCCTTTGGTGATAATGCTCTATCGAAAACTCGTACATATCAGTGGTACAGAGCCTTCAAGGACGGTCGTGAAGTGGTCGCCCATCGACGGCTTCGATCGAAGATAACGTCGATAAAATTAAGGAAAGGGTGCTGGAAAACCGTCGTACCAGCTTGAGAGAGATAGCACATGATCTTAAGATATCCCACGAGTCCGGACGTACGATTTTGATTGATATTTTGGGCATGAGAAAGGTGGCCGCACGACTCGTACCGAAAGACCTGAATTTTCTTCAAAAACGTCATCGCGAACAGGTTGCTTCAGACATGCTGGATCAGTGTAATTCCGATTCTACATTCATGGAACGCATTATAACTAGTGATGAGACCTGGGTCTACGAGTACGATATGCAAACAAGCCAGCAATCATCGGAATGGGTGGCAAAACATGAGCCGAAACCGAAAAAACCACGCCAAAGCCGCTCGAAAATGAAGGTGATGCTCATTGTTTTCTTCGATATCCGTGGCGTGGTGCACTACGAATTCGTTCCAGAGGGTCAGACGGTAAACAAGGAGTATTACCTAGGCGTTATGAAACGTTTGCGTGAGCGTATCCGTAAGAAGCGGCCAAATTTGTGGGCGAACAACTCATGGATTTTGCATGACGATAACGCGCCTTCTCACCGAGCTACGATTGTGACTAACTTCCTCTCCAAAAACTCAACAAACGTGCTTCAGCAACCACCGTATTCGCCGGATTTGGCTCCCTGCGACTTTTTCCTCTTCCCAAAACTAAAATTGCCCCTTCGTGGCACCCGTTTTGAGTCGATTGAAGCCATAAAACAAAATTCGGCGCGAGAGCTAAAGTCCATCCCGGAAAGCACCTATAAAAAATGTTTCGATAATTGGAAGTGCCGTTGGCATAGATGTATTGGAGCAAATGGAGCCTATTTTGAAGGCGACCCAATAAGTTTTGACGATTAAATGTAAAAATGTTGTTTTAATTGAACATTCCCGGTACTTTCTTGACAGAGTAGTATCTCTAATGCTCAACTAGAAATTTCAAATTCTTCTTCATTTTAAGGAGATCCAGAATATGGTATACCCAAAATGACACCTCTGCAAATTTCATCCATAAATCTAATATCGACTCCCTCTCTTCGTGTGGACTTCAAGAATGTTGAAGTTTACGGATTGGATAAGATGAAGGTTACTGGGCATAAGTGAGTTATTCGACCCTTAATTAATTCGCAACTACTTAAAATATAGAAACGAATTCCACAGATAAAGACAAATGGACTAAAATATGAATACTAGTTCGATCAAGAAAAGAAACATATTAACATAGCATAAACTATATTTATTATCTGTCATATTTAGTATATCAAAGAAATAATTTTAGTATCTCTTAATAATAGACGAGTTAACCGCCTCAGAAAAAAAAATAAAGTATTTTATTCTTTAGGGTAAAATAAAAACAGCCAACTTAAGTCAACAATATTTTACCATGCTTTATAGATAACACTAGATAGAAGAAATATAGCAAAATTTGAATATTAAAACAAATTGAAATATGTTTTTCTTCTACAATTTCAATTTCAAAAAAACTTTTTATTCAAAAAACTTTTAGAATTAAATTAATGTCTAAAACAAGCACCGCTTACATTTAATAGACGTATATAATCAAAACTCAATATATTATTTATTAATTTTAATGACTTTCGTATATCTGTTGGTTTATTTATTCCATTTGACATTATATATTGAGTTTTGATTATATACGTCTATTAAATGTAAGCGGTGCTTGTTTTAGACATTTATTTAATTCTAAAAATTTTTTTAATGAAAAATTTTTTGGAAATTAAAATTGTAGAAGATAAACATATTTCAATTTGTTTTAATATTCAAATTTTGTTATATTTCTTCTATCAATTAAAAGGCCTTTCTCTTTTATTTTATATATAATATATAATTATATTTTGGCTTCAATAAAACGCATTATGGAATGTCAATGAATTTAAATAAGCCTTAAAAATAACCCACACTGTTCTTTGATTTTGTTAGAACATAGATCAATCTTGAATTATAAAGTTGATCTGTGTTTCGAAGCATTAGTCCTTTTACTCGTGTTGAGGGTTTGGATATAGGTTAGTTTTTTGATTTTGATATTTGGAATATTATTGAGGACTGAAGAAGGAATTGCTTAGAATTATATTTGTTTTTTGAAGATATAGTGCATGTTTTTAGTGATTTCTGAATTAACTTATTCGAATATTTGAATATATTAAATATTTCAAATAAATCATATTCTTTGAGAAGTCCTTTAAGTGTATTCATGTTTTTAAAAGGCAATTGCTGTTCTTAAAGGTAAAACCAGAAACAAAATTTTGTCTCCTTTTGATATTTATTTATTAATTTTAATGACTTTCGTATATCTGTTGGTTTATTTATTCCATTTGACATTATATATTGTGTTTTGATTATATACGTCTATTAAATGTAAGCGGTGCTTGTTTCAGACATTAATTTAATTCTAAAAGTTTTTTGAATGAAAAATTTTTTGAAATTGAAATTGTAGAAGATAAACATATTTCAATTTGTTTTGATATTCAAATTTTTTTAATATTATATCTGTTTGATCAGTTATTTCTGTCTCATTAGGATAAAATGGTGCATTTTTTGACGACAATAGAATTTTGGCCTCAACAGGCATCAACTGAATTGGATATAAACTAACCTTATTTCGGAAATATTGTCTTACCAAGATTTTCTTGATATTCCACAGAGGCGATTTGAAATCAGGGGCAGTGACTATGGATTTAATATCAGATAATATTACCATAGTGGGAGATTATGATGCAGATGGACGTATATCGGTAATGCCCTTGAAGGGTAAAGGAAAATTCTCCATATATTTGAGTGAGTTGTTTCTACTATATCGAGATTGAATAATAAAATTTTTCTTCATCAGAAAATGGAAAATATAGGAACAAAACCATTTTGAAGATAATAGAGAAAAATGGTGAAAAATACGTTAAAATTCCTGAAAGTCAATTTGATGCCATGTTCGAGAAGATAATTTTTCATTTGGAGAATTTATTCGAGGGAAACAAAGAACTAGGTGAGTTAATTAAATCTATTAAATCATTGAGTGTTCTGAGATTCTCAATTTTTTTTAACATCTGCGTTTTCAGTGTTTCCTGTTGTATTGCCTATTTCTATTTTCAGAATTTCATTTGATTTCCATTTCAATTTGATGATGTCAAATTCTTCCGATCCTTATAGTTCGTATTGCAATTTTTCAATGCATTTTCATTCAATTCTATGATGAAATTCACATTTATTCATATTTTAGGAAAGGCTGTTCGATTTCTCAAGCAATTGAAACTGCATGTTGTCAATTGTTCTGAATTTTAATGAATAAAGGAAATGTGTGCCTTACTTACACCTTCATAAAAAATTTAACTGCCTGCAATATGTTACTACTCCCAAGCCTTGCGGTGGCATGACCATTAAGCCTTAGAGGGCGAATATCTCACGTTGCATTCGCTGGGCTTGCATTGACGATGAGGCCAATAAGCTTCGAAACGTGACCACGTCTGCTGCCTTTGTCACGATAATCAACGAAACTTTTTCGGTTGTATTCGAGTTCTGAACTGTTATACAGATGCAAGTTGTACTGACTCGATTCGAATTCTATGTCCATCTCCTGTTCGAATTGAATGTATTTTCCAGAATTTGTAGTGTATTTGAATATTATTCAATTATTAATTTTCAATAATACTTTCAGGGGATCAAATGAATGCTTTCCTCAATGAAAACTGGGAAACCCTTTTTGCAGAATTCGGACCAGGCATTAAGAAAACCATATCGGGACTTATAAATGCCGTTTACGATAGTGTGGCATCTGTAGTACCCATAAAAAATATATTTTTACCATAGTTGAAGCAGAGCTCAATGGAATGTAATTCTAATTATATTAATTTTTTTTAATAGTATAATTATGTTGAAACCAGTTTGACTCCTTTCATCATACTGATACAACAACTAAATTATATTGTGAATATTTTTTAGGAAGGTTTTTTTATTATGAGTTTTATTGAAATTTTTGTATATAACAATACTACTCTCTGATTTTTGGTGCTGTCAAATGGAGTTATCAATGAATAAACGAAATAAATTCTTTCGTCCATATTCAATTTATTCTTTAGTTTCCATGGAAAATAATTGATTATGTTTCGTATTTAATAGATTCGGTCTTTACTTGGTGGAAACTCATTTTAATTGAAAAAATGTATATGAGACAGTAATTTATTTCTATAAAAATGTTTGTACTACTACAACAATTGTTTCACCACGATGTGGCTTCATCAGGTATTACATTGTACTGTCTTTCTTCTTCAGGTATTACATTGTACTGTCTAGACAGTACAATGTTGTAGTAGTACAAACATTTTTGTGGAAATGAATAACTGTCTCAAATACATTTTTTTGATTATGTTTCGATATACTCAAATATGAGAAGTTCATAAAAAGGTCACCTGGCTTCAAGATATTTACCAGGCTTATACATAACAACAAATTAATTAATATAATTAACTCGTAAAACATGTACTTCTTTAATTTTGAACTAATTCAAAATTTAAATGGCCTTTGAGGCCATCTCTGGCTCAAAATTTGAAAATTACAGACATTAGGGGAAAACAATAGCTTACTGTTATTTACAAAAAACGCAAAATACGTTAATGACTAGGTTAGAAAATAAACCACTTTAATAATCATTTTTCTCATTCACTTCTTGCTTGCATTATCTCTCTATAGAAACGTTTGGAGAATACGATTTTCTAATTGAAAATTCAATCAAATTACTAGCTCAAGAATTGGGAGTCATTCTGTGGAAGTCCCTTCGATTATTTCCGCCATCAGTATTTTTTGTCTTATAATAAATTAAATAAAATATAAAGGCCTTTTACTGGATAGAAGAAATATAACAAAATTTGAATATTAAAACAAATTGAAATATGTTTATCTTCTACAATTTTAATTTAAAAAAAAATTTTTTATTCAAAAAAAATAAATCTTATTATGGAATGTCAATGAATTTAAATAAGCCTTAAAAATAACTCACACTGTTCTTTGATTTTGTTAGAACATAGATCAATCTTGAATTATAAAGTTGATCTGTGTTTCGAAGCAATAGCCCTTTTACACGTGTTGAGTGTTTGGATATAGGTTAGTTTTTTGATTTTGATATTTGGAATATTATTGAGGACTGAAGAAGGAATTGCTTAGAATTATATATGTTTTTTGAGAATATAGTGCATGTTTTTAGAGATTTCTGAATTAACTTATTCGAATATTTAAATATATTAAATATTTCAAATAAATTATATTCTTTTAGAAGTGCTTTAAGTGTGTTCATGTTTTAAAAGGCAATTGGTGTTCTTAAAGGTAAGACCAGAAACAAAATTTTATCTCCTTCAAATATTTATTTATTAATTTTGATGACTTTCGTATATCTGTTGGTTTATTTATTCCATTTGACATTATACTGTATATTGTTTGACATTGACTGTATATTGAGTTTTGATTATATACGTCTATTAAATGTAAGCGGTGCTTGTTTTAGACATAAATTTAATTCTAAAAGTTTTTTGAATAAAAATTTTTTTTTGAAATTAAAATTGTAGAAGATAAACATATTTCAATTTCTTTCAATATTCAAATGTTTTGTCTTCACCAAATATTTGGCTTATTGAAAAATTTTCTTTGTATCTGTCAAAATTGGATAAAGTGATCAAGTTTTTGTGGATCAAGTCGTAGGTTAACATGATGTTCTTCCATATTTTCATTCGTAGAATTACGCCCTGAATTATAATAATATTGAATCCGAACAGCCTGTAGAGGTAGAAAAAAAATCTCTTATTTGCTGCTAGGTTCACAATCAAGCAGAATCTTTTTTGACGGTAAAATAGTGAATCATGCAATTGTAATATTTGAAAATAATATTGATTATATTCACCTTTTTCTTACTAAATGAATTATTAGCTTATAAGGAAAATTATTAGTACTTGAGAAAAGAGCAAAAACCATAACAGTTACAAGTTACTAAGGCTAGACATTTTCAAACCTTACTTAACTAGTTGAGTAAGATCCAGATTCAAGTTAAATAACCAAAATTTTATCATATTATGCACTTATATTTTTTTGACGCAATTTTTAATTAGTCCTGCATTCGTTCCACTCATTAATTCTAATACAATCAGTTTTATTCAAGGAAAACCACAAATATGTGAATATAACGCAAGAAATGTTGGCGTCTTCTGAGATCAACTAGATTCGATGTAAAAAAATTTTTGTTCATCATTTTATTCAGTGTCACTAGTCTCACCGTGAGAATGAATCAGTTCTAGTTTCGAGTTCATATAGAAGTGTCGAAAATCACCATTATGTGGAAAAGTTTGGGCAAGATTTGGCTCTTGTTTGTTGTAGTCCAATCAAAACAATTACGTGAGTATGATCTATAATACTTTTCAAATCCTCAGTAGCAAATTTTATGATGACATTTTGAGAAAACCTAGATAGACCAAATGAATATTTTAATTATCTTGAATTACTATACGTCAAGATAGGATGTAAATCTCACTAAAATAAGAAAGTTCATCTCGGTTTTTACTTGACAAAAATTCATCTCGAAATTTATAAAATAAAAATAGTCTTAACTTTTCTCTTTCCACAACAATTGATTGATCAGGTTAGCGTTTGAACTAAGTTAACAGAATTAGTTCACAGTCAATAGGGAATTCTGAAATTCTATTCAGAAATGTTGAGCAGTGGGGATTCGTTTCAATCTTTCAAAGGAATATGTTTCTTAGTGTACCTGTTGATTTCTAGATTTCACAAAGATAGAGTCCATGACTCTTATTTTTGATATGTATTTCCTGGTAATATAAGGTTGTTCGGAAAGTAATTTCTTTTCTTCCCGACAGAGGATTCAATTTTATTTTTCCGAAACCAACTTCACACTTAAGCCTTAAAATCATTATATGTTTCAAGAGCTGATAGAGCTAGCTTGTGTGTGAAAAAGTTCAATTGATTCTACGCGGAAGTTTTTGGTTGGTGCCCCTTTAAATATGGAGAAAAATAAGCATCGTTTTCGTCATAATTTTCTCTTTTACTGTAGAAAAGGTAAAAATGCTTTTCAAGCCAGAAAGAAATTCACCACGAGCCGGAAGGCCGTTTGAAGCTGATAAAGACGTGGTGAAGGTCGGGCACCACAGGTAATCACTTTGCTTAATATTAATATAAATGGAATAGGAAATAAGATTAATAGATTACGAATGTTTTTGGATCAAAACAGGATAGATATAATGTGTATTACAGAGCATTTCATGCAGGAGCAAACTGGTTGCAGTGTTGCTTTATGTCAGTTCAAGGTTGGTAGTATTTTTGCGAGATCTAAACATATCCATGGAGGATCTATGATATTGGTTCGTGATTCTCTAAAATTCGTTGAAATTGAAGAAATTAAGCATCTAAGTGTTGAAGTAGATATTGAGCTTGCTGCTATCGAAGTAAGAAATGAAAATCTGGTTATAATTTCGGTCTATAGATCTCCTAGTGGAGATATTAGAAAATTTCTTAATATTTTGAATGATGCTCTTTCTATGGTTAATAAAGGAAGTAAAATAGTACTAGCCGGAGATTTTAACATAGATTTTCGAAATAAAAGAGAAAGTAATGATTTATTGGTTTTATTTGATACGTTCGATATGAAGATTACAACAACTGATGTTAGTAGAATAAGTGGAAAGAGATGTATAGACAACATTGTAGTGAATTTTGAGATGCATTGGCCTGGAACAGAAACATTTAATGTACACATGGGTGACCATTTGGCACAAAGAATAAGCCTGCAGGTGTTGACACCACATGGAACGAATAATAAGGTGGTCACTACGAGAGAGTATAGACCTGATGTTCTGGGAGAATTTCAGCAGGATTTTTGCAGGGTGCGGTGGGACGACGTCTTGTCTGGCCTCTCTGCTGAGCATGCGTATAACGAGTTTCATGAAAGATTTGTGCAGGCTTTCAATGAGTATTTTCCTGAAATTAAAAAAATAGTTAGATCATTTACGACTGGTAGATCAGCATGCACAAATTTTAAGTATAGTGAAAACCTCAAACAAATGAAGAATAAATTGGATGCTTTGGGTACCATAACTCAGGTAATGAAAGATGATCTGTCATATCGAATTTATGTTGATTTTGGGAGGGAATTTTTCAAAATGGTGGATTTGGAAAAAAGACTGAAGAATGAACATTTCATAAATGAGAGTAAGAACAAGCAAAAGGCAGCCTGGAAGGTGGTAAACGCGGAAATAGGGTCTAAAAAGGCCAGGAAAAAAGTAACATGTAAAGATGGTAATGCGGACGGTTTCAATGACTTTTTCTTGAATGTCCCCGAACAGATTCTTAACAGTATTAATTGTGATGCTCCTGAGCCTGGTGTATATATGAAGAAGTTCAATCTTTATGGTAAAACTAAGGACTCATGTTTCTTCAGGCCTACGGATCATTCTGAGGTAAAAAATATTATAGTCAATCTGAAAAAATCAAGGTCTGAAGATATTTACGGTTTGTCCAATGATTTCATCAGGTGTGATGATGTATCTGGTGTGATAGTTGAACCCATGGTGATAATAGTGAACAAATGTCTGGTTGAGGGTGTATTTCCTGAGAAGCTGAAGCATTCAAAAGTTGTACCTGTGTATAAAAAGGGTGATAGTGAGATTTATAGCAGCTATCGTCCCATCTCACTCATTCCAACGTTTTCGAAGATTTTAGAGGCTGTTATTAAAGGACGTCTGGTAGAGTATTTTGAACGACTACAATTATTTGTTAGAGAACAACATGGCTATCTAAAGGGACGATCTGTTGTGACTGCGGTGAATAGTGCACTTCAGAGCATAATCAAGGGTCAAGATGAGAATGAGGAATTAATGCTGATCTGCTGTGATCTGTCGAAAGCTTTTGACACGGTGGATCATCATAACCTTCTCGAGAAATTATCGTTCTATGGAATTAGAGGTGTAGCAATGGATCTTATGAGGTCATATTTGGAGGATAGGAGGCAGACTGTGAAATGGAATGGAGAGTATTCAGATACAAAAAAAAACTTATATGGAGTCCCTCAAGGGTCAATATTGGGACCAATACTTTTTATTATTTATATCAATGATATGATTTGTAACATCAACAGTGCTGATACCTGTCTTTATGCTGACGACACCACCCTTATTCTGAAGGAGACTACGCTTGGGGGTCTGGAAGGAATGAAGGAGGCAGTTATGAAAGATGCAGGTTTGTGGACGTCGTCCAATAAACTCAAACTTAATGAAGAGAAAACACAAAGCCTGGTTTTCAATCAGAAACCCGAGAGATCAATTAAGTTCCTTGGGATGTATATTGATAGCAGTCTGAACTGGGTAAGGCATATTGAAGGACTAACTAAGAAACTCACCTCTGCAGTCTTCAGTCTGAGGACCATCAGGTCGGTGGTTACTTTGGAAGCATTGAAATCTGTTTACTACGCCGTTTTTCACAGTCACATCAATTATGGTATAATGTTCTGGGGGTCAACAAGTGGAAGTAAGAGCATTTTCATTCTACAAAAAAGAGCAATTAGAGCTATGTTCAATTTAAAATATAATGAGTCCTGCCGATTACTGTTTAAGGCTCATAGAGTACTTACGATTCCGTCCCTCTTTATATATAATGTGCTGTGTTATGTGCATCAAAGTTTGAAAGAATTCCCGACCAATTCCATCAATCATCTGTATGAAACAAGAGGTAAAGACCTCTTGCGGACTCCAATGCATCGTCTGAGGCGGACACAACAGGGAATTGATTTCTGGGGTCCCAAATTGTATAATAGGCTTCCTTTGGATTTTCATTGCAAATCTCATATAGTTTTCAAGAGAGATTTGAAACAGTTGCTTCTGGATAATACAGTGTATTCTGTTGAAGAGTTTTTGTCGAATTGTGATGGATATTTTATGTGATGAAGATTTGTTCATTTGTCTGTGTTGATTTTGTATGTTGTTTGAGAAATCATGTCTCTTCATTTTTTTTTTTTTTTTTTTTTATTTAAATTTTGATTGACACCATTTGTAATTTTTATTGCAAATAAAGATATAATGAATGAATGAATGAATGAAGGCATTAGTTTGAAGCTCTGATGTAAATCGGCAAATAACAACTAATGAGAACGGTGTGAGGTTAAATTTATGGAATTCAACTGTTTATGACCACTGAAAAGGCCTGGGTTTAACCTCGAGGCTTGATCCATGGGTTCCCCATGTTCTCACGGGGAGAAATTTGTGTCGTCGCATAGACGCAATGTGATTCGCTTCTCAAGCCTTACGAAAATGATCCATTTTTGAGGCGCATCATTACTGGGGATGAAAAATGGGTTGTATATAACAATGTCTAACGCAAAGATCATGGAGCAAAAAAGATGAACTGGCTCAAAGCATTTCAAAGGCCACTATCCACCAAAAAAGGTGTTACTGTCTGTTTGGTGGAATTTAAAGGATTCGTGTTCTTTGTTGAGTTTTTACCGGATAACTAAACAATTAATTCGGAAGGCTCCTGTCTTCGGCTGGACAAACTTCAACAGAAATGGCCAGAATTAATCAACAGAAAAGGTGTAGTGTTCTACCAAGATAATGCGAGACCTTATACAAGTTTGGTTATTTGCCAAAAGCTTTTACTGCTTGAATGGAATTCACTGCCACCTACCATACTCTCCAGATCTGGCGCCTGCGGATTATTATTTGTTCCGGTCATTGCAATTCTTTGGACAGTAAAACTTTACTTCAGATTATTATTACCTTGATCAGATTTTGCCAGCAAAGACCAAAAATTTTATGAGCGTGAAATCATGCTACTACCAGAAAGATGGCAGAAGGTGTTGGAGCAGAACGGCCAATATATACTTTAATAAAATATTTATCCATTATACACGCAAATTGTCATTCATTTTCTAAATAAAACTATATTACTTTTCAAACAACCCAATACACTATGAATAAAAAGAAAACACTTTTTAATCTCCCCTGAAAATTTTATTGATCAGGATCAGGTTTAAACTGTGGTTATTTTATTATTATTATCCTGATACTCCTAGATCTTCTGTGAAGATGCTCCAGAAGCTTTTTCAGCTTGTGCGAGTTAGGAGTTCAGTTGTGTTCTGGGTAGGTTTTGTTACTGCGATTTTGCGCCACATTAGGTTTTGATGATTTTGATTGCTTCCCTTTACGTTACTTTTTTCGTGTTTCCATATTCTTGTTTAGAATAAACGTCCAAATCAGGTCAGAAAATGTGCGATGAACCAGTTATACAGTGTTCAGATTTCCTAATTTTTTTTTCTTATAGTTTTCAAGATATTCTTATCAAGGATATTGTAATTTTTGTTATTTAAATAAAATAATTGTTGTGAAACTGTGAACTGGAATATAGATGCATGTTGCACTGTACCGATTCGAAAAACTTCCTGTTTAGTCGTTATCATACAAGTATTAATGTTTTTTTCTCAAATAAGAACCAGGTGAATTTATAGGTGAGTTTTTCATTTTTATTAATTCTTAGGCTCGAATAATTCGTCTCATTTATTGCTTAGCAATATTAGGAAACCTTCATGAAGAAAAACTCTTCAGCAGTTACGTTCTCAATCATGACGATAATAAAAAAATATCTCAATATTTTCAAAGGGTTGAAGTGATCTCCAGCTCAATTTCTGCTTACTCTGAATACTTTCTCTATTATATTGAGTGGGTACCTTGTGATTTGATTGCAGAACATCCAGTTCTTCTACTCACGATCCGCAATGACCATAAATATTTTCAGCTCAATTCCTGAAAGACCTAAGATGTTCGATGACCAAAAATTTCGAAGCCTGCTATATTGAAAGCGCCAGTAAAGCTATACCCTTACTTGCAAATGGTAAATAGTTGAAACACATATCAGTTATTATGAGAACCTTTCATCTTTTCATCTATATTTTACAGGACTGCCAGAATTCGACATACCTAAGTTGAATCCTTACCAGTTTTCTTTTCTGGAGACTATTTCTACTCCAGAACTAAGTGTTAACTTGACCAACACGAAAATATACGGTTTAGAAAATCTAAGGCCAGTCAAAGTCGAGTAAGTAAATATCATTGGAAATAAATACTCAGGTGACTTCTTACAAGTAAGAGCTCAAAATATAAATTAAGTATACTTTTTCAGACAATCTGAAGATACCAATATTTATGTCATCACATTCACAAATAGAAACATAACAATTATTGGGGAATATTCAGCCGATGGTAAGGTAGGCCTTTTACCAATGAAAGGAACTGGTCCTTTCTCCATATATTTAGGTGAGTTCCACAAATGAAATAATCGAATAGCTTATTAAATAAATTTTATCGGTAATTAAAAAAAAACCAAATTTCTCAAAATATTTTATGTGAAATGCAGGTTGTCACTAATAAGCTCAATTGATTCTACTTACTTGGGTTGTGTTGTATTGTACTCGACTAAGTTGGAAATTCTTCAAAATTTTCACAAAAACTCATCAATTTTTAAACGCAATTATAAGAAATATCTCCGCAATTTATTAATTTACTACAGGTATACATTTGAAGTCAACTCTAAAAAAAAAACCACTTCACATCCTATAAATATAAAGAGTATATTCCTTGGAAGTTTTTTAAAAATTTGGAGATTAAAACAGAATAATTCTGTGAAAACTTTGCAGGCACTAGAGGTTCCACGGAATTATTCTGTTTTAATATCAAAGTTATTAAAAAAAACCTTTTTCCGAAAAAAATACCATTCATATGCATTTGAATTTGTTCAATTGAATTTTAACTTGATGAAATTCCATATTAAATAAGGTTATACTGATTTTCATAATGTTTGATCGTATCGGTCTCTACTTGTCGGAAATACATCTTGATGATTAAAGCCAAACAGCTTCATTTCTGCTCATTTATTTAATTTCACAATAATTGTTTCGTCATGATTTCGTCAATTGAATATGGTACCATACCATATTGTTTGATTTTCATAAATTTTTATTGTTATTTATTACAACAATTTTGTCGCTATCACACCTGAAGATGCTACATCTTCAGGTAGGTGGTCTCCTTCATTTTGAATAACTAACTTTGTTTTCGAAATCGATTGCTATTTATATTATAGTAGGTACAAACATTTTGTGGAGCACTAAAATCCAAAAAAGGGGTCTCTGTAATTTCCAGGTTATCTGAATATGTTTAATAGGGGTGAGTTATTTAAATCTGAATGTTCTTTATTAAAAAAGTAAAACATAATGAAAATGCTGCTCATTTCTCTCCATCAGGTCTCAAAACATAAATGATTCTGCGGCTCAAGTGTGAAGTTGGGTTTGAACAAATACAACTGAATCCTCTGTCGGGAAAAAACGAAATTCCCTTCCGAGCAGCCTTATATATCGCTCGCGCAAATTTTTCATCTCAAGTATCTATTTCGTCAGTCGTCTCTTTACCTTTAAAAGTACTGGATATAAACAATCCCTTGAACTTTTACAACTTTTGTAAGATAAATCAAAGTCATATGTCTTTATCACCTCATAATTCATGAAAAACAACGAATCTTCAAACTTGGTTATGGAAATATATAAAGGGTCTTCGTTAAGAGTGATAGGATTATACATTTAAATTAGGATTTAACACATCAACTCAATTCTTGCTCCATTTTGTTTCGAATGTCCACTACGGCTTCGTTGAGACTCGCAATAATGTTTAATCACTCAGTGCAATCATTCCGGCTGTATTTCTGCAATAACTTGACGTATATTCTCAAGTTATCTGAAGTAGGTTGTTTGTTGGTGCAGACTTAAGCGTTCACATAGCACCAAAGAACATAATCCAGAGTGTAACGCTGCGTATGTTATGTAGCGTCGTCTTTTGGAAAGGCATCTCTTCAATATGGATGTTCTCAAGTTCTGGTCGTAGACATTTGAGTAATATGGTCCAACTGCGGTCGCCATACGTGTGTTTTAAAACGCAAATCTGTATCTATGTACATCCCTGAATTCCTTGCTACTTGCTCACAAGGCAGAGTGGAATTACCTAACTTCACGTTTAAGACCGACTGTGCAAAAGTTCTGTTTCTTCCAAAGATCATAACCGACGACTTGGTTGGGTTAATCTGTAGACCATGACGCTGTGAAGAGCAGAATTATCATCCAATATCATCTTCCATGTATTGTTTAGCCTGATACCAATCTTAGGGAAATAAAGAGTACTACAGTTGTGTATCATCAGCATATTGATGTACCTTACAATATTTCAAACAGGAAGTTATATTGTTTGTGAAAATACTAAGAATAAGGAACCCAACATAAATCCCTGAGGAACGCCACAGCGGACATTTCCTCTATTTGACCGACCTACCGAGGTCTCAACACCTGAAACCTATCACAGAGATAATTTCCAATCATACTCAGAGTAGAGTGTGACAATCCAGTTTATTTTGAAGTCGAAATCAAGAGTTCACAGTATCGAAGGCCTTCGAGTAGCCCATTAATATTAAAACAGTACAATTGCCATAATCCATAGTCATTATAATGTCGTCTGTTATATTCATCAGAAGAGTTGCACAACTATATCCTGGTAGGAACCGTATTGGCAACCTCGAAGTTTATCATATTTCCTCAAATGCTCTAATATTTGATCGTATATAATCCGTTCTAATATCTTTAAAACACGGGAAAATACTAATAGAACCTAAATCCCTTAGTTGATACCGGTTGGTTTTTTAGAGTGATAGAACTTTCGATAGGGATTACTGTGATTTGACAGAGGGTAGAAGCCATGTTGTTTTGACATTTATGTTCAGTAAGCATTGACAAATTTTCATGGAAAGACTCACGCCGCAACAACATTTAAAAATTGTTGAAATTTATGTTCAAAATCAGTGTTCTATTCGCCAAACTTATAGAGCACTTCGTGAAATTTATGGTTTACATAATCGTCCATCAGAGCTTATTCGTCGAACTATCCCTACTTGATGCAACAATTACAACAAGACAAAGAACTGTACGTACAGAAGAAAATATCGCTGCTGTAAGTCAGAGTGTTAATGATATTCCAGATTTCGTCGACGTTCACAAGAACGCTGCATCCACCACGTGGAAAATTTTGCGGAAAGATCTTGGTCTTCACCGATACAAGATCCAACTGGTTCAAGAACTAAAGCCACTTGATCATAATAAGCGTTGTTTGTTTGCCGATTGGGCCCTAGAACAGCTTGAAGTTGATCCATTTTTATGGTAAAATTGTGTTTAGTGATGAAGCTCATTTCTGGTTGAACGGCTATGTATACAAGCAAAATTGCCGTATATGAAGTGAAAACAATCCTCAAGAAGTTCTGCTGGTTCCATTGCATCCTGAAAAATGTACTGTATGGTGTGCTTTACAGACTGGATGCATCATCGGTCCATATTTCTTTTTAAAAGCATGCCATATAGATTTCTTTTATATTTTTTTTTTGTATTATTCAATTGAAGTTTACAATAATAATAGATTTCTACCAAGTGCAGGTCAACACGGTTCCAAGTTTATTTTTTGTTTAATTAAAGAAATAGTGAACCATGGAACAAACTAATGCGAATCATACAGACTTTTTCCTCTGTTAGATACCTTTGAAATATGTATTTTAAAAGCACCACGTAGAAGTACAAATTCATAAAGGAGTGTTTTTCAAGATATTCTCTTCTAATAATTTGAAATAAGGTTATTCTGATTTTCACAAACTTTTATTTTTATTGTTAAACTCACAACAATTGTTTCGCTATCACAGTAGCATCATCAGGCAAGATCACATTTTGAATAACTAAGCTTGTTTCCGAAATCCGTGGCTATTTATATTACAGTAAGTACAATAAATTTTTATTGAGCACTAAAACCCAAAAAAGGGTCCCTGCAAATTCCCGCTTATCTTGCCTGATGATGCTATTGTGATAGCGAAACAATTGTTGTGAGTTTAACAATAAAAATTTGTGAAAATCAGAATAACCTTATTTCAAATTATTTAATATGGATTTTCACCAAGTAAGGACTGATACAATTCAATATTCTCTTCTTCCAGAAAACTGCATGTTCAAAGTTATAGAACCAGTACAGACCGTTGTGAAAGATGACGATGAGTATCTTGTTTCGAGAAATTTTAAACTGGAACAAAATTTCCAGAAAATCGTGTTCAATTTTGAAAATCTGTTTGATGGTAATAAGGAACTAGGTAAATTATAACTCGTGTTATTAACATTTTGAGTTGAATATTTCACTGATTTCAGGAAATGTAGTCAACAGATTCCTCAACGAAAACTCGTCAATGGTTCTGGAGGAATTTGGAGGCGCTATAGTTGAGCATGTGAAATCCTTGATAAAAAAAATTCTCGAAAGTTTTAGTGAAAATGTGCCAGCCAAGGACATGTATCTTCCATGATGTGTTCATATTATTGGTTTTAACATTTGATTAATTTTTTTCATATAGAATTTAGATAAGGCAAATAGAAATGTCAGTATAAACAAATTGAAAGGGGTTGTCATTCATTGAAACCTGTGTTCCATATACGGAAACGTATTGAGAGATATTAATATAAAAATCTTTTAGTTGTCAACATTCTCTTCTCTTACTGAATTGTTTCAGCCGTTAATATTTGGTAGTTGATTATAATTAAAACAAATTGTAGAAATTACTATGTTTTACTACCAATAAAAAGATATATTACACATTTTCTTGTGACTCGAGTTTCAGGAAATTAACTATCCCATCATCAGACAACTGAAGACCTAACAGTGGTACAGAGGTATTTAAACAAATGTGATACATATTTTGAATATTTCAATAGATTCTGGGTAACACATAATAGTGGTACAGAGGTTTACAAGCGGAACGTGATAAAAAACCGAGTTAAAAAAGAGGGGCCTTCTAACAGATATCGGAATGTCGGCAATCGACAAAGAAGGTTGTTAAACAGATTGTACCCATTTAAATATCCCAAATAATTTTTGGTGTTACATAGCTCCGTACATTCATTCATTATTTTTTACATTATTCTTATTCTGAACTAATTTGAAAATTTCAATAATCAAGTTTCGTTTCTTTTGGTTCTCCATGTAAAATTTTCTTGAGATTTTCTTTTATCGATAGGAATTACTGTTTTCTAAAGAATGAGTGGCAAAAGTTGAATTTTTGTTTACTTTCCATTAAATTCATTTTATGTTCGTTGAAAAAGGTTTTAAACAGATGCTACTTTTTGAATTTCTCAAATATTTTCGATTTACATAGCTCCGTACAGTCATTCATTATTTTTACAATCGTTATGAATCATGCAATCCTTTCTTTACATGTGCGATGCTCACAATTATCCTCGTATCAAATCCAATCTAAATATAGGAACGACCTAGCAAATCTTCACAATTTACCTAAAGTTTTATAACCAGTCTTAAGATCCAGACGAATTCAATCAATTCCGTAAACCCTTCCACTCGCTAATTCCAGCAGTATCACCGTAAAAAGATGTCTAATCTTGAAGATAGGGCAACCAATAACCGACACTGTTCAGTTATCCGATCCCAGATAAAATTGTTTTATAATTGGCGAAGGCCGTAGTTGGATTCCCATAGGCAAATTGAACAGGAGGCTAGTAGTCAGTCTTCCTAATCCAGGCAGAGGCGGCCTTCCCAGAGGACAAATGACATGCATACAGATTTTCCTTTAAAATAGTTCATCAAAAATTAGCCTGAATAACATTGGCTGCAACCAAGTATTTCTGATATAGTAATTTACAGATTATATTGGACGACGAATGTCTTCTACAATATGAAGATGTTCTACAATACTAAATGTAAATTATACCTGAAGTTCAGACAACTGGAGTTGTCTGATGATGGGATAGTTCATTTCCCGAAACTCGAGTCACAAGAAAATGTGTGATATACATTTTTTGGTAGTAAAACATAGTAATTTCTACAATTAGTTGTAACTGAAAATATTTGCCAAAAACTTATTGGACAGGATAAGAGATAAGAGTATTAGAACAAAAAAAATCACGATTTATTTAAATTTCAGTATCTACGTCCGGCCTTCGGTCATTCTTTTTATTTGATTAGCACAGAAGGACGATGGATAGGTTGGAACAAAATTCGTCTTTATTCTACCTGAATCGATTCGACGGGAAAAAGATATAGTCATTCAAAAATTAGATAAAAAATTTCTTTAAGTATTTAATATAAATAAAAATGAGTCTCAAATTTCTCTTATCATAAACAATCAAAATTAAGTCTAAACTCAAACATTTACTCGATAATATAATCAATTTTCATGCGTTAAGATAAAGTTTATGTGAATGAAGTCATGAGCATCGGCTAGTTATTGAATGTAAATGCATAATAGTATGAGATCGAACAGTTGAGGTGCTGAATTGAGTTTTTATATTCGATGTAACTTATATTTTTATAAACGTATAAAGAATAAAACAGAACTATTTGAAATCAACGGCGAAATCAGTATCAAGACAAATTTGCAGTGATTAGAAATTAATAGTCTATATAAAATTGAAAACAAAGGGAAATATATATTATATTATATATTTTCTTAGTATATGAATGACTGTACGGAGCTATGTAACCCCAAAAATTATTTGAGATATTTAAATGGGTACCATCTGTTTAACAACCTTCTTTGTCGTTTGTCGACATTCCGATATCTGTTAGAAGGCCCCTCTTTTTTAACCTGGTTTTTTATCACGTTCCGATTGTAAACCTCTGTACCACTATTAGGTGTTACCGAGAATCTGTTGAAATATTCAAAATATTTATCACTTTTGTTTAAATACCACTGTACCACTGTTAGGTCTCCAGTTGTCTGATGATGGGATAGTTCATTTCCCGAAACTCGAGTCACAAGAAAACGTGTAATATATATTTTTTGGTAGTAAAACATAGTAATTTCTACAATTTGTTTTAATTATGATCAATTACCAAATAGTAACGGCTGAAACAATTCAGTTGTTGGTTTAGATTCTCCTAACTTTGTTTAGTGTTTCTATTCGTAAGCATGGGCTTTACATTATTTGCAAATATGGTTCAGAACATATTTGAAGATTGGTTTATACGAATAAAGTGTAGTAATAATGCCCCACAAGTCAAAAACTCTGCTAAGCGTTTCCTGTTGAATCTACATTGGTTACACACTCTTTCCAATAGTCAATTCACTTATAATTTACATAAGAAAACTAAATATTCTGATCATTCCCACATTATGAATACAACATTTTAATGGACGCTGGATTTCAGGAGGATACATTGAGGTATAGTTGTTTTAATATGTCAGATAAATTCACTGATTCTCGAAAAGATACTTCCAAATTCTCCCTTTAAATACAGATTCAGTCAACGCTTGGTAGACTGACGATATACTACTGTATATATATATACTACTGTACACTGGTTATAATTTTTGTAGATCGTATATGTAAAAGATCTCTGAAATATGGCTACGCTCCTGATCTTACTCTAATTTTGTTTTCTGACCTGTTCCATACTTGAGTTGGTATGTTCTAATATAATTATAATATAATTAATAAAATATTATTATTATAAATGAAGATTGCCAATATTATTTTGCGGTCAGCCTTCTAACGCTAGTAGAGAAAAGTTGCTCCTAATACATGCAAAAAAGCATAATTTTTAGAACGTTAAAGCATGCGAAAAATTAAACCTTTCGGTTCCACAAAAAATTGTTTTCGCTACTTGATTCCGGTGTTCGATAAGAGAAAATATACATTTTATCCGCGAACTGGATACATGAGTTTTTCATCCCCGTTTTTTTCACAGTTCGAATCCAGCACTGCCTTCGCCCATCCCAACCACCCCGTGCACGGCCGCAGACGTCGAAATCCCCCTAATTGAATCGGAAACAAACGCAAAAGGAATGCTGCAACCGCCCGTTGCATCTGGGGGGTTCATTGATAACGTCGCAGATGGGACTGCGTGTTCATGACGACGGCGTGGGCGTCCCTCATCGACGCTGCGCCGCCACGTGGTGCCACAAGCGTCGCTAGCAGCCGCGAACTGTGATAAGGAAGAGCGCTAGTTCCGTTTTGGACCCGGTGCGAACGTCCTGCCCTAGGTCCTGGTGCGAACGGAATGCGCGCTTCTCGGACGGTCGCGTAATTCTTTCAGGGGGTGTTTGGAGAGTGTGGTGAATAATCGTAGGAGGGAACTGTTGCTTATTTTGAGCTGGAGTTCTGTTTGAATTACCATGAAAGGGATTTACTTAACAGCAAAGGTAACGACTCAAAGGATTTCCAGATTTACAATTTTCTCAAAAAAAAAAGGTGCAAAGCACTGACATGAAGAAGAGAGATTTTACGTGCTAATTTATATCAGCCACGATAATAATAATAGAGTTAATTAAACCTTTAATTACAACTCATGTAAAATAACCTCAAAAAGTGTGGAGTTATTCACTTTCGAGAAGGTGAAAACTATTCATATAAATTAAAGTCTCATTTTAAACGACAAAATAAACTAAAATATATAGATATCCTTATGTGGGTATACAGTAGCAAAGATCCATCATAAAGTCTAACAATGTCACTGACAATCTGGGAGATTTAGTTTTATCGATTATATCTCGCTTTTTTGAGAGTTCAAACATATTTTAACGTAAGTTCACCATGGTTTAAATCCGCCACATACTTTAGCACAAATAAACTGAGTGATATCGCATCTATCGATATTATTTCACATGATAAAATAGAAAGGCCTTTTACTTGATAGAAGAAATATAACAAAATTTGAATATCAAAACAAATTAAAATATGTTGATCTTCTACAATTTCAATTTCAAAAAATTTTTTATCCAAAAAACTTTTAGAATTAAATTAATGTCTGAAACAAGCACCCATTACATTTAATGGACGTTTATGATCAAAACTCAATATATAATGTCAAATGGAATAAAAAACCAACAGATATACGAAAGTCATTAAAATTAATGAATAAATATTTAAAGGAGACAAAATTTTGTTTCTGGTCTTACCTTTAAGAACACCAATTGCCTTTTAAAAACATGAACACACTTAAAGAACTTCTCAAAGAATATAATTTATTTGAAATATTTAATATATTTAAATATTCGAATAAGTTAATTCAGAAATCTCTCAAAACATGCACTTTATCTTCAAAAAACAAATATAATGTTATTTATATATCATTTGGCGTGGTTTTTTCGGTTTCGGCTCATTTTTTGCCACCCATTCCGATGATTGCTGGCTTGTTTGCATATCGTACTCGTAGACCCAGGTCTCATCACCAGTTATAATGCGTTCCATGAATGTAGAATCGGAATTACAGCGATCCAGCATGTCTGAAGCAACCTGTTCGCGATGACGTTTTTGAAGAAAATTCAGGTCTTTCGGTACGAGTCGTGCGGCCACCTTTCTCATGCCCAAAATATCAATCAAAATCGTACGTGCGGACTCGTGGGATATCTTAAGATCATGTGCTATCTCTCTCAAGCTGGTACGACAGTTTTCCAGCACCCTTTCCTTAATTTTATCGACGTTATCTTCGATCGAAGCCGTCGATGGGCGACCACTTCACGACCGTCCTTGAAGGCTCTGTACCACTGATATGCACGAGTTTTCGATAGATCATTATCACCAAAGGCCTTTTGCAACATTTTCAATGCATCGGCACACGAAAATTCATTTGCAACACAAAACTTTAAACAAATTCTTTGCTCAACGTAATCACCCATAGTAAAAATCGGCACGCACTCTGACATCGACTGACTTAATCAGCTGTTGCAAACACACTAGTTGACAGATCCCGCTCAAGCTTGGCATAGTAATTAAGGACAGTGGTACCAACCTAGAAAAAAAAATTTTCACCTGCCTCATTGCCCCGCCAGATTTAAATCGATAATTCCCGGTACTTTCTTGACAGAATGTATCTGTATAAATGAAAATTTTCACTGAAATATATTTTTCAATGAGTAGCACCAGTTTCGACTGTTGGGGCATTATCATTATTTCTGTATATTGTATCTATTCAAAGAGACGTTTATATATTTTTTTATCGAATGTGAAACGATAGTTTTTTAGTGGTGGAACTAAATAATTCTAGCACGTTGGTTATTACACTCTTCTGTTCCATCGGAACAAACAGATTTTCGCAATTACGTTTCTAATTCCGAATATAAACCCACAATCTACCGCATCATTCCAATGGGATAACACCCTCGACGGAAGCAATAAATGCTCGCAAACAACCTGCATTCGGAGCAGAGCCCGAAAAGGAATCGTCCTGCCTGCTAGATGCGTCCTTGCAATTTAGAGCTTCATTGATAAATGTGTGGGCAGCAGAGATCGTTGTCCTCCAAGTCTAGGCCTTCATTTGCATGGCTCAAGATTTTCATCCGAGTTGATGTGGGCAGAATTGAACCTAACAATTTTCAGTTCATAAACTCCGACCTGAGAGAGAAGACGTCTTGTATTTTTTATGTTGTAATCAGGACTGAGACTCTACCTGTCTTCATAACGGACGAAAGTGAAGGAATTTGTTTGACGGTATGACTGAAAAGTTCAAGTTTGCCATGTTAATTTCGGATGACAATGGCTCTTGAAAACTTGCAGGTTTTTACTCTGTGGAAATTTGTACTTCCACTTTCAAAGTTATTGGATATTTTATTTTCTCTGCCAGGAATTTTGTCGAAATAGTCAATTTATTTTTATCCTTACATGGATCAGTAAATTTAGCGATGTATATATGATAAATACCTCAGTCTACTGTAGCGTTTTTCCATTCTCTGTTTACGCTACTGAATTTCATCACACAAGAATAATAATAATAATATTTTATTAATACTTTAAAACATAACAACGCATGTATCGGACAGATCAGAAAATGAAATTATAGTGAGATTAAGAGTAATCTAACTTCATCATATAGATATCATTTATCCGGTAACAAATCCTCAACTACGTTCCTAAACCTAGTTACATTTAGAGACTGTATACACCGAAGAAGACGATTAAAAACTTTACATACACTGATATATGGAGGGGACAGTTCAAATATTGACATTTTGTCAAAATATTGGGCGATAACATTATTTCGACAAATGGTCCAATTAATTGGCCTCCAAGATCATGCGACATAACTCTACTGGATTATTGTCAAGTCATTGGTTTATGCTGATAAACCTGAAACAATAGACTTTTTGGAAGCCAACATAACTCCTGTTATTGGTCAAATAAAGCCTGAATTACTCGAAAAAGTGGTCCAAAATTAGTCTGGTCGAATGCGGTTCCTCCGAGCTAGTCGTGGTGGACATATGCCGGAAATTATTTTTAAAACATAAATGTGATAAAATATCTTTCAAATAAAAAAAATTGGCTTCGATCTTAATTTAACTGTGTTTTATTTCAATCTAAAGTTCTGTCACTGTAAAAAAACACCCGATACTTTTGAACTCGATTTCTTCATCAGTGAGTGCAACGTAACTACAAACGACCATTTTTCGTCCAGAATTTGAAAGTTACAGTCTTTTCTGACAAAACGAAAGCCGGTTGTTTCCTAGAACAAATACGCAAAAATGGGCTGAAATTCAAAATCCAATCTATTGGTGGGAGAACCGTTATGAAATAATTTAACATTCTTTGTTGTATCAAAACAATAGGGAGACCAGAAAATAATGTCGTTTCTGCGCATGTCGATATTTGATTGTCATTGGTTAGCTCATTGTGTACTTCGAAGATATATTAAGGTTATAGTGACTTGTTCACTTCTGAATAATTAAATATTAGACTTATTTTAGCAATGTTGAGTGAAATGGCCAGCCAAATATCAGAGGAGCATATCCGGCATTTATTCCGATCGCTACATTTTCTTAGTGCAAAAAAATTTAAAAACTTTGATGATGTCCAAAATACCATCTTGAGGTATGTTACTCAAAAACCCCTCTCTTTCGATAAAGTACTGAAGTCTATTCGAAAATGAAATAAGTGAGTTCAAACATTATTTAACACATTTGAGTTGTTGAAATGTATCAATATTCAAAAGAACCCTTTCGACATTGCCAATCGAATTACCGTTTAATTCAGATGTGCACTCGAGCATTGAGAATTCTATCATTCTCTCCATCGTAATAAAATTCGGGCGAATTTTATTAATCAATTCTTACGAGCAATTCTACGAAATGACTTTTATTTAAATGAAGTAACAACAAGAGACCTTATCTTTTCTTCCAATATTATAAGATCTTGATATCTACGAGCCTGCTTTCTCATGCTATCAAATTCTTTGGGGCGTATCTGTAAAAAATGAACAACTTTTGAAATATATTCGTTGAAGGCTTGTGCGAAACTTCGAGAAGTGAGGTGTTCCAAAGGTCCCTCTGCGCATTTAATAGTTTCATTCCTGAGAAGTGCTTGTGCTTAAATATTTCTATGGATTCCAGGATGTCTAGATTTTTTTCCTCTCGCTTCTAGGTGCAATATTTCAAGATTGTCCAATTCTAGGAAGATATGATTGGTTTCGAGAAAATGTTTCGTAAAATTAGAGTTACCTTTCTGGTCCCTGAATGAAGATTTATGCTCTTTGAGCCTTTTTTCGAAAGATCTCCCGGTTTGTCCTATATGTACGCTACTGCACTGTTGACAACTTAATATAAACTCCAGAATTATTCAGACGGTTATTTTTGTCTTTTGTATTAAAAACGAGGTTGGAAATTTTATGTGAGGGTGTGAAAACAGTTTTTTGTTAGTTTTTGCAAATATTTGTATATATATATATATATATATATATATATATACATACAACTTAGATTTTCTTGAATCCTGTTATCTATAATAAAGTTAGAGTTTCTTAGGATATTGGATTTCACAAACAAAAACAGAGTCAAGAGTTGTGATGTCATTCCTATATATACCTTCTCACAATCGCATGGTATACAGTAAATTAAGTTTGATTTTTTCTTAGGTGGTATTTCATTGTTTAATGGCGTACAAAATGTCTTTAGTGTTTCATCTGTTTATTATTATGTGCTTTCAGAATTTTCCCTATATTTTCTGATAAGTTTTGTACGTAAAGAATCGAGATGTATTTTTGTCTTTTCTGTTTCTCATCTTGTTGTAAAGCCTGTGCGTTCTTTGTTTGATGATCTTGTTGACTAGATCTATCGGGTAGTTGTTATTGGCTAAGACTCTCCTAACTTTGTTTAGCGTTTCTATTCGTAAACATGGGCTAGTTAGGATAATTGCATGGTCTGTGATGCCTACAATGACACTTCGTTTTTGGCAGAAAGGATGATCAGTCAACTTCCTGTTCAATGCATCCTTTGGTATACAGGGAAACTACATCTGAGTTAATTAATATATGATTATCGCGTATCGTAATTGTGTTTTTGTTTGTGGAATCCAATATTTTAAGAAACTCCAACATTATTATATATATTTAAGACTCTATGAGTTCTATAACTTGATTTGATTTGAATATAAGGGTTACACGACTCGTTTTGCTGGGAGAATTCAAATAACACTAATACTAATAATTCTTCTTCAGGGCTTCTGAAATACAATACAAATTTTGATTCGAACATTCAGTTTTGGTAATTTACATACTGAATATTAGGTTATTTGAGAAGTAAAGCTCAGCTATTATCCAAAACATCGTCAAGGAATTTGAAACAAATGAATAATTCTTAATAAAGAGATTGTTAGTAGAATTAACAATAGTGTTTGTCATTTATTGAGTGAATTTGTTACATTTTAACTTCATTCATTCTATGGTCCTTATTGGTTGAAAATTCAAAATTGCAGTTTACAATCAGAAAACAGTAGCAAACTTATATACAAAATTAAAGGATCCAATTCCAACACCACTAAAAAATAAAGTTGTTTATGAGATCAAATATGACGAACGCGAAAAAACATATATTTGACAGACTTCTCAATGGCTGAATAGCAGAATGGCATTACATAAATCTGACATCACAAAATATTCGGAACGATGCGCACTCGCGAAACATTCAACTTGGATCACAGAATAAATTTCGAAGACGTGAAGGTATTGAAAAAGAAAGAGTCGGAGGGGATTTATTTTTATTTAGGAATGATAGAAATTAATAAACGAGAAAATATTCTCAACAACAAAAAACAGATACAAATAAAATGATTAACATATATGGGTATTTGTCGGAGAAATCGAAAGATAACAGAAGTTTCTATGATGGCCCAGTCGACGAATAAAGACCATAGAATGAATAAAGTTAAAATGTAAACAAAAATAACTAACAAATTGACACAAAAAATGACAAACACTATTTTAAATTTTAAAAGTCCTGATTATAACCCTTTCCATTTTTATGTTTGGGGATACATAAAGTCCTCAGTTTATGCTCATAAAATGAATGCAAAATGCGGTTTATTTTATGGGTTAGAATAATCTTACCTTTAACATCGGAAGTCTTTCTATTAGAAGAATTAGAAAAAGCATAGAAGTCGAAAGAGGCCACTCAGAACATTTACATTAAGTGTTTTTATGTAGAATTGTTTTTAATGGATTTTTTTATGTCGAAACAGAAGCCTTACGTGAAAAGTTTCTTTATTGTTTGTTATTTGAGGCATATAACTCTACAAATGCATTTTTCTCAAAAACGGGTAAAATGGTGCTACCAATTACACGTAAAAATAATTTTTACATCATGTTATCTAATTAGGATCATCAACGTGAGTCGAAACAATTATCACTTCATTTCATCATCAGAAATGATTCATATGAATGATTCATTTGCCCCCTATAAGAAAAAGTGAAGTAATAAATAAAATAATATTTCTCGTCCAAAGTATGCTTCTGTACTGATTTTGATAACGATTGAGAAATAAACAGTGAAAGTTTTAGCAAAAAACATTCATATTCAAAGCCCTGATTTTTTTTCCACAGCAATATTTTATAAAAGCATAATTAGCCCAATCACTATATTTTGATCCCAATAATCTGTCCTTAACCAATGTCCCAAAACTTACGATGTATCCTGTATTTGTGTATTATTCAGTTCAAGTATTCCGATTATACTTACATTCGCTTGGAAATGTTGTCTTCAATACACTTAATGATATCCTTCGCCGGATTATGTCCTTGACAAATACCATCTATCATAGTGAAGAGGGGAAATCTGCGGTCAAAAAAATTTACTAGTGGGGACGCAAATTATGCTATTGTATAATCCAGCAATCTCTTTAAAATTATAAGTAAGTGATGTGGTAAGTAGTGACGGTTACTGGAATATGGACAAAATAATATTAAATAAGGAGTGAGATCCATGACGATAGAAAGTTCTTCGTGGAAAGTGATTTTCCGACGATGAAGAACTGAAGGTATCAGTTAATACCTATTTTGAGAAAACGCTGGTAGACTATTTTTTACAAGGTTTGAAGAAGCTTATTTCTCGATCTTACCAATAGATAAAATAGAATTTTTACAAAATTTTCTGAGTTTTCTTTCATGCCTATACCGCGAATATATTGAACGTCCCTTTTATGTCCAATACAAATCAATCGCGCACCTGTATTTGCCCTACATAGAAACACTAATATTTAATCAAACACTAGCGCCACCTATTTCACGCTAATATACATACATACCCCAGCGAGCTCATTCAAACAATCATGTATTCCAAATTTCTTCTAACGTTACTAACGTAGAAAGCCTTCCACATGCTCTAATCATATCCAATTACGCCGTGAAATCACAATTAGCATTTGTATTAAACTGAAATAATTCTGCTGATAACTTTTCCGAACATAATTAATAAGTAGTATGAGGTACAATATGGTAATATGTAAATAAACAATAAAAAATGAGGAAGGAGGGGTTATAAATAACGTCGACGTTATAGCAGAGGTCTGGAACAGTATGATGAAAATTATATGGAGGAAGCACACCGGAATCGACGGAAGAAATTAACTCTTCTCAAGTACCTGATATCCTGGGATCGGAAGTAGAAAATGCCATCCAACCTCTCCGAAACAGCAAATCGCCAAGATATGATTAAATAACAGTAGAGGTGTTGAAATCCATCGGCAGCAGGGAAGATGGACTACTGAAGAAACTGTGAAGCCTTACCCGGAAAGCAGGACAATGGCCGGAGAATTGGAGAGAGTTAATATTCATAACGATCCTCAAAAAATTCTCCTCACCCCAGAAATGTGCTAATTACAGTTTTTATTGTATTCCATGTCATGGCTGGCGTTTGCTGGAGCTGCGCTGCATTTGGTAGGACCGGAACCATTCCTAGGAATACCACATGACGTGGCTAAGCGGACGATAACAGGCAGAATGATCTCAAGACTACAGTTTTTCTGGCTGAGCCATTCTGGCCTGAAACAGGTGTTCCTTAGAACAGCTTTGAACAAAAAGATAGCGGACCTAGCGCTAGGTCTGGATAGGGCCAAACTAAGAACACTTGTCGGAATTATGACAGGTCACTGCAGGTTGAAAGAGCATTAGCACAAAATCGGCCAGGCTAAAGACGATGAATGCAGGCTGTGTCTTGAGGACACTGAAACAGCCAGGCACATTGTCTCAGAGTGCCCAGCGCTGAGTCGCATTAGATTCGAGGTGTTTCGTCAGGCTTTTATAGCCCACTGCGAACTGAAAAAATTACCTTCGAACAAGATTATCGGTTTTATCCAAAAACTGGATCTCCTCGGGGAAATATAAGGTAGGGGTGAACCACAATAGTCCGTGCGGACGCAGTGGTATGGTGGACAGACTCCCGCTAACCATAATATGAAATGAATTCCATGCAAGCAAGGTCCTCCTTTATATATATCACATAATAGGTTGAAAGCATTTCCCTTTACTGAAATTGTTGAGGAACAAGCAGATTTCATACCAGAAAACGTAACAAAACAACAGAACTTAACAATATGGATCGTTTATCTATTGCTGAACGTGTGAATATTGTGAAAAATTACTACAAAAATAATGATTCTGTAGTAAGTATGTTTCGTGTATTAAAAGCAGATTATAGTCGACATAATCTGAATCTATCTGAGTGTACAATTGGCAGTGAAAAAAGTTAGTTACTGATGTCTCAAGGCCCATCAGTTACTGATGTATCAAGGCTCATACATCACTACTGTGAATGAGAATGTTAAAGAAATCCAAATTTATCAATTCACAACATATGGGCCTGTCTCACGGCATGCTATGGCGTATTTTGCATCTGGATTTGCATCTTCATCCTCATAAGATTCATTGTACACAAGAACTGGAGCCAGGTGAACGTAGAATGCGTAGAACATATGCTGATTGGGTGCTTGAGCAATAACGTTTGGATGACCCTTTTTCCCATCTAATTTTCCTCAGCGACGAAGCACAATTTTCACTCAGTGGCTATGTAAACAAGCATAATTGTCGCATCTGGGACAGTGAAAATCCTCATCTGACTGCTGAGAGACCACTACATCCACAAAAAAAACACTCTATGGTGTGCAATTTGGTCTGGTGGAGTGATTGGCCCGTACCTCTTTGAAAATGAAGAAGGTGTCACTCAAACCGTCAATTCTCATCGCTATAGCCAAATAATTACCGATTTTCTTGGCCTGAAATTACTGATATGGAATTGGAAGAGATGTAGTGCACCAAGCCACACAACACGATACGGTTTGGCTTTATTGCAAGAAAAATTCCCAAGATGCGTAATTTCTCGATGTGAATTGCCCCCCAAGATCTTGTGATTTATCGCTTTTGGATTGTTTTGGCGGAATTATGCGAAGGATCTTGTTTATGCCGATAATTCTCAGACTTTTGACGATCTGAAAAGCTACATCCGTCAAGTTATTGGCGAGATATTGCCCGAAATGTGCCGGCGAGTCATTGAAAATTGCCTCACAAGGATCGAGTCCTGTAAGACATCACGCGAAAGAAATTTAAATGATGTACTCCACACATAATGGCAAGGTCGAAGCTTTATATTGAAATAAAAATTCAATCGATATTCTGAATGAAAGAGTGTTTTATTTACCTTTACTTTCGGAAGCACACAATAGATAACCCTGTATATAACGATAAAACAGTTCTAAAACTGGCGTCAAAATGAAAAAATCGAATTCACTCACTGATCGGTCATATTTCGGTTCCTCAACATGAATGTCACCTCTGCAGCCGTTGGGGGGCCTTGCAGTTTTTGGCCATTCAGAAGTTCAAACTCTAACTCCTGAATGGTTTTGCCACTGGTTACGAAAGCAGCGGCGCACAGCCTGTTCCTACCACCGAAAGACGTCACTATGAGATCTTGTATGCCGCAACTTTCGAAAAACGTCGACAATCTGCCACCAGGATAAAAAACATCCACGAACTTGATCATCTCCAGAAAGCCCAGCCTTATCATCGCCTCCTTCATGCGATTGTTTTGACCGAGTCCATCGAGGAAACCAGCTCCGGTGGCCACAATATTCTACAGATTTAAATACGGCAGGAAATATTTAATAGATTGATATATTTTCTTCAATGAAACTTGAAAATTAAGAGCATAAAACTAGGCACAAAATTTGCCTATTTTAAGTATTCAGTGTGCCCCAATATAACATCAAAATATTTTAGGACGTGATTTTGAAATATGAAAATAATTTCTCATCAAAATACTTCCTAAAATGCACCCCTGTAGTCTTAGAATCTTTTCATTATGATAAACCTGTTTGTTTTGCGAGTTTTTCGTCAAAATTTTGCCAGTGCTAAATTCAGGGTGCGAGGATTTTTAGTTGCCAAATTGTTTGGTGATATTTTCATTTAATTATTATTATTCATATTGAGCGGGCATCTGTCAACCCTACCACTGCGTCCGCACGGACTATTGTGGCTCACCCCTAATTTATATTTATTTCCCCGACGAGATCCAGTTTTTGGATAAAACCGATAATCTTGTTCGGGGGTAATATTTTCAGTTCGCAGTGGACTATAAAAACCTGACAAAAGACCTCGAATTTGATGCGACTCACCACTGGACACTCTGAGACGATGAGCATGATTGTTTCAGTGTCCTCAAGACACAGCCTGCATTCATTGTCTTCAGCCAGACCGATTTTGTGCAAATGCGCTTTCAGTTTGCAGTGACCAGTCATAATTCCGACAAGTGTTCTTAGTTTGGCCCTATCTAGGCTTTTGCAAGGAACACCTTCGAATGTTTCAGGCCAGGATGGCTCAGCCAGAGTTCATCTGCCTGTTATCGTCCATTTAGCCAGGTCATGTGGTATTCCCAGGAATGGTTCCGGGCGTACCAGAGGCAGCACAGCTTCAACAAACGCTAGCCGATCAGCAGATTCATAACCCAAACCGTTTGAGTGGCTCAGTATTCAAACAAGAGTGGTTTTGTTATACATATAGAGCCTGTTTAAATCCGAGCGGTAACTCCATACTGTTTTAGATGTAGAACAGCTGGATTCCAGAGCGTTTAGTACTGACTGACTATCATTAAACAATTTGATTTTGCTCTTATGGATTTGGTGTTTTATCAGCAGATCTGCCGCGGTCTCAATGGCAAATAGTTCTGCTTGGAATATGATTGCGTATTGACCGAGACTCAATGAGATGTTGATTCTCGGTTTGCTCCCATAGACCCTGCTCCCGTTCTGTTCGTCGTTTGCGAACCATCTGTGAACAAGCCAAGGTGCTGGGTCTATTCGTCCCGACTGGGGACGATTGTTTAGTGTAGTATAAAAAAATACTAATTTACACCAATAGCAGAGATAAATGGCAGAGCTTTCATAAAATGGTTCCTAATTCCTTAGCTGAGGATTTGACTGAATTTTTGATCGAAGAATAAGTTTTTCAAAGGAACAAAAGTACGATTTTGTAAGCACTATTCTTGGGGAAAAAGATTTAGCTATGTAATGCATTCTAACAAAGTCACCGACAAAAGTGACATGCGTCTACTTGATTATTTGGAATAAGAGTTAGTGACTTTGTAAAAATGAATAACGTACACCTTGTAGCGACCATCTTTTTTGCTCCTCGTCCAGAAACCTGCCTTGCTCTGTTGCAGCTTGACTGGCGTATCATATAGAGGACATTACCAGTCTGAAAATTCCTGACTGGCCGTCCCCGCCGAGTTAAAATAGGGCAAGACATACAGCGTTCGACGACCATTCCAAAGCGGAACACAAGGTCACTGGCGTCACAGGCAGACATCCGCACTAAGTCTGTCTGAAAAGTTTCAGGTCCGCGTGATCAGAACGAAACGTCGTCCTCCAAACTAAGAAGTGGAAGCTTCCTTACAACACTGAATTTCCTTCAAGTGCTTCAACCTTATTAAACTTTTTTCTGGAGAATAATGCTCCGTTACGTTTTGAACCAAACTTTGACGAAAAAATTCCTAAAGTATAGGTTCTTGGTGTTATAAAAAAGGGCTCTTACTCCCTAGGAATTAATATGAAGATATTTCCATATTTCGAGCTCTGAAATTACTCTCTCAAATATTTCAACGTTAAATTCGGACACTCACTATTGAAAGCATTTTTCTGTATTTTCCACCTAACAACCTTTCGATTTCATTCTTGCACAATCATACCACAGAGCATTGTTTCTAAATGTTCATAATATGAATAATTCAATTACCTTCAATGCACCACAAATCTCTACGGTATCTTCGTCATCAACCACCGTGATCTTGAGATGCTCGGTCTCGAATAACTCTTTGAGAACCTCTCCTCTTTTCGTGTTCTTACAACCCAGGGTAGAGGTGCAACGCACCTTTTCTGCAGCAACCTCAAGGGCTATATTGGCACCCATCAAGACATGACACGGTATTTTAAGCTTCTTGGTGATGATGTGCGAGATTAGTTCGATGCCACCTCCAGATTTGACACTGAAGCCCTTAAGTGATCAATAGATAATAAAGGTTTAGTTAAGGGTTATATGAGTGAGTCCAAAGGAACGAATCAAATTTCTGGAGTGTATTTGTGCACGTAAACATAACGTAAAAAATGGTAATCGGTTGGTTAAGGTCCGTTGCATAACACGAATAATTGATTCAGGTTTTCTTAGGGTAAATATGCCAATTTTCCATCAATAGAACATCGGATTTCAACTACAAATAATTATATTTCCACAAAAGCGTCTTCCTAACTCTCAACATAAAAGAAGTGTGGTAAAATGAATCAAAACCAGACATTTAACATCTAACAGAAAGATGTGAAACTAAACGATACTTGAACGTTTATGTGAGTTCCAAATTTATAGCCACTTGAACCTCATTCAAAATTTTCTTTCTTTGAAGACTTGCAAGCATCATCCGTTTTGCTTTGCACTATATATAATTAGAAATTATATTCCTTCATACAAGAAATCCAATTCCTACATTTATTTTGATACTAAATTTTCATGAAGATTCAAGAACTATTTTTTATTTCATTTTAATTTGTTCAATATAAACCTTTACCAATAAATTCATTCTATTTATTAAAATTTAAATTAAACAATATTCATTAAGCTCTTTAAAAATATTTCGATGATCGTAACAGTGCGTAATGAAAATAAGTTGTTCATAGAAATATTCCATCAAAAAGTATGTCGAGTTTCTGATAAAATTTGATTTAAAATATGTTTTGCATAATCCAAACATAAATCCATTGAATTTTTTTCGTTTTTAAATATGCTGAAACTGAAAAATGAATAACACTATGTGTATTTATACGTGATTTCCACGTATAAATACACTTCTGTAATTCACTTTCGTTCAATTATGTGCAGAGCATACCTTTATCAAAGTAATTGCGACAGCCTTTGGTTTGAGTTTTCCACACAATAAACTGCATAAATTTTCAATATACTGATGAGGTAATACGAAAATTAGATAGTCTGCGTATTTGGCTGTCTCTACTGGATCAGGTAAAGCAATCTGAAAAGAATATTCTTATGAAGATTTCAAGGGTATATAATATTTATGACTTATCATTTCATGAAAGTTCGTTGTATACTAGATAATAAAACAGTATAATTCGTCAAATTTTCAAAACATATTCACTAATAATGGGATACAAGACGCATTTCGACTGTTGTAGACAGCTCTAAGTCCTCTTTTATCAGAAATTTATATGGATAACTTAATAAATAATATAGTCTCAAAACCAACAAAAACATATAAGTTCATGAATTTCTGTAATTTTTGAAGTCGATTCGTCCCAAAATCGAATTAACAGTTGAAATATAAACGGATAATGAATTATATTACTTAATATTACACATAATAGATGAAATTAATTCTCCAGAATCTCTACAGATTTTAATCTGAATAAATCGCATGAAAAAATTTAGAATTAAATTTCAAAGCAAGTCATATATACACTGTATCACTTTATAGACATATATATTACTAGCTTTTTACCCGCGGCTTCGCCCGCAGTGGAGTCATTAAATAAGTATGAAAGATAAAGGGTAAGGGTATAATAATAGTAAAACTTCATTACTGAAGTAGCTAAATTTGACGATTTTTTGACAAACAATTGTTTTATCTTTCGTAAAAAAATTTTTTTTTTTTAAATATAAAGTACCCTATGTTACTTCTAATACCTTCAAGAGTATATGTACAAAGTTTCATGATGATCGGTTCAGTAGTTTTTGCATGAAAGCGTAACAAACAAACTTACATTCGCATTTATAATATTATAAGTAGAGATATTAGTAGGGATCATCGCATGTGGTGGAAATTAACTAATAAAGAATCAAAAGAAATATGAAATAATGGCCAAATTACTTAGACATCGCCTTATATATATATATATATATATATATATATATATAGGTTTCGGTTGGATGTTGATGAATCACAAGTTCCATCACCAAAAAATGTTCAACATATAATTCGAAAAGGCCTTTTTTTTCAATTTTTTTGAAAAATATAAAGCACATTCTCTAGAAAAAGAACCTGATAAATTCGGACCCAAATCTCTTCAGTAAGGAAGTTATTTAAAAAACCAAAATAATCATTTAAAAATATATAAAAAAACCTTTTTGTCACTATATTTCTTTTGATTCTTTATCAGCTAATTTCCACCGCATGTGATGATAATATAAATGTCTATAAAGTGATACAGTGTATTTAAAATTTAATTCTGAATGTTTTCATGCAATTTATTCAGATTGAAATCCTTAATAATATATATATATATATATATATATATATATATATATATATATAGATATATATATATATATATATATATATATATATATATATATATATATATATATTGATAATTGAGAAATTTGCTTTGTATTATAGGGCGTAGTGGTGAACTTATGCAGAGTCTAATTCGTATCTTGTTTCATTGTACATTTCTGTGATATAACCTAATTTTCGTATAGGCCATGCTTATCCAAAAATTGGTTAGTTGTTGCAGAAATGTCAAGTGACCAAAAGTTATTTTGATATATTTTTAAATGATTATTCTGTTTATTCAACTAACTATAAGTGAGAGAGTTTTATGATGAAATTCTTAAGATTATGTTCAACATTTTTGAAAGATATTTGTGTTCATAAGAGGTATCACAGAATCACTTATATTTAGAATATTCTATTACTTTATGGAGACCTTCAAATTGCAAAAACAATAAGAGTAATTTCACATATTCGAACCGTGGGAGGACCACCCGTTCAGCAAATAAAAGATTCAATGAACACGTGAAAAATCGACCAAATTCAGCGTCGGGAAATCATCTGATAGAACTGAATCATTAGACGACAATAGAAAATTTAGTAATCCTGCGCAGAGAAGACAACTGTTGGAGACTATTACTCCTTGAACAATATGAAATTCTAAAGAACAAACAGAACGAACACCCATTGAATGAAATCTCAGAATTTCTAGATAGAAATCTTTTTAAATTCCTTGGACCGCTCACATAGTAACTGTTTTACATTTAATCATATTTCGCGTCGTTTGAATAATACCCATCACATACCAGACGGTAATATGCGTATCTTGTCATCTATTTCTTACTCTTCGATATCTGTATGTTTCTTCAAAGAATTTTTTGAAATTAAAATTGTAGAAGACAACAGATTAAATCTGTTTTGATTTTCAAATTTTGTAATAATCCTTCTATCAAGTAAAAAACCGTTCCTTCTTATTTTATTTTATATATAATATATAATTATATTAGGTTTTTTAAATAAAGAAATTCATTATACAGTGTTGAATGGTTTTAACTGAGGCCAAGTGCCTTATAAGCTTTGTATGATTTTCTGTGAACATGGAACATAAGTACCTTGGATATAAAGGTGTTTACTTATATGTCTGTTGAGGACCGTGTATTCCTAAGATGTCACTGAGTAAGTCTATACATTGTTTAGTTGATTTTATTATTTTTTATATGTAAAGTTGAACTGATCTTATCGTAACTTTAATTATTTCTTGAGGATGTGCTACATGTTTTGAGATTTTTTGAAGTAATTTATTTAAATATATTGAATATTTCAAATAAATTAGTTTTTGAGAAGTTCTTGAAATTATGTTTTATATTTTTGAGAAAGAGTTATTTTTCATTAATATGGGATCAGAGAACAATACATTTTGTAACAAACAGGGCTTCGTAAGTTTGTCTGAAGAGTTCATTACGCATGCCTGGAACGAAACAAAAAATGTTTGCTTATTTATATTTTAATTTCAATTGACAGTTTATATTCGTTGGTTTTTCTTAATTCCGTTTGATATTGTATGATGAATTTTGACGTCTGTTAAATATGAGCAGTGCTTATAAAGACATTAATTTAATTCTTGAAGTTCCTTCAAAGAATTTTTTGAAATTAAAATTGTAGAAGACAACAGATTAAATCTGTTTTGATTTTCAAATTTTGTAATAATCCTTCTATCAAGTAAAATACCGTTCCTTCTTATTTTATTTTAAATAAATATTTTGCTTTTATTCCCTGGTGATAGTACAAGCCACGCTATAAAAACCCCGAAAAAGAATGTATTATTAAATTGTTCATTTGTTATAGAAGTTAACGAATTTGTGAAATGAACTCGGTGAATTAAAGTGTATCCATCTACGCCTACATTATCAGGATAGTTTTTTCCACCACGAAGACCGAAAATAACATTATTTATCCCATTGTGTTCGTTTCAGTAAACCAACCGGAACTAATATATTTTTTGTATGATATATAGAATAGTTCCAGTCTGTTGTTTCCCCCTTCGTTCTCCTCGAAATATGCTAGAATTCTAGAATCTCCATTCTAATGGAATCAAGGTTTATCTACTGATAAATTATTTTGAAATAAGGTTATTCTGATTCTAGAATTCAGAATATCGAAATCAGTGGAAATATTATTCCATCCTTACCAAATTATTGGTGAATTTGTACCCTTTACAATATTTAATATTCTCGTGCTCCTTATTTATGATGTCAGTAAGCTTCCTTCCGTCCAAAAACTCCTCGAATACGTACATAGTAACTTTGGGGTGGAATTTCCTCATAGTCAGGACATTTCGAGCTACGATTCTTGCTATCACTGACCCCCTGAAATTTTACGAGCCAATATTGAGGCAGTGAAATAGGACGAATCGGTTGAAAAATGACTTGAGGATCTTCCTCACCATCCACCGCTGCCCAGGATACAGACTCGTTTCAATTTTGCGATGTTTCCAGAATGGGGTGTCTGGGACATTATTCGGTTTGAAAAATGCTTCGAATTTCGATTTTAAAGAAACGCAAGGACGTCACTTTTGACATATTTGGAATGCATATATGAGCATAAAAGTTTCTTTTTTTTTAAGCCTTGCAAAGAAAAGGGTTCATTTCCTAATCGATTCGTGACTTAACTTGATAATTTTAAATCGATAGAATATTACTTCAGCTGATAAGTTTCTGGTCTGACAACTGATGGTGCACAAATAAAAAGCTCATATTTTTTCTAGAAGTACTAACCTTCAAAAGACAGCTGGGATAATTTCCAGACGGTCTTACTTTTGTTTCAAATGTTACAGTGGTTTTAAAATAGAAAAAGGCTTTTTAGTTGATAGAAGAAATATAACAAAATTTGAATATGAAAACAAATTAAAATATGTTTGTCTTCTACAATTTTAATTTCAAAACAAAATTTTATTGGATCTTTTAAACATGAGTTATATAGTCACTTTTACGTCCCTATTCATAAGAGAATGTCTCAAATATGTGCATCAAAATGAAAACGTAATGACGAGAAATGAAAATTATCATTTAGTTAACACCAGACAAAAAAGGATCACCTCATTCCATAGCATAGAAGAAAGAATATCTCGTTCAACAGGTCGAAATAAGGAAATTAGCAGGAAAAATCTTTGAAAAACTAGGCAGTATATTTAATTAAAAAGTGCATTTTATTCTTTAGAATTTGCTTGTGATTTGGCATGAGATAGATATGAACCATGCGAATATTGCTGGTAAATATATTATTTTCATCTAATGAATATGTAGGATTTATTTTGCTTGTTGGGAAAGTTGGTCTAAGTGTTCGTTAATAGTAGAGGAAAAGCAACAAGTCTATGATTTCGATAGCTGCTATGGAAAAAACTGATCGCAGTTAAATCCTTAATTGACTTTCCTACTGACTGGATCTATGGTCATTGCTTCCATCGGCATACGATTGAGATGCGCTCAAGCAGCAGGCAAAACGAAGAAGTTCTCCTTTTGCTTCTTGTATAAACTGTTAGCCTCGAAGCACTATCCTACTTCTACTGGCTATGCTGTAGCAGTTCCGTAGTTGAGATTTAAGTGCCCTAGCTTCCAGTTATGCCTACGCTCACTTCCTCCGATGAGGGATTGGAATACGCCTAATCAGCACGCAAAACGAAACAGAAGTCCCTCTTTGCTTCCAGTACAGACTGGTAGCTCCGAAGCACTCTTCTTCTTCTACTGGGCATGCACTGTAAGAGCCCGAGTTGTTTGGGACTCAACTGACACGCTGAAGGAGCTTCTTACTTCCACCGTCCATTCGACGGTTCCAGGTCTAGACCCGTCATGGACTCCCCAGTCGATATGGGTTCAAGACCAGCCGCAGCATGGTCGACACCCCTAAAGCCTCGGGCGCAGTCCTGGACTACACAGGCTCAAGAATTACGACCCTAAATGTTAGAGTACTCTTCTAGCCTAGCATGCAGGCTTTCAACCTCAGGCCCCCAGGAGTCCAACACCAGGGAGATCAATAACTAATAGGGAGGTCAACGTTATTCGACGCCTGAAGAAGCGGTTGATGTGCTCAAATCACATATTTTTGAGATACCCCAATCATAATGCAAAAATGGATCGAAAATTGATTCAGATGCATGCAAAATTTCATTGATCTCAATGGGGAATATTTTGATTAACAACTAAGGCATTTCCAATTGTAAATATTGGTTTTTATTTGTCTTTCCTAAGGCTTAAGTAACAACCCTCGTAGAGACTACACTGAGTGTTATTTTTCAACTCTGGAATCATTATCGTGAAAGTTTTACCCGTTGGAAAGACATCTTGAGGATGACAAGGTGGACAGATATGTTCAATTAAGAATACGAAGATGTAAAGTTGAGACCGCATCTCAATCAATTTCGTTTATGGTCTGGGGTGGAATTTTTTTTGACGCAGAGCTGAAATAGTTCTGTCAGGTAGTTCTTTAAGGGCTAATGCTTATATGAGAAATGTTCTTGAATTGGTGGTGCTTCAACACAATAATTCTGTTGAACCTAATACATATCACATGCATGCCAAAGCTCCTGCATACACAGCAAGAATCACAGGACTTTTATTGGAAGAACATAGCGTCCCTGTTTTAGACAAGCTCCCTCAATCTTCGGATCTATATCCATGAGATTGGGATGGTATGATTTAGAGACGTATTCTTAGGGTTTAAAACTGTATTCAGATTCGTGAAGAACTTTTCAAACTTTCTCAAGAATAAATACACAGGGTAAATCATAACTAATGGGACATAGGCAAATATGGCTATTGGGTCAAATATGCCTCAATGAAATATTGCTGTGGAAAAATATGCATGGCGTTGAAGTTGAATTCGTTCCCATTTTGATTTCTGTTTTTCTAATTTTTGGAGAGAAAATTTTTTGCTGCCTAAAATACATTACATAATTCGACGTATCAAGGCTCTTTCCGTTATTACTTTTGTTGTGATTAAATATTGTGCTTAACTACATTTAAATTAACAAATCAATAAGTGTTACTAAGTATTATAAGTCAGTGAAGGCCTCTTCACCATTAATTACTCCACTAATTAGGAATAAATAATCTCTTAGTCATGTCAGTTTATTAAAAAAATATTTTGTCGTACAATACATATAAGAATGATTTATACTAAACTGTAACAGGGAAACTAGAATATCACGGTGCAAATCATAATCCATAAGACCACATTTATCTGTATATTTTCCGCACCATTACCATCACGTGATCGCATGCCCAAATCATACGTTTCTGTAGACGTTCCGGTTCTGTTTTTAAAAAACGTTACATCTTCTTGTGGTAAGGTTGGGGGGTAGGGTGGAAGAGGTTGTTGAGGGTAAGGTGAAAGGGGTTGTCGAGGGTTAGATGAAAGAGGATGCTGAGGATAATAAGGCTGTTGTTCAAGAGGAGGATACTCTGGAAGCTGTGGAGGAGGTGGCTCCATTGGTAGTGGGGGTTGAAACTGGAAGTAATCATTGGTTAGTTCGTTTGGTGTGCTAGGTAGAGGTGGAGGTGATGGAGGCGTTTCAAATTGAGATGCTGTTTCCAGCGGAGATCTTGGTTCTATTGTAAGAGCTTCAGATTGTAGTACTGAATATATCCTTAGCTTGCAAAGCTGTTCAAATGGTTTTGTGTAATCGCAAGCATAACCTCCTGGACAAAGGGAGCACACATAACCAGTTTTATATATAGGTTCCCCTTGAAGTGGACCTCTTGGACCATATGTACAAACAAGGGTGAGAACATTGCCCAGTAGACTCCAGGCGCAGCCCACGGCCAATATCCTATCACTCATGAGTTGCACGTAGTTATGAAGCTTTTCCCCTTCTTCTCCAGCTGGTAAACTCTGGATCGTCTCAGCAGACAGGGATCTTACCTGACCCAACCAATCGTTCATCACTTGCATCCACAGGAACACGTTCGGCTGCTGTCCTTCCTCAAGAATCAACTGGATAACAGACTGTGAAGTCTCGGAAAATCTGGACGTCAAGAAACATTCAGAGTATTCATCTGCACATCTTGCAGCCCAGCAAATTGATATTTCCTCCAGTTCCATGTCGTACTGTAACAAAGTCATACCAGCAGGTTGTGGTTCGGCGTTAGTTTGAATGTCACGAATTTGGTTGTGGTAGAATAAGATGCTGCCCCGTATGCTCTCATCCATCATCAGTAACAAGCAGTCTGGGTAAACCTCACAAGTACAGGCAGCCTTGCATTTGTCCCTTGTCGTGCAGTAGGGATTGAATGTTGGTTTCATGATTTTCTTCGCTTGGTGAACATGAAGAAGGTAAATGATGTAAATAATGGATGTACAAAACACTATCTGCATTTCATAATGACTTCGTTAAAAATATGGGAACTGATAATAATCGAAATGTCATTATAAACTTGAGTTATGACATTTCTGCCATAGAAAAAATATCGTACAATTTTTGAAGAAGTGTGATGAAAATACACATAAAAAATAATTATATCTTCCAATCATATTCTTCAATATCATAACTGAACATAATTTCAAATTCTGCTGAATTTTATTGTACAATTTAATTTTTTCATGATAGCATGAACCCATCAGGTAAGTATTTCAATCAGGAGGTTATTGCAGAAATACTCTTAAGTATTACACCTCGTTCATAAAAAATATGAAGGAGCGGGTTGAAAATGGAGAAGGAAAGAAAATAGTATAAAATAATCATAGAATTTTATAATGTTATTCTTTCAAAAATTTCAAGCAATGGAAGTTTGCTTCATATATTTTTTCTTCTCTTTCAATGTTTTGGGAGGTTTAATTTTCTGTGTGAATCATATTCACGTTTTAAGAGCATGCAGCGTGCGGAAAAGTAAAAATCAGATAATAATATCTCGATTCAATGAAAAGAACGAATTTTTTTTTCTTCAAGAGTGATACAATTATTCCAGTGCTTCTCCAACCTTTTCATACCTTCCCCGAACAAGGATTAATATCTGACCTTGAAATAGGCGTTTGTTTAATCTATCACTCTGTTTTTGGAGTCAAATTTCTTTTCGGCAGCTTTTCCGTTAGGTTTGGAAACAGTAAGTAAGTGGTAGCAAAATCTGTAGAATGAGGTGGATGCGGTAGCAATTCGAAGACAATTAATTGGAAGTGGAAGTTTGCCCTCATAGCCAATAACTTGGCTTGGTGAACGATCACTTTTTTGGCATATGGAGCTGCAGCTTAAATATTTTCTCCTTCAATAAATGGAGGTCGGTAATGTAGTGACAGTCTTATCCCTTTCATGGTCGTCGGAAATCAAAATACAGTACTGAATCCTCAATACAACCATAAGCCTGCTAGTAGTCTGTTACGCTTTTGGCTGCTCTGTACGAGGTTAATCAGTTGTTGTCAGCTAAGCTGTCGATTTTTTTGATCAGTGGATCAATGTTTCATTCATTGTCACATAACCATGCTAAAGAATTCTGCTTATTTCACGCGGACATCTCCAAATAGCATTCTTTTTTTTTTGTCCACAAATAGGCCACTCACATCGAAACCACTTTTCGAGATTGTAAAACACATTTTGTTCTCAACCCATGCTGAAAACGCACTTGTTAGGAAAATAATTATTTATGATCTGCAATGAGCAAAATACCAATAATCTGATAAAGACCATAGAAAAATCTGCTTACCCAAAATTATGACAGATACTGACTTTCCATCTGTCAATTATGTTTGTTCGATTAGAAATGAAATGAACCTGAATGTTCTCTCAACATTATCATTTCTCCTTTTTCTTGAAAACGCATATTTTCGGAAACATGTGATGAGGCCAAGTTTCAACCCATACTGCAAAACAAGGAACAAATGCCAACCTGCATGTTTCTGCGAGATTCTACCAGCATGTAATGTATTAGAACTGGACGATAATACCAGGGAAACTATTCTCATTTACCACAATCAAATTCGGGACATCCAGACAAAAGCTGAACCACAACCAGGTGGTATGACGATGCTAAAGTACGATAAGCAACTCGAGGAAATATCCAGATGTTGGGCTGCAAGATGTGAAGATGAATATTCAGAATGTTTCATCACTTCGTTTTTCTCAGAAACATCCATGTTAGTTACTCAGATTCCTTTAAGTGATGGGGAAAATGTAAGAACCATATTGTGGATAGAAGTGATGAACAATTGGCTTGGTAACACCAAATACCTATCTGTAGAAACTCTAAATAGTCTTCCGGCAGGAGAAAAAGGAGAAATATTGAGAAACTATGCTCAAATATTGAGTGATCGCGTATTGTCTGTAGGTTGTGCTTGGAGTCAGTCCAAAAATTTTCTAACTTGCGTTTGCACCTACGGACCTAGAGGACCTCTACAAGGAGAGCCTATATATAAAGCAGGGCACATATGTTCCCTATGTCCCATCGATTATGCTTGTGATTATCAGAAACCTTTCGAGAATTTGTGTAAAGAAGTGATTCGAACTACTCTTCAACCTCCTGAAATACCAGCAAGGCCTCCACCTACTCCTCCTGAGAAAAAACATCGAATTTTAATTCCACATTATCTTCCACCGCGTCTTACGGACAATGAATTTGGAAACCAACCCCAATCAATGTATTATAATGACATAGAGAAAGAAATTGAATATGAACCACAGCTGCAACCACCAGATATCGACCTCATTCCAGAGTCAAAACCTCAAGAGCTGTATGGGATTGAAAATGCAAATTCTAATTCTCAACCTCCTTTCAGCATGAAAGACGACAACCCCTCACCACTAGAACTTGGAGAAGGAAACGCAGTACAACTACCTTATCCGCCTCCTTTACCTTCGCAAAATTTTCCAACTATAAGTGGTCAAATGTTACCCATAATACCATCAACTGAATTATATGAGAATATTCCTACTCCACGTCCAGTTGTACCAGAGCCTCCAGATGGATCTAATTATTTTCCTCCTCCGCCAGCACAACATCTACCAAGATCATTTCTCGTGAACGGAGATGAATTTCCTAGCAAGCCTTCAACAATCGGAACCGCTTATTCATATAGAGTAACATTCAATTCTGAGATTAAAGACAAAGCTTCTTTAGAACCCAAAAGAAGAATACTAGGAAAATCTAAAAGAAGAAGTAATCACAGACATTTTAAGTCATGTTCTACAGGAAAATCATTTGAAAATCTGGTGATGTGTATGGCTTTATACAGTGTCTTGAATGTATAATGAAAAGAGATATTCAATAGAATGAAAGAATATTTTGGGTGGGAATTGTATCAGAATATCAAGTTAAAGTTTCTGGTTCAAAAGTAAAACATGATATTTGTTTGCTTCAGTATTTACTTTGACGAAAATACATGATTTCGATCAAAGTTAAACACTGGATATACGCTATTTCAACAGTTGTTTCGTCAATAAGATTTTGAATTCTACAGGTTAGTATGGAAATTAACTGATTCTTTCACATCGGTTCGTTATGTAGCATACTGCGTTACCTCGGGAGGGTGGTTTGCCCTCAGGTGTTACTTGTACTAACTGGCCCCCCATTGGTATTGGACTCGAGGGGGCAGTGGTTGAAAGTCCGCATGCTGGACTAGGGAGTTATTTCATTTATCTGTTCGCAGACCTCCATGTTCGGGATATTCTCATGAAATGACGGGGTTTAACGGGACTTGACGGTTCGACCGGCTTGTCCTGGCCCCGGCTCAATGCGTAACGATTTAGGGTTTGTGGGTCTCGACGAAACGGCTTTGCCGTTAGTGTTTGACGCCAGGATCAATTAAATGACCTTACATGGGTTCGGTGAGTCAGGACCTACAGGCCGTTAGACGGTGCTCGTACCAGGATCAATAGTAGTCATCAATCTTGAGATTATCTCAGTTCATGGGACTGCGTTCAGGTGCTTGAATAAGAATTCCTTCCGGCGGGTGAGTTGCGTTAAAACAAACTCGGGTACTGACCTGCAGAGCCAGTAGAGGTTGAATAATGCTTCGCTGCTACCACTCAGACGGTTCTGGCTTTCGAGTCGGGGACCAAACTGAAAGCTGGTGGGTTCATCTCTTCGGAGGGATTCTCGCTTCGCGCGATGATATGGCGTAATCCTTATCATACTTTCTACCTCTTGGGGTGGACTGTGGAGACTGCTGCGTCGTCACTTGGTGAAGAGTTATGCTCGCATGCCAATACAATTACCTGGTAGTGCAATACTCTTCTGAGTCCACCCCTGGCTAGGACGGCATAACTGCAGAGGTCCTGAAGCGGTGTGCTGGCTCATTTTGTGGAATATCGGCTATGATCTTTACTGAGTCGTTTAAATCTCATAAATTGCCTTCTCCATGGTTGCAAGCATCGGTCACTGCTGTATTCAAGAAGGGTGACAGAATTTGTTCTAATAACTACCCTCCGATAAGTCTCACTTCAGTCGCATCGAGGGTATATGAGCGTTCAATAATGAATGAGATCATTGGATTTTGACTCGAAAATAACATTCTTTCCGAGACCCAGCATGTTTGTCTGCCTGGTCATTCTGTCCACACAAACGTAATTGAATGTTTAAATGACTAGACGAAGGCTTTCGATATTGGCGTTTCCACCGATGTTATCTACCTCGATTTCGCGAGGGGACTTTGGGTTCCGGAGAGATCTACTGCAGTGGATCGGAGCTTCTCTTCAGAACAGACAGTTTTTTGTTAGGGTATGCTCCTCTTTACCTAAACCTGTCACTTTGGCGTGCCCCAGAAGACGGTTTTGGCCCACTTCTTTTCTTGATTTATACCGCCGATTTGCCCATTAGTTTGAGATCTACCTGTTCACAGTTTGCTGACGAATTAGTAATACTGTCTCGGATTATGCTTCACTCCACATGTGCTGTTCGCCACGTTGGAAAGCGCAACCTGAGGCACCAATACTTTCTCGATGAACACCGACTTACCCCTGTAGAGTCGCATGAGGACTTGCGATTAACGATTACATCTGACTTGAGCTGATCGCAACATGTGAAAAAGATAATATCTTAAGCACAAAGTCTCGCCTTCATGGTCTCTAATTGCTTCCGTCGACGTTCGCCTTCTGTCTGCTGCAACATTCACAAAACCTACATAAGATCAATCTTGGAATTCACCGGTCCTACCTGGTGTTCCAGTCTCGAGACTGACATGGAGTAGTTGCAAGCGGTGCAGTGAGGGATATTGTTATTTATGGCGAGCGGGCGTCTGTCCACCCTACCACTGCGTCCGCACGAACTATTGTGGTTCACCCCTTATTTATATCTCCCCGATGAGATCCAGTGTTAAGATAAAACTGATAATCTTGTTCAGTGGTAATTTTTTCAGTTCGCAGTGCCTGACCAAAGACCTCGAATCTGATGCGACTTACCGCTGGGCACACTGAGACGATGTGCATGGCTGTTTCAGTGTCCTCAAGACACAGCCTGCATTCATCGTCTTCAGCCAGACCGATTTTGTGCAAATGCGCTTACAGTCTGCAGTTACCTGTCATAATGCCGACAAGTGTTTTTAGTTTGGCCCTATCCAGACCTTGCGCTAGGTTCGCCATCTTTTTGTTCGATGCTGTTCCAAGGAAAACCTTCAAATGTTTCAGGCCAGAATGGCTCCGCCAGAAAGACTTTAGCCTTGAGTTCATTCTGCCTGTTAAAGCCTCGTTAGCCACGTCATGTGGTATTCCCAGGAATGGTTCCGGTCCTACGAGGAGTAACACGTATTCTCTATGGTTTCACTCAGCCAGTATTCGTGGAGATATTGCGTATTTTTGATTTGAGATAAAATATTGAAAATATTTACCTGAATAAATTGAAATATATTGGACGTTCCATAAATATTAGGAAAAATCAAATTTTTCAGTTTAATCGACACATCCATGTGCTTGAACTGTTAACATCAGTTCCCTATAACAGAGAGAGAGAGTAGAAAACTTTATTGATTTCGCGAATAAAATACCTATCGAACGAAGTCTTCCAGCCAGTAATATACATTCTAGTTCTCAATATATAAAATGTAGAAGTGACTACACAGATGTTATTGTAGGGACATCAAATGTTCAAACAGTGGAAGTGCAGGTAGTTTTGCCTTTTCTAGTTCTATATTATAATGTTGTATTAGCAGTCTCATGATGTTCCTGTTGTTCTGGTGCCCAATAAATTTCATGTACTTCTATGCAGTCTGGTTAGGATTGGCTCCACATCTGTTGTCTCGTACAACATGATGTTAGAAGGATTATGTAGAGGATTGTTCGGGCGCGTCAACTTCGTTATCTGTCGAAGGCATGTTCTTTTCGCTTTTTCTTCTCCTTATAACATTCGCATAGTCATCCATATAAGAATAGATGACTATGCAAAGGCAACAATAATTCTTCTATAAATAGATGAGAATCTTTAGATAAAGAAGAATTGATAGATGAAATCTGAAGCTCTTCTGTGCTTTCGCACTGAAATCAAAACAGTATTTTAAACTGTATCAGTGACAACGTCAAATGTTTCAGTCGATCATATTTGACTTTTGTAAGATAGCACTCAAGTTTCGACAACAAATGCAAATTTTTTCTCTCCACGCAGTTCTGACATGTTTAGTTTCAAGCTGTCTTGTTATCGTGGGAGAATACATCAAACCTAACTTCATCCCTTATTGTACCACAAGAGATAAATGTAAACCAGCTTGCAGTTGCGAATTAGACGAGGAATGTAAAGTTATAGAATTAGACGATACTGCTAGAAAGAACATTCTCACTTATCATAATCAGTTGAGGGATATCCAAAGCGCTGGAGAACCAATACCTGGAGGTATGACAATGCTGCAATATGACGAGAACTTAGAAGAAATTTCAAAGTGCTGGGCGGCCAGATGTGAAAATCAATATTCGGAATGTTTTACTACACCAAAATTCAACGAAACCTCTCAAGCAGTCGCACAGGTTGCTAAAACAGACCTTGCCACACCACAATTCGCCGAAGTCCTGGAAATTATGAATACTTGGCTTGGACAAGCAAAATCCATATCTGCTGAAACTTTAAGCGATTTCCCAGCTGGAGAGGAGGGTGAAAACCTTCACGATTTTGCACAATTACTCAGTGACAGGATACTTTACGTTGGTTGTGCGTGGAGTTCGTCAAAAGAAAACATAACATTCGTGTGTTCGTATGGTCCAAGAGGGCCCATGCAGGGCGAGCCCATTTACAAGATAGGACGATTGTGTTCTCTTTGTCCTGAGGGTTATGCTTGTGATTACGTTAAACCCTTCACTAGGTTATGTAAAGAAATACCAAGGTTGTCTTCAACAGGTACTACTCCACCCCAGCCTCCTCCAGTGCCACCGATGCCTTTGGTGACTCCACCGCAGCTTCCATCTGTACCACCAAAGCAAACACGAAAAATTATCATCACAGCTCCTCCAGAACCTCCCCCGTTTCAAATTGTACCTAATCCCATTACTCCAGGTCCACCTCCATCAATGCCATCTCGTCCACCTGCAGTTCCAGTCACAGCTCCAGTCGAACCTATACCTCTACCTGTAGAACCACGAACAACTTGTTTTATACCTTCACCTCCACCGAGGCCACCACAAGTGCCTCCATCTCCACCGAGGCCACCACAAGTGCCTCCATCTCCACCGAGGCCACTACAAGTGCCTCCATCTCCACCACCAAGGCAACTGCATATTTGTCCACCTCCCATACCACCAAGAGCACCGCATATGTTCACCCATCCAACATATTCAATTGGGAATCAACCTCCTCATCTTGTAAAAATACCTCCATTTCTACATAAGACAACCCCAGTGCCATGTCATGTTCGAGAGCGTTTAGTTGAACTTCCGTCTACTTTTTCTCGAATGTCAGGTGGAGTGTTCGAATCTCCTTCATACTTGTCGCCAAGTAGGACTTTTTCTGAATGCTATTACCCTCCTCAACCACCTCCATTACCTCATGTTGTCCCCACACCACCACCCCTTCCGCGAATAATTGAACATCAGCCTCAAACACCTTTCAGACTGCCGCCGCTTCAATTTCAACCAGAACCTCCACCACCGCTTCCGCTCATTCCCCTGGAGTCTTCAGAGAAACATGTTTCTACGACAAAAATAGCAAAGGAATCGTTTAACAGGCCACCAGTTCTCCCTGATCCACCTGGGGAGCCTCCAACGAGACCTCCCCTGTTACATAATCCGTCACACAAAATATTTCCTCATCAATTTGCGCAAACTGTACCACCTCCAAGAATACCTCCATATCAAGGTTTTTACTGATTAATAATTATGAATAGTGGAAATAGAAATAGAGCTTATGATTTTTAGCATTCTTGAACTGTATCAATGAAGACATATCGTTTATTCAATCATTACAATATTATGGAATAAATTTTGAAGCATTACGTTGACTATGTTGCATATTAAGAACTAATTTCTGTAATAATTAAGTAACATCTGTTATTCAATAGGAAAATAATCGTTGAATTTACTACTCTGTCAAGAAAGTACCGGGAATTTTCAATTAGAACAACATTTTCACAGTTAATCGTCAAAAGTTATTGGGTCGCCTTCAAAATGAGCTCCATTTGCTCAAATACATCTATGCCAACGGCACTTCCAATTATCGAAACATTTTTTATAGGCGCTTTCCGGGATGGACTTCAGCTCTCGCGCCGAATTTTGTTTTATGACTTCAATCGACTCAAAACGGGTGCCACGAAGGGGCAATTTTAGTTTTGGGAAGAGGAAAAAGTCGCAGGGAGCCAAATCCGGCGAATACGGTGGTTGCTGAAGCACGTTTGTTGAGTTTTTGGCGAGAAAGTCAGTCACAATCGTAGCTCGGTGAGAAGGCGCGTTATCGTCATGCAAAATCCATGAGTTGTTCGCCCACAAATTTGGCCGCTTCTTACGGATACGCTCACGCAAACGTTTCATAACGCCTAGGTAATACTCCTTGTTTACCGTCTGACCCTCTGTAACGAATTCGTAGTGCACCACGCCACGGATATCGAAGAAAACAATGAGCATCACCTTCATTTTCGAGCGGCTTTGGCGTGGTTTTTTCGGTTTCGGCTCATTTTTTGCCACCCATTCCGATGATTGCTGGCTTGTTTGCATATCGTACTCGTAGACCCAGGACTCATCACCAGTTTTAATGCGTTCCATGAATGTAGAATCGGAATTACAGCGATCCAGCATGTCTGAAGCAACCTGTTCGCGATGACGTTTTTGAAGAAAATTCAGGTCTTTCGGTACGAGTCGTGCGGCCACCTTTCTCATGCCCAAAATATCAATCAAAATCGTACGTGCGGACTCGTGAGATATATTAAGATCATGTGCTATCTCTCTCAAGCTGGTACGACGGTTTTCCAGCACCCTTTCCTTAATTTTATCGACGTTATCTTCGATCGAAGCCGTCGATGCGCGACCACTTCACGACCGTCCTTGAAGGCTCTGTACCACTGATATGCACGAGTTTTCGATAGAGCATTATCACCAAAGAGGCCTTTTGCAACATTTTCAATGCATCGGCACACGAAAATTCATTTGAAACACAAAACTTTAAACAAATTCTTTGCTCAACGTAATCACCCATAGTAAAAATCGGCACGCACTCTGACATCGACTGACTTAATCGGCTGTTGCAAACACACTAGTTGACAGATCTCGCTCAAGCTTGTCATAGTAATTAAGGACAGTGGTACCAACCTAGGAAAAAAAAATTTACCTGCCTCATTGCCCCGCCAGATTTAAATCGATAATTCCCGGTACTTTCTTGACAGAATGTATATATATATATATATATATATATATATATATATATATATATATATATATATATTCCGAATAATGCTGAACTCATTTCTTTCGACATGCAAAATTTGTTCCCTTGCATACCAGTTAAAGAATCAAAAAATCTGATAGAAATGCTATTAGTAAAAAATAGAACTAATCCGGTTATAAAACAAGAGATCATCGAAATCTTAAAGGTTTGTTTGGACCAAAACTATTTTTTGTTTATCGGAATATTTTACGAAGCTAATGATGGTCTCACCCCACTATATTACGATATTATCCGAAATATTTATGGACTTCCTAGAAACCAAAATCCAAAAGAGCCCCTTCTTTAAATATTTCATTTATTGGTATCGTTACATGGATGATATTTTATCTTTATTCACCGGTACCAGTAGACAGCTAGCGATGTTTTCAGAATTTATAAATACATTATCTCCCACAATAAAATTTACCAATGAAATAGAACAAAATAACAGAATCAATTTTCTTGATTCAAAAATTTCAAAAATTAACAATAAACATGACTTTTCAATTTTCCGGAAACCCACTCAAACAGATAATACGATCCACTCAAATTCTGATCACCCACATTCTCAAAAACTTGCAGCTCATAAAAGCATGATATTTAATCAAAATACCTATGACACAAGAGAATTTTGAAAGAGAACCGAATATAATAAAACAGTTTGCATTCAACAATGGTTTGAATCCGTTCATTATGAATAAATTATTGAAACGAATGCAATTTAAACAGTCAATATCGCTTGTATATCCAACAATAGCTATTGATACAAAATATATTTCTTTAACGTACATAAACAAAAAGTCCGAAAAAATAGCAAGATATTTGAAGAAAAAGAGTAACTGCAACATTTCATTCAAAACAAAAACACGTTAGGAAATTTAATGAAAAATAATAAAGATTTGATCCAAAATAACAAAAAGTCTGGAGACTATAAGTTAAACTGCGGTACTTGCCCATCTGTATATTTGGGACAGGTAGATCTTTCGGCACTAGGATACGTGAACCTGAGAAAGCATATCTTGGAAAAAACGGAAATTCAACATATGCTGACCATCTTTTGGAGACAGGACATGATTTTGACAATAACTACAAAATCTTACACCTAAAAAATAGAACCTCAGGTTGAAATACTTAGAAGCCCTCGAAATTAACAGATACAATAAAAAACAGATTCTCCTAAACGACCAGACGGACCTCAGTAAATTCTCCTTCCTTAACCTTTTCTGAAACTTTGTGTAATAATAAAAAAACAAATTACTGTAAATTCCCACAACCTTCTGTACATTTCTGCACCCCATTGTCAAAACTAAGGAGAATTTAGTTAACAATGCTATTTTTATATTTTACCGACAACAAATGGAAGTGACGGGATTTGTTTATTTTAGTTTTTTGACAGGAAGTTATACTTGCTGACGGCATTTGCTTATTTTCAAAGGCACATGTTATCAACAGATGTCAGCAATGGCCATTACAAACGATAAGTTGGAATTCCATTAAAGTCCATTGCTGACATCTGTTGATAACTAGTGCCTTTGAAAATAAGCGAATACCGTCAACATATCCTGTTGACAACCTAAAATAAACAAATCCTGTCACTTCCATCTGTTGTCCAAAAAATATAAAAATAGCATTGTTAAGTAAATTCTTCTTAGTTTTGATAATAGAGTGAAACCCAAAACATATAATATATGTTAACAACATAATTAAACCTTTGTGAAACTTAAGTCAAGTGTATTTACTTACCTTATCTCTATTTCTTCTTTTACTTGACTTGTCTTGGCATTTTTATTAGATAGCATAACAGAAACATGCAATTTATTCTACATTGAAACAAATCGTTCAATGATTGATATTGTAACCTTCGTGGAAAATATTCGATATCTAAGATCATCGAATTGAAATATTCTTGTAGGTTAAATAAAGCAACAAATATGACATGTCTGTCATATACTTCATATTTTGAATGATGAAATGCTTTCAGTTTCCGAAATCTGGTTATTAAGTTTATTGTTGGGTAAACACATGTTAACTTTCCAAGATTCTTATCCCTTTTCGTACCCATTTTGCCATAGAAATAACTATTGTTATGGTGACTGCATTTGTGTAAAATATGGAAATTGCACTCTCATTCCTTTAGACGATTTTTACAGGAGTTCCATGTTATACAATCATAATCTGATGAGAGAAGAAATCAATTCTCATGAGCCACAGGCTAGCGGTATGACTTTGCTCCAATATGACCTTGATTTGGAAGAGATATCCCTATGCTGGGCTTCTAAATGCATGAATAAATTCTCTTCTTGTTTCTACACGCCAAAATATACCTCAACATCTCAGTCGGTAGTCCAGCTTCTTTTGGAGGAAGAGACAATCCCAGATCTTGAAATCTGGGTGAAAGAAATGAGCAGTTATTTTCCAGAAACACTAGTGAGAGGACAGTCTTCATTTTCTCATAACTTTGGTCAAATCTTCAGTGATAGTATATTTTCTCTGGGTTGCGCTTGGAGCATATCTTCAAACAATTGGTTAACTTTCGTATGTACTTATGGTTCGAGTGGCACTAAGCAAAACGTAGTATACCATGTTGGACCTGCATGTTCATCGTGTCCCGTAGGATATGGTTGTGACTATAGAGAACCATTTGCAAGGTTATGTAAACCGCAAGCGCAAAAATATATGTATACAACTTCATCTTCTATAGAAATCGTTACTCCTCCAAGGTTGCCATTACATCCTGCGGCTCCAGCCTCTTGTTCTACATTGATACTAGATTCCTCGTCCAAAACTACCACAGCATCTTATTTACCCAAATTCACAACATCACCACCACGATTATACGAAACTACGGAAAGTTATGAAACTGATGTACAGAAGAAAAGTCGAGAAGGAGATGGTAGTAGAAGAAGTGAAGAGCACCGTGAATTATTCTTAATTGGAGTTATGTTAGCTTTATTAGTTTTAGCTCTTGTGTGTGCAATTGCTGCTGTTTGCATTTATACCCACGGGTTTGGGTGTAGATAGAAGAATTTGCAGAAATGAAGATGATGTTGAGCTGAGCAATAGGATAGTTGATATTCGATTTCAATTTATAATCCATAGAATGAAAAATTCTCTGATCCTTCCATATACAATTTAGTAAAAATGTCAGTACGATGATATCTGTCATGTATTCAATATGAAATTGTTGCTGTTTCTCGTGCTATTATTCCTTTTTTGTTCTTCGTGCACCAAATCAAATAGTACGGAATTTTTGAAACCAAGTTTTGCCCCATACTGCCTCATAAAGGATAAATGCAGATCAGTTTGCAGCTGCCAGGGTCCACCCAACTGTACCTTACTCCTGATGGACGATACCATCAGGGAAAGTATCCTGTTCTACCATAACCAGATTAGACAAATACAAACATTGGCCGAGCCTGAACCATCTGGACTGGCATTGTTACAGTATGACATGCAGCTGGAAGAAGTGTCGAAATGTGGGGCTTCGAGGTGCGATAATGAATATTCCACGTGTTTCATGACTCCAAAATTTCCGGAAACATCACAGTCGGTAGTGCAGCTGGTCATGGAGGGTGAAAACAAACCGAGCTCATTTTTTTGGATTCAGATATTGAATTTCTGGTTCGGTGAAACAAAATCGTTATCGTCTGATGCCATAGCTGTTCTGCCAGGTGGGGAAAAAGGCGAAAGACTTCATAATTATGCACAATTGTTGGGAGATAATATATTATTTGTTGGTTGTGCCTGGAGTTTCTTTAATAATTCCTTAACATTCGTCTGTTCTTATGGTCCAAGAGGGCCTGCCTGGGGAGAATCTATTTACAAAAGAGGTAACATTTGTTCCACGTGCCCAGAAGGATATGCCTGTGATAATTCTAAACCATTTCCAAATTTGTGCAAAGAGGGTGTTGGAGTTTCAGCAACATCAACTGTGGATACTCCTCCTCCGCCTCCACCACTACCACCAATTAGTGTGCCTCCTGCTCCCCCACCAACAGCAGTATCCCCTTTGCCAACTTCAATAACAACAAGTCCTCCCAAACCTCCTCCAGTTCCAACAGAATCATGTTCCGGAACTCCAGACTGTAAAAATACAAAAATGTCATCTAAAATCGAACAGGAATCAATCCTACCATCAGCAGAAATTAAACCCTCAATGGTAATGAAAATGTTTGATCCTCATCGAAGTCAAGATAAATTGAGACTGCATTCCCAAACAGTTCAGCAACAAGGGAAGAAATATCCGGAATCAAAGAAAACAGTTTATAGTCCCATCAGTCCTGGAGAACGACTAATGGGTCCAGCAAATTATTTGAGATTACCCCAAAGAAGTTCTCCACTTATACCTTTTCGCAACGTACCGCATTCCAGGATACTGTCCTCGTCCTTGATATCTCAGCCAAACATACCAATTGTTCCACGGCTCATGTCGGCTATAGCAATGAACAGAAGTCACTCATTTAGGTCTCCTCTTAAGAAACGAATGGAGACAATAGAAACGGAACCATCTCAACTTATTCCATCTTACCATTCCACCTTCGATTCACCCTTGAATGAACAAGGTCAATTTATTCCGTCGTATAGCTATGAATTTCCAAAATCGGAAACATCCCCTCTTCAACAAGGGGCGAAGTTAAATGCTGTTGAAACTCAAGTGTCTTATGATCCTCTGCAAGAACAGAATGAGCTTCAAACTACAAATATATTGTTGCGTCCAGGACAACAACAAGAAATTCTTTATGAACTCCAGAATGATCCTCTATCTTTTAATAATCAAAGTGGAACAAATAAACAGTCAGCGGTTCTAGAGCCTGAACTGGATTATGGTTCACAACCAGGTGAATTATATCCTTATTTGCAGGCATCTCCTCCAAGACAAGAAGGTATGCAAAACAGACCACTTGATATACCTCAAAGATCCAAGGTTCTGGAATCCAACCCTGTTGTACCAGATTCATCAGTTTTGCATCGTCCTGAAACTGCACCAGCAGATCAGGGATCAACAAGAGATCAACCTCAGTCACCAGTGTCGGTCAAGCCTTCACATCCTGCTTCACCAACGTCGAAATCTCTTATGAGTGAAAACTCGGGAAGATATCGTCGAAGAAATTGTGGCAAACAGCAAAATACGTCACTTCTCTTGGTTCTTCTTTCGAATATTTTTATGTTCATAAAATTTTCCAGCGAATAATAAAAAAAATCATATAAACCAGAACTTATTTCAGACCCTTTTCTCTGACTTAGCAGCTATATTGGAGAATATTCTCTGTAATAAAAAATTATGTCAGTTCCACGCTGACGCAGAATGTCATGAATCAAAGTAGTACAATATGAAATGCTCTTGGTTTATCAAACGCTATTGGATCTACTATTTCTCTTCAGTTATATTTTATCTTCCAGTAGTGATCTTCGACCTAAGTTTCAACCTCGTTGCTCAACGAATATCCAATGCAAGAATGCATGCTTATGTGGAACGTTCACGAATTGTTCTCTTATTCCAATGGATGAGACCTTAAGAAGCAATATATTGTACCACCACAACCAGATACGTGATATTCAGTGTACAGGTGAACCCCAACCATCTGGCATGACTCTCTTAGAATATGACAGAGATCTTGAAGAGATATCGAAATGCTGGGCTGCACGATGCAGCAATAAATACTCTGATTGTTTTTCAACGACAAAATTCAACGAGACCTCCCAAACTGTAGTGCAACTGATACTTGAAAGAGGCGAATCACCCAGTACTTTTCTATGGATGCAGATGATGAACTACTGGCTCAAGCAAGCTGATTCTATCGCCCCTGAAGCATTTAGCTCTCTTCCAACAGGAAGAGAATATGAGTTGATTCATAATTTCGCGCAGCTGATGAGCGATCGAATATTTTATATCGGTTGTGCTTGGAGTATCACTGAAAATTTAATGACTTTTGTTTGTACCTATGGCCCCAGAGGTCCTAAGCCCACAGAGCAGATTTATAGCTTGGGTAGGCACTGTACGTCTTGTCCTTATAACTATGAATGTAATAATGAGAAACCCTTCACGCGGTTGTGCAAGAAGAAAATTCCCGAGAGTTTGACAATAGCTATTACGAGCAAGACAATTGGAAATAAACTCGATAAAGCACATGAGAACATACTATATGTTACATATCCTTCGACAATATTCCATAAATCAAGACTAACATCCAAGAAGAAAATTTTTGTTGGCAGACGTAAAACTAAACGCTCTACGAGGAATATTTTTTATACCCTTTCTACTACCTTCACTACTCAAACTTCAACATTATCGAGAAGATTTGAGGAAATAAGTGAAGAAGTTGATGGGCCTGAAATTCCTCCACCACCCGAGGAAGGTAATGAAACACCTCAAATAAGGTCCACATCTGAAGTTATACCACTCAAAGTTACGAGAGGAAAAGTGGCCAGACCTGAAGTTCCTGGACCACCTCGGGAAAATGAGGAAATACCTGAAATAACATCCTCATCTAGAATTATTACCTATATTCCAGTTTTTCTGTCCCAAACTCATCGTCGAACAACTCTTCAACACATGGAAACTACCCCTTACCCTCCAATACCGTCTTCTTTTCAGCCACCAATGCCTCCAACTCGTCAATTCAAGCAAACTAGCTCTCATTCATCTGTTCAACCTCCTCCTCAATCATCGGTCGAGTCTCCTCTTTTCTTTTTTCCAGAAGACTATGAAGTTACATACTTCACCAGCACTTCTGTAGATACAACAACTAGCCGTTATCAAAAATCAGAGCTGCAGTCGAAAGAGATGATGCCTTTATATACATTTCCACTCTATATCACACCGATTTTACCAGCACCTAGAGAATTCAATCATTATACTGACTTTTTCAGAACAAATATTCCTGAATATCGCGAAGAGAATTTTCTTGCTCCACCTTCTGTCACGGATTTTGTATCCTCTCCAAATGAATACTATACAGATGTACATACTCCAAATCCCCTAAGATTTCCCTTCCGATCACAATATACACAGAAAAAAAATATGGAAAGGACGCCTCTTTTATCATCGGATAGTTCTAAAATGATCACTCACTTCACAGCAGAAACGCCAGATGAAAAATTTACACGTAGATTGGATTATGGTGAAAGAAAATCCGAAAATGGTACCGACAGTGACAGTGAATCAGAAGAATGGAGTTCCAGAACTATCCTTATAATTTTTTTGAGCGTTGGTGCTATCTTTCTGATAGTTGGTGCAGGTTTATTCATGTTGATTATGTATATTTTGAGAATGGGTCTCATCTGTGCTTAGAAAAAATGCAAATGAACAATTTCTAGTTACGTAAGCAGAAAAACCTTTATTATCCTCGTTGTTCCGATATCATGATATATCTGGAGTCGAATAAAGTTTTAAAGACTAAAGATTTCTATTTGCTTGTATAATCTAACATCTATTCACCGTTAACAGGTTGACCTTATTTCATTTAATGACATAAAGTGTTTATATATTATTGATTCGGCAAAATCCAAGAATTAAAAACCTTACATGAACTCAATGAAAAAGTGAGATAGCTCTTTTTCATGCTGGGATTCTGCAACCGCTTTCATACTTAGTCTTGTTATTCTAAATTGGAAACTCATCTAGCTAATTGTCTTAGGAAAAATAATCTACAAGTGAATGCCATGTGTTCTATATATGCAACCACATAAAGTGAACGTCTATAGCAATCAAATGTTAACAATACAAAATACACATTCGAATCACGTATGCACACAACTCTTCCTATATAAAACTACTTATAAAATACCTAAAAGTGTATAAAACAAAGACCCACTTAGCAATGAAATGACTTCTAAATCTATATGTCTATATTTTACAATTTTTTATCTTTGATAGTAGGGAAAAATTGTGGATATCCTACGTACATGCAGCTTACACTTATTTGATAAAGTTATAACCCAAATTTGCTCTTTCTCTGGCATCAACAAATGTATCCGTACACAAATATTCACATCAATAACAAGTTACGTTATCATAATTACGAATATATTAGTGAAAAATAGTACTACAATAGAGTCTTCCTTTACAAAAGAGTTAGACCTTCTTTGTTTCTCTGTATCTTCCATTTTCTTTTCATTACTTCTTTCCTCCACTTCGTTAAAATTTGATTGTTCAGGATACCTTGGTGGTTGTTGAAAAAATGGTATATCTCTAACTGGCTGCATAATTCTTGTTTCGTATGGTTTTACAGTGTATGAGAATTGGGAGGACTCTGGTTTTTGTCCTATTTGTCTTGGAGGCACGAAAAATGATGGAGCAGAAGATAATGGGGGCATATCTAGTCTATTAGCACTTTTCTGAGCAATGATTGAGTTTCCTGTTGATAAAGGTGGTGGTTGTGGTGGAAAATAAGATAAAAGTGGAGGAAGAAGTTCCGCATGTGCATTAGGAGATTTGGTGAGTTGAGGAAGATATCGTGGAGGTCGAGTTATTGACGAGTAAGTCGGTATGGTTGCTACTGGATGCTTAAAATACGGTGGAACTTCTGGATAAGAAGGTCTTTGTATGTCCATTCCATAAACTGGAGGTATATTCGGAGTATTTCGACTACTGCCAGAAACTTGTAGCACCGGATGATTCAAATTACGTAATGGTGGTAAAGGTACCTCCAAATACGGTAGTGGAGGAACAGGAGGTTCAGTTATGCTAGAACCCTGATAATACTCACTAGGATATGGAGGCAAAACTGGTGCAAGCTCAGAATTCACAGGAGAGTTAAATAATTCCCTGTTTGGTGGTGGAGGCAAAATAGGCCGTGGGCGCAGATATTCCTCCTTAGGAGGTGGTGGTATTGGTGGCTCTGGAGTAAATTGATGTTGCAGAGGCGTAGGAATGAACTGAGGGGAATTTGATGAGTTTCGTTCACCTGGGAGTTTAGGAATAGGTGGATTTCTTGGTAGTGGAGGAGGTTGCGGGATATACTGGGGTACATTGGGAGGTAACATAGGATAAAGAGGGATGAATGGAGATTTTGTGTCAGGAAGTGATAAATCTCTGAATGATGACGTAGTGAGTGAAGGTGTGAACGGAACAATTGGTAATGGATATCCTTGAGTCAATAGATCACGTGATGTATCAATATATTGCTTAGTCGGAAATTCTTCTAATATACTCTTGATTGGAATATCCGATGATGTAGGTGGGGCTGGTATCGGTATATCCAAATTTCGATGTATTGAGGTAATTTTCTGATGAACACTTTGTTGGTTGCGTCCTTGTGGAGCCATTAAATCCTGATTTCCTTGCTCTTCTTCAAGCACTGACAGGAGCGATGCAGGATGTTGTGGTCTCACTAAATTTGGTTTGCAAAGTCTTTCAAAGGGTTTTGTATAATCACATGCATACTCTTCGGGACAATGCGTACAAGGATGTCCTGTCCTATATACTGCTTCTCCCTTCTTAGGTCCTCTAGGACCGTAAGTACATACAAAAATCAACCAGTTGTCTGTTGTTAAGATACTCCACGCACAACCAACTGATAAAATATTATCACTCATCAATTGAGCGAAATTGTGCATATTCTCAAATTTCTGATCAGACGGTAGACTATGAATGGCCTTCATTGACACAACTTCAGCCTGTCCTACCCAATAACTCATAATTTGAAGCCATAAAAAAATATTTGGAGACTCTTCACCTTCTAGTATCAAACTACCTACAGCTTGAGAAGTCTCTGAGAACCTCTGAGTTTTAAAGCATTCAGAGAATTCGTTGTCACATCTTGCCGCCCAACATCTTGATATCTCCTCCAGGTGCATGTCATACTGTAACATCGTCATGCCACTTGGTTTAGGATCACCATTACTCTGAATGTCTCGTATCTGATTGTGGTAGAAGAGTATGGTTTTTCTTACAGTCTCATCCATTGGAAGCAACGAGCAGTTAGGGTATACTTCGCAGTTGCAGGTTGATTTGCACTTATGCCTTATATCGCAATAATTGGGATAACTAGGTTTTATAAAATATCTGCCGGAGTCTGAGCAACTGAGGAGGATGACATATAAAAGAGATACGTGAAATATAAAAAGCATTTCATATTGTAACTTAACAAACTTTCATTTCATTTAGACATTGCACTTCATGTCAGCTGTCACAACATTAATGATTTCAATATTCTATGACATATTCAATTCGCCATTGTAGTGATGGTATAAGAAAATATTTGGAAGTAATGCTTCAATTACTGCCCTTCATCACTGTTACTCATTTATAATGGGAGTTCAATAAATCAACGAGTGGTTGAAGAGGTCAAGTCAGCCGAATAAAAACAAGTAGAGTAACTCTAGTATGACATGGTTCAACCATTTGTCAATATGAAATGCTTTTGGTCTTCACTGTTGCTATAATCTACTCAATAATTATCAACCAAAGACACATGATGCATGCAATTTTCAAACCCAGCTTTCTCCCTTATTGCTCTAACAGAAACATATGCAGACCTGACTGTTCTTGCTATAATAGCGAGTATTGCACCGTTTTACAAATGGAGGACAATGTAAGGTCCTACATAATTTATTCTCTGAATGAAATCAGAGATATTGAGAGCAAGGGAAAACCTTCATCTGCTGGTATACCGATCTTGCAGTACGACAAACAGTTGGAAGAAATCTCCATGTGTTGGGCATCACAGTGTATAAATGATCATTCTGACTGTTTTGCAACACCAAAATTCCACGAAACATCTCAAAGCGTTGGTCAGATACCATTCCAGAAAAATGAGACAGCTCTAGTTTTATGGAATAATATGTTATTGGAGTGGTTAGGTGGTATGGATATTTTAAACTTGGATATAATGACAAGTTTACCAGAAGGAGAAAAAGGGGAAGAAATGTACAACTACGCCCAAATCCTTAGTGATAGAGTACTATTCGTAGGTTGTGGCTGGGCGTTGAGCAATAATTCGATCATATACGTATGTTCATTTGGACCAAGAGGACCTTCTCAAGGTGATTGCATCTGTAGAACTGGTCTATCCTGCTCCAAATGTCCTAGAGGATACAGATGTGACTATGGAAAACCTTTCACGAATTTGTGTAAGCCTGTAAATACCAAACCAGTTGAAGTTCCAACCACAGAGAGAAAAAATAGAACAAAACACGTTGGTCCTCACTTCAGAAGACCTGAAGAAGTTGGTACAAGACACTTAAATGTAGAGGGCAAGAGCGGTAAAAAATTTATTACAGATATAACAGTCACTATAATAATCATTCTGATTGCATTCATTATTATTATGGTTGGCGTTTTTGTTTTCTATTATATTTGTGTAATTTAATTCATAAGATTATATAAGAATTATGTAAATTATTCCTTTTTCTTCACCTCAAAACAGTATTCATGAATTATAAGCACCTTTGATACCCATGACGTGGATCTTTTTGAAACGAAGGATAATATAATAAATATATTACAGATATCTTCTCAATACTCATATATAGTGAATTGTTTACTTTTAGTGAAAAAGAAGTTATACAAACTTGATTGAAAAACTTAACAAAATCACTTCAGTAGAAAAAATTTAACAAATTTTTTGTGAGTTCCATTTGATTTGAGCTTTTCTAATTCAAAAGAAACAAATACAATAAAAAGCAGAACCTAACACAAAAAGAATAATAAGCATGATCAGCAAGAATAGCAGAAAGATATAAATCCCAGCCCAAGGGTGGTTCAGATTGTTTCCCATCGTTTTTTCCTTCTTACTCCTTCGACTTATCTCATTAAAATTTTTCGATGAAATTATTCGCTTTGGCATTGGTAAAATTCTTCTGAAGGAGGAACGTTGATAATTACGCTTACATAACCATTCGAAAGGTTTTTGGTAATCACATTCGTAACCAGATGGACAACTACTGCAAGGCTTTCCAGTTTTGTATATTGGTTGACCCTGTAAAGGCCCTCTTGGGCCGAACGTGCATACCAATAGTACCCATTGAGGAGATGAGCTCCAAGAACATCCAACGTAAAAAACTTTCTCACTTAAAAGTTGCGCGAAATTATGTATTTTCAATGCCTCTTCGCCTGCAGGTAAATTATGCAGGATCTGCACATTCAGTATTTTTATTTCACCTAGCCATAAACTAATAACCTCATACCATAGGTTCAAATTATATTCATTCCTTCTAGAAACTCCTACATTCTGGGAAGTTTCACTGAAACGTGGAGTATAAAAACATTCCGAGTACTCATTTTCAGATCTCACTGCCCAACATGATGATATCTCTTCCAGTTGCCTATCGTATTCTAACATTGTCAAGCCTGACGGTCTAGGTTCACCTTTCATTTGCATCTCGCGTATTTCATTCATGTAAAATGTTATCTTCTGCCTTATGTCGTCGTTCATCTCAAGAATGGTGCAATTTGGTGCAGAAGCGCACTCACAAGCTGACTTGCATAGGTTCCTTGTCAAGCAGAATGGTAGAAAACTGGGTTTTTCCGAACATGTGTAGACTAAAATAAACCACAAAGATAAGGGGTAACAAACAAATTGCATCTCATATTGTACGAGTTACAGTTAAAGCTTTGTCAGGATGACTGCTTAGGTTTTATCACAGAATGTGGTTCTTCTTCATTATTTTTAATGAAGGATTTGGCCTCATGCGATATTTGTTATTGTTGAAGTCGATTTATATATGTTATTTACTCTGATGGTGAAATTTTCAATTGGATTCAAAGTTCTTGAAGCACCATATCATATAACTGATAATAAATGTTTATAAGGTTTTACTGCTACCTTGTGTTAATAATATTTCCTTGTTTGTACCATAAGATATTAACATGCTAAGGCTAAGTCTCAGATTTTTGTGGACAATCTATCAGTGGTAAGTTCATCTGTCAACTCTTTCGAAGGTGTACCATGTATGTATTCTTGTCGACAGTTCGTTATGTGATTAGGTGCATACACTGTCACAATGACAATCAAAAATTCACCTGAATATTCAGACAGTGACTTGGGAATGCTAATCTATCTAACAATTCTTAAGGGAACAATAGTAAAACTTCCAAGGAAAGCTCCTCATGATATAATTCACAGATTTTACATATTCTTGACCGGTTAAACTGAATGAGTTAAATATGATCGCAAACAATTAATAACATGATACATCGTTCATTCTGAACACATAAAATAAACAAAGAACAATCAAAACGACTAACAGTAAGAGCACAAGTGCTGTACCAAACCACCATAAAATATCCCAATTTGCTTTGTGTTCTTCATCTGGATCATGTTGAGTGTCCCTGAATTTTTTTATTGTAGATTCGTTCATTTTTCTATCTTTATTTGGTATCCTTTTTCTACATGCTGGTGTGGTTATCACCTTTTCCAAATTTTTCTTGAATGCCATTCTCTTACACAGATTTTCGAAAGGTTTCATGAAATCACACTTGTAACTCATTGGACAACTTGTGCAAAGTTCGCCTGTTCTGTATATCCCTTCACCTTGGCGGGAGCCTCTTGGCCCAAAAGTACAAACGAAGGTTACGGTATTCAACCAAACACTCCAAGAGCAGCCAATGTAGAGTACTTTATCGCTTAATATCTGTGCAAAGTTATGAATTTTGTTACCAAGATCGCCTACTGGGACATTTTCAATAATTTCATTTCTCAAAGAAGTAAGTTCATTGTTCCAAACGTCAATCATTTTCATCCAGTGATCCGATGACAGGTCTTGGACTTTTTCTAATGTTATTTGACCAACAGACTGAGAGGTTTCTAGAAACCGCTCAGTTCTAAAACATTCAGAGTAAAGATTCGTACATTTAGCAGCCCAACATTTAGAGAGTTCTTCCAATTGGTGATCATAAATCAAGGCAGACATACCTGAAGGTATTGGTTTTTCACTACTTTGTGTATCTCTCTTCTGGTTCATGAAATTAAGTACACTTTCTTTCATGTGTTTGGACATTGGAAATATTTCGCAGTTTTTGACAGTCGTACATTCGCAGTCATATGAACAGCTCTCACCAGTGGTACAGTACGGGAAAAAATCTGGCTTAGTCCAGTTGGATTTGGCATTGTTTCCATTTAAAGCTGATTTAGGAGAAACGAATAAAAATAATAGGAAAATTTGATGCATTTCATGTTGTCAAGTGTCGTTGATTTGTCATAAATTTCAGATTGTCAAAATGATGATTTTAGAAGAAATATTATTACATATTATTAATATTGTTTTTATAATTACTCTAATTACTTAATGGAGTGGAAAGCTTATACATTCAATAAATAAGTAATGAAGGTATTAATTGCGAGTGTACGACATTAGAGAAAAAACTTTCAAACAAAATTTTATGTATTTGGGCGGCTATCTTATTGCACATCAGCTATACTTTTGCTCGAATGTCTGTAATTTTTGAATTTTTAGTCGAAATTGATCTCGAACAATTAGAGTAGACTTACTAATGATGAATCCAGGTCCGACAGTGAACACTTTTACTTTCGAATGGATAGGTGGACTTTCGTCAATGAAGCTTTCAAATTGTTTCCTTTAATCTTACACGCTCTTCCTGAAATTGGTCTATGCCTCATATGCATTATATAGTTTCATCCTGGATTGTGAATGATTTGAAGTAAAACACTTTATTTCCGCTTATTTATGAAAGCGGAAATAAAGTGTTTTACTTCAAATCATTTACGATGAATTTCCGTCAAGTAGAGACCGAAACAATCAAGAACTGGATTGTAAACCCTATAGTTTGAATGAATTTAAAGAATTTTCTAAGAAGTGAATTATATTTTGTTTTTTTCTCTTATGTGTAACTTATTGACTTGTTTCATCTTTTATTCCATGATGGTGTAATTGTTTGAAACCAATAAAAATTATTTTCATTATTATCCATGCCATTTTTTATCCTTTTTATTGTCTCACATACAGCACTTTCTTCTAGTTCAGTCAATTGCACTAATTTTTTAAAGTTTTTAAAACCTTTTATGTACAATAAATACCTATTCTCTTTTTTCTACTTGCGACGTTATTTCATAAATTGAATACCTGCGATATTTGACAAATAGTGTTGGCATGCAGCTATGGCTGATTTTATCTACACAATCTATTTTATACATTACTTTTGTGTTAGAATGTTACAACTAAGAAGTATATTAAAATAATGAAAATTAATAAATTCCGCATACTCTAGACGGACTATAGTATGCGATATTCAGAGTATAAATGAACTCATTATTTGAATATCGACACAAATTAAATATGTTTATCTTCTACAATTTTAATTTCAAAAAAATTTTATTCAAAAAACTTTTAGAATTAAATTAATGTCTAAAATAAGCACCGCTCACGTTTAATAGACGTATATAATCAAAACTCAATATATAATGTCGAATGGAATAAATAAACCAACAGATATACGAAAGTCATTAAAATTAATAAATAAATATTCAAAGGAGACAAAATTTTGTTTCTGATCTTACCTTTAAGAACACCAATTGCCTTTTAAAAACATGAACACATGTTAAGAACTTCTCAAAGAATATAATTTATTTGAAATATTCAATATATTCAAATATTCGAGTAAGTTAATTCAGAAATCTCTCAAAACATGCACTATATCTTCAAAAAACAAATATAATTCTGAGTAATCCCTTCATCGGTCCTAGATAATATTCCAAATGTCAAAATGAAAAAACTACACCCATATCACAACGTCCACGTTAAGAAAGAATGCTTCGTAAACATACCATCTTAAGAGTTCAAAATTGATCTATGTTCTAAGAAAATCACAGAACAGTGTAAGTTATTGTAAGTTTATTTAAATTCATCGACATTCCATAATGAGATTTATTGAAGCCAAATTATAATTATATATTATATATAAAATAAAATAGAAAAAGACTTTTTACTTGATGGAAGAAATATAACAAAATTTGAATATCGACACCAATTAAATATGTTAATCTTCTACAATTTTGATTTCAAAAAAATTTTATTCAAAAAACTTTTAGAATTAAATTAATGGCTAAAATATTTTAGACATTAATTTAATTCTAAAAGTTTTTTGAATAAAATTTTTTTGAAATTAAAATTGTAGAAGACTAATATATTTAATTTGTGTCGATATTCAAATTTTGTTATATTTCTTCTATCAAGTAAAAAGCCCTTTTCTATTTTATTGAACTGATTATAATCTATTATTATATTTTTATATTCTCCTCGAGGTATGTTTATTCTAAAATTCACATACTAATTGATTAACGTTCCATAATTCACAAAAGAATTGCAAAAGGTATATCAACATATGAGGAATTCTTCAAAATATATCGGGTGTTCTTTTTAGAGTGAAAACTTTTTCGAAGGTAGAAGCCATGTTGTTTTGACATTTTTGTTCGGTAAACATCGATACATTTTCATGGAAAGACTCACGCTGCAACAACGTTTACAAATTGTTGAAATTTATTTTCAAAATCAGTGTACTATTCGCCGAACTTATAGAGCACTTCGTGAAATTTATGGTTTACATAATCGTCCATCAGAGCAGCTTATTCGTCGAACTATCCATAGATTTCGGACAACGTTTTCTCTACTCGATGCAACAACAACAACAAGACGAAGAACTGTACGTACAGAAGAAAATATCGCTGTTGTAAGTAATAGTGTTAATGATGATCCAAATTAGTCGATACGTCGACGTTCATAACAAGTTCGACTCTGTGCATCCACCACATGGCAAATTTTGCGTAAATATCTTGGTCTAAACCCATCCAGGATCCAACTGATTCAAGAACCAAAGCCACTCGACCATAATAAGCGTCGTTTGTTTGCTAATTGGGCCCTAGAGCAGCTTGAAGTTGATCTACTTTTTTATCGTAAAATTGTGTTTAATGATGAAGCTCATTTCTGGTCGAATGGCTATGTAAACAAGCAAAATTACCGTATGTGGAGTGAAACAATCCTCAAGAAGTTCTGCAGGGTTCATTGCATCCTGAAAAATGCACTACTGTATGGTGTGCTTTACACGCTGGAGGCATCATCGGTCCATATTTCTTCAAAAGCGATTGTGGAGCTAATGTTACAGTGAATGGTGCTCGTTACAGATCGGTGATCAATGATTATTAGTTTCAAAATTTGAATGTAACCGACCCAGAAGTGTTTTGGTTCCAACAAGATGGTGCTACACCTCATGCTGCTACCGTTACAATTGATTTATTGAAAGAAAGATTTAGCAATAACATTATTTCGAGAAATGGTCCGATTAATTGGCGATCATGCGACATAACCTCACTGGATTATTTTCTTTGGGGTTATGTCATGTCATTCGTTTATGCTGATAAACCAGAAACAATAGACGCCTTGGAAGCCAACATAACTCGTCTTATTGATGAATTAATGCCTGAATTACTCCATATATGCCAGAAATTATTAAAAAATTAATTAAAACATGAATGTCATAAAATTATCTCTCGAATAAAAAAAATTGGATTCAATCTTGATTTAAATGTGTTTTATTTCAATTTAAAGTTCTATCACTCTAAAAAAAAAACCCCGATATATTATCTGATTGTAACATGTTTCGTTATGTCACTGAAAATAGGGTTTCCAGAATTTCATACTCATTGAAGATCAATAATTTTGTGAGAAATACAGAATATCCCTTATTTTCATTAATTTGAAACATTTTCGAAGCACGATTTCATATTTAATCACCATGAAATAATAACCGGAAGGAAATTCAAGAATTCTATATCCAATTCCGAACTGGCCAGCCGGAGGTCTATCTCATTTTCCCCATCTTCGGTCAACAGCAACAGCAATATCCCACCGTTCGACTAGAAGAAGAGCCGTGCATCGAGGTCGAGCACAATCGCGCAAAAATGAAAACCGTACACAATCACGCTGCCATTTCCATCAAACGTGCCATCTTTATTGGTCGTAAATTATGGGCCAATCTCAAAACCGGGAAACGTAATGGTGGTCCGGATTTTCGACATTATTCAATTGCCGCAATTTTGTCTGTGATATTGGCCCAGGTTTTTACGTTCCGTTGTTTAAATTCAAAGCCCGATATTATATACCGAACCTGTTATAATTTAAAGGTCGTGACCTATCTCTAGCCGGTTGGCGGTGTGAGATAGGCAAACGTGTTCTGTTTCACGCCAGGGCAGATCGTGAATAGAATCCAGTTATTTGTCCAATTATCTGAGTTCCTTGATTGATGGTTGCTCCCCAGTTTGGCAGGAGCTATTCAAATAGAAAACTGGCTACAAGGTTCAATCAGGAAGTTTGTCTTATCAGACATACTTCCATACCAAGAGTTATGGGTTATACAGGGTTATCCATTTGAAGCTTCTGAATATCGATCAAATTTTTATTTCAATATGAACTGTGGAATACAACATCATTTAAATGTCCTCTCCTACAAGACTCGGTTCTTGTGAGGTCATTTCGATAACTCGCCGGCACATTTCGGGTAAATCCACCAATAACTTGAAGGATGTTGGTTTTCAGATCGTCAATAGTCTGAGGATTAGATCCTTCACCAAACCTCATAAAAAATCTAAAGGCGATAAATCACAAGACCTTGGTAGCCAAATCTCTTCCAATTCCATATCAATAATTTCGGGTCAGCACATCGGCAATCATTTGGCTATAGCGATGAGAATTGACGGTTTGACGGTTCTTCATTTTGAAAGAAGTACGGGCCAATTACTCCACCAGATCAAATTGCACACCATACAGTGATTTTCTGTGGATGTAGTGGCCTCTCAGCAGTTACATGAGGATTTTCACTGCCCCAGGTGCGACAATTTTGCTTGTTTACATATCCACGGAGTGAAAAATGTGCTTCGTCGCTGAACAACATTCAATGCGACAAATCGTTATCGAAACGTTGTTGTTCAAGCATCCCTCGTGCAGAGGGAGGCGGAACGGACCACATACAAACTATATCAACTGGCCAGAGGCAATAGTGATGGGAGGCTCATGACTGCTGGACTAGCTTTTAACGAACAGTATCCTATCGATGCCCTCGGTTACGGAGCAACCCGGTAGACCGAGAGTTTCATGAGATCTCAGTTCGCCTCCACTTACTTCCGTTGCAGAACTAGTAGGCTGAGAAATTTTTCCTAACGACACAACTCCAAGCAACCTCTGGTGTCAACCGATTGCTTCTGTTGCGGAACAACTCGATAGAACGAGAGCTGACATGTTCTCTTCTTGCTTTCACACCCTTCGGATGTGGAACAAACTGGTAGACTGAGAAACTTATCCCTAGTCACACAATTCCAAGCATTTCTGAACAACTCGGTAGACCCAGAGTTTCATGGGCTCTCAGCTCGCCTCCACATGCTTCCGTTACGAATAAACTAGCAGGCTGAGGAAATTTTCCTAACAACACAACTCCGTGTAACCTCTGGTGTCAACCGTTCGCTTCTGTTGCGGAACAACCAGATAGATAGAGAGTTTCACATCTTGCCTTCACGCGCTTTCGTTGCGGAGCAATTTTGTAGACTGAGTAATTTATCCCTAGCCGATCTCATCTCTCAGCTTGCGCATCAGTTGCGGAACAAGGTGGTAGGCTGAGAATCTTATCTCTAGTCCCACAACTCCAAACATCCTCTGGTCTCAACTGATTGCTTCCGTTGCGGAACAAGTGAACCAGATACTTGATGGCCGACCTCTCTATCAAAACGTTTCAGGATCACGGAGGATACGTTAGTGAACGACAGTTATCTGTGTTATCTTTAGTACCGCAACGATAGCACTTTGATAGATATTGAATCAATAAAATAATATACATTATTTCCACAATTTATTAACTCACAACATTTGCTTCGCCAACACTATGGCTCCTTTTGATATTCATTTTGTAATAACAACAACTGAAATAATTGAAACCATTGTTGTGAATGATTAAATTGTGGAATTGCTATCTATTATTTCATTGAATTAAAATCAATTTCCAACGAGTAAAGACCGATAATATTAGACACTCAATCAGACTGTTTCAACTCTGTGTATTTTGCCCTGTTGTAAATATTTTCTGTAAGCGTAAGGAAGACAATAAAGGAGTAAGACGATTAGGCTCGTCTTTTCTAAAAAACATCCAATCTATGATTGTTTCGGTCTTTACTTGACGGAAATTCATCTTGAAAATTTGAATAAAAACAATATTCTAATTTCCTCTAATATTTTATTAACACTACGATCGTTACGTCATACCATGACTTCTTCAGGTGAGTATTACAAGATACTGAGTATACCATGAACAAGAACTTCATTTTATAGTACATGGATATAACAAAAATTGAAGAGGGGGTGAAGAGAGTTTTACAATTCTTTTGGGAAACTGAAAAATGGTTCAAAAAAGATTCAACAAAGGGGAGCTACTTAATTCTGTTTGGTTATTCAATAATATTTTTCTTTTATGATATCTATTAATTTCTAAAGTTTCTAACAAGTTTAATCTAAAACTTTTGTTTTCTGAGTGTAAAATTTCAAAGTTACTATTAAAACTATGTCCTGTGTCTAGAAGGTGCTCTGCGTAGGTTGAATTTCCCTCTTTGTTACAATAACATTTTTCATGTTCCTAAGTCTCGTCTGGAACGATTTTCCTGTCTGACCAACATATACAAAATGGCAAGTACCGCAAGTTAACTTATAAACACCTGATTTCTTGTTCTTAGATGTTTTATCTTTATTATTTTCTATTAGTTTTTCTAGGGAGTTTTTCGTTTTATAAGAAATTCTAAAATTGTGATTCTTCTTTAAATATCTAGCTACCTTTTCTGTTTTTGGTCCCAAGTATGTCAACGAAATGTATTTACTTTCAATTGGATCATTATTTATGGGATATACTAATTTCAAAGCCAGCTTTAATTGTGTTTTTGTGAAAAGATTCTCAATAATCGGGACGTTGTTCAACGCAATCTGTTTGATAATATTATATTCTTTGTCAAAATTCTCACGTGACATGGGTATGTTGGCTAATCTATATAACATACTATTGTATGCTGCTATTTTTTGTGAGTATGGGTGGTTTGATGTGAAGTGAATTGTGCTATCTGTATGGGTTGGTTTCCGGTATATTGAAAAAACGTGTTTATTATTAATTTTTGTGATAGTTAAGTCTAAAAAGTTTATACTATTGTTTTTTTCCCATTCATAAGTGAATTGTATGGTTGGGGATAATTTGTTTATGAAATCCACAAACAAAGAAAATTGTCTATCATTGCCATTGAATAAACATAGAACGTCGTCGACATATCTATACCAATAAATGAAACATTTAAAATTTCGTTGACATACCTGGGACCAAAAACAGAAAAGGTAGCTAGATATTTAAAGAAGAATCACAATTTTAGAATTTCTTATAAAACGAATAAATCCCGAGGAAAACTAATAAAAAATAATAAAGATAAAACATCTAAGAACGAGAAATCAGGTGTTTATAAGTTAACTTGCGGTACTTGCCATTTTGTATATGTTGGTCAGACAGAAAGATCATTCCAGACGAGACTTAGGGAACATGAAAAATGTTATTGTAACAAAAAGGGAAATTCAACCTACGCAGAGCACCTTCTAGACACAGGACATAGTTTTAATAGTAACTTTGAAATTTTACACACAGAAAACAAAAGTTTTAGATTAAACTTGTTAGAAACTTCAGAAATTAATAGATATCATAAAAGAAAAATATTATTGAATAACCAAACAGAATTAAGTAGCTCCCCTTTGTTGAATCTTTTTTGAACCATTTTTCAGTTTCCCAAAAGAATTGTAAAACTCTCTTCACCCCCTCTATTTTTGTTATATCCATGTACTATAAAATGAAGTTATTGTTCATGGTATACTCAGTATCTTGTAATACTCACCTGAAGAAGTCATGGTATGACGTAACGATCGTAGTGTTAATAAAATATTAGCGGAAATTAGAATATTGTTTTTATTCATATTTTAAAAAATATCCATTACAATATATTTTTTGTATCATAGACCGATTCTTGGTAATATTTTAACACTGCTCTTCTAAAGCATAACTTATCGTTTCGAAGTGTTGCCTCACAATAAATTCCTTTGTATAATCCACATTCGATAAAAATAGTCCTGTCGATTCTCCTAAATAACCGCTTCATCCCAGACCAGAGAATGAATACAGAATCGATCCACAGAAATATTTAAACTCAATTCCGGCGATAGTTGATCGCCTTGTTTGTCAACCCGGAAAAATTATTTTCCAGCATTTTCAGCGTATGTTGCGTCACATAAATTAGTTCCGAACCGGAAATTTATCACCGCGCATTGAGTTCGACTGGCCGGAAACCATAAAACTGAATATTTTTCGTTCAATCTATCAAATTGAAATACGAGCGGGGGACGTTTCTGCGATTAATGCGCTAATGATGATCGGAACGACCTATTCCGGAACGGGAGAGGAGATAATGACAGCCTATTAACAGAAATAGACTGGCGAAAGAATGGGGAGATATATAAAAGGCGCGCTTACACCAAACGCGTATTGTTCGCTGTTCAAACTCTCAATTCTGTATTCGAATAATCACAAATTATATTGGATGGAGTGATAATAAAATAAATTTTCTGGACATAACTTTAATTAACAGTAATAATGAAATTTCCTTTGATATATATACTACTCTGTCAAGAAAGTACCGGGAATTTTCAATTAAAACAACATTTTTACATTTAATCGTCAAAATTTATTGGGTCGCCTTCAAAATAGGCTCCATTTGCTCCAATACATCTATGCCAACGGCACTTCCAATTATCGAAACATTTTTTATAGGCGCTTTCCGGGATGGACTTCAGCTCTCGCGCCGAATTTTGTTTTATGGCTTCAATCGACTCAAAACGGGTGCCACGAAGGGGCAATTTTAGTTTTCGGAAGTGGAAAAAGTCGCAGGGAGCCAAATCCGCCGAATACGGTGGTTGCTGAAGCACGTTTGTTGAGTTTTTGGCGAGAAAGTCAGTCACAATCGTAGCTCGGTGAGAAGGCGCGTTATCGTCATGCAAAATCCATGAGTTGTTCGCCCACAAATTTGGCCGCTTCTTACGGATACGCTCACGCAAACGTTTCATAACGCCTAGGTAATATTCCTTGTTTACCGTCTGACCCTCTGGACCGAATTCGTAGTGCACCACGCCACGGATATCGAAGAAAACAATGAGCATCACCTTCATTTTCGAGCGGCTTTGGCGTGGTTTTTTCGGTTTCGGCTCATTTTTTGCCACCCATTCCGATGATTGCTGGCTTGTTTGCATATCGTACTCGTAAACCCAGGTCTCATCACCAGTTATAATGCGTTCCATGAATGTAGAATCGGAATTACAGCGATCCAGCATGTCTGAATCAACCTGTTCGCGATGATGTTTTTGAAGAAAATTCAGGTCTTTCGGTACGAGTCGCGCGGCCACCTTTCTCATGCCCCAAATATCAATCAAAATCGTACGTGCGGACTCGTGGGATATCTTAAGATCATGTGCTATCTCTCACAAGCTGGTATGACGGTTTTCCAGCACCCTTTCCTTAATTTTATCGAGGTTATCTTCGATCGAAGCCGTCGATGGGCGACCATTTCACGACCGTCCTTGAAGGCTCTGTACCACTGATATGCATGAGTTTTCGATAGAGCATTATCACCAAAGGCCTTTTGCAACATTTTCAGTGCATCGGCACACGAAAATTCATTTGCAACACAAAACTTTAAACAAATTCTTTGCTCAACGTAATCACCCATAGTAAAACTCGGCACGCACTCTGACATCGACTGACTTAATCAGCTGTTGCAAACACACTAGTTGACAGATCCAGCTCAAGCTTGGCATAGTAATTAAGGACAGTGGTACCAACCTAGGAAAAACCTGTCCCATTGCCCCGCCAGATTTAAATCGATAATTCCCGGTACTTTCTTGACAGAATGTATTCTGTTAGCCTTCTACATATTTAATTTCAAAAAATTATATTTAATATAATATTATAACTTCAGGAATTAAATTAATGTCATATATGCACTGCTTATATCAAACGACATATAAAATAAACATTCATTATAAGACATCCAAATGATATAACAGAATCTAATAAACATAAATTGTTAACAAAAATCCTATAAGTTAAATTTTTTGATTAGACAAAATTTTGTTTCTGCTGATCCCTCTCATGAAAATATCTTTCAAAAATGTTTAACCTAAGAATTTCATCATAAGACTACCTTACTTGGAATATTCAATATTATTGAATATCTAACTAGGTTACTTCTTAGGAAATCTCAAGATATGTAAACATATTTTTAAGAAACAAGTTTTAAGAGACACTTTGCACTTTGAACATAGACTATCTTGATTTTTAAAGTCAGTCTGTTTGAGCAATTATCCGGTTACCACTTTGAGGTAAGATATACTGATTGTTAGTTGATTTTGATATTTTTAATATTATTTAGAGCCGATGAACAGATTATTGGAAGTCTAATTGTTTTTTGAAGATATAGTGCATGTTTTGAGAAAACTTTTAATTTACTTATTTGAATATTTGAATATACTGAATATTTCAAATAAATTATATTTTTGGAGAAGTCCTTAAGTTCTGTTTAATGTTTTTGAAAAGGAATTGGTGTTCATAATGGTAAGATCAGAAACAAAATGTTGTCTCCTTCAAATATTTACTTATTAATTTCAAATGACAATTTATATTTGTTGCTTTATTTATTCCATTTGACATTGTATATTGCGTTTTGATCATTTACGTCTATTAAATATGAGCGGTGCTTATGTAGACATTAATGTAATTCTAAAAGTTTTTTGAATAAAAATGTTTTTGAAATTAAAATTGTAGAAGACTGAAAGATTAAATCTGTTTTGATATTCAAATTTTGTTATATTTCTTCTATCAAGTAAAAAGCCTTTTCCTATTTTATTATGTCTAATATGCTGATTGAATCTTGCATTTTTGAATTGTATCCAATTTCTGATAGGCAAGTTAACATGTTCCTTTATCCGCTTCGATGAAAGTTAGCTTAACTTCTCATATTTTTTCAAAGGTCCCTTTCAGTATTTGATTATGTTGGTAATATTTATGGCATTGTTGTACTACTGTGTTTGATAAATTCTAACAACTGCTTCTTATGAAGTCTGGCGTGGTTGATTATATTCAAAGTTTTCATTTTATTCAGTTCAGATTCTATTCCCAAAATTTGTCTGTTTGATTCCGTAATTCTTATCCTAGGTACGAACTTTGGGCCTTTGTTCTTGTTCGGTGATTCAACTGAGGATAACTTGATAAATGTCGAAAAGAAAGAAATTCTCTGATTTGACAATGATGAAAGAGTCGATACGCTTTGTATATCCAATTATTGGTGAATGAAATGTGAATATTGGATGAAATATAGTGTTTTATTTCACAAGATATCCTGAAAATACTAAGGTTCTTCCTGGATCCGGACCTGAAGTGTGACAAAAACTAATAACCAGAACCCACGTAGTCTTTCGGCATATAGAATGAAGTCGTGTGTCTCGAATAGCAAGCATGTTCCGTGTCTTTGGGTTGTTCGTGTGCATAAACAAATTAGGAACAAGTGAAATTTCCCGCTAGTCGCGGACCATCCACTGGTAAATTTCGCCACTTTACTGGTGATGCAAATTTCATTCGAAGACAGGACACAGAGAAATCTGATAATTGAGTGGCGACTAAGTTTCCAGAAGTTTTGCGGTGTTGATTAAGACATCGGTCTTAATCTTCAGTAACGTAGTTTGCCGGATTCTTTCAAATGAGGTGATATATTCAAAAATACAAAAGTTTTATTTTGAAATATGGTTATGTAATAAAGAATTCAGGAACTAAATAAAACATTTATTTATACAAAGAATTATATTTAAAACATTAATTTATACAAAGAATCTCGCACTGAATTTCATATTAACGAAATTTTATTTATCAATCAGTTGTTATAAGTTATTAATAAATTTAACTTGTTTTACATTGTTATAAATATAAAAACTAAATTTAAAAGTTAGAACATTTATTTAAATCACATAAATTGTTAATATCAATCGATTTTAATTCAAAGTGTATTTTCTAAAAGGAGAAAACTAATTCACATTTGATCTTTGAATTTGTAAATCGCGCGCTTACGACCTTGCGCAGTGATTAGTCGTCTCGGTTTGAATGTTTGAAAGTTTCGATTTGACAGGTTGGAGGTTAAACATTGTTATTTCAATTTTTTACATAGCAAGTCGCGCTCATTTTTTCAAGTTAAACAAATTATTATTGGTTGAGATACGATTTCTACTACTTTTTTGATTGAAAACTACCACAACATTGTGATTATTATTATTATTATTATCCTGATTACTACAACATAACCTATTCACTTATGTCTTAGTCATTTATTTCATCATGTTATATTATCAGTCTGAAATTATTTACCTTTGCTGTTTGAATTGTTGCGATGGACGAAACTACCTTCACATTATCACTACACAATCGTTTTACAATTAACTAGCAACGTGTAAACTTGTATGCAGGCGCCTAAGCGAAATAGAAGCGCAAGACATGAACCGGTGTGTATGCCTATCTCTCTCACTCTCTCTCTCTCTCCCGCTCTGTCTCTCTTGCTCTTAGGCGGGCTAACTGTGCTCGAGTGGAAGGGACGCGTCCTTTCACTTTTTATGTCTGTTTCTCTCGCTCTTAGGCGGGCTAACCCTGCCCGAGTGGAAGGGACGCGTGCCTCTCACTCGCTCTCATTGTGAGCGCATAACGTGAGCGGAGCGTAACGCAGTTTCTTGAAGTGTCACCCGGCAAACCAATTTATAAGACGTTGTCACGTCAAAATTATTGTTCCATGTTCACAAAGTGTTAGGCTGGGAAAGTGTAATAGCCAAAAGTGTTGTGAGATAGGTCCTATTCACTATGGAATCCGAACGAAATGTATAGAAATAATTTGGGTCATAGGAATGAATAATGTGAAACTTACAGAATTAGGAAAAAATAATGTGAATTAAAAAAATGTATATGAGACAGTAATTTATTTCCACAAAAATGTTTGTACTACTACAACAATTGTTTCACCACGATGTGGCTTCTTCAGGTATTACATTGTACTGTCTGATGGTATTCAGTGTAACCGAGTTTAAATACATTTTTAGGTACGTGGCCAAATAATGGAAGCACAAGTCATAAAAACTCTAGGTGTTTATTGGAGTTTGCCGCTAAAAATGTCATTAAGGAAAAATATTCAGTAATGGAGACTTATCAACATCTGTTTCTTCGTTCAAAAGGATTTCACGAGCATTATACCTGTTGATTTCAAGAAATTCTAAAAGTGTTAATCTAGAACTTTTGCTGTCAACGTGGATAATTTCATAATTATTGTTGAAATTATGGCTGAATTCCTTAAGATGATTAGCATATGTCGAATGTACAGAATTGGATATATAACCCCTTTGGTGTTCTTGAACACGTTTCTTGAATGATCTACCAGTCTGGCCAATGTATACTAAAGGGCAATCTTTGCAAGTCAACTTGTACACTCCGGATTTATTTTCTTTATTTGTATGATCTTTATTGTTTTTTATGTAGGTACTAAGGTTAATAATTGTCTTAAAAGCCGCGTTATAATTGAAACAACTTTTGAAATATTTAGCAATATTTTCAGATAAACCATTGACATAAGATAACGAAAAATATTTCTGTGTATTTTCCTTTTTTATGATTGGGTACACGAGATTTAATGCCATTTTCTTTTGTTTATTGGATACCATTTTGTCTATAAGAAAGGGATTGTAACCGTTGTTGGACGCTATTTGAATAATAATTTGTTTCAATTATAACGCGGCTTTTAAGACAATTAATAACCTTAGTACCTACATAAAAAACAGTAAAGATCGTACAAATAAAGAAAATAAATCCGGAGTCTACAAGTTGACTTGCAAAGATTGCCCTTTAGTATACATTGACCAGACTGTAAGATCATTCAAGAAACGTGTCCAAGAACACCAAAGGGGTTATATATCCAATTCTGTACATTCGACATATGCTAATCATCTTAAAAAGGGAGTAACTAGAGGAAAACAAAATGTATAATCACAAGTAGGGAAAGTGAAGAAAAAACAGACATTATATTATGATAACTTTATTCCGTAAGGCGTTGTGCTTATAAATCTCGGAATCACGTACAATAATTGTCAAAGAATGTATGAATGAAGGGGTCCTTCCAGAAGCAACTGAAATTGCAAAAGTAATACCTTTCCACTTTGCTTGACGAAGCAAAGTCTCTCTTAAAACTTGTTTTTCAGTAATGTTTTTACATATCTTTAGATTTTATAGAAAATAACTTACTTAGATATCCAATAATATTGAATATTCTAAGTAAGGTAGTTTTATGATGAAATTCTTAAGATTATGTTAAACATTTTTGAAAGATATTTGTTTTCATAAGATTGATCAGCAGAAACAAAATTTTGTCTATTCAAAATATTTAATATATAGGATTTTGGTTAACAATTTTCATGTATTGGATTTTGTTATACCATTTGGATGTCTTATTATGAATCTTTATTTCATATGACGCTTAATATAAGTGGTACTTATATGACAATATTTTAATTTAAATCTTGAAGTTATAATTATTGAATATAATTTTTTGAAATTAAATATGTAGTAGGCTAATATTAAAATATTTAAATAATCAAAGGAATATTTTCCATGGGATCTGGTAAAGTCTCTTGGAGGAATTGATAGTAGCCATTTCCAGTCAATGTTTCAGGAAGAATGAAAGGTTCAATGATGAATCTATCCTTCATTCCCGCCCAAAGACTGACTGGAAACATTTAACATGTGGATTATCTATTTTCCACACAACACTATTTGTTTTGTTGAAAAATCGATCTCTATAAAATGTCGCTTCATCGCCGAATAGAATGAGAGGTGGAAAATATTTATTCGCACGTGTTCCTCTTAATGTGAATTCATAGAATTTTTCCTTCTTTCTGTATATGTGTAATTTTCATAAAATGAAATTTTTCGTTACCATTTTCTCTTAAGTGAGATATCGGGTGTTTTTTTAGAGCGATAGAAATTTCGATAGGGATAACTGTGATTTAACAGAAGGTAAAAGCCATGTTGTTTTGACATTTCTGTTCAGTAATCATTGATAAATTATGATGGAAAGACTCACGCCGCAAGAACGCTTAAAAATTGTTGAAATTTATTTTCAAAATCAGTGTTCTATTCATCAAACCTATAGAGCACTTCGTGAAATTTATGGTTTACATAATCGTCCATTAGAGCAGCTTATTCGTCGAACTTTCGATAGATTGCATCCACCACACGAAAAATTTTGCGTAAAGATCTTGGTCTACACCCAAACAAGATCCAACTGGTTCAAGAACTGAAGCCACTTGACCATAATAAGCGTCGTTTGTTTGCTGATTGGGCCCTAGAACAGCTTGAAGTTGATCCACTTTTTTATCGTAAAATTGTGTTTAGTGATGAAGCTGATTTCTGGTTGAACAGCTATATAAACAAGCAAAATTGCTTTATATGGAGTGAAAACAATCCTCAAGAAGTTCTGTAGGTTCCATTGCATCCTGAAAAATGCACTGTTTGGTGTACTTTACACGCTGGAGGCATCATCGGTCCATATTTCTTTAAAAACAATGCTGGAGCTAATGTTACAGTGAATGGTGCTCGTTACAGATCGATGCTCAATGATTATTTGCTTCAAAATTTGAATGTTATCGACCCAGAAGTGTTTTGGTTCCAACAAGATGGTGGTACACCTTATGCTGCTACCGTAATGTGTTTTATTTCAATTTAAAGTTCTATCACTCTATCAACCGAATAAATTCCTTTCATGCTGAGCTTTTTTTGTTTATAGCTAAATTTGTATTTTCGTTCTCAAAATAATAAGGTTTCAATTATAAATTTGGCAAAGAATTTTCTCCCTTTTTTTTTCTGGACGTTTCTGTTTGGAGGTAGGAAACTGCACAAGTACTTCTTCTCTTTCTTCTTTAGTCGGGAAGACAGATGACCCCATAAATACAAAATTATTATTCAGAACAAGTTTTTAGAAATGTCCATGTTTAATTAGGAAAAATTCAAAATTTACACATTTTCTGTTATAACAATTTCGGCGTTTTATCACACATATCTTTTAAAACTTAGTTGTGTCTATCAGAAATTTGAATTTTTGTACAAAGCTGATTCGTTATTATTCAGTAATTGGTCATCATTAAAATAAGTGTTTAGAAATTACTATGTTTTACAATGAATATGGTATTCTACCTTGCAACTGGTGTCACAAAATATATGTAAATTTTGAAGTGGGTTAATGGAAAACCCGCCGTTTTCGCTTATTCATAAAGACCATATTACATTGAGCAGAGGATCAGCGACGAAAAGAATCAATTACAGTCCTGAATCCTTTAGTTAATTCAAAGCACATCTATCTTACGCAAAAAATAGAGACCAATTCTTTCTAGTCCTTCCTCGACATCAGTCGATAACTCCTTTCGGTAGCGAATGCGAGACCCTTTAACAAAAATAAACGAGATTTGGAAAAAGTAACGCCGAGATTAGGACAGGGGTAGTTCGGAAAATTGTCGTCGAACGGTGGACAAAACATGTTAATCAATCACGTGTGATAACTTCTTGTTTCGGTTTTTAGTTTCGTGAAGTTGGCAGAAGTGTAATAGATTTTTGGAGTTAATTCGTTTGGACATAGGGGAGAATTTGTAGGGTAGGTTCAATATTTTATCCGAAATTTTCGTTTATTTTTCCCTTGGAACGAGAAATTGTGTATTAATTCTAGACTACTTACTATAAATTTTCTCGATAAAATAGCACAAAGTAACGGACTACTTAATGCAGTAATTTCATCGTATTAATTAATTGAACACTATCTCTCCTGGTGTATCTGCCAAAAAGCGAAAAACATTCATGCTGAAATTTTCAGTAAAATGAAAATGAGTGATGTAAAAAAAAATTAATACAAAATCATTTTTGATTTAAAATTAAAAAACACTCTATTTCCTCTAATATTTATTTTTTACACAACAATTGCCGATGACCAGGTAGTCGTTGCTGAAGAGAAGCTTGACATGGAATATATCTATAGAAAGCGGGTAGAGAAATATCGAAATTCGGGGCTATAAGTATACTTGGGAAAAACAAAATATCTGTGTGTAGCATGGGAAAGATTAACAAACTCAGATTTAGAGGATATGGGAGACATAGATTATTGTTCAGAATGGAGGTTGTTCGAATTCTAAATCGAACAAGGAATTTTTACTAGGCAGGTACATTTGTCTCACTTTTTCCCAGAAATATAAGTGGAATAGTAGAAACCAAAATAGCGAAATGTCGTTTCGGAATCTACCTACGCCACATTTCGACCCCTTATATACTTTTCCTTTTGCCATCCACCCATGACACACAAAATAAAACGCTCGCTAGTTTGACTTTCAGAAAAGTCGCAATTTCACATCTCTTTTACGTTCTCTCAAGTTATAATCCTGCGTCTCTCTCTCTTAGTAATCCATAATGCACTAAAGACCTGGAAGGGAATTTATTATCTACGTCATTTGTAGTTAGATAGTAATTTGTGAAAAGTGAAACCAGTAAAATGAACCCAGTGAACTCAGAGCAAGTGAACAACGGTGAAAAAGTTCACACAAACAAGATAGTGTTTTCACCGCAATCTAGAGTTTAAACTCCGTCGAAACAAATCCCTCAACTTTTGGTCAAAATATCACGAAATTGTTCATTCGTAATATATATATTTAGGCTGAAAATAAACCATTAAAATCTAATCTACATTCTTCTCTCAACTCCATTTCAAGTATTTCTATATGAAATTAATTTCATACAAGTCAACATTCGCATATCAGACTATGACACATATAGATTATTAACAATTTCTTTCTCCGAAACATTTTAATCAAGAATTGGATAAATAGCAATTTTAATGATGCCATCCATAATAGACAGTACAATTTTCAAAAAAGTGCACAAAAAATCTATTTACGAAACATACCCTAGGTTTAAAATCAAAGAAACCTTCAATTCTCTCAGCGACTATGTTGAGACATCTTTGCAAATAAAGAACATTTAAAAGAAATTATCTTCAAAAAAAATTGTGAATAATGGTTCTTTTGTGTAATAATGAAGATTATAGAATAACATTGTTTTCATTAATTTTCTTCATTAAAAAAAATACCTCTAAATGAATCACCCGATATTTATAAATGTTGGACCATGAATAAATGAATAATTTCTCTAATTCTCCTCCAAGTATACTTATACTAGAATTTGCATACTAATTGATTTGCGTTAATGAAGGTTTCTCTACATACCAAGGAATTCTTTGATAGACCGACATTGATTTCCCAGAAACACAAAATCATTTTCCATAATCATCCCTTCAAAATCTCCATCTAGAAACGCAGAAAAATGCATCGCTCCCCAAGAAAACATTTCCATTCGGAGTATACGCTCCAAATCTCGACTAGCATTACAAATGTTCCATCAGGCCTGCTCTTCCAAGACGGCACAAAAATGAATATTTGATATATGATCTGCATGTGTCCCCTACGACTCGAAATCGGATGCATTTTACGATTTTCCAGAGTGCGACATGTCCGATACGCTCTAGAAAATTTGCCCAGCACATCCTTTTTCTTATGAACTGCTGCTACTCGATGTTGAATTTTCCTCACACGTTGTAGGGCATCTACAATAAAATTGAAGATTTCCAAATTCTGGTTTAGATTTTGCTTATACAGATTCATCAAATTCGTAGTCCTGATTTGACGTACTCATGAGGAATAGAACAATACCAATTGTTCAATCAACATTGTGGCTTCGTCATATTTTGAATAACGTCCAATAATAAATCAAGTTTTTCCCTAATAATTACTATTTCAGATTTTATATTTCTTTTTCATTGTGAGCCTAAGTTATCGAAACAATTGTCGTTGTTATTTATTAAATTTAGGCAAATTATTTCTCAAATTGTAGAAATTACTATGTTTTACTACCAAAAAATATATATTACACATTTTCTTGTGACTCGAGTTTCGGGAAATGAACTATCCCATCCTCAAACAACTGAAGACCTAACAGTGGTACAGTGGTATTTAAACAAAAGTGATAAATATTTTGAATATTTCAACAGATTCTCTGTACCACCTAATAGTGGTACAGAGGTTCACAATCGGAACGTGATAAAAAACCGGGTTAAAAAAGAGGGGCCTTCTAACAGATATTGGAATGTCGGCAATCGACAAAGAAGGTTTTTAAACAGATGGTACCCATTTATATATCTCAAATAATTTTTGTGGATACATATTCCCGTACAGTCATTCAGTATTTTTACATTATTTTGTTGTATATCTCAAATATTTGGATTTACAAAGCTCCATACAGTCATTCATTATTTTTTACATTATTTTTATTGTGAACTAATTGGAAAATTTCAATAATCAAGTTTCTCTTCTTTTGAATCTACATGTAAAATTTTCTTTTGTCGAAAGGAATTACTGTTTTCTAAAGAATGAGTGGCAAAAGTTGAATTTTTGTTTATTTTTCATTAAATTCATTTCATATTCGTTGAAAAAGGTTTTGAACAGATGTTACTTTTTAAATATCTCAAATATTTTCGATTTATATAGCTCCGTACAGTCATTCATTATTTTTACATTATTGTTATTGTGAACTAATTTGAAAATTTCAACAGATTCTAGATAATCGAGTTTCTTCCCTTTTGATTATCTAGAATCTGTTGAAAATTCAGTTCATCTTCGAAATCAATAAATTACAGTGAGGACTTGAAGCAACAAATACAGTATGAAAAAATCAATATAATACGTAAGTTTCTGTCTCAGGAAATTTGAAAATCTTCAATTATAATATACTTACTGCCGAAACCTCGTGAATCTGAACTTCGTAAAATAAGGACATAGAGCACAATTGACTATAAAAATAAGTTATAATATTCAGTTCAAAATCGACGATGGACATGTCGAATATATCCTAAAACTTCAAAGATTTTAAAATCATATGATAGCTGAGTTAGGACTAATGAAAATTCAAATAGAACTGAATTTTGAGTGAGTCTACTCGAAAATGGTTTTCAATTTAATTGAAATCAATATAAAAACGACAACTCTGTATGCTTCAATATTCTGACATTAAAAATATCTTTATTCTGTGGAGTTTCAGCATTGTATGCTTTGAACTGATGGACAAATTGATTATTTAAAAAATTCATAATCTAAAATTGAACCATTTATGTACTTTCAAAACAAAAAAATTTAAGGAATAACTTAAAACAACAAATATGAAGGGTTTTCCATCTAGCGTTTGCATTTTGAAGTAGACTCTTCTCACATTTTTGTTCAGACAGAAAGTTGGTTAAATATTTGATATAAACGAAATGCGTCGATTTCTGCTACAATAAAACTCAAAAATATTAAAGACTTATATCCAATGTTGTAAATTCAATAAAAATAAAATGATTAATTTTTCAAAGTATAGATTCCTTAAATAATTGATTTGTCATTCGATTTAAATCATACAACGTTAAAATTGTACATTAAAGACCTTTCAGATATTTTAGTGTTAATGTTTGCAGAATATTTGTTATACTCCTAGTTTTATTTCCATTTTTCCATAACTGAACATCGATTTAATCGATATAAAAGAATTGCAGTTCATAGGCTATAAGACTTCTTTTTTCTTGGAGAGAAGAGTGGGAGATTTTGATTTCATAGAGATATTAAATTCGAAAAGAAATAGTCTCTCTTTGAGAAAATAAATTTTCAGAAACTATTTCATATACAGTAACAATAAATATTAAGCTGATGCAAAAAATTTTAAATGCTGTTACGTTATGAAGATTCAGTCTTTTATGGGAAAACCTGAAACATAGTTCTTCCCATAGTCTCGGAGCTAGAAATATCTGACAATTTTCAGGCTACATGTTGAATTATAACGTGCTTTAAACGAGACTTAAGTAAGATCGATACTGTTCATTTTTCAACAATGCGAAAATATGATTTATTCCTTGCCGGAAACTTGGAAGATTCTTGTTGTTTCTTTCCAAAGTAGTGTTCGAATTAATGTGGGAGAGATGCAGCGGATATTTATGTTATGAATTTTTGAGTTCTTGACTTTATAAATATTGAACTTGTGAAATGAGTGAATTTGCTGTTTTCATTCGAATATTTTCATGTTGAATGAAAGAAATCAAACGTGAATTCACGCTTAAATGTGAAGGAAAAGGTTGAAATACTGCCTCATTCATAGTACTCTGGAAGACATAACCTTTGTCTGAAATTCATTCATTTATTTATTTGAACAGTGAGAAGTGCTGAGATATTACCTATAATCACATGAATGGAAACAGAAAATACATATCAATAAAGAAACGCAATCTCTTGACAACTCTATATGGAATAAAAATTAGCAGAGAAAAAGTATCAATCTATTGATTTAAGGTATTCCCTCCTTACATCGAACTTGTTCTTGAATGCTTTGAGGAAATGCATTGAGACAATTGTAGACGGCAGCTGATTTTATCGGTTGAATATCCCATTTGGAAAATTTTGGCGTCAAGTCATTCTATAATGTTTCTTGGATAGTTTGAATCGAAAGCCTCTTAAGTTATTGAAATTTAATTGTAATATATTCTTGATGTCTTCATCGAACCGACCAGTCAAAGCTTTAAATGTGTCTCGTACGACGTTCGAAAAAGCAACGAAATTCAAAAATACACAAACGTTCTTCATAAGATAGTCGAGGGTAACCGTTAGGTGAACCTGTCGTTGAACTAATTCAAGTAGAATTTCATAAAATCTTGTTGATAGCCACTAAACTTCTTTAGCGTACTTTATAATCGAGTGTTCGTAAGTTCTGTATAAAAAACTGTATATAGAGACCTGAGAACCTTCGAAAGACTAGAAGAAAAAAATGTATTTCGCCTTCCAACCACAATAGTTTCTATGTGATCCGACCAAAAAAGATCTGAACTAGTTTTAACTCCAAGATTCTAGGAGGTGAATTGTTACCGAATGCAAATGATGTTGTCGATATTATAGAATATGCGTGGAGTTTTTGCCAATATGCAGTTCGTAGTATTTGACAATGTTGACAACAACCATTCATGTTACCAGTTTGAAACGAGCTCCATGTCCACTTAGAGTAGTTGAGAGAACAGTGGAAAATTGAAAAGGTTGGCATTTTCGGATTGACAGGTAATATTCAAACCACTGGAAACCTTTACACCTTTCTCCACACATTGAAGAAAGGAAGGAAAGCTAGCAGTGGCTATCTATTCGATATCAACAATCAAGAGAGGTACATCGTCGCACGCGAAAGATCTGTTGATCCTCCACAAGAGATGCTGAATTTGAAACAAACAGAGAGCTGCAGAGATGCCTTTCATGAGCTTAAAATGATAACCATACTAGCTATATAATGTATACTATGAAGTGGGCCACTTACGTTCGTAAGAACTTGGAAAGTTTTTTATCTAATGATTTATTTCACCATTTCAATATAGCAGAAAGAACAAACTTAGCATTCCGCATCAAAGCTGGAAATTCCCTCAGCAGGGTGTGACTTTGGGGTCACAAAGTCTAGAATAAGTTCCCAGATTTCGAGAAACGGCTGTCAGGAAATAGGGTCAAGAATAGCGTGAAAATATTGTACTCAAAGATACAATTTTTTCATTAGATAAAGTCATTGAAAATTAAAACTGAAATATTTTTTCTACTTTGCATGATTTTCCATGAATACCTCGCAATGAAGGCGTTCAAACTTCAACTAGAGCAAGAAGTTAAGCGTCGTGACTATCCATTGCGTTTCCAGTTCACTCAATGGGCTAATGGTCGCATGGCCGAAGATGGACATTTGCCCAGAAAAATTATCTTTAGGGATGAAGCTCATTTTCCACTCGGAGAACATTATTTCGTTGGGATCCGTTAAAGTGTTAATCTAACCCAAAAGCGATTGGTGTGTTGAAACACCGAATCGAATTCGCTCTTCATGAGATTGAGCCCCAAACAATCGATAATGTAATGAAATAGTGTGAAAAAGCTTCTGAATTCACCTTAATGCTTTTCAGGATCTTTAATTCAATAATTTAACTCTTAATCTTAAAGTTAGACTGGGAAATTTATAATTTCTTATGTGTGAAAATTCTTTTTACCTTTTATTTAGCGTTCCATATTAATTCAAATCTTCAAATTCTGTGAGGATTGGAATTGTCAGGAAGTATAGTTAGGAAAAAAAATTCGTGCTTCAACTTTTTTTTCGTAAGGTATTTTTTGGTAGTATTTTATGAACGAGTTTTCACTTCATGTTATGATCCAGATGTTTGGAAAAATTTTGCTGGATTTGGTACCTCCTTGCAAACACTACTTGGTGAGTTCTATAATTGGAATGTCCAGATTTCCAAGTTACTCAGTTCGCTGGAGAAATTCGAAACATCTGTTCATCTGATATCGCAATTTCTTGAAATTTTGGTGTATTTTGAAACATTACATTAGAAAATATATCCTCTATTCATGAGAAAAAACCGTTTTTTCAGTTAAAGAATGGATAACCAAATTATTTTCATTATAAATTGAAATTATGAATCGAAAGAAAATAAAAGGAACCGTTCCTTATAACATGAATATGAATATCTCAAATATTGAGAAGAAGATAAAATATCAAATTTATAATCTGATGTTGAAACATCGGAAAAAAATGTATATGTTTTTAACTTCGTTAATGGATTATAAGAATATTCGTTAATTCCTCTTTCGAAAACTATTTTCAATAATTTTTTATTCTAATGAGGGCCGCAAGTATAGACGAAACAGTAGCAATGAAATATAGTTTAAATAGAAACATGTATCGGGTGTTTTTTTAAAGTGATAGAACTTTCGATAGTGATAACTATGATTTGACAGAACGTAGAAGCCACGTTGATTCGACATTTTTGTTCAGTAAGCATTGACAAATTATCATGAAAAGACTCATGCCGCAACAACGTTTACAAATTGTTGAAATTTATTTTCAAAATCAGTGTTCTATTCGCCAAATTTATGGAGCACTTCGTGAAATTATGGAAAATTTTGCGTGAAGTTCTTGGTCTACACCCATACAAGATCCAACTGATTCAAGATCTTAAGCCACTTGACCATAATAAGCGTCGTTTGTTTGCTGATTGGGCTCTAGAACAGCTTGAAGTTCTGAAGGTTCCATTGCATCCTGAAAAATGCGCTGTATGGTGTGTGCTTTACACGGTGGAGGCATCATCGGTCCATATTTCTTTAAAAACGATGCTGGAGCTAATGTTACAATGAATGGTGCTCGTTACAGCTCGATGACTAAGGATTATTTGTTTCAAAATTTGAATGGTATCGACCCAGAAGTGTTTTGGTTCCAACCAGATGGTGCTACACCTCATGCTGCTACCGTAACAATTAATTTATTGAAAGATAAATTTGGCGATGACATCATTTCGAGAAATGTTCCAATTGATTGGCCTCTAAGATCATGGGACATAACTCCACTGGATTATTCTCTTTGGGGTTAGGTCAAGTCATTGGTTCATGCTGATAAACCAGAAACAATAGACGCTTTGGGAGCCAACATAACTCATGTTATTGATGAAATAAGGTCTGAATTAGTCGATAAAGTGGTCTGGTCGAATGAGGTTCCTCAAAGCTAGTCGTGGTGGACATATGCCGAAAATTACTTTTAAAACATAAATGTCATAAAATTATCTTCAAATGAAAAAAAATTGGCTTCAATCTTAATTTAAATGTGTTTTATTCCAATTTAAAGTTCTATCACTCTAAAAGTAACTCCCGATATTATATTCATAATGTGAATGAATCATCTTGTAGTGGTTTTCTGATATTCAATTTGCGAACATCATGTCAAAACCCTTCGCAGACACAAAGTCCTTATAAGAACAACGAAACTCGTAAACCATCTTCATATCGAGCAGCGGCAACTTCTAGGTATCCGAATTAAAACCCCGACCCAGGATACGCTATATCTTTACGGCCACCAGTCATAAATCTGCCGCATATTCCCACATTCCGCGCATTTTCACTCAATCGTACGATCTCAATCTTAGCTTTGTTTCAGACTCCCGGCATAACCCGCAGCTCGGATAAATAGAGATATGGAAATCCGGCTTGACTTCCAGAAGGTTCAATTGCCGGAATAGGAAAAGCCGAGACAATCGCTAGATACTGGTGATGAATGTTTCGAGGGCCTGATGAAGACATGAGATATACGACGAAACGTAAATATGACGTTGAATCACAGCAAGACGTGGCCTGTGAGTACCTTCGCGGTGGTTCAGTTAAGGGTAGATTCGGAGGGGCACATCTACAGTTCGATCCCCAAGGAGGAAGGGGAATTCCAGGAGGCTTCAGAAATGCTTCAAGGTAATTCTAATGATAAAAATAATCATTTCTATTATAGCATCTGAATATTCTGTATTTTTTCAAGTTTTTATTGACAACAACATAATAATTATTTTACATTTAACATTAACAAGGGAACACATACAGGTGGTTATTAACGGCCCATAAAAAGACAGCTCTAGTAGAAGCTCAGATAGTGGCTATCAAGGAAAAGAATAAAAGAAAAGAAGAGGAGCATTCAAAGCTTAAAATATTAGATTCGCAAATTATGGAGATGAAGAGCAAATTAAATAATAATAATTAAATCTTTTTTATTTTGAATGCACTTTCTGGAAAAAGCGGTATTAGAATTCTATCAGCATTGCTGCAGGCTCAAATTTGAATTAAAAACAGAAATTTCAATAACACATAATATTTTTATTTCTTTATTCTCACTTGAAACTTTTTCAGATGTTACCTAAAGTAAAACAATAAATCAGAAATACAAACATAGAAGCCTATCTAAATACATACCTTGTAAAAGCTTCAAATTATATGAAATCTTGTCATGTTGAAGACACAAATTGAATATGAAGAAAAGTTCCACAAGCGACAAGCAAATTTATTTTCAATTATCACACAAATATAAATTTTAAATTAGCAAAATGTTTATTAATAATAGACTCTCGCTTGACGAGCTGCATTAACATTAGTTGAATTTGTTTGAAAGTCCTTTTCCTCCTGCAATCTTTCATTTGGAAATATTTCGTTCATATCTACATATTGTGCAAAACAGCGGTAGCAACAATAATTGCCCTTGTGGTCGTTAACTTATCACTCATTCCTTTAGAAAGTATAGGAAAATGACGTTTCCAAACTCCATACTTTCTCTCCACCACATTTCTAGTTCGTATAATTGACTGCTTATATAAATTTTCAGCTGCAGTTATAGCTTCCGGTAACTTTGTCATAAGATAAGTCTGCAAACATTTTGAATAACTTATTCAAAATGTAATCTTGCCTGATGATGCTACTGTGATAGCGAAACGATTGTTGTAAACATAATAAAAATTTGTGAAAATCAGAATAACCTTATTTAATTATTATTTAATGTGGATTTTCACCAAGTAAGGTAGATATTATATAATAAGAATAGTAAGAAATAAATAGACCATTTTCAATAGTCAATGAGCCTATTCGGGGATGACCGAAAATTGAAAAAAAAAATTAAACAATTAGATTCAGAAATATCTAAACGTAAATACTATCGTTATTTTCAAACCGAAATTATTTGTTTCGTTTCTCATCCATTTAGTATCACTTGATATCAATCTCCCAACTGTAAACACGCTTTCTGAATCAACCTTCAATTTCGTCAATTAAGCAAACATTATGATTGTATGAATCATATTTTGTATTTTTGGGGTTAAAACAATATTATGTCGTGTGCCTTATACAGAGAACTAATTTGATCAGTATGTGCCATCATCGGTCAAATTGTATTATCCAATACCAGAAAGTTGGAAAAATGTTATTCCGAAAATATGAAATTGTCGTTCAATAAGAATATGCCAGATCAGAATCAAATACAAACATAAATAGAAAAACTTCAATTACATCAACAATTTTGTGTTTCCAACAATTATATCTTAAATGATTTGAAGTAAAACAATTTATTTCCATACTTTTCCTTATATTCTCGAAAGGATTTCATTCAGTTAAATAAAACACATATACAGGGTGTCCGGATTTTACGTTCATATATTTCAGAGAATGATTCTAGAGGTCAAAATCTGAAGAAAACTTCATATCAACTCATATCCTAAAATGCACCATATGGGCGCTAGAAATTCTTCAACATGACCACCAAAATCCAATAAACTAGCGATATCTTTGTCAAGATTTGGTGGATTCAAATGAAATTCAGTACATGGAAGCTTTCGGATAAACTGAACCATCTGATGATAAAGAACTTACTGATTCTCATCAATGACAGAGATAACAGGGTGTTCTATCATAAAATTACTTCTAATTTTTGACTGAGTGATCAAATTGAAATTCAATCAAAGAAATGGACTCCTCGGGCAAAGAGTGTTATTTAAAAAATATTCTAATGTGCCATTTTAAGGTGCCTTTGAAATAAAATTCAGTGGATTCTTCAAGTTTTCAATTGCTTGGAAGTTCCACTGAACATTTACGGCAACAAGATGGCTGCCCAGCGCATTATGCTGCCACAGTGAGAGAATTCTCACAGCAAATGTTCAAAATGTTCACCATGCTACATGTTTGTACTACCACAACAATTGTTTTACCAGGATGTAGCTTCTTCAGGTATTACCTGAAGAAGTACAATGTAATACCAGAAGAAGCCACATCGTGATGAAACAATTGTTGTAGCAGTACGAACATATTTGTGGAAATAAATTACTGTCTCATATTTTTCAATTAAAATGAGTTTCCACCAAGTAAAGACCGAATCAATCAAATATTAATCAAATACGATGATTTTCAGATAATCCAACAGCTGACACCTCCCAACCCATGCCGGAAAACCAACTGGAACAGAAAGATCAATCGGCCCACACTCCCTACCTCGAGCCATCAGAAGGAACCATAAAACACGACGATAACGAGCAGGCAGAGCCACAAAAAGACAGCGGAGCGAAAATTCCTACAAAGGAAAGGGCCCCGGTGCTGCCACTTTCCAGGAAACATCTGGAAATGTTCGCCAAGATATCACCTCCGCCCCCCCAGTATCGAGCCACTGTACGCACGGACACAGTTTCCACGATATTGGATCAGGAGATAGAATTTGATTATGAGGCGAGTCAGGAGGAAGGTAATTATGCAAATGGGGGGTTTAAGGGGTAATGTGCTCTTGTTTGGGGGTTTCAACATGCCGGAGTGTAGAATGAGATGAGAAAAATGGGAAGTTTAATGGAGTACAGGGGACGTTGTTTATTTGGCGCGAAATCGCCTCCAGTTTGCATTTATTTTTTGTGATTATCGTAAGAGGTGATACAGGGTCTTTCAAAAAGGTTACAGTTTTAATTAAAATGCTAATTACATTCAATAGAATATTTTACAAGAAGCCTTAGAAAGATACAAAGGCTACAAAGAAAATATACAAGGTAAACTATGACGTCCAGGAGAAATGGTTCATCAATTTGTCTAAAACGGAGATACCAGAACAGGTGAAAACAATCTTGGCACTTTGGTCCAAATTTTATTATACCAATCAGTCCTAAAGAAATAAATGTCAAAGATCTAATAGCAGATGTAGAAAATATTTCAGTTAGTGGAAGAAGACAAAAGAAACCCACTCAGAGCCAAAATCACAAGCATTATTACGAAACAAATATAGAAACAAAAATGTCTCGCACCACACGGAATAGTTGTATAGAACTGCTGAATATTTCTTGAAAACCAATGGCCACCTATTAGTGCTGAATAGTGAGGAAGGCTTGGTAACTGTACTCATGGAAAGGTCAGATTATCCAGAAAGGATTTACTCGATTATTAACACCAATAACTTCAGGCAGATTCCAAGAAAACCGACGACAACTGTCCAGATTAAAATAGTGACTACACTGGAAGAGCGAAATATAGTGAATAAAACGCAAGATAAATCCATGAGATCATACATTCTGTCAAGAAAGTACCGGGAATTTTCGATTTAAATCTGGCGGGGCAATAAGGCAGGTAATTTTTTTTTCCTAGGTTGGTACTACTGTCCTCGATTACTATGCCAAGCTTGAGCGGGATCTGTCAACTAGTGTGTTTGCAACAGCTGATTAAGTCAGTCGATGTCAGAGTGCGTGCCGATTTTTACTATAGGTGATTACGTTGAGCAAAGAATTTGTTTAAAGTTTTGTGTTGCAAATGAATTTTCTTGTGCCGATGCATTGAAAATGTTGCAAAAGGCCTTTGGTGATAATGCTCTATCGGAAATTCGTGCATATCAGTGGTACAAAGCCTTCAAGGACTTGCCTCGTTCCGGACGCCCATCGACGGCTTCGATCGAAGATAACGTCGATAAAATTAAGGAAAGGGTGCTGGAAAACCGTCGTACCAGCTTGAGAGAGATAGCACATGATCTTAAGATATCCCACGAGTCCGCACGTACCATTTTGATTGAGATTTTGGGAATGAGAAAGGTGGCCGCACGACTCGTACCGAAAGACCTGAATTTTCTTCAAAAACGTCATCGCGAACAGGTTGCTTCAGACATGCTGGATCGCTGTAATTCCGATTCTACATTCATGGAACGCATTATAACTGGTGATGAGACCTGGGTCTACGAGTACGATATGCAAACAAGCCAGCAATCATCGGAATGGGTGGCAAAAAATGAGCCGAAACCAAAAAAACCACGCCAAAGCCGCTCGAAAATGAAGGTGATGCTCATTGTTTTCTTTGATATCCGTGGCGTGGTGCACTACGAATTCTTTCCAGAGGGTCAGACGGTAAACAAGGAGTATTACCTAGGCGTTATGAAACGTTTGCGTGAGCGTATCCGTAAGAGCGGCCAAATTTGTGGGCGAACGACTCATGGATTTACATGACAATAACGCGCCTTCTCACCGAGCTACGATTGTGACTGACTTTCTCGCCAAAAACTCAACAAACGTGCTTCAGCAACCACCGTATTCGCCGGATTTGGCTCCCTGCGACTTTTTCCTCTTCCCAAAACTAAAATTGCCCCTTCGTGGCCCCCGTTTTGAGTCGATTGAAGCCATAAAACAAAATTCGGCGCGAGAGCTAAAGTCCATCCCGGAAAGCGCCTATAAAAAATGTTTCGATAATTGGAAGTGCCGTTGGCATAGATGTATTAGAGAAAATGGAGCCTAATTTGAAGGCGACTCAATAAATTTTGACGATTAAATGTAAAAATGTGGTTTTAATCGAAAATTCCCGGTACTTTCTTGACAGAGTAGTATAATTCAATTAATCCAAGTACGGTAACCCAAAGATCCATAAAGAGAACTGTCCAATGCGACTGATTGTTTCTGATGTTCAGGGTCCTACATGCGAACTGGCCAAATATATAGCACAAATTTTAGCAGATGCTTATGATCAAGACAACACGTACTACGTGAAAGACTCTTTCGATTTTTCGGCGAAAATTAACAGCTTTGAATGCTGTCAATCTATTTGGAAACATATCAAGAGAACTAATATTTACGGCAGTAGATTCAAGCTGGGATAGAATTAAAGCATTCTGAAGTTGCCTTTCACACTGGCCTTTATAGAAAAGTACGCGGACGATTTGATTATATCTCTTCCGTCAACAGGGATTGATGAGATATTACAAGTTTTCTATGATTTTGATCAAAATCTGAAGTTCACCATAGAAACAGAGAATGAAAATAACTCGGTATCGGATAAATTTTGTGAGAGAACAAAAAGCCAAAATAAAGAGAATATGCGATCGAATGTTCAGAGAAACGAACATAAGAAAATTATACAACTTGCTGAAAGAAAACTCCTATTCCAGAACAATATTGGAAGAACTTTTGTTTTCGGCATTTGACAGACCCAAGGCTCGGGACTGTGAGAATACAAACACGACGAAGAACCATTCGTACACCGATGCCTACTAAATATTCAATATCTAACAAGGAAAATTGGAAACTTTATGAGAACAAAAAATCATTAAAGATAATAACACAGTGCAAAAAGAGGGAATCAGCATACTACTCTGTCAAGAAAGTACCGGGAATTTTCAATTAAAACAACATTTTTACATTTAATCGTCAAAATTTATTGGGTCGCCTTCAAAATAGGCTCCATTTGCTCCAATACATCTATGCCAACGGCACTTCCAATTATCGAAACATTTTTTATAGGCGCTTTCCGGGATGGACTTTAGCTCTCGCGCCCACGAAGGGGCAATTTTAGTTTTGGGAAGAGGAAAAAGTCGCAGGGAGCCAAAACCGGCGAATACGGTGGTTGCTGAAGCACGTTTGTTGAGTTTTTGGCGAGAAAGTCAGTCAAAATCGTAGCTCTGTGAGAAGGCGCGTTATCGTCATGCAAAATCCATGAGTTGTTCGCCCACAAATTTGGCCGCTTCTTACGGATACGCTCACGCAAACGTTTCATAACGCCTATGTAATACTCCTTGTTTACCGTCTGGCCCTCTGGAACGAATTCGTAGTGCACCACGCCACGGATATCGAAGAAAACAATGAGCATCACCTTCATTTTCGAGCGGCTTTGGCGTGGTTTTTTCGGTTGCGGCTCATTTTTTGCCACCCATTTCGATGATTGCTGGCTTGTTTGCATATCGTACTCGTAGACCCAGGTCTCATCACCAGTTATAATGCGTTCCATAAGTGTAGAATCGGAATTACAGCGATCCAGCATGTCTGAAGCAACCTGTTCGCGAAGACGTTTTTGAAGAAAATTCAGGTCTTTCGGTACGAGTCGTGCGGTCACCTTTCTCATGCCCAAAATATCAATCAAAATCGTACGTGCGGACTCGTGGGATATCTTAAGATCATGTGCTATCTCTCTCAAGCTGGTACGACGGTTTTCCAGCACCCTTTCCTTAATTTTATCGACGTTATCTTCGATCGAAGCCGTCGATGGGCGACCACTTCACGACCGTCCTTGAAGGCTCTGTACCACTGATATGCACGAGTTTTCGATAGAGCATTATCACCAAAGGCCTTTTGCAACATTTTCAATGCATCGACACACGAAAATTAATTTGCAACACAAAACTTTAAACAAATTCTTTGCTCAACGTAATCACCTATAGTAAAAATCGGCACGCACTCTGACATCGACTGACTTAATCAGCTGTTGCAAACACACTAGTTGACAGATCCCGCTCAAGCTTGGCATAGTAATTAAGGACAGTGGTACCAACCTAGGAAAAAAAAATTTTACCTGCCTCATTGCCCCGCCAGATTTAAATCGATAATTCCCGGTACTTTCTTGACAGGAATTATATTCAAGACTAAAAGACCCGATTTCAAGAAATCTCAAGTGAAATGTAGTGTACGAAATAGAGTATTTAGATTGCCAACAAACATATGTGGGACAAGAATCCCAATGGCTGAAAAATAGATTAGCTCTACACAAGAGCGATGCTAAAAGGGATAACCTTAGATGTATATACCTTGTCCATCCATGCGAACAAAACTTCTCACACGGTAGACCTTGATAATGTTAGAATATTGGATATGAACATTAATTATAAGAAAAGATGTATTTTAGAAATGATAAACATAAAAAATTAGGGAAGTAGGGTGGTATATGAAAAAAAATTGCATGAAGATATTGAAAGACAACTTTGAAGAAAATTTCAGAGATTATTTGAAATTAATTTGACAGACATTTAAAGTTGTGGACCAAAACAGAAAACAGAATTTGACGAAGAAACAGCTTGAAAAATGACCCTGTATCAGGATATTACTAAAAAACGATTTCCAAAAATTTCGGGGCTTATGTACAATTTTTGTTGAGTAAATCGAACATATGAAAAATTGTTTCAGAGAATAAAATCAAATTTTAGAAAATAATCGATCAAAATTTTAATTTCTTCCATCAACTGAAATGAAAATTTATTCAACAATTAAGAATCTTTCTCAATACAAAATGTTTCTCAGTATTACAAAATTTTACAAGGCATTTCGAATCAAAATTGAAAAGTATTCGCATTTTAGATTAGATTTCATTTAAAAGCATAACAGTAATTACTGTTAGCAGGAGCAAATGAAAATATGATTAAGTTGAATCCATTTTTGCTCTTCAGAAAACAAATATGCGTTATATACTAATATTCAGTTTACAGCCATATCATTGTATATTTCATTATTTAATCAATTTGTTTTGAGGAATCATGTATCAATGTATGAATCATTCAATAACAGAACTTTGAATATTTCAGAAGTGTTCCTTTGATGAATTCTCAATCAGTATATCGTTCAGTGGCAAAAATGTTGAGAATTAAAATTCTATTGTATGATAAAATTTACGTTCTAAGAGAATAGGAAAACTTTCTCCATTCTGAAGATTACTTTCGAATCGGGTGGAGAAAAGTTTTAAGCAGGATAGTTTCCAGAGTGAAAATATATTCATTTCAGTCAAATTGAAGTTTCGCATTTCATAATTCACTAAAGACAGCTCGGAGAAAGTTAATTCATGCCTCTTTCCTTTTCACTTTATAAAAAGATTTCTCAAGTTTGTCACAATATGGATTTTCTTCTTCAGTTCAGAATGAGAATATATTATACATATCCTTTATACAGCGTGTTTCACGAATGATTGTATAGGCTTTCAGGACAGATGCAGGACATTTTGGTGAGTCTGAATCAGCGCTCGAAATATATCCCAACTATATTCGTTTAGGAGTTACAGAATGTTTTATGTATTTTATCCAAAAAAAAAATATATATATATATATATATATATATATATATATATACAATTTATTAAACCTTAGCAGGTCAATCAGAAATCTGCAATTCAACGACGCATACAGACTTCTTTTATAACGTCGACGAAGGTAGAATGGCATAATGTGGTCTTCAGCGACAAATCGTGATTCTGTCTAAGTGTGCATGATGGCCGTAGAAGGGTTTCTTACACAGCGATGTAAGTATACTGTTGAGAAGCATGTACCCAGGACTATTGGAGTTATGGTTTGAGTTGTTGTTGCTTATGGTAATCGATTTCCCTTTCTTCTTATTCGAGGCTTCTTATTCGAGTTGTTCGAGGATATTCTACAAACTATTTAACTGCCTTACCTGGATTGCTGTTCAGTTGTTCAGACGTGTAGTCTCTTTCCAGCAAGAAAATGCTCTTCCCCGTACTACTCGTTGAACTATGGACTTTCTTCAAGAAGCAGTTGTTAACGATTATCCGTACCCACCATAATCACTTGGTTTAAATCCCATCCAACATATGTTGGGTATGTTCACTTTGCACCGTTTTCTTTATACTTGAATAATGTTAATATACGTTCGAGTTGCTTGGTACGATGAACTAATGTTGTCGATATTTGTGCACTCATTTATGGGGTCACCAAGCACAATATTTATGTGAATAGTAATGAAAGGACAATTGGATGTGGAGTGCCACAGGGAACGGCTTTGGGTCCTATGATATTCTGTATATATTTAAACCAATTACTGTCTACAGAATCGTCCAGTATGATAATGAGTTTTGCAGATGACACTGCAATTTTCTATTCTGGGGAAATTTGGCTCGATGTCAAGAAACAAACAGAAGAACATCTGAAAATGTTGGAAGACTGGTTTGATTATAGACCTTTTTCCTTAAATTTAGTCAAGGCTTTTTTTTACCCTTCTGTAAATGAAAATATTTTTTACCACACTTCAAATTCCTAAAGATTCAGAATAAATTGAGAATATTTTCAACAACAAATATAGATTATTCAGGAGTTTTCATAGATGCAAGTTTGAGATAAGACTTCCATACAAATTATTTAGTGAAGAAGTTAACGAATACATTCTACATAAGTTTCGTCAACTGAATACAGACTGGACTAATATTGCCTAATAGTATGTGGAAGGGCATTTTAAAAGTACTTTCGGCCATTAGACGTGATACAATGAAGATTTCTAAAATTAATGTTGCATAGGACCCTCCGCTATAGTAGTGACAGATTGTATGAAGAGTCAAGTATATTCGACCTGAGATAATTATTTTATAAAATGTTAGCAATGAATCAATTTAAGGAGATGGGATAGCTGTACAGCTGAGACATGAGTATATCACACGCAAAAAAATTAATTAAACGTACCATATGCATTCAAGAATGCAGGCTAATTAGCGGACTCATGTTTATATGAAAATTTTTACTTATTTCAAGGTCTATAATCAGTCCCAAAATATCGAAACTTTGTTTTTTAACACACGGTATACACATCTCCGAGGCTTCTGTCATAGTTTGACTTTTGAATTATTTTGGTTGTATCCCATGATTTATTCTACATAAATCGACAAGTCTCCAATATTTTGTTTTTTTATATAGGTATTTTATACTTCTACCTTGCTCACCCCTATGAAATTTTTTTGAATTTTTATACCTAATTTATTATTCAGACTTGTTCATTGTAGTGTTCCATTGTCGAATCGATTACATATTTTCCACTACATACAAGCAGCATTTGTTATTATACTTCTGAGGATTTCCTTATTTTTATCAACATTTTATACTCTTGTAATGCAAATTCGAATATTTCATGGGATGATGACGATGTTTATTGTCATTTCATTCATTATATAAAACTACCACATTTTCAAAAAACAAACTTTAATTTGAAGAAGTGTACATTCTGTCAAGAAAGAACCGGGAATTATCGATTTAAATCTGGCGGGGCAATGAGGCAGGTAAATTTTTTTTTCCTAGGTTGGTACCACTGTCCTTAATTACTATGCCAAGCTTGAGCGGGATCTGTCAACTAGTGTGTTTGCAACAGCTGATTAAGTCAGTCGATAACAGAGTGCGTGCCGATTTTTCCTATGGGTGATTACGTTGAGCAAAGAATTTGTTTAAAGTTTTGTGTTGCAAATGAATTTTCGTGTGCCGATGCATTGAAAATGTTGCAAAAGGCCTTTGGTGATAATGCTCTATAGAAAACTCGTGCATATCAGTGGTACAGAGCCTTCAAGGACGGTCGTGAAGTGGTCGCCCATCGACGGCTTCGATCGAAGATAACGTCGATAAAATTAAGGAAAGGGTGCTGGAAAACAGTCGTACCAGCTTGAGAGAGATAGCACATGATCTTAAGATATCCCACGAGTCCGCACGTACGATTTTGATCGACATTTTGGACATGAGAAAGGTGGCCGCACGACTCGTACCGAAAGACCTGAATTTTCTTCAAGAACGTCATCGCGAACAGGTTGCTTCAGACATGCTGGATCGCTGTAATTCCGATTCTACATTCATGGAACGCATTATAACTGGTGATGAGACCTGGGTCTACGAGTACGATATGCAAACAAGCCAGCAATCATCGGAATGGGTGGCAAAAAATGAGCCGAAACCGAAAAAACCACGCCAAAGCCGCTCGAAAATGAAGGTGGTGCTCATTGTTTTCTTCGATATCCGTGGCGTGGTGCACTACGAATTCGTTCCAGAGGGTCAGACGGTAAACAAGGAGTATTACCTAGGCGTTATGAAACGTTTGCGTGAGCGTATCCGTAAGAAGCGGCCAAATTTGTGGGGGAACAACTCGTGGATTTTGCATGACGATAACGCGCCTTCTCACCGAGCTACGATTGTGACTGACTTTCTCGCCAAAAACTCAACAAACGTGCTTCAGCAACCACCGTATTCGCCGGATTTGGCTCCCTGCGACTTTTTCCTCTTCCCAAAACTAAAATTGCCCCTTCGTGGCACCCGTTTTGAGTCGATTGAAGCCATAAAACAAAATTCGGCGCGAGAGCTAAAGTCCATCCCGGAAAGCGCCTATAAAAAATGTTTCGATAATTGGAAATGCCATTGGCATAGATGTATTGGAGCAAATGGAGCCTATTTTGAAGGCGACCCAATAAACTTTGACGATTAAATGTAAAAATGTTGTTTTAATTGAAAATTCCCGGTACTTTCATGACAGAGTGGTATCACAGCTGATAACACAGATTATATTTGAAGTCTGCTTCACCTAATCGTTTCATTTCACCTTTCTCGGAAAATTCTTACAAACTCCTGTCTTCTGCTCACTAACGATAATAAACATCTCCACTCTCCCAACCCCTAATAGGACGAAATTTTGACACCCACACGTCGAACGTCAAATCCGATTTGCTAACGTAATTTTCCATGGGTAAACAAAGGGAGACGTTTGCTATCTCATCACCTTGGAACACAATGAAATTATCGACTCGTTCTTTTCACATCTTAACTCGATTCAGAACTTTGTTTTCGAACGCTTCCGGAGATTTTCAGCTTCCAAATACACGAAGAATATTTTGGTTGGGTAAACTTTTGGTAGGTGAGTGGTGAGGGATTGATTCACGAGAGGTGTAAAGAATTACTTGGTATGTAGAGATATATTTTTGAATGCTTCCTCGTAATTGATCAAACGTTATCCAATTAGTATGCAAATTCTTGGTTCAGCATACTTCAAATGGGGTTGAGAGGGGAATATGTATTAGACTTTAATGATTTATTCATAGCCTAAATACATATATTTAAAGTTTACAAGTATGATTTGTTTACCCAAATTTAGGGTGTTCCAGTGTAGTATCGAACTCTAATTGCGGTTAAAACACTATGTCACTCGTGGATTAGCAGTTCTCTGAGCATTTTCACCGTTATTCACTTTCACCGAATTCACTTTTATTGGTTAAACTATCGGGATCACTGTTCACAAATTACTGTCTACATAATATCAAATAAATAATGTAGATAAAACATTCGCCTCCAGGCCTTTATTGTAATACTGTGTTATTGACAGAGACGTGAAACCAGCGAGCAGTTTATTTTGTGCTTTATGGACAAGCGACAAAATGCGACTTTGTTGGGAATGTTTCTTCAACAGTGCTTTGTGGCTAACTGACTGGCTCCAAAATGTGGCCCAGGTAGTGAAAAATCTGTCCCTTCGTTTAGAGACGGCGTCGGTTTTTAATGGGTTCCTACAAAAAATGTGAAAGACAAATATTTTTGTTTCTTAATAGTGTTCACTAGGCCCATTTAGGTTTCTAGGAAAAAATGAGACATATTTGAAAGACCTTAATTGTTGAACTCTGGGGAAGTAATTGTTATATCTACCTGCATAGTAAATTAAAAATTCCTTGTTCGATGTAAAATCCGAACAAGTGGAAAGAGAGCTTTTAATAAAATTGAAAAATAATTTTGTTTACAACTATTGAATTATTATGAAATTTACAGTTATAAAATAAATAATTATACAAAAATATCAAGGAAAAGACTCACCGTTGTATATAGGTTGACTCGGTAGAGTGTAATCAGACTAAAATCAATTAAATAATATCAATTCTGATAAAAATATTGATAGTTCAATTCAAAAAATACTAACAAGCTAAAATTATGGAAAAAAACATATTCGGAATAAATAACCACCAGTCGAGTAAAAATTCTTTAAACGGTGGTCAAAAATCAGATATCTTTCGAAAATTTCTATATAGAATTCACAAAGAGTATTCAATTCATAATTATTCAATGTAAAGACAGCCTAAGTTGCAAGGAATAGAAGTAATTTGGATTTAGATATCTAATTTGAAATCGGTGAAGTAAACCATGAATAGATTTTTCATTATCTATATTGACTTTAGTGAAATTATTGAAAAAGTGCAAGCTAAATGATATTTAACTCACCATAATAGTGTAAATTGGGCAAATTTAATCAAAAACCAATTGATTCAATGAAACATAGTGTCTATGTCAGAAATGTTGAAAATATGAATGTAATAAATATCCTTGAAGATGCTTATGCATTGATAAAGTTGTAATAGTATATGAGCTGAAGAAATGTAATCAATTTCATAGGTAATTTTGAATAATTACTGAGTTAGAAGCATTAGAAGTTAAACTTTGGAAAAATTTGACACTTGAAATACTTACCGATGAAATGAAAGACTTTCACTGTTCTGTTTAACATGAAACTAATATCAAAAGCTAGATAAAACAATAGGCTAATTATCTAGAATAATTTCAAACCAAGAAATAATGTAAATTTTGTTCAATCATCGAAAACATCATTTTTCAATAATTTTGACAAGAGCTAGTAAGCTTTGGAATTCAATTTTTCGAAAAAACTATAAAAAGGCAAGACAGCCGAAATTTCAGTCGCTATTAAAATGCTCCAGAGCCCAAACACGTCGCTTAGATTAAACAATTGTTAATCTTCAGGAATTCAGTTCTGCAACCTAAAAAGAAGTTAACATTATTTTTAATCGAAATATTCGTAACATAAATGAAGTATACAATAATTTAAATCCAAAAAAAGAAATCAACGAAGTGGGCCGTAAATCTAGAACTTTCCCGAAGATATCAGTCTCCAATAATCAAACAATTTTCTGAAACAAAGCAAGTACATTATGAAAAGAACATTGATTATTGATGAACAAACTTACCAAAGGTATAAATAAGTTCATTTATGTAGAGCGTTTCAAATCAAATTCCAGACATTTTTTGTTTTCAATTTCAATTCAACATGTTTGTTTACATAAATATTACGATATTAAGATTTAAGGTTAGGTTAACATAGGAACATAGACATTAGATTAGTTTAGTATTCAGAGATTAATTCGATTTAATATACATAAAATAACGGCACAAAGATTAATGCAAAATTTCATGAGAATCGTACAATTAGAAGGTTAAGGAGATTAAGGACCGTGGATGAACAAGCTATAATAGCAAAAGCTCCTAAATTCAAGTCAGTGCTTTTCATATTTTTTCCAATATCTCTTCATTGAATGGGTCAAATTCGAAGTATTCTATCCACAGCACTCATTGACCTATCAAACAAAATACTCTACTCACCCATTCGTTATCCTAATAACTACCCCCTTCACAATGACTGTAGTCTGTTTGGAGCTTCATCGACCTTTGCAATCGAAAAGTTATACCGACAAATTTTCCCTATCAACGGACAAACATCCTGGGAACGGCCAACTTTTCTCTCGTACGAAATTGGGAAAGGATCATAATATAAATTGGTATTTACCGAGTTAACCCACATCAGAGAAGTGGGCGAGCTGAAGCACTTACCTCTAGTGTTTTGTTTCAACGTGAGCAGCAGGTTCATCGGGAATTCCGGGAAATGGCAAAATTTTATTCTGGAAAGTTTGATTGGAAGAATGAAAAATCGTTTGATGATTCCGGAAGGTTACCCAACTCGCGGTAGGAAAATGAGCTGAATATCTTCAACTTTATCAGATATTATATCTTTGTAATAATGTTCAACATTCTGAAGATTCGGTCGGACAAAAGAATTCAGTCGTTAAAATTATAAGTATAGTACATCTTAATGACAGATTTAAACTCGATCGTGGGATCGTATCTATGGTTTCATTACTGCTCAAAGGTGCTCCGCTCATAAAATTTCTGTTGTTATTTTGATTTTCCAATCAAACGATCCTCATGAAATTTTTCAAAAACATGAACATTGTTTTTCTACACTTCAGATCACTTGGATTTGCAGTTTGGAGAATACAAGTACAAAGAAAGATAATGTTTCAAATGTTAATTAATAATGGAGGACTCATTCGATTGATTTGCTCAAAAATGAACTTCGTGAGGATATTAAGGCCCTCAAAACTACTCAAAAACTTTCAGGTCTTTCTTTTTCCGTTGAAACAAACGAAAAATGTGAAACCAACATGTGGGACTCGATAGATATAAAATTCCGAATTTCTTAACATGGAAAAACTGTTTAGAAGTGCTGATTTAACACTCCCTACTAAGGTTAGACTACTTATAATAATACTACTCTGTCAAGAAAGTACCGGGAATTTTCAATTAAAACAACATTTTTACATTTAATCGTCAAAATCTTTGGGTCGCCTTCAAAATAGGCTCCATTTGCTCCAATACATCTATGCCAACGGCACTTCCAATTATCGAAACATTTTTTATAGGCGCTTTCCAGGATGGACTTTAGCTCTCGCGCCGAATTTTAGTTTTGGGAAGAGGAAAAAGTCACAGGGAGCCAAATCCGGCGAATACGGTGGTTGCTGAAGCACGTTTGTTGAGTTTTTGGCGAGAAAGTCAGTCACAATCGTAGCTCGGTGAGAAGGCGCGTTATCGTCATGCAAAATCCATGAGTTGTTCGCCCACAAATTTGGCCGCTTCTTACGGATACGCTCACGCAAACGTTTCATAACGACTAGGTAATACTCCTTGTTTACCGTCTGACCCTCTGGAACGAATTCGTAGTGCACCACGCCACGGATATCGAAGAAAACAATGAGCATCACCTTCATTTTCGAGCGGCTTTGGCGTGGTTTTTTCGGTTTCTGCTCATTTTTTGCCACCCATTCCGATGATTGCTGGCTTGTTTGCATATCGTACTCGTAGACCCAGGTCTCATCACCCGTTATAATGCGTTCCATGAATGTAGAATCGGAATTACAGCGATCCAGCATGTCTGAAGCAACCTGTTCGCGATGACGTTTTTGAAGAAAATTCAGGTCTTTCGGTACGAGTCGTGCGGCCACCTTTCTCATGCCCAAAATATCAATCAAAATCGTACGTGCGGACTCGTGGGATATCTTAAGATCATGTGCTATCTCTCTCAAGCTGGTACGACGGTTTTCCAGCACCCTTTCCTTAATTTTATCGACGTTATCTTCGATCGAAGCCGTCGATGGGCGTCCGGAACGAGGCAAGTCCTTGAAGGCTCTGTACCACTGATATGCACGAGTTTTCGATAGAGCATTATCACCAAAGACCTTTTGCAACATTTTCAATGCATCGGCACACGAAAATTCATTTGCAACACAAAACTTTAAACAAATTCTTTGCTCAACGTAATCACCCATAGTAAAAATCGGCACGCACTCTGACATCGACTGACTTAATCAGCTGTTGCAAACACACTAGTTGACAGATCCCGCTCAAGCTTGGCATAGTAATTAAGGACAGTGGTACCAACCTAGGAAAAAAATTTTTACCTGCCTCATTGCCCCGCCAGATTTAAATCGATAATTCCCGGTACTTTCTTGACAGAATGTATTTCACGAACAAGATAGTGTTTTCACCGCAATTAGAGTTCGATACTACACCGGAACACCTCCATCAATTTGGGTTAACCGATCAAAATTGTTAATTTGTAATATATGTATTTAGGCTGTAAATAAACCATAAAATACAAAAATAACACTGGACTAAGTTCGCACGAATTTATTAAAATAAACAAAACATTCAGTTTACATGCATGTTTCGGGTTTTATCCCATTCTCAAAACTGACAAGAAAACACACAATACTACATAATTATAATCAAATGACAGCTGTTAAAATTGGAGGTAAGCGGAACTCCAGCTGATCGTTCACAATCGGTAATTGGCGTTTATATGCTGAGGATATTTCTAAAAATTCTAAAAAGTCTAATCGTTTACTTTTTTCTCCCTCGTGTAAAATTTTTGTTTTACCGAAATCTATAAAGTGATTGCAACTGATACAATGAGCAGAAAATCCAGTAGTCGCTTTGTTCTGTAGTATCGACTTTCTATGTTCATCAACCCTAACCTTTAGAGAACGACCAGTCTGGCCTATGTAGAATGCAGGACATTCATCACAGTACAGTTTATAAACCCCACTCTTTTCCGAATCAGTTAATCGGTCCTTGCCGTTTGGAAACACTGATCTTAAGTTCTTCTTATTTGTGCATATTACTTCAATTTTATTCTGTCTTAATCTACTACAAATTTTATCGCTTAATTTTGGGATGTAGTTAATGTAGACAAATTCTTTCTGATCTTTAGGTTGAGGTGGATAGATACATGTAAACAGTTTAGAATATTGCTTTTTGAAAATCAACCTATCTATCATGTCAGGAGAGTAGCCGTTGTTATTGGATAGTAATTTTAACATTTCAATTTCTTTTTTGAAATTATTTTCTGACAGTGGAATTGAAATTGATCGTTGTACAAGAGAGTGGAACGCTGACATTTTAATTCTATATGGGTGGGAACTGCTGTTATGAATAAGAACGTCTGAAAAAGTGGGTTTTCTGAATATATCGAATTCAAGATGGTCATTTACCCTCTTTATCTGAATATCCAAAAAATTGAGTGAATGGTTTACATTCTCTACTTCCAAAGTGAACTGAACGGATTCGTAAAATGAATTAATTAGTTTCAAAAACGACTCTAGTTCTAAATTTGAGCCAGTCCAAACACAAAATACGTCATCTACATAGCGTTTCCAATATAGTACATATACAGTCAGATTAATGTTTACTGGCGAGAATATTTTCCTCTCCAAATGTGTCATGAAAATTTCACTGAAAAGGGTGGAGGATGGGGAACCCATCGGCAGACCTTCTAATTGTTGATAAAATTTACCATTAAACTTAAAATAACTCTGTCCGAGACATATTTCTAGCAGTTTCAATGTTTCCTCTATTATATCCGTAGGGAGTGAAAGATTGTCGTGAAGTTGTTCGTTGACCAGATGTTTTATTTCTTTAGTTGGTATGGATGGAAATAAATTAACTACATCGAAAGAAATTAATCTGGCATTTGGGGGAATTCTGAAGGTTTTCAATTCTTCTGTTAACTGGATGGTATTTTTGATGGAATAAATCGGATTATGTTGAATCATACTTGGTAAAATGGAATTAAGATGTTTACAGAGTTTTGATGCTGGTGCATGAGTATATGAAACAATAGGCCTCATGGGGCAATTCTCCTTGTGTATTTTAGGGAGTGCGTATAAAGAAGGTATTCTGGGGTTCATAATGGTAACAGGAAAACACGCTTGAGGTATCAAGTTAGGGCAGTTCTTGATAGTTTTCTTTACTGCAGTTTGGAATTTTGACGTAGGGTCTGCCTTCAATTCTGAGAAATTTTCAGAGTTCAGTAAACTTTCAGTTTTTGTCAGGTAATCATTTTTGTTTAAAATTGTGACTGTATTGCCTTTGTCAGCTTTCGTAATTATCAAGTCATTTTCAATGGCTTTTTTCTTTATTTGTTTAAAAACATTCAATTCACTCCTATTATTCTCGAAAGTAGCATTGGATATTATTCTTGCGCAGATTGATTTTTCGAAATTCTGTTTGTCTAGGGGTTCAATTCTGTTTATGGCTATTTCTGAGTTTACTGCAAGTTGTTTAAGGTCGTTGTTATTGAACACATTGGGGCAAAATTTTAAACCTTTTTCTAATAACTTCATTTCAGCTTCCTCGAAATGTATATTTGTGAAGTTCTTCACTTTTTCGAAAAATTTGAAGTCAGATACACTCGCGCACTTTAACACTTTTGGTTCAAACTTGTCTACACTCTTTACAAGATTATTTAGTTTATTGAGTTGCCTTTCGTATTGTTTGTGTCCTAAAATTCGTGCGAACTTAGTCCAGTGTTATTTTTGTATTTTATGTTAATCAATATGTTCCACCAAGTGTTGAGCGAGGAATCTATTTCTGTAAATAAACCATTGAAGTCTGATATCCATCCCTATATCTCAACCTCATTTGAAGTATACCTAACCAAGAATTTGTATAGAAATTGGTTAATATTTAATTAATCACAAGAAAGAATTCAAAAAGGTATCTTTTCATACCAAGAAAATCTTTATGAGTATTTTTTATGATTATTTTGTTTATTCAAATAACTCCTTACTGAAGAGATTTGGGTCCTAATTTATCAGGTTCTTGTGCTATATTCTTCAGAAAGAAAAATTAAAAAAGGCCTTTTTAATTATATGTTTAACATTTTTTGGTGATGGAACTTGTGATTCTTTAACATCCAATCGAAACATGTATGATTTTTTTTCAATATTTCATTATTTCAATAACCTCCAGTTATTTCATTTTTCATTGAAACATGTATGAATAAGGCGAGGTCTAAATAATTTGGTCATTATTTTATATTTCTTTTGATTCTTTATTAGTTAATTTACACCACCTGTGATGATAATACATATGTCTCTAAAGTGATAGTGTTATCTAGGATATGTTTTCAAAAAATTCAATTCTAAATGTTTTCATGAGATTTAGTTAGATTTTAATCTATAGAGGTCCCGTAGAAAAATAATATGCTTACTCTGAACTCAGATCAATCATGCAATGAATGAATAAATCAATAATAAACGATTTTCAAATGGTTGAATTGCGTTTTCACTCGAAAATGAGACAAGCATACAAACTGGAAGTAATTATTGACAAATAAACATGTAAAAACACAAAAAAATTGTTCGATTCTAATAATTAGGGAGCATCTTCATTCAATGTAAAATCAATACTTCTCCTCTTTATGAGATTACAAAGAGGCATCGTAACGATAAATATGAGAGGAACAAATCATAATTGTCATACTTCCAGAGTGGAACTTTTCGAACATCATCCATTCTCCAACTATCTACCTGTTGCTTCATCCTCTATCACGCAAAATAGACTTTTCATTTTTTTGCAGACAAATGCAACAGCAAACAGCACGATATATCTCAAGTTGAGAAGTTTCACGTGCTGGCGCTTACTCGTATCGAGGAAACGTCCATAGAGAACGAGTGTAGGATAGGTAGGAAAATGTGTTCCCTCGATGTTTACCTTTTTGCAGGTCCTTTTACATTCTCTCTGTGTGCGTAAATGTGGCTTTTTCGCATGTTTGTTGACCCACGCAATTTGATGTTCTTTAGATTAGGCTGCGAAAGTGATATAAATGGGTGTTGCTTTTTGCTGTAAGTATGAAAAAAAAGTTGAACCCCATCTGCGATTATTTTGGAAAAGGAAGCACGTACAAGTGTAACTACAAATAAATTGATATTTTACACATTTAGTCGTGACTCGACTTTCGGGAATTAACTATCCCATCTTCACACAACTTGTCTGAAGATGGAGTAGTTAATTCCCGAAACTCGAGTCACAATTAAATGTTCCAATTATCAATTCATTGGTATTTAAACATAGAAATTTCTACAACTTGTTTTAATTATGATCAACTACCAAATAGTAACGGCTGAAACAGTTCAGTATCATTTGTGTTATGTTTTTATACGAAAACAAGTTACATATTACTGCCTATGTTTTCTTTTTACAACTGAAACGGTTGAATAATTTTAATAATTTCGATTTTCCCTAGGTTTTGCTAGTCTTAATTCTCAGACTGGTTTTGTAAGTAAAGAATTCAGGTTTTATGAAGGATCCAAACCTTAATTCCATGAATAAAATGATAAGAAGAGCCTCCTATAAATGTTAATTTCAAACACTTTTAGAATTAAATTTATGTCTTATTAGCACTGCTTAAATTTAGTAGACATATAAAATCAAAACTTATTAGATAATATCAAATGGAATAAGAAAACCCAACAAATAAAAATTGTCAATTGAAACTAATAAATAAATATTTGAAGGAGACAAAATTTTGTTTCTGATCTTATATTTATGCAGACCAAATCTTATTAAAAAATTCAAAACATAATTTGAAGAACTTTCCCGAAACTAATTTATTTGATATATTTAAATGAGTCACTCAAAAAATATGTCAAAACATGTAGCACATCCTCAAACACAATAAGAAATCTAATAATGTCTTAATCAGTTCAACATCACATTTAAAAAATAAAATCAAGTAACAATAAATAACTTACCCGTAAGACCTCTTGGTATTCTTGTTGAACAAACATTTAAATAAGAGACCTTTAAAAATCCAACGTATTCTATGTTTATAATAAAAATCACACAAAGCTTGTAAGGTATTTTATGGCCTTAGTTGAAACCAAAAGATATTTGTATAATAAGATTAAAACCTAAATATAATTATAAATTATATATACAATAAATTGGTGAGAAGAAGTTTTTTACTTGATAAAAAGATGATTACAAAATTTGAATATCAAAACAGAAATATTCTGTTAGCCTCCTACAAATTTTAATGGATTTTATTTGTTAAATGTGATGTTGGACTGACGAAGAGCTTATTTGATTTCTAATTGTTTTGAGGATTTTCTACATGTTCTGAGAGATTTTTTAAGTAACTTATTTAAATATATTAAATGAATTATTTTCGGAGAATTTCTTCAAATTATGTTCTGCATTTTAGAATAAGATTTGGTTTTTATAAATATAAGGTCAGAAACAAAATTTTGTTTCCTTCAAATATTTGTTTATTATTTTTAATTGAGAATTTATATTCTTGGGGCTTTTTATTCCATTTGATATTATATAATGAGTTCTGATTTTATCTGTCTACTAAATTTAAGCAGTGCTTATAGGACATTAATTTGATTCTGAAAGTTTTTGAATAAAATTTTTTTGAATTGAAATTTATAGGAGGCTATTAAAATTAATCTCTTCTGATATTTAAATTTAATCCCATTTTTCAAGCATCAAATTGACTTTTTATGAAGAGGTGAAAAATTTTTACTTTTGTTTGCTATGAATAACTTTACTATTGAATATGAATTGAAATCGATAGCTCATAAATATCATGCAAATAATGTTTTATTACAAATTTCAATTAATCTGAGTTCATAACTCATTCACTTAACTTTTTTTTTAATTTGACTCTATTTTCATACACAAAATTGCACAAACTAATAAGGCGACTGTCAAGATTTATAAAGTTTAAATGAACAGTAGTGGAGAGCAGTGACGTGAAGTGGAAATAAGCATTATTTTCTCTAATTTCAGTACTGTTCTTGTGAAGAAACAAAAAAAATCTCATAGATTTTCGGAACTATTGGTGGAATAAGAGAAAAGATCGAATGCGAATAACTACGGAATATCTGTTTGTCCAGGTTGGTTAGTAGGATTACAGAGAATATGCCATAGAGATTGAAGTACCTCATAATTTTTATATCATTTGTGACCGATTTGCCATCTTCAACATTTTATTTGATAAAATGGCAAACATTCTTCAGTTCATCTAACGAAAACTGGCAGTCATCGCTACTTTCAATGAAATTGAAAATTTCCTCCATTGCAGAGTTTATAGCCTCCCTTTGAGGACGGCCAATTTTACCGCTAGTATTAGGTTTCAGGAAGGATTTGTAACAACTGTCATGGTATTTAGCGTCAGCAGCAACTAAATCATACTGAAAATTAATACGCGCAAAGACAGCTTTTGACACATCATCAGAACGATCTTTAGATAATTTTAAAAGGGAATCTTTGAATGTAAGTGTAGAAACTTTATAAATTTTTCGGCGATAATTCTTCGCTTTCTTCTTTTCTGCTTCTTCATCCGCTCATCGCCACAAAATGAGCAGTCTTTTTTAAAACAAAAGCTGGATTCACTTATTCGCGCTCTAGTATGAGATGGACTTACTTTTTAAGTACTGGCCTGTTCTTCCTCACGTTGTCTTTTTGGTGCAGAGATTGAAGTTTTCCGGGTGCTTATTTTCTGCAATCCACGTGAATTGTAACGGACTTTTGGCTTCTTAAATATTCAGAAAACTCATCACTTCTCGCGACACTTTCATCGATTAAAGTTGGCATTCCACGACTGACCACAACAGTTTCATCTTCAGTTAAAAGTTTATTACAAATAAAGCGAAATTGTGACTTTTTTTTTAATATTGATCAGCACTAACTACAATAGTAGACGCTTCTAATAAATACGTATAGTCACTCGAATTGCTCGTTCAACACTTAAACAAGCAGGTATACGTGAACGACACCACACGGACAAAAGAATAGGCAGATGTTATTCAAGGCCAGATGTTATTCAAGTAGAGGGGATTCGGTAAGAGACCGGCGGTCTTTTTAGAGTATATTTTCTTAGAATAGTATAATTTATTCATAAAAGAGACTCTAGTAGACATTTTTGCTTGCTTCAGTACCTAAATATGTATATTGATAACTGACCACTTTGGTCACGACGTCTGGTGGCTAAAAAAAGTACTAGTTTTAGTGTGCACTTTAATATAGAATCGTGTGTAATAATTTCAGTATTAAATAAAAAATTCAATACGAAATTTTTAATCACGATGGAAGTTATTAAATTAACGCCTCGTAAAAAAATAAAAGTCGAGTTTATTGTGCTGTGAATGGTTGTGGTAGTAAATCACATGAAAATTTAGAAATAAGTTTTCATGCTATACCCAAACCAGGTAGCACTTGTTTATATCGAAAATTTTTTTGGAAAAAAAGAAAAAATATATAGGTTTAAAGCTTGGCAACGGGCTTTAAAATTAAAAAATATAAACCCTCACATGAGAGTATGTTCGTTACATTTTGAAAGAAATGATTTTGTTTTACCAGGTAAGTTAACTGTGTTTAACCTTAAATGAAGGATAATGAATATGCCAGTTACAAATAGAATTATTATTTTTTAATCATTTTTACAGCAATAATTTCCAAAAAGATGACTTTAAAAAAAATAAGCGTTCCGTCGTGCAATTTAATGGATCGCAAAGTAACAAAAGATGTTGAAAAAAATAAAGAGGCACGGCATCATTGTCAAGTTAATCGGAGTTTAAAAAAAATTGCTGTTGAGAAAAACAAAAACATTAGTGAAAATTGTAATTTGGAGAATGTAGAAAATATTGTAACTGATAAAAGTGAAGAAATGTGCTTTATAAATGATAATGTTGATGAAATGTCTTTGAATAAGTCATACAATGATATTGGAGTACAGGTGGAAATTTTATTCATAAAACCATCGTTCATGGATTTCATCAAAACAGAAGATGATTTTCGAACAGCTACGGGAATCCAATCATATCAAATCTTGGAAACTATTGTTGAACTTGTGAATGACAATTTTGGGCAAGCTTTACATAAAACTCAAGTGAGTTTAAGGGAAAAAGTAATTATGACTTATGTAAAATTAAAACAAAAAATTTCGTATTCATTTTTATCGATTATTTTTAATAACTGTACACCAAGACATTGCCAACGAATTTTTTATCATACTTTCACTGCTTTTACCGCCTTTAATTAAATGGCCAGCAAGAAATTCTAAAAGTGTTAATCTAGAACCTTTGGTGTTCTTGGATACGTATCCAAGAACACCAAAGGGGTTATATATACAATTCTGTACATTCGACATATGCTAATCATCTTAAGGAATTTAGGCATAATTTCAACAATAATTATGAAATTATCCACGTTGAAAGCAAAAGTTCTAGATTAACACTTTTAGAATTTCTTGAAATCAACAGGTATAATGCCCGTAAAATCCTTTTGAACGAACAAGCAGATGTTGATCATTCTCCATTACTGAATATTTTTCCTTAATGGCATTTTTAGCGGCAAACTCCAATAAATACCTAGAGTTTTTATGACTTGTGGTTCTATTATTTGGTCACGTACCTAAAAATGTATATAAACTCGGTTACACTCAATACCATCAGACAGTACAATGTAATACCTGAAGAAGCCACATCGTGGTGAAACAATTGTTGTATTAGTACAAACATTTTTGTGGAAATAAATTACTGTCATATATACATTTTTTTAATTAAAGCTTATTGGTTTATTTTGCATCAAAAGCTTAAGCTTTAAGTGTTTCAAAGCTAACCTTACCAGTGATTCTTCAAATACTCATTGGAGTGTGTTGTCTGTATTGAAAGAGATTTCGCTAAAAGTAATGCAAAACATTTACATGTTTCAAGACTATAAGCAATATAATGAAACAAATATTATATTTTATGGTAAACTGAGGAAGAATGTCAGCGAGCTCCATTCAATTTTATGTGATATTTATTTCAAAAATACATCAATTCTTCACCTTACAATACAAAAAAGAACACAGCACGTTTTCAAATTCAAAATGTTAAATGTTTATGGGTCCATGAACGCTTGAGCTTTAAGTGTCCCTCGGCAATTCTAAACACTTCTTTCATTTCTTCGTACTGACATATATTCCCTTCCAGGCCGCAGACCCAGCATTCGCGTCGACAACTGGGACTTCATCTACACCGAACGGCTTTCGCCGGAAAACGTTGCCCCAGGTCGGGTCCGGTGTCCCATACATCGGTATGGGCCGGAGCCACCCCTCCGTAGAGACTCCAGCGAACCGGAGTTGCCTCTAGACGCGCGGAAGTCAGCAACTCTACGAAAGCACTACTACCTGGAGGGCGGTTGGGGTTGGGTTATAGTGGTGTGTTCGGTGATGGTGAACGTGGTGAACCACGGGGTGCAACTGTCGACTGTCCAGCTGAACCAGGAGGGTGTTGAAAAGTTCAAGGTGGAGCCGGTGCATTTTGCAGGTGAGTGTAGTGGAGCTAAGTTATTTATCTGAATGAAAACTTTGAGGTACTTCATCTTATCCTCGCAACGTATATAATATATAACATAAGGGTTGAATTGGTGACCTTTTACAATGATTTCGCAGGAAAATAATCAATCAGAATGACGAGACACCATCATAATTAAAATTCCCAATTTCATGATTCGATCAGAGGATATTGGATAATGCATAATTATGTGACGTTTTTCCGAATTCAACTACGGAAAAAATATAAAAATTCAAGAAACACATTATTGGGTATTCATTCTGTAGGGACCTGAACTATCAACTCTTGCTCTCCACTTGTTTGGCAAACAATAAATTCCAATGGTTAAAAGTATCAAAGAGTAGCTTTTCAGTTTTTCGGCGCGCGATTGACGTGGTAGGTTTGGTAAATATGGCCGATTTGATAGCAAATCCCATCCCTTATTGGCGATGGAATCGATGATATGACGCTCAACATGCGGACATACATTGTGTTGGTCTGATACTATTTGGATTTCGGGCGTCCATTGCTTGATTTTTTCTTCACACTATACTTCAATGTGGACAAAACTAGAAACGAGTATTCGCTGGAAAACGATCAGACATAAGTCGCAGTCCGAAACGTCGTGGGAAATGCAATATAATTTGAATTTGGCAACTTTGGTGACGGAACTTACGTAAATATTATCTTAATTTTATTTGATATTTTTCTGGTTTCAGATCCAATACATAATAATTATTGTATCATTTCCAGGACATATTATTATTTATTATTACATAAGTGATAAGAGAAAAGGTAAACCTATAAACTCAAAAAACAAAAATAAAATGAAACTGAGAAAGTACTCTAGAAGTGAAACAATTAAGTGGTGAATGCAATGTAATGCAAGTAATTATTGAACCCGTGTAGACCATCCATCCAACGCGTTCTTGAAAGAATTCACTGATGGCGATGACACAACTTCAGCAGGGAGCCGATTCCACGCCTCGAACACTCTGTTGGGAAGAAACTGGCTCCTCGGTGTCGTCCTGAAGTTCCCTTGGCTAGCTTTAAACGGTGTCCTCTTAAGGCTCAATAATGGTTTAGTGGAAAGAGGTAAGACATATCCGTACCGAAGAGGGAGTGAAGTGCTCGATAGGTGTTAATTAGATCTCCCCTTCTTCTACGATCCGAAAAGGAGGGCAACTCAAACAACCGCAGCCTCGATTGGTAATCAGGGCGAATTGTGCCAAATGGAAGACGGGTGTTCCACCGCTGGACAGATTCCAAAAGATCTGGATCACCCTTCAGATTGGCCCACCGAACAGGGCCCGCATATTCCAGAATAGGACGCACGTAGGTTGTGAAGAGAGTCCTGCTTGTGGCTACATCGCATCTTGACAATGTTTTAGACAGCTGGTAGGTGAGTTGTCTCGCTCTAGACACCACAGTCGAAATGTGAGCAGACCAACTCAAGTCATCCGTGACGGTAACACCCAGATCACAATGCTGAGAGACAGCGGCAAGCCTTTGCTGGCCAACGAGGTAGGGAGTCCTGGGATTTTTTTTGCCGATATGGAGCACGCAACACTTCCCGATATTAAGAGATAGCAACCACCTCCCAGACCACTCAGAGAGCTTATTGAGGTCTTCCTGTAGGTGTTCCGCGTTTATCAAGGGACAGTTTTAAGGCTTTGTGTCATCTGCGAACATTGCACAATTGGCTGAAAAAAGTCGGGGGAGATCAGAAGTGTACTACAGGAACAAGGTAGGACCCAAAACTGAACCCTGCGGAACTCCACTAAGGACTTCCATATTAGAGGAAGAGAAACAGTCACCGACCCTCACCTGGAAAGTGCGAAACGACAACAATGACTGAATTCATGATTCATTTTTCATTTTATACTTCCAAGGAACTCTCTCTCAGTTACCCATAATGCACTAAAGGCCTGGAAGTGAATGTATTATCTACATTATTCATTTCTAATTAGATATTGAGTTGTGGTTTTCAGCCGCCCAATCTGGGTCAGACCCTGTTTGTAGCCGCTCAATTTGACTCAGACACTACGGTGATAGTTTTTGTCCACCCCGAGTATTTGATTTCCTCCGCACCCTATCCGCCAACTGGGGAGGCGCCCGATGGGGGACTAGCAACCCCACAGGGGCATGGCATATGTTGCTACTAGTTTATTATTCCACTGCTTTATCTGACAACAACTAAAACATTAGGCTTTCTTTCCAGTACATGTCATTTCGCTTCAGTTTGAACAACAGAATATAGTTTCTGTGTGCTCTAAAAATGTCAAATTTTGTGTTTTTCCGGGGAGTTTCACTTCATTACTTCACTATGAAGAAAAAGGCTTCCGAAAGTAATTGTATTTTATAGGATATTTATTTACGTTGACCATACTCTAGCTGGAAGAACGTGTAAGAAGTGACTTTAAAAGTGACGATTTTGATTTGGAAGATGAAGAGCGACACCAAAGATTAAAGATGAAGAATTAGAGGCAAGATCCATCACAAATGCAAGAAGAACTCGCAAAATCACTTGGAGTGACTCAACAAGCCATTTGAAATCTTTTAAAAGTGATGATAATTATCCGAAAAGTACGAAATTAGGTGCCGTATGAACTGAAGCCAACAGACGTCAAACGCCTATTCCTGACGTATAAAAAACTGCTTCAATGGCAAAAAAGAAAGGGGTTTTTGAATCGAATTGTGACTGGCGATAAAAATTGGGTCCTTTACGATAATCCAAAACGTCGGGCAACGTATCATCCACTACCAAGCCGACTATTCGAGAAGATCGATGCAACATGGCCTTGCTGACCAGCACTTCTCCAATGTCGACGAAGTCAAACGATGGGATCCGTCGATTACTAGGAATATGGAGAAAATTAGTTGCCAGTGATGGCCAATACTTTGAAATCTGAACGTATAACTAATTTTTCACAATAAAGGTTCAATTAAAAAAAACACACACAAACTTATTTATACCCCTAATGTCGATACGTCTTCAGAAATGAAAGTATGTACACAAAATTGACTTAAAACGAAACTTCATACATGGTGAATCGTTCTGGAATACATTTGCTATCTGAATGAAGCTTAAAATACAGTCGAATTTTCCTGAAAATGTTTATTCAGAATGAAAATTTTCAAAACGTAATTTCCATTCGAAAAATTTGACAGGACAGGCTAACCAGATTATGAAAAATAAATAGTCTATATGAGACTGTGCTGGGCAGAAACGGCTCCAATCTTTCTAGAAATTACTGATCGATTCCGCATTAGTTTGCTTGTATTTCCTCACCAAATCTCTCCAGTCAAAAGCACGAGATTTTTACAACTCCATACCAATCATTACACGCCAACTGGCCTAATCTGTTTGTTCGGAGACCAGAGGTCGATTTCAACCTCAAACAAACCCTTTACCGATACTGCATTGCTATAAAATGAGATCGGGTCGTGAGGAAAGTTTAAGTGTTATGTGTTCATATCTGTTTTGAGAAGTTGCCCGATTTAATGTTATATCGGAAGTAAATTGCCAGCTGACCCAATAATTCGGCTTGAGCTGAAAGTTTCCTACGCTCTTAGAGGAGCCGAACAAAGCAATTATATCTGACACAGAGAGTTAGAACGGTAAGTGTACCTTTTCAGCTTCCCCGGGGAGTATGGGGTCACTACACCTTGCGGTATAAGTGTTATGGATGTACTTTGCACCTACAAATTGCAACGTATGCTTGAAGCCTCAGGAATTACAGTTATTAGAGCGAGAACTTCGGGAAATAAGATTAGTCGAACGGGGTGATATTTTGTTGGCTTTGTTCGGTTGAATTTTGGGAAAATATTCGATAAGGAGATCTTTATGATATAACGTAAATAGAGGTCATTCTTGCCTTCTTCTTCTTCTTCGCCTTCTCTGGAAGGCGAAGGGTGAGTTTGAATATATGTTATTAATTGATTTTATATTTATTGAATATGAATATTTGAATACTGATGAGCAAAGTCGATTTTAAAACTTGTTTTTCAGTAATGTTTTGCATATCTTGAGTTTTTATATAAAGTACCTCGGTTAGATATCCAATAATATTGAATAGTCTAAGTAAGATAGTTTTGTGATAAAATTCTTAAGATTATGTTGGACATTCTTGAAAGATATTGGTTTTCATAGGATTGATAAGCAGAAACAAAATTTTGTCTATTCAAAATGTTTAATTTATAGGATTTTAGTTAATAATTTTATTTATTGGATTTTGTTATACCATTTGGATGTCTTATAATGAATGTTTATTTTATGTCATGATATAAGTGGTACTTATACGACATTATTTTAATTTATTTTCAGAAGTTATAATCATTGAATATAATCTTTTGGAATTAAATATGTAGAAGGCTAATTTTTTTAAATTGTTTAGAAATTTTTTAAAATATTTATATTATTTTATGATAGCTTATTCAGAATAAAACGGAATGGAGTAAGAAAGTACTTTGTTTTCTATCTTTTATTTTTACCGAAGATTCAGTGGCTCAAGTTTTGTAGTTTTTTTTTACTCCGTTTTCAACCTGGAAAAAACTGTATATCAAATATTTTTATAATTGTTTGATTGATTCGGTCTTTACTTGTTGGAAACTCATTTTAATTGAAAAAATATAAATGAGACAGTAATTTATTTCCACAAAAATGTTTGTACTACTACAATAATTGTTTCACCACGATGTGGCTTCTTTAGGTATTACATTTTACTGTCTGATGGTATTCAGTGTTACCAAGTATAAATATATTGTTAGGTAAGTGACCAAATAATGGAAGCACAAGTCATAAAAATTCTAGGTATTTAAAATAAAATAAGAAGGAACGGTTTTTTACTTGATAGAAGGATTATTACAAAATTTGAAAATCAAAACAGATTTAATCTGTTGTCTTCTACAATTTTAATTTCAAAAAATTCTTTGAAGAAACTTTAAGAATTAAATTAATGTCTTTATAAGCACTGCTCATATTTAATAGACGTCAAAATTCATCATACAATATCAAACGGAATAAAAAAAACCAACGAATATAAACTGTCAATTAAAATTAAAATATAAATAAGCAAACATTTTTTGTTTCGTTCCAGGCATGCGTAATGAACTCTTCAGACAAACTTACGAAGCCCTGTTTGTTACAAAATGTATTGTTTTCTGATCCCATATGAATGAAAAATAACTCTTTCTCAAAAATATAAAACATAATTTCAAGAACTTCTCAAAAACTAATTTATTTGAAATATTCAATATATTTAAATAATTTTTTTTTTTTTTTTTTTTTTTTTTTTTATATGTAAAGTTGAACTGATCTTATCGTAACTTTAATTATTTCTTAAGAATGTGCTACATGTTTTGAGATTTTTTGAAGTAATTTATTTAAATATATTGAATATTTCAAATAAATTAGTTTTTGAGAAGTTCTTGAAATTATGTTTTATATTTTTGAGAAAGAGTTATTTTTCATTCATATGGGATCGGAAAACAATACATTTTGTAACAAACAGGGCTTCGTAAGTTTGTCTGAAGAGTTCATTACGCATGCCTGGAACGAAACAAAAAATATTTGCTTATTTATATTTTAATTTTAATTGACAGTTTATATTCGTTGGTTTTTTTTAATTCCGTTTGATATTGTATGATGAATTTTGACGTCTATTAAATATGAGCAGTGCTTATAAAGACATTAATTTAATTCTTAAAGTTTCTTCAAAGAATTTTTTGAAATTAAAATTGTAGAAGACAACAGATTAAATCTGTTTTGATTTTCAAATTTTCTAGGTATTTATTGGAGTTTGCCACTAAAAATGCCATTAAGGAAAAATATTCAGTAATGGAGACTTATCAACATCTGTTTGTTCGTTCAAAAAGATTTTACGGGCCTTATACCTATTGATTTCAAGAAATTCTAAAAGTGTTAATCTAGAACTTTTGCTTTCTACGTGGATAATTTCATAATTATGGTTGAAATTATGCCTGAATTCCTTAAGATGATTAGCATATGTCGAATGTACAGAATCGGATATATAACCCCTTTGGTGTTGTTGGGCACATTTCTTGAATGATTTAGCAGTCTGGCCAATGTATTCTAAAGGGCAATCTTTGCAAGTCAACTTATAGACTCCGGATTTATTCTCTTTATTTGTTCGATCTTTATTGTTTTTTATGTAGGTACTAAGGTTATTAATTTTCTTGAAGGCCGCGTTATAATTGAAAGAACTTTTGAAATATTTAGCAATATTTTCAGATAATGCATTGACATAAGATAAATATTTCTATGTATTATGTGTCCCCTCTTATGGTTGGGTACACGAGATTTAATGCCATTTTATTTTGTTTATTGGATACCATTCTGTCTATAAGAAAGGGGTTGTAACCGTTGTTTGACGCTATTTGTTTACAAATATTCAATTCTTTCAAAAAGTTATCTGAATTCAAAGGAACATTCAATAATCTATGAATAAAATTATTATATGCTGACATCTTTTGGTTGGTCGGGTGATTTGAAGTTTTATGTATTGTGATGTCTGTATGTGTGGGTTTGTGAAAAATACTAAAATTATGTAAATTATTTAGCCTTGTTATTGTGAGGTCAAGAAAATTAATACTTTGATTCTTTTCTTCTTCGATTGTGAATTTGATTTTTGGGTGGAGTTTATTAATGAAATTCGTGAAGACATGTAGTTGTCGGTCGGTTGTAGAAACGACTATGTTTTATTACCAATAAAATGATATTTTACACATTTAATTGTGACTTGAGTTTCGGGAATTAACTATCCCATCTTCAGACAATGTTGAAGATTATTATAACAAGAGGGATCAGATGGCAGATGCAGAATTAAAGTGGAAAATATTAGAAGTTGAAAATTCAAAATTAGATTTATAGCTGAAGACAAAAATGTTAAATAATAAATGAATCACTAAATCTTGAAGTTCAATGACTTACATGAAAAGTTGATTCGCTATAAATCTTCTGAATGTATATCCTTATGAAGTATCAGGTATTGCGTCATCTGGATTAAATATAATAGATTCCTTCATTTCTTCCTCGTTCTTAAAATTATCCTTTTCTTGTTCAGCTATGTTATGCAGCACTGCACTAGTGAGAATTAGACCAAGTGCACAGTCCAACTTCATACGAAGTTTCGTAGAGAGACACGCAAATCATCTTTTCCAGACTCCAAATGTTCTCTCAGTAGCATTACGTGTCTTGATGTCAGATTTATTATATCTTTTTCCAATGTTATCGGTTGGATTTAATATCGGGGTTAACAAATGACGACTACAAGGATAAGCACTATCATCTGAAAGGAACGAGATTGGAAATTCATTGTTCATTGTCTAAACGAGCCCGTAAAAGAGAGCTATGGTATATCGTGCTATCATGAGTCGAACCATACCAGCCTGCATCGACATCACGAATGGCCAAGTTTGAATCACATACAGCTTGCATATTCAAGAAGAAATAACCTTTTCTATTTATGTACAACTCGGTTTGGTTTCCTCCAGTCGAAATAATGGATATATTACTTTCAACAAAACATCCAAGCACATTTGAAAATCCTGCAATATTGTAGAAACAGGCTTTTGTTTCTATAATTTCTTGAGCATTTCTTGGCAAAAATATAAATCTTGGAGAAGGTTTGACTTTTTCCTGGCTTCCTTTGAAACTTACTTTTGATACAGTTGTTTAGTGAATATTAAAATCGTCGCAATGGACGAGATAATTTAAATTGAGGTTATCGGTTGTTTGTTTATCTTTCAGTGCGGTACTCAGAAACGGAAGTTATCGATCGGTTAAGTTTATCGGATACATAAACTACGGTTACATTGAGCTCAGAAACCGAGCATGAGTCATCTTAGTCCAATAAGCTTGACATCGTTCCTGCTGAAGAGTCTGGAAAAGGTGATTGATGTCCATATCAGGGGGAAGGTGCTAATTGACAGTCCCCCTAGCCCTCATCAATATGCCTACCAGGCTGGCAAATCGGCAGAACTTGCATTGCATAATCTGGTCGGAAAATTAAACCAATCTATCGATAATCGAGAGATAGCACTAACAGCGTTTCTGGACATTGAACGTGCTTTTAACAATACGCTGCCGGCTTTTCTCGCTGAGGCTATCGCTGCGAGAGGAATCGATGAGGTCTTCGAGTTCAAGGCTGCGAAGGGCTGTCCGCAGGGACGTATTCTCTCACCCTTACTGTGGACCCTTCTCGTTGATGACCTGCTAGTGATCATTTCGCTGTGGGGAGTCGGCGTTCAAGCATTTGCTGATGACCTGGCAATCATCGTGAAAGGTAAATCGGAGGTGACGATATCGGCCGTCCTTCAAGAGATACTGAACACTATTGACAAATGGTGTATAAGGGAAGACATGTCTATTAACCCGCAAAAGGTAGTTATAGTACCATTCACTAAAAAAAGGAAGGTGAATGGTTTAGAACCGCCGACTATCCGTGGTGAAATAATAAAATTCTCATTTGAGGCAAAATACCTGGGAATAGTCCTGAACAAGACCCTCACCTGGAATGAACACCTGGATAAAGTGTGTCGTAAAGCCAGAATGGGTTTCTGGACTTGCAGGCGGATCTGTGGTAAAACCTGGGGCCTAAAGCCCAGGCAGATGTACTGGCTATACACTTTGGTATTTAGACCACGTAGAATAAACTAAAGGCTACAGTCTTTCTGGCGGAGGCATTCTGGCCTGAAACATTCGAAGTTGTTTCTTGGAACAGCTTCGACCAAAAAGTTGGCGAACGTAGCGCTAGGTCTGGATAGGGCCAAACTAAGAACACTTGTCGGAATTATGACAGGTCACTGCAGACTGAAAGCGTATTTGCACAAAATCGGTCTGGCTGAAGACGATGAAGGCAGGCTGTGTCTTGAGGACACTTAAATAGCCATGCACATCGTCTCAGAGTGCCCAGCGGTGAGTCGCATCAGATTCGAGGTCTTTGGCCAGGCTTTTATAGCCCACAGCGAACTGAAAAAATTACCCCTGAACAAGGTTATCGGTTTTATCCAAAAACTGGATCTCGTCGGGGAGATATAAATTAGGGGTAAACCACAATAGTCCGTGCGGTCGCAGTGGTAGGATGGACAGACGCCCGCTCGCCATAAATAACATTATATCTTAGTCGTTTAAGACCTCTTTGGGCTCAAAATTCGAAAATTACAGATATTTCGGCGAAACGAAAGCACGTCGTTTCCTGTAACAAAAACTTCACACCAGAATCTATTTAATTCGGAATAATCATGTCAAAACTACAGAAGCACTAATTTTTTTGGACTTCGAACAGCCTCTATCTTTTTACATGAGCCGAACCTGGAAAAACGGTAAATAAAGTGTTCCATTTAATGAGAGGAATCTACGGCTGACCCCAAAGACTCATTCTGTAGGTGCATTGTTTTATAAGTGTATAATGCATATAATTAAACCACTCTGAATATTCAAAACACACGCTCAAACTATCAAAAAGTACAACCGAAACAAACGCCACGATAAAAGCTCATCGTTACTCAGAATGACACACCGTAACCTCAACGACCTGCGTCGTAAGGACTGCCCCAAAATTCAATATAACAGCTTTAAATTCTGTTTTTATCCCGATTCCCCTACGGACCCGGCGTCCAGATTCGAGCGTATATCGGAATCCCGGTTAACATATTATACGTTTCAGATACGTCGTGAATCAACTTATCCATTTGAATAATCCAAATTGCATGTGCCGAGAATGACGGGACGCCATAAATCTCGAACGGTCCCAGGACGGTTCGAGAATTTGGGTCACGTTGTCATAAATCTGAGAGATACCATTTTTGGCCGCAACAAACGGAAGACAAATTGTAATTTGCGTTTATCAAATACGGTTTTTGCGGCAGCGAGACATGGGAATGCCATGCTATGGTGTTCGAGTGGCTCTTCGAGTGAGCGTATGGTGATGTGGATGGTTTCAACGAGACGGAACGCGAGTTATGTGCGTTCCCGTAAGGGGATGGATTGATGGGATATTTTATTGAGATTCACGGCTGTCGTGCACATATAATAAGACTGTTACTCTTCATTTGGAATCTTTCAGTTTTTCTTGGCACTAATACTACATTACTACATTTTCAAACATTTCAAAACAAATTATACCTCAACTATTATATATATTCTTTGAAGTCCACAGCAAAACTTAAAAAGGTGAGGTTTGCCACAGTTTCGTCTGCTCATTTAATTGTTTCATTGTCGGGACTTGCTTTTTGTGTTTAAATATTTCGATGAATCCCAGGATGTTTAGTGCAAAATTTGAATATCAAAACAGATTTGATCTGTTAGTCTTCTACAATTTTAATTTCAAAAAAATTTTTATTCAAAAAACTTTTAGAATTAAATTAATGTCCACAATAAGCACCGCTTATATTTAATAGACGTATATATTCAAAAATCAAAACAGCCTTCTTGTACTTTCATTTCTGCATCTCAGAAAGTTATTTCCTAATATACATGGAGTTAAAATAGAAAGGCCTTTTACTTGATAGAAGAAATTTAACAATATTTGAATATTAAAACAAACTGAAATATGTTTATCTTCTACAATTTTAATTTGAAAAAATTTTTTATTCAAAAAGCTTTCAGAATTAAATTAATGTCTAAAACAAGCACCGCTTACATTTAATAGACGTATATAATCAAAACTCAATATATAATGTCAAATGGAATAAATAAACCAACAGATATACGAAAGGCATCAAAATTAATAAATAAATATTTAAAGGAGACAAAATTTTGTTTCTGGTCTTACCTTTAAGAACACCAATTGGTGTTCTTAAAGGTAAGACCAGAAACAAAAGTTCATGTTTTTAAAAGGCAATTGGTGTTCTTAAAGGTAAGACCAGAAACAAAATTTTGTCTCCTTTAAATATTTATTTATTAATTTTGATGCCTTTCGTATATCTGGAAGCTTCCATTATTTGGTCACGTACCTAAAAATGTATTTAAACTCGGTTACACTGAATACCATCAGACAGTACAATGTAATACCTTAAGAAGCCACATCGTGGTGAAACAATTGTTGTAGTAGTACAAACATTTTTGTGGAAATCAATTACTGTTTCATATACATTTTTTTACTTAAAATGAGTTTCCACCAAGTAAAGACCGAATCAATCAAATAAGTAGTATTTATAGTTGCGTAGACAAAATTATTTTATTGGATTCATCATTCACTCGGTAATGTAGAAGTTTCTTTCAAATACCAGAAAAAGGTCAATTTTTTTCCTGAGGTTGGTTGTTTGTTTGTAGTGAATTCCATTGAAAACAAGTTTGTTTATTTGTTTATTTACATAAACAGGAATCCCAAGAGGCAACCCAATTACAAGGATTCACTAAATAATACAAAAATTCAAACTTGACGTGAACTTAATCCTAAACACTTTTAAATTTCATTTTTTGTTTTGATGGTTAAGTTCGTCATTTATAATCGTTTACCAAAATAAAAATCATTGCTTCAGCTTTATGCAAATTGTTACCTACATCTCTGTTGGGTGTCTGAATCGACAGTTCGACTTTGAGCCAGAAATTTGAAACAAACGAACCCGTTGAGAGGAATCGGAAGGGTCGTTGTTATAGGAAACCTGCAATAATTCCTAGGGGACAGCCAATTTTCAAGAATCTGACTCTGAAATATAGGCATGCCATTGTGAAGTAAAAAACAAATTTCAAGGGACAGGCCCTTCTGTATCTGTGGCTAATATACGAAACAATTTATATGACATGGGGTCCAAATTTCGTAGCCAAAATTGACAGCAGCCATTTTCAATAAGTGGGTGATTTAGGCCAATTTACATAATACACTTTCTCTTGAAGTAATTTCTAACTGAAAGCAAGTGACTAATATATGTATTCTTGATACTTTACAATTGTTATTAAACATTCTCAGGTTTTCTTTAGTGGCGAAGCAATTTTCCAGATAATGGATGATAGAGCTCAATTTGTTTGAAGGCGATAACGAAAAAATACCGCAGATAATAGCTGTGATTAAATCTCCAGAACCTCTACAGATTTAAATCTTGATAAATCTCATGAAAACATTTAGAATTAAATTTTTAAAAATGTCCTGAATATACTGTATTACTTTGAAGACATATATATTATCGTCACATGTGGTGGAAATTAACTAATAAGGAATCAAAAGAAATTTGATCCTTACTGAACAGATTTGGGTTCGAATTTGTCAGGTTCTTTCTCCGGAGAATGTGCTATACATTCCTTAAAAAATGAAAATAAAAAACGGCCTTTTCGAATTATATGTTGAACATTTTTTGGTGGTCACAAAAATACCATAAAAACTGTGCAGTGAAAAGAGTTTAAAATGCCACATTTGTGATGATGTGGTCGGAAACAGTGGGAAGGGTTTGGAAAACCTTATAGCTCTTTCACCATAGGCTTAAAATTCTCCTGACATGAACCCAGTCGACAATATCTGGAAGAACCAAAGGGGAAAATTGGCGATTAAAACCTTACAAACCTAGTGCCGATGATAGAGAGAATAATAAATATATCATTAGCACGATTATAATAAATTCCAGGAAATTGCGTTAAGTTGCTTAAAAAGCATGTACAGAAGATTTGATGCACTATCGAAAGCGAAAGGCGGATTAACTAAATATCATTAATTCAATAACAATTTTCATATACATTTGGAGAAAAAGAAATCCATTATTTTTTCGGTAGATGACTGTAGTGATCGATATCTCGTAATGTATCGATCAAACAATTTCAGATTTATGCTCGTTATCAAGGTTACACTTAACATTGAAAAAAATTGACCAACAGTGATTTTCGCCAATAAGGAACAAGACTTCTATGAGAGAGGCATTATGTAGTTACCTTCAAAATGACAACAATTTATAGAACAATATGGTGCCTATTTGACCCAAATCGTACAATGCGAAACATGTTGAATGAAGCCTTGAAATTCACGCAAAAATAAATGATTATTTTTTCCAACCTATTAAATGATTATCAATACGGAGTATGTGTAGAAGTAAAAACGTAAATACCTTTAACACATGGATAAAAACGCTTATAGTGCCTTTGAGACTCAAGAAACTAATATTTTTTAAGTAAGTCTATGAAAATGATCAGAAACTGTGAAACAAAACCTGTGTCTTCCACTTTCTGGAAAACAGCACAATTTTGTCTCTGATTGGACCACAATTCACAATTGGTACATTCCAAAACCATTGCATACAGCTGTGCAATATAAAGAAAACCTTCAAATATGAGAACAGATGTTACAGCAGTGTCAAGAATTGCTTGGTATGTAGAGATATCTTTTTGAATTCTTCGGAAGTAATTGATTAAACGTTAATCAATTAGTATGCAAATTCTTGGTTAAGCATACTTCAAATGAGGGTGAACGAGGGATGTTTATTAGACTTTAATGCTTTATTCACAGCCTAAATACATATAATACAAGTTTAATGATTTGAATGTAAAGAATTGTTAGCAGAAGTACATATAGTACAAATTTACAAGTTTGAAGATTTGAATTAATTACCCAAATTGAGGGACTTATTTCGATGTGGTTTTAACACTAAATGCGGCGAAAACACTATCTTGATCGTTCAATGGTTCTTCTTTGAGCGTTTTCTATTGGTTTCACTTTTGAGTTAACTTTTCACAATTCAATATCTAATTACAAATAAATAATGTAGATAATACATTCACTTTCAGTCCTTTGGTGCGTTATGAGTAACTAAGAGAGATAATTTCTTGGAAGGTTAAAGTGAAATGCGAATATAAAATAGTTCAAGAGAAGAGATGAATGTGTTTCATAAGTTAAGGGAACTTTCTTCTAGAGAATGTGTGTGGGATCAGAACTTAACTTTGAAGAGCGAATATTGCGTGACCGTTTGGTCGAGGGAATGGCTTCAACTGAACTTTCTTAACTAAATCGTTTATACAGGGGAGTACCGCGTGACCGTCTGGTCGGGGAAATAGAGTCAACTCTGTCTTTCGGCTAACTGTATTACAGGGTATAATGCGTGACCATCAAGTCGAGAAAATGATTTCAACTGTAAGTCTCGGCAAACTCGCCGAATCAGAGAATGGATTTGGGCTCAAACAGGTAGTCCAGATTGATTCCGATACAACATTCGACGTTGTCGTCTTGAAACGGCTAAAACGGTTCTAATCGGTTTCTAGGATCTAAGGGACAAATATTTTCGTTTCCTAACTGGTGTTCAGGCCTGTTTAGGTTCCTAGGAGTTGAATGAGAAATATTCGAAAGGCCCAAATTGTTGAACTCTGGGAACGTAATTCTTATATCTACCCTAGGGTGATTCAAAAAAAAAAAAATTTTTTTTTCTTGCAAACAAGCTTAAAAGTTTCAATTCAATGTAAAAAGATGCCAGTAAAAAGTTGAGCGCTTAATATTAATATTAAGGACGTCCGCATCGCACCTTTTCATTTCCCGAAAGAATAACATTTCTTTTTGCACATTCTGATTTTTATTGCTAGCCCAAAGTAAGTCATGAAGAAAATTCCTGCGCATATATGATTTTTCGTCAAACCTAACCGCTTTAAAGTTATTCAAAGTTTAAGTACAATATGCTGAAAATTTGACCGCTTTTATCGCATTGCAGCGGATTAAATGATTTTATTGGGATTCCTTATCAGAAAACTTCGTGTTTATTTTAAATTATGGCTTACAGAAAATGTTTATCGTCTATTTTCGCGGTCATCCAAAATTATGGTAAAGTTTCAGAAAATTCATTAATGTAAATTACCAAATTGTTTCATAAAAAATTTTCTTTTCAATTTCTTTGTCTAAAAGTTGAAAATTACCCTAAGTGAAGTATTTACAATAGTTTCTGTTTGCTTTTTTAAAATTATCATTATTAATTTTAATTTTCAAAATTATAGCTGAGCCATCATCGCATAATTTGAGAACAATTTTAAAGTATAAGTGAAGTGAATATATTCTTTTTTTAAAATCAACCCAACGTCACTTGTTTTTTACCTCTGTCATAAGTATATGTAATGACTGGAAAAAAAATTTACTTTTAGGTCAAAAAAAAAGAAAAAAACTATGATTTTAAACCATACTGATACGACAAATTTTCTTAAAGAGTTTAACAGGCAGTAATATTGTGAAACATTATTGATAAACATTTTATGCTAGACATGATTTAAAATAAACACGATGTTTTTTGATAAGGAATCCCAATAAAACCATTTAATCCGCTGAAATGCGATAAAAAACGGTCGAATTTTCAGCATATTGTACTTTAACTTTGAATAACTTTAAAGCGGTTAGGTTTGGCGAAAAATCATAGGAGATCTTTTTTGTAGAGCGTTCAATTTTCTACAAAAATATGTGCAGGAATTTTCTTCATGACTTACTTTGGGCTAGCAATAAAAATCAGAATGTGCAAAAAGAAATTTTCCTATGTTATTCTTATGGGAAATGAAAAGCTGCGATGCGGACGTCCTTAATATTAATATTAAGCGCTCAACTTTACTGGTATCTTTTTACATTGAATTGAAACTTTTAAGCTTGTTTGCAAGGAAAAAAAATTTTTTTTTTTTTGAATCACCCTAATCTACCCGCATAAATTTGAACAAGCAGCAATTTTATCATAATTCTTATTTAATCTTTCTTGAATTCATTCAAAATCAGTGTGTTTTTCCTGGCACGTCATTACGAATATTCCTCCGTAAAAGACTGACAACTAACATATCGCCTGGCAACAAAAGTTTTAAAATGAGCAGATTTTACATTATACCTCAAAAGAAGGCCGGAAATACACAACAAAAAGCGTTTAGAATAAGTTTCAAATTATTATACCAATGAATGTTTCACAACCTCAATAGATTTTTCTCGACTTGGCAAATTCGATTGCGACTGTCACCAACATTTGATAACCTACCCACCTTACTTCCAGATACACTCAAATCCCCCTGTTAACACGAACACTATCAGATCAGTAACACAAAACCATCAATTTCTCACCTAGTTGTCAGCATAAAGCCGACAACATAAATTCTGAGACTTCGAACTAGTTCCCGCCGAAGTTGTAATAAATCTGTCGCAAACACGGCGTTTAAATGCATATTTATGCGACTATGCATCCGACAAAACAGTCTTAGTTTCCACTTTGGGCATATTTTAACACCCGGCTTAACAGCTCATTTCGAAGATGAAAGATATAGCCGGAATTCTCTCAGTTATGAAATTTAGCAAAAGTGGAAATTTTGACTAAGTTTTCGCAACATTAGACAAATTTTCGTCACGTGCTTTCAATACACTACATTCACGATTTGTTACAATAATAGATATAATGACCAACAGTCATGCTGAGTAAGATTTGATGACTCTGTTTGAAATGTAATAATAACCCTATTATCTTAAACGAAAGAAGCTCCAAATATACAAAAGTAAATTAAAACGTATTCGATATACGAATATACAATAATTTAAATTAATAAGATGAACAAATACACTTGACTTAAGTTTCACAAAAGTTTAATTTATGTTGTTGACATACAGGGTGTCCCAACGAAAATTTGCCTTCTCCCCAGAACTCAGAAACGAAGAATTTTAGAAGATTTAAAGAAACAGGTCAACTCCTGTTTTGAGGGGGACGAATTTCCCTCATGTGTTTGTTCCGAAAAAAACACTACCATGAAAGTGGCATCAACCCCCAAATTTTTTTGGTAGGAAAGAAATGTCGAGTGTTGGTTAGTTTGAAAGATATTTATGTTCTGCACATAACTCTGTTAAAATTTTCAAAATCGGTTCATCATTCACGAAATAATGTAATATTGAACATATCGTCAAAAAGTGATGTTGAACAGACAGTTGAAACGCCGGAACTCAGGAACCTAAGGGTTTTGAAGAATCCAAAAATCATTTTCAAGTACTGTATTAGTTAGAAAGAATTCCTGTGACGACATTCTTCCGAAAAAACTACCATAATTTGGTTTGACTGACTTACGTCGGCAAAAAGGTCTATTCTATGGAAGAAAGAATTGAAATTCTCCAATTATACTATCGAAATGACGAAAATTTTAGGTTAACTACAAAGTAAACTAACTGACAAAGAAACCCAGAAGGAGCTGTTTAAATGTTACATTTTTTGGTGAAACATAGATAATATAGCAAGGAGTAAATGATTGAAATTTAAAGAAAAAAAACGAAGGGTTTACAATTTTCTTTAATGAATTTGTTAATAATGTGTTTTTCCACCGCGATTATCTATACACTTCCCAGCACGTCTTGACATTGATGCAATAAGATGGTCTATTTCTTCTTAAGGGATACTATCTCAAGCTACCTGTAGTTCATGTCTCAGAGCCGCCAAAGTCCGTGGGGGTTTGTGGTAAATTTCCAAGCCGTCTACCCATGATGTCCCAAACATGCTCTATGGGCGAAAGATCGAAGGATCTGGGCGCCCATGAAAAAGATTCACATGGGTCGCTTCAAAAAAGTTTAAACTAACTCTGGGAACATGAGGTCGAACATTATCTTGCTGAAATATTGGATTCTCGAGCCGCTTAAGGTAAGGGAGAACATATGGCTCCACTATTTCTTGAAGGTAACGCAGTGCTGTCATGTTACCTCGAATAAAGACTAAAGGTGACCTACTTGCATGTGCAATAGCACCCCATGCCATAACGCCTTCTGCCCGGTGTACATGACGCTCAATATCAAACTGAGGTTCACGTCTTTCTCCTCGATGTCATCTAACCCTTCTTTGGCCATCATGTGCACCCAAGAAGAAACGAGATTCATCAAAAAAGACAACCTGATGCCTTTCCACATTCCAATGTTGACGTTCTCTGTACCACTGTAATCGTTGCCGGCCATCTTGTGTTACCATCAGAGGTAACACAAGATGGGGTCGATAATGCCTTATAAGACCTTATCCGGTGGTAAACCGTTCGGACAGTTACAGGGTGGCCTTGTTCTCCTAACCACTCATCAGCCAAAGATCGAGTTGTCGCAAATCGATCTCTAATAGCCATAAGACTAAGACGACGTTGATCTTGAACTCCATTTGTGTCCCTTCGACGTCCGATCAATCGCCATTAGATTTTCTTTATGGAAACTTTTGAAGTCCGCAGTCTATGCAACTCCGCCTGAAAATATTGCAGAATTGCGACGAAGAATCATCATGGAATTGTTATTGTTGACACCAGACATTTTCGAAAATGTCAGAGAAGAATTCGAAAGTAGACTACATGTATGGAGGTGGGTGGAGGTCATTTTGAACAATACATACGTTAGTTCTTTAAATAGTTCACATTTTTTCTGGATGTTCCCTATCATTACTTACATATCTGGTGTATTTGAGTTACCCTACTGATAATGTTCAATATCAAATTGCTCAGAAAAAATCACCAAATTTGAAAATTTCAACTAAGATGTTTAGAGAACAAATAAAGATTTTCAACTAGAACACATCCGCCATTTCTTTTCTATCAAAAAAAAAATTGGGGATTGTTGCCACCCTCAGGTGGTTTTTGCGGCACAATGTCGTCATAGGAATTCTTTCCCCCTATTACAGAACTTGAAAATTATTTTTGAATTCTTCAAAACTCTAAGGTTCTTGAGTTTGGGCGGTTCAACTGTCTGTCCAACTTCACCTTTTGACGGTAAGTTCAATATTACATTATTTCGTTAATACTAAACTGATCTTGAAAATTTTAAAGTTTCCCCTAGAACTTGGTTCATTGCTATCTGCGTTTTTTGTGTGTCCACGAAAGTCTTAGCAGCGTAACATCTAGGAGTCTAGACAATACTTGGCGCCAAAAAGATTTTTCTTTCTTGATCATGGACTCTTGCTCTTCATCTAGTGCTCCATGTAATCGCCATTGTTGATTCGTTAGACAAGAATCCAGGTGAATTTTTTTGTCTCGTGTTTTTCTACGGCGTCTACGATATCTTTCTAGTCGCTGTAGCCTTCCATCCAAACATTTTGTATTTTTTTAGATGCCCGATTTGCAAATAACCAACATGGTTCACAATACGCCTTCTTAAGGAATAGGATAGCCATGCACGTTTAATTTTGACACCAGACCTTGTAATGATATAGTAATTTTTTTCTAAAAAGGATCTATTGTCACTGTCTTTCAAATAAGGACCCTTAGGTTTACATTGTCCGTTTTCGATCACGAATCGTTTAATTTGATCGTTTAACTCTTACCCTTATCAGTAACATATGCTGAAGATGCAAAATTGTTCACACTAAAACATGATCTTTACTAGTACTTTGTTGTGGGTGTTCTTGATCTGGATATACACTGGTTTCGGGTGCTGCATCTGCTATACTTTTGCTTTCAGTTACTCCAATTTTCCACTTTCGGAGAACTGTTCACTCGCCTTTTCATCAATACAGTCATTATTCTTAAGTACGGACTAATTTTAGGAAACTTACGATATTTTTCTTCAGACTCCCTCTTTTTCTTTCGTTTTTCACTTCCACTGAGATATTTCCTAGAACTGGACATATTGGTATTCAACTTTCACAATAAATAACTTTACTTACTTTGTCTCTTTCGCAGATTCAATAAAAAAAACTCTACGATACAAATGATCAGTTATTAAAACAATCAAAACATCTAATGCCACGGCAGAATGCGCAATAGAGTGCTGCGCAAAAAAATTGAGATCAAACCTGATAAAATATGCGGCGATCTCTTCAAAGGGTCCGCGGCTGTCGCCGACAAAGTTACGCTCTCTTTGTCGGCGTAATCAGAAGTAATAAAATGACACATATTGGGGATGTGGAATTGTTTTCGCTTCGGCATATTGGATGGAACTGAGTGGAATGATGGTGTTGTGTATCTTTTCATGATTGACATTGACAATTACAACTGTCAGTGTCACGAATAGACAATGGCTGCCATGCGTAAGTAATGTCAATTTAAAAATGCAGCGTTCCCATTGAAAGACCCTTTATATCCTCAAGAAATGAGGTATCTCAGTTTGCGGGTACATATTTCGTGTCTAGTTTTTTCATACAGAACCATGATACCCGAACAAGAAATAATGAATGGATTTCTGCAGGCAATGCAGATATTACAGGATTTTTCAAGAGCTCTCAACTTAATGTTGATTCTCTGAATAATGTTAGGTAAATATTCACATAATATTAAATTTAATATTGGTAATTTTTTCAATACAGGTTATTAACAAGCAACTTTTTTATTGTCTTTAAACCGAGCAATCCATGAAGTGCAGAGTTGTCTTAATGAATAAGGCGATAAAATTACTATGATAAACTATTATTTTGACATATAAATCATAATGGACTAAATGAAACCGGCATGTTTACCAAAATTTCAATTCGGAATTCAACGATACGTAGCCTTGTAAATAATTTCACCCCTTATTCCTCCTGGAATAACACAGATTATCCAGATTACTCCGCTAATTTTCGTAGAAGTAAACTGTGGACTGGCGTCGATATATTCCCGACCGAATGGGCAAATAAAATATAGCACAAAAGGACGCTGCAAGATCCAGCGTCGTTCCAGCGAATGAGAAGTCGATATTGCCATCATCTGTTCGAGTAGATGGGGGTACCGTTGAATCGACAATGTGCTCTTTGCTGATATTTTGCTTTTCGACACAATGAAAATGCAGAAATGCAGGATCAGGGAAAAACTCGTACTCATCTCCAATTTTTACGTTTCGTTTTGCGGTGTTGCGCTCAAGAGCGGGGATATAAAGAAAACTATTTGTTTGCAAGCGTTACTAGTCTCAGAGATATAAGCTCATCGGTTAAGATTCAAAATTTGCCAATTCGATTATGAATCTCCATTGTATGAAATTTCAAAAGCGTATCATAATTCTCTCTCATAGAAACCTTACACGTGTTTCGATCCTTACGATCATTTTCAAAGGAATAAAAATAGTACTTTGAATTAAAATTATTATGATGAAAAAAATTAAGGTGTCAGTAGTAAAATCTGATGGTACTCCTATAATCGCAATGAACCATTGAGCTAAGATGTTGGTGAGCAATAAATTAAGAAATCGCTACAATTCTTAATCGAAAATATATCAATTATAATTAGCTAAATTGTAATACAACTACATAGAGAAGACGGCAGGTTGTTTAAAGGTATCAAAGAAAACCGGATGCATGTTGAGAAGCTAATAATAATCTGTTTTGGGTAACTGGTTGGGTAACCAGAACATCGTTCCTATACATAGTGTTTAAACAATCACGTCTAAATCTAGGGTGTCAGCCAATAATAATTTTTTTTGTACACAGTACAGATAACTGTTATATAGTCAAGAAATTATATAATTATTTGGTTTCCTTAACATTCTTTATACAGATGATCCTTGTGCTATAACAAAGGTCGTTAAATTGCTCTTAAATCTTTAAGATCAATGGTGCGAACCACAGAACTATTTATTTCGAGCCACATTAGACTCCATTTAAATGTTCAGTATTCATTTACCAAGATGCTTTCTGGGTTAAGGGTGAGTAAATACTTTTTGTTGATTGATGTTATATTTTATTGAATAATATGATTGGGTACTGAAGAAGCGAAGTCTCTGTTAAAACTTGTTTTTTAGTAATAATTTTACATATCTTATACCTTATACGGCGGTAAACTAATGGTGCTAACAATAAAACCTTCTCGCTTTTTTCTTGCCATTATGTAATGATGAAGATTTTTAATCCTACTTATGTACATATATTATATGATGATTCGAAGTGGACCCAAATGGAAACCCTGAGCAGATGTTGATAGAAACAATCTAGAACTGAACGTTCCCATCTTGACATATTGAGATCTATTTGTTGAGTAAGACCGAAACCAGTTCAAAAAGGATCCAACAACACCAACATGCTCAAGCTCATACAAAAAGATATTAATATTTATTCGGTCAAAAGGATTTACTAAAATCCGTGTCTCTTTTGTGTCTCCTTGATTAGGATTGCTTTGTACATATTCCACAATATTCAAAAGATTTGTCTCAACTGATCTACCTTTGTCGAAACCATGCTGCTCCGTTATTAGACGAGTTTTAATAGGATGAAGCAGATGCGTATGAATGGACAATTCGAACATTTTTTCGAAATCACACAGTTTACTGATAGGACGATAATTTTCTGTCAGATTTTTATTACCAGTTTTGAAGATGGGGATTTTACAGGCGATCCTCCAGAAGTCAGGGAATGAGCCACCGCGAAGAGATTTGTTGAAAATCAACGTTAGAGGAATACTCAGGGAAGAACTGCATTTCTTCGCAGAAATTGGGGGAACAGAGTTAGGTCCCGTCCCTTCCTTCTCGTCCAAATTCATTAATTTCTCTGTGACAAGTTCGATAGTAATATTTAAGTAGCAATGATCGAATGTGTTAGACTCGGATATATATTAACGGAAGGATTAGGCTTAGTGTAAATGCTTTCAAAGTAATCAGCAAATAAGTTACGAAATTCATTGCCTAACTCACCCACACAGTTTTAATCAGATCTAATGAGAGACTTAGATGTAGACCGAAGAGTTTGAAATATTTTGAAATCATCATAATTAGCATAAATTTATGAGATTCACATATAATTATGGACTGTAAATCGAAAGTTATGAATAATTTAATGACCAAAATCTGATAAGAGGTATATCATTTTTCATTTACTTTCAAAAATATATTGTACTTACAGCCATTTCTTTTGAAACAACTTACGCTACATGTGAAAAATGACTGTCAATCGGAAAATTGGATTATAAAGTTTCAAAACCTATTAATTACGGCTCGTAGTTAAAACGGTATTTTTAATCTTCTAAATGGGTAACGCACTTCCAAATCGGAAGAACAAATCGATAATACCCACCCTTTCGCAACGAAAATAGCAACCTAAGTCCAGAAAGACATGCCAACCTACGCCTCTTTCATCGAACCAAAGGCACTAATAATAATTACCCATCCAATAAATAAAACCACTGACGAATCTCGAAATTATGAAGTCTGAAACCGAAACAGGCATATCGCAATCTAGCAGGCGTTGGTATAAATCGAAACGGCCACTTTTAAGACCTGAATGTTGGCAGCCATTCGCCGGTGAACCTGAAGATTGGTCTTCCTTCTTCACTTCCCGGGATTGTTCCTTTTATTGGAGCTGGAGGAGCACGGTGCAAAGTTATGTGTACATCACCCTTTATTTCTGTATTTTACGAGAAGAGAGGATGGTTTGAAATCGCAGGGTTAAGAGTTTGTAGGTTCGCGGGAGAATTACAACGATGATATGATTTGTTTATGGCATGTGAGATACAAACGGTGCCTTCGTTTCAATATCAAAATTAATCATTGTAGTTGGTAACATGATTAGTTTATCGTAGTTATTTCAATATTTGTAAATAAGTGTACTTTGAATTTCCTATAGCGAGGAGAGAATTATATGTTTTATTGATCCCATTTTCTTATCAGCTTCTGATGGGGACACGAGAGGTAATTTTTTTATACGGTGTGAAAGGATCCTCCTTTCACATAAGACAAGATTCAGTTATTCATAAGAATGTAGCTACTCGTAGTGTTATTATTAACAATAAACTTATTTCGCGTTATCCATATTTTTAACTATTGTTATTCTAACTCACCAAAAAGGTACTTGAATTGTATAAGCTCGATAAAAAATGTTTCGAATATTCATTTTATAGCATAGAATATGAATTTGAATGCCTATCAATCATTAATTGAATCATTTTAATGACAAAGAGTGAGTCAATAAAAATACTTTAAATAATTTTGTGTATTTCAATTCATATTTGAAAGTTGTAATTTGAAATGCCCGGTTGAATTTGGTACTAGTGAGTCTCTTTTAACCAGAGAGGATTCCTAATTGTTGAATAATCTGAATATATTTGGTGAAATAAACTCGCATTCATCATTCCCGAAATTTGATTTTGTTATGCAAAAATTATTTTGAGTATAATTTCTAACAAATTTCACTCAAAAAATGATTAACACAAATCATCAAGAAGAAACTAACTTATTCCTACTTCTTTAAGGTTAGCCTTAATTGAGTAATATTTAGTAAAACTATTGACAATAAGCAGGCTGAATTACGTCTTACTCACCGAAGTAATGTAAATTGGGCAAAATTAACTAATAAAATAGAAAGGCCTTTTACTTGATAGAAGAAATATAACAAAATTTGAATATTAAAACAAATTGAAATATGTTTATCTTCTACAATTTTAATAATTTGAATAAAATTTTTTTGAAATTAAAATTGTAGAAGATAAACATATTTCAATTTGTTTTAATATTCAAAAATTAACTAATGTTCAATTATATTAAGTAAAGGTCTTCATCAGAAATATATAAAATTTGTATAGAAGGCATTTGATAAGATGTTTTAAGCATGGATAAAGTAAGTTGTAATAGCATATATGCTGAAGAAAAGTAATAAATTCCATAGGCAATTTAAAGTATTCATTAAGTGAGAAACATTACAATTTCAAAACTTCGTAAACTTTTGACATTTGGATTATTTTTCTAAAATACAAGGATACTTCAACTCTACTGACTGACATGAATCTGGTGCCAAAAGTTTCTAGAATAGTTTCAGACCAGAAAATAGTGTTGATTTTGTGTAATTAGGGGAAGCATCATTTTTCAAGAATTTTGACATATGCTAGAGAGCTGTGGAAACTTAAACTTTTCGAGAAGCTGTAAAAGGAAGCGATACGAAAAACGTCTTTCAGTATGAAATTCACCAGAATCGAGACGACGTCGTGCTGTTTATAAAATTACTCCACTAAAGTATTCAGTTCCCATAACCCAAAAAAAACACATTAATAAAATGAACTGGAATCAAGAAATACAATAACTCAATAACTAATGGATAAAGTCAACAATTAAACTGAGTATAAACCAGAATATAAAGTGAAGAGAATGGATATAAAAGGCTGCATCGTCTATGAAAACTACTAGAAGAAAACGATTGAAATACTGATATTTGAATAATTCCTGAAACAGAACAAGGAAACTATTGAAAGGAACATTAATTAAGTGAAAGACAGACTTTGAAAAGGTTACAAAATCATTTTAATTTGGTAAATTTCTATTTGAAATTTATTTAATATTTACTAGAACTTCAAGTAGATGGTTAAATCATAGAGCTTAGGAATAGGATGGCTTAGTTTGATTTCATATTTTTAATTGCTATATTTCAATATATATATTTAAAAATTAGATTAGAAATTCGAATTTAAACCCTCCTTATAAAACAGCAAATCAAAATTAATTGAATTTTAATTTTCCAATTTACACATACAAAATTTACAATACATCTGGAGCTAGCCGGCAACCCAAAATACTCTTTAGTTTTCCTTGTTGGGGTCGAGATAAAGAATGTTTCTTTCCAAAGATATGTTTTAACTCTTTAAATGTCACGCTTGCCGCTTCTTCGAGCCTAAAACAAAATTTAATGACACAACGTTGTTCCAATTTCGCTGGTTCCTTTAGACTGACGGCAACTAAAACACAAATTTAATAGTAGCAGTCACAAAAATCAGTTAATTTGAATAAACCTTTTTCTATTTTATTTAAAAATCACTTAGTTCACTGAAGGAGTTCAAATTCGCACTGAACTATGGGAGGGTTCTGATAGATTTGCTTTATCAAGAAGTACAACTCAGCGTTGTCAGATCGCCTTTAGTGTTGCCCGACTCATTACTTTTTTGACATAACTCTTACTTTTAGTTGACCCTTAGTCACTTTATGGTTGGTTTGCCGTTAAGTAAGTTAGTTCTCAGATTAATTTTACATCCTCTTAATAAATTAGCAAAGCTACCATTTTACCCCCCACACTTCAATATCACAGCAAAAGGCATTGAAATGCGAATGATTTGGTGGTGCTAAAAGCAGACTGCTGAGGTTTTGATCGAAGCATATTCACCCCCACTGCCATTGAGACAGAACAGTCGTTTATTCGTCATCACATCGCGCTGAGGTTTTGATTCTTCACTGCTCCACTGGACCCTGGTTGTCATCTTGATTAACATTGAATTTTCCATGCCTGTATAATATTTAACAATAATGCTATGGTATTTTATTGAAACTGTAGATTCACCTAATAATAGTTTAATGTATGTTTATACCCTGTCACCAAATCAAATGTTGGGATGTTTATATGATCATTTATATGAACTTATGATAAGTAAAATAAATTTCAATATGTCCCTAGTGCTTCTGAGAAATCCTATCGAATTGATATTAACAATTGAATAAATGTTCTAAAATACTTTGAATTCTGTGTACCTTGTTTTACAAAACAATTAAGTCTATATGATAATAACAATCTATGAAAATCTGGGCAATTTCAGATGGGTACATATTTCAAGAAAACATATTTTTGTTTTCTGTGACATTTGCTGAATATTTGGAAAACACTACAATGTTGTCTCTTTTCAACTGTGGAAAGGCAAATAACAAAAAACAGGCAACTAATTTGGCCAGCTGTTTTAGTGTTTCTCCTTTCGCTAGTAAACAATACCTGGGCTATAAATACTTTTTTGTTGAATACCATACGTTTGTTCCAAAATGTCATTACCAGGTTGAAAAATCATGAATATATTGAAGTGAATCATTCGCTGTTTCTCTTTGTAACTTTTGATTTATTACAAGATCACTGACCTTGTATGACCAATAACCTATCGGTATTTCAGTCGTTACAAAAAGGATACAAATATAAATTAACAAAGCAATGTTATAGGTTCCTATTGAAAATATAGTATATTTAATCTTTTTTTCTTGAAATATTCGAATAACAAGTACTTCGTAGTAGAATAAAGACTGTGTTGTCTCATATTACATTCGGAAAATATGAAAATTCTGAACTTTATTGAAAATTACTACAAATAATGTTCTAGATGAATTAATCACAGAAACAATTCTTTGATTGGCACGGCATCTGAAAATTTGTTAAAAATTTTATCGATGATTTTGGCAATGGTTATTCCTACGCTAGGTCCAAAGTCATCAGCAAGAGTTTCCCAGTTTTCATTGAGAAAAGCATTCACTTGGTCACCTGTAAATTTTTATGAGAGATTTCAAAACATTTCAAAATACCGGGGATTTGAAGGAATTCGGAAAACCGAAGAATTTTTTTTTCATGCTTACCTAGCTGTTTATTTCCCTCAAACAAATTGTCTAAATGGAATATGATCCGTCCAAAGTTTGCATTGAAGCGGCTGTCTGTTAATTTCATATACTTATCGTTATCCCTCTCGACTATTTTCACCGAATGTACGGTTGAATATGATCCATTCACTATAAAACAATAACAAACACAAAAACATTTTATTGCAGAGAACAACAAATAATTTGCTATATGTTCAAGCATTCGATCCTAAGAGTTGCATAGGTGTCGTTTATCAGATCTTCAAATTCTGATAAAAGACTCAAGATGCAAAATAAAAATATATTTTGAGATATAGATGGTGATTTCTTATATTGAATTGAAGTTCAATCAATTATGAAAATAACAAATTCAGAGTCAACTTGTTGAGAGTTATGATTTGGAGTAAAAGTTGAATTCAGAATTCTGGAAAAACTTCCACTATATGCATTGAAAAATATTATCAGTATATTGAAGTACGAAGTGAATGATTTCAAAGCGCTACCTCTCATTCTTTTCCAGAGGACATCGAGACAATTCTCAGTCTGTGTCCTAAATTCACCTACGATATAGTCTGAAAAAAATGTTCTATCGAAACTTTGCTCATCGACGTAGAAAGTATCATTAGGATCATCCCAAAGTCTTGCCTCCTTGTGGCAAGCTCCCCTACTGCAACATGGTCCAATGACAAAAAGGAGAGCAATGTGAAACAGTCTTAAATTAAGCTACTGGCATGTAAGCATGGCTATTTCACCAGGTAATCTCTCAGCAGTCTCCACAATCTACCCAAAGAGCAAGTTGTACGATAAGGGTTCATTGCGCAAAGCGGGAAACACTCCGAAGAGTTGAACTCAGCCCGCTTCCAGTTTCGGCTTCAGTTCGAAAACCTACACCATGACTGTTAGCAGCCAACCGTTACTGGCTCTGCACGTCAGTATCCGAGTTGTTTCTGATGCAACTCACACGCCGAAGAGGTTTCTCCGTTCCACCCACCCGAACGCAATCCCAAAACACAAGAAAATCCCAAGATTATATGTTTCAATTGATCCTAGTAGGAGCACCGTCAATCCGACCTGTACGTCAAGAACCATGAACCCTTGTGAAGTAAATCGATTTATCCTGGCTTCAAGTAGCAACCATATCATCAAATAGAAACGTCTTGCAATCGATCCTGGTTCAGGACGAGGTCGGTCGAACCGACAATTCCCGCTAAATCCTGAAGAATTTCTCGAGAAATCCTGAATCATCAGTAACTGAGCCAGACAGATAGAATACCCTTCTAGTCTAGCATGCAGACTTTTAATCACTGCCCCCTCGAACCCAACGCCAAATTTGGTGGCCAGGTCTAACGAATATTGGACAGAAAAATCCAGAGATTTACTGCAATATGGTGGAGTAACGCTAGTTTTAAGTGTGTAAGCCCTGTGTTGCGACAAAATACCCTTGTCACCTCTGCGGTGAAGCTTGGGCCTCTGTTGGTTGAACTTTCGACCACATGAGTCCTGTGATACGGCACGAAGTCTCTGCTTTAGGCATCACGAATTAATCCTCCATTTGAAATGAAACTAGGATCTTAGTCATGACAAGCACCCCACCACGTCAAAGTACAGAGGCTAATGGGGCCGAGCAATGGAAAACACATGAATTCTACCAGTTAGTGCATTGGCATGTGAGCATAGCTCTTTCACCAAGTGACTAGTTAGCAGTCTCCACAGTCTGCCCTAAGAGACAGAAAGTGTGGAGTCTTTCAATTGATCCTGGCTTCAAGCACCAACGGACTATCCGTATCATCGAGATCCACAAACCACAGAAACGTCTCGCAATCGATTCTGGTTCAGTATGAGGCCGGTCGAACCGTCAAGTCCCACTTAACCCTGAATCATTTCTCGAGATATCCTGACCATGAAAGTCTGCGAGCAGATAGAAAGAATACCCTCCTAGTCCAGCATGCGGTCTTTCAACCACTGCCCTCTCGAGTCCAACACCAATTAGATGGCTAGGTCGTACGAATACTTCCCGAGGGCCTCCACCCTTCTTTGGTAACGCAGTATGCTACATAACGTACACAGCCACTGGAGGACAGAAAAATTCGGAGATTTACTGCAATAGGGTAGAGTAACGCTAGTTTTAGGTGTGTAAGCCCTGTGTTGCGACAAATACCCTTGCCATCTTTGCGGTGAAGCTAGGGCCCCAGTCGGTTGAACTTTCGGCTACACGAGTCCTGTGATACGGCACGATGTCTCTGTTTTAGGCATCAAGAATTAATCCTCCATTTCAGCGAAATGCAACTAGGATCTTAGTCATGACAAGCATCCCACCACGTCAAAGGACAGAGACAAATGGGGCAGAGCAATGGAAAACACGTGAATTCTACCAGTTAGTCTAATGGCATGTGAGCGCAGCTCTTTCACCAAGTGACTAGTTAGCAGTCTCCACAATCTGCCCCAAGAGGCAGAAAGTGTGAAGTCTTTCAATTGATCCTGGCTTCAAGCACCAACGGACTAGCTGTATCATCGAGATCCACAAACCACAGAAACGTCTCGCAATCGATCCTGGTTCAGGATGAGGCCGGTCGAACCGTCAAGTCCCCCTCCAGTCCAACACCAATTGGATGGCCAGGTCGTACGAATACTTCCTGAGGGCCTCCACCCTCCCTTGGTAACGCAGTATGCTACATAACGCACACAGCCATTGGAGGACAGAAAAATCCGGAGATTTACTGCAATAGGATAGAGTACGTTGGTTTTAAGGGAGAGGCCTGTGCTGCGACGGACTCCCTTGCCATTGAGTTGAGCAAAGCGACTCAGCCCTCCATTCCACCTTCACGTGTGGAAGAAGAGCCATCCATTGCACCCTTAGTAAGATTTACCTCATCGCCGTTTATATTTGATCTGACCGCTTAACTGTCTTACATCTTGTCAGTCGTCGCTGACGTTAAAATGGACAAGTACATTTGTTGCCTGCATATATTACTTTTGTCCAATAAATAAGTGAAACAAATAAACTCAAATAACTTCTTCAGATGTTTTCAAACAACTAGTCTGAAATTTTATAACATGCAGAATACAAATATTTTCTGTTAGGAAATAAGGGTATAATAAAATATGTTTATTACTTTTTGGTGAAACCACCGGATCCCTAGCTGAATAGAACCAATAAAGGCGAATTATATAACTCAGTTTGTTCGTTCAATAAATTGCAGAACTGACCCTCTTTGTTGAATTGTTACATATTCAAAATCGGCAGAATTGTCTGTTTATACTAAAAACTTACTGAAGTTCATTGAGAATCTTCCTTTGCCCTTCAAGGGCATAATGAGTACGTTTCCGTCTGCTGCATAATCACCTATTATGGTTACATTTTCTCCCTTCAAAAAAGCAGAAAACATTCCTCTTTCTACGTCGACTCTAAAAAAAATAAAAACATAAATTTGAATAATGCAATGAATGAAATTATTGTGTTTACTATCACTATCAACTCAATGAAATAGAAAGGCCTTTTATTTGATAGAAGAAATTTAACAAAATTTGAATATTAAAACAAATTTAATATATGTTTATCTTCTACAATTTTAATTTAAAAAAAGATTTTTTATTCGAAAAACTTTTAGAAATAAATTATTGTCTAAAACAAGCACCGCTTACATTTAATAGACGTATATAATCAAAACTCAATATATAATGTCAAATGGAATAAATAAACCAACAGATATACGAAAGTCCTTAAAATTAATAAATAAATATTTAAAGGAGACAAAATTTTGTTTCTGGTCTTACCTTTAAGAACACCAATTGCCTTTTAAAAACATGAACACACTTAAAGGACTTCTCAAAGAATATAATTTATTTGAAATATTTCATATATTTGAATATTAGAATAAGTTAATTCAGAAATCTCTAAAAACATGCACTATATCTTCAAAAAACAAATATAATTCTAAGCAATTCCTTCTTCAGTCCTGAATAATATTCCAAAAATCAAAATCAAAAAACTAACCTATATCAAAACCTCACCACGTGTAAAGGACTAATGCTTCGAAACACAGATCAACTTTATAATTCAAGATTGATCTATGTTCTAAAAAAATCAAAGAACAGTGTGAGTTATTTTTAAGGCTTATTCAAATTCCATTGACATTCCATAATGAGATTCATTGAAGCCAAAATATAATTATATATTATATATAAAATAAAATAGAAAGACCTTTTACTTGATGGAAGAAATATAACAAAATTTGAATATTAAAACAAATTGAAATATGTTTATCTTCTACAATTTTAATTTCAGAAAAATTTTTAAATAAGCCTTAAAAACAACTCACACTGTTCTTTGGTTTTGTTAAAACATAGATCAATCTTGAATTATAAAGTTGATTTGTGTTTCGAAGCATTAGTCCTTTACACGTGATGAGGTTTTGATATAGGTTAGTTTTTTTATTTTGATATTTGGAATATTATTCAGGACTGAAGAAGGAATTGCTTAGAATTATATTTGTTTTTTGAAGATTTAGTGCATGTTTTTAGAGATTTCTGAATTAACTTATTGGAATATTTAAATATATCAAATATTTCAAATAAATCATATTCTTTGAGAAGTCCTTTAAGTGTGTTCATGTTTTTAAAAGACAATTGGTGTTCTTAAAGGTAAGACCAGAAACAAGATTTTGTCTCCTTTAAATATTTATTTATTAATTTTAATGACTTTCGTATATCCATTTGACATTATATATTGAGTTTTGATTATATACGTCTATTAAATGTAAGCGGTGCTTGTTTTAGACATTAATTTATTTCTAAAAGTTTTTTGAATAAAATTTTTTTTTTAAATTAAAATTGTTGAAGATAAACATATTTCAATTTTATGATAGATTGTGCCGTTGCTTGGTAGAAATCAGTTGTAATTGTCATTATAAAATAAAACACTTGTTTACATTTTCTACTTTGTTTTTGGTATTGACGTACGTTTCGTCTTTGCTAGAAAGACTTCATCAGAATACGAAGTTGTTGTACAATGAATTTATAAGATTTTTTACAGAAGGTGTACATGTGTTTTTAATTGTTCGTCGGGTTGGTTTTCTCAAAGAATATTCCCTTCAGAATCGTGTTCACTCGATCCCTTGTAAATATTGAATAGAGGGGTGTAATAAAAATCTATTTGTTCATTTACTAGGTTATTGCTGTTTTTATGTTTATTTATTTCGCAAATTTCCCATAAGTTCAATTTTAGACCTCTATTTTCAACATGTAGAATTTCTATTTCTTTTGTGAAAGAATGGTTATTTTCAAGAAGGTGTTTAGCATAATGTGAATCTTTTTTATTTTTATCGAAACTTCTTTTATGTTCTGTTAGGCGTGTACCGAAATTTCTACCTGTTCTACCAATATAAATCTTTGGGCAATCTGGGCAAGTGAGTTTGTATACACCTGATAATTGAAGTTTATCCATACTGTTTTTATTGTTTTTGATGTATTTGCTAATAGGATTGTTTGTCTTGAAAGAGACTTTAATATTTTCTTTTTTGAGTAGGTTTTTTTAGTTGAATACTAATGTTTCCGAGATATGTGAGGCTAACGTATTTGTGTTCAGATAGATCAGATGTTACTGGATAAATTTCTTTAATTTGTATTTTTGTGTATACGTTGGTTAATACATCTCTAATAGATAATTTAATTAACCAACGTATACACAAAAACACAATGAAAGAAATTTATCCAGTAACATCTGATCTATCTGAACACAAATACGGTAGCCTCACATATCTCGGAAACATTAGTATTCAACTAAAAAACCTACTCAAAAAAGAAAATTTTAAAGTCTCTTTCAAGACAAACAATCCTATTAGCAAATACATCAAAAACAATAAAAACAGTATGGATAAACTTCAATTATCAGGTGTATACAAACTCCCTTTCCCAGATTGCCCAAAGATTTATATTGGTAGAACAGGTAGAAATTTCGGTACACGCCTAACAGAACATAAAAGAAGTTTCGATAAAAATAAAAAAGATTCACATTATGCTAAACACCTTGAAAATAACCATTCTTTCACAAAAGAAATAGAAATTCTACATGTTGAAAATAGAGGTCTAAAATTGAACTTATGGGAAATTTACGAAATAAATAAACATAAAAACAGCAATAACCTAGTAAACGAACAAATAGATTTTTATTACACCCCTCTATTCAATATTTACAAGGGATCGAGTGAACACGATTCTGAAGGGAATATTCTTTGAGAAAACCAACCCGACGAACAATTAAAAACACATGTACACCTTCTGTAAAAAATCTTATAAATTCATTGTACAACAACTGTTACTTCGTATTCTGATGAAGTCTTTCTAGCAAAGACGAAACGTACGTCAATACCAAAAATAAAGTAGAAAATGTAAACAAGTGTTTTATTTTATAATGACAATATTTCAATTTGTTTTAATATTCAAATTTTACTATCAACTCAATTTATAAACTCCGTAATTTTCAAGCCGGTTGTTTTTGTCTTTAGCATTAATAATATAATAATAATAATAGTTTATTTGCATTAAAAAATAAATTTGAAATTCTATATGAAAGTGTGAAAGCTATTTTTATAGTGTTTGCTGAAATTATTCGAGCCATTTTTTGTGAAATTGGTCCAAAATATGTTAGTTTTATAAATTTTTTGTCATGTTCTTCCGTTTATGTAGGATATATCTATTTGAAGATGAATTGCTCTTCTTTCCTGTGTATAAGATAATTTATAATTTTTGTATGGAAATTATTGTTTTCGGCTATCGAATCTAATTGCATTTAGTTACCTTTTTTGTGCCATATTACTTAAGGGAATATACAAGGCTCTAGGAATCATTGATTTATATGCTGAAAGCTCATGAGAATTTGGGTGATTTGAAAAATTGGAAATGGTTGTATCTGTAGTTGTAGGTTTTTTGAAAATATCAAAGAAAATTTCACTACTACTCTTGAATTATAGTTATATCCAGTAAATTTATTCGATCATTTAACTGTATCTCCATAAGAAATTTCACCTTACGGTTTAAACTATTCAGATATTCCAATGTGTTTTCAAATTTTTTATGGAAATACAGTTAAATGATCGAAGAAATTTTCCCGACATAAATATATAATTTTCATAAACTTTCAGCATTAAATCAATGATTCATCGAGTCTTCTCTATTCCCCTAAGTAATATTGCACGAAGAAGGGAACTAACTACAATTAAACAAATAGCACCAAACAATCGTTTCGATACAAAAATTATAAACTCTCTCATACACAGAAAATAAAAGCAATTCATCCTCAAACAGATATATCTTACAAAAACGGAAAAAAGACAATAAATTTATAAAACTAACATATTTTAGACCAATTCCAGAAAAAATAGCTCAAATAATTTCAGCAAACAATATAAAAATAGTCTTCACACCTTCACATAGTATTTTAAATTCATTTTTTAATGCTAAAGACAAAAGCAACCGGTTCAACAAATCAGGAGTTTATAATTCAAGTTTTAATGTACGTGGTAGCGTATATGTAGGACAAACCGGGAAAACTTTCACAACAAGGTTCAAGGAACACCCAGCATCTTTCAAGAACCGAAAAAATAATTCAAATTTTGCGAAACATGGAAACAAGCCATAACTTCCCAGAATAAGATAATCTTAAAATCCTACACGTCGAACCGAAAGGCAAGAATCTAGATATGTTGAAATCACTAGAAATCTACAAGAAATGCTGGAACCCGGCAATAAACCTACTAAACGAGCAGACAGACCTGTGGGCCTCCACAAACCGAAGCCTCCCTTTAAGATATATAATTCCTAAACAACTTGATATACACCAGTTTTCAAAATGTAGTATAATCTATGGAACTCGGGTCTCTGTATCCTGAAAATAAAATAGTGATAGTAAACGAAGTAATTTCATTTATTCCATCATTAAATATCACAAAGTAACGGACTACTCCATCCAACATAAGTTTGAAACTTAACATAAATCTGACGGTTGACAATTTTCAATAATACTACTAAGCTATAATAATAATTATACAATAAATGTCATGGTAACAGATCATAGATGAGAAATACGACAAAGCGCTTCTTTTGTAAGTGGAGAGTTTATTTTCTCGTAGAATTTGCCGTTTATTTCCTACGGACGAAAAAAAATGTGATTTCTCAATTTTGGCTGATCGTGGATAACAATTACAAACTTCCCTAAGTGAATATCCTAGCGGATCATTTAAACTTCCGCCACATTTGAACTCCCCTTAAATTTTATATCAATCGAAAAGGTAGATTAATCGACTATTCTAGTGAAATAATTAAAGGAATGGGTATCATTTCAACTGACTTTAGAAGAGAAATCGGTGAAAAAAGCTCTCTGCAAGTCGAAAGGCTTTTTTCCGGTGAGAACTGCGAAAAAAGTAGGGATACAGATAGAACGTCGAGCATACTATCTACCTTTTGATAGTATTTTCATTCCTGTTAGATTTTTTGGTTATTTGTAACGGACAGGAGGAAATGTAACATTTCTTATTTTTTCCCGATCTAGGAGATCAAAAACAACTATTTAACACATTATATCGCTGTAAATGTCGTACCAACTCATTTGAACTGTTGGAAAAAATTTGTGCAGTCGATTTAATTGATCGATTAATGGTTATTACACTAGTGTATCATTGAAAACAAAATCTTGTTTGTGTTTCCTCTACTTGCGTTGTTGTGAATTAGTCAATTGTCAATAATGATACCTACAGATAATATATATAGTTAGAATTAATTCTCCGGAACCTCTACAGATTTGATTCTAAATAAATTTCATGAAAACATTTAGAATTAAATTTTTAAAAAACATGTTCTAAATAATACTGTTTCACTTTATAGACATGTATATACTAACATCACATGTGGTATAAGTTAACTAATAAAGAATCAAAAGAATATAAAATAATTATATTAAAAATCATTCAGACATCACCTTATACATAGATGTTTCGATTGTATGTTAAAGAATCACAAGTTCCATCTCCAAAAATGTTCAACATTTATTTCAAAAAGGCCTTTTTTATTTTCCTTGTTAAAGAAAATATAGCATATTCTCCAGAGAAAGAAGCTGATAAATTCGGACCCAAATCTCTTCAGTAAGAAGTTATTTGAATAAACAAACTAATCATTACAAAGTATATAAAAATATCTTTTTTTCCCCAGGCATTTTTGCAACAACTAACCAAGTTTTGGATAAGCATGGCCTATACGAAAATTAGGTTATATCACAGAAATATACAATGAAAGAAGATATGACTTAGATTAAGCATTAGATAACTGCCGTACATGTGATATAATACAAAGAAATTCCTCAATCCCTACTAATCCCTACTATATACTATATATATTATATATATATATATATATATATATTATATATTATTATATATTATATATCCCTACTATAATATTATAAATGCGAATGTAAGTTTGTTTGTTACGCTTTCACGCAAAAACTACTGAACCGATCATCATGAAACTTTGTACATATACTATTGAAGGTATTAGAAGTAACATAGGGTACTTTATATTTAAAAAAAAAAAATTTTTTTACGAAAGATAAAACAATTGTTTGTCAAAAAATCGTCAAATTTAGCTACTTCAGTAATGAAGTTTTACCATTATTATACCCTTACCCTTTATCTTTCATACTTATTTAATGACTCCACTGCGGGCGCAGCCGCGGGTAAAAAGCTAGTAATATTATAAATGCGAATGTAAGTTTGTTTGTTACGCTTTCACGCAAAAACTACTGAACCGATCATCATGAAACTTTGTACATATACTCTTGAAGGTATTAGAAGTAACATAGGGTACTTTATATAAAAAAAAAAAAAAAATTTTTACGAAAGATAAAACAATTGTTTGTCAAAAAATCGTCAAATTTAGCTACTTCAGTAATGAAGTTTTACTATTATTATACCCTTACCCTTTATCTTTCATACTTATTTAATGACTCCACTGCGGGCGAAGCCGCGGGTAAAAAGCTAGTAATATTATAAATGCGAATGTAAGTTTGTTTGTTACGCTTTCACGCAAAAACTACTGAACCGATCATCATGAAACTTTGTACATATACTCTTGAAGGTATTAGAAGTAACATAGGGTACTTTATATCTAAAAAAAAAAAATTTTTTTACGAAAGATAAAACAATTGTTTGTCAAAAAATCGTCAAATTTAGCTACTTCAGTAATGAAGTTTTACTATTATTATACCCTTACCCTTTATCTTTCATACTTATTTAATGACTCCACTGCGGGCGAAGCCGCGGGTAAAAAGCTAGTTATTGTTATATATACATATTGAAAATTCACTATGAAAAAGTAGATAAGAGATAACAGCTGGAATTAATTCTCTGGGGAACCTCTACAGATTTGAATCTCAATGAATAAATCTCATGAAACTTTAAGAATTAAATTTTTAAAAATTCGAGAAAATCTTTAGAGGTTCCGGAGAATTAATTCTGGCTATTATCTGTAATATTCGAATTTCTCCATAGTAGAATTTCAATATATCGGGTGTTTTTTCTAGAGTGATAGAATTTTCGATAGGGATAACTGTGATTTGACAGAAGGTAGAAGCCATTTCTGTTCAGTAAGCATTGACAAATTATCATGGAAAGACTCACACCGCAACAACCTTTACAAATTGTTGTAATTCATTTTCAAAATCAAAGTTATATTCGCCAACCTCAAAGAGCACTTCGTGAAATTTATGGTTTACATAATCGTCCATCAGAGCAGCTTATTCGTCGAACTATCGATAGATTTCGGACCATATTTTTCATACTCGATGCAACAACAAGACAAAAAACTGTACGTACAGAAGAAAATATCGCTGCTGTAAGTCATAGTGTTAATGATGATCCAGATTTGTCTATTCGTCTACATTCACAACAAGTTGGACTATGTGCATCCACCACATGGAAAATTTTTCGTAAAGATCTTGGTCTTCACCCGTACAAGATCCAACTGGTTCAAGAACTAAGGCCAGTTGGCTTGTTTATATGACTCTCAAGTGACAGTTCACAGTATTCTGTGTTTTTAATCATGTGCAAAAGCTTCCAACTTAACGCCAGTGATATTCACAGTTTTTTTCGTTTTTAAGATTGGCTGGCGGTCATTTGAAATATGGATTTTCAAACGTTGTTTCAAAAAATTTTATATATTTTAATTTGCTCAGTCCATTTTTTCAGGTTATAGTTTTATAGTTGAATTTTTCAACCTGGATCATATTGTCTCAACCAAGACTGAACTATACTTCTATAAGGTTTGTTAAATCTGCATGAAACAATAATACAGTACAGTTGTCTTATCTGTCTCCAATATCTGCTTCTGCCTTTCAACACTTGTATTGTGTGTATTATCAGATTCAAGTGTAGCTGAGCAATGAACTGGACTCAAAAGGAAGGGGTTGGAAATTAACAGAAAATTAAAACAATTTGTTGAAATTACTTTGTTTTACTACCAATAAATTGATATTTTACACATTCAATTGTGACTCGAGTTTCGGGAATTAACTGTGCCATCTTCAGACAACTGAAGACTCAACAGAACAGGATATTTATGCATATACAGAGGTAGAAGATATAATAAAAACAGGTTAAAAAAATCACTTTTCTTCTTAAGCACTCCTGGTTAAACCAGATGTTCTGACAGCATACCCTGTATTTTGGCCAAGTCTTCTTTCTATATAATTCGGCTTGTTTGACTACACTAGCATTTTTCAGATACTGGATGGTTTCAGCCGTTACTATGTAGAAGACTTAGCACAAAATACATGGTATGCTGTCAGGACATCTGGTTTAACCAAAAGCGCTTGAGAAGAAATGTGATTTTTAACCTGTTTTTATTACCTCTTCTCCCTCTATATACGCATAAATACTCTGTTCTGTTTGTTAAATCTTCATTTGTCTGAAGATGGGAAGGTTAATTCCTGAAACTCGAGTCACAATTAAATGTGTAAAATGTCAATTTATTGGTAGTAAAATACAGTAATTCCTACAACATGTTTTAATTATGATCAACTACCAAATAGTAGCGGCTGAAACCGTCCAGTATCTAACAGAAAATTGTTTGGGGACTGTCAAATAGTGGGATGATTCTGTTCGCCAGTGTGTATCAATTGTCAGGGCCAGACTTGTTCTAATATTGAATTAAATACAATAGATGACAATACTAATGCAATATTAATGACAATAATAACAATATTAATGAAGAGATTATTGATGCATCTCTTGTTTTAAAACAGCGTTCAGAAATTCTGCAAGAAGAAGAACAAAGTGAAAATGAAATAACTGTTGAATGAAAATAGAAAATTACCTATCATAATAACATTAAGGAGAAATCAACCAGCTCCAATTTGATCATAAGCAGTAGCACTATTCTTTCAATCAATAGGATACAATCTGATCAAAGATTCTTAATCACAGTAGATCGTTGATTATGCCTACTGAGGAAACCACGTTAAAAAATACGCCAATCATATTACCTCATAGGTTGTACGGAAATGTGTGCATATTATGAAGAGTATGAATTTTCCAGCTTTTACATCAAACATATCACACGAATGTTGATCCGTACGAAAAAATGTATTTCAATAATTTTTATAGAGAAAAAACTTGAAATAAAATAGAAAGGCCTTTTACATGATAGAAGAAATATAACAAAATTTGAATATTAAAACAAATTGAAATATGTTTATCTTCTACAATTTCAAGTCTAACAAGCACCGCTTACATTTAATAGACGTACTTGTTAGACATAAATTTATTTCTAAAAGTTTTTTGAATAAAAAATTTTTTTGAAATTAAAATTGTAGAAGATAAACATATTTCAATTTGTTTTAATATTCAAATTTTGTTATATTTCTTCTATCAAGTAAAAGGCCTTTCTATTTTATTTTATATATAATATATAATTATATTTTGGCTTCAATAAATCTCATTATAGAATGTCAATGAATTTAAATAAACCTTAAAATAACTCACACTGTTCTTTGATTTTGTTAGAACATAGATCAATCTTGAATTATATAGTTGATCTGTATTTCGAAGCTTAAGTCTTTTAACACGTGAGAGATATAGGTTAGGTTTTTGATTTTGATATTTGGAATGTTAAAAGAGGACTGAAGACGGGATTGTCAAGAATTATATTTGTTTTTTGAAGATATAGTGCACATTTTTTTTTAGAGATTTTTGAAATAATTTATTCGAATATTTAAATATATTAAATATTTCAAATAAATTATATTCTTTGAGAAGTTCTTTAAGCGTGTTCATGTTTTTAAAAGGCAATTGGTGTTCTTAAAGGTAAGACCAGAAACAAAATTTTGTCTCCTTTAAATATTTATTTATTAATTTTAATGATTTTCGTATATCTGTTGGGTTATTTATTCCATTTGACATTATATATTGAGTTTTGATTATATACGTCTATTAAATGTAAGCGGTGCTTGTTAGACAAAATTATTTCTAAAAGTTTTTTGAATAAAAAATTTTTTTGAAATTAAAATGTAGAAGATAAACATATTTCAATTTGTTTTAATATTCAAAAAAACTTGAAATATTTACTTTCTATCTTGATTAAATTAGTTAATTAGAAGTAGTATCCAAGGGGATTTTCGGCATTCCATTTGTGATGGTTTAATCAACTTTCACAATTATTCGATTCTGTGACAGAATCTCTCACATGCGCTTTGTAAATAAGTTGCATCATAAAAGTGGGTAAGGAATAAATGGTTGGTTGCTTAACTTGAACCCCCATAAACATTTTAGTTTATTTGTTTCTTGGGTACTGGGATGTACCGGTACTCCAAATTATATAACAGTTTTATTATTTGGGATTTGGGTAAGACTCAACGAAAAACTTTTTAAACGTACTCACAGGTTATATTTACCAGCTTGCTTGAAGGTCAGGGACAGAGAGGGAGAGAGATCTTTTCTCTCCGTTAACCACAAAAACATACATTCTGTGTTCTGATCACAGAACTCTTTTATTCTCTATCATTTTTACATATATACAGACCTGCCACTTTATTATCGAAATATTTGGGAATTTATATTCATATAAATTTAATGAAAATAATAAATATTATATTTGCCTCTACCAACTCACTTGTGACCTGTTGCTCTCATTTTCTCCAAACCATAGACTTCCACATTCGTCATGTTGACGCTTAAAGTAGGTGTCGAAAGAAATCTGACAAATGGGATTTTGAGTGGTTTCAACTTGGGTATACCATAATCAGGAAGTCCTTAAAAGATAAAAAAAAATATAAAATTGAAATATTATTATATGGAAGTCGAACTTTGAACCTTTGTTGTCTTGAATGAAAGTTCCGTTAGTCCTTTGTATTTACATGTTAACTTACAAACTCCCAATTTATGCATATTTGGAGTTGACTCATTTGCATCAAAAAAATAAAGATGATATTTTATTTTGTGGTTTGAAAGGAACATAAATATCTATAATTGAAAGACTATTGACCATTTTTTCACTGTCACCGAAGTAGGATAAAGTAATGAACTGAAAATCATCGCACTACAATGTGAAGAATATAACAAAATTTGAATATCAACACAAATTAAATATGTTAATCTTCTACAATTTTAATTTCAAGAAAATTTTATTCAAAAAACTTTTAGAATTGAATTAATGTCTAAAATAAGCACCGCTTACGTTTAATAGACGTATATAATCAAAACTCTATATATAATGTCAAATGGAATAAATAAACCAACAGATATACGAAAGTCATTAAAATTAATAAATAAATATTTAAAGGAGACAAAATTTTTTTTCTGGTCTTACCTTTAAGAACACCAATTGTATTTTAAAAACATGAACACACCTCAAGAACTTCTCAAAGAATATAATTAATTTGAAATATTCAATATATTTAAATATTCGAATAAGTTAATTCAGAAATCTCTCAAAACATGCACTATATCTTCAAAAAACAAATATAATTCTAAGTAATCCCTTCATCGGTCCTAGATAATATTGCAACATTCCAATATTGTAGAAGATTAACATATTTAATTTGTGTTGATATTCAAATTTTGTTATATTTCTTCTATCAAGTAAAAAGCCTTTCTTTATTTTATTTTATATATAATATATAATTATATTTTGGCTTCAATAAATCTCATTATGGAATGTCAATGAATTTAAATAAACTTAAAATAACTTACACTGTGATTTTGTTAGAACATAGATCAATTTTTAATTCTAAAGTTGGTTTGTTTCTAAGGGATTACTTAGAATTAAATTTGTTTTTTGAAGATATAGTGCATGTTTTGAGAAATTTCTTAATTAACTTATTCGAATATTTAAATATATTGAATATTTCAAATAAATTCTATTCTTTGAGAAAACCTTAAGGTGTGTTCATCTTTTTAAAAGGCAATTGGTGTTCTTAAAGGTAAGATCAGAAACAAAATTTTGTCTCCTTTAAATATTTATTTATTAATTTTAATGACTTTCGTATATCTGTTGGTTTATTTATTCCATTTGACATTATATATTGCGATTTGATTATATACGTCTATTAAACGTAAGCGGTGCTCATTTTAGACATTAATTTAATTCTAAAAGTTTTTTTGTATAAAAATTTTCTGAAATTAAAATTGTAGAAGATAAACATATTTGAATTTGTTTTGATATTCAAATTTTGTTATATTTCTTCTATCAAGTAAAAGGCCTTTCTATTTTAGTAAAGGATATAACTTTCTTTTATTTACAATAGATGTTTCAAAAAATTTTCATGTGACATCCAAAGACAGAAAGTTTAATTATTTGAACATAACTATTTGAACATATTTAAATATCATCTATTAACCCATTCTCTTTATAATGTGCCGACATTTCGTATTGTTGGTTCCTTTTTTTTGTTAAAAAAGGTATATTGCCTTTTCATAAGGAGCTAGTGACAATATTTCCTTTAATTTTGAAATTTTGATTTTGTCCCTAGACATTTATTATATTAAGTGATAACTTACCATCAGCAATTCGAGGAATAGCTTTATTTGCATTCTCAAGAAAGCAAGAATCGAAATCCTTATTCAGTGGACATCTCAAGTCCCTTAGAATCGCAGCTGTGAAATAAAAAAAATTGAGTGTATATTCATCAGAGTTTTCATCGAATTAATATCCGCATTTGAGGAAATTTTAAGTTTTTTTGTATATATTTGGATTGATAAAATTTTATCCATATTCAATTAATTTTTTCCATTATACCCAATCCTCCGAATGATCCACTGTTAATTTATGCATGTAAGTCTTAAATATAAAAAATTAAATTTTGGAAAATGAAATTATATATCTTCGGAAACTAAGTTTTCGTTTTGACCAACAAATTTTGACCGATATTCTAAAATATAAAGGAATCAATAGATGGTAAAGAAAATTGACAAAAATACAAAAATACAAATGACAAATCTGGCGGGGCAATGAGGCAGGTAAAAATTTTTTTTCCTAGGTTGGTACCACTGTCCTTAATTACTATGCCAAGCTTGAGCAGGATCTGTCAACTAGTGTGTTTGCAACAGCTGATTGAGTCAGTCGATGTCAGAGTGCGTGCCGATTTTTACTATGAGTGATTACGTTGAGCAAAGAATTTGTTTAAAGTTTTGTGTTGCAAATGAATTTTCGTGTGCCGATGCATTGAAAATGTTGCAAAAGGCCTTTGGTGATAATGCTCTTTCGAAAACTCGTGCATATCAGTGGTCCAGAGCCTTCAAGGACGGTCGTGAAGTGGTCGCCCATCGACGGCTTCGATCGAAGGTAACGTCGATAAAATTAAGGAAAGGGTGCTGGAAAACCGTCGTACCAGCTTGAGAGAGATAGCACATGATCTTAAGATATCCCACGAGTCCGCACGTACGATTTCAATTGATATTTTGGGCATGAGAAAGGTGGCCGCACGACTCGTACCGAAAGACCTGAATGTTCTTCAAAAACGTCATCGCGAACAGGTTGCTTCAGACATGCTGGATCGCTGTAATTCCGATTCTACATTCATGGAACGCATTATAACTGGTGATGAGACCTGGGTCTACGAGTACGATATGCTAACAAGCCAGCAATCATCGGAATGGATGGCAAAAAATGAGCCGAAACCGAAAAAACCACGCCAAAGCCGCTCGAAAATGAAGGTGAAGGTGGCGTGGTGCACTATGAATTCGTTCCAGAGGGTCAGACGGTAAACAAGGAGTATTACCTAGGCGTTATGAAACGTTTGCGTGAGCGTATCCGTAAGAAGCGGCCAAATTTGTGGGCGAACAACTCATGGATTTTGCATGACGATAACGCGCCTTCTCACCGAGCTACGATTGTGACTGACTTTCTCGCCAAAAACTCAACAAACGTGCTTCAGCAACCACCGTATTCGCCGGATTTGGCTCCCTGCGACTTTTTCCTCTTCCCAAAACTAAAATTGCCCCTTCGTGGCACCCGTTTTGAGTCGATTGAAGCTATAAAACAAAATTCGGCGCGAGAGCTAAAGTTCATCCCGGAAAGCGCCTATAAAAAATGTTTCGATAATTGGAAGTGCCATTGGCATAGATGTATTGGAGCAAATGGAGCCTATTTTGAAGGCGACCCAATAAATTTTGACGATTAAATGTAAAAATGTTGTTTTAATTGAAAATTCCCGGTACCTTCTTGACAGAGTAGTATAGTTCAGTCTTGGTTGAGACAATATGATCCAGGTTGAAAAATTGAACTATAAAACTATAACCTGAAAAAATGGGCTGAGCAAATTAAAATATATAAAATTTTTTGAAACAACGTTTGAAAATCCATATTTCAAATGACCGCCAGCCAATCTTAAAAACGAAAAAAACTGTGAATATCACTGGCGTTAAGTTGGAAGCTTTTGCACATGATTAAAAACGCAGAATACTGTGAACTGTCATTCGAGAGTCATATAAACATAATTTTCTTCAATTTAAGAAATATCATATTGAAGACAGATATTGTAATAATTCTAAATTGCCTTTTGAAGATGTTCTGCAGATAAGTTCTTGATGTTATGTTTTGCATTTTTTGAAAGGAATTCAGTTTTCATAAAACAAGGAACGAAACCAAATTTTATTCTCTTCAAGAATTTATCTAATAATTTTTAGTTGACGATTTATATATTTCTTTGAATTTCTTTTATTCCCTTTGGTACTGTGTAATAAGTGTTAATTATATATGCCTACTGAATTGACACTAAAGACATTTGTTCTAGAAGACAATTGTTCTAAAGACATTTATTCAATTTAATTCTAAAAGCTTTTGAATAGAATTTTTTTTTAAATTAAGATTTGTAGAAGGTTAACAGAATAAATCTGTATGATGTTAAAAATTGTTTTTAAATAAATGTGTTATATTTAACTTTCTATAGTGAATTTTTTTCGTCATAATTTGTTAATCAAATTTTCCAGTGGAACATTATTGTCTGAACCAGGAGTAAATAATATTTTCCATCAATATTCTTGGTTTCCTATAGATTCCTTTATATTTTTGAATGTTGTAACGGGTGGGTCATCTAGCGTTGCATTTTGAAATGGAGGTTATTTCAACTCTGGCAACATTTCTGTTATTCGTTTCTTGACGAAAGGTTATTTTAATATTTGACATTAGCAAACTATGTTCATTAAACCCACACAAAATTTTATTGAGCCCCAAACAATCGATAAAGTACTGATAATTGGATTGATCATTGTTATTATGTATGGGGTACTGCATGGCCAATCGTGGCAATCATTTGAATGATATTGTTTCTCACTCGTAAATGTCAAGGTTCAGCCTTTCTGATAAACTCATATCTTCTAAAAAATACTCATTATTTTTTATTGATAGCAGATCAGACATGCACAATAATTGATAATTCCATATGTCCACCAAAATGGAAACCTCGATTTTCGGAATTAAATAATTTGTGTAAAAGTTTCTAGAATATTCTTTTTCATGCTTTGAATAAAATATTAACCTCTATCAAGTATTAATGTAATAACCAAGTTTTTATTTTGGAACTGTATAGGTGTGATATCTGAATCGTTTTATTTGTAAACGTTTAAAAAAAATTATATCTAGGTACTCAAACAACTTACGCAGTTTTTTTGTGAACACAAATCCACTCAATCTCAAGGTACAAAAAACAACCAGCACAAAATTATAAACTCGCATTTTTTCAGGACGAGTGAATCGGTTCGTGTAATTGCCGTGGAGAGGACTTCATAAAATTGTGTTTAATATTTCATAATATCATTCTTATATACTTAATGGACTAGATGTTCAATGGTCTCATTGGTTATAAAAAAGTAAATAGAAAATTCTCTGAAATTAACAATGAATTATGAGCCTGTTTTGCGCCATCCCGTCGTAATTATGGGAGGTTATATTAATAAATATGATTAAAATGTTTGACACAAATTGTATGAGTGTAGTGATTTCAAATCGAAGATCATTGTGAAAATTCTCAGTATATAATTAGGACTTTTATTGAAGGCTTCATTCGATGTCGTCAAATCAACTCAAGTGAATTCAATTCTGTAATGAATTTATGCATCTGCTGATATGTTTTCTATGAATATTTGATAGATTCGGTCTTTACTTGGTGGAAACTCATTTTAATTAAAAAAATGTATATGAGACAGTAATTTATTTCCACAAAAATGTTTGTACTACTACAACAATTGTTTCACCACGATGTGGCTTCTTCTGTATTACATTGTACAATGTAATACCTAAAGAAGCCACATCGTGGTGAAACAATTGTTGTAGTAGTACAAACATTTTTGTGGAAATAAATCACTGTCTCATATACATTTTTTTAATGTTTTCTATGAGTATGCGCTATGGTAGCAGTAGTTCTTAAAGGATAGTGCACTTTGCATATGTGTAACAGTTTTCAAACTAAAAGCAACTCGAATAGGTCGAAACATAAGCATCAATCATGCAAGTTTCAAATTTTGTTTGCGCATCGTCAGTGCCAGCTCTAGTGCTCTTAGCTTCGCACCTATTGTTAACACCTATATTGGCGCTACTAGGCAATCGCATTTTAGCTGGTAAATACTGTGTTGAGGTCATCATCCAGAAAGGGTCCATTTCTTTCTAAAATACTATGATTTTTGTATGTAAGGAGACTGGGTAGCCTGTCCTAGCGAGGTTAGGACACTCTCGGTTTCCTTCAGTAAGATCCACATTTTCTCAGTGTAAGTATCTTTGGTATGAAACAGATGGTAGAAGATCTAACTCATTTTGCATTATACTACTCTGTCAAGAAAGTACCGGGAATTTTAAATTAAAACAACATTTTTACATTTAATCGTCAAAATTTATTGGGTCGCCTTCAAAATAGGCTCCATTTGCTCCAATACATCTATGCCAACGGCACTTCCAATTATCGAAACATTTTTTATAGGCGCTTTCCGGGATGGACTTTAGCACTCGCGCCGAATTTTTTTTTATGGCTTCAATCGACTCAAAGCGGGTGCCACGAAGGGGCAATTTTAGTTTTGGGAAGAGGAAAAAGTCGCAGGGAGCCAAATCCGGCGAATACGGTGGTTGCTGAAGCACGTTTGTTGAGTTTTTGGCGAGAAAGTCAGTCACAATCGTAGCTCGGTGAGAAGGCGCGTTATCGTCATGCAAAATCCATGAGTTGTTCGCCCACAAATTTGGCCGCTTCTTACGGATACGCTCACGCAAACGTTTCATAACGCCTAGGTAATACTCCTTGTTTACCGTCTTACCCTCTGGAACGAATTCGTAGTGCACCACGCCACGGATATCGAAGAAAACAATGAGCATCACCTTCATTTTCGGGCGGCTTTGGCGTGGTTTTTTCGGTTTCGGCTCATTTTTTGCCACCCATTCCGATGATTGCTGGCTTGTTTGCATATCGTACTCGTAGACCCAGGTCTCATCACCAGTTATAATGCGTTCCATGAATGTAGAATCGGAATTACAGCGATCCAGCATGTCTGAAGCAACCTGTTCGCGATGACGTTTTTGAAGAAAATTCAGGTCTTTCGGTACGAGTCGTGCGGCCACCTTTCTCATGCCCAAAATATCAATCAAAATCGTACGTGCGGACTCGTGGGATATCTTAAGATCATGTGCTATCTCTCTCAAGCTGGTACGACGGTTTTCCAGCACCCTTTCCTTAATTTCATCGACGTTATCTTCGATCGAAGCCGTTCGACAGAATGTATGCACTACGCTTGATCGACCCTACGTTAACGAATATAAAGGAAATATCCGATTCAGGAGTTGTGGACGCTCGTATTGTTCATCATTTTCTAACTTTCATCCTTTCTTGTTTCATCCCCCTACAACTGATGAAAAACTAGAATATTTCAACAACTAATTATTTGAAATAGGAAAAGGCTTTTTAACATAAATTGAGGTTAATACTTGATAGAAGGTATATAAAATTATTTAAATATTTTACTTTTAGCCTTCTACATATTTAATTTCAAAAAATTATATCCAATAATTATAACTTCAGGAATTAAATAAAGGCTTTTTACTTTATAGAAGGAATATAAGAAAATTTGAATATCAGAACAGATTTAATCTTTCAGTCTTCTACAATTTTAATTTCAAAAAAATTTTTATTCAAAAACATGCTTATAAGTCATTAATCTAATTCTAAAAGTTCTGAAGAGAAAATTTTTTGAAATTATAATTGTAGAAGACTGACAAATTGAATCTGTTTTGAAATTCAAATTTCAACTTAATTATTTAAATTTTCGACAGTCATGCACCAGTTAGAGACCTGCACAAAAACAGAAAAATTATCTATTCACCTTGGATATCAGATAACATTAAAATTCAAATAAATTATTCTATATGTCTACTTAATTGGCACAGTGTGTTCTAATGACATTTACTCAATTTAATTCTAAATGTTTTTGAAGGAACATTTTTTGAAATAAAAATTTGCAGGAGGTTTGCAGAATAAATCTGTATGATATTTAAAATTTTGTAATAATCCTTCTACCAAGAGAAAAACTCTTTTTATTATTTTATTTCATATATAATAATTTAATTTTTTGGTTTACGCTCATTATATTTTGGTTTTGAAGGAGTCCATAAAATACCTTGCAAACTTAGGATTTTCAAAATTTCACTTCATTCTAGTGTTTGTCCATTCAACAACATTCAGTTGGTTTGGTGAGATATTTTTGTTGATTATTTTATTTTTTAAATTTGAAGTAGAGCTGATGAGTTTCCGTTGTAAAAATTCTAAATTGCTTTTTGAACATGTTCTGCATTTTTAAGGAATTTTTTTTTAAAGGAGCTTATTTTGAGCAAGTTGTTTTTGAAGAAATACTTCAGGTTGTGTTTTGCATTTTTGGAAAGGAATTTAGTTTTCATAGAACAAGAAACGACACAAAATTTGTACTCTTCAAGTATTAATTCAATAATTTTTAATTGACAATTTATATTTCCTTCAATTTTTTTATTTCATTTGGTGCTATGTAGTAAGTGTTAATTCTACTAAAATTACTAAATTGACACGGTGTGTTCTAAATTCAATTTAATGCTAAAAGTTTTCGAATAAAAACTGTGGAGACTGCTAACTATTCACTCGGTGAAAGAGCTACGCTCACATATACACTAAATGGTAGAATTCACGTGGATAAACTGAATGATGCACTTCAACAGAAATGGCCAGAATTAATCAACAAAAAAGTGGTCGTGTTCCACCAAGATAATGCGAGATCTCATACAAGTTTGGTCAGTCGCCAAAAGCTTTTAAAGCTTGAATGGGATACACTGCCACATCCACCATATTCTCCAGATCTGGCCCATTCGAATTATTATCTGTTCCGGTCATTGCAAAATTTTTTGGATGCTAAAACCTTTACTTCAAATAAAGAGGTCAAAAATCACCTGGATGAGTTTTTTGCCAGCAAAGACCAAAAATTTCATGAGCGTGAAATAATGCCACTACCATAAAGATAGCAAAAGTTGTTGGAACAATATATGTTTCACTGAAATATTTATTCATTATTCGAAAACTGTCTTTCATTTTCCCAAAAACAAAAACGAAATTACTTTCCGAGCAACCCTATAGAAGACCTGAAGATCACTTCCACAAACTAAATTCTGAGAAGTGTTCTTTGTGATATTTGGAAGCAAAAAGAGCTCAGATCTCATGAAAGACTCTTTGAAAGATTGAAATTAACCATAAAACACTGTTTCCATTTAGGATATGTAAAAACCTGGGCCTTGTTAAGGATTCTCAGCTGGCCTTTCACGAACATGTGAACAACAAACTTCGTTCAGCCTACAGCTCGTTGTGACTTGTTTATACCTTCTAATATTGCCTTCTCAAAATGCTAGAAAACAGCTCTGTTACTCGCTTGTTTTTTTTTTTCAATCACTGTCCCAGCGTTTACTATCCTTGTTTGGAAGGTACTGATAAACAACGTATCCAAATAATGCGAAACATTTATATAAGACCAATTTATGGGGTGAGCAGAGCAGCGTTGAGCTCTACAGAAACCATAGCAATAGTGCTATGATTGAGTAACAAGATGGTTATTGCAAAATTTCTTGAGGACCGTGGGTGATCTGAACAAGCGCGCAAAAGTTCGTTCGCGTCAGTGGTTTTCACCATTTTTCATAATTAAATGGTAACAATATAAACAGCAATCAATATTATTTTCAACTACATGAAAAGACAACGAAGAAGTGGTGTTTTCCTTTATTTGATACCGATCAACTTTTGATATAGTCGAAGGAAATACTTTTCTGCTGTTCAATATAAACCTCAAGGTTAAATATTGTTAAAAGCGCCCTAGGGTTAAAAATTAACAGTTTAAATTAAAAACAACCTCTCTAAAAATTTTCTTATTTTTTGTTTCATAATAATGAAGGTTTGTGTGAAATTTGCGAGGATTTTAGATAGCTTTCATTTTGCTGAAACTTATGCGCTATCCGTATCCCTTCATGTATGATTAACATTGCTTTTAGCCCATTCAAACGATGAAGAAATGCCCCTTTTATCTGGATCCTTCAAGAATAACAATGTTGATTTTCCCGAAACTCATCGAAACTGCTTCTCCTGGAAAAATACCAGAAGAATGTCAAATCTGATCAGGAAGTGTAAACCCCACATTCTAGTGAGGAATCCATTAGGAATCAAAGCTTCGATCAAACACCAGAACTCGTCGAGAAAAGTCATCTAGATCGAGGATAAACCAAAAGCAGCCTTACAACACAATCCCTTCGCGCTTAGGCCTCCGTTACACCCCACAAAGGCACGGATTTGAGGGATCTAACGCCTGTTAATTCGCGGATGGTCTTCAGGAAGGACGAAACGGCACGTTGACCTCGGAGATGACCCAGTGGCCGTCGCATTCCGTTCAAGATATACTGGGCTTGTGATTTATGGGTAGCACGTACGACTCATTGAATGAATATTATTCGGATTACGCTGGGAGTTACGCCCTGCGGGGCGATGAAATGAATGTAAATGGGGTGGAATCGGGAGGCAGAGGTCCGCGTAGGAGTTGCCCATGGGGGATTTCAGTAATTAGGGAAATTACACTGGAGTTATTCAAGTTTCTAACCGAACGAATTACCCAGATCTTGTGAGAGAAGTGGCTGAGGATATGTTCACTAAAATTAAAGTTAATCAAAAAAATTTTAAGATATAGGCAAATTATTTATTCACTCAGCTATTCGGCATTGGCATCTGAGGTCATTAGTGAAACAGATGTTAACTGCTTGCAACATCAGGTTCAGACACACAGATAAAGAAAAGTATAATATTTCATACACATATATGCAAACATATATAGAAAATATCTTCTTCTTCTTCTTTACGAAAGTTTGCTAGCTTGTTTCACCTATTTTCCTCCTCTCGTTCTTGAGATGTTGAGGTCCAGCTGTCCTTCCAGCCCTTTGGCGGTCTTCTTACGGATCGTTTGGATGCTGGTCATCCGTTTCTAGCGATTTTGCTATTCTGTCGCCTGTCATACGTGAGACATGTTCATTCCAGAACCTTCTCCTTGCGCGGGTCCATCTAACTAGGTCCTCCGTCTGGCATTCCCTTCTGATCTCGTCGCTCCTTCTCTGGTCTCTCTTCCCCGTTATTGCCCTCAAAACTCGCATCTCGTTTGTCCGTGCCATTCTTTTAGTTTCAGCTGTATCTGCTCTTGTTTCCGCCGCGTATGTCATCACGGGTCTGACGCACGCTTTGTAAATTCTCACTTTACTGGTTGTTGTCATGCAGTTGTTCTTCCAGATGATATTCCTTAGGGCTCCCGCTATTCTGCCTACCTTATTAATCTGATGTCTTACACTATCTTTTAGGCTCCCATATGGCGACATCGTTACGCCTAGATAGTTAAAGGAGAATACTTGTTCGATGATGTTGTTATTTATCTCCAGCTTACATCGGCGGGGTTCCCTGACAATTACCATGCTCTTAGTTTTGGGGATCGATATTACCATGTTGAGTTCCAGAGCCTCCCTCTGAAATGCCTGCATCAACCATTGCAGCCCGTCTTCGCTATCCGCAAATAATGTTGCGTCATCTGCATAACACAAGATCTTCAACAGTTCGTTCCCCATTCTGTATCCTTGGTTCACTTTTCGTACGTTATGTATTATCCTGTCCATTATCAGATTAAATAACAGTGGGCTAAGACTATCTCCCTGTCTCACCCCTAGGTTGATCTTTACTTTATCGGTTGTGGTTGATCTTGTCTTGACTGTGGTAGTGTTGCCTGTGTTTAGTTGTTTGATCGTCTCTACAATGTTTGGGTGTATTCCTCTGTGCTTCAGTTCGTCCACAACATCCGTCAGTTGTATTCTGTCGAATGCCTTACTCAAGTCTATGAAGCACATGTACGCAGGTTTGTCATATTCAATGGCTCTCTCCATTACTTGTCTGACAACGAATACAGCGTCGACCGTGGAACGATATTTGCGGAAACCCTGTTGTTCTTCACTTAACGTGGTGTGTTGCAATATATGTTGTCCCAGTATGCGAGTGAACAGTTTCATGGAGGTGTTCAATAATGATATTCTTCTATAGTTTGCTGGATCTGATGTTTTTCCCTTTTTAAATAGAGGTATTGTTATGCTCTGTTTCCATTCGTCTGGTATTACTGCGCTCCCTAGGATCTTATAGAAGAGTTTGGTGAGCTGTTCGGTCAATCTTACTCCTCCTTGCTTCAACAGTTCATTAGGAATGTTATCTGGACCGGGAGTTTTCCCGTTTTTGAGATGTTTCATTTCGTTCATCACTTCTTCTGTTGGAACCCGCTTGTCCTCTTCCAAGCTTAGTGCATATTCTAGCCGCAGATTTTTTCTCCTTTCTGGTCGCTGGTTCACAATTGATTCAATACCTCATAGATGGAATTCGTGAAGTTATCCAGCTCATAAAGCCACAACCGTAGCCGTGGCGGCCATTTGGCTGTTGTTTCCAATGTTGATGGCATACCTTCCTCTTTACAATGAAATAAAGATCTCTCGATTTCTCCCGAAATACATCGTTTTTTTCAATACAAAAATGAAACCTCTCATTGGAAAACCCTTTATAAACAACAGACCAATATTAGGCCTCTTTTTTATTGAAAATTATATCATCTAATATATTGATATTGAAGAAAATTAAGATATTAAAACAGATCCAATACGAAAATGATCTTTACAGTAACATATCAATGTAAAATATTCAATTGAAAAAAATTATTTAGGTATCTAACGGAATTTTTTTACAATTTGCTCCGTATTTTCCTCATTGGGACGCCCTGTATATTCACTTACTGAAGTTATTTTGGTCAGTTGGATTCAACACAAAAATTCAATTCCTTAGTAAAACTCTCTATCGACCATTGAAAATGCATATAAGAGAATGAGGAACTAAGTATTTCGCGATTTAATTCTTTAATCCTCAAAAGTACATAACATCCTTGCTCGGTGTGCGAAATAATGAAATTCAAGGATCAGACTCTCGCTTCCTCTTTGTAAACTTTGGGAAGCTTCTAAGCCAGCTTGTTTAAGAAAAACCACGGCCCTCATCTCCAAAGAACATTAATCTTTTTCGATGTTTCGATGTCAACGGAATTTATTATCCTGTTTTTTTCTCAATCAAACATTAAGAGCAAATATGAGCAAACAATCAGAAATAATGATTGCATCATAAAATTATACAGAAATTAAAATGATTTAGTATTTACTTGATTGAAATTAATTTCAATTAAAAAATAATTATAACTCCAATTTCCAGAAAAAAATTGTACAGTATGTTTAAAAAGTGATGAAAAACTTCAATTTCTACAACTGATGTCACCGCAAAATACAATTACTTCGTCGCACTTTGATTTTATTAGGTTGTATTCGTAACTGATCACGAAAGAAATACATATTGGTTCTTAACCGTCTGATGAAAGAACACGAAAAAGGCAATGAGTATACTATGAATTTTAATTTTATATAATTTATGAAAATTTTTTTAACAATTAAATCAAATTTTGAATATTAAAACAAATTGAAATATCTTTATCTTCTACAATCTTAATTTCAAAAAATTTTTTTTTCAAAAAACTTTTAGAATTAAATTAATGTCTAAAACAAGCACCGCTTACATTTAATAGACGTATTTAATCAAAACTCAATATATAATGTCAAATGGAATAAATAAACCAACAGATATACGAAAGTCATTAAAATTAATAAATAAATATTTGAAGGAGACAAAATTATGTTTCTGGTCTTACCTTTAAGAACACCAATTGCCTTTTAAAAACATGAACACACTTAAAGGACTTCTCAAAGAATATAATTTATTTGAAATATTTAATATATTTGAATATTCGAATAAGTTAATTAAGAAATCTCTAAAAACATGCACTATATCTTCAAAAAACAAATATAATTCTACGCAATTCCGTCTTCAGTCCTCAATAATATTCCAAATATCAAAATCAAAAAACTAACCTATAGCCAAACCCTCAACACGTGTAAAAGGACAAAATCCTTAAAAATAACTCACACTGTTCTTTGATTTTGTTAGAACATAGATCAATCTTGAATTATAAAGTTGATCTGTGTTTCGAAGCATGAGTTCCAAAAGAAGAAAATGTTCACTTTTCCAGTCTTCCACATTGAACAGTCCCTTCCTATACAATGTACGGATTTGGAAGAAATTGTTCTGAAGTAATTTCTGCGACTCAAATCAACTCAGCTCTAATGAAAAAACGATTTGAGTTTTTTTAACACTCGATTGCAGAAAGTCATTTATACAGAACGAAACTCCATTTGTTCAATCAATTCCCCGAAAGTTATTTACCCAATTTATTGGCTTGTCAAGTGAAATAGGGGTCCAAAGAGTCCCCAAAATGAAAGACGTTGTGTTGATCCTAGTAATTTAAATGCCATACCGCCGACTGCTGGTAAATAAACAAGCTACGTATTTATAAGGAAGCTATTTTCCCTATGTTGATCCCTGAAAGAAGAGGAAATGTAATTAGTAGCTACACTACCTTGCATTCTGCAAAAGTTGTAACCGATTGGAGCATCGATCTGGTTCGATGGTTAGTCAGCACATTAGCGTAATGGAAGTAAATTATTCGTGCTCAGTTATCTGGACGGATTTAATTGGTTTGGTAATTTAGCATGGAACATTAAGGTTTTCTTCAGAGAGAAAAATGATATTGGGTGATCTTCTTACAGAATAACCCGTTGGTAAAAATGTGATGAAACTCAAAAGATTTCATATTAGTGGTTCATTATATCGGGTGATTTTTATTAGAGCGAAAGAACTTTCGATAGGGATAACTGTGATTTGACAGAAGGTAGAGGCCATGTTATTTTGACATTACTGTTCAGTAAGCATTGACAAAGTATTGTGGAAAGACTCACGCCGCAACAACGTTTACAAATTGTTGAAATTTATTTTCAAAATCAGTGTTCTATTCGCCAAACTTATGGAGCACTTCGTGAAATTTATGGTTTACATAATCGTCCATCAGAGCAGCTCATTCGTCGAACTATCCATAGATTTCGGACAACATTTTCTCTACTCGATGCAACAACAACAACAACAAGACAACTGTACGTACAGAAGAAAATATCGCTGCTGTAATTCATAGTGTTAATGATTATCCTGATTTGTCTATTCATCGACGTTCACAATAAGTTGGACTCTGTGCACCCACCACATGGAAAATTTTGCATAAAGATCTTGGTCTATACCCATGCAAGATCCAACTGGTTCAAGAACTAAAACCACTTAACCATGATAAGCGTCGTTTGTTTGCTGATTGAGCCCTAGAACAGCTTGAAGTTATTCCACCTTTTTATCGTAAAATTGCGTTTAGTGATGAAGCTCATTTCTGGTTGAACGGCTATGTAAACAAGCAAAATTGCCGCATATGGAGTGAAAAAAATCCTCAAGAAGTTCTACAGGTTCCACTGCATCCTGAGTGTATTATATGTATATGTATTATTTGCCATGTAAAGGAAACGGAGAAAATTAGAAGAGAACTTACTAGCGGCATCCAAATGAAAATCCTTATAATACATTGTTTAACCACACTGTGGCTTTGCGAGTTTGTATACTGAAATGATTATGTACATCACTATGGTTAAAAAAGACAACTACACCCCAGTCAATTTAGACATTCATCCTTGCATGAATTCCAACAAGCTCAAAATTTGCAGGAACGTGAGACACCATTATGAAGAAATTGTCCCCTTCGATTTCGTGGGTTAAAAATTTTTTATTCAAGGTCAAAGTTCCAAAAGACTCATTTTTGTACGGTATATAAAGTGTCTCTTTAGATCTCAAGTTTGAATTAGTAAGTTTGAAAGAAATACTCTGCAATATACTGAGCACCACTCAGAATCTCATACACCATCATGACATCTGCAATTCTTCTACGTGTACTTAAACGTAACATATTACAACTCCTCACAATCTCTGCATAATTATGATTTCCTATGCCCACTCTGCCTTTATTGGCTAAGAATCTTATAAATCTGTTCTGTACTCTTTCTAAACGTTCAATGTGGCATTTATACGTGGGACTCCCTATGAGAGAAGCAAAATTCAACTTCTGCTAACCAAGGAATAATAGAGGGAAAGAAGAGTTCCTACTTACTGAAATGGCGGCTATTGCGAAACGGGAAACCTAAAACGTTAGTGTAGGAATTCACAAGGTTGTTAATGTGTTAATCAGAAATTGATTTGAAATCAAGTGTTACACCCAAATCATATTACTATTCACTTGAACAATATTGATATCGTTAATATAGTAGTTAGAGTGGACAGTATTAGTATTTCTTGAGAATGTGACCTAAAAACATTTTCGGAGATTCAGAAAGAGAGAATTACAACTGCAATATTGTTGAAGCCTACTTAAATTACTTTGTAGTTCAACACAGTCCTTCCTGGAACTTATCCCCTTCAAGTCGTCGGTATAAAGAAGGAATTGAGCGAATCTAAAACATTTCGCTTTATCGTTTAAATCAACAACAAAAAGTAATGGACCCAGTTTAGAACCTTGTGGTATCCCAGATGAGTTATTATAAACATATGACTTAAATCCATTGACTGTTACGAACTAACATATGATTCCAACTATCTTAACAAATCTCCAAAAACTCCGACCTCCGCAAGTTAAATCAATAGAATAAAGTGATCGACTTTGTCGAACGCTTTCCGGATTTCAGTGTATATAGTGTCGGTCTGAGTACGTAAATCAAGTCCCTCATGAATGTTTTCCACAAAACACTGCATTCAGGATATTCCGATAAACTCATATTTGCAAATATTTCTGATGGTTGTTGAACCTTGGCGGATTTCAAAAAATGAATAACCTTTTCCGTTCTATCATTAATGAGGAGTATGAGCTATGTTAATAGAAAATTGTAGAAATCGAGACAGTGTAACATACATCCGCATAAAATTACTATACTCAAACAAACTTGACAAGCTTTGTTGATTGCAGAGGCCAATTGCAGACATGCGCACGTTTCAAACTGATTGGTTTTCGCCAGTGCAATTGTATGCTGGTGACTCCAAATCTGTCAAGTATCTATATTCGCTCTACACAGAGACACTTATGTATTAATTATAGACTGGCGCCATCTAGAGTATGCAAAATTCATACAAGACATAGCTTTGCGAATTAATTCAATTAAAGAAATGTATTCTCGACATTTTCACGTTACTTACGCAGAAAAAATAGAGTATCAGGAAAGTTTGATTCAATTGAATATTTTAAATGGTTGAAAATCAGATTCATTCTGCCAAAAAACCCACACAAGATGTTTCAATATTTATTTTTTTTAAATCTCTTGATATTTTAAGTCGTGATGAAAATTCTATAATAAATCTATAATAAACCATCTCTATTATCCTATTATCCCTCTATTATCTTTTACTAGAAATGGCAAAGATAATAAATACTACTGCATCAGGATACACAAAATGGAAACTAAAATGAGTTCAAATATTAAAATCCAGCTAATCACAACAAGTCTCAAGAGAAAGTATAATTTTAATCTGAGCATTGATAACAAAAACATTCACTTAAAACAAAACAAGGGTTCTTCCGACATTATGTATCACATTAAATTCAACACAATGAAATGAGGCACTTTAGATTCAACAAACTACTCCAGATTTCTTTACATTATTTAACAGAAAATCGAAATTTTCAGTCTCCCTGTATAGTTGGAACTTTATGTACAATTTTAGTGATAATTTCCATTGTGGCTCGTCGTGTCAGAAGCCAAGGAAAACGGAATGAACTTCACAGCAAAGAACAGCACTCTAGACTTTGGAGGTTGCCACCCGATCTTAAAGCTACATTGATGGCCTTAGCGAAGGTCTCATCAATATTATATCTCGTTTTGGCTGAGTTTTGAATGAAGCCATCTGCTTTAATGGTCTTTGCCAACTTCCTTCCTTCCGATTCTAGCACTTGTGCATTCTGGACGTCATCAGCCTTTGTTCCTGGAATTAAACGATTCATTACCTCATCTTTCTCAAAGAAAATTCGATCATCAATTTGATTGAATTCGATTATTTTATACCTATCGAATTTTATATTATATGGAAAGACTTGATTGAATATACAGAAACAAGTTCTTGCACCATATTCTCTAACTCTCTCTTACTTTAAAACTTAGTGGTTGATATATAGAGTTGGTCATCTAGAGTTTGCATTTTGAAGTAGTGGTTATTTCGAGTCTGGAAACACTTCTGTCATGCGTATTCTGACAGAAAGGTAGTTCAATACTTGACGGTAACAAAATGGATCGATTTTTTCCGACATTTGCTCTGCTGGAGAGTGAGAATTCAATGGGTCAAGAAATGGAATCAGGTTGTCTTTACTGACGGGTCTAGCTTATGTCTGGCAATGCATAACGGTTGGAGGATGTTGAGAAAGCTACGTAGTGAAAAATATGACAGAAAGTTTGACAGAAAGCCATATGGTCACCACACTGTGTGCGTTATGGTTATGATGTCTATTGCATATGATAGCAGATTACATCTTGCCTTCATTATAGACAACAAAGCATCTACATGGAAAAGCAAGTGTACATTTGCACTCGAAATATACAGGGTGGTCCACATAAAATATTCCAGCCGGATATTTCCATATGAACATTTCCGGAAAACACCGAGAGAGGTTACTTCGTATTGAAGGAGAACATCGTTTAAATGCGATTTCGTGTGTGTACCTTCATCCCCCTAAGTACAGTAGCAACCAACGCCAGAATCTCAAACAGCAATGAGCGCTGAGTGATACATTCTGTCAAGAAAGTACCGGGAATTATCGATTTAAATCTGGCGGGGCAATGGGGCAGGTAAAATTTTTTTTTCCTAGGTTAGTACCACTGTCCTTAATTACTATGCCAAGCTTGAGCGGGATCTGTCAACTAGTGTGTTTGCAACAGCTGATTTAGTCAGTCGATGTCAGAGTGCGTGCCGATTTTTACTATGGGTGATTACGTTGAGCAAAGAATTTGTTTAAAGTAATGTGTTGCAAATGAATTTCCGTGTGCCGATGCATTGAAAATGTTGCGAAAGGCCTTTGGTGATAATGCTCTATCGAAAACTCGTGCATATCAGTGGTACAGAGCCTTCAAGGACGGTCGTGAAGTGGTCGCCCATCGACGGCTTCGATCGAAAATAACGTCGATAAAATTAAGGAAAGGGTGCTGGAAAACCGTCGTACCAGCTTGAGAGAGATAGCACATGATCTTAAGATATCCCACGGGTCCGCACGTACGATTTTGATTGATATTTTGGGCATGAAAAAGGTGGCCGCACGACTCGTACCGAAAGACCTGAATTTTCTTCAAAAACGTCATCGCGAACAGGTTACTTCAGACATGCTGGATCGCTGTAATTCCGATTCTACATTCATGGAACGCATTATAACTGGTGATGAGACCTGGGTCTACGAGTACGATATGCAAACAAGCCAGCAATTATCGGAATGGGTGGCAAAAAATGAGCCGAACCCGAAAAAACCACGCCAAAGCCGCTCGAAAATGAAGGTGATGCTCATTGTTTTCTTCGATATCCGTGGCGTGTGCACTACGAAATCGTTCCAGAGGGTCAGACGGTAAATAAGGAGTATTACGATAACGCGCCTTCTCACCGAGCTACGATTGTGACTGACTTTCTCGCCAAAAACTCAACAAACGTGCTTCAGCAACCACCGTATTCGCCGGATTTGGCTCCCTGCGACTTTTTCCTCTTCCCAAAACTAAAATTGCCCCTTCGTGGCACCCGTTTTGAGTCGATTGAAGCCATAAAACAAAATTCGGCGCGAGAGCTAAAGTCCATCCCGGAAAGCGCCTATAAAAAATGTTTCGATAATTGGAAGTGCCGTTGGCATAGATGTATTCGAGCAAATGGAGCCTATTTTGAAGGCGACCCAATAAATTTTAACGATTAAATGTAAAAATGTTGTTTTATTTGAAAATTCCCGGTACTTTCTTGACAGAGTAGTACATCAATTTGAAGGTTTTGCAATTAAATTTATGAATACGATACAAAATTCCTGGTTGAAGTACAAGTACTGAAATATCTAAACTGATTATAATTTGCTTCAAGGCTCTAACTAAATTCTCATGCACTGTTTCTCATCAACATTTAATAGCACTTCAGGTATGATCAAGAAATGAACAATAACAACAAACTCACAAATTGCAAGGATTGTTTTTCATAATATTATTCTGGATATTTAAAGTATTTGCGATGGTTTATCGGTGACAACTCTGTCTGATGATGGGATAGTTCATTTCCCGAAACTCGAGTCACAAGAAAATGTGTAATATATATTTTTTGATAGTAAAACATAGTAATTTCTACAATCTGTTCTAACTGTTTGATCCTATTGAAAACGAAATACGGAATGACGAGAAGATCATTAAATTGTGATTAAACTTAATGAAAACTTGCTTTACGATAAACCAGGGAATATTTCTATGACCAGTATGAGTTTATTCAATCGAATAAAATTGAGATCTGTACAAAAATATGTATTTTCGGAAAACATCAATATCTTTACTTTTGTCGAAAAGTTTATTTTCCTAAAAGGTTAAGCGTATAAATTGTTCGTTTTTTTTGTCAGTCAGTATAGAATATGTTTTTAGTCCTCAGGATTCTCTAGAAAATTCCACAGCTGATGATTTCAACGAACGGTCAGAAAAAAGGGGAACAAATTCAGAACTCTCCTTCAATGCCCTCGAAAAATAATACTCTTTTGTACTCGCCCCCTTACCTGCTAAAACAATTTTTGCATGGGGACAGGAATGTTTAATTTCCGGGTTCCACTGTGTCCTCACATTTTCGAAGCTGTTCCTCTCGCTGGTAGCATAACACAGGATGAACACGTCGACCTAAAAAGAAGGGTTCAAGTTACTCTAATTACAGCAGCTCGTAACGGGCTCTTGTTCTTTCTTGTACCGAGAATTCTGAGGCATTATAAATTCGTGAAATTAATTCATAGCGCATAACTAATAGGAATGGTTGTTTCTTTACTTGGAGAGGAATGAGAGTTCATATGAGATTAATATCGAATCACACATTATAGTATTATACTTGAACGACATTATAAATGAAACACATGTTTTGTTTGCTCTTACTATTAAATCTATTAGAATTATGAAGAATATTGGTATAGTTTTCCTGAAAATTGAATAACCGAAACTATATATTTCTGAATTCATAAAACGAAAACAATGTTAACTTTTTACTGAATAGTTTTTGTTTATTAAATTTATGATGAATTTCCGTCAAGCCGCAGTTGTTGCAATTGTCGTGAAATTGACAAATTTGACTCATCGAAAACACTGGCCGCTGAAACTGCAATGTTCGCCTTTTTGGTGCCTTATTGTTTTGTAAAATTAGTACCCACAACACTGATTCTCGTAATATTTTTTCATAATTTCCAACTGATCGCGAGGGGTCAAACGCTACATCATAAAATTCCACACTGTACTTAATACAAAACAATCGCCCTTTATTAAAATACTACTCTGTCAAGAAAGTACCGGGAATTTTCAATTAAAACAACATTTTTATATTTAATCGTCAAAATTTATTGGGTCGCCTTCAAAATAGGCTTCCATTTGCTCCAATACATCTATGCCAACGGCACTTCCAATTATCGAAACATTTTTTATAGGCGCTTTCCGGGATGGACTTTAGCTCTCGCGCCGAATTTTGTTTTATGGCTTCAATCGACTCAAAACGGGTGCCACGAAGGGGCAATTTTAGTTTTGGGAAGAGGAAAAAGTCGCAGGGAGCCAAATCCGGCGAATACGGTGGTTGCTGAAGCACGTTTGTTGAGTTTTTGGCGAGAAAGTCAGTCACAGTCGTAGCTCGGTGAGAAGGCGCGTTATCGTCATGCAAAATCCATGAGTTGTCCGCCCACAAATTTGGCCGCTTCTTACGGATACGCTCAAGCAAACGTTTCATAACGCCTAGGTAATACTCCTTGTTTACCGTCTGACCCTCTGGAACGAATTCGTAGTGCACCACGCCACGGATATCGAAGAAAACAAATGAGCATCACCTTCATTTTCGAGCGGCTTTGGCGTGGTTTTTTCGGTTTCGGCTCATTTTTTGCCACCCATTCCGATGATTGCTGGCTTGTTTGCATATCGTACTCGTAGACCCAGGTCTCATCACCAGTTGTAATGCGTTCCATGAATGTAGAATCGGAATTGCAGCGATCCAGCATGTCTGAAGCAACCTGTTCGCGATGACGTTTTTGAAGAAAATTCAGGTCTTTCGGTACGAGTCGTGCGGCCACGTTTCTCATGCCCAAAATATCAATCAATATCGTACGTGCGGACTCGTGGGATATCTTAAGATCATGTGCTATCTCTCTCAAGCTGGTACGACGGTTTTCCAGCACCCTTTCCTTAATTTTATCGACGTTATCTTCGATCGAAGCCGTCGATGGGCGACCACTTCACGACCGTCCTTGAAGGCTCTGTACCACTGATATGCACGAGTTTTCGATAGAGCATTATCACCAAAGGTCTTTTGCAACATTTTCAATGCATCGGCACACGAAAATTCATTCGCAACACAAAACTTTAAACAAATTCTTTGCTCAACGTAATCACCCATAGTAAAAATCGGCACGCACTCCTGACATCGACTGACTTAATCAGCTGTTGCAAACACACTAGTTGACAGATCCCGCTCAAGTTTGGCATAGTAATTAAGGACAGTGGTGCCAACCTAGGAAAAAAAAATTTTATCTGCCTCATTGCCCCGCCAGATTTAAATCGATAATTCCCGATACTTTCTTGACAGAATGTATGTTGATGAAATCTATAAATAATAAAAGTAATTTTTTTGTGCGTTTAAATGAACGTATTATGCCATCTGTAAAATAATATCGGGTGTTTTTTTAGAGTGATAGAACTATAAATTGGAATAAAACACGCTTAAGTTAAGATTGAAGCCAGATTTTTTTTATTTGAAAGATAATTTTGTGACATTTATTTTTTTTTAAATAATTGCGGCATATGTCCACCACGACTAGCTCTGAGGAACCGCATTCTACCAGACCAATTTTGGACCACTTTTTCGAGTAATTCAGGCCTTATTTCATCATTACACGAGTTATGTTGGCTTCCAAAGCGTCTATTGTTTCTGGTTTATCAGCATAAACCAATGACTTGACATAACCCCAAATAAAATAATCCAGTGGAGTTACGTCGCATGTCACTGTCTGTTTGAAAACAGTGCTGTGCTTAAGGTGGTGTATGGACGCAGTCACAAAGCCTAACCAAAACACAAAAGTATCCCTAACTCGCAAAAGCTCAAAAATTTCTGAGGGATATTTACAGAAGATCTTGAAGTATCAAGCGTAATACATACAAGACAAGAGAAAATCTGGAGCATCCTCTTTGATACTCACGGATATGGAAGTTAGTTTCAACTCACATTTTTGTATGCAAACTTCCTAAGTTTGTCAAACTCCTCCTGACCAGCTGTATCGGACAAGATAACGGTAAAGTCCTCCCCATTTATTGGAACGGTCATTGAATATACGTCGAATCTGGAACAGGAAGGATTTTAGATTGGATAAAGGGATCTTTCATGGAAAATCTCATTGGGTTCGGGCGTTTTTTGCCTTTCGGAAATATCTCGAACAATGCTTGTATAGAGTGGTCCACGTTCTTATAGACTAGTTTCAACATTCGATAGAATATCAAGTTGAAAATGTCCTGTAAACAAAGTCCGCAAATGCTTCATAATCCACCTACAAGGTATTCAAGTTTTAGAGTTTGAATCGGAAGGTAGTCAGAAATACTGTGAAAATCAACAAGATGATAATATGGGTGATCGGTTAGATGATTCCTGATGATAAACGATAATCATTAAAAACAACGTACCTTTCTATATTTTATGACTCGTTAGAGAATATACCATTTGAGTACAATGGATATAGATGGAACAATTTAAGTGCAACTTAGCTGTACTGGTTTTTTCAATATAATTTAACCCCTCTTTTTAAATACTGAATTGTTTCAGCCGTTACTATTTCGTAGTTGATCATAATTAAAACAAATTGTAGAAATTACTATGTTTTACTACCAATAAAAATATATATTTCACATTTTCTTGTGACTCGAGTTTCGGGAAATGAACTATCCCATCATCAGACAACTGAAGACCTAACAGTGGTACAGAGGTATTCAAACAAAAGCGATAAAACCTAGAGTAAAAAAGGGGGCTTCTAACAGATATCGGAATGTCGGCAATCGACAAAGAAGGTTGTTAAAACAGATGGTACTTATTGAAATATCTCAAATATTTCTGGGGGTTACATAGCTATGTAACCCCCAGTGTTCTTTCTAAAACAGTCAGCGAGGAACTAATTATTTGAATAAGAGTTTGTCGATTTATGCAACCTTAAGTTTATCAAATAAATGAAACTACAGGAGTGGCTAATACATTCTGTCAAGAAAGTACCGGTAATTATCGATTTAAATCTGGCGGGGCAATGAGGCAGGTAAAATTTTTTTTTCCTAGGTTGGTACCACTGTCCTTAATTACTATGCCAAGCTTGAGCGGCATCTGTCAACTAGTGTGTTTGCAACAGCTGATTAAGTCAGTCGATGTCAGGAGTGCGTGCCGATTTTTACTATGGGTGATTACGTTGAGCAAAGAATTTGTTTGAAGTTTTGTGTTGCGAATGAATTTTCGTGTGCCGATGCATTGAAAATGTTGCAAAAGACCTTTGGTGATAATGCTCTATCGAAAACTCGTGCATATCAGTGGTACAGAGCCTTCAAGGACGGTCGTGAAGTGGTCGCCCATCGACGGCTTCGATCGAAGATAACGTCGATAAAATTAAGGAAAGGGTGCTGGAAAATCGTCGTACCAGCTTGAGAGAGATAGCACATGATCTTAAGATATCCCACGAGTCCGCACGTACGATTTTGATTGATATTTTGGGCATGAGAAAGGTGGCCGCACGACTCGTACCGAAAGACCTGAATTTTCTTCAAAAACGTCATCGCGAACAGGTTGCTTCAGACATGCTGGATCGCTGTAATTCCGATTCTACATTCATGGAACGCATTATAACTGGTGATGAGACCTGGGTCTACGAGTACGATATGCAAACAAGCCAGGAATCATCGGAATGGGTGGCAAAAAATGAGCCGAAACCGAAAAAACCACGCCAAAGCCGCTCGAAAATGAAGGTGATGCTCATTTGTTTTCTTCGATATCCGTAGCGTGGTGCACTACGAATTCGTTCCAGAGGGTCAGACGGTAAACAAGGAGTATTACCTAGGCGTTATGAAACGTTTACGTGAGCGTATCCGTAAGAAGCGGCCAAATTTGTGGGCGAACAACTCATGGATTTTGCATGACGATAACGCGCCTTCTCACCGAGCTACGATTGTGACTGACTTTCTCGCCAAAAACTCAACAAACGTGCTTCAGCAACCACCGTATTCGCCGGATTTGGCTCCCTGCGACTTTTTGCTCTTCCCAAAACTAAAATTGCCCCTTCGTGGCACCCGTTTTGAGTCGATTGAAGCCATAAAACAAAATTCGGCGCGAGAGCTAAAGTCCATCCCGGAAAGCGCCTATAAAAAATGTTTCGATAATTGGAAGTGCCGTTGGCATAGATGTATTGGAGCAAATGGAGCCTATTTTGAAGGCGACCCAATAAATTTTGACGATTAAATGTAAAAATGTTGTTTTAATTGAAAATTCCCGGTACTTTCTTGACAGAGTAGTATGTTTGGGATTCACAGATTGAAATTATTTTCTGGTTTTTTCCTCAAGCGCCACTTTCTCACACATAGAACCACATATAACCCTAGGCGGCAGAACCAATATTTTATTTTCATTTCAACTTGCATTCTGAACTTCTCTCCACTATTTCTTGCTCTCGAGAATTGCAAAATCACCACAATCTACCATAGCGATGATATAGTTGATAACATCAAGAAGAGCTTTGTAGCAACCAAATCCGCTCTTAAAACCAGACTGATGAGGTGGTAAAATATTATTTCCATCCAGATGAGACCTAATTCTATTTACTAAATCTTTTTCAAAAATCTTAGCACACGGCGATAAAGTAGAAATTGGACGGATGACATTGAAACTGATAGGGTCAGTGAACTTTGGAAGCGGTTAAACCCTCTTATTTGACGATCTATTTTGTATATTAAGTTCAGAGAGTTTCCTCCAGAAAACTTTACGATTTTTCTCGTTCTCAATTGAATATTGCATATAAGCCTGCTTCTCACGATTGACAGCGGCACTAGTCTCATAACGGATAGTTTTATAATTTACCCAATTCTCTGATGTTTTGTCTTTTAGTAATTTTTCTATGTTTTCTATGTTGGAGACAAATTATCATCTTAAGGGTAGATGTGAACAACATCTTATAATTCTTTCGGCATTTTATGGTTTTTATCATAGAACAGACTTATCATTAAGTGAGTGAAACAATTAACTTTAGAATCAACATCTTTTATGTACAAAATTTTTCCAAATGGAGTTATCGTCAACAAAGTCCGAGAATATCATGATGCACCTGGCCCTGAGAACCCCTACATCTCCGTTCAAGCCACCATTAGTAGCTTCACCATAAACCAAACAGTGATCCTAAATTGAATCCATAATAAAAAATAAAATAAATTTGCCAAGACGCTTTCTGAGCTGTTAAAAGTGAATGAATATTTTTTTGTTGATTGGTGTTATATTTTATTGAATATGAATATGATTGAGTACTCACGAAACAAAGTCTCTCTTAAAACTTGTTTTTTAGTAATGTTTTTACATATCTTGAGATTTTCTAAAAAGTAACTAAGTTAGATATCCATTAATATTGAATATTCTAAGTAAGATAGTTTTATGATGAAATTCTTAAGATTATGTTAAACATTTTTGAAAGATATCTGTTTTCATAAGAGGGATGAGCAGAAACAAAATTTTGTCTACTCAAAATATTCAATTTATAGGATTTTTGTTCAAAATTTATATTTATTGGATTTTGTTATTTCGTTTGGATGTCTTATAATAAACGTTTATTTTATATGTCGTTTGATATAAGTAGTACTTATATGACATTTATTCAATTCCTGAAGTTATAATATTAAATATGATTTTTTGAAATTAAATATGTAGAAGGCTAACAGAGTATATCTGTAAATATTGAAATATTTAAATGAATCCATAATTAAAATAACGAGAAACGGTTTTTTACTTGATACAAGGATCATTACAAAATTTGAATATCAAAACAGATTTAATCTGTTAGTCTTCTCCAATTTTAATTTCAAAAAATTTCTTCAAGAAACTTCAAGAATTAAATTAATGTTTTTATAAGCACTGCTCATATTTAATGGACGTATAAGATCAAAACTCATTATACAATATCGAATGAAATTGAGAAAAACCCAACGAATATAAATTGTCAATTAAAATTAATAAAATAAATATTTTTTTCGTTCCAGGCATGCGTACTGAACTCATCAGACAAGCGTACGAGCCCTGCTTGTTACAAAATGTATTGTTTTCTGATCTTATATTTATGGAAACTAAATCTTTCTCAAAAATATACAACATGATTTCAAGAAGTTCTCAAAAACCAGTTTATTTGAAATATTTAATATATTTAAATAAAATACTTTAAAACTTTCAAAATATGTAGCACATCCTCAAAATTGTACTGTTCTATAACTATATAGTATAACCATAACTATAAATGTGAGCAGTGCTTATAAAGACATTAATTTAATTCTTAAAGTTTCTTGAATAAATTTTTTTAAATTGAAATTGTAGGAGGCTAACAGATTAAATCTGTTTTGATATTCAAATTTTGTAATAATCCTTCTATCAAGTAAAAAACTGTTTCTTATTATTTCATTTTATATATCATATATAATTATATCAGGTTTTCAAATAAAGAAATTCATTATACAGTGTTGAATGTTTTTAACTGAGACCATTAAAATGCCTTATAAACTTTGTGTGATTTTGTTGTGAGAATAGAACATAGAGTACCTTGGATATCAGATGTACCTATTTGAATGTTCAACAAATCACAGATTCCTAGAAGTCGCATTCGGTAAGTCTATTTATTGTTAATTGATTCAATCTTTTATGTGTAAAGTTGAACTGGTCTTATCTGAAATCTGATTAGTTTTTGAGGATGTGCTACATGTTTTCAGAGTTTTTAAAGTAATTTATTTAAATATATTAAATATTTCAAATAAATTGGTTTTTGAGAAGTTCTTGAAATTATGTTGTATTAATATATTTTTGAGAAAGATTTAGTTGTCATGAATATAAGATCAGAAAATAATACATTTTGTAAGAAGCAAGTCTTATCTGATGAGTTCAGTACGCATGCCTGGAACGAAACAAAAAATGCTGAAACGTGTAGGGCTCTCTATAACTTGCACCGGATCAAATAAAGCGATAAACCTTTCAAAACCCAACTTTTTTAGTCAAACTGACTCAAAAAATCAATATTTACATTTCCGCCACATATCAACTCATCATTAAGACACAATCTACAGAGGAATTATTCAGGGTCATATAATAAAAAAGAAATTGAAAATTTAATGATGATTAATAGTATCAGAAACTAAAACAGTATCACAGGGTGGAGATTTTATCGTTATTTTTTTTAAATGCGCATCACTTTGAAAATATATAACTCAATGTTTTTTCAGTATATTCTTATAACTATTATGAAAAATTACAAGAAATTTACCTTAAGATAGTAATTGACAAAAATAATGCTTATCAAAAAATCTTTGTGATATGTTTACTCCTTTGTGTTCATCTCATGCAAGAATTTGTGCAGAAGTACCTAACCTCAAATTGTATAAGACAGATTGTTCTCCCCATAAAGCTACTACTCTGTCAAGAAAGTACCGGGAATTTTCAATTAAAACAACATTTTTACATTTAATCGTCAAAATTTATTGAGTCGCCTTCAAAATAGGCTCCATTTGCTTCAATACATCTATGCCAACGGCACTTCCAATTATCGAAACATTTTTTTTATAGGCGCTTTCCGGGATGGACTTTAGCTCTCGCGCCGAATTTTGTTTTATGGCTTCAATCGACTCAAAACGGGTGCCACGAAGGGGCAATTTTAGTTTTGGAAAGAGGAAAAAGTCGCAGGGAGCCAAATCCTGCGAATACGGTGGTTGCTGAAGCACGTTTGTTGAGTTTTTGGCGAGAAAGTCAGTCACAATCGTAGCTCGGTGAGAAGGCGCGTTATCGTCATGCAAAATCCATGAGTTGTTCGCCCACAAATTTGGCCGCTTCTTACGGATACGCTCACGCAAACGTTTCATAACGCCTAGGTAATACTCCTTGTTTACCGTCTGACCCTCTGGAACGAATTCGTAGTGCACCACGCCACGGATGTCGAAGAAAACAATGAGCATCACCTTCATTTTCGAGCGGCTTTGGCGTGGTTTTTTCGGTTTCGGCTCATTTTTTGCCACCCATTCCGATGATTGCTGGCTTGTTTGCATATCGTACTCGTAGACCCAGGTCTCATCACCAGTTATAATGCATTCCATGAATGTAGAATCGGAATTACAGCGATCCAGCATGTCTGAAGCAACCTGTTCGCGATGACGTTTTTGAAGAAAATTCAGGTCTTTCGGTACGAGTCGTGCGGCCACCTTTCTCATGCCCAAAATATCAATCAAAATCGTACGTGCGGACTCGTGGGATATCTTAAGATCATGTGCTATCTCTCTCAAGCTGGTACGACGGTTTTCCAGCACCCTTTCCTTAATTTTATCGACGTTATCTTCGATCGAAGCCGTCGATGGGCGACCACTTCACGACCGTCCTTGAAGGCTCTGTACCACTGATATGCACGAGTTTTCGATAGAGCATTATCACCAAAGGCCTTTTGCAACATTTTCAATGCATCGGCACACGAAAATTCATTTGCAACACAAAACTTTAAACAAATTCTTTGCTCAACGTAATCACCCATAGTAAAAATCGGCACGCCCTCTGACATCGACTGACTTAATCAGCTGTTGCAAATACACAAGTTGACAGATCCCGCTCAAGCTTGGCATAGTAATTAAGGACAGTGGTACCAACCTAGGAAAAAAAAATTTACCTACCTCATTGCCCCGCCAGATTTAAATCGATAATTCCCGGTACTTTCTTGACAGAATGTATATACTGTCTCAAATTGTCCTGCATACCTAAACTATTTTTACTATACTCTATACCAAAAGAGTATATTATTCGCAAGTTGTTAACATGAAAATTAACTACTAATTGAGCGAACTATATTCCCCGTCGACTTTCTCATTCACACGAAGGGTAAAAAGCAAAAAAAGATCCGAACGCGATTCAATTCCACCACAGCTTGTTTCAACAACGTGAAAATTTCAAACCGCGCATTTCCATGTACTTTTAATTTTTCCCTTCCACTTCTGCCACACCAATTAACAGCTACATAGATACTCACACTGTGGGGATGTACTGGGAATCATCGAAGGTTTTGTCCTTGTAGGCAATCAGCATGGACGTTTTCCCTATTCCACCGTCGCCAACTACCGTTATCCTGATTTTTTTATCCTTCAGAGTCATTTTAAAGGTATACTGAAGGTTGAGTAACAAAAATCACCGGGTTCGTTGGACGCGTAGAGATCACATCGAGAAAAATTATTGACACACTGCACAACTGTCACTTTTTGAGGGTCGAAAGAATGATTCCAATTCGATGATTTTTAATAATTTTTGCGAGCACAATTTTTGAGTATCGTAACGTCGAAACAGTGTAATCATCACGATTTTATTGAGTGTTCTGGCGTTTATAAACTGATAAGATAACGTAGCGTGTTGAATAATCAAGGTGAGATGCAGTACTTATCGGAAAATCATGTTTGGAAGTACAAAAAGGTGCCGGTACAACTAGAAAATGAAATATACAGTGCAAGCCCGTTAATAAGACTATGAAAAGTTCTTGCTTGTTGATTTTATGGGAACTGCTCATATTTTTAAAAGGCAAGAAATATGAAATTTTCACAGGTTTTATTCCTAAATAAATGTATGGATATCAAGAATAATGAGGCAAATGATACACAAACTTCTATCAATAAAACAAGCCGATATGTAGACAGATAAATTTTGAATTTTGAGTCTACTCGGTGAAAGTTCTTACATTAATATATTATATACTAGCTGACCCGGCGAACTTCGTACCGCCTTAGCGTAGCTTTGATGCACTTCTTTATTTTGTTTAGCTGACCTATCTTATGTATGAGTTACCTATTCAATTTGAACTGGAATCTATAATATCCTCCATATAAAAATGAATCCTTATTTCCCTGGTCTCGCCATACCTGAGGACTTTACTAATTTTTATTAAATAAAAAACAACATATATATTTTCATAATAGTGTTCATTCCATAGGGTTCAATTTCACTCATATTTTTACCAATCGCTATTGAACAACTTTGCATTTTGAAGTAAACACTGACCTCAACACCACGCGCGCTCTAGAAAGCAACTAATAGCCTCTATACCCTTCACTGCTTCTCTCTATTCTAATGCTTTTGATAAACTATATTTTTAGTTTTATGTTCTGGCGCGTAAATAAATAATGTTGATGGTTTTCCGACACCGGAACAGGCGACATATAATTGGCCATGTGAAAAACATGGATTTTCTAAGTTGATGCCACATACACTTAGCGACTGCTCTTGCGATTTATTTATTGACATGGCAAATGCAAGCCGCACTGGAAACTGTAAACGTTTAAAGCTGAATGGCATGTCGTTCGGTATCATAGGAATGCGTGGGATTAAAACATCTTCGCCTTTGTACTTCCCTTTCAAAATTGTGGCTTCGATGACGTTGTTCAATAATTTCTTCACCGCAAGCTGGGTGCCATTACACAGACGTGGCTGGTTTATGTTCCGCAACATAATAATTACTGAGCCGATTTTTAATTGCAGATTATGAGGTGGTAAGCCGGGCAATTCCAACGAATTTAAAAATTCTGTTGGATAATTGACAACTTCATCTTCATTAGTAATGGAATCAACTGATTTGTAATTCTTCAGTTCGCCAGCTATTTTCTCTTGAATCTGAAAATTCATTTCATTCACATCAACATTTTTTGCTACCAATATAACACGTTCGCTTAACCAAACATGATTTATGTAATTTTGAAAAATGTTTGGGAAAACCATCTCCATGAGTTCGGTCTTTGATTCACAAAAGTTACAAAAATTGGTAGGGAATGTAATGTATCCAGATGATGTATCAACACCAATAATACCATTACCAATATCAAGCAGTTGTTTGGAAAACACTTCTCCAGACTGGTCCTCCTGCAATTCGACTCTCATGTTTATACTCAATTTAAGTGTTTTAATGTATTTCCATGAAATGGACGACTTCAAACATGCATTCAGTTCATCAGCAGGCGTTGAGCGTGGAACAACTGGCAATATTTGTCGAAAATCACCTGCCAATAGTATCATTGCACCACCAAACCGTTTTTTGTTATTTCGTAAATCTTGCATCGAGCGATCTAATGCCTCCAAAGATTTTTTGTGTGCCATCGTACATTCATCCCAAATGATCAATCTGGTTTGCTGCAGCACTTTGGCCATCGCAGAATTCCTCGAAAGGTTGCAAGTTGGAGTCTCATTAATTTGAAGGTTCAACGGCAGCTTGAGAGCTGAATCAGCTGTTCGACCGCCTTCCAACAACGTAGCTGCAATATCTGATGAAGCTAGGGCTAGTGCAATTCCATTTTGCAGAAGTCGTTTTTGAGTTTGGTCAACAATGAATCAATTCACGTATACATGTTGCAGGCGTTGTCATAAAATGAAAAATTATTATACTATTTTGTGTTAACTTGACATATATATTGTAATCGAATCTACAGCTAAAATATGGGGTATTATTTTTAGAGTCATAGTACTTTTGATAGGGATAATATTCTTCGAAGTTGGACTCTGTGCATCCACCACATGGAAAATTTTGCGTAAAGCTCTTGGTCTACACCCATACAAGATCCAACTGGTTCAAGAACTAAAGCCACTTGACCATAATAAGCGTCGTTTGTTTGCTGATTGGGCCCTAGAACAGCTTGAAGTTGATCCACTTTTTTATCGTAAAATTGAGTTTAGTGATGAAGCTCATTTCTGGTTGAACGGCTATGTAAACAAGCAAAATTGCCGTATATGGAGTGAAAACACTTCTAAAGAAGTTCTGCAGGTTCCATTGCTTCCTGAAAAATGCACTGTAAAGAAAGATTTGGGGATAACATTATTGCGAGAAATGGTCCAAATAATTGGACTCCAAAATCATGCGACATAACTCCAGTGGATTATTTTCTTTGGGGTTATGTCAAGTCATTAGTTTATGCTGATAGACCAGAAACAATAGACGCTTTTGGAAGCCAACATAACTCGTGTTATTGATGGAATAAGGCCTGAATTACTCGCAAAAGTGGTCCAAAATTGGTCTGGTCGAATTCGGTTCCTCAGAGCTAGTCGTGGTGGACATATGCCGGAAAATATTTTTACAACATAAGTGTCATAAAATTGTCTTTCAAATAAAAAAAAATGGCTTCAATCTTAATTTAAATGTGTTTTATTTCAATTTAAAGTTCTATCACTCTAACAATTTATACAAGTATATGAATTATATTGAAAAGGATTGATATGTCACCTTCTTCTTTTTTATGTATCCCACAAAGTACGGACCCCAGATTTTTTTCACGTTTGGATTGATCTGCCACTGATACTTCTTGGACAATTCCTAATCTACTCAATAATGCGTAATAATCACAATGTGAATTGAACGAAAGTACTGTGCCATCTCTTGGCTATGAGAAAATATATGGGTTGAAAATGCGAAGAACTCTGTCAGGTTGCTTAATACATGCTTGAATCTACTTCTTTCCGTTAGATGTCGCCAATTCGAGGAATTTTCTCCTGCCTATACGCTAAAATCAATAAGTTCTATTTCGTGGGATTACGTACAGATGACACTGAGAGCTAACGGAATAGGAGGAATTCATTAAGGTTTTCTGTTTATAAAGTTCCATGATAGAAAATAGCATATCATCATAGTAGGCATCCCACTATTCTTCGGTCGAATTTAAAGGTCTGGAATGTTCCCGATAGAATGAGCTGAACTTTCAAAAGTCGTGACCTATCTCTAAACACCAACATACGCTTTCTGAGCTGTTTTGCGTTTTTGGTTTTTCTGTAAATGGGGTTATTCTGATTTTCACAAATTTTATTGTTATATTTACAACAATTGTCACAATTTTAAACATAACAATAAAAATGTGAAAATCAGAATAACCTTATTCAAATATTATTTAATATAATTTATTCTAACCCAATAAGGACTGATTCAATTTAATACTTATGAAGACAAAAAATGAACAGCATATTAACGTTACCTAAGACGGAGGGCGGCTTTTCTAGAGTTTTCTACCAGAGTATGGAAATTTATTCCCTACAAGACGGATATAGTACTTGATTACCAACCATGCTAATGATATTCAAAAAACAGTCAGGAAAATCCAGAATAAGCAACAATTTTCCAAAGTATCCAACACAAAGGTCGAAGAAATGAAATCAAAATTAGAAATTGTTGATATTCACAATACTCGAAACAGACGAATAAATTATTATTTCATATGTGAAAATTTTATCGTTGATTGTCTATATTTGAGGTCCGGAAAATTAATTATTTGAACATTAAACAAATGGACCAATAAGGAGAAATTGATGACGGAATGACCAACATTAAAAGAAGAATTAGAGAAGGTGCCTGTTCAAATTTACTTTGAACAAAGAATTTTTAATTCACTTTGCAGGTACGTAACAATTACGTGCCCAGAGTTCAACAATTTAGGCCTTTCAAATATGTCTCATTTAATCCCTAGAAACCTAAACACCACCAAGGAAACGAAGATATTTCTTCCCTAGATTATTCCTAGAATCCCATTAAAATCGTTTTAGCCGTTTCAATACGATTGTCGTATCGGAATTACCTGGGCTATGTTTTCGGACCCAAACCCACTCTCTCATTCGCCAGTTAGCAAAAAGGCACCAGTTGAACACATTCCCTGCGCCAGACAGGTCACGCGATACTCACCCTGTATAAAAAGTCAGTTAAGAAAGTTCAGTTGAAGACAATTTCGGATCCCACGCACATTCCCTTGAAGTAGGCTCTATTAACTTGTGAAACATTTTTATCTCTACGCTCGAATTATTTTATATTCGCATTTTTCGCTTTAAACTTCCAAGGAACTCCCTCTCTCTCAGTTACCCATAACGCACTAAAGGCCTGGAAGTGAATTTATTATCTACATTATTCATTTGTAGTTAGATATTAAGTTGTGAAAAGTGAACTCAAAAGTGAAACCAATAAAATTGAAGTCTGTGTCGTGAACAACAATAGAAAAAACTCAAGGAAGAACTGTTCCAGGATCAAGATAGTGTATCCATCTCAATCTGGGTCAACAACTCAAAATTATACATTTGTATTATATGTACTTCTGCGGACAATTCTCTACATGGTCTCTACGAGCTGGATTACATTCCTCATCTGGTCGCGAAACAACTCCCTGAATTTGGGTAAAATAATTCAACTCTCTGAACTTGTATTATATGTATTTAGACTGTGAATAAAGCAGTAAAGTGTAATATATATCCTTCTTTCACCCCACCTGAAGTATGCTTAACCAAGAATTTGCATACTAACTGGTTCACGTTTAATCAATTACTTACTTACGAAGAATTCAAAAAGGTATCTCTACATACCAAGCAATTCTTTACAGTGCCTAACAAATTCATATTGTATCATCCATTACATAACAAGAAGAACAAATAAAAGAAACAAAAGTATGAGATTGCATAAAAGTTACACTGTTCAACAACACCCTTTGACAGTAAGTTCAATATTACATTATTTCGTGAATAAATAACCGATTTTTTAAATTTTAACTCGGTTGTGTACAGAACATAAATAACTTTCAAACTAATCAACACTCGACATCCTATTCAAAAAATGTTGGGGTTTGATGCCGCCTTCATGGGGGTGGTGGTTTCGGAACAAACCCATGATGGAAATTCGTCCCCACGAAACAGAAGTTTACCTGTTTTTTTAAATGTTCGAAAATTCTTCGTTTCTGAGTTCTGGCGGGGTCAAATTTCCGTTGGGACACCCTTAATGTGTACTAAAAAAGAAAATAGTTTATAAGACATTTAATCAATTTAATTTTTTTTCAATTCTCAAGAAATTACCTGAAATTAAAATTTGTGGAGAGACGTAACAGAATAACTCTGCTTGATATTCAAGATATTGGTATGGCATATATCGGCAACCTTTATGTGGAAGAAAACATTCTTCAATCCTATTTTAATGAAATACTATTCTCTCTAATACTAGCAGTTCAGCTTTAATGGACATGATTTGAGCATGCGCAAGGTTTCTACAATTAGTAATTGTAGAATTAAACGGAATAACACGATTTTTGAATTAGTTCGGTGAGGAATAGTGTGATTAATGAACAGATAGAACCGTTGTTTGGTAGAAACTGTAGATTTCCTATCCAGAGTAAATATAGCTTAATTTAATTCATTGGTATCAGAGCTAGCAGTGATAATGAATCCAACAGTATACGAAACATACATTCTGCAATTCACCCGAATACTTATTCGGATCGATTTGAGTTGTGAATTTTTGGAGAGCATCTCCAGCGAGAAATTCAGTTGAAATACCTCCATCAGTTGTTTCTCTCATCGAAAGCAGTCTCAATTCTTTCCCAGCCATCAAGATGTACCGCCTGGTCCTCGATGTCTTCACGCACACACCTTGCCCTGGCCCGTCAAATCTCAGCGTGATTCCGAGCCATCCTCCGTCTCGATTACCGTTTTTAGAGCGTCTCGAAACGTCAAACTCGACCGATCCGAAAGCGCCGAGGCGTTTGAAATTTGCCCGTGTCGCCCGGCCACGTTCATAAATTTGGCTTGTAATTTTTTCCGACCACCTGGACCGATGTTTTTATGAGGCTGGTCGGATAATGGCAGCTTTATTAGTTTGGAAGACCCGATGCCACTTCGATGGAGGATAGTTATCGTCTTGATCGGGTGGGTGCTGAAGAGATTCTCGAGGAAATGGTTTCTTTCGTTATGAGATGATGTTTATGACCAAAAATGTGAAAGCACTTATATGTCAAGTTGGTTTCCATATCATTGGTAGTTGTCTGATGTTGACCGAAATTTAATTTATTCGTCGAAAATTTCTGAAACGAAAAAAATTGAAATGAAATAAGAAATTACTTTGTTTTCTATCACTTTTTATTATAACTGATATACAGTGACTCGAGTTTCGTAGTGTTTACTACATTTTCAAACCGAATGAACAAATTAGATCTCAACTATTATATATGGGGATTGTAGGCTTCGGCAGAGCTTCGAAGAGAGGGGTTTTCCAAAGTTCCGTCTGTTCGTTAAGTAGTTTTATTATTGGTACGTGCCTTTTATATTTTTCAATTTCTATGGATTCCAGGATGTCAAGTTTTTTCCCTTTCGCTTCCACGTGCAAGATAACAAGGTTGTTCAATTCTGGGAACGTGTGATCTGTAGTGAAGAAATGGTTCGCAAAATTGGAATTATTCTTCCGGTTCCTAAAAGCAGATTCGTGCTCTTTGTACTTTTATGGAAAGGTCGGCCCGTTTGTCCTATATACACACTATTACACTCTTGACAACTTAATTTATAGACTCCAGAATTATTCAGTCGGTTCTCTTTGTCTTTCGGATTAAAAAAGAGATTAGAAATTTTATGGGGGGGTGTGAAAGCTGTCACTATGTTAATTTTTGATAAAATTCGAGCTTTTTTTTGTGAAATTGGTCCAAAATATGTTAGTTTTATGAATTTATTGTTATTATGATCTGATTTGGAGATGGGGTAAATTTGTTTACGAATTAGTTGCTTTTGTTTTTTGTTTATGATGGAATTTATAGTTTTGGTTTCGAACTGATTTTTTGTGGCTATTTGTCTGATTGTATTCAATTCCCTCTTTAACGTGATATTATCTAAAGGAATTGAATATAGATCAATGGTACATAGAGCATTTTCAATTCCTTTAGATAAAGCAATTGGATGGTTAATCGGGCTTAGATCACATGAGGATCATGGAATGTTGAGGACTTGTAAAGGGATTTCTAATAAGAGGTTTTATTTTGAATAGTTCGCTATCTGGGCAGCTGTTACTTTTGAAACTGTCATCTTTTGATATTTGATAAGTAAAAACTACGTCAATACTAATAATGGAACGATACACGCTTCAACAACGTACTGAAATTATCAGAATTCACTAAAAATATGGTTAAATTAGTGCAGTCAGAGTTCGGAAAACTAAAACTCTTTTTTATTTATAGCCAATCAAAAATGCAAGTTTTAAATGGCCCACCACTTAGCATCGGGTGTTTTTTTAGACTGATACAAATCTAAATTGAAATAAAACACATTTAAATTAAGACTGAAGCAAATTTTTTTTTTATTTGAAAGATAATTATATGACATTCATGTTTCAAAACTAATTTCCGGCGTATGTCCACCACGACTAGCTCTGAGGAACCGCATTCGACCAGACCAATTTTGGACCACTTTTTCAAGCTTAATTTCATCAATAACACGAGTTATGTTGACTTTCAAAGCCTCTATTGTTTCTGGTTTATCAGCATAAACCAATGACTTGACATAACCGCAAAGAAAATAATCTAGTGGAGTTATGTCGCATGATCTTGGAGGCCAATTAATTGGACCATTTCTCGAAATAATGTTATCGCCAAATCTTTCTTTCAATAAATCAATTGTTACTGTAACAGCATGAGGTATAGCACCATCTTGTTATCAAAGCCTCTATTGTTTCTGGTTTATCAGCACAAACCAATGAATTGACATAACCGCAAAGAAAATAATCTAGTGGAGTTATGTCGCATGATCTTGGAGGCCAATTAATTGGACCATTTCTCGAAATAATGTTATCGCCAGATATTTCTATCAAAAAATGGATTGTTACGGTAGTAGCATGAGGTGTAGCACCATCTTGTTGGAACCAAAACACTTCTGGGTCGATACCATTCAAATTTTGAAACAAATAATCATTGATCGTCGATCTGTAACGGGCACCATTCACTGTAACATTAGCTTCAGCATCGTTTTTGAAGAAATATGGTCCGATGATGTCTCTAGCGTGTAAAGCATACCATACAGTACATTTTCAGGATGCAATGGAACCTGCAGAACTTCTTGAGGATTGTTTTCACTCCATATACGGCAATTTTGCTTGTTTACATAGCCGTTCAACCAGAAAAGAGCTTCATCACTAAACATAAATTTACGATAAAAAAGTGGATCAACTCCAAGCTGTTCTAGAGCCCAATCAACAAATAAACGACGCTTATTATGGTCAAGTGGCTTTAGTCCTTGAACCAGTTGGATCTTGTATCGGTGTAGACCAAGATCTTTACGGAAAATTTTCCATGTGGTGGTATAATCAATATAAAATATTTTTCAGTGTCTCGGAAAAACCTTTTTACATCCTGACATGAAATGTATTAATACAAATGTATTTACAAAAACTATATAAGTATGTATTCTAACATACAAACACAAGAAAATCCATTATTCCGAAATTATCTAACATTCTCAAAATAAAGGATCAAATGAAAATAACTGAACAAGAATTCCAGCATTTGATTGCTATTTCGGTCTTTAAGACCTCTTCAGAAATGTATTGAATTCAGATATATAACAAGATCCAAATTTAACTCGCCCAAATAAGATAAAACCTGGAACGAATAAACTCGCAGTAAGATTTAAAGTATCCTAAATAAAATATAAATGATAAACGTGTTGTTACGTTTAACCTATAACTATTTGTACTCGGAACACAGAAAAACATATCTAAACTTATTCACCCCAAATAATGTGATAATGAGAAAAATGACCAGAATTACAAAAAAAATAATTAAGGAATATATTGTGGATGGAAAGACTATATGAATTTATTTCATAATTTAAAAATTGATTTGAATGTGAATCAATACTTGATAGAAGTAAAATTTAAATGACTTAACATTAAAAAAAAATATGTATTTATATTTTATTGAATATGAATTATCTGACGAAGCAAAGTCTCTCTTAAAACTTGTTTTTCAGTAATGTTTTCACATATCTTGAGATTTTATACAAAGTAACTTAGTTAGATATCCCATAATATTGAATATTCTAAGTAAGATAGTTTTATGATGAAATTCTTAAGATTATGTTAAACATTTTTGAAAGATATTTGTTTTCATAAGATTGATCAGCAGAAACAAAATTTTGTCTATTCAAAATATTTAATTTGTAGAATTTTGGTTAACAATTTTTATTTGTTGGAATTTGTTATATCATTTGGATGTCTTATAATGAATGTTTATATTATATGTCGTTTGATATAAGTGGTTCCTATATGACATTTCAATTTAATTCCTGAAGTTATAATTATTAAATATAATTTTTTGAAATTAAATATGTAGAAGGTTAATATTAAAATATTGGAATAATTTTATACACCTTCTATCAAGTATTAACCTCTATTTAAGTTATTGATATTGATATTTCTGTACTGAATATAAAGAGTGTTCATAACTAATTTTAACCCAACGAGGATCGAAATAAATTTCAAAATTTGAATACTAAAACAGATGTATTCTGTAAGCTTCCAATAAATTATTATTTAAAAAAATTTCGATCGAAAAACTTTTAGAATTAAATTAATAAATTGAAAATTACTATGAAGAAGTATTTGCATATTACAGAATAATAGCTTTTGATTCTTCATTAGTTAATTCCCACCACACGTGATGATAATATATATTACTCTGTCAAGAAAGTACCGGGAATTTTCAATTAAAACAACATTTTTACATTTAATCGTCAAAATTTATTGGGTCGCCTTCAAAATAGGCTCCATTTGCTCCAATACATCTATGCCAACGGCACTTCCAATTATCGAAACATTTTTTATAGGCGCTTTCCGGGATGGACTTTAGCTCTCGCGCCGAATTTTGTTTTATGGCTTCAATCGACTCAAAACGGGTGCCACGAAGGGGCAATTTTAGTTTTAGGAGGAGGAAAAAGTCGCAGGGAGCCAAATCCGGCGAATACGGTGGTTGCTGAAGCACGTTTGTTGAGTTTTTGGCGAGAAAGTCAGTCACAATCGTAGCTCGGTGAGAAGGCGCGTTATCGTCATGCAAAATCCATGAGTTGTTCGCCCACAAATTAGGCCGCTTCTTACAGATACGCTCACGTAAACGTTTCATAACGCCTAGGTAATACTCCTTGTTTACCGTCTGACCCTCTGGAACGAATTCGTAGTGCACCACGCCACGGATATCGAAGAAAACAATGAGCATCACCTTCATTTTCGAGCGGCTTTGGCGTGGTTTTTTCGGTTTCGGCTCATTTTTTGCCACCCATTCCGATGATTGCTGGCTTGTTTGCATATCGTACTCGTAGACCCAGGTCTCATCACCAGTTATAATGCGTTCCATGAATGTAGAATCGGAATTACAGCGATCCAGCATGTCTGAAGCAACCTGTTCGCGATGAAATTTTTGAAGAAAATTCAGGTCTTTCGGTACGAGTCGTGCGGCCACCTTTCTCATGCCCAAAATATCAATCAAAATCGTACGTGCGGACTCGTGGGATATCTTAAGATCATGTGCTATCTCTCTCAAGCTGGTACGACGGTTTTCCAGCACCCTTTCTTTAATTTTATTAGGCAAGTCTTCGACCACTTCACGACCGTCCTTGAAGGCTCTGTACCACTGATATGCACGAGTTTTCGATAGAGCATTATCACCAAAGGCCTTTTGTAACATTTTCAATGCATCGGCACACGAAAATTCATTTGCAACACAAAACTTTAAACAAATTCTTTGCTCAACGTAATCACCCATAGTAAAAATCGGCACGCACTCTGACATCGACTGACTTAATCAGCTGTTGCAAACACACTAGTTGACAGATCCCGCTCAAGCTTGGCATAGTAATTAAGGACAGTGGTACCAACCTAGGAAAAAAAATTTTTACCTGCCTCATTGCCCCGCCAGATTTAAATCGATAATTCCCGGTACTTTCTTGACAGAATGTATGTCTATAAGGTGATACAGTGTATTTAGGATATGTTTTGAACTTTAATTCTAAATGTTTCCACTTTTGAAGCTGTCATCTCATGACAGTATACTCGTATCTGCTAATCCATGATCATAAGAATTTTGGAACTAACAGGTTCCACATTAAAGTTATATCAGATGGCTCTAAAAGGTGATTGTTTCTTGACAGAGAATGAACTGTGGAATATAAACATACAAACAAATCTATTTTACAATAAAAATTCTTTCGAATCACAAGAATTCAAAAAACCATGAAACAATAAATTGAATCAGTTCGTTTCTTGTTTATGTATTCAAATCTCATGCTATTAAATTCGAAAATGTTCAATATCCATTCTTTCCGCACAAATCGTAGACCTCTGTAGACTGTAGCAGCACTATGATCGCAGAAAATCCCAAGCATTATCTCACATAGCCTACATTAGAACAGCAATGAAATATGACCATTTATAATCGAAAATTTGTCGGTGTTTTCACGCTTACATCCCCTCATCGATTGACACTTGATACTGTATTTCAACATTCCTGGAGAAACAGTCAAGGTTGATACATTAGTGTCGATATTATGAACAACATGAGCGCCTGCTAATTGGCACATTAATTACTTTAATCCATGTTACCTGACCACTCTAGAATGTGGTATATGACAAGGTATGGTGTTTTCTCATGGGAATAGTTTGAAACAGGATGATACGGCGTTAGTACGTGTAACTACAAGTTGCGCCATTAACATTTCTTGGCCATTCGGGAAAAATGCAAGAACATCGAAATATACTAACTGACAACAAAACTGCCCATAAGGAGCTGTTTAAATTTCGAATTTTTTTGGTAAAATATAGATAATATAGCAAGAAGCAAATTATTGAAATTTGAAGAAAAAAACGAAGGTTTACAATTTTTTTAAATAAATTTGTTAATAGTTTGTCCACCACGATTATCTATACACCCCCAACACGTCTTGGCATAGATGCAATAAGATGGTCTATTTCTTCTTAAGGGATACTTTCCCAAGCTACCTGTAGTTCATGTCTTAGAGCCACCAAAGTCCGTGATAGCTGGGGTAAATTTCCAAGCCTTATACCCATGATGTCCCAAATATGCTCTATGGGCGAAAGATCGGGGTATCTGCTCGGCCATGGCAAAAGATTCACATGGGTTGCTGCAAAAAAGTTTAAACTAACTCTGGCAACATGAGGTCGAGCATTATCTTGCTGAAATATTGGATTCTTAAGCCGGTTAAGGTAAGGGAGAACAAATGGCTCCACTATTTCTTGAAGGTAACGTAGCGCTGTCATGTTGCCTCGTATAAAGACTAAAGGTGACCTACTTGCATGTGCAATAGCACCCCATACCATAACGCCTACTGTCCGGTGTACATGACGCTCAATATCAAACTGAGGTTCACGTCTTTCTCCCCGACATCGTCTAACCCTTCTTCGGCCATCATGTGCACTCAAGAAGAATCGGGATTCATCAGAAAAGACGACCTGATGCCATTCCACATTCCAATGTTGACGTTCTCTGCACCACTGTAATCGTTGTCGGCGATGCTCAACCGTCAGAGGTAACACAAGATGGGGTCGATAATGCTGCAGTCCAAAAGACCAAATCCGGCGGTAAACCGTTCGGACAGTTATAGGATGGCCTTGTTCTCCTAACCACTCATCAAACAAATATGAAGTTGTCGCAAATCGGTCTCTAATAGCCATAAGTCTTAGACGTCGATCTTGAACTTCATTTGTGCCCCTTCGACGTCCGGTGCCTACTCTTCTTCGATTTTGGGCATTATCAAACCAAGCTTGACAACATCTCATAACAGTAGTTGGATTTCTGTTCGTACAGTTAGCGATTTCCCGAAATGACAACCCCGCCTTCCGTAGACCAATAATTCGACCTCTTTCAAATTCACTTAGCTGGCGATAAATTCCGCGTGCACGTACTTTAGGCATTTAAAAAACAACTAAACATCGATTTTGGATCTCCTCGAACAGCTGATTTGTTATAAAATTAAAAAAATTTGCAAAAAACGACTACATATTTAAGTAACAAAAAGTGTTTACATGAAAAAACCTTGACGATTTTTTTCTCCAAATTTTAATCATTTACTCCTTGCTATACTATCTATATTTTACCAAAAAAAAATTCAAATTTAAACAGCTCCTTCTGGGTATTGCAGTTTCTTTGTCAGTTAGTTTACATTCAGTAAAGATAGTAACGGAATTTTTTGCTTAAACACAAATTTCACCTTGAATCATGTAAGCGTTGAATGGAATGAAATAAGAAATTACTTACTTTTCCATCAATTTTTATTAACTGTATATACAGGGTGTTCCTAAATTGGAAGTACAAACGAAGAGAATTTTAATTTTAAGAAAAAAGTCCCATAAACAATGGAAAGTTCGTGTTGGAGATGCGGGGTGTTGAAGTTTGAATTTCACAAAATATTCAACTGCAATTTGACAAAGTTATTACAATTCAAGGTTTACAACATGTCGCCTAGCAATTTTTTTTCCATATGCAAGACCATACATGAAATGCATGTCAGGCATTTCGGAATTCGTGAAATGCGGCATGTTTTGATTATATTTCAACCACCTCTACTTTTTAGAATACAGGAGTTTAATCGGCTTTAACAAAACTAACAATTTATTTATTCCCGACAGCCTACTAACTGAATTTTTATGACAATTTGGATTTTTCTGGGGATTTCGAGAGTATCGTTCAGAATTTTCTCGAAATCGGTAGCAGATACGACAAAATTACAGATGACCTTGAAGTTTAGTATAACAGCAAAGCTTCTTCTTACAAATTTTCAAACTAACAGTGGCTCGACAAAAAAAAGTTCTGGAGTAAAACAGGGTTCCAGAAAAAATATCACCTTGTAGATTTGCAATTGAAATTGTCACGACGCATGGTATAAACTCTAAATTGAATGTTTGATTGTATCGGTCTCTGCTTGTCGGAAATACATCTTGATGATTAAAGTAAAACATAGTCATGCATTGTCGACAAGTCGGTTGTAGAAAAAATTCCTATCATGAGCGTAAAGTATTTTTATCGTACTCTATTCGAACTAGCGTCGTTCGAGCAACAGCAATCTCGTACGAAAAAGTATAATTTCCACTCTTGATAGGAAAATAACTATTTCTGATGGCAGTATCCCATTTTTGTAGAATGTAATAGTTTTTCTCTTTCTGGTTTTCGTGAAATTTTCATTGATAATAGGTTATCATTTTTTCTCAACACGTGACCATAATGATAATCGCCTCCATTTTCACGCAGACAGGTTAAAAAAATTAAAACAATGAGACACACCAATTGAAATTTCACAATAGGCAAAGCTTTTATATCCCAAAATAATATATTTTGATCTAGATCTTCACAGAAGATCTAGGAGTATCAGGATAATAATAATACATAACAATTATCGCGATCGATGCTCACAATTCAGAACTGAAGGAAATGATGCCAGCTGTCACCTGATTCGTACGTTTCATAAGAGCTATGCAAAGACCACATTCCTTTGCAGTTGAATTAACAACTACTAGAACCTCTGTTCATTAGAAGCCTTTTTTCCACCGAACTGACCAGCAGTGGAACACGCTTTCAGCCTAAGTGTTTCCTTTGGTGTATAATCTTCAACAGTTCAAGACAAGAGTAAACAGGTCACAACTTACTGCTCGGAACACCAATGAGATGGCATAGGTTTCCTTTTCCTTGGACGATCGAACATAAAAAGAACTACTGCCCGTGATTGAAAATTTTCTCTCTCTGAACTAATTTACATAATATAAAGTATATTTTTTATTCATTCTTGTTCTGATTAAAGATTATATTTAACAAGATACAAGATTGATATGAAGAGTTTTCTCAAACTGCTGAAGTTTGAAAATAATTCCCGTGAACATCATTGAGCTAATTCTCTCTATAATGAGACCGAAGAAGAAGAAAAGGAAAGTTTTTTTCTATTCAAAGGTGTAACAAATTCTCTGATTAACTGTTTTACCTCCAAAATTCAACACCAATTAGAAACCAATGGCAAAACGTAAAGTGATAATCTCCAACATCAATCAGCCACCCAGCCAATTACCCCAGCAACTCGAAACACGTGTAGAGGCTTAATAATAGGGCTATATATAGACGCAGCATCCAATGCTGCGTAAGGGGAGAAATAGTCATCACTCAGAAAGGACATTTTAACGATTTCGTCTAATAATTTATGTGGAAACGAAAGACCGCCGCGGTACACGTTACAAGACAGATATTTCAAGACTCCCCGACACCTTTGAAGTGGCTTTTGATGACGCTTTTAATCTCTCGTTGACACGATACAGTTTCAGGGATATTGTGGGATGATCTGGGACGAGCGTGATAATTGAGCGACGTTTGAGAGTTATCGACTCGCGGAATTGAGTTAAAACCGGTGTTTATGGTCGATAAATTTCTAATTATGTTGCGAATTTGTTTTTTTCGGTCGAAAATAGCTTTTATTAGTCTTAAATGTAACAGTATATTCCTTTATTTTCATATGTGGATGTTCTTCGGTGGAGATTCTGAATTCCTAATATTCTCGAGCCGGTAAAATCGCTACTGCTTCGATTATTCTCAACGTGAATTTGCTTCAAGCCGAAAAAGTAAAATATTAATATACACACATATTCTAGATATCGCGCAAGGAAGTACAAACACAATTACAATTAGAAGGAAAGACATAAAAAGGAATCCGTTGTTATTGATGGTATACGTTCGTTCATGAAAAAAAAAAACAATGTTTATAAGACAGTGAGAGTAAATCCAACAGAAATAACTTTAAAAAAGAAAGAAAGTATGAATAAAAACAATATTCTAATTTCCGCTAATATTTTATTAACACTACGATCGTTACGTCATACCATGACTTCTTCAGGTGAGTATTACAAGATACTGAGTATACCATGAACAAGAATTTCATTTTATAGTAAATGGATATAACAAAAATAGAAGAGGGGGTGAAGAGAGTTTTACAATTCTTTTGGGAAGCTGAAAAATGGTTCAAAAAAGATTCAACAAAGGGGAGTTACTTAATTCTGTTTGGTTATTCAATAATATTTTTCTAATAAAACAAGAAATAATGAATGTTTTGATAGTTTGCCTGAAACAAAATTATTTCACGTTCAACGGCAAGATTTACATAGATAACGATGGCCTCACTATGGGAAATCCTTTGAGTCCGTTACTATCCGAAATTTTTATGGATTCCTTAGAAACTAGAATAATAATTAGCCCTTATTTTAAATGTTTCATTTATTGGTATAGATATGTCGACGACGTTCTATGTTTATTCAATGGCACTGATAGACAATTTTCTTTGTATGTGGATTTCATAAACAAATTATCCCCAACCATACAATTCACTTATGAATGGGAAAAAACCAATAGTATAAACTTTTGAGACTTAACTATCCCAAAAATTAATAATAAACACGTTTTTTCAATATACCGGAAACCAACCCATACAGATAGCACAATTCACTTCACATCAAACCACCCATACTCACAAAAATTAGCAGCATACAATAGCATGTTATATAGATTAGCCAACATACCCATGTCACGTGAGAATTTTGACAAAGAATATAACATTATCAAACAGATTGCGTTGAACAACGGTTTCAACGTTCCGATTATTGAGAATCTTTTCACAAAAATACAATTAAAGCTGGCTTTGCAATTAGTATATCCCATAAATAATGATACAATTGAAAGTAAATACATTTCGTTGACATACTTGGGACCAAAACCAGAAAAGGTAGCTAGATATTTAAAGAAGAATCACAATTTTAGAATTTCTTATAAAACAAATAACTCCCTAGGAAAACTAATTAAAAATAATGAAGATAAAACATCTAAGAACAAGAAATCAGGTGTTTATAAGTTAACTTGCGGTACTTGCCATTTTGTATATATTGGTCAGACAGGAAGATCGTTCCAGACGAGACTCAGGGAACATGAAAAATGCTATTGTAACAAAAAGGGAAATTCAACCTACGCAGAGCACCTTCTAGACACAGGACATAGTTTTAATAGTAATTTTGAAATTTTACACTCAGAAAACAAAAGTTTCAGATTAAACTTTAGAAATTAATAGATATCATAAAAGAAAAATATTATTGAATAACCCAACAGAATTAAGTAACTCCCCTTTGTTGAATCTTTTTTGAACCATTTTTCAGTTTTCCAAAAGAATTGTAAAACTCTCTTCACCCCCTCTTCAATTTTTGTTATATCCATGTACTATAAAATGAAGTTCTTGTTCATGGTATACTCAGTATCTTGTAATACTCACCTGAAGAAGTCATGGTATGACGTAACGATCGTAGTGTTAATAAAATATTAGCGGAAATTAGAATATTGTTTTTTTTCATATTTTCAAGATGAATTTCCGTCAAGTAAAGACTGAAACAATCATAGAAGAAAGAAAGTGACCGCATAGATGACGATGACAGTGTAAACCAGGCCTGGAAGGAAATCGCACACAACAAGTGCCATGGAAGCAATTGGAGGGAGGAAAGTCAATATAAACGGAAGTAAAAATAACAAACCCTGGTTTACAGAAGAGATTAGACAGCTGAAGAAATCAGAAGAAAAACAGAAAGCATATATAATATATAGAAACAGGAAAAACCCAGACGAATACGTAAAATACAAGACAGTAAGGTATAAAGTGAACCAATCCATCCAATCCAGAACTTCTTCTTCTTCTAGACCTTAAGGTCTGTTCACTGTGAAGGTCTCCCCCTTAGGAAGCGGCTTCCTGGGAGATTGAACTCCAGCTATCCTTCCATCGTTTGGGTGGTCTTCCTAATGGCCTTCTGCTTGCTGGTTTTCCGTCCTTAGCGATGTATGCTAGTCTATTGTGGTCCATTCTTTCTACGTGGTCTCGCCAATGTCTTCTCCTCTTCCTTCCCCATCTCACTATATCTTCAACTTTCCAGAGAGATCTTATATCGCTGTTTCTAACTCTGTTTCTTAATATTTTTCCTGTGATGGTTCTGAGAATTTTCATCTCCGCTGTTCTCAGGATGTTCTTCTTCTTATTCGTGTCAGCTCGAGTCTCGATACCATAGGTCAGGACCGGCCTAACACAGGATTTATATATTCGCACTTTTCCATCGACATGCATATGCTTGTTTGCCCAAACAACTTCTCTTAGACAGCCGGATATTACTGAGGCCTTGTTGACCTGTGACTTGATGTCCTCTATCGGATTATGATTGCTGGCTATGTCTGCTCCTAGGTAACGGAACTTCATCACTTGTTCCACTATCTTACCATCTATAACTATTCTACATCTTGATGGTTCCTTCGAAAATGTCATACATTTCGTTTTTGCAATAGATATGGACATGTTGTAATTTCTGCTGATCTGATAAAACTTTTGTATTTGTCTTTGTAAGTCGTCTTCGGTTTCCGCTAGAATAACTGCGTCATCCGCAAAGCATATCATGCCGATTGGTTCGCCGCTCAATCTGGATCCCATCTTCATAGATATTATTTCTTGTATGATTTCATCCATGACAAGATTAAAAAGGAATGGGCTGAGGCTATCCCCTTGCCTAATACCGGCTGGTGTTGGTATATCTTCAGTTGTTTGGTTGTTAACTCTTATTCTTGTTGTATTGTCTATATTCAGATTCCTGATGACGTTTATTATCGCGTTTGGTATTCGTTTTTGCCTCAATATTTGGATATCATGCTGAAGTTTTATTCTGTCAAATGCCTTTGTCAAGTCAATGAAACATACATATGTTGGATAGCTGTACTCGATGGCCTTCTCTTTCACCTGTCTCAAAATGAGCAGTGCGTCGGTTGTCGATCTATTTTTCCTAAATCCCTGTTGCTCATCTCTATTCTCTATGGCATCCTGAAGGATATCTTTGATTATGCTGGTGAACAGTTTCATGGGGGTGCAGAGTAGGCTAATTCCTCTGTAATTCTCCGGGTTGATTTTTTGTCCCTTTTTGAAGATCGGTATCGTGATGCTCTTCTTCCATTATGTTGGTATATCAACAGAATGGAATCAATCCAGAACTGAAGGAAAAATATTCGGAGAACTTCACCGTTGAAATGCAACACGACCTATATGGAGCGAAAAAACAGTGTGGTAAATGCTAAGGAACAGGGGGAAGTCGATCAATGAAGAGATACAAGTAACCAACATTACGGCAAAAGAATGTGTTTCATACTTTCGGGAGACATACCATGATCAGGCTGGAGTAGAGACGAAGAGAAGGAGAATCGACTCGATCAACAGGTGCATGGCAGCTAGAAGTTGCAGTGGAGCAAGTGATGGAAAAAATAGGCAAGCTGAAAAACAGAAAATCCCCAGGTGTAGATGAGATCAGCAATGAAATTATGAATTATGGAGATGAAGGCATACCTTTCGGAAAAACAAAACTTTCCAATAAAATCATTCAAGAACAAAAGATCCCAGAAGAATGGCGTACAAGTATAACAGTGCCGATATTCAAAAAAGGTGACAAAAAAGAACCAAAGAACTGTAGAGAAATAACACTACTGAGTACAGTTCAAAAAGTTTTCACGAAGATATTAGCTAAAAGAATTGAACACAAAATAGGAATATGCAAAGAACAGCAAGGCTTCCGTCAAAACAGAGATCTACCGCGGATGCAATTTTAATACTGAGACAACTAGCAGAGAAAGGGATCGAATACAACAAACCTGTATTCATCTGCATGGTAGACCTGAAACAAGCGTTTGATAGAGTGAGGCTGAAAGAAATCATAAACATCCTGAGCCAACATGACATGAAAGAAAGATATATCCGAATAATATTAGATGTAAACAGGGGATGTAGAACAAGAATCAAAGTCAACCAAAACTAACTGAAGAAATAATTATCGGAACTAGAATATGTTGAGGTGGCAGCCTGAGCCCAACACTATTTAACATAATGAACAAAATAATATGTTAAACAGGAAGGGATAGGATATAGAATGGCCAACAAATCATTGAAGATATTTTGCTATGCAGACGACGCTGCATTGATAGTTGAGACTGAGGAAAATTTACGTCTTCCGTTCAGTGATCAAACCAGAGCATTGATCTAGCCCATGCTCTAGCCAAATTTCTACATACAACTGCTTGAACTTGTAACTTTGTTTGGCCTCTCTTATTTGTTATCAATATTTCTTCTATTCATATATCATAATTCATTATATTTGTTTGTATTGAAATTGATATTTCGACGCCGAAGAATTGTTAAGGCGCAAATTCCAGCTACTTTATGTAATCTCATGCGCGAATCACTTGCGCATGTACATCCTATAATATTTAAGCATTATTCTTCAAAGCATAATCTGTATACTGTGGTTGCTTCCAAAAAAACCAAGTTTCTTTATGTAAAAAGAATAACCAAAGAAACCATAGACTAAATTCTATATTATTTTTGATATGCCAAAGACTCTACGAGTTTATTAATTCAGTTCGAATTCACCATTCTATTCCAACACATCAGTCTATTCCAAAACACACAAAATACGATACACACAGCACCACGCAGAAGAAGTTCAGTAAGTTAATTTTGTATACCTTAATCATTTCATGACACATATTTTTATACTTCAAATATATCTTCTATACTTGTTCAAGTGTAGTTTCCATTTATACAGTCCACTTATTCTAATATCAAGTCCACACACAGACTATTTATATTGGTTATATCTTAAGGAATGCAATGCAAAGTTGATTCTGAAATACATAGGTTATTTTGATATATTGGCAATATTTCTAACCAGCTCCACAATCTTAAGCCAATTTCGATCTCATTGAAATTCCAGTTGCAATAAACTAATTGCAAATTTACAATAACTTCATATTGCATAAAAATTCGAAGACTAAATAACTGTGGACATGCGTGGATGATCTCTATTGTACATCAAGACCTGGTATGGACATAAATTCGATTGGAGACTCTAGTGGTCAGGTACTAATGAGCAGGGAGAGAATTGTAGAAGAATCTAATATATTATAGTGATATTGGGAAAAAACTGGCTGAAAATGTATAACAAATTGAAGACTCGTCGTCTTCAGAGAGCGAACAATATTTTAATGAAAAATTTTTCGCTTCGAATAGTGAATTTTCTGAAGAAAAATAAGATATTGTCAATTCGGCTTCAGGGGTAGCAAGTCTGCAGAGGATACTATTGGAGCAGGAACTGGAATGATCTACAGATAGTTAGATAGCGGCAGATGAGGCCTATGCATTTCGCGGACACTTGCCAAAATCTTCCACACTGTATCTCATAGGAAATTCCTATAGAAATTTCACCCGAGCGGCTTCAGAGGTAAAGCATTTCATCAAATCGAAAGTTATTCATTGGATATAACTCATTATGTCAATGACTATATCAGTGGGAGGCATACTGTTGAATATGGAACATCCAGGGAATTTTTTTTCACATTTTATGTGGACGATTCAGTGTTAATGAAAAAGACTGAAGGTGTATCTGAGTACAGACCAAAGGGCGGCCGTCTTTGAGTATATTAAAGGTGTCAATTACAATATTAAAATCCTCCATATATATCATGAAGAATTGAAAGCGAATTTATTAGGGTAGTTGGAAAAATTAATTTCATAAAGTTCCCGAGGTCAAAATCTGAAGAACCAGTTTGAAATGAATAGTTCACCATTCCTCAATATGTTCTCCTACAATTCCTGATGACAACATGTTATCAGAGCCGATTCCTCCTCAATATGATGCCCAACATATCTGAATGCATTCTGTAACCACGGAAGATATTATAATGATCTGAAGGCGTCTTGTTTCATATTCTTATTGAATAAATTGTGAAAATTTTAATGATATGTGTAGTTTTATCGTACAATATAAATATTTAAGAATTATGATCAATAGTCATAGGTAGTTCTTCGAATCGAGTGATGCAGTATACATCTGTGTATCAGTTGAGAACTCAATCTACCTTAATGGATTCCGTTGATTGTTGGGACAGTAGCAGAAGACATGACGATGTTTCTCAGCTTTTTGACTTTATCCTTAGTACCAGCTCTAATGCTCAACGAATGCAACACAGAATCTTTACTCGCTCCGTATATAAGGATAAGGTTTTACGCAACACTAGCACCATCGAATGAAACCAAGCAGCAAACTGTACTAACGTCCCAATCTGCGGTCAGTTACTAATAGTAGAAACTTTGCTTATGCTCAAATAACATTGTTTCATGCCGAGGATCCAAATATATTCATATTATGTAAACAAATTAATTGGAATACTGGCGAATATATTATTTCAATTTTTAAGGATTATGAACATTGGTTATACTTATAATGATAATGTAAAGTCTCTTCTTCAAAGAACTTTTTATTGCCATTCGGGTAAACACTGAAATCGCTCATAATTATTGACAGCGAAGCTATTTAACTCAGAGACTACAAGAAACAGACAGATTCACATTTCTTATATACCTCTCTCACGCTTCTCAAATCGTCACCGTTCGAGATACTTCTAAACGTAAAAAAAATACCTGAGGAAGAATCAATGGCCCACGATTCGACGTTCATACATTTCTTCGCATGTTTACATCCGCTTTTTACGTCGAGATGGATCGTTCCTGCGTTCGATAAAAATTCTTTTATATGCAATGTCCACCAATAAAAAGGCGGCAAATTGGCCGGGAAACGAACGAGTTAACAGCATAATAAGTCTTTTTTTACCCCACCTTTGGCCGGGCTCGATCCCGCGGCGTTCGAAACAATAAGTCGTAAAAACACTTATTTTGAAGAACGTCTAGGTGGAGAATCCGTCGACATGCTACTCTTAGGGGACATGAGAGCTGTCGTTTAGATCCGAAAAAATTGCTGCTTCATGGAGTTTCATTCGTGAATTGAGTTTTTGCGATGGAATGCGAAATTGAATGGACTTTGGGACTTCTGAATGAATTAAATAGGGGAGCATGTACTGATAAGTGTTTTTCCCAGCAGCACTTAATAACAAAGAAACGCCAATAAATTTATGATTTAAAGACACATATTCCAGAATTTCTCCTGGATTTTATGAAATGGGAAATATAACAGGTTTCATCAAATTGAGTCTAAACAACTCCGGGTTGCCAGCAATGATGAAAAGGATAATTTATTATGACGTTTCCACCCATTTAGTTAGGTATCTTTTGAATGACAACTCAATTCTTGTTAGTAAATCCTGAATTTATTGTCTTTGGATCGTGAGCCTACAACTTAAACTTCGGGTAACCCCGCAGGAAGAAGTCAAACGGCAATCACAAGATCTTGCTGGATAACATACAGGGCCATTCTGGAAATAACCAAACCGCTGCTGCAATAGCGCTATAGTCCCTTATGCATTATGGATTTTACTGGCATAAATTTAAAACCAACGAGGATTGAGAAGAAATGATAATTTAACTTTGTTCAATAACGGAATCCGGTTATGGTTGCTAATTCTACTTGATCATTCTTGAAGAAATGGGGTTACATTTTTTGCATATTGAAGGAAAAGCACTATATTTTATGAAACTTTCACCATTTATTCACTAAGTTGCGTTCCGAGTCCTACATCATAATCAATTTCAAAAAAATACAGAATAGATTGAGATATATGAGGTACCATATTATGGTGGGGTGGGAGATTTTCATGTTGAAGAGTGGGATCGGTTCATTTATAATGAATTGTTCAGTGTGTGAAAATTGAGATCTTTATGTACTCTATTCTTTTTCAAGCACGAATTTATTTTTTATCTTTTGTGTCATTTTAATTATTTTGATTTATAAATCGGCTAATCTCTTATTTAGTGTAAAATAAAAGCAGACTTTATAATTTATTGAGAATATTAAAATTACACTGGAGTATCTTGATAACACTAACAACACTTAATGCTTAAATAGTAACTGAGGTTCTGAACTATTTCGTTTTTATCTCGTTCTCTTACCTTCGTCTAAATATACTTCGAGCCGTCCTAAGTACTACGTCTTATTTATTTCTCGGAATGCACTCTATCAGTTCTTTTCGTGAACTCTACACTCAGTTCTCTCAGCGGATTGACCTTAGAGTAGCCGCTACGATCTCAAACCCCGACTGCATCCCACCTAAACTTGAGTCGGAGAACTATAACAATGGAGATGAATCTCAAGACACCCCATCGAAGATTTGTTCTTCCAGAAAACTGTTGACGTTTTATGGTTCTGCAATAGATCTCTACTCTTTTATGATGACTAAACTTTCTATGATAACACATTCCATTTCGAAACATCTTGAAGTGGCATGTCGTAATGGCTCAAAGCACCGGAAGTGCTATCCATCTAGTCGCCACGAGGGACCTTGTATCCCAAAAATGGACCACCACAGGCATTCGAATAACCCTAGGCTACAGTGTAATTTACTTCAAATGAAGAGGTCAAAAATCACCTGTATCTGCTTTTTGCCAGCAAAGACCAAAAATTTTATGAGCGTGGAATCATGGTACCACCAGAAAGATGGCAAAAAGTATTCTATCAGAACGGCCAATATATTTATTCGATGAAATATTTATTCATTATAGGAAAATTGTTTTTCATTTTCCCAAAAAAACGAAATTACTTTCCAAACAACCCAATACAAAAAACTACTGGTCTGGTCGGATTTTCTTCTTTGTGTAATTTGATTACGTCGTACCTTCCAGAGTTTTGGGAATTCATGAGAATAAATTTATTAGTTTCAAGTTATTTGTTTTGAACTGTTACATATTAGTAGAATTGTTCCGATTGGAGGAATTTTCAGCAATCATAGCTCACATCCTTTATTATATTGATGCAATGATGCTTCTTCAGATGAATGAGGATTTTCCCTTTATCATGTCAGATTAATGATTTAAATCGGAAAATTATGCGTTCCTAAAATTGCCTACTATAGTCCAAAATATATGGAAAATTCAAATAATACATCTTAATTAAATTCAAAATGAAATCTTCGAACTTCCACAATATACGAAGATGTAATTCTGAATTTGAAGTTATTTTAATTACTTCTTCCTATATTTGTAGCTATTTTATTATATTTATATCCTTGTTTTAATTTTTTCTACCAAACCTTACTTAGCATTACTAAAAATAATTCATTAAAAATTATAAATTATTTCGACACTGCAATAACGAAATCAAGATCAACTAAACGGTTTTCCAATAAGAGGTTTCATTTTGATATCGAAATCTTGTAGTCTCTTTGAGAAATAACACGGCTCGGAAACGATTGTTTCGTTACTTGTATCCCACGTAGCAGCATCTTGTTGAAAATAAACGTCGTCCACACCATATGTTTCAATTTCAGCCAAAAAAATCATGAATCATAGCTCGTTAGCGCAATACATCCACCGTAACAGTTGCACCAGCCTTGTTTTCCCATAAGTAAGGACCAGCCACACCTCCAGTCCAAAATATGCACCAAACAGTGATACGTTTAGAATAAAGAGACTTTTCAACAATCATTCTTGAATTTTCCGAGCCCCAAATGCGACATTTCTGCGTATTAACGTAGTATCCGAGGTGGAAATGGGCCTCATTATCGAAGATGATTTTTCAATGAAAATCCGGATCATTTTGGTGCATTTCAAGCTTATTCAATCCCAATCAGCGCCCAATCAGCGAAAATACGACATTACTAGTGATTGACCAGATTAAATTTTTGTATTAACTAAACTTTAAAAGCCTTAAGATCCAAGTTTTCATGCTAAATACAGTGTAATGTTCTTTTGTGGAATGCCTTATTTCAAAGCTCGATAAGGAATCGACAAACCTGGGTTTTCTTCAACACTACAGCAGCAATATTTGGAGTTGTTCTTGAACTCCATACACGGTTTCGATTCTTTACATCACTAACTTGTCAGAACAGCTCAAATTTTCCACCAGTTTCACTATTTGCCGGCCGAGAAGGTGCTTCACGAAGACTCAAAGGTATTTTGGTTTTGCGAACTGTAACTGCAAAATTTTCACAATTTTTTTTAGTGAATTTCAATAATTTCAATGGATTGTTGAAGCGGGCATCGTTCCATTTTCAGTAATGGCTTAGTTTCCACTTGTCAAATGTCAAAAGATGATAGCTTCAAATATGACAGCTGCCCAGATAGCGGGTTATTCAAAATGAAACCTCTTATTAGGAAACCCTCAAACCCTTTAAATAACGCAATTGTTTTGCTAGTGAAAATTGGGGTTCTTTAGTATCTTTTTGGAATGAGTTTTCTGCGAAAAATTTGTAGTTTTTTCCTTCAACGTCCTAACTCATCCGACCTGAGTCCTTGTGATATTTTCTTACTTCACGAATTAAAATCTATGCTGAAAGACTCCGTTCTGTTTTTTCAATAACGACAAAGCAAATACATCACAGACCTCAAAGGCAATTTGAACTACTCAGGAGTGTTTCACGAAAGGAAAATATTGGTAGTAAAAGTGTGTCAATAGTGGAGGTTTGAAGGGTAAAAATTAATAATGTTGATAACAATATGTAGAATTAAAACTGAAGTTTTCCTGAAAACAACACAAAACCTTCTACTTGGGTCGTCCTCTTTAGCTGAATGACATCGATTTAATATTCTCGAAAGTGTGGCGATAAACAAAGATCTGCCATACCCAATTCCGAACACAAATTAGCCGGAATCGAACTCGAAGAGTGATCAATCTTGAAAGGTTACAAAACACCCACATCTGGGAATCGTTACGCAAAAATGTCTCCAGCGATTTTTCCACAATTTCAGCTGTCAAGGAATAAATACAGAGGAATAAAAAATTACGTATCTCTGCTTCATCTGATCGGTTCTACCCTTATTATAGGGAGATTGATGATGTGAGAAATTTATACGGATCGAATTCTTTCCAATGAGATAAATCTATTGGAAATTATGAAAAAGGTCCGAAAACGCGATTCAAACTTATGCAAAAACAAGAAGTTTCTGGGGAATTCAAGTGATGTATGTACAGTTTGTTGATGTTTTAAAAGTCGATGAATATTTTTGAAGTAGTCTTCATTGAAATATAAATATGCTAGTATCAAAAAAGTACTGGGAATCGGTGCAGGACATAATATTAAGTGTACATCCAAACTTATTTTATCGCTCTCAAGTAGGTCACTTCCGGAATAATACATTTAAGCTTAAGAATAATCTGTTCATCAACACTTACTGAGAGACAGTAGCTAGCCTCTGCTGGCCAACGAAGTAGGGAGTCCTTGGATTTTTTTGCCGATATGGAGCACGCAACACTTCCCGATATTAAGAGGTAGCAACCACCTCCCACACCACTCAGAGAGCTTATTGAGGTCTTCCTGGAGGTGTCTCGCATCAACCAAGGGACAGTTGTAAAGCTTTGTGTCATCTGCGAACATTGCACAACTGGATGAAAAAAGTCGGGGGAGATCAGAAGTGTACAACAGGAACAAGATAGGACCCAAAACCGAACCCTGCGGAACTCCACTAAGAACTTCCATATCAGAGGAAGAGAAACAGTCACCGACCCTCACCCGGAAAGTGCGAAGCGACAAAAATGACTGAATCCACGAAAGCAGAGGACCCCTCACTCCCAAGAACTCAAGCTTCTTCAGGAGACGACGATGGGGGACACGATCAAATGCTCGCGCAAAGTCTAAATGAACAACATCCACCGGACAGCCATAATCAATGCACTTAGTCCAATCGTTGACACAGGAGAGGAGGTTCGTAATGGTGGACCGACCCGGAAGAAACCCATGCTGCTCCTTGGGAACTATATCGTTTTGTAGGGCAAACTCTATCAATTGATTCGCTCCAGTAGCTTGCAAACTTGAGATGTTAAGCTTATTGGTCTGTAGTTCTGAGAAGAAAGCTTATCGCCTTTCTTGAAGATAGGTGTAACAAAAGCTGACCAATCTTGAGGGAGGGAGGAGGATTGAAGAGAATACGAAAATATTATAGACAGTGGCTCAGCCAAGACATATATATATATATATATATATATATATATATATATATATATATATATATATATATATATATATATATATATATATATATATATATATTCCATTATTTCAAGTGACACAATAACTTTATTAGCTCCTGCTTCAATATGAAGGCGCAAAATAACCGTCCACCTGCCTATTTCTTGTCCATTAACGTCTGTAATTTTCCTGAAATTAAAAAGCTTCATGAATCTTAGTCGAAGAATCTACCATCATCCGGCATTGATTCTTCCAGCTCTTTCTACCTACCACTATTAAACCCATTAAGAGTCCAATAAACCGCCAATATCTTCACTTACATAAAATTCTTCCACATCATCCCTCATCAATAATAATAATTGCTCGTTAGATGGAACTGAAAGACATCGAAAGCCATTAAAAACGTTCGCATGAACCAGAACAGAACCAGTCTTTATTCGCGCTTCAAGCAGAGCAAAAACGCGAAAAAATGGGGATAAAACGTCGAAAACTACATAGCGGACATACCTAGGAGCCATATTCCATATCGTTTGTTATAAATGTTGAACTGGATGGATATATATTTGCGCCGTTTTCTGCTTTGTACAATGACGCTCCGTAACATAGGATCTTGCCGGTTAATTGACAGGTACCAGCACGATAAATCTCCTTGGGATTTATTACCAATTTGCGTCGTCTGCATATTTCCATGCAAGAAGGTATTATATATATATAGATTGGTGAAGTTTTTAACCTAGAGGATGTCTCGTTTGTCAGGGATATGATAAATGATAAGCTTACTGTTGCACCATTCTTTGAGATATACATTTTCCTGTGTAGAATGGAGGTTGTTCCGACATATAGGTCATGGTGTCACATTTGAATATACCTTGGTTGGAAATAGTGAATTTTAGACCAATATTTCAAAATTGCAATGAAAACGAATCAGATTTTATAATTTGATTGTGAAATATTCATTTTATTGATTCTGTCCTTACTTGATAGAAAAACAACTTTTGAAAATCAAAACAACTTTAATCTGTTAGTCTTCTACAATTTTAATTTCAAAAAATGTATTCAAGAAACTTCTAGAATTAAATTAATGTCTTATAAGCACTGCTTATATTTAATAGACGTATAAAATCGAAACTCATTATACAATATCAAATGGAATTAACAAAAATCAACAAATATAAATCGTCTATTGAAATTAATAAATAAATAAATGTTTTTTGTTTCCTTCCAAGCATGCGTACTGAACTCATCAGACAAGCGTACACAGCCCTGCTTGTGACGAAATTTTTTGTTTTCTGATCTTATGAAAACTTAATGTTTCTCAAGAATATACAACATAATTTTAAGAACTTCTCAAAAACTATTTTATTTGAAATATTTAATATACTTAAATAAGTTACTTCAAAAACTCTCAAAACATGTAGCACATCCTCAAAAATGAATTAGAATTCAGATAAGACCAGTTCATCTGCATAATAAAGTTCGACACAGCATAATAAAGTTCTTTATTTAAAAACCTAATATAATTATGTATTATATATAAAATGAAATAATAAGAAGCGATTTTTTATGTATAGAAGGATTATTACAAAATTTGAATATCAAAACAGATTTAATCTCTTAGTCTACTACAATTTTAATTGAAAAAAATTTATTCAAGAAACTTTAAGAATCAAATTAAGGCCCCATAAGCACTGCTTATATTTAATAGACGTATAAAATCGAAACCCATAATACAATATCAAATGGAATTACGAAAAACCAATAAAATAAATTGTCAATTAAAATTAATAAATAAATAAATGTTTTTTTGTTTCATTCCAAGCATTCGTACTGAACTCATAAGACAAGCGTACACAGCCCTGCTTGTGACAAAATGTTTTATTTCTGAACTTATATTTATGAAAACTAAATCTTTCTCAAGAATATACAACATGATTTTAATAACTTCTCATTTCTCTTCTAATTTATTAGAAATATTCAATATATTTAAATATAATAAGCTACTTAAAAAACTCCAAAAACATGTGGCACATCCTCAAAAAATAATTAGAATTCAGATAAGACCAGTTCAACTTCACATTCAAAAGATAAAATCAATTAACAGAAAATAAACTTACCCATTACGATCTCTAGGAATATCTGTTTGAACATTCAAACTAGGTATATCTAATATCCAAGTTACTCTATGTTCTATGCAATTCAATTTTTTTTTTTAATTTCAGTGTCTATCAAAATAGAAACTTAGTTCTTTAAGACACTATTGATTCAATTTCTTGGAATGAATACAAAATGGTAACAGAAATTTTTGTTTTCATATTTATATTTCACCGTGAGGAAGTTTGTTAAGGCTTCAGAAATTTTATTGCTTGGACATTTCGATCCAACGTGTTCAATTGTAAACCCGATGGATAATTCCAGGACATTGTATCCGATCGCTTACAATTCCAACAAAACAATAAAATGTTCTTCATCCTGTCACTTTATTCGGTGTTTTTCATTTTTCGTCGATTCGTAAACCTCATTTGAGCTCCTAGCAACAGTCGACCTGCATTCAACCCCAAATGCATTATTCAGATCTATGGAAGCCCTGTACTGTCCTGGTACTAACGATAAAATGTTTTTTGTTCCGGACTAAATGTGAAATTTTCAACGCCTTTCATGTAAACATGACAAAGCTGATCTGTCTGTTGGGAAATCCACCCCTCTGGTAAACATATTAGGAATAAATGAAGTGTGAAAATTTCGTTGAGGTGACAGCGTTTGTTGGTTAGGGTATGTACGTATATTGAATAAAACTCTGTCTCATCTTTCATCAAAATATTTACATTTTACCGTATTTTACCGAATAAGATTTTGTGGTCCAATTAGATTTGAATTTTCTCAAATATTTGCTTTACAGTTATATGTCTTTGGCAATGCATGCATATAGTACGCTGTAAGTCTCTGTACTCGAATATTTATTCTTTGTCTATGTCAGCTGCTTCTGCTGATTCTGCCAGCTTGTCTGCTTCTCATTTTCAGTGAAGTCAACATATGCTGGTATCCAAAACAATGTCAGCAGCTTTTATTGTATATGTAATATGTTCAATTCGTATTTGACATGCTTTCGTTTTACCCAAAGTCTGTAAATTTGAAGTGGTTTCAAATGACTATGAAGAATCCAAGAACAAAAGTCTATCCGACAACTTCCGAACGGAAAGAGCGAGAAACTTGCAACTTTCAGATTAAGTTTTGCGAATTAATATCTCGGCTTAGTTTGTTGATAGGGAAAAAAGTTCCAACGGTTTTACAGCCATTCGCATTTGAATTTTTCGCAATACTTGTTCATATTATAAATATAGGGATATTATTAGGAGTACAAATAAGTTTCCGCCGTTTTTTAACACAAATTAAATATTTATTATAGAAGAACGGTAATATAAATTTATTTAAAATATTGCTCATCACTTGCAACCACTTTTTCCCATCTCTCAGGCAGCATTCGAACCCCACGTCTGAAGAACTCCTTGTCTTTTGAGGCTATCCACGAATCAACCCAATTTTTGGTATCCTCATAAGATGTGAACCGCTGCGCCGTCAGAGCATGTGCCATGGACCGGAACAGGTGATAATCGGACGGTGCAATGTCTGGTGAATACGGCGGGTAGGGTAACACTTCCCAATCAAGTGTTTCCAAGTACTTTTTCACGGGAGCCGCAACATGTGGACGAGCATTGTCATGCAGAAGAATAATTTTGTCTAGAATAGTATTGAGGGCGTTTTTCCTTCAGAGCTCGGCTCAATCTCATCAATTGTGTTCGATAGAGGGCTCCAGTAATTGTTTCGCTCGGATTAAGCAACTCATAATACACTACACCTAGCTGATCCCACCAAATACACAGCATAAGTTTTTTTCCGTGAATATTCGGTTTTGCTGTTGATGTTGACGCGTGGCCAGGTAATCCCCATGATTTTCTTCTTTTTGGATTGTCATAATGTATCCACTTCTCATCACCAGTTACGATAAAATGTAAAAAACCCTTTTTTTATGTCAGCTAGCAGCATTTCACTTAAGCATAATCGGCGTTCAATATCTCTCGGCTTTAATTCGTACGAAACCCAATTTCCTTGTTTATGAATCATTCCTAATGATTTTAAACGATGTGAGACTGCTTGCTGAGTGACTTCTAATGTTAGAGCAAGTTCTTTTTGTGTTTGAGATTAATCTTCCTCCAATAATTCCTCCAATTCTGCATCCTCGTAAATTTTTGGCCTTCCACTGCGATCTTTGTCTTCTACGTCAAAATCACCGTTTTTAAACTTTTGAAACCACTCTCGACACGTTCTCTCACTCAAAGCACCCTCACCATATGCTTCTACGAGCAATTGATGCGCCTAATAAGAAGTAAACTAATATTTCCCGCAAACGACGCTTACTTGGTTCAAATTTTGACATTTTCAACTTATAAAAATTATATTTCACCAATATAAAATCAATGATATTAATAGGTTATGTTGTTCTTGAATGTCCAAACTATTTTTTAAGCCGGTTATCATCTGCGAAAGCTAACCGAAACTCCGTGCCGCGCCATCTACAATAAAACGGCGGAAACTTATTTGTACTCCTAATAGAATGATATGAAAGCGCAAAAAAGTTTGCACTAGCGCTACCAGAATCATAGCAACTGTCTTTCGGTCGATTTAAATTAGCATTCAGATCTGAAATAACGACAAGAAGGCTAATTCATAAATTCGTGAATATCGTGTGTGATAAATAAGCACATCAAAGTTTCTGACTCCACGTCAACCATTTTGGTTCTCAGATTGAATTTATTTTTCTCAAACCTAGTTCTTCAATTTCCCGGAAATTGTTGATATTATATATAAGTGGATATTTTCAAATTCACCGAATTACCGTCTCGTCCGAGGTTTAAGAGATATTCTTCTACATTTTCATATTTAAAATAAATTAATTATAAACCCTGACGAAAGTTTTTATCAAAATTTCGGAGAGGTTGTGAAAAATAGTCTTAGAAATACTATAAGGAAGTTCAGACGATTATATGGGAAATTCGCTATCATAAAAGATTTCAAACCAGAAATAACTCTAAAGAACAAATTTTTTTTAAACATAAGATGTGTTGAATTCAGTGTTTCGAATGATTGAATAAATATTCAACAATTAACACTGTTTTTGATTGTCTCGGTCTTTACTTGACGGAAATTCATCTTGAATATAAGAAAAACAAATGTTAACTTCCGATATTTTATTGCTTTACACGACAATTGTTTCGTGTACCATGACTTCATCAGGTGAGTAATTAAACTGAGGTATACAATGCAAAACATGACCTTAAATACACAGCTCTGGTACAAAAAATAGAGGGGTGGAAAGAGATGGTATACAATTAATGAAAAATATTAAGTAGGGGGGTTCTATTTGAATCTATTTGATCATTCAATAAAATTTGTCTTTTATTATATCTAGTAGTTATCCTTCAATCAAAAGCACTTTTTGAAAATATTCCAAATTATAAATTAACTTTAATGAACCCATCAACACCCATTTTGTGTTCTTTCGCAGTGTTTGGTATGGAGTTGAGAAGTTTTATATTGGATTTGCTAGCAGTGAAATACATTTGGTTTAAATTCTTGAAAAAACGAAAAATAATAAATTGCTTCTCCGCTGTGCGTATCTTGGTACATTCGGCAGCAAACTTACAAGAAATTAATAAAATAACAGGCCACTCATCATCTGAATCTCTGGAACCTTATTTGAAACTTACTGAGGAACACCACAAAAAAATAATTGAAAAAATGAGAAACATATACATTAGGCTGATTCAAAAAAAAAATTTTTTTTTTTTGCAAACAAGCTTGAAAGTTTAAATTCAATGTAAAAAGATGCCAGTAAAAAGTTGAGCGCTTAATATTAATATTAAGGACGTCCGCATCGCACCTTTTCATTTCCCATAAGAATAACATAGGAAAATTTCTTTTTGCACATTCTGATTTTTATTGCTAGCCCAAAGTAAGTCATGAAAAAAATTCCTGCGCATATTTTTATAGAAAATTGAACGCTCTACAAAAAAGGTCTCTTATGATTTTTCTTCAAACCTAACCGCTTTAAAGTTATTCAAAGTTAAAGTACAATATGCTGAAAATTCGACCGTTTTTATCGCATTGCAGCGGATTAAATGGTTTTATTGGGATTCCTTATCAGAGAACATCGTGTTCATTTTAAATCATGTCTTGCAGAAAATGTTTATCAATAATTTTTCACAATATTACTGCCTGTTAAACTCTTTAAGAAAATTTGTCGTATCAGTATGGTTTAAAATCATAGTTTGTTTTTTATTTGACCTAAAAGTAAAAAATTTTTTTCCTGTCATTACAAATACTTATGACAGAGGTAAAAAACACTTATACTTTAAAATTGTTCTCAAATTATGGATCATAGATTAAATCTAAATTATTATTATTGGAGATTTTTTTTTCAGACAGTCAGGATAACGTTGTTGGTGCTCTCGAACTACTTGTAACAAATACTGCAGTTGCTCTTCATCTTTAGTGAGGTAATTATTATATTCTTCGATTAACGCTACTCCTCTTTCAGCCACGTCATTTGTGACTTGCAATGTTTTAAAAAATTCAGCACATTCTGTGTAACTATCGTCATCAGACTAAGTTGAAACATCTTTTTCTAAAAAATCACACGGCAAATCGAATTTGTTAAACAAATCTAATGATTTTTGTGACACAAAATCACTCAAATCTTTCTGGAGAAATAATTCTAACTCATTTTCGAGCACTCGATACCGCTGATTCGTCGTCTTTGAAGCAGCTCGAGAATTAATTGCTTCAATCATCTTTATTTTCATATCTACGGAAACATTGGTATCAAATAAAGACATTGCAGCTAACTCCTCATTTAAGTACCACAAGTGGTCACTCAATTTGCTACAAGCTTTTTTAGAAACTGCTGAATCAACACTATCATACGAAATCAACTGAAAAAAAAATTTTTTTATGAAACAATTTGGTAATTTACATTAATGAATTTTCTGAAACTTTTCCATTATTTTGAATGACCGCGAAAATAGACGATAAACATTTTCTGTAAGCCATAATTTAAAATAAACACGAGGTTTTCTGATAAGGAATCCCAATAAAACCATTTAATCCGCTGCAATGCGATAAAAACGGTCAAATTTACAGCATATTGTACTTAAACTTTGAATAACTTTAAAGCGGTTAAGTTTGAAGAAGAATCATAGAAAACCTTTTTTGTAGAGCGTTCAATTTTCTACAAAAATATGCGCAGGAATTTTCTTCATGACTTACTTTGGGCTAGCAATAAAAATCAGAATGTGCAAAAAGAAATTTTCCTATGTTATTCTTATGGGAAATGAAAAGGTGCGATGCGGACGTCCTTAATATTAATATTAAGCGCTCAACTTTTTACTGGCATCTTTTTACATTGAAATGAAACTTTTAAGCTTATTTGCAAAAAAAAAATATTTTTTTTTTTGAAGCACCCTAATATACATAATCCATCCACCTCTAGCGTCACCAACATTACACATTCCCAAAACGACAAGTAATATTTATTATAATAATTGTTCCTTCAATATTAATATTATTCAATAAAAAATTAGAAATATTATTCCTTATATAATCGTAACGAATACCAACTCGAGCATAGACAATATATTTCGATTATACGAACCTCTTCACTCGACGTATTTCGCGAAACACAACTCGACCTGGCTCTCGTTTCGCGAACTACGTGACTCGGTGTATAATCGAATATTGTCTATGTTTTCTTGATATTATATCTGAAAATGTCTCTCGCACTTCAAATTATTCATTTAATTTTTATTCAAATCTTATTGTATATTGATATATGGAGTAAATCATAATAATATTTTCATATCATTAAATGGATGTGGAAATTCTTCGTCACTATAGTTTCAGTTCTGATTTTAATCAATTCTAGTTGGTTTTCCGAATATTCTGATTTTCAATTTAACATTGTTTTTAACGGAAACCATCATCCTATTCATCCAACCGTGACCGACGTGGAAGAAACGTCTGAAAAACTTCCAACATCTTGTAACTACGAATTCAATGGTTAATTTATACGGAACCTCTAATCAATTTGCCAATCAGGCAACAAGCAATAGGCCGGCGGAATCCAGAAGAAATCGACCGGTACAAATCGATATTCTATCGTACGGCTGATAGCGCGGCAGCATTTTATATCAATGGCAGGCTGCATTCTTCAACTGCCCGGAGTCTGCAACCGATCCATCGAAGTATGAAATTGAAATTACGGGGAATAATCACTACATTAGAGCAGCGCCATCTAGAGTAGTTGCCGGTGATTTGCATATTGGCGCAAGAGACACGTTTGCTATCTTTTATTTGTTGATCGGGTAGGTTGATACCTAATTAAGCAGGAGTTACAAGGTATCTGAAAGACAGATTTATGTGTGTCCCGGTATTGCATAAATTGTGTTGTCTTCAGCGCTTGCTGACTGTGTGTTAGCATTCCAAATGAGCATGCACCTCTTTGAATTTCTCTACAAGCTAAGGCCATTTGAGGGTTAAAAGATTTCCGAAGCTTACAGGTTGACAAGAAAAACTTCGGACAAATTTTACTGTGTTTTGGAACAAAAGTATTTTAGAGCAGCCAAATAACAGCTCTACACTTTCTTGTACTAATATGTGAATTTCCAGTTTGTTTTTACTTCATCTTGCAGATTATTGGAATGTCAAACCAATGAGGTGCAATTTTGAAGCTGTTTCGTCAAGGTAAGCGTCAATGCGAAATTGCTCATTTGCTCAATGTGCCTCGACAAACCGTGTCCAATGCAATTTGCTGTTTCAAAGAGCTTGGTCATGATGTTCGTTGTCAAGAAAGTAGAAGAAAACGCACTGTCAATACGCCTAGCAATCGCAACATTGTCAAGAAGTAAGTCAATCGAAATCCGAGGGTCTCCATGAGAAAAATAGCCCGTGAGACCGTTCGTGAAATGTCCAAAAAGGGCTAAACTTCAAGTCATACAAGCTCCAAAAAGTTCAACTCCTCACAGATGAAAACAAGCACACTCAAGCCGCCAACTTCTTCGTCTTGCCACGGGTCACGTAAATTCTACCAGGTTTTCGTATTGGCATAACGAGGGTGGTTCTTTCACCAAGTGACTACTCAGCAGTCACCACAGTCCACCCCTAGAGGTAGAAAGTTTGATAAGGATTATGCCATATCATCGCGCCAAGCGAGAACTCCTCCGAAGAGATGAACCCACCAGCTTCCAGTTTGGGCCCCGACTCGAAAGCCAGAACCGTCTGACTGGTAGCAGCGAAGCACTATTCAACCTCTACTGGCTCTGCAGGTCAGTAGCCGGAAGGAATTCTTATCCGAGCACCCGAACGCAGTCCCATGAACTAAGATAATCTCAAGATTGATGACTTCTTTTGATCCTGGTACGAGCACCAAAACGGCAAAATCCAAATATTTAGCGATAGTTAGTCAGTACTAAAAGCTCTAAAATCCAGCTGTTGTACATCAAAAACAGTCTGGAGTTGCCGTACGGCTCTAAAAGACCCGGTAAGCATAACAGAATCATTCTTGTTTGGATACCGAGCCACCCAAACTTGAAGAAGCAAATCGGCTGGCAATTTCTGGAGCCACGCTGCCTCTTGAAGGTATAGAACCATTCCTGGGAATACCTCATGATGTAGTCAAGTGGACGATAACAGGCAGAATGAACTCAAGACTAGAGTCTTTCTGGCTGAGCCATCTTGGTTCGAAGGCGTTCCTTAGAACGGTTTCGAACCAAAAGATGGCAGACCTAGCGCTAGGTCTGGACAAGGCCAAACTCAGAATACTTGTCAGAATTATAACAGGTCACTGCAAGCTGAAAGCGTATTTGCACAAAATTGGTCTTGCTGAAGAAGATGAATGCAGGCTGTGCCTGGAGGACACTGAAATAGCCATGCTCAGAGTGCCCAGCGATGAGTCTCATCATGTCTTTGTCTGGCTATTATAGCCCACTGCGATCTGAAAAAATTCCCCCGAATAATATTATTGGTTAGATCCAAGAACTTGACCTCGCCAGGGAAATATAAATCAGGAGTGAACCACAATAATCCGCGTGGACGCAGTGATAGGGTGGACAGACTCCCGCTCACTAGAAATAATAATAATACGGAGTAATTATTTTTTCATTTGTTAAGAACTGAACTAAGGGATGGACCATTTGAAATTTGCATTTTTGATCAGCTATAAATAAAAAACTAATAACTATTTTCTCAAAGTTAGGAGTTTATTGGAAAAGTCGAACTTTGACATCATTCAAATGATTACCATGACTGGATCCTCACCAAAAATTGTCCTCAAAGGTGAAAAGAAACTTCGTTGCTAAAAATGATTCTTCTAGGAAAATGCTCATTTTCGGCCATGCGATTATTAGCCCATTGAACGAAGTGGAAACGCGTCGGATGGTCACAGGGTTCACTTCTTGCACTAGTTGAACTTTGTAAGCCTTCATATAGAAGTCTTAATGCAAAATGCGAGAAGTGTTCACTTCTTGAGCACGATGACGAGTTGATGAACATCCATCAGGATCAGCGATACAGTTTTCTCGAACAAATTAATCCACAAATTTCTCTGAGGGCATTTCGTTCTATTGAATTTTCCACGTAAATTTCTTACAGTTTGTACAGAAGATTCACTACTTTGGAAATGAGTTTTTAATACTTCCCAGTTTTGTTGATGCTACAGTCCAATATTTTGCTACCTTTCTGTGAAAACACAAATGACAGAAATAGTGCCAAACTAGTACTTCAGACCGCAAACTTAGATGGCCAATCCTTTATAATAGCTAAACAAAGGTCTTTCATTAATAGCGCCCCATTTTGTTTTGTAAATAAACATATTATTTATTCGAAAATTATTGAAATTTTCATTTAATTGTAAACTACAATGGATACTATTAGTTATTAAGTAGTGCCAAACTAGTACTTCAGAACGCAACCTTAGATGGCCAATCCTTTATAATAGCTAAAGAAAGGTCTTTCATTAACAGAGCCCCATTTCGTTTTGTAAATAAACACATTATTTATTCGAAAATTATTGAAATTTTCATTTCATTGTAAAGTACAATGGATACTATTAGTTATTAAATAAAACATCATTTAAATATCCACCACGGAAACGCTGGCAGGAATGAAGTCGTTGAACCAAATTTTTCATGACTCTCTCACACAAATCACGTCGTATGTTACCAATTACTCGTTCAATATTGATCTGTAAATCGTCTGAATTTGCTGATTGATTGCTGTTAACCAATGTCTCAATGTAACCTCAAAGAGAGAAGTTCAACGGAGTTAAATCGCAGGAAAGAGGAAGATAATTTATAGGTACATTTCTTGAAATAATCGAATCACCGAATCTGGTTTCCAATAAAGTCATTGGCAGTATTACAAGTGGCAACGTCCTGTCGAATCCACATGTTCTGCAAATTAAGACAAACTAATTCAGGCCATAAAAATCAGTCAACATTAAACGATAAATATAATAAATGAAGGTTTATACTTGATAGAAGGTATATAAAATTATTTCAATATTTTAATATTTACAGATATATTCTGTAAGCCTTCTACATATTCAATTTCAAAAAATTATATTCAATATTATAACTTCAGGAATTAAATTAATGTCATATAAGCAAAGTCTCTCTTAAAACGTATTTTTTAGTAATGTTTTTACATATCTTGAGATTTTCTAAGAAGTAACCTAGTTAGATAACCAATAATATTGAACATTCTAAGTAAGATAGTTTTATAATGAAATTCTTAAGATTATGTTAGACATTCTTGAAAGATATTTGTTTTCATAAGATTGATCAGCAGAAACAAAATTTTGTCTATTCAAAATAGTTAATTCAAAGAATTTTGGTTAACAATTTTTAGTTATTGGATTTTGTTATATCATTTCGATTGTCTTATAATGAATGCTTATTCTATATGTCGTTTGATATAAGCAGTGCTTATATGACATAAATTTAATTTCTGAAGTTATGATATTAAATATAATTTTTGAAATTAAATATATCAATATTAAAATATTGAAATAATTAAACGAGAAAGATTTTCATTGACAGTTACCGCCTCATAAGCTACGTTGAAAAAAATATAAGGTTCAATGATTCCTCCAGCATAAAATCCGCACCAAACAGTCAGTTTGTCAGAATGTAATGGCATTTCTTGATATTCTTTAGCTTCATCACCACTCCAGATACGGCAATTCTGCTTGTTAACATAACCGTTCAACCAGAAATGAGCAGAATATAATTTATAATTTTTTTCTAAGCCAATTACGAATGCACAACGCTTTAAATGATCTGTTGGTTTTAGTTGTTGGGTTAAAACCATTTTGTATGGCTGTAAACCACGGAATTTTCGTAAAATTCTCCACAAAGATGCATAGGAGATACCTAGTTCCTGTGAACGTCGAGAAATCGATAAATTTTGGTCTTCACGAACAATTTCACGTACGGCAGCACGTAAAATTAGAGTAACAGATCGTGATTTTTCATAACAAATTTGGATTATTTGTGAAGGTTGTTGGAGTGTGTACCTTTCCAAGATTAAATGGTAAATATTGACAAATGCCAATGTCACAATGCGCGAGTAATGTCAATTCGAAAATGGGGCATTCCTGTTGAAAGACCCTCTATTTCAAATATTATAAGTATTTCATCATTTCTGTAGTCTTTTTGGACAAGTATTAATTTCATGTTAATCAAATATATATGTTTTATATATTTATATGAAGTGACAGTTTTTACAAATCTTATTATCTATTTTCACTTCCAATACCAATTGTGTAGGCTTTCGTCTAATTCATAATCAATCAATCAGATGATATCCATCTTATTATAACATCAATTTACGATCACGCTAATAATCCTGACATCATGTAAGTTCTTACGAGTATTATGAGATATCAAAGGATTTCAAGAAGTAATTCGTTAATATCAATCATCTTCAGAATAACCGGCATTGCTCCGTTGTGAAAATAGTGAGCATATCACTGATAAGTTGTCAAGATTGTCTTTTTTTCATGTCATTCTCCTTAAGCCATTTATAATCCTGCAAGCTCAATAATTCATGAGTTCTGGATCTATATCGGGAGGTGCATAGCAATTTAATAATTGATTTACACTTGGAAATAGAGCATCCTCTTTCTCGGGATCATATTTGGAATATGTGAGATAACGAATATCGACAAATCTAACAAACTGATCCGAAATGAATGATTTATCTCGATCAAACGTGATCGAAATGGTATTTTCTGCGATTATTTTTTTATTCGCACGCGTAGAATTCGATCAGTGACGGAGCTCTACAAGATATTCTGTATATTTTTACGGTTTCGTATTCTATGAACCCGATTTGATCGCACCGTGATTAATTTATCGTGGTAAATTGCAGTTAGTTTTATATTTTGAAAGTAACAATACAAAATGTGGAATATGGAGTGAATCTCAATGGTTAGATTAATTCAGATTTGTTGTGAAAAAAAATACATAAACACCATATACATAATCTGACTGACATTGATTCATATTGTTAATTGTATTGGGGTGAAAACCTTGAGCAGATAATAAGAAATACAACTGACATAATAAATAGAACCTGTTTCTCTTTCTACTACATTTTATTAAATACTGTAAAGAATTACTAGGTATGTAGAGATATCTTTTTGAATTCTTCGGAAGTAATTGATTAAAAGGTTAACCAATTAGTATGCAAATTCTTGGTTAAGCATACTTCAAATGAGGGTGAAAGAGGGACGTATATTAGACTTTAATGATTTATTCAAAGCCTAAATACATATAAAACAAGTTTACAGAGTTGAATGTAAAGAATTGTCAACAGAAGTACATATATCGAATGTTTTTTTAGAGTGATTGAACTTTAAATTGAAATAAAACACATTTCAATCAGGGTTGAAGCCAAATTTTTTTTTATTTGAAATATAATTTTTATGACATTTATGTTTTAAAAATAATTACCGATATATGTCCACCACGACTAGCTCTGAGGAACCGCATTCGACCAGACCAATTTTGGACCACTTTTTCGAGTAATTCAGGCCTCATTTCATCAATAACACGAGCTATGTTGGCTTCCAAAGCCTGTATTGTTTCTGGTTTATCAGCATAAACCAATAACTTGACATAACCCCAAAGAAAAAAATCCGGTGGAGATATGTCGCATGATCTTGGAGTCCAATTAATTGGACCATTTCTCGAAAGTATGTTTTCGCCAAATGTTTCTTTCAATAAATCAATTATTACGGTAGCAGCATGAGGTGTAGCAATATCTTGTTGGAACCAAAACACTCCTGGATCGATACCATTCAAGTTTTGAAACAAATAATCATTGACCATCGTCCTGAAACGAGCACCATTCATTGTAACATTAACTCCAGCTTCGTTTTTGAAGAAATATGGAGCGATGATACCTCCAGCGTGTAAAGTACAACATACAGTGCATTTTTCAGGATGCAGTGGAACCTGCAGAACTTTTTGAGGATTATTTTCACTCCATATACGGCAAATTTGCTTGTTTACATAGCCGTTCAACCAAAAATGAGCTTCATCACTAAACACAATTTAGGATAAAAAAGTAGATCAACTTCAAGCTGTTCTAAGGCCCAATCAGCAAACAAACGACGCTTATTATGGTCAAGTGGCTTTAGTTCTTGAACCATTTGCTTTACGCAAAATGTTCCATGTGGTGGATGCACAGAGTCCAACTAACAAGTTGGACAAGTTGGACGTTCACAACAGTGAACGAATAGACATGATTTACAGCAGCGATATTTTCTTCTGTACGTACAGTTCTTTGTCTTGTTGTTGTTGCATCGAGTAGAGAAAATGTTGTCCGAAATCTATCGATAGTTCGACGAATAAGCTGCTCTGATGGACGATTATGTAAACCATACATTTCACGAAGTGCTCTGTATGTTTGGGAATAAAACTCTGATTTTGAAAATAAATTTCAACAATTTGTAAACGTTGTTGCGGCGTGAGTCTTTCCATGATAATTTGTCAATGCTTACTGAACAGAAATGTCAAAACAACATGGCTTCTACCTTCTGTCAAATCATAGTTATCCCTATCGAAAGTTCTATCACTCTAAAAAATACACCCGATAGTACAAATTCACAAGTTTGAAGATTTGAATTATTTACCAAAATTGAGGGAGTTGTTTCGATGTGGTTTTAACACTAAAAGCGGCAAAAACACTATCTTGATCATGAAATCGTTCTTCTTTGAGCGTTTTCGATTGTTGTTCACGTCACAGGCTTCAATTTTATTGGTTTCACTTTTGAGTTCACTTTTCACAAATTAATATCTAATTACAAATAAATAATGTAGATAATACATTCACTTCCAGACCTTTAGTGCATTATGGGTAACTAAGAGAAAAGTTCCTTGGGAGTTTAAAGTGAAATGCGAATATAAATTAGTTCAAGAGTAGAGATAAATGTGTTTAATGAGTTAAGAGAACTTACTTCTAGAGAATATGCGTGGGATCGGTAATTAATGCTCGAAGAGAGAATATCGCGTGACTGTTTGGTCGGCTTCAAGTGAACTTTTGGCTAACTGTTTGTTTAGAGTGGTTATCGCGTGACCATCTGGTCGAGGGAAGGTTTTCCACTGTGCTTTTCGGCTAACTGTTTAACAGAGTGAGTATCGCGTGACCGTCTGGTCGAGAGAATGTATTCAACTTTACCTTTCTGATTAACTGGCCGAATGAGAGAGTTGATTTGGGCTCGAAAGTGTACCCCACGTAGATTCCGATACGACATTCGACTGTTGTCGAATTATATAGCCAATAGTCGCCCAGTGCATCGTCAAAATTGCTTCATACATTACCCACCCCAATTTTTTGAATATCAGAAATTTATTGATGAGTATATATCACTCATGTATCGATACGTATTGCTCTACCTCCAAAATGATTCCTTTCGCAAGTATTTATACTCTCCCTTGTTTTCTACTAACACTGCCTTTACTCGCATGCCGAATCCTCCCAAGTTATCATTTTGTGTCTTCGACGAATCGTCCAACCCGGAGAACTTATGTTCGAATTCTACATCGAACAAGGTAGACAGGTACATTTGTCTCATATTTTCCTAGGATTCTAAGTGGGACAATAGAAACGAAAATTGCCAAATGTCGTTTCGGAATTCCACCTCGCCACATTTCGACCCCTAACGCAGTCTCATTTTTTTTCGACTTACCCAAGAAGCACTGTTAGGGATAGATCCCTCGAAGTCGTTCGGTAGCGCTTGGCCTACAAACACACTGATTTTTCCTCCCGCTGTCTTTTCGACCAGACGGTCACGCAATACACACACACCTCTGTATAAACAAGTAAGCTCTAATCTCATTTTCTTTTTGTCTCACCTCTCGAGTTATAATCATACCTCTCTTTCTCTGCTCTTGAATAAGTTTATATCCTGAATTGTTTCAGCCGTTACTATTTGGTAGTTGATTATAATTAAAATAAATTGTAGAAATTTCTATGTTTTACTACCAAAAAATATATATTACACATTTTCTTGTGACTCGAGTTTCGGGAAATGAACATCATACAACTAAAGACCTAACAGTGGTACAGTGGTATTTAAACAAAACTGATAAATATGTTGAATATTTCAATAGATTCTTGGTAACACCTAATTAGGTGTTACTCCTACTATTACAGTATAATATTAAACAATATTACTTTGTTATTTTCATTTAGTCTTTTATTTAATGAAACCTAATGTTAGTAAAACGTATTATTATTTATTATTATTATCCTGTTACTCCCAGATCTTCTGTGAAGATCCCTCAGAAGCTTTTTTCAGCTTGTGTGAGTTAGGAGTTCAGTCGTGTTCTGGGTAGGCTTTGTTACTGCTATCTTGAGCCACTTGAGATCACAGCACTGTTAATTTTCGACCCAACAGTGAAATGTTAGCCGACACCCCTCCAATTAGAATATTTCTTTTCCACCTGAACAGGATTCGAACCCGTACCTTCCGGTCACGGCCTTATGCTCTACCACTGAGCTGTCCGCACTCCGTATATTTCATTAAAATAAATATCTTTAAATTTTAAGTTCCTAGAAAAAGGATTATGCTGTATTGGAATTCAAGGCATCAAATTTGTATAGAATAGGCTTCAGATAGCATGGCATCACATCATGTGTCTGATATGTATGAAATATTGCTGAAATTTGTTTGAAATTCAAACTTACTATGATTTATTTTCCAATCCACAAAGTACTCGCTTGAACTGTAAGCATATTAGAGCCATCTTCGACCGTCAAAAAGCGATTTGCTCATTTGTCCAAAGTTCTTTTCGTTTCCAGTTATTATATTCCTACCACATTTATCCTGTGGGAAATGTTCACGTACGCCATAAACATGTCTTGAAGAGAGTTCATTGTTTTCTTTCACAGTTCACTTCCAGGCATATCTGATAGTTGAGTTATACTGTGGGAGCCAGAAATCCAATTTGAAATTCCGTATATTTTGCATCGCCAACTTCGGCAGACGGGACGAGTTGAAAGGAAGGGCATTTACAATACTTACGTGTCAGGAACAAAATGTATATTTATTTGGTGCTCGTTCGAGTACAAAATAACTCGGAATCTCGCATGAAATATTCATAAATCGCGGGGTGTCCTTTGAGCAGAAATCGATGTACCGCCTTCGAATTTCCTTAATCGTGCTGTTTTAGTTTTGGATTTTTTTCGGTCGGGAATTGTCGTATGGAGAAACCGGGGTTCTGAAATGATTGGGAACGTGGTTGTTGTTCGAAATTAGTAGGATGTAGTCTGGTTAGATAGATCTCACTCTAAAAACTATAAAATAAGAAATTTTTTGAAATGACGAATAGACTAAAAAAATAACTTTGTTTTATATTCAATAAAAAGTTATAGAAAATGAGGATTTTCCTTATTATATTCGAAATGAACCATCGCAAAATAATGGACTCCTCCATTGACTTAAGCAACCAAGTTGGCAATTGTCCGTATAAACGAAAATCTAAATTGTCAGGCTTTAATTTCGCCGTTGAAATTCGAGCATTTTAAAATATTGACGTACAGATTCATCTATGGTACAGTTTGTCCAATATTAATTCTAGATAGCCATGGTGCGGTACTTCAGCGCGCTAGGAACGTTAATTTTCGTAGAATTACGACGTAGTTATGTCTTCTTTACCGACAGTATCGACGTCCATTCTGAACACCATAGTTGAGTTTGATTTATTGATGACTTGGTTGAATTGAACGAGTTGAAGTTGAATGGCCGGCCGGACATTATTTCGAAGAATATACTATCAATTAATTTTGGATCATGCGGAAAATTGTTTGAGCCTGCAGAAATTATTAGTGCCTAAGATTTCAGTTCTGGATTTAAATTAGGCCAATAGAGTTGATATTTTCGGATTAACCAGGAGGCTACTTCTTTTACTTTCTTAATATCTGTATTGAATTTCAGTATATTCTTTACTTTAAACTACCACATATATTTAACAGCTACCTCATAATTGATTCAATTCAGAAATTGGAAACTGATACTCCGTCGACAACATGCGTTGAATAAAAGCATTTAGAATTTCAACATACAGCTTTGGACTCATCAGTGAAGACCAAGGATCCGAATACCTCGTTTATAAGTAGACCATCAGCTTACTGGATTCATACAATTCAGGATATCTTCGAGATTATATCACTACTTGATATAAAGGTCAGTGTGGTTTCCACTTTAAACTATTACATTGAAGAATATATAAAAGCTATTATAATTTTTTTGATTTTCTTATTATTTGCTTACTGTATACTTTTAATAGATCATCATATTTGAAATAGATAAATATATTGTATTAAAGCCTAGCCTGTGATAGTGAACCTATTCTTTAAAACATGTAATCATCCTCTATTCCCTTTTAAATGAATATACAGTTAGTAACATTTTGATAAATGATAAAAGTGATTATATTCGCTTCCTTAAATTATAAATCTATCATATCCTGAGTTCAGTATATCGCCTTGACATCCTGCTTTAAGAAGGTGGCAGGATTTAACAGCTTTTAGTACACAACTCTTCCTTGGTCCCACCAGATACACAGCATTACTTTCGAATCGTGATGGCTTTGGTGTTGATGTTGAGGTCGAAGGAACTTATTGACAGGTTGAAGCGTAGTATTTTTACCTCTTGGGTTGATAAAAATGATAATTCAAATAAGGTTATTTCAATTTCCACATAATATCCATCATAAATGTAACAATTGTGTTGAGAATATGTTTCCTTTTAGAACCAAGATTTTCTTTCAAGTCTCAAAATATTATTGATCCTATAGATCATTACTTCGTTTATAATTTCGCAAGGTTTCAGCTTCATATCCATATTTTATCAATTTTGGTTCTGTGAAATAACCAATAAAAGATAACGAACATTTTTCTTCTGTGAATTCATAGTGCACAGGAAAAGTTGTAACCCTAGAAATAAAGAGGACAATATGATTAGTTGATGTAAAAGGTGTAGAAAAATTTTAATTGCCATCCTAATTTCAATGTGATTAATGATTTATATTATATATACGTTTTAAATATGAAACTTATGTGCGCAACAAATATGATTGCTTCAATCAAAGACAAATATTTCTTGATAGGTTTTGAAATATGCAATAAATTACTCATTTCTGTGAGCATCCTTTGTTCGATTCAAAAATTTAGGACACTCAAAGTTGCACATGACGATGATATCAAGGTAATTTGTTTGTAATGTTTTATCCTATTCTAATTTTTAATTGTCAACATTCCTTTATTTATATCATGATTTCTATGAGATTTTTGACATATTCGCGAATAGATTTTCTGGTGTCTTTATAGTAGTACATGTGCATCAGGCATTTTGTGTATTTTATTTCTCGGGTAACTTTGATGAAAGTTAATAATAACAAAAATAAATGCTAATTTATCTTGTATATGACACACCATATATCTAATGTATGACACTTGATTGATCATCATTTGTGCTCTGAGTTTTACGTTTTTAATTCGTGTTTTGTAAACAAATCCTTATGAAAATTAAAAATTTGAATTTGAAATTAGAATTAATAGAATTCTTTTGAGGTTTGAAAATAACCACATGTTGTGGGGCCAATAACAACCACTGAAAACTAATGGATGGTTTTCATGAATCATGAAATTGTTAATTCTGTTCTATTGGAAAAAAGTTCTTTCTATTAATCAGCGATTACTTAAGTGATAGAAACAGAGTCACATAATTTTTCTGGGTTAAGGAAATAAATTTTTCGGAATATATACGGCAGTAATGGTAGTTATTTCCTGAAATAATCTAAATATTCTGAATTCGAAATAACAGTTACATTAACTACGGTATACAACAATATTCTTCATTTCAACGGAGACAATTCAAGTGTACACATACTTCCCAGAATATCCGTGAACGACTTTCCTTTGCCTCTTCCAATAAATTCTGTACATTGATGAAAAAACCAATATCTGCCTGAAGTACCATTCTTGTTACTCAGAATATGTATATCCCAACCATAACGGGCATGTCAGTGCCCTACCTACTTGTTGAACAAGACGGCGTGTGTACCAACAATAAAGTACAAACTGTATTTGGTTGTGGAGTAACGTTATCTATGCAAGAAGGAAACTTCTACAGCTATTGTACAAGATTCTAGATATCTCCGAACAAGGGTTCGCCAGGAGTTATACGTTAGAAAGCAATGAGATTTTTTAAAACAATTTTTCATTACAATTACTAACAATCGTAGGTTCGTAGGTCACAGATTCGTCATTTATACCACGGCTGCATGATAAATATTTGAATTTAATCGATTCGGTCGATACTTGAAGAGATTTAATTTCAATGAAAAAATGAATGAAGAATAATTTTTATGAAACTATTTAATTAAAAACAAATTGTATAATCGCTTAAGCACTGCGGGCCTTTCAGGTTTACATTTCGAAGTAACTCTAAAAAGTAACACCTCATCTTATAAAGGTACAGTTCAAACAAAATTTGAGGGAGGGACACAAATAACAAAAAGATATTGGGGTCGGAAATTCCTGAACGAAGTTAATATATTTAATGGGGGAGATCAGTCATCATCTGTTTGCTCATTAAAAAAAATTTCAGGGGTTTTTCCCGATAATCTCGGGTAATTCGAACACTCTTAGTCTGGTACTTTTACTTTTATTGTGGATAATTTAAAAGTGAAATTTGAATATCAAAACAAATTAAAATATATTTGTCTTCTACAATTTTAACTTCAAAAAACTTTTAGAATTAAATTAATGTCTAAAATAAGCACAGCTTACGTTTAATAGACGTATATAATCAAAACTCAATATATAATGTCAAATGGAATAAATAAACCAACAGATATACGAAAGGCATTAAAATTAATAAATAAATATTTAAAGGAGACAAAATTTTGTTTCTGGACTTACCTTTAAGAACACCAATTGCCGTTTAAAAAAGTGTTTTTAAGAGGCAATTGGTGTTCTTATAGGTAAAACCAGAAACAAAATGTTGTCTCCTTCAAATATTTATTTATTAATTTTAATGACTTTCGTATATGTGTTGGTTTATTTATTCCATTTGACATTATATATTGAGTTTTGATTATATACGTCTATTGAACGTAAGCGGTGCTTATTTTAGACATTAATTTAATTCTAAAAGTTTTTTGAATAAAACTTTTTTTTAAATTAAAATTGTAGAAGACAAACCTATTTTAATTTGTTTTGATATTGAAATTCGTTATATTTTTTCTATCAAGTAAAAAGCCTTTCTATTTTATTTTATAGATAAAATATAATTATATTTTGGCTTCCATAAATTAAGGAATGTCAATGCATTTAAATAGCCTTAAAAATAATATTCTTTGCACGTGTGCGTTGTGATATAGGTTAGTTTTTTGATTTTTATATTTGGAATATTATCTAGGATCGAAGAAGGGACTTAGTAGAATTATATTTGTTTTTTGAAGATATAGTGCATGTTTTGAGAGATTTCTGAATTAACTTATTCGAATATTTAAATATTTCAAATGAATTATATTCTTTGAGAAGTCCTTAAGGTGTGTTCATGTTTTTGAAAGGCAATTGGTGTTCTTAAAGGTAAGACCAGAAACAAAATTTTGTCTCATTTAAATATTTATTTATTATTTTTAATGAATTTTTTATATATGTTGGTTTATTTATTCCATTTGACATTATATATTGAGTTTTGATTATATACGTCTATTAAATATAAGCGGTGCTTATTGTAGACATTAATTTAATTCTAAAAGTTTTTTGAATAAACATTTTTTTTGAATTAAAATTGTAGAAGACTAACAGATTAAATCTGTTTTGATATTCAAATTTTGTTATATTTCTTCTATCAAGTAAAAAGCCTTTTTCTATTTTATTTTATAAAACATTAAAGATAAAACGAATAAAAACAACAAATCTGAAGTTTAAAAGTTGACTTGCAATAGTCATATGGTGTATATGAGTTATATATGTATATACTTCAAGAAAATAATTCAAGAGCACCAGAGGAGTTATATATCAAACATCTTTCACTCAACATATATCAATCATTTGAAAGAATTTGGACATAATTCCAACTATGAAATTATCAATACAGTAATTAAAAGTGCCAGACTCACACATTTCGAAGCAGTATAAATTAGTAGGTACAAGAATTCTTCTCAACGACCAAACAGATGCCACCAGATCTCTTTTGTTGAATATTTTTACTTAGTGAGGTACCTATTTCCGATAATTGGCCCCAATACACCTTATTGTTATTTCTATCCCTTTCTCGAATTTTTTTGGTTTTGTTTCCTGTAAATTGATAGCTATTTTTACCTTTTTTTTACATATGCTGTCTTATCTTTATTTCAAAAATTGTAAGTAATTTGATCTCCTCTTTTTACAAGCTTAAATAGTATGTTTTTCAGAGTTGGTTCAAAATGTATAACAAGCCACAGTGTTGACTAAACAACTGTAATTACAAAATTTGAATATCAAAACAGATTTAATCTGTTGTCTTCTACAATTTTAATTTCAAAAAATTCTTTGAAGAAACTTTAAGAATTAAATTAATGTCTTTATAATCTTATCGTAACTTCAATTATTTCTTGAGGATGTGCTACATGTTTTGAGATTTTTTGAAGTAATTTATTTAAATATATTGAATAATTCAAATAAATTAGTTTTTGAGAAGTTCTTGAAATTATGTTTTATACTTTTGAGAAAGAGTTATTTTTCATTGATATGGGATCAGAAAACAATACATTTTGTAACAAACAGGGCTTCGTACGTTTGTCTGAAGAGTTCATTACGCATGCCTGGAACGAAACAAAAAATGTTTGCTTATTTATATTTTAATTTCAATTGACAATTTATATTCGTTGGTTTTTCTTGATTCCATTTGACATTGTATGGTGAATTTTGACTTTATACGTCTATTAAATATGAGCAGCGCTTATAAAGACATTAATTTAATTCTTAAAGTTTATTCAAAGAATTTTTTGAAATTAAAACTGTAGAAGACAACAGATTAAATCTGTTTTGATATTCAAATTTTGTAATAATCGTTCTATCAAGTAAAAAACCGTTCCTTCTTATGTTATTTTCAACTGTAATTAGTTTAGAAATTGTGGAAATATTCCTCATTACTATATTTAATTGAAATGAATTTTCATTAAGTAAAGACCGATTCAATAAAATTTAAGTCAACAAGTTAGTTTGTGGTGTTTGTTAAAATTTTTGCATAGGATAAACTAGAGAAGCTTTGCAAAATAATACTCGAGAACATTCAAAAAGTTTTCTCAATGGAAAAAATGATTCTTCTTCGTCAAACTATTTATCTGAAGCGGTAGATGATTTTAACGAGAATTTCGAAATTTTGCATCTTGAGAATAAAAGTTTCTCCTATACTTTGTAAGACTGAATCCATTTGAAATACCATTGCAAAAATGCAGATTTTGTGAGTCGTGATGGAGGGACCCTTACAGCTTAGGGTGTATTTTAGGACGTGGATTGATATAAAGTTTCAGATATTTCGATCTCTAAAATCAGGTTCCAAAATATCTTCACGTTAATTCTGAATACCCTCTACTTGAAAAACGTGACCTTCCATCAGTCTGTATAATATTAATTCCTTTGCAAGAACAATTCAGGTCTGAAGCTATTTCGTCGAACCGAAGAAAATCAAGCAAAAACAGTGCTAGTAAAAAAGTATGATTAACCTACGAGTACTCACTCGAGTAAAAAACTCTTAATACTAAATTACTTAAGTAAAACGACCAATTTATAAAGCAGCTCTGCCATTAACCTCGGTAAGGGTGGACATCTGCCCGTCAGTGCATATTTATACATCCCAATAAGTACATAAAGGTTGCCTTCAGGAAGAAGAAGCAGCGCAGAAAGACCCATCAAGTATTATAACACCAAATTAGAATTTTTTTGGTCGCCAATCGAGATACTTCTGCGTTCGAACTACTATTACCAGGCATGCTGCAAATATGCCCCTAAGGATAATGGAATTTATGGAACAGTACGTCGAAGGATGGTCAGCATTATTGCACGCGTTCGATGTTTTCTATGGCCTTAAAAGGTGATCTCTATTAGTTGGGTCATTGGTTTCTCGAAATGGTGCTCGATTCTTAGGCGTACTGCCCTGTTCACTATAAAGAACAACATGATAGGAGCTATATGTGTTGAACTCTTTCACAGCAATTACTGTGTGTTGATCTAGATTAAAACAAATATTTAGAAATTACTATACTTATCTACCCAAAAATTCAGATCTTCACGCATTTTTGTGACTCATTTTGTTATTTCGAAATAGTGATCCATCGTCAAACATTTGAAAACTCTAGAAAAGTACTAAGTTTTTTGACAGATTTTGGGATAAAAATCAAGAATACAAATGTTATTATATAAAATGATGGCACGAATTTTTTTTATCACACCCTGTTCTATATTTCTTTTTTATGTTCGCTTCTATCAATTAAAACAGTTGATTCTCTTTATATACGTATATTTGTAGGTTTTCACGCAAATATAAGAATGTCTCCGCCCTCTTATACAAATCGGTGCTATTCTTTATGAACTGCACTCTCAGAAGTTTCCGTTTTTAACGTCTAAACCGTCTAACTACGTTACGTCTATCGCCACTCTTAGCTTGACTGTTTGCCCGACTGGTTTAACTTTCCCTCTAGATTAAATTAGTGACTTTGTTTTGGAAGGAAACTATGAATAAATTTGTTATTACCATGAAACCTTAGTATATTTTAGTGAAAATATTGAAAATATGCAAGATAAACCACTTCTAATTTACCAACGTAATGTGAAATTCCCAAAATCTACAAAATTCAATGGAACAGTATCTATGTCAAAAATTTTGGAAGTTTGGTTATAATAAATATAATCTAAGATGCTTTAAGCATGGATAAAGTTGAAATAACTCATAAGCTTGAGAAATATAATCAATTTAATGAGTAATTGTAAGTATTATTATTAAGTCACTTGAACTGAACAGAATTAAACTGGTATCAAAATTCCAATAAAAATTTGGGCTTATTTTCTAGAGTAGTCTCAGACCAGGATATAATGTAATTTTCCTGTAATTAGTGAGAGCATAATTTTCCAAGAATTTTGATAAATTCTTGTAAGCATTGTAAAATTCCATTTTTTCGAGAAGCTAAAAGGAAGCTGCGGTCAAAATGTCATTTAGTATGAAATTTTTTATAGTCGAGCCCTAGTTGGTCTGTTCATAAAATTACTCCACTAAAGTTTTCATTCCTGATAGCCCTAAAAAACGAAGAAATATCATCAGTTGAAGTAATTGATATCATGGAATACGTTACTTAACTAAATAATGAAAAAATTAAACAATTAAATCAAGTATAAACGAGAAAAGTAAATAATAGGGTTGGCAAGATAGGCAAAACAGTTGAAACTCGAATAATAATTCCTTGAACAGAATGAGGGAACCATTAATAGACAACATGAATTAAGTGAAAGACAGACTCACCAAAACAACAAACCATTCTTATTCTCTAAAATTTATATTTTAAAATAATTCCTATGATTTCCGTTAGATTTAAGGTAAGATCTTGGAACATAGAAATAGGTTTGATTAGTTCACAGATTTTGTATTTAAATTTACTTTATTTTCAATATATTTCTCGAAAATAAATTGAAAATGCAAATTAAAACCCCTCCTTTAAAAAAATTTGAATATCAAAACAGATTTGATCTGTTAGTCTTTTACAATTTTAATTTAAAAAAAAAACTTTTAGAATTAAATTAATGTCTACAATAAGCACCGCTTATATTTAACAGACGTAAATAATCAAAACTCAATATATAATGTCAAATGGAATAAATAAACCAACCATTATAAAAAAATTTCCTCCTTAAATATCAAAACTAATTGAATTTTGAAATTTTTCAAATTACAATTACCAAACTTAAAATTACTCCCGAATTTAGCCGGCAATCCAAAATACATTCTGCTTATATACAAGGATACGCAAAAAATAGTTTTAAAGTGAGAAAATCGAAATTTTTTACTTTAAAAACATTCGATTTTCTTATCGTTCATATTGGGAAACTGTATGAAACGCATGAAATTCATTACAATGTATACAATTTTTTGGAAGAATGTTTGTAAAGTAGAAAACTCAAATTAATCTGCCATTAAATGAACTTCTCAACTAAACCACATCCAAAATGTGGCGTCATAGAAATTCTTGCTCCCTAATACAGAACTTGAAAATTATTTCTGGATTCTTCAAACCGCTTAGGTTCTTGAGCTTGGGCGGTTCAACTGTCTGTTCAAGATCACCTTTCAACGGTAAGTTCAATATTACATTATTTCGTGAATAAAGAACCGATTTTGTAAATTTTAACTGGGATGCGTACAGAACATAAATAACTTTCAAACTAACCAACACTCCACATCTTTTCCCTACTCAAAAAATGTTGGGAGTTGATGCAACCTTAATGGGGGTGGTTCTTTTGGAACAAACTCATGATGAAAATTCATCCCCATTAAAACAGAAGTTACCTGTTTTTTTTTAAATCTGCGAAAATTCTTCGTTTCTGAGTTCTGGGGGGGGGTCAAATTTTTGTTGGGACACCCTGTATTGCAAAATTTAACCTTCAATTCTTGGTGCAAGTCTATCACTTTGCCCCAAAATTCAAGTTTTTCCTTCTATATGTCACACTTCTACTGTCTCTGAGGATATCAATAATTTTTCAAAGGTTTCCAGACTATGTCTATTGTATATGAGACAGTAATTTTTCCACAAAAATGTTTGTGTTTGTTTTTCTTAGTACAAACATTTTTGTGGAAATAAATTACTGTCTCATATACATTTTTTAATTAAAATGAGTTTCCACCAAGTAAAGACCGAATCTATCAAATATATGTCTATTGTCATTTTATTAGTGGTTAGTTAAGTATTACTAGCAAAATCACTAACCCAATGTAACCGAATCTGAATAAGATTAATCAAATTCAGGAAGAATAAGTTCGGTGAGATTAATTTTTAATTTTCCACTGATTTCCTAATTATTACAATCGACAAATATGCACAACAACTTGCCTCAGTCAGGGAAATTTACCGGCTAAGATCTCATTTAGCTGATCGAGACATCAGTCATGTAACGACACTGAATATTCTATTGTACATTCACACGAGAAGTAACATGAAGATGTTGCCCAGACTTACTGATACGACATATCAGACGGATCAGAGTAAAATTCGACGATAAAAGGGATTGCGCCCTATGCAATTCCATTCTATTACACGGAGTTCAGAAATTTACACCGAATGAAGACGTACATAAGCAATGGGAATCGATAAAGTTGTCTGAATATCGACGGAATCTTTTATTCCTCTAGTCAAGACAATTTCGCTCGAATGGAAAACATTATTTTTTCATGGGAGCGAAGTCATTCTGATTTGGCTCAGTTAACCCTATGATAAACAATAGCTGGAATTATAAAGCAGTTTCAAATTATCTACTCATCTTTCACAAAGCAAATTAGAGAGGAATAAGAGATGAAAAACCTGTAACTATTTTGAAGGAATTTGAAATAAGGTTATTCTGATTTTCACAAATTTTTATTGTTAAACTCACAACAATTGTTTCGCTATCACAGTAGCATCATCAGGTAAGATCACATTTTGAATAACTAAGCTTGTTTCCGAAATCCGTGGCTATTTATATTACAGTAACTACAATAAATTTTTATTAGGCACTAAAACCCAAAAAAGGGTCCCTGCAAATTCCAGCTTATCTGAATATATTTAACAGAGGTGAGCTATTTAAATCTATTTGTTCGTTAAGTAATATTCCAATTTTATTATGTTTATTTATCTCTAGGGATTCTAACAGATTTAAGGCATAACTTTTGCTTTCTATATGTAGAATTTCAAAGTTATGGTTGAAATTATGTCCTGTTTCTAACAAATGGTTGGAATATGTGGAATTGCTTTTATTGTTGAAAATATGTTGGAAATATTCATGGACAATATTGAAACTAAAATTCACCAAAATCCCCTTAAGAAATATTTTTTATATTGGTATAGATATGTAGACGATATTTTCTGTTGCTTCACAGGTACAGACAGACTTTTGAAAAAATTCTTTTTATTCATCAATGAAATACATCCTTCAATTAAATTCACTATAGAAACCGAACTTAATAACTCTATTAATTTTCTTGATTTAACTGTTACTCGAATAAATAGTTCACATGATTTTTCAATATTCCACAAACCAACCTATACGGATTCTATTATACACAATAAATCAAATCATCCTCTAAATTAAAAATTATCAGCATTTAATTGTATGATCCATAGATTAGTTAATATTCCCATGAATCGAGAAAATTATATTTCAGAACTTAACATAATTAAACAAATAGCTTTTAATAATGAATATGATCCAAAGTTGATAGACAAATTATTGATGAAGAAAAATAATAAAATAGCTTTAAATATGGTGTTTCCTAATATAAAAGAAAATTTTAAATACATTTCCTTAAATTACACTAAAGGTATTTCTGAGAAAATTGCTACATACCTCAAAAATAAATATAATTTGAGAACTTCATTCAAAACTAATTTAAACTTGAGTAAATTTATCAAAAATAATAAAGACTACACACATAAGGATGATAAATCTGGGGTTTATAAGTTAACCTGCGGTGATTGCCCTAAAATTTACATAGGTCAAACTGGAAGAACGTTCCGTCATAGGATGTGTGAACATTTGAAGAGTTTCCTCAACAATAAAAGCAATTCCACATATTCCAACCATTTGTTAGAAACAGGACATAATTTCAACCATAACTTTGAAATTCTACATATAGAAAGCAAAAGTTATGCCTTAAATCTGTTAGAATCCCTAGAGATAAATAAACATAATAAAATTGGAATATTACTTAACGAACAAATAGATTTAAATAGCTCACCTCTGTTAAATATATTCAGATAAGCTGGAATTTGCAGGGACCCTTTTTTGGGTTTTAGTGCCTAATAAAAATTTATTGTAGTTACTGTAATATAAATAGCCACGGATTTCGGAAACAAGCTTAGTTATTCAAAATGTGATCTTACCTGATGATGCTACTGTGATAGCGAAACAATTGTTGTGAGTTTAACAATAAAAATTTGTGAAAATCAGAATAACCTTATTTCAAATTATTTAATATGGATTTTCACCAAGTAAGGACTGATACAATTCAATATTTTAAAGGAAATGTTACTTCCTTATAGAAGAACTAGCTTTTTACCCGCGGCTTCGCCCGCAGTGGAGTCATTAAATAAGTATGAAAGATAAAGGGTAAGGGTATAATAATAGTAAAACTTCATTACTGAAATAGCTAAATTTGACGATTTTTTGACAAACAATTGTTTTATCTTTCGTAAAAAAATTTTTTTTTTTTAAATATAAAGTACCCTATGTTACTTCTAATACCTTCAAGAGTATATGTACAAAGTTTCATGATGATCGGTTCAGTAGTTTTTGCGTGAAAGCGTAACAAACAAACTTACATTCGCATTTATAATATTACTAGCTTTTTACCCGCGGCTTCGCCCGCAGTGGAGTCATTAAATAAGTATGAAAGATAAAGGGTAAGGGTATAATAATAGTAAAACTTCATTACTGAAGTAGCTAAATTTGACGATTTTTTGACAAACAATTGTTTTATCTTTCGTAAAAAAATTTTTTTTTTAAATATAAAGTACCCTATGTTACTTCTAATACCTTCAAGAGTATATGTACAAAGTTTCATGATGATCGGTTCAGTAGTTTTTGCGTGAAAGCGTAACAAACAAACTTACATTCGCATTTATAATATTAGTAGGGATAGTATATAGTATATAGTAAGTATATAGTATATATAGTATATAGTATATATAGTATATAGTATATATAGTATATAGTATTAGTAGGGATTAGTAGGGATAGGGATATGAGGTTTTTTATTTACCTTCTCGGAGATTGAGTTAATAGAATTCTGATATTGATTCAAATGTTAGTGGCAAAGGAACTTGATTATTTTCGGACATCAATTGCCTGAATTTTTCTGTACACAAAATATCTATTTCTTCATCTTAAGCAACACTCAAAATGAAATACAAAAATTAAATAAAGACATGCATTCCAAACATCTGGTCAAATAGAAGACCTTCTGGTTAAAGTTTTCGAACAAACATAAACGCGTAATAATTTGAATATGATCAAAACATCCAACAATCCTAAAGATTATACAATAAATGATTCTACTCATTTCCATGGTAGCAAGGCTCTCTGTAATTCATACAGTGTGGAGCTGTGAAGAAGGACTCTTCAACAATCCATAAAATTATCAATTTTCATACTGAAATCTTTTTATTTTTTTCAGGTAGGTCAGTTCATAACATTCACGATACTCAATGGCGAAACACAATATCGAACATGTGGCATCGACGATTAACAATGCATCTATGTAGACATTCTTGGAAGTTGGCGGCCACTATCTCCAGTTTCACTTTGTATATTGTGGTGGTTTCCACGCGAATTGCTTTCTTCAAATCTTTCACACTTCGAGGCTCTTGGCCGTATACACGCGCTTTCAGGTGTCCCTACATGAAATAATCACACCTCGACAGGTCAGGAGATCTAGGTGGCCATTCAATGTAACAAACCGGAAAATAACACTACTAGGAAATGAGGGCGAATAACGGGCGCATGCCGTTCCTCCATCTAGCTGGAACAAGACACCTCAGATTGGGATTCTACTTCATCATAACTAAGGTAAGAAGATCCTGTCAACATAGCGTGCCGAGTTCACAGTTAAAACTCTCTAAAGAAGTGAGAGACAATAAGGCAAGTGTTATAACTGTAACTGTCGGTCTTTGTAGCGGTCTTCTGCTGCATTTTCGTAATTCTCTCAGATTTTCTCCTGCGCAGTAACGGCAGTTACAAGCTGTGGCAGAAAAGTAATGAAACTGATTTTTTCTTTACAAAAATTCTCATTTTTTCCTACATCGAAGTAGAATATTGGTTAGTTCTGTCGCCAAATTAAACGTGGTGTTCATTTTACTGCAACAACGTTAGGCGTGTGTGGATAGAATTAAACCAGCTAGTTAACCTGAGCATACTGAGAACGTAAAAATAGGCGCTGCAGGCGTCTGCAGACCTCTGTTTAACTGTTACGAAGCATACATATAGTACTGTTAGAGTTATTGCTTGCACGTTTTTTTTTTCTTTTAACCGATAACCACTTCTATTTCTTTGATATACCATGACAGCTTTGCTTTTCTAAATGGCTGTCTATCAGTTTTTTTTTTTAACGCAACGAATATGTTCATATTGCTAGCAGGCGTTAATATTAAGTCGTGATTATAACGCTCACTTGAATTGAATCTCAGCGAATATGTTCATAATATGGAGAAGAAAATGATCTGCACCATCTATTTACATTTACTTCAAGAACTTCAAGTTCAAGATGCCACGAGCAGACATCGACTAACTCATTTTGCGTATGCCAAGGACATGTATAGGAGTGTACTCAATACGCGATCATCACGTATTTCTCGAAAAACATATTGAAGAGATCCATATATCTAACAAAATTTGAATATCAAAACAGATTTAATCTGTCAGTCTTCTACAATTTTAATTTCAATAAAATTTTTATTCAAAAAACCTTTAGAATTAAATTAATGTCTTATAAGCACAGCTTATATTTAATAGACGTAAAAAATCAAAACTTAATATACAATATCAAATGGAATAAATAAACCAACAAATATAAATTGTCAATTAAAATTGATGAATAAATATTTGGAGGAGACAAAATTTTTTTCCTGATCTTACAATTATGAGAACTAATTCCTTTTCAAAAATATGAAACATGATTTAAGGACTTCTCAGAAACTATAATTTATTTGAAATATTCAATATATTCAAATATTTAAATAAGTTACTTCAAAACTCTCTCAAAACATACATTATATCTTCAAAAAACAATAAGAATTCCGATACCTGGAATCATCGCTTTGAACAACTAACTTTACAATTCAAGATATTCTATGCTCATCACAGAAAGCCGTAAGGTATTATAAGATCTTCTTTAAACCACTTGATATTTCATAATGAGATTTTCATTCAAGCCTGAATATAATTATATATTATGTAAAAAATAAAACAATAGGAAGAGGCTTTAAAAATTGTAGAAGACTGACAGATTAAATCTGTTTTGATATTAAAATTTTGTTATATTCCTTCTATCAAGTAAACAGCCCCTTCCTATTATTTTATTTTATACACCTAATTACACACAAATTAGGTAACACTATTATTGCTTTAACGGAAAGTGATTATATTAGCAAATCAGTTACTTTCCTAGAATTAAATAATTTTCAATTAATCAAACACAATCCAACGACAATTTTCCAAAATCAAATTAAATCCCTAAAAACCCCGGAATCCAGCCTCTTTCGGAACACCCCAAAAAATAAATTAATTTTAATGAATCCACAACCTCGAAAAATGTATTCTTTGATTAAATTACACAAGGAAGATTATCCTATTAAACCGGTTGTTTCGTTCGTTAGTGCACCTCCATTTAAACTTTCGAAAGAACTTCGAAAATTCAGATCATTTTAAGAGAAACTAAATTCCAAGCTAAATGCTCGATAAAAAATTCAATACAGCTAATAAATAAAATAAAGAATATCCACTTACCACATAATTCTAATTTCATTTCATTTGTCGTACAAAATTTATTTCCAAGTATAACACCAAACGAAAGAATAAAACTAGTAGATAATCAATTAATCAACGACAGATGTAATACAATTATAAAAGAAGATATTATGGAATGTCTAGATATTTGCAAGAAACAAAATTATTTTCAATTCAAAAATAAAATTTTTAAATCTGAAAACGGTTTGATTATGGAAAATCCCTTTATAAGCAGAAATATTCACGGACAATATTGAAACTAAAATTTACCAAAATCCCCTTCAGAAATACTTTTTATATTGTTATAGATATGTAGACCATATTTTCTGTTGCTTTACAGGTACAGACAGACTTTAAAAAAAATTCTTTTTATTCATCAATGAAATACTTCCTTCAATCAAATTCACTATGGAAGCCGAACATAATAATTCTATTAATTTTCTTGATTTAACTGTTACTCGAATAAATAATCGACATGATTTTTCAATATTTCACAAACCAACCTATACGGATTCTATTATACACAATAAATCAAATCACCCTTTAAATCAAAAATTATCAGCATTCAATTGTATGATCCATAGATTAGTTAATATTTTCATGAATCGAGAAAATTATATTTCAGAACTTAACATAATTGAACAAACAACTATTAATAATGACTATGATCCTAAGTTGATAGACAAATTGTTGATGAATAAAAATAATAAAGTAGCTTTATATATGGTGTTCCCTAATATAAAAAATAAATTTGAATACATTTCTTTAAAATACACTAAAAGTATTCCTGAGAAAATTGCTACATACCTCAAAAATAAATATAATTTGAGAACTTCATTTAAAACCAATTCAAACTTGGGTAAATTTATTGAAAATAATAAAGACTGTACACATAAAGATGATAAATTGGGGGTTTATAAGTTAACCTGCGGTGATTGCCACAAAGTTTACATAGGACAGACTGGAAGAACTTTCCGACATAGAATTTGTGAACATTTGAAGAGTTTCCTGAATAATAAAAGTAATTCTACATATTTCAACCATTTGCTAGAAGCAGGACATACTTTCAACCATAATTTTGAAATACTACAAATAGAAAGTAAAAGTTATGCCTTAAATCTGCTAGACAATCCCTAGAGATAAATAAACATAATAAAATTGGAATATTACCTAACGAACAAATAGATTTAAATAACTCACCTCTGTTAAATATATTCAGATGAGCTGGAATTTGCAGAGACCCTTTTTTGGGTTTTAGTGCTCAATAAAAATTATTGTACTTTGTAATATAAATAGCAACGGATTTCGGAAACAAGCTTAGTTATTCAAAATGTAATCTTGCCTGATGATGCTACTGTGATAGCGAAACGATTGTTGTAAACATAACAATAAAAATTTGTGAAAATCAGAATAACCTTATTTAAATATTATTGTATTTTTATTCAATCTTGCAATCTATCTTCAATCTATTTTCTTGCTTACCTTCAAGTATACCTTGGTTTATCTGAAAGGTAAGGATTTTCAGAAATACTCCAAGGTACGGAACAGCACAATGTTATTGAAATTTCGTCCAAATGTTATCGTTTCATTCTTGATGTAGAAAAAACTGCAGGAGTGCCAAAAAATTAAGATGAAGAAATTATTCCTTCTATGTGTTGAACTTCTAATGTTCACAAGTTTATTTGTCTATCAACTTCATCGTTTAGTAATAAAATCCTCAACACTAAATTTCTCTTATCATCATAACCTTTTCGAGGCTTGAACCTCTCAGATTCCCCTCTCAGTTAAATTTGAAGAAGTACTGAGACATAAATTCCGAATTTACCCCGCAAAAATACACCATTCTCCCGTCAACTTACCGAACAAGTACAAAGGAAGTACGACATTTTAAAACTTATCAGAGTGTCCTGGAAACACTCCGAACAGCAATCGAACTGAAATTGAATCTAGCGTATTACATATATCATCTCGACCAGCGCCACGGACAGACAAACCTCCATTGCTTTATGGCGACCATCAAAAACTCTTTGAGAGGCAGACTCTAATAATTCGCGAAAATATCAAGATGTGCCATTTCTGAGCATGCAGTTCTGTCGCGCGAAGCCACAACAAACAAATGTGGCCGTTTGTCGGGCAAACTTGTCCCACTTACGTAGTTTAGAAGTTTCTGAAGTTGGAAGTGAAGGATCTCTGGGAAATGATATGTTTTGTTTGACGTCATGTATATTTATCAGGGGAAAATATTGCACGGTTTGACTGAAATGACTGGAGCTGGTTTTTGGGGATGGTGAGATGCATTTCTGAACACAAATTGATTATTACATTTAAGGGATTTTATGAACAAATATATCAAATGTAAATAAGAAAAAAATTCCTGAAAAACTCTATGAATGTGATCTAGAAAATCTCTTAAAAATTTAAAACAAATTGTAGAAATTACTATGTTTTACAACCAATAAAAATATATTTAACACATTTTCTTGTGACTCGAGTTTCGGGAAATGAACTATCCCATCATCAGACAACTGTTGACAATGAATGGCAAAAGTAGAATTTTGTTTATTTTTTATGAAACTCATTTTATGTTCGTTGAAAGAAACGTCCTGTTTGTTTTTTATCACGTTCCGCTTGTAAACGTCTGTACCACTATTAGGTGTTACCTAGAATCTATGGAAATATTCAAAATATTTATCACTTTTGTTTAAATACCTCTGTACCACTGTTAGGTCTTCAGTTGTCTGATGATGGGATAGTTCATTTCCCGAAACTCGAGTCACAAGAAAATGTGTAAAATATATTTTTATTGGTAGTAAAACATAGTAATTTCTACAATTTGTTTCAATTATGATCAACTACCAAATAGTAACGGCTGAAACAATTCAGTATCTTAAAAATTTGTTTAAATAAAATGTCCTAGAAACACTGTTTCATTTTCATAGACATAAAGAATATCATCAGCATATATTCAAGGCAGTCAACCGATACAAAATCGAAAGAATATTCCGTATTTAGGTTGCGTGTGATGTAGGAGACCCATATAAAGCTTATTATTATTTAAATATTTTAATATTAGCCTTCTATATTTTTAATTTCAAAAAATTATATTTAATAATTAAAACTTCAGGAGTTTAATTAGATTAATGCCATATAAGTACCACTTATATCAAACGACATATAAAATAAACATTCATTACAAGACATCCAAATGATATAACAAAATCCAATAAATAAAAGTTGTCAACCAAAATCCTATAAATCAAATATTTTAAGCAGACAAAATTTTGTTTCTGCTCACCAATCTTTTGAAAACAGATATCTTTCAAAAATGTTTAACATAATCTTAAAAATTTCATCATAAAACTATCTTATGTAGAATATTCAATATTATTGGATATCTAACTAAGTTGCTTTTGTTGGTACTCAATTATATTCATATTCAATAATATATAACATCAATCAACAAATACATTTTCTCACCATTTAACAATTCAGAAAGCTTCTGGTAAATGAATACTGAAAATTTTAATGGAGTGTAATGTTAACTCAAATAAATAATTCTGTGGTTTACCATTGATCTAAAAGATTGAAAGGCAATTTCACGGCCTCTGTTATAGCACAAGGACTAACTGTATAAAGAATGTTAAGGAAACCAAATAATTATATATTATGAATAAAATAAAATGAATAGAGGTTTATACTTGATAGAAGGCATATAAAATTATTTAAATATTATAATATTAGCCTTCTACATATTTGATTTCAAAAAATTATTGTCAATAATTATAACTTCAGGAATTGAATTAAATTAATGTCATATAAGTACCACTTATATCAAACGACATATAGAATAAACATTCATTATAAGACATCCAAATGATATAACAAAATCCAATAAATAAAAATTGTAAACCAACATCCTATAAATTAAATATTTCAAGTAGACAAAATTTTTTTTCTGCTCTTCAATCTTATAAAAACAGATATCTTTCAAAAATGTTCAACATAATCTTAAGAATTTCATCATAAAACTATCTTACGTCAGTTTCGAAGTAATGCTTTATCAGCGGGCAAGTGAAAATTTAACGAAAGATACAGAGTACTTTTGTAGGTTTAGATACAAACAACGATAACAAAAATAGAAGTTTTATGCAGTATTAACATCTAATTTTGAAAAAGTATAGTTTTTCAGAACAAGATGTTAATATTACTTTCGAAACACAAAACAAATTATCATCCGTATTATTTGACGCAAAGGACCCAACTCCAAAAATACATAAATTGGTAGTTTATGAGTTATCTTGTTCGACGTGCAGTAATAAATATATAGGACAGACAGAACGTTCCTTCAAAACGAGGTTCAACGAACATAAAATGAATTTAATGAAAAATAAACAAACTTCCATTTTTGCCACTCATTGTTTAGAAAACGGCCATCCTTTTCCGACAATAGATAATCTTAAAATTTCACATGTAGAATCAGAAGGAAGGAAACTTGATTATTTAGAATCTGTTGAAATTTACAAATTAGTTCACAATAAAAATAACGTTGAAATTATAAATGACTGTACGGATCTATGTAAATCCAAAATATTTGATATATTTAAATAAGTAACATATATTTACCAATCTTCTTTGGCGTACCAAGATTCTAATAGTCGTTAGGCATCCTCTCATTTTTAACCTGTTTTTATCACGTCTTCTACATCAGTATATGCATAAATACCCTGTCCTGCTTGTTAAGTCTTCAGTTGTCTGAAGATGGGATAGTTAATTCCCGAAACTTGAGTCACAATTATATGCGTAAAATATCAATTTATTAGTAGTAAAACATAGTAATTTCTACAACTTGTTTTAATTATTATCAACTACCAAAAAGTAACGGCTGAAACAGTTCAGTACATATATCCGTATCGTCATTTATTATACTACTCTGTCAAGAAAGTACCGGGAATTTTCAATTAAAACCACATTTTTACATTTAATCGCCAAAATTTATTGGGTCGCCTTCAAAATAGGCTCCATTTGCTCCAATATATCTATGCCAACGGCACTTCCAATTATCGAAACATTTTTTATAGGCGCTTTCCGGGATAGACTTTAGCTCTCGCGCCGAATTTTGTTTTATGGCTTCAATCGACTCAAAACGGGTGCCACGAAGGGGCAATTTTAGTTTTGGTAAGAGGAAAAAGTCGCAGGGAGCCAAATCCGGCGAATACGGTGGTTGCTGAAGCACGTTTGTTGAGTTTTTGGCGAGATGGTCAGTCACAATCGTAGCTCGGTGAGAAGGCGCGTTATCGTCATGCAAAATCCATGAATTGTTCGCCCACAAATTTGGCCGCTTCTTACGGATACGCTCACGCAAACGTTTCATAACGCCTAGGTAATACTCCTTGTTTACCGTCTGACCCTCTGGAACGAATTCGTAGTGCACCACGCCACGTATATCGAAGAAAACAATGAGCATCACCTTCATTTTCGAGCGGCTTTGGCGTGGTTTTTTCGGTTTCGGCTCATTTTTTGCCACCCATTCCGATGATTGCTGGCTTGTTTGCATATCGTACTCGTAGACCCAGGTCTCATCACCAGTTATAATGCGTTCCATGAATGTAGAATCGGAATTACAGCGATCCAGCATGTTTGAAGCAACCTGTTCGCGATGACGTTTTTGAAGAAAATTCAGGTCTTTCGGTACGAGTCGTGCGGCCACCTTTCTCATGCCCAAAATATCAATCAAAATCGTACGTGAAGACTCGTGGGATATCTTAAGATCATGTGCTATCTCTCTCAAGCTGGTACGACGGTTTTTCAGCACCCTTTACTTAATTTTATCGACGTTATCTTCGATCGAAGCCATCGATGGGCGTCCGGAACGAGGCAAGTCTTCGAACACTTCACGGCCGGACTTGAAGGCTCTGTACCACTGATATGCACGAGTTTTCGATAGAGCATTATCACCAAAGGCCTTTTGCAACATTTTCAATGCATCGGCACACGAAAATTCATTTGCAACACAAAACTTTGAATAAATACTTTGCTCAACGTAATCACCCATAGTAAAAATCGGCACGCACTCTGACATCGACTGACTTAATCAGCTGTTGCAAACACACTAGTTGACAGATCCCGCTCAAGCTTGGCATAGTAATTAAGGACAGTGGTACCAACCTAGGAAAAAAAAATTTCACCTGCCTCATTGCCCCGCCAGATTTAAATCGATAATTCCCAGTACTTCCTTGACAGAATGTATTCAAATTATTTTTAAACTGGCCCAATTAAAAATTTTCAACAGAATTCAAATGATTTAGCTTTCTGCCTTTCGATTCTACCGGTTTTTTGTATCTTGTAAGAAGAGAGATGCTATGGATAGCAAATGTGAAAGTTTGCTTGTAATCTATAATTTAGGGTGTAACATTGAAAGGTGGCAGATCATTTGGAATCTACTGAAGCTTTCAAATTAGCTAACAATGAACATAATCTCAATCTAATGAATGCTCATAAAAATCAATGTATATTATATAGAAGTATATATGGATTAACCGATTCAGATCCTTACTTATACATAGAGGATAAAAGGAATAAAAATACTCCAGAAGTCCTACATTCATTAGAAAAAAATCCACACTTTCAGAAACAATATAATTTTGACCATAAGTCCAGAGTTATTCACAGAGAAAAAAAATCCAATAAACTAGAGCTTATAGAGGTACTTTGAAAAAATGATTAGGTAGCATTAAAAACATATTTTGCCTCATGGAAAAACATACCTAAATATTAGTGAAGTTTTTTCCAATAAAACCTCAAAATTCTTGAATAATGATCGAAATGTCTACCCCTCTACTTAAGAAGACCAATGTGAAAGAAATTGTGACTCTAAGATTCTGAAAAAGTCAAAATATAACGGAGGAAATATTTTCTCTATAATTCAATGAATATCAGAGAGCATCAAGCGATTCCCTTAAATCAACAATTCAATATATTATTATTCATTAGTAGTTTGAATGATCTGAAGAAGTTACACTGTAAACAAAAGGCTTCATCAGTTACACAATAAGAAAGTGTATATTAACAATTATTGTTTTAATTCCATATTATTCAAATATGGATAAAGTTCCATTTCCATCTAATTCGATATATTTTCTTGTTGATTTTTGTGCTATGCAAAAAACCTTATATATGCTTCATGTGAGCAATATAGAGTAATTGATCACTACACCAGTTTTGCCACAATTTATTCTCCTTCCGTCAGTTTAAAGATAAATGATGAAGAAATCTAGTAGAAATAGTAAAAGAATTAATTGAAATCGATAACGTCGTTATATATCTGATCCCATCTGTTAAATGAAGAAAATGTCAAATGTGAAAGTATAGAGAACCATATTCATTTATGACAACTCCAAACTGAATTTGTGACAATCCACTGTGTACTTAGGAGTTAAAAAAAACCCAGCAACATGCACGTAGCTGGTGTGAGCAACAGCCCGAGTTCTAAAAAATCGATGATTGCAAAATATGATCGCTTATTCGAGAAACCAGCTTGTACGCCTGAAAAGAACGGTCGATAAATGCCACAAAACTCCTTACAACCAACATAAAATGACGTATAAACAACCTCAAGTGCCTATTAGGAGCTTAAGCCACGAGCATGAATCTGTCAAATGCAGTAAAAATTAAATGAAATTTAAATCTAGTAGTCGAAGCCGCTGTTCAGTTACGAAAACTGTCAGGCGTAAATTTCAATGACAAATCTTTGATCAAAGTAGTATTTGCAATCTTAGAATTACTGAAGTTGTTCTGGGAAGATTGTATATTTTTCAGTGAGTGACTCGGAAGAATCAAAGTAACGAGTAATTTCTTGAATGAGTTGACTAAGGGTCGTTTTTGGCGCCTATACAGCACATTTTTGAATTAGATTGATTTGTAGAAAAACCTTGGATACATTCTTATTATTGTTCATATTGAATAAATGCATAATATTCGACAAGTATAAAAACTGTTGTATTGTATGTTAGAAGGAAAAACCAATAAAGGGTATCAAGAACTTGTGGAACGCATTCAGTTGTCAGATCAAATGGCTCTTCGATAAAATAAAGCTACTGGTATAGGCCTTTTACATATCCATACTTCTTGTAAAAATAAGAAACGACATTTTGCAATAATAACAAGTTTCCTCTTGTAGTTTTGAAGGGTGGAACAAAGCTAAATACTGTATGTAGAGATATTGTAGCATAGGTATCGCAGTTATTCGTCGATTTTGAAGCCTTTATTATTTACAGAAATTATGAATTTTGAGTACTTGGTTAAATAAAATAGAATGGCCTTTTACTTGATAGAAGAAATATAACAAAATTTGAATATTAAAACGAATTGAAATATGTTTATCTTCTATAATTTTAATTTAAAAAAAAAATTTTATTCAAAAAACTTTTAGAAATAAATTTATGTCTACACAAGCACCGCTTACATTCAATAGACGTATATAATCAAAACTCAATATATAATGTCAAATGGAATAAATAACCCAACAGATATACGAAAGTAATTAAAATTAAGACAAAATCTTGTTTCTGGTCTTACCTTTAAGAACACCAATTGCCTTTTAAAAACATGAACACACTTAAAGGACTTCTCAAAGAATATAATTTATTTGAAATATTTAATATATTTAATTTATATATAATATATATATATATGTATATATATACATATATATATATATAATATATATATATATATATATTATATATAATATATAATAATATATATATATATATATATTTAATTTATTCGAATATTTAAATATATTAAATATTTCAAATAAATTATATTCTTTGAGAAGTAGACATAAATTTATTTCTAAAAGTTTTTTGAATAAAAATTTTTTTAGAAATTGAAATTGTAGAAGATAAACATATTTCAATTTGTTTTAATATTCAAATTTTTTTTTTACTTGGTTAAAGTTCTTATTTGAAATAAAAACTAATACCAAAATTCTCAAAAAATTATCGTATATATTCTGGAAAAAATATATATAATATTGAATTAACGTAAAATTAATACATGTCTAGAGAAACATTTATTTCTCATCTCATGACACTGTATACGTACATATATATAAATATTTATCGAGTTATGGGCCCCGACTTGTAGTAGTCTTTATTTGATATAAACGAATTCCAATATCATTTTTAATCTTCAAACAGTTTTAACGCTTAAAATTAAAGAATATTTGTGACTTAGAAATTCATAAAATTCGAGACCTGAACATCATGTTATGTGAAAAACAGCAAACGTTTCTAGACTCCTTATATTTACTATTAGAATAAAAAAGCTATGAAGGAAACTTGACACCTATAGGTTGTGGTACCTGTGAGTTATTCAAAAATTCGTAATGTCTGGAAGAAATTCAAAAACCAGTTTACGATGTTACATATGTATGAAAAGTGTTGTCGAAATGTGAGAAATGTAGAAAATCTTGTGGCTACGAAATAAAAAATTCGAATTTGTGTATTTGACGTCATTCTCAGCGACTGAGCCTGACATGTGAATCAACCTGGATGATTTTTCCGAAGGATTTATATTTCCATCCACATGGAATTCATCTGATCGGAAAACTATAGTAAAATTAAATTTACAGGGTGTCCAGAAATCAACGTCAAGCCGGATATGGGTGACGAGGCAATTCCGAAAAATATTAAAAACACTCTATGTGGTATGCTTTCAAAATGATAGGCATTTAAAAAAATTCTGAAGATTATACAGCCTGTGACTTTTTTTACCCATGTTGCCACAAATCTTCATTTTTTCCAAATATTTTTTTGGTTGTGTAACACTGCGTAATGCTTCTCGAAACTGTTATCAAAATTTGAAAACCAATTGCTCCAGCTTGGATGCAAAAGAGACATTTGTCCCAAAAAAAATCGTGACCTGTCCGTTCACCCGATTTGAACCCAAAAGACTTCTTTCAAATAAAGAAGTGAAAAATAAAATATATAGCTTAAAATGAAACATAAACGTTGAAAGAAGTTTTCAGATAACTTGAAATCTTTCAGATTCAACTAAATTAATTACTAAAAACCAAAAAGAAAATTATCACAAGGTGTAATCTCCAACGATCGCGAAGTACATACATCGTCTTTCTTGCACGGGAGTTGATGGAGTTGATGACCCATCGGAATATGAGAGTAATGCAACAACCTTTACTCAGCTCCCACCAGTTCTTGTGCCTGTTATCTCCGAGGATGAAATAAGATCAATCATGTCCAAATTTCCGAACAAGGCTACAGCTGGTGATGATGGCATTCCATCATATGTCATAAGGAATTAAAGTTTCGTGCTTGCAAAGCCCCTGCATTATATTATTAGTTTAAGTCTAAAAACATGTATCTTCCCTAAGAAAAAGAAGAGAGCTCGTGTGGTCCCTGTATTCAAGAATGGAGATGGCTCCCAGATTGAAAATTAGCGACATTTGGAATATTGTCAAATTTTGCGAAGGTTTATGAGGAGCTGTTATATGGACATATGTATTTCAGAGCCAGTTCATATTTTTTCACGGAGCAGCACGGTTTTGTTTAAGCAAGATCTACTGTGACTAACTTGGCCACAATCGCACAGTATATTACTGAATGTTTAGATGACGGTGGTTAGATTGATGTGGTGTATACTGACTCATCACGAGCCTTCGACTCTGTCGATCACGATGTTCTAGTGATGAAGATCTCGTCCTTCGGCTTCAATCCGGCATATGTGAAGCTCATCAGATCCTACTTGGAGGATAGGATAAATTATGTCTTCTACAATGGTTATAGATCACTGGAGTATGTTCTTTCATGAGGAGTGCCTCAAGGATCAAATTTGGGACCATTATTTCCTTCATGTATATAAATGATCTCCTCACTTCTCTTAGGTGTCCTGTTTTAGCGTTTGCCGATGATTTGAAGATTTACATGAGAATACGCAGTCCTGATGATTTGGTGCTGCCCCAGTCAAGCTTGGAGTATATTCATAGTTGGTGTTTATGCAACAAACTCATGCTGAATATGGAGAAGTGTTTTAAAGTTACATTCAGTAGAAGGTCACATCGGTTGACTTATCATATAGCTAACAACTATGATGGCGATAAAGATCAAATATATGACCTTGGAGTCCTCTTTGATTCCACGTTCAGTTTCATCCCACATGTTGAAGAGTTGTGTGCGTCTGCTAGCCGTACTTTGGGCTTTGTGTTGAGGTGTGGTAGGGACTTCAGTGATCTGCATTTTGAGGAGTTTGTATTTCACGCTGGTCATCAGTAAGTTGAAGTATGCACACTTGATATAGTTTCCTATGTACGACTGTCATTTGACTTCAACTTCGAGTGAATGTATTTGGTTAGTTATTAATTATTTTATGTTTTTATTCATTATTACGTTGTAATATTCCGCATTCTGTAACATGTTACCCGGTAATTGGGATATTACTGTTGGGGAAAATAAAGAAATATATTATTATTATTATTTCCAGAACACAGATTGTTCTTCTGGGAACATCCGAATTCATTCAGTTCATTTACTCAGTCATGATTCAGAAATGTCAATAGTTCTACTTAATCCTGTTTCTTTACTCTAGCAATAAATTTTCCACACCAATATCCTATAAGTAGTTACTGAGGAGTAACCGAGAATTGGTGGTAGAAATCGACTGACCAGATGAAGAAAAATGCGAAAAATTTTGGATCAAACTATAAATCTTTGTCTTTAATAGTGTCCTTAAAGGTTCTGTTCATATCTCTGTGCAATTATTAGTGACCGATTCCAAGAACGTCCATATGTTATCCTCTCATTGGTTGCTAATTATCACTTAATTTATGTTATTCTGAACGGTCGATATGCATTCTCGGAAATATTCAGGATGAAATTTCAATTTGGCTGGTCATCGTGTGTGTCCAAAATTGGAATTAATTAGTTATCGACTGTCTTTCCTGATCAGGGTTCAGATTTCTGAAGCGATGACTCTCTTAATATTTGTTTATTTGCGTACCAATTAGTACAGTAGTATGATGTAGATATTCAGAAAGTAAAGATTTGTCGTTTTGAATATGGAAGTTTTAAAAGCGGTTTTGGATTGAAAATTTTCACCTTAAAATTTGGTACTTTTGCACTGTTTGTATCTCAGATGTTCGATTTGAAAACTTTCTATGATAATATGTTCATCATAACAGTCTTACCGCAAAAAACACAAGATTCATCTTGTTATATTATTCGCTATTTACTCAATTCAAATACTAATATATTTCTCCTAAAAATGTATTAAATATCACGCCCAACAATATTCCTGATTATTTCGGAATCACATTTTGAAGGGTTTTCTAATAAGAGGTTTCATTTTGATACTGAGAAAAAGGAATATACTTCAGAAGAAATCAATGGATGTTTATTTCGTTGTTCTTTAAAATTCACCTTTCTTTTTGAAAGGTATTCCATTAACAATGGAAAACGATATCAGCCAACTCGCTGAAACGGCTACGGTTACTGAACCATATCCTTTTCATGAAATTTCCCATGACCAATTCGCATATTTGGGGCTGCATGTCCTCAATAACTTTACGTATTCTATTTTTAAGGTCCTGAATTGATTTTGGAGTACTGGCATAGATCTTTCACGTGACCTCAAAGAAAAAAGTATAAAGGTGTTAAATCACAAGATCGCTTGTGTGGCACGTAGAGCCGTCTTTTAAGAACAAACATCGTTCACATCAATGTCTCCCAATTCCGGTCATAAAAAATCACTAATCAGCTCTGTAGCGCAATACATTCACCGAAACAGTTGCACCAGCCTCATTTTCGAATAAGTAAGGTCCAATCACACCTACAGCCTAAAAACAGCACCAAACAGAGACATGCTGAGGATGGAGAGGCTTTTTAACAAACACTCTTGGATTTTCCAAGCCCCAAATGCGAAACCTCTGCTTATTAACGTAGCCTCAGAGGTGCAAATGGACCTCATCACTGAAGATGAATTGTCGATGAAAATCCGGATCATTTTGATGCATTTCAAGCAGCCAGTCAGCGAAGATACGACGTGCTGGTGATCGACCGGCTTGAGTTCTTGTGTTAACTGAAGTTTAAAAGCCTTAAGACCTTAGCATTTATGAAATATACGATGTAATATCGTTTGTGTAATACCTCATATTTAATAGACGTATAAAATCGAAATTCATCATACAGTATCAAATGGAATTGAGAAAAACCAACGAATATAAATTGTCAATTAATATTAATAAATAAATAAGCAAACATTTCTTGTTTCGTTCCAGGCATGCGTACTGAACTCTACAGACAAACGTACGAAGCCCTGTTTGTTACAAAATGTATTGTTTTCTGATCCTATATTCATGAAAAATAACTCTTTCTCAAAAATATAAAACATAATTTTAAGAACTTCTCAAAAACTAATTTATTTGAAATATTTAATATATTTAAATAAATTACTCCAGTGCTATTATACATGGTTTGAGATTTTTTGAAGTAATTTATTTAAATATATTAAATATTTCAAATAAATTACTTTTTGAGAATTTCTTAAAATTATGTTTTATATTTTTGAGAAAGAGTTATTTTTTATAAATATAGGATCAGAAAACAATACATTTTCTAACAAACAGGGCTTCGTACGTTTGTCTGAAGAGTTCAGTACGCATGCCTGGAACGAAACAAAAAATGTTTGTTTATTTATTTATTTATTTTGATTGACAATTTATATTCGTTGGTTTTTCTTAATTCCATTTGATACTGTATGATAAATTTCGATTTTATACGTCGATTAAATATGAGCAGTGCTTATAAAGACATTAATTTAATTCTTAAAGTTTCTTAAATAAAAAAACAAAATTTGTAGAAGACTAACAGATTAAATCTGTTTTGATATTCAAATTTTGTTTTTGTATACTTTATTAATTAAAAATGTTTCACTAAGTGATATGCGAGAAATCAATATCTTTAATACTGGATTTGGTTTTTTCAATCTTGAATGTCAAACAGAGAAATTGGTTGGAAATTTTAGAGTGGAATTTGTTTTTCTATAATAACGATATGAAATAGCTGTCTAGTTACATACGCATATCGATATTGAAGATGTTTTTATTTGAAAGTGAACTCATTATTACTGGTGAGTTTTCTCAAGTGCATTTTTGAAGATGCTTTACATAGTTTTGACGGTTTTTGTGAAAGAATTTCTTTAAGGAGAAGTTGTTTCGAAAAATTTGTTAATTTTATGTTGCACATTCTTAGAGTAGAATTTGTTTTTTTCATAATCCCATATGAAACAGCTGTCTCCACCAAATTTTTGTTGAGTAAATTCAATCAATATTTTGTATTTTCTTTGGATTCTATTATCTTCGCTTGTTACTGTGTGATTAGTGTTAATTCGTATATCTATTAAAAAGTGGACAGTGTTCTCGTCGGCTTTTATTTGATTTAATTTCAAAATTTTTCAGGAAATTTTATAAATATTTCAGAATTAAATAATATTTAAATAAGGTCATTCTGATTTTCACAAATTTTCATTGTTATGTTTACAACAATCGTTTCGCTATCACAGTAGCATCATCAGGCAAGATTACATTTTGAATAACTAAGCTTGTTTCCGAAATCCGTTGCTATTTATATTACAGTAAGTACAATAAATTTTTTTTGAGCACTAAAATCCAAAAAAGGGTCTCTGCAAATTCCAGCTTATCTGAATATCAATATTTAACAGAGGTGAGTTATTTGAATCTATTTGTTCGTTAATTATTATTCCATTTTTGTTATGTTTATTCATCTGTAGGGATTCTAACAGATTTAAGGCATAACTTTTGCTTTCTATATGTAGAATTTCAAAGTTATGATTGAAAGTATGTCCTGTTTCTAACAAATGGTTGGAATATGTAGAATTACTTTTATTATTGAGGAAACTCTTCAAATGTTTACAAATTCTATGACGGAAAGTTCTTCCAGTCTGACCTATGTAAACTTTAGGGCAATCACCGCAGGTTAACTTATAAACCCCCGATTTATCATCTTTATGTGTACAGTCTTTATTATTTTTAATAAATTTACTCAAGTTTGAATTGGTTTTGAATGAAGTTCTCAAATTATATTTCTTTTTGAGATATGTAGTAATTTTCTCAGAAATACCTTTAGTGTATTTTAAGGAAATGTATTTAAAATTTTCTTTTATGTTATTTAAAGCTATTTTATTATTCTTGATTGTTTCGGTCTCTACTTGACGGAAATTCATGGTAAATGATTTGAAGTAAAACACTTTATTTCCGCTTATTTATATTTTTTCAACGACAATTGTTTCGTCAATTACATATTGACTTCATCAGGTGAGTATGGTAACTATTACCATAAAAAAAATGAATTTAGCATTATGAAAATCAGAATAACCTTATTTAAATATTATTTAATATGGATTTTCACCAAGTAAGGACTGATACAATTCAATATTTCAGAATTTCTCTGTTCGATATTTAAGATATTGAAAAAACCTTCTATCAAGTATGAAAAACCCCTATTACAAACAAATTCTTTCAGTTATGTGAACTAGATTTCCTGATTTTGTTTCGAAAATTCCGATAGAAGACAAACTAAGCCAATTATTAGCATTCATTTGGGAGTCGAAGACAAAGATAATCCAAAATCTAAACCTAAGTTGCACTACAGTGATACTCTCGTCCATTATAAACCTCCTGATTGGTGCCTTACCAAAATGCAAATCTCAACGTGCAATTATCTCGTAAAACCCTCTTTTCCATTGCGATGTACAGAGCAAGCGTGCAGTTCCACGTGCGAATTTGAGTCCCTCAGACGCGGGTCTTCCACAAGTCAGTATCCTCGCAACTTTACGGTGGTGACTTCAAGCGGTGCCGTCGAAGAAGCTCCGGCCACGAGGTCGGCGAGATTCGCGGAAATTAGCCACTGTAGATCGCAGTTTTCCCGGATTTATAGTGATGCAGATTGGGATTGGTGACCTCAGATTGAGTGGCATTTGAGTATGATTTATTTTTTGGAAAAATTGTACATAAATATCTTTGTTCCACTTGTAAATGAGGTGGTGCAAAAGTTTTTCTCAGAGGCTCTGTAGTCGTTGTCGTTGAGTTCTTCGATATAATTGAGGAGAAAACTGAATTAAAATTGTTTTTTCGTGATGGCTTCGAATAAAATGAATTGCAGGATGCATATCTTCAAAAACTTATGCAGGAGGAATTTTTTCAAGGCAACCTTGAATAAAGTACACTCAGCTCTTTAAAATGTCAAAATTTACTTAATTTTTGATCAATTTTTATGAGCAAAGCTGCATGGTGACTAAAAAATTTCGAGTTTTCTTGGTAAAACATCAAAATATCATATTATAATTTTTTTCATTTAACTTACGTCTGTAGCTTTTGCCATCGAAACTTTCAATCAATATTTTCGGTAATTGCCAAATTTTATATTTTAGTAACCACAAGCATCGAATCTCGCGTTTTCCAGAAAAACTTCATTATCAATTTTCATGCTTAAATAGTAAGATTGCTGATGATTTGGCAACTCTAATGGATACAAATTAAATATTGAACATAATGAATAATCATCGAGATCTTCGAAACCAACTTAAATTCAATTTGCTACGCTCCGGTTTGACGAAATTTTGCTTAGACAGTAAAATCGTTACACCTAAGTCCTCTTATTTAATAAGCTCAGAATTTTATTATGCTGAAATACTACAAAAACGAAAGGAAGAACGATAATTCTGATTTTCATGTTGTGGACATCAGCTACCAAATTCGAAACTCGTCCTGTAAATTTCAATAAATACATATTTCCTCCAAAAGTTAGCTTGCTCAAAAACGCACTAACAGAAGGACGGAATTGAATATCACGACAATTCATTCCTATATGGATCAGTTTCGATGTATACTGAGATTGAAGTTCAAAAAATACAAGGATAAAATCTAAACAGCACGATTAATTTATTAACATAAATAGAGATTAATTCTTGATAGAAGGTATATAAAATTATTTAAATATTTTAATATTAGCCTTCTAAATATTTAATTTCAAAAAATTAGATTCAATAATTATATATCAGGAATTTTTGAATATCAAAACAAATTAAAATATGTTTATCTTCTACAATTTTAATTTCAAAAAATTTTCATTCAAAAAAACTTTTAGAATTAAACTAATGTCTAAAACAAGCACTGCTTACATTTAATAGACGTATATAATCAAAACTCAATATACAATGTCAAATGAAATAAATAAACCAAAAGATATACGGAAGTCATTAAAATTAATAAATAAATATTTAAAGGAGACAAAATTTGTTTCTGGTCTTACCTTCAGAACGCCATTTGCCTTTTAAAAACATGAACACACTTAAAGGACTTCTCAAAGAATATAATTTATTTGAAATATTTAATATATTTAAATATTCGAATAAGTAAATTCAGAAATCTCTCAAAGCATGCACTATATCTTCAAAAAACAAATATAGTTCTAAGCAATTCCGTCTTCAGTCCCGAAATATATTCAAAATATCAAAATCAAAAAACTAACCTATATCAAACAACGTACCACGTGTAAATGAATAATGTTTCGAGACATAGATCATCTTTATAATTCAAGATTGATCTATGTTCTAACAGAATCAAAGAACAGTGTGAGTTATTTTTAAGGCTTACTTAAATTCATTGACATTCCATAATGAGACTTATTGAAGCCAAAATATAATTATATATTATATATAAAATAAAATAGATCTATTTTATTCCACTTATATCAAACGACATATAGAATACACATTCATTATAAGACATCCAAATGATCCTATAAATCAAATATTTTGAATAGACAAAATTTTGTTTCTGCTGATCAATCATATGAAAACAAATATCTTCCAAAAATGTTTAACATTATCTTAAGAATTTCATCATAAAACTATCTTACTTAGAATATTCAATATTATCGAATATCTAACTAAGTTACTTTCTATAAAATCTCAAGATATTACTAAAAAACAAGTTTTAAATATGTAGAAGGCTAATATTAAAATATTTAAATAATTTTATATACCTTCTATCGAGAATTAATCTCTATTTATGTTATTTTATTTATAATATATAATTATTTGGTTTCCTTAATATTATTTATACAGACAGTCCTTGTGCTATAACAGAGGCCCTTAAATTGTCTTTCAATCTTTTAGATCAGGGGTAAACCACAGAATTATTTATTTGTGACTTAACCTTATATTACATTTAAATTTTTCAGTATTCATTTACCAGAAGTTTTCTAAATTGTTAAAGGGTGAGTAAATATTTGTTGTTGATTGATGTTATATTTTATTGATTATGAATTATTTGAATACTGACGAAGCAAAGTCTCTCTTAAAACTTGTTTTTCAGTAATGTTTTTACATATCTTGAGATTTCATAGAAAGTAACTTAGTAAGATATTCAATAATATTGAATATTCTAAGTTAGATAGTTTTATGATGAAATTCTTAAGATTATGTTAAACATTTTCGAAAGATATTTGTTTTCATAAGATTGATCAGCAGAAACAAAATTTTGTCTACTCAAAATATTTAATTTAAATTATAGAATTTTGGTTAAAAATTTTTATTTATTGGATTTTGTTATATCATTTGGATCTTTCTTCAGGTGAGTGTTACTCACCTGAAGAAGTCATGGTATGACGTAACGATCGTAGTGTTAATAATATATTAGCGGAAATCAAAATATCGTTTTTATTCATATTTTCAAGATGAATTTCCGTCAAGTAAAGACCGAAACAATCATAGAATTGAAAAAATTTGTTTTTTAGAATTGACCGCCTGAAAAAAGGTAAATCTATATCACCTAATTGGTTCCCCGAGCGGAAAGTTGTGTCCTGTTTACTCTTGTTTTGAACTTTTTGATATAATACACTGAAGGAAACACATTTGCTGAAAGCGTATTCCACAACTGGTCAGTGCAATAGAAGAAAGACTTCTGAAGAACTAAAGTTCTCGAAATTGTTGATTCACCTGCATGTGGATGAACTCGTTGCACAGCTCTAGTACCACGTGCGAATTTGGTGGACGGTGGCATAATTTCCTTCAATTGAGTCAAACGAAATTGTGAAAATCTAAAAACTTATGTGTCCAGCCATTATCAAGTGTATATATTCTGTATTTGAAGGGATTCAAAGGTAAGCAGAATTAGAAAGATATACTTAATATACTTTGCCATCAATATCCTTCGTATGCGATCTTGAAAGATTGGATTTCATGCTTCAATAAAAAATGAAGAGCACCTAGGAAAGCTGGATTCTGTATTCGTCCCCGAAAAATATCGATGAAGTTCTAAGATGATTAGGATTGCCATGGAGTATTTATCATTGATCAATCCGATGGGGATAAAAGAAGATCAGGGGTTTACCATTCGACATTATTGATCACCCTACGACAAATAATTATATAGAGAAAGTTATCCGAAAGTTATTTGTTTCAGCAGAAAAATTCACAGAAATATACCCCTTATCTTACATTTGAACGAAAATTCTGCATTACCGACCGAATAATAAATCCAAGTAAATGTATCAAAATATGCATATGCTTAAGGCTCAATATCAACTATTTATGCACCCTTAAATACGGAGAAACAGTCATTTTGGAGTGAACTTAAGGTGAGCAGTATATGGCCACTTTCACTAGTTCGACCCTGCCCCAAACAAGCCCGATCCGGCTCTGCTCGGTCATGAATCCGCATCTCCGAAATAACGAGTACCTTTATGTTAGCATTAACAGGAAACATATGCGAAAATAGACTTCAATGAAAAATTTATACCCTCGTTAAAGCCCATTTACACAAGGATCGCATATACATACAATAAATTACAAACACAGTATTTGAGCAAAAACGAATGCCTGTGATAATTTGGGTATTGGCGTGATCTGCAGAAGAAACGATCGAAAAACCGGCGCATTAAGATAATAATCCACCCGTTTCGTGTCAAAATATAATTTTAACAGGATAAGCCCACCTAAGGCCGTAACAATTCAGATTTTATTGATTTCGATCGTAAATAAGATTGAGGTAAGTTTTAGTCGGTTATTTTGAGCGGTTGTGGATAAGTATGGACCACCTGTATAGTAGGAAAATAGTGGAAAACTCTTAGAATTATTATAGTCATATTCGTTTATAAGAAAAGGTTTCTAGAAAGTACTGTCTTAGTATCAGATGAATTAAATTAACATATTTGCCAAATTTTGTCACTGCAGAGTCATATTAATACATCTTCAGACAATTGAAAGGTAAACAGAAGGTAAAGAGTAGATATTCATGCCGACACCTCATTGATTTTAGGTAATAAAGAAATTTTGTAGTTGGACGGGGTTTCTTTTCCCCTTGTACATTGGGTCGAAAATTAACAATGCTGTGCCTAAGGTGGCATGAGGAAGCTGTAACAAAAACTAACCAGAACACTATTGAAATCCTTACCCACACAAGCTACAAAGCGTACTCCTAGTACGTTTTTAGCTTTTAACGCTACTGTTACTACTGATACTCAATTTTAGGTGCAGAAGCAAATGAATAATAACAAGAACATACATTTTTTAGAATGCCGGCTCAAAAGAGATAAGTTACTGTGAGATATTATTTAAAATAGAAAGGCCTTTTACTTTATAGAAGAAATATAACAAAATTTGAATATCAAAACAAATTAAAATATGTTCATCTTCTACAATTTTAATTTCAAAAAATTTTTATTCAAAAAACTTTTAGAATTAAATTAATGTCTAAAACAAACACCGCTTACATTTAATAGACGTATATAATCAAAACTCAATATGTAATGTCAAATGGAAAAAAAAAACGAAAAGATATACGAAAGTCATTAAAATTAATAAATAAATATTTAAAGGAGACAAAATTTTGTTTCTGGTCTTACCTTTAAGAACGCCAATTGCCTTTTAAAAACATGAACACGCTATTTCTTCTATCAAGTAAAAGGCGTTTCTATTTTATTTTATATATAATATATAATTATATTCTGGCTTCAATAAATCTCATTATGGAATGTCAATGAATTTAAATAAGCCTTAAAAATAACTAACACTGTTCTTTGATTCTGTTAGAACATAGATCAATCTTGAATTATAAAGTCGATCTGTGTCTCGAAACATTATTCATTTACACGTGGTACGTTGTTTGATATAGGTTAGTTTTTTGATTTTGATATTTTGAATATATTTCAGGACTGAAGAAGGAATTGCTTAGAATTATATTTGTTTTCTGAAGATATAGTGCATGCTTTGAGAGATTTCTGAATTAACTTATTCGAATATTTAAATATATCAAATATTTCAAATAAATTATATTCTTTGAGAAGTCCTTTAAGTGTGTTCATGTTTTTAAAAGGCAATTGGCGTTCTTAAAGGTAAGACCAGAAACAAAATTTTGTCTCCTTAAATATTTATTTATTAATTTTAATGACTTTCGTATATCTTTTCGTTTATTTTTTCCATTTGACATTACATATTGAGTTTTGATTATATACGTCTATTAAATGTAAGCGGTGTTTGTTTTAGACATTAATTTAATTCTAAAAGTTTTTTGAATAAAAATTTTTTGAAATTAAAATTGTAGAAGATAAACATATTTTAATTTGTTTTGATATTCAAATTTTGAGATATTATTTGAATATATTGAAGAATTTGGATTTACATAGATCCGCATGTAAACATAAATTGGACATTTCTTGGAACTCTCTTTTTAAATATTCCAAATATTAGGTAGAATATTTCTTTGAAACTTTTTAAAATTTGAACCTGAAAAATTGCTCCAAAATTTTTAGAGATAAAATAAAATATCTTAGAAACACTGGCTCGATTTCCTAGATGTATTGAATTATTAGGGTAGTAGCTTTTTGATATTGAATCGGTGACGATGTCTTCTCATCAGAATATTTTTTGTGGGGTAACATAGAGTTTGATAAATTCTATAGGGTTTATCTTACCGGGTTTGTTTCAAATCAATGAAGGTGTTTTGTGTATGTGATTGTTTTTTTATTCAATATCTGAAGGATTCCAACTGAAGAGAATGGGTGGGAGGTTCAAACGCACGGTGTGTTCTGAAAAAAAAATGAAAAAAGACTTCTGAAATTTATATGGCTTCTTTTCTGAATTTGTTATTCAAGAGGAACATTTGAAACAGCTGTATCAGGTGAAGTTCTCTAGGTAATTTCGGTTAATATTCTATATTTCCTTTTATCGGTTTATTGCCATGTATATGTTCGATAATTCTATAAAAAGAAACTATGTGAGATATTTTATTTGATTTAATTATCAAATATATTTTGGAGATTTTTTAATTCAGAATTTGGTTTCAGATTTCTATTTTATTTTCAAAATATATCGGTATAGTTATTCATTATTTTCACATCACTTTTATTACTAACTAACTAATTGGAAAATTTTAGCAGCCAAAAATATATGAGATTAATATAAAATTAATACTTGTCTTGAAAAATTTTATTCTTCATTTTAGGTCATTTTAAATGTATATAGGTGATAAGACGAAATCAGCTTCTTCTCTGATTTCTGATCTATTTGGTTGAGCCTTAAAAAATGTTATTCTACGTTTCTTATTGTGAAGGTTTATAAGCAAAGTACGTGTCATAGCTAACTGTACTGGAATTGTTATAGAAAATTTCTTTTATTAGTGAATTTTTAACCTTGTTACTCTGTTCAATTCTTAATATTAAAGTCAACTGAGAATTGAGAATAATCGTAAAATACGTAAAATAGCTCATATTTAGAATTGAGTTTTTTATCATTTTCGCTTTTACAAACCATAGAAATGGTCACCCTTTTTCTACAATAGATGAACTAAATTTTTCCATGTAGAATCAAAGAACAGAAATAAAATAAATATTTGGGATCTATTGAAATCTTTAATGAAAATGATCAGAAAATAAGAAGTGATCCCATATGGATCTATGTCTAAAATATTTAACATACTACTCTGTCAAGAAAGTACCGGGAATTTTCAATTAAAACAACATTTTTACATTTAATCGTCAAAATTTATTGGGTCACCTTCAGAATAGGGTCCATTTGCTCCAATACATCTATGCCAACGGCACTTCCAATTATCGAAACATTTTTTATAGGCGCTTTCCGGGATGGACTTTAGCTCTCGCACCGAATTTTGTTTTATGGCTTCAATCGACTCAAAACAGGTACCACGAAGGGGCAATTTTAGTTTTGGGAAGAGGAAAAAGTCGCAGGGAGCCAAATCCGGCGAATACGGTGGTTGCTGAAGCACGTTTGTTGAGTTTTTGGCGAGAAAGTCAGTCACAATCGTAGCTCGGTAAGAAGGCGCGTTATCCCATGCAAAATCCATGAGTTGTTCGCCCACAAATTTGGCCGCTTCTTACGGATACGCTCACGCAAACGTTTCATAACGCCTAGGTAATACTCCTTGTTTACCGTCTGACCCTCTGGAACGAATTCGTAGTGCCCTCGCCACGGATATCGAAGAAAACAATGAGCATCACCTTCATTTTCGAGCGGCTTTGGCGTGGTTTTTTCGGTTTCGGCTCATTTTTTGCCACCCATTCCGATGATTGCTGGCTTGTTTGCATATCGTACTCGTAGACCCAGGTCTCATCACCAGTTATAATGCGTTCCATGAATGTGGAATCGGAATTACAGCGATCCAGCATGTCTGAAGCAACCTGTTCGCGATGACGTTTTTGAAGAAAATTCAGGTCTTTCGGTACGAGTCGTGCGGCCACCTTTCTCATGCCCAAAATATCAATCAAAATCATACGTGCGGACTCGTGGGATATCTTAAGATCATGTGCTATCTCTCTCAAGCTGGTACGACGGTTTTCCAGCACCCTTTCCTTAATTTTATCGACGTTATCTTCGATCGAAGCCGTCGATGGGCGACCACTTCACGACCGTCCTTGAAGGCTCTGTACCACTGATATGCACGAGTTTTCGATAGAGAATTATCACCAAAGGCCTTTTGCAACATTTTCAATGCATCGGCACACGAAAATTCATTTGCAACACAAAACTTTAAACAAATTCTTTGCTCAACGTAATCACCCATAGGAAAAAATCGGCAGGCACTCTGACATCGACTGACTTAATCAGCTGTTGCAAACACACTAGTTGACAGATCCCGCTCAAGCTTGGCATAGTAATTAAGGACAGTGGTACCAACCTAGGAAAAAAAAAATTTACCTGCCTCATTGCCATGCCAGATTTAAATCGATAATTCCCTGTACTTTCTTGACAGAATGTATTTAAATAACACCTGTTAAACACTGGTCTCTATTATCGATATTTTTCAACAGTTTTATACTTGTTTTCTTGTACTTGAAATTCATACGTTGTATTTGTCATTAAGTTTGCGTGGTCTGACGAAAAAGCGAGACATCGAAACTACCGTCCCAAAAATGTGTGAACATCTCAATTTTTTTATTGTAAGACATGGTGAATTCTGAAAACTTTTTCAGAAGTTTTCTGTATACTTTGATCTTTAATTTCTTCAGATGAATTAATTTCGACACCCGTACGGACCTGCAATCATCTCACCGTCTCCCTTTTAAGACGCCATCGACCAACAAATACAGGTTGGTTTCTAAAACCGAATAAGCACTCCTTACCATGCGCTATTATTTGCTCCAATCTGTTTATCTGCGTTTCAGACTTTTTACCCACATAAAGAACGATTTTTATGTTGCATACCACGAAAGAGAACAACACCGTAGAATGTCGTCGTTCATGATATCTGCCAGATTCGGTTACGTTGAAAAACAATTGTATTTTAAGTGGATATCTAGGAGAGAGTAAGTCCTATTCTACGGAATGCGACAGCTAGACTTGAAGAAGGTTGAAAAAGTTACATTTGTACTATGGTAATTTCTTGAAGATCTCAATTACCTTGTAAAGGGAGAATATTAGAAACATTCACCTTAGATGTAGTTTGAGGGGAGACTTCTTGGAAGTGAATATTTTAAATCAGTTTGGAATGATTTTATATCTTCATACCTTCAGTGATTGAAAGGCTACAAAAGTACAGATATTATAAATGCTCAAAAACTAATTAAATCTTTGAATTTAAAATACTACCGAGCAGTGTTTTATTTGTAATTTTTGTGAATTCATAGCTATGTTATAAAAATGAATATGCTCAATTATGTGCAATAAAAGTGCTCATTATTCTTGAAACTGGATTAATTCTCCGAATTTTCTAACAAAATTATTCTAAAAAATCTCCCAAAAATTTTTCAAAAATAAATTGAATACTATGTCTTGGAAACACTGTTTCACTTTGTAGATGAAAAGAGTAATCGACCCAAAAGTGCGACAGTTAACTAATAAAGAATCAAAAGAAAATATAAAACACTTAACCTGATAATCCAACAAACATCATCCAAGGCAGTCTTTAAAAGTTACAAATTACATTACCAAAATATGTCCCACATAGCATTCTAAATGTTATTTTTCATTATTTTTTTCAATACAACACATACTCCAGAAAAACATTCGGAATTTTTACCCATATTCTTATAAGTTGAAAGTTATTTGGATGCTATATGAAATCAATCAATGGGAAATATATCAATATATTTGGTGTTTTTTTTAGAGTGATAGAACTTTCGATAGGAATAACTGTTGTTTTGACATTTCCGTTCAGTAAGCATTGACAAATTATCAAGGAAAGACTGACGCCGCAACAACGTTTACAAATTGTTGAAATTTATTTTCAAAATCAGAGTTGTATTCGCCAAACTTATAGAGCACTTCGTGAAATTTATGGTTCACATACTCGTCCATCAGAGCAGCTTATTCGTCGAACTATCGATAGATTTCGGACAACATGTTCTCTACTCGATGCAACAACAACAACAAGACAAATAACTGTACGTACAGAAGAAAATATCGCTGCTGTAAGTCATAGTGTTAATGATGATCCAGATTTGTCTATTCGTTGACCTTCACAATAAGTTGGACTCTGTGCATCCACCACATGGAAAATTTTGCGTTCAAGAATTAAAGCCACTTGACCATAATAAGCGTCGTTTGTTTGCTGATTGTGCCCTAGAACAGCTTGAAGTTGATCCACTTTTTCATCGTAAGATTGTGTTTAGTGATGAAGCTCATTTCTGGTTTAACGGGTATGTAAACAAGTAAAATTGCCGTATATGGAGTGAAAACAATCCTTAAGAAGTTCTGCAGGTTCCATTGCATCCTGAAAAATGCACTGTATGGTGTGCTTTAACGCTGGAGGCATCATCGGTCCATATTTCTTTGAAAACGAGCTGCAGCTAATGTTACAGTGAATGGTGCTCGTTACAGATCGATGATCAATGATTATTTGTTTCATAATTTGAATGTGTCGACCCAGAAGTATTTTGGTTCCAACTAGATGGTGCTACACCTCATGCTGCTACCGAAGCAATTGTTTTATTGAAAGAAAGATTTGGCGATAACATTAAATCCAACATTAATTGGCCTCCAAGATCATGCGACATAACTCCACTGGATTATTTTCTTTGGGGTTATGTCAAGTCATTGGTTTATGCTGATAAACCAGAAACAATAGACACTTTGGAAGCCATAATAACTCATGTAATTGATGAAATAAGACCTGAATTACTCGAAAGAGTGGTCCAAAATTGGTCTGGTCAAATGCGGTTCAAAACATAAATGTCATAAAATTATTTCTCATATAAAAAAAATTTGGCTTCAATCTCAATTAAAATGTGTTTTATTCCGACTCAAATATCTATCCCTCTAAAAAAGAAACCCGATACTTTTCACCAAATATCCTGTTTAGAAGCGAACATTAACGGACGTGTTCAACTAACTGAGCTTGCAAGGATTGCCTAATAGTTTATATTGGTCAGACCTGCAGATCGTTCAAGAAAAGAATCCATGAACATCAAAAAAGTTACACTTCAGAGTCCACACATTCAATATACACCAACCATCCAATAGAATTTGAACATGATGCCAATAAAGAATACAAAATTATCCATATCCAGAGTAAAGGGTCATGATTAACATTCTTAGAATCACTTGAAATAAAGCGATACAATTCCCAGAAGAAGCTACTGAACGAACAAACAGATACCAATAGGTCATCTTCATTCAATATCATCATCTAGTTTGGAAATACCAGCGACAAACTCAATAACTTTTATGGTTTGGTTTCTCCCCACCTAATTGGTAATATCCAAATATCTGTCATCCTTCTTTTAGTCCCATTTGCTCTTACACTTGTCAATACATATATAAGAACCTATGAAAGTTTTCATAAGGTAACACTTCAAATGTGGAAAATGATTAAGCCACATAGACTTTCGTTATCCAAATATCCTGTTAAGAAGCCGAACGCGTATATTAAAGTTCCCAACAGAATTTTTGATTGTTTTTACTAAGCATCCAAATGATGAGATAGAAAATATAAATTGTTATTGTTACGAAAACATTTCGATTTACAACGTATTTATTCATCGATTAGTTATCGATTTACTCCCGGTACTTTCTTGACAGAGTAGTATATGCTCTAGCTAAAACCGCACAACTTTCTAATGAAATTAATTTTCATAAAAAGTTCCAAAACAATCCACAGGAAGTTCATTCTAGCAGCAAAAAGATACTAGAACAATGATATTTATAATAGAGCTGTCTGGACCCTTATCAATGATAATGTAGGATCGAACATAGTTCACAAAACACAAGAACTTTTAATAAATAACAAATTAGTTGATGATCCTTTGGATATCTCGCGTTATTTTAACGAATTTATTATAGAAAAACATCTGAAATTCCATAATGGAATACGACAGATGTTAGTTAACCAAAAACCTCCCAACTTTACCAAAAATGAAAATACTATATTTATAATATCGGTTACGGAAACAGAGATTTTGATTTGATATGAACATAACATCTAATATACACAAGAATATGGGGCTATGATAATAACTTCCATATTCACTTACATAATCAATAAAGCACTGCTCAATGAAATATTTCCTGATATCCTCAAACTAACAGGTGTCATAATGATACATAAGAAGGGTGATACTAAAGTTATTGAAAATTATCGCCCAATTTCATTTTTGTCAAAAATTCTTGAGCGAATAAATTAATAAAAAATTAATAAAGTTTTGCATTATTTTGAAACCTTGTCATCGTATCAACATGGTTTCAGAAAAGGTCGGTCAGCCCAAACAGCGATAATCAATTTCATTAATGAACTTTATGATAATATAAATGAAGGTAAATGGAACATAGCATTATACATGGATTTCAGTAAAGCATTTGACCTTTTTTCACATGATTTGCTTCTCGAAAAAGCGGATAGATTAAGTCTTCGCAGTAAAATAAACCAGCTCATAAAATCTTACGTAAGTAGTAGAATGCAATTAGTGGAGGTCAATATATCTGGGCATTTTCTCGGGTGTTCCTCAAGGTTCCGTATTTGGACCCTTGCTTTTTCATCCCATATCAACGACCTGCCAGATATTGTCAAGAATGCTAAAGATTTAATATTGTTCGCAGATGACATTACATACTTATGCTCGGGAATCTCGCTCACTGGCGTTTTATGTAGAGCACAGAAGTTCATCAATTCATTTTGTGATTGGTTTGAATCAAACAATTTGTTTCTGAATTATTCTAAAACGGTTTTTGTTTGTTTTAGGCTTAAGAACTACGAATAACCTAAAAATAAAAGTTTTCTGTTATGGGTGAAACATATGTTAATTGAGCATGCTACCATCACAACATTTTTAGGTATAAATCATTGATGTAAGTCTCAACAAGCATTAGCATATTGAATGTTTATGTAAAAGATTGTCTTCTGTTTGTTTTTTTATAGGTTAAAATCTATAACCAATATAGAAATCTGCATGGCTTATTACAATACTGAATTTAAGTTAAGGATAATTTATGGCTTTGTATTCTGGAGGACTTCTCCCGCACTGAATCGAATCTATTTTCTGCAAAAGAGAGCATTACGACACATTGCTGGGGTTCCTATGAAAACATAGTGTAGAGAGGTTTTCAAAAACATCGGTGTTTTACCAGTAGTATCTCAATTCATCTTGAAAGTTATAACATATGTAAAAACTAATCACAGTTCATTTCTGCGTATGAATTATAATTATACTTTTTCAACAACACACTCCACGATAGTAATCATACCATGACACATTCTTGTGGGATATGAGAAGTCTCCCAGATATATGGGAGGTAAGTTGTTCCCTTCCAAAGAACTATAGGGATATTGAAGACAAACAAAAATTTAGAAGGGCATTTAATGATTTTTAAATGACTCATTGTTTCTATATCCTAACTGAGTATTATGATTGTTGTAAGCATATCAGTTTAGAAATTTAATATGATTTGTTTTGAATAATGACTAGTATGTGAAATTTTCCATTCTATTGTTGTTTTATTGACTTGTCCAATACGTATTTGCAATATGTCACCTTGGATTAATAAATTATTAGGAGTAAAAATAAGTTTCCGCCGTTTTATTGTAGATGACGCGGCACGGAGTTAAAACATAGTTTGGACATTCAAGAACAACATAATCCATTAATATCATTGATTTTATATTGGTGAAATATAATTTTTATAAGTTGAAAATGTCAAAATTTGAGCCAAGTAAGCGTCATTTGCGGGAAATATCAGTTTACTTCTTTAATTTGAAGAGATCTGCTGCTGAGGCGCATCAATTGCTCGTAGAAGCATATGGTGAGGGTGCTTTTAGTGAGAGAACGTATCGAGAGTGGTTTCAAAACTTTAAAAACGGCGATTTCGACGTAGAAGACAAAGATCGCAGTGGAAGGCCAAAAATTTACGAGGATGCAGAATTGGAGGAATTATTGGAGAAAGATTCATCTCAAACACAAAAAGAACTTGCTCTAACATTAGAAGTCACTCAGCAAGCAGTCTCACATCGTCTTCTATAATAAATATTTAATTTGTGTTAAAAAACGGCGGAAACTTATTTGTACTCCTAATATTATTAATATTAAAGTAGAAAATCGAACAAAACAACGATCAAACAGTCTATTTGATTTCGTGTTTGAGTAAGATAGCAAAAAATCAACGATTTGTGATCCATATAACTGATCATTAAAACCCGAATTAATAGTCAAGATGAATTCGTACACTTCAAAGGAAACTAAATAATGGAAAAGTAGAATAAATATTTCAAACTGTTTAATATTTGAGAATTCTTGTGGATGCAGAATCTATCGTGAATTATTTAACAAATTATTATTTTGTGTGTTGAAAAATCCGTTGAATTATGAATGAGTTTCCCTTTTGGGAAGATGATTATTGGATGAGTCATAATCAGTTTCAACCTTATCGGAAGCTCAAAAGGCAAACACACTTGAAATTCCAAGTTCTTGAGACGTCGGTTAATCGAACAATTTGGTTTTGCATCTTCAGTATTGCATTTTTTTGCGTTTCTTCGTGTTAATACTGTTTCGGTATCTTTAAGAGCGAAATTTATAACCAATTTTTGAACGCTTCAAGTAGAAGAAAGTTTAGTTTGACCATAAGCTCTCCAAAAATCATGTCGAATTTAAACAAGAATAACCATTGTAGTGAATACTGTGTTCCTTACTTCTGACAACGAAAAACTAGCAGATAAAAAAAGTATTCACGAGATTGAAATTCCCATTAAAATTATTATTGTATGGATTCATCACATCATAAACACAAATAATCCCAAGGAGAGGTCGTTTACACAGTTTAATTTACGTCAAAATTGCTGGAGTTTAGATGAAGAACGGTTTGCTGTATATTTTTTCAGCGGGACGTCTTCTTCAGCAGTGATTAATTTTTTATTGGTGCTCTTTTTGTGGACGAAAATATCACAGCCTGAAACCACCGGTATATTTACAGTCTCTTTTTAAGTTGAACGCATGAATTCCATACGATAATTTTCAATTAATATTTAAAGAGTGATAGTTTTCGAATGAATTCAGTTTTTTTAGAAAAAATGTAAGGAAAACTTTTCGAAATTTTCATTATAATTTTCATAAATTTTTATGGTTTTAATTTCGCACAGGCTTCTAAAACATTCCGATTGAAACATGATATACCACTTATCTGAAAGTGTCAAAAAAGTATCGTATATGGGTCATTGAAAGAAAACCAAATGAATATTATTGATCCATATAAATTTCATCGCCTGCAATGTTGATCCCTTCCGAAATATTACACTTGTGCCAACGAATAGTCCATTTTCAGGAATCGATTCAGTACTCATTACGAATTCTTTTCTGTCTTTAAACCACGGATTTCGGGTGCCTTGAAAAGAGAAAAAAATCGGCCGGAACCACATCAAGAGAAAATAATGGTAGTTCGATAAGGCCATTCGGTACTAGTCCAGTGGCAACGCGTTTCACGCATGACAAAATCAAAATAAATAGAAATTCGAGACGATACCTGATAAAACTTATAGGAACGACTTTAAATTCAGAATTTTATCCTAAAACTCCTACAATATATATTGAAAATTGTATACTTAAATATCAAAATAATATTACAATAATCAATATAGAATATTTTTCAATATCTTGGAAAAAAGTTTTTCGCTTTAGGACATAAAAACGTATTAATACAAATTAGTAGTACAAATAAGTTTCCGCCGTTTTTTAACACAAATTAAATATTTATTATAGAAGAACGGGAATATAAATTTATTTAAAATATTGCCCATCACTTGCAACCACTTTTTCCCATCTCTCAGGCAGCATTCGAATCCCACGTCTGAAGAACTTGTTGTCTTTTGAGGCTATCCACGAATCAACCCAAATTTTGGTATCCTCATAAGATGTGAACCGCTGCGCCATCAGAGCATGTGCTATGGACCGGAACAGGTGATAATCGGACGGTGCAATGTCTGGTGAATACGGCGGGTGGGGTAACACTTCCCAATCAAGTGATTCGCTCGGATTAAGCAACTCATTATACACTACATCTAGCTGATCCCACCAAATACACAGCATAAATTTTTTTCCATGATTGTCATAATGTATCCACTTCTCATCACCAGTTACGGTACGATGTAAAAAAACCTTTTTTTATGTCTAGCTAGCAGCATTTCACTTAAACATAATCGGCGTTCAATATCTCTCGGCTTTAATTCGTACGGAACCCAATTTCCTTGTTTATGAATCATTCCTAATGATTTTAAACGATGTGAGACTGCTTGCTGAGTGACTTCTAATGTTAGAGCAAGTTCTTCTTGTGTTTGAGATGAATCTTCCTCCAATAATTCCTCCAATTCTGCATCCTCGTAAATTTTTGGCCTTCCGCTGCGATCTTTGTCTTCTACGTCGAAATCACCGTTTTTAAACTTTTGAAACCACTCTCGACACGTTCTCTCACTCAAAGCACCCTCACCATATGCTTCTACGAGCAATTGATGCGCCTCAGCAGCAGATTTCTTTAATTTAAAGAAGTAAACTAATATTTCCCGCAAATGACGCTTACTTGGCTCAAATTTTGACATTTTCAACTTATAAAAATTAACTTTTACCAATATAAAATCAATGATATTAATAGGTTATGTTGTTCTTGAATGTCCTAACTATTTTTTAAGCCGGTTATCATCTGCGAAAGCTAACCGAAACTCCGTGCCGCGCCATCTGCAATAAAACGGCGGAAACTTATATGTACTCCTAATATATACATTATAGTTATGAGAAATGTAGTATTCCAAAATTATATTAAATTGTCCAAATAAAGGATAGATTGAATCGTAGTTGAACAAGATCATCAACATATGACAAATATATTTTTTGTTGTTTTGTTGTTTTTTCTCGTCAGATTTGTACAAAATTCGGATTCGAATATATCACAAAAACATTTTTTAACTTAAAAAAAATTAAACTCGGAAATATATCAACTCAAACATGTTAAACGTATCAAAGATCCTAGAGAGATATTGTGAAAACACTGAATTGTTTCAGCCGTTACTATTTGGTAGTTGATCATAATTAAAACCAATTCTGAAAATTACTATGTTTTACTACCAAAAAATATATATTACACATTTTCTTGTGACTCGAGTTTCGGGAAATGAACTATCCCATCATCAGACAACTGAAGACCTAACAGGTCTTTAAACAAAAGTGATAAATATTTTGAATATCTCAACAGATTCTCGGTAACACCAAATAGTGGTACAGAGGTTTACAATCGGAACGTGATAAAAAAACGGGTTAAAAAAGAGGGGCCTTCTAACAGATATCGGAATGTCGGCAATCGACAAAGAAGGTTGTTAAACAGACCTTCTTGCTGTTAATTAAAACAAATTGTAGAAATTACTGTGTTTTACTACCAATAAAAATATATTTTACACATTTTCTTGTGACTCGAGTTTCGGGAAATGAACTATCCCATCATCAGACAACTGAAGACCTAACAGTGGTACAGAGGTATTTAAACAGAAGTGATAAATATTTTGAATATTTCACTAGATAACACCTAATAGTGGTACAGAGGTTTACAAGCGGAACGTGATAAAAACCCGGTTAAAAAAGAGGGGCCTTCTAACAGATATCGGAATGTCGGCAATCGACAAAGAAGGTAATTGAACAGATGGTACCCAAATATCTCAAAAAATTTTTTGTGGTTACATAGATCCGTAGTTATTCATTATTTTTACGTTATTTTGTTGTACATCTCGAATATTTGGATTTACATAGCTCCATACAGTCATTCATTGTTTTTTAATTTATTTTTATTGTGAACGAATTTGAAAATTTTATTAATCAAGTTTCTATTCATTTCAATCTACATGTAAAATTTTCTTAAGATTTTCGACAAAAAAAAAATCAAGAATTTTGCTTTCGAATATGGAAAACTTTTTCAAGAAACATCGAAAACACATCTCCAAACTAATTGAATACCAGTCAATCTACCAATTTGGAATACCTCGTAAGCTGGTCTCACAATAAATCCTGCTAGGCGGCAAAAAACTGAGCACTGGTTATTCGCATCTTTCCAGGAACGCGCAGAAAACCACAGTCGGCGAGTTTTTCCGACGATCGACGTTAGATGGAGCTATCTCCTTAAATCAATTCGTTGGTCGTAAATCTCACCGGTATATCGGCTTCAAATGGGGAGACTCACTTAGATAGTAAAGATCTCGCCGTGAGATAAATCTACGGTTAAAAGGACTGCTGGGAAGAAAATTATGGCAGGAATGAAGAAAATATTTATACGAAATAGCTGGAGTATTACTTCGCCGCTGGAGAAGATGTTATCGTGCATTCACAGGATTTGTAAAGAGATGTAAGGGGGTATTAATCTAATTTTTTAGGACGTTTTGTGTCATACAGCATTTCACGATCCTGCATGTGACAAGTACATTTTACTTTTTTTACATATCCCATTTATTCACCAGTCCTCTAATACATAAATTTCATCACGTTCAACGAATTTCTATCGAAAGCACGCGTGCTGAGAAACTAGCGATATTATAAATACGCGAAAATAAACAGTTTGAAATTCGAACTGATTTAAGTAATGTTTTATACAGATTAATGTCAAAGAACCATTTCCTGGAACCTCTATGAATTTTAATCTAGAATATCTCTCAAAAATTAAATTAACTATTAGAGTAAAATAAGTTCGTGCGGTTGTGATAACATATGTCGCAACAAGTTTATTATTCCATTGTTTAACCTGACAACACCTTCATTTCGAAGTCTCATCATTAGTGTTCGGATTTTACATCGAACAAGGAATTTTCAATTTGCTATGCAGGTAGATATAAGAATTACGTCCCCAGAGTTCAGCAATTTAGGCCTTTCAAATATGTTTAATTTTTTCCTAGAAACCTAAACGGGCCTAATCACCAGTAAAGAATATTTGTCCTTCACAGTTTTCGTAGGATCCCATTAAAAATCGACGCCATTCCGACACGAAGAAATGGATTTCTCGCTACCTCTCTAGCCCCAACCCTCTCTTTTTTTCGGCCAGTTAGCTTAAAAGTTCAACTGAAGACATTTCCTCGACCAGACGGTCACGCAATACTCACCCTAAACAAACAGGTAAAAAAAAAGTTCACAGTTGAACACATCCCTCGAAGTCGTGCGTTGGCCCTCTCTTTGTGCTTCGAAGAAACGGTCAAGAAATATTCTGTCTTCGAGCATTAAGTTCTGATCCCACAAACATTCTCTAGAGGTAAATTCTAATCTCATTTCTCTTTGTCTCTCAAGTTACAATCAAACAGTTTTCTCACTACAGTAAGCCATAAAGCACCCTTGAAAAAACATTCCCTAAAGTCGTATTTTGTCGCTTGCCCAAAAAGCACAAAATAAACCACCCGCTAGTTTCACCTCTCTCTCAATAACACAGTAACACACTGATGGCCTGGAAGTAAATGTATTATCCACATTATTTGTTTGTAATTATATAGTAATTTGTGAAAGGTGATCCAAACAGTGAAACCAATAAAAGTGAATTAGGTGAATGTAAACGACGGTGAAAAAGCTCAAAGGTCTGCTGATCCACGAACGAGATAGTGTTTTCACCACAATTAGAGTTCGATACTACACCGGAACACCTCCCTTAATTGGGTAGACAAATTTAACTCATAAACTTGTGATATATGTATTTAGGCTATAAATAAATCATTAAAGTTTAATATACATCCCTCTTTCAAACCCATTTGAATTATGCTTAACCACGAATTTGCATACTAATTGTTTAACGTTTAATGAATTACAAGGAAGAATTCAAAAAGGTATCTCTACATACCAAGCAATTCCTTACAATCAGGCCTTCCTTTGGGTAGCTGTCATTTTGCTGAAGTGTAAACAACATAGTTTCTGTGTGTTCTGAAAATGTTAACTTTTGTAGTGAATAATCTGTTTTTGCGGGGAGAGATTTTATGGAATGTTTGATAACGGTGAAAAATGCATTTGTTCAAACGGAATAGCCTTTATGTCATCGAATATCTGAAAAAAATTAAATTTCCTTCAAATTATATAATCATGTCTTCATTCCTAAATGAAAGCATTTTTCTGTAACAATAGGATTAATTTGCCATATTTTGTATTACGCATCAATGAAATATTATGGGACATTTTAAAAATTTGACAACTATAATAGTTTACCAAACGTGACAATTAATACATCAGAAATAAAACATTCGTTAATTCAAAAGTAAAAACTTGGTTTGGAAGGCAATAATTATTCAAATGAAGTTCTGATTAAATTTCTCATTCTTCATTAATGTGATTAAATTAGAGTAAAAACATGGTTGACTTGAAACCAATGAACGAGAACATTATGAGAACATTTCATATTTATGGATGAAAACTAAACACGCAACAAATTTACCACAGCCTATTCACTCATTCTCAGGTATATACGAGTGCATCAACAGTGAATATTTAGGTTTAACTCGTACTCCTATTTAAAGGATTCTTCTTGATGATGACCTACATCCATATAATTTTACGAGAAATTAAGCATAAAAACAAAAGAACATCAAAATAGTATAGACTTCAGTGAAATGTTTCTGATCAGAATTCAAGAAAATCCTTATTTTTTAAACAAAATATTTTGGACAGATGATGGAAAATTTTCCAGGGGAGGTAGTTGAAAGAGAAAAAACAAGCATTTTGGGCCGACCTGAATCCATTTATAATCCAGGAAAAGGAAGTCAGGCCTTTGAAATATCTCATTCTTTTCTAGAAGCCCTTGGGCCAAACAAGGACCGAAAATATTTCTCCTTCACAGTTTTCTTAGAAACCCATTAGAACTGAAGCCTTTTAAAGACGACAATATTCGAATGTCGTAACGGAATTTACCTGACCACATTTCAAGTTCTAAGGTAGTGTCTCATTCGGACAGTTAGTCAAAAGGTTCAGTTGAAGAAATTCCTCGAGGTCGCTTCGTGCTTCGACCAAACGGACTCGCAATATTCCCTACTCTTCGAACATTAAATTCTGATCCCATACACGTTCTCTAAGATTAAGTTCTAATCACTTTTCCCTTTGTCTCTCAAGTTAATCGAACAGTTCTCCCACTATGTTAGCCACAAAGCACCCTTGAAGAAACATACCCCAAAAAGCTACATTCTGTCGCTTGCACAAAATAAAACGCTCAATAGTCCCACGTTCTCTTAACTTATAACACGCATCTCCCCCTACTCTTGAATTATTTTATATTCGCATTTTCACTCTAACCTTCCAAGAAACACCCTCTCTCAATAACACAGTAACATACTAAAGGTTTGGAAGTGAATATATTTTCTACTTTATTTATTTGTAATTAGATTAGTTATTTGTGAAAAGCGAACCCAACAGTTAAACCAATAAAAGTGAATTCTTGTAATATATTTATTCAGGTTATAAATAAACCATTAAAGTTTAAATATTGGATGGAGTAGTCCGTTACTTTGTGATAGTTCATTTTAATGGAATGAAATAAGGAATTAATAAGGGATTGTAGGCTTCGGCGGAGCTTCGAAGACAGGGGTTTTCCAAAGTTCCGTCTGTTCGTTAAGTAGTTTTATTATTGGTACGTGCCTTTTATATTTTTCAATTTCTATGGATTCCAGGATGTCAAGTTTTTTCCCTTTCGCTTCCACGTGCAAGATAACAAAATTGTTCAATTCTGGGAACGTGTGATCTGCAGTGAAGAAATGGTTCGCAAAATTGGAATTATTCTTCCGGTTCCTAAAAGCAGATTGATGCTCTTTGTACCTTTTATGGAAAGGTCGGCCCGTTTGTCCTATATACACACTATTACACTCTTGACAACTTAATTTATAGACTCCAGAATTATTCAGTCGGTTCTCTTTGTCTTTCGGATTAAAAATAGATTAGAAATTTTATGGGAGGGTGTGAAAGCTGTTACTATGTTAATTTTTGACAAAATTTGAGCTATTTTTTGTGAAATTGGTCCAAAATATGTTAGTTTTATGAATTCATTGTTATTGTGATCTGATTTGGAAATGGGGTAAATTTGTTTACAAATTAGTTGCTTTTGTTTTTTGTTTATGAACTATAAATTCCATCATAAACAAAAAACAAAAGCAACTAATTCGTAAACAAATTTACCCCATCTCCAAATCAGATCATAGTAACAATAAATTCATAAAACTAACATATTTTGGACCAATTTCACAAAAAATAGCTCAAATTTTATCAAAAATTAACATAGTAACAGCTTTCACACCTTCCCATAAAATTTCCAATCCATTTTTAATCCGAAAGACAGAGAGAACCGACTGAATAATTCTGGAGTCTATAAATTAAGTTGTCAAGAGTGTAATAGTGTGTATATAGGACAAACGGGCCGACCTTTCCATAAAAGGTACAAAGAGCACCAATCTGCTTTTAGGAACCGGAAGAATAATTCCAATTTTGCGAACCATTTCTTCACTACAGATCACACGTTCCCAGAATTGAACAACCTTGTTATCTTGCACGTGGAAGCGAAAATGAGAAAACTCTATATCCTGGAATCCATAGAAATTGAAAAATATAAAAGATACGTACCAATAATAAAACTACTTAACGAACAGACGGAACTTTGGAAAACCCCTCTCTTCGAAGCTCTGCCGAAGCCTACAATCCCCATATATAATAGTTGAGATCTATTTTGTTCATTCAGTTTGAAAATGTAGTAAACACTACGAAACTCGAGTCACTGTATATCAGTTATAATAAAAAGTGATAGAAAACAAAGTAATTCCTTATTTCATTCCATTAAAGTTTAATCTATATTCTTCTTTCAACCCCATTCGAATTATGATTAACCAAGAATTTGTGTACTAAATGGTTAGAGTTTAATCAATTACTAGGAAGAATTCAAAAAGGTATCTCTACATAATAAGCACTTCTTTACACTGAGGTCAGGGGTGAACGATTTTTTTGATAATTTTTCATAAGACCTGCTGATTTCGACTGAATAGGACACCGACTCATTGGAGGTACTTCAGAAGTTACAACGGAGTTTTTCCAAATGTTCGAAGATTGCCTGCAAGATCATCCGACCTAACGCCACTTGATTGTATTTGTGGGATAATTTGAAAAAGAAAATTTACTTAACATCAGTAGATAATACACAAGACCTGCGCCAATATGCGCTCAATACAACGGTAACACCGCAGCAACGAAAATATTTTATATCGATAGAGCAGAAGTTATTACCCCAGAAACCAAAATTTCATTATCCTACTGCGAGTTCTCCAATAACGTTTAATGTACGGTAGACTGTAAGTGACCGTGTATTGTGGTACATCCGAAGTTCTTCGATATTGACATGACACAACTCTAAAATTTTCTCTAAACATACCGTGTGAAACAAAACAGTTTCATTATTCAATTTCATCCGGACACCTTCTTCTAAAATTTCGTCATCCAATCCTGTTCTTCATTAAACACAACTTCGACAGTTTCAAATAATCAATACTTCGATAACTTTACTTAGCCGTTCCAGGTCTATTGTTCAAATTGCAAAGCGCTCGATCTATACAGCGAAAATGCAAATAATAAACTTCTGGGTCAACCCCTATAGTTACCCAACACAATGAAACAATGAGGAAACCTGACAAGGACTGATGGAGATTCTGCACCCTTCCAACATTTAATGAGCGTAGTATATCAGCGACTCCAGTGACCTCTATTAATGGAAAAATCTCCCGGTGTTTATCTAAAAGGATACAAGAAGCTGCGATTTCCATTTCATTCGAAAATTTGATGGGTCATTAAATGAGCTTGATCGCAATCGTAACTATCTGGAATGGTCGATATAAAAAGATAGTAAAGGATGAAAGGGGATCTTTTGAAGAAGGACCAGTCATCAGCGATGGAGCCTAATTTTCAAGATATCAAACGGCCGGAAAATCTGTATAACGGGACGGAGTTTCATTAGATTTATTGCTCTCGAAAGATGGATGAATTGGAGAGTGAATTCTGGAAAAATATTTGCTTGTTTGTTGGACGAATTGATTTGGAATTGATTTAGGTTCCTATGGTGTGAATTACATAAAACATTATCTCATAACTTCGATTAAAGGTTTTGGGTCTTTTTCAGGCAGCTGACAAAGAAATAAAAATTCTAATGTCTGTGTCACCATGTGAAGACCTGAAGTTTTGAGCGAATTGAAACGCCGAAATCTGGACACAATACATTTAAAAATTGTATTGTCTATCGAAAGTCCACAAATCATAAAAGCAGATGAGGCCGATCGTTAAATTCAAATTGTTGGAATATTAAATGGAGTATTACGGCTATGTAAACAAGCAAAATTGCCGTATATGGAGTGAAAACAATCCTCAAGAAATTCTGCATGTTCCATTGCATCCTGAAAAATTCACTGTATGGTGTGCTTTACACGCAGGAGGCATCATCGGTCCATATTCCTTTAAAAACGATGCTGGAGCTAATGCTACAGTGAATAATGGACGTAGCAGATCGATGATCAATGATTATTTGTTGCAAAATTTCAATGGTAACAACCCAGAAGTGTTTTGGTTTCAACAAGATGGTGCTACACCTCATGCTGCTACTGTAGCAATTGATTTATTGAAAGAAAGATTTGGCGATAACAGTATTTCAACAAATGGTCCAATTAATTGGCCTCCAAGATCATGCGACGTATCTCTTCTGGATTATTATCTTTGGGATTATGTCAAGTCATTGGTTCATGCTTATAAACCAGAAAAATAAAAATCATGGTTCATGCTTATAAACCAGAAACAACAGACGCTTTGGAAGCAAACATAAGTCGTGTTATTGATGAAATAAGGCCTGAATTACTCGAGAAAGTGGTCCAAAATTGGTCTAGTCGAAAGCGGTTCCTCAAAGCTAGTCGTGGTGGACATATGCCGGAAATCATTTTTGAAACATTAATGGCATGAAATTATCTTTCAAATAAAAAAAAATGTGGCTTCAATCTCAATTTAAATGTCTTTTATTTTAATTTAGAGTTCTATCACTGTAAAAAAAGAATTAACAGTTTGAATTTCAAACAGAATTTGGGGGTGTTTCATACATATATAATTGAAAATTTATATCCATTATATGAGAAACAATTTTGTAAAGAATTGCTTAGTATGTAGAGATACATTTTCGAATTCTTCCTTGTAATTGATTGAACGTTAACCAATCAGTTGCAAATTCTTGGTTAAGCATACTTTACGTTGGGCTGAGATACGAATGTATGTACAAGTTCGAATTGTATACCCAAATTGAGGAAGTTGTTTCGGTGTAGATTTAACTCTAATTGCGGTGAAAACACAATCTTGATCCTGGAAAAGTTTTTCTTTGAGCCTTTCAACCGTTGTTCACTTTCACCGAATTCACTTTTACTGGTTTCACTGTTGGGTTCTTTTTTCACCAATTAGTATCTTATTACAAAGGAATAGCCTTTTATTGTATTATGGATCATTAAGAGAGAGAGTTCCTTGGAAGGTTAAAGTGAAATGCGAATATAAAATAATTCACGAGTAGAGAGAGATGTGTGATTATAACTTGAGAGACAAAGAGAACTGTAATTAGAACTTATTTCTAGAGAATGTGCGTGGGATCAGAACTTAATGTTCGAAGAGTAGAGAATATTGCGTGACCGTTTAGTCGAAGCACGAAGAGAGAGCCAACGAGCCACTTCAAGGGATGTCTACAACTGAACCTTTTTACTAACTGGTAGAATGAAGGACTCTCTCTTAGGCTTCTAAATGTGGTCAGGTAATTTCCGAAAACTGTAGTTGTCTTGAAACGGTGTCCGTTCTAATGGGTTGGAGACTACTCAAAGCGTTATTTTTAGTTTTGAGATCGATATCTGTGAAAGTGGTTGCGTAAGGAAAATATATTCTGGTCGATAAATGATAACAAACACTCGAATAAACTAAAAGTTCAATTAAATGTACAAAGAAATAATGTTGCAACTGCATCTCCACTAAATTGCTCGTTGCTAAGGAACTCCAAACCCAGACAATTACTTAATTGTACTATCCTGGGCAGGAGAACATGCAATGTTGGATCAGAATCAACAGGGTGAGTTTCAATTACCGACGAATCTTGATTCGATTTGAATTTAGACTCTTGAAAAGTACGAGAGTGGAGAACACCAGATACCAAAGAACAAATTCAGAATTTTCAAGAAGAGCTACAGGGGAATATGATTATGGTCTGGAGGACATTTTGCTTGATCGCAGAACTCCGCAATACCCTTTCTTGATGGCCAATGATTACTTAAGGAATCTTCATGGACCTGTGGAGTTTCCGTACACAAATTTTGTTGGTCCAGATTTTTGTCTCTTGCATGATTCACACACAAGAAGAATTGAAAAAAACGTCCTAGAAAATCATAATATTCCTCTTAATCGCCGGATATAAATCCAATAGAACATGCGTGGATATGTGTTTACAGTGACCAAAATTATTTCCCAAATCGTGAACAGCTTTTTAAAGCACTTCAGTTATCCTGGAATTGATTTTCTCAACAGATGGATAATCTTATTCTGGAAATTGAACGACCTTGAAGACACATCAATATTGCTCGTAATGGTCTGTATTAGTTTTCCTGTTTCATAATCTTTGACAGGTTTTTTCATTTCCCCAAAAAATTTGAGAATAGTTGTATTATTTTCAATATTCCTACATTTTGAGCACGTGTGTATGGTTGCAAATTGCCCAGTCTAAGCTAGATATCCTTCTAGACATACTATGCAATCCAATGGGTCTTTCTTGCGGATTAGCTTAATTGAGCTTCAGAAAAGCATCGAACCAACTAATTGGAATGGTAATTGTTCGTTTCGTATTTCTATATACGCCATATTTTATGTCTTTATTGCCTTGTTCGATCGCATGAGCATTATAATAGTTCTAATTTATCGACGTTGAAAACCTAGATTTCTTGTCGTATTCAAATGAGTACATGCGAGAGAATGAATAAAAAAACATATATTTTATTGAAGATTGTAGCCAATTTATTCTTGGTGAGAGTTTATTCGAGTTTAAGTCGATTCTGTGCAAGAATTTATGCAATCGTTATTTCTTTATTACCCAGACTTAGAAGTGCATGGAATGCGATAAGAATCGCACTGGTAGATGTATGGTACATTCGAACCAGAAGGCTATTCAAATGGTTTATAACTCAATGAGTTACCAAGTTATATTTTTCACTTAATTCAGCGAGGATGGAAAAATTGATTAGATCAAATTAATGAAACAAAAATTCTGCAAAGACGTTCCTAAATTCGAAACTAAATATATTTTTATTCAAATAACAATAAAAACGGCTTTTTATTGAAACTTGACAGGCTCAAAATATGCATTTTTACTGCTTAGGAACCAAAGGTGGTAGCTATGATAATTGACTAGTTTTGAATGTGAACTTTTACTATCTTTCGGTGATAAATATAAAAAGACTATTCTTCATTTAATAATAATGAAATTTCCTTTGATAAATTCAAAAAACCGACAACGACAGATACAACCATACCCAACTTTCAAACCATTCAAACACTCATAAACTCGCTGCTTACAGATCAATGATACATATATATTATTTTGAGACGAAAATTGAATACAATCAAACAAATAGCTACAAACAATCAATTCGAAACAAAAACTATAAATTCTTTCCATAAAAAAAACAACTCATTCTAACACACATGTAGTCCACTACCAAAACAGAAAATAATGGCAAAAAATCTGTAAAACGTCTATATTTTGGACCAATCTCGCAAAAAATAGCTTGATTATTTTCAAAAATTAACATAAAAGCAGCTTGCACACCCTAACATACCATTTTCGACCTCTTTTTAACGCTAAATACGAAGCAACTATCTGGTTCCAGTAGGATGGAACTCCACCCCATTATGCTTCAATGGTCAGAACTTACTTGAACGCAATCATCTCCAATAAATGGATTGGAAGGAGAGATACTATTGAGTGGCCAGCTAGATCGTCAGACCTTACGCCGTTGGATTTTTTCTGTGGAGTTATCTCAAGAATAAAGTTCAAGCAACACAGCTGATGAGCATAGCAGACATCAAAGAAAGAAATGCAGAATATTTCAACTCAAATTTTAACCAAAGTTAGGAATCAGTTTTATAGGAGACTGCGTTATTGCCAAAAACAAGGTGGAGAAAATTTTGAGCATTTATTTTAATGTATTAAAATCAATTACATCATGTTACTCAACTCTTCAGTTTCTTGGAACCAATTATAACTTCTTTTGAAATTTAATCCTGTATGATTTATAATAGACTATGAATTATATAGTTCATTGCAATCGGGTTATTAAGGAGCTTTAAAAAATATACAGGGTTGTTTGAAAATGTTTAAAAAGCGGACTATTGAATTCAAAAGTTGACAAGTCCTAGTGTTTTTCCTTACGTAAGGACACAAATAATTTTATTCTATAAGTAGTTTCCACACTGTATAAAATACACTGATAACCAATTCCACTACTGTGCCGGCTTCAATGACTTGTATCCTCCTTGTCATTCTTTCGTAACTCGCATAAATACTCTTCATCCTTGTTAAGTTATCAGGACATGAAGTAATACTTCGAAACTGCAGTTGTGAAAATATTTTAACAATTCAATTGTTTGATAGTAGAAAAAAGTGTTTTCTAAGAACTTGTTTCAATTAAAATGTACTTAGTAGCAATTGTCTCATGAAGAAAGAAACATTATTCTCGAGATACATTTTTTCATTTCGAAAACCCTATGTCATTGTTAGGAAAGTCCTTGTTTTCATGTTCTCAAACCTTACAATCGCTCTTACTTGAGCTCCGCAGGTCAACGAAAATCGAAAATTGAATCGACGAAAATTCTACCCGACAAACGTGAAAATTGGTACCGCTGATTGAACCGCATAATTCGCCGGATTTAATCCAATCTAGCGGAATTCCACAAGACATGAATATGCACATTTTTCTCTAGCAAATTCCGGCAGATCCCCCCAACAATTGTCATAGAGCAAATGGGTGCTCCGCGTTATGTCTGCCCATTGTTGAAACGTAGACGAGATTCCTTCAGTTCCGTATTACTGTCCGGACGTGGAATTCTTTCCGGTCCATTTTCCACATATCACGAGATCCTCCCTTCATTTGAATTAAACCGGAGCGGAAACTTCGGACATGTTAAATGCAAAACGTTACAATATGCAGATTTGGAATCGTACATAATTTCGATTGAAGTAAACCTGCAGAGTATGGTGGCCAAGCTGGACAGTTTTAATGATTTGAATGGGTCTACGTTCGTTAAACAGAAAATACTTTAATATGCAGAGAATCATTAATATTATATCTTGTGGACAGAGTTTCTTTCAGTAATATTGAGAATTATATAATAGGTGTCTAATATACTGTGTAGCCCATATAAAAGGGTATTTCCGGAAGTAGGAGTTTTTCCGGAAAATGCCAACACAGTTCAATTGCTGTTTGGAGGGAAACATCTTTTGATTGGAAATCTGTGGATGTAGAATCATGCCCCTAAGAGAAGTACCAACTCCCACAAAAATTTTGAACAATAGGGGTCGAATAACATATTATTTTAGGGGTTTCGCGATTTAATTTCTGATTAAAGTTCTCACTATGAAAAACAGATTGTAAGTGATGAGTGGACTAAATTGAGTGGTCGATTTTTTGAACGATTTTAAATTAATAATGTGTTTAAATTATCTACCATTTGGCGAGAAAGTCAGTCACAATCGTAGCTCGGTGAGAAGGCGCGTTATCGTCATGCAAAATCCATGAGTTGTTCGCCCACAAATGTGGCCGCTTCTTACGGATACGCTCACGCAAACGTTTCATAGCGCCTAGGTAATACTCCTTGTTTACCGTCTGACCCTCTGGAACGAATTCGTAGTGCACCACGCCACGGATATCGAAGAAAACAATGAGCATCACCTTCATTTTCGAGCGGCTTTGGTGTGGTTTTTTCGGTTTTGGCTCATATTTTGCCACCCATTCCGATGATTGCTGGCTTGTTTGCATATCGTACTCGTAGACCCAGGTCTCATCACCAGTTATAATGCGTTCCATGAATGTAAAATCGGAATTACAGCGATCCAGCATGTCTGAAGCAACATGTTCGCGATGACGTTTTTGAAGAAAATTCAGGTCTTTCGGTACGAGTCGTGCGGCCACCTTTCTCATGCCCAAAATATCAATCAAAATCGTACGTGCGGACTCGTGGGATATCTTAAGATCATGTGCTATCTCTCTCAAGCTGGTACGACGGTTTTCCAGCATCCTTTCCTTAATTTTATCGACGTTATCTTCGATCGAAGCCGTCGATGGGCGACCACTTCACGACCGTCCTTGAAGGCTCTGTACCACTGATATGCACGAGTTTTCGATAGAGCATTATCACCAAAGGCCTTTTGCAACATTTTCAATGCATCGGCACACGAAAATTCATTTGCAACACAAAACTTTAAACAAATTCTTTGCTCAACGTAATCACCCATAGTAAAAATCGGCACGCACTCTGACATCGACTGACTTAATCAGCTGTTGCAAACACACTAGTTGACAGATCCCGCTCAAGCTTGGCATAGTAATTAAGGACAGTGGTACCAACCTAGGAAAAAAAAATATTTACCTGCCTCATTGCCCCGCCAGATTTAAATCGATAATTCCCGGTACTTTCTTGACAGAATGTATATGCGAGTTAACCAATAGGGAATATATGTTGATAATTCTATATGTCTATGAAAAAAAAACAGTGTTTTCCTGATATTCTATAATATTTAATTTAGAAAAGGCTTAATAATGGGTGTTTCAATAAAAGCACAAGATTTTAGTGTTCAATAAAACATGGTTTTCTGTGAAAACAAAATATCTTGTAAATGGCTTTGCTCGCATATGCGTACCCTTTTGACGAAATTTTCAATATCGTTATTGAATACATGTGGTGGTATTTGATTGATACGGCGTCTAATTTTGGCTTTCAATGCTTCGATGCTTGCAGGCTCATTGGCATAAACCTGTGACTTCAGATAACCTCACACCCAGAAGCATAAAGGCGTTAAATCGCAAGAGGGTGGAGGCCAATTCTGGTCCCCAAATCGGGAAATGACACGCCAAGGAGCAAACTCGTGCAAGATCGTCAATGTTGGATTTTGTAGACATGCAGCTGTAAATCTTTAGTGAGAATTCGCTGAAGAAATGTCCAATTATTGTGCCCGATGGCGCATTGACGTCTCTGGCCTTTCTATCACACTCTCGCGAAGTGCCGTGATGGTTTGTTCTGAACGACCTCGTACAGTATGTTTCACATCATTAATCGAACCGTTACTATCGAATATTTTAATTATTCTTTTCACAGTAGAAGAATTAGGCACATTATTTCGACCGAACATTGGACGCACTTTACGAATAGTGGCAATTAAACTTTCACCATTTTGATAATAATTTTTGACAGTCAGGACGCGTTGTTCTACCGTGTAATGCTCCATGTTTACTAACTACCATCTGTCAACTTTCGACGTGTTATGTCATAATCACGTCACAGTCAAACATGGCGCGCAGATCAAAGGATCCCACATTAGGTGAGCCATTTGACTGAGACCTACTGTATATCCAGAACGTACTACTTCTCTCGCTTCTGTAGAAATTATAAAGCAACCAAGGAATTGCTCTGTATTCAAATTTTTTATGGATAATTATCTCCTTTTAAACACACGAGAAGATAGAATCGTGTTCAAGTAGCATTTAACTATTTCATAACCCATCTAGACATACATTAGTTTAGATTAATATCGAAGCCATATTTGGTCGAACGAATATGTGAGAACGCTAATGATAACATCTTTCCATGTTGTAGAGATCCATATTTGTCATAGACGTTCATCATATTTCTTGTAAATGATAAATCATCGTTGGATGGTATTGATTATCTTGTAAGCGAGTAGATGAACACAATCTGTACGTCCTTGCTCGATTTTTTCGAGTGACATAGAATTCTGATACAATAACACTGTAGATTGAATTGAATCAGTCCTTACTTGGTGAAAATCCATATTAAATGATATTTAAATAAGGTGATTTTGATTTTCACAAACTTTTATTGTTATGTTTACAACAATCGTTTCGCTATCACAGTAGCATCATCAGGCAAGATTACATTTTGAATAACTTATTCAAAATGTAATCTTGATTTAAACGTTGGTTGAATTTTTTTTATTCGAAAGATAATTTCCGGCATATGTCCACTACGATTAGCTTTGAGGAACCGCATTCAACCAGACCAATTTTGGACCACTTTTTCGAGGAATTCAGGCCTTATTTCATCAATAACACGAGTTATGTTGGCTTCCAAAGCCTCTATTGTTTCTGATTCATCAGCATAAACCAATGACTTGACATAACCCCAAAGAAAATAATCCAGTGGCGTTATGTCGCATGATGTTGGAGCGGATTTAATAGGACCATTTCTCGAAATAATGTTATCGCCAAATTTTTCATTCAATAAATCAATTGTTACGGTAGCAGCATGAGGTGTAGCACCATCTTGTTGGAACCAAAACACTTCCGAGTCGATACCATTCAAATTTTGAAACAAATAATTATTGATCATTGATCTTCAACGATCACCGTTCATTGCAACATTAGCTCCAGCATAGTTTTAAAAGAAATATGGACCGATGGTGCGTCCAGCGTGTAAAGCACACCATACAGTGCATTTTTCAGGATGCAATGGAATCTGCAGAACTTCTTGAGGATTGTTTTCACTCCATATATGGCAATTTTGCTTGTTTACATAGCCGTTCAACCAGAAATGAGCTTCATCACTAAACACAGCTTTACGATAAAAATGTGGATCAAATTCAAGCTGTTCTAAAGTCCAATCAACAAACAAACGACGCTTATTATGGTTAAGTGGCTTTAGTTCTTGAACCATTTGGATCTTGTATGGATGTAGACCAAGATCCAAAATTTTCCATGCGATAGATGCACAGAGTCCAACTTCTTGTGAACTTACAGCAGCGATATTTTCTTCTGTACGCACAGTTCTTTGTCTTGTTGTGGTTATTGCATCGAGTAGAGAAAATGTTTTCCGAAATCTATCGATAGTTCGAAGAATAAGCTACTCTAATGGACGATTATGTAAACCATAAATTTCACGATGTGCTCTATAAGTTTGTGAATAGAACAGTGATTTTAAAAATGAATTTCAACCATTTGTAAACGTTGTTGGAGCGTAAGTCTTTCCATGATAATTTGTCAATGCTTACTGAACAGACATGTCAAAACAACGTGGCTTCTACCTTCTGTCAAATCACAGTTATCCCTATTGAAAGTTCTATCACTCTAAAAAAACACCCAATACTTCTGGTATATCTTTGGTGTGTCAATTACAATGTATACTATAAGATCAATGCATTCCAGATGTGTGGAAAATAAATTTGAATATGAAAAAAGAACACCGACATACAAACACGATATCTGCACACTCCAGAGTTGAGAATAAAATTATTTTTTACGTGGAATGTATAAATAAGATATCACAAGTTTCCATATCAATCGGTATTTTCATTTGTCTTCCTACTTTAAATTCAAACTTGAAAATATATTTTTTCAAAACTTGTATCTTCTGAACGAATTGGACCTATGTTCATAGTAAAGAAAAATGTTAGGCATTTAGGATCTGACGGAGTTTGTCATAGAGCTTATAGAATATCCAGTATAATTGGATGATAATTGTAAGTTGATTGTTCGTCCACATCATATAAAAACTAACCCTCATAACCGCACATCTCTCTGCACATAAATCAGAATTGTTTGGTTATCTTGAAAGAGTCCACCAGAGAAAGGATCTTCTGTTTGTTTATGCAAATCTATAAGGATAACCGAACTTGGGAATAGTATTATCTCAAATATAAATCAACAGGGACAGCGGAAATGAAAGAAACGATTTTTTGTAGACTGGAAATATATTTCCAATGACACTCGAGTTAACCAATAGTCAATGCCTTTTTCGTTATTCCCCAGTCAGCTTTTTCAGCACGTTATATGCAATCGATTCTGGCAGTGATAAATGAAGCAGGATAGTTTAATCCAAGTCCTTTTTTTAACATCCATTTTTAATCGTTTATTAACGCATTTCACGAGGGAAATAACTTAATTAATTAGCTTCAATTAGTTTAACGAAGTTGAATGAAAATCGTGTTATGGATGAATAACTCGGCTATCCATGGATATATATCTTACAGATTTTATTCCGTCATTAATTTAGTTTTTTAAGAACTGGTTGTGTTTGTTATATTAGTTGTTTCAATTATAGTTCAAGATGTACACTGTGATTCACAGTGGAGTATTTTAGAAGTTTCTAGCGAACCAGAAAGCAGATTATTCATTTTTACTCCTCTAAAATATTTATAAATGAGATTTTATAGCTAGAAATTAGTTGCGACTAAGTTATTTCATATACAGATAGCATACATTGCACTGGCGAAAAACAATCAGTTTGCAACGTGCGCATGTCTTCAATTTGCCTCTATGATCAACAGACCTTATCGAGTTAATTTGAGTATAGAATTGTTATACAGATGTTTGTTCCACTGTCTTAATTTCATGAACTTTCTATCACCATAGCTCATACTCCTTATCAATTATTTTTGGTACGGATCAGCCAAATTAAGTTATTTGAATATGAATATGCTAATTATGAGCATAACGACAAATTATGGTCTGATTTGAAAGTTAATTCTGCGTTAGTAACGTGAAAATATCGAGAATACATTTCTTTACTGGAATTAACTGCCAAGGGTATGTCTTCTATGTATTTTGCATACTCTAGATTACTAGAATTAGTCCTTAAAGAAAATAATCAGAATTAAATGAATGATTTATGTCTATCTGAAATTTTAATGAATTTCAATAACATATGTTAACTACTTCTTTCTTGAACGGTTCTTGTAACCATTCTTTGTATCTGAACTTGCACAAATACTCTGTACCTTCTGTTAAGTTTTTATTTGTGCGAAGATGTAGTAATAACGGGTTATCCATTTCGCATATTTCTACTGTTAGTGGAAGTGTTGAAAAATTTATCAATTCATCGGCGCGGACAAAGTTTGGGCCTTCCTTACGGCACGCTATGGCATATTTTGCATATGGATTTACATCTTTATCCTTATAAGTTTCAGTTGACACAAGAACTAAAGGTAGCTGATCATAGAATGCGTAAAACATATGCCGATTGGGTGCTCGAACGACACCATTTGGATGGTGATTTTTCGCATCAAATTTTCTTCAGCGACGAAGCACATTTTTCACTCGGTGGCTATGCAAACCAGCAAAATTGTCACCTCTGGGGCAGTGTAAATCCTCATTCTGAGAGACCATTACGTCTACAAAAAGTCACTGTGTGGTTTGAAAATTGGTCTGGTGAAGTAATTGGCCCGTACTTCTTTGAAAATGAAGAAGGTGTCACTAAAACCGTCAGTTCTCATCACTATAGCCAAATGATTACTGATTTTTTTTTGGCCTGAAACTAAAGATATGGAACTTGAGGAGATGTGGTTCCAGCGAGATGGTGCAACAAGCCACACAGCACGACCCGTTTTGGCTTTATTGGCTCGTTTCGGTGATTTGTATTGGCTACCAAGATCTTGTGATTTATCACCTTTGGATTTTTAGTGGGGTTATGCGAAGGATCGTGTTCATGCCGATATTTCTAAGACTATTGACGATCTGAAAACTAACATTCGTCAAGTAACTGGTGAGATGTTGCCCGAAATTTCCCGGCGAGTAGTCGAGAATTACCTCACAAGGATCGAGTCCTGTAAGAGAACACGCAAAGAAGCATTATACTGATATAAAAATTTGATTGATATTCTAAATGAAGGAGTATTTTATTTACGTTTACTTTCGGAAGCACAAAATGGATAACCCGTACATCGGAACTGCAGTCTCGAAACTGTTTGAACATTTCAGTTTTGTGGTAATAAAACAGAGTGATTCCTGAAAACTTGTTCTGGTTAATCTTGAAATCTTGTTATAGATCTTAGAGATGAAGCCATACATTATGAAATTTTGATCAGAATCGCATGTGGAATTAGCATTTACAGCTTTACTTACCCCATATCTCACGCACTCCGGCCAGCATAATCAAGAGGTGACTGTTAAAAATGGTATTCGAATAATTTTTCAATTTACACGGCCATTAGAGTTATTTGTCAGCTTTATAATCATGCTTCCTCTAATTAATCAGTTGGCCTCGCCCCCACCGAATCGTTATTTCACAAATGATATTTCCATGATTCGACAATTTTCCCTGGAAATTTAAATATTTCTTTTCATAACACAGATATGGAAAAGCATTTCTCGATAGCAAACGAGGAAATAAATTAAATATAGTAAATATAGTGTAACTTACTGTCTCATTTCAAGGTCTTTGATTATTTTTTTCAAAACTTGTAGGAGAAATTAGTCTACATGGTTTCCATACAGCATTTTTAGAACCCTTATGCAGGTAATATTTGAATAAAGAAGAAGCACCACTATCACGAAAACCCAGCAAAGCAGAAACCTAGCAATTTTTGAGCCATTAAATTGAGAGTTGTCAAGTGTCTCCCACCTCTAGTCATCCTCCTTTTCTATACTTTTCCCGATAATCCTTAGGGCTCAAAACTGACCATATAACCAAATGATCCTTCTCCTTCCATCGGAATCGCCTTTCATTTTAGATTTACTTATGAAAGATAAAGCATTAAAATAAAACAGAAACATGTTTAGTTTTTTATTCTGGACCATCTGCACCAATTACTGTTTCTAACCTGCTCGGAAGGCTGTCGATTCCATGGTCAGACAAGTTGCTATCCTTAGAGGCAATCCACGCTCACCAGATCATTTAAATCTTCTTAAATTTTATTTGCCTGCCAACTTTCTAAGGAGCGATTGCCTCAGATTTCTTTGGTAGATTTGGTCCGTGTATATAGTGATGTGGTAGAAGATTCCATTCTTCATTGACGATGGATTCGACCACACATTGCCCAACATGTGGACTTGCTTTAACGTGGTAAAAGAAAATATGATTCTTTCAGTGCGGTATTTTGTGTCGATTACTGCGTGTGAACGTAAAAGTTGCGTTAGGTAGATGTCGCTTTTAATGTTGAATTGGTTTATGCCATTTTTGTCCGAAACCTATCGATTTTGATGCTAATCAGCGCCATTTCACCGAAAGCAAATGTCATTCGTCAAGACTTCTATTTCTATTCGATCAGACATACCACAAAACCTTTTCACAATGGACATCTTTCTGTATTCTTTTCAGTATTTTACGCGGCGATACCCAAATTTTTTTCTATTGACTTTTTTGAAGAGTAACCACGATTCATCGCCATTGACATGATTATTCAGTAAAGGTTCCTTTCCTTGCAACAATTTGCAGTAAATTTAATGATCAGCTTTATTGTTGTTGTCAGAGGGTGAGTGAGGGATCCTTCCAGCTAATACCCTTACCTTTCTGATTCTGTTGAGATGACAGACAATCGTTGAGTGATAGTCGAGAGCCAGCATACAAGACGTCGTCGTTTTCCTCCTAGTTGTAGAAATCTGAAAATCGAACTCTTGGATTGTATTTTAACATGAAACCATCTGATTTAAAATGTGAAAAACGCTCGCAGCATTACCTTTAGCTTCTTGTTCCTTCGCCAAAAAGTTCTTTGAGATCTCAAAATGACTACTGTCCTGCATTCTTTTGATAATGGCAAGGCATAATATGAATATTGGTATCTACATCCTATGAAAGGAATGGGGAATATAACTTTTATTAATGAATAAACAAAATACGAAAGCTTATTTTCGATTATTTTATACTCTAAGCGAGTGGTAAACTCATTTAAGATCCAAGCCAACTGTATCCAAGATATCGCTTATATTCTGAATCGCTTCTCATTTCTAACCATTCTATTGTTATTTAGGGAATTCTTTGGCCAACAATAAATTGCCCAATATCATAAGCCACATAATGAGTTATGATTTATCTAAATTTTTAAAATACACCTAATATTTCTCTTGATATTCGAATGCATTATTCAAAAGTGTTAAATGTCACTTACAGTTCGAGTTATTTTTTCTGAGCAATTTCAACTGCCAACCATACAAAATTCCTGCTCTTGTAATCTGAATACTAGAGTACCAATAAATATTACGTAAAAGGCAAGCACAATCTAATCGCAGACAAATAAACCTCATATAAAACGCGTTATTATTTCTTCCAGCGCCAGTGTAGTCGACCAGAGGAAGACATCTTGAATAATAACGATATCTGACATCACAATCTTCAAAAGCATAAGGTAATGCCGGCCATATTTGGCACGCAAAGTGGAAGAGTTGTAGCTCTGCCTAGAACGTTGGTCGTGAATGTATGTAGACAGGATCCGAGAAAACTTATAGGCCTAGTTTGGTGTCTAGGATGATATACCCTTTAATCAACATTGCGAAGAAGCATTACCGTAAATCCACATCATGTTAAATAATTGATTTGGTCTTCTTGGCACTGATATGATGAAAGGAATGGAGGGTAAAAATTATATGTAATTATGTATTTTAAACCTGAAGAATAAAAAATAGAACAAGCACAGAAATAAGATCAGCGACTTTAGCGTAGTCATATATTGATAACTGAATGAATTTCATCAATTTATGATACTTAAAATGGACTGACAAATATCAAAAATCAAATAGAAAGATTTTTATGGGTCAGAGATCAAACTTTGCTACTGCTGTTTGAAAGAGATTATCTTCTACCTCAGTCATTAGGATATATGAATCAACCTCATCCGGCCAACGAGACAATCTTGCCAATTAAATTATATTTGTTATAAGGAAGATTATTATTCACAGATCTATTCTGGTTGTCTTTCTGGCAAAACCTCGATTTTTTTACTTGCCTCGAAATGATTTTCATTCAGATCTGTGTAGGTTATATATTGCTTTTTCGTAAAACTGTCTTCTATTCTACCTTAACTTTTCTGGATAATTTCTTCACCTCATTTTCAACAATATCTTGTGACATATTTCACGTCTATGTTGTTTTGGCTCCTGATATTAACAATTCTGTGCCTAAGGTGACGAGAGGACACAGAAACAAGGTCTAACAAGAAAAACTTCAAGGAAGATCTAAAAGATTCCGTTAAATCCAAAAACATGCTTTTTCCAGCAATGCTTATTCGAGGATGGATGCTCTGAAATTATTATATGCAATATGATATGCCGTTGATACTTGGAGTGCAAAAACACTCTTATTATCCCTCTAGGCATATAACATACCAAATTTACTCATTTGCAGAAAGAGCTGAAATAAAATGGCTATGAAGAACCAAAAAATATGCTTTATCGCAATACACAGGTGTCCCAGAATGAATGGATAATCCAGAAACTCTGTATAGAAGAGCTATGGGGTCCTCTGAAAATATACAAAAATAAATCTATTCCCGGAAGAAATATCTTCTTTTTCAACATAATGATTTCTAGTACACCACGTTTAGTTTCTGTGTAACGCACTCACAGCTAAAGCAAATTCATCAGTTTCTTCATGGTAAAATATTCTTAATTAAAACGGCAATAGATATGCAGAAAACTGTATGAATAACCGTTGTTATTTTCTGAAAAATAAATACCCAAATTTCATTATAAAATGTGATGAATATTTCATTATGTGAAAGTTGATATAGCTGTTTTTTGATTTAATTTTTTTCAGATTGAATTTTGAAGGGGCCTCACACAATTTTTCTGTTGAAACATTCTAAATTCAAATTAATATATTATTCTCTACCAGGGAATATGCCCTTCAAATTTTTTCAATTTCATATATAATAAGGTCATTTGATTTGGTTTTTCCCATGTGTACTACACCTCTCAAATTTGAACCATGCTTTGGTATTCTTGCGATCGGACATGGAATTAACAAATTTTTACTTTCAGCATCAAATTCTTACAAAAAGGAAGGTGTGGGATATATTTTCATTGATTAGTTTTATTTATTATTCAAAAAAGTCGACTGAAAATTATATAAAGAAGTTTCAAACACTCTTCTGCTTTATTTTTTAATTTATATAGAACATTTTCTGGTAGAGAATTTGTTATTCTTACCTAATGTTTACATGAAACAGCCGTTTCGTATGTGTAATATGTTATTCAATGTCTGTCAATATTCTATATTTTATGTCTACTTACATAGAAGCAGTGTTTCTAAAACATTTTGAATTTATTTGAAAAATTTAATTATGTAGAAATTTCACAAAATTGTTGTATTTAATATTGAGAATTCGAAATTAAATGTGAATAGTTACTGAGTTTTCTCTGGAGAATCGCCCATAAAATGTCGATAATTTCAGAAAGAAATTGAAGGAACGTTTTTTCATTGAAAACTACGAAATTGCTAACACATAACCTGATAGGAGGTTATCTTGAAGAAATTTTTCAGAAAGATGAATCTATTCCATTCAGGGAAAAGTTTGACGTAACTTCCTGCAACTCTGATAAAGTTTCTAGAACACCAAAAGCGTATGCCGAGAAATTCCTAAGGGATCAGAGTTTTTCTCCGTTTCTGAATTTCCAGGTGGAAAACTGACTCTTCAATACAACACAGCTTTCTCACACAAATTCCCTCGTGGAGGATACGTTCTAATGTTATAAATCTAAAAGCAGACTTGTCAAATCGCTTGACATGAGCAGGATGGTAAAAATTCGATATCAAGTATTAAGATTATTAAAATATCAATAGCAACGTACGAGTGATTTACTTATTTCGATTCTGCAATTCTATTACCTGAACTATAGATACCATGTTCCATAATATGAACAAAACCTTAAAGAAAACTTCAATAAAAAAAAGGTTTAAAATCAAAATTATCTAATAGGTGAAAAAAATTGTAAAAAAAGTACGGTCAATTGTACTTGTTTTTTAACTTTTCCAAAACTTTTCCTATACAAATATTTTACCTGTTTTCTATTTTCTAGTTGCGACATTATTTCATATATTGTATACATGCCATGCAACTTTGGCCATAACCGACTATCTGCACCTATTTTATACATTACTTTTCTCTTAGAATGTTACAAAAAAGAAGTATATTAAAATTATGAAAAATAATAAATTTCTGATACTTTCTAGACGGACTATATATTGAAAATTTTCCGAGTCAATCAAATAAACTCATTTTTATTGGATTCCCCTCTTTAGAAAATCAAGTATTCGAATATAAGTCAGCTATTCTTCAATTTTTAAACTCCAAATTTTCCGTTTCGCTTTAATTCCTTTGACACATCTAATTTTAACTTTCAATATAGTCTTCAAGCCGTGCTATACGGTAAAATTAAGTCTGCCGAACTTCTTGTGCCCGAGTGATTCAACAAAAAAGTCCAAGCATCTACGCCGTCGACGAAATCGCCAATTAATTCTTTATCGTCGGATTCTCTGGTAATTCGAGTGGCTGCGAACAATCATTTCAAGCATTCGAATCATGTCACACGCTGCTTTTTGACAAAGCCGCTGCGTCCTGCAAAAAGCCCTAATATTGACGGTTTTCATAAATCTTAAGCGGTGCGACTAGAGAAGAAATGCGACAGTTGTCATGTCTGATTTACAAGCGGTGTCTGCAACGTTATCAATTATACCTTGAAGAGGTGTTTGAGGTTGCCAGAACGCGAAGGTTCATTTCGAAAGAGGAAAATGTTCCGTTTTGTTTGCCTGCATGAGGAACTCATTTCTTTGGTTCGTTCCTTGAGACAGAATCTTAATAGACACTTGAATCATTTCGAATCATAAACATGAATCTTTCAAATAAATGATAATTCATTGATTGTTTGGGTTTCCACTTCTAGTAGAAATTCATATTTAAATTGATCTTTATTGCATGTTCCTTCAGCCTGTTTAATTTACAGTGCTAGTTTATCATAAGTTAGTGCTTGTAGAAGAGTCTCTGCAGGGAATTTCCTTCTTGTACAGTCCTTGTTTCATAGATCTGGAGAAAGCATTTGATCGTGTACAGTTGAAAGATGGCATACACTTGCTTCATGACAGACAAATACCCTACAACATTGTGAAAACCATCGAAAATATATACAAGGCTAACAAAATTCAAGCAGAAATTAATGGTGAAATAATAACAGAAGAAATAGACATTGATATTGGCATCCGACAGGGTGATTCCCTGAGTCCTCTTCTCTTCAACATCATCATGGACGAAATAATTGAACACATAATCAAACTAAGAGGATACAAGTTTGGGAACAAGGAAATTAGAATACTTTGCTACGCCGATTGATCGCGTAGAACGAAGACGATCTTCAAAGACTACTGCATCAGTTCAACATAATAGCAAAAAAGTTCGGAATGATTATATCGATATCAAAAACTAAATGCATGACCACATCAAAGATGCCACTTAGATGTAAGCTGGAAATTGATAACCAGGTTGTACAACAGGAGATGAGGTTCAAATATCTTGGCGTCGAGATATCTGGATTAGGTGATGTCGAGGCGGAAGTGAGAGTACAAGCTATGAAGGCAACAAGAACAGCCGCATGTCTCAACAACATCGTGTGGAATAATAAGCACATTGGAATTGAAGTTTAGTCTAGAATCTACAGATCGACGATTAGACCAATTCTCACGTACACTGCAGAGACCAGACCGGAGACCTCGAGAACGAGTCAAATATTGGAGGCTGCTGAAATGAAAGTGGTGCGCAAGATGGCAGGAAAAAACTCATTGATCGGGTGAGGAGTGAGAACATGAGAGAAATGTGTGGAATTGATGATATCAATGATTGGGTACTGAAAAGGAAACAGCAATGGAATGAGCATATCGACCGCATGGATGAAAACAGAATTGTAAAGATGGCAAGAGACAAGTCACCAGTTGGTCGTAGGAGTGTAGGAAGACCACGCAAACGGTGGTACATGCTTGAACGAACACAGGCAAAGAAGCGAAGAAAAACAAGCAATATTGCTTAATAATTAGAAAGAAGAAGAGGAAGTCCTTGTTGTAAGTAGTGTGAAACAATGGTATAATATCTTTCAGTGTTTCTAATCCTGTGTGGAATTTTAGGTTTCGTTTGTGATGTTGATACTTGATTGTTTCTATATTTGTTCATTGGAGGAGTTGTGCAGTCTGTTCATTAGAGGTATTATTCTTGTGATTGTTCGTAGAGCTGATCTTTCTGCTATTTCTATGTTTTTAAGCGTTAATGTTTGGCAGTTTACGAAGATTGTGTCAAAAGTCTACAAATTGCGTTATATATTCTAACTGCATTATTAAGGCTTATCCCTCTGCTCGCATATATTAGGTGGCTGAAATGTTTAACTCTTGTTATTGCTTTTTTTATTGACTGTGTGTGAACCTTGAAATTTATTTAATTGTCGAACCAGATTCCCAGGTATTTCATGGAAGATATTGGTGTTTTATTTATTCCGTTCATTGTTATTGTTGGTGAATTTTGTGTAATCTTATGGTTGTAAATAACGTATCTCTTTCCACCCCTCTATATTTTGTACCAGAGCTGTTTATTTAAGGTCGTGTTTTGCATTGTATACCTCAGTTTAAATACTCACCTGATGAAGTCATGGTATGACGAAAAAATTGTCGTGTAAATCAATAAAATAGCGGAAGTTAACATTTGTTTTTTTGATATTGGATTAATTTAATTGTAAACTACTTTTTTGTTATTACGCCTTTTTTGTGAACAGAGTAGTTCAGTATTTGAGAACATAATTTAGCATTCTATACTCAGTTCAAATACTCATCTGACGAAGTTATGAAATGACGGAATAATCCTTTTGTTAACATCAAAAATTAGCGGAGGATAAAATTTTAAATTTAAAATGTTTCAGTATTTAAAATAGAGTTCAGATTGAGGAATGATAATGTGATATAGTAACCAAGTAAGCAAACTTAGTACCCAACCAAATTTTCATGCCATTCTCGATTAAGGAAACCATTCATTACCCCCAAGCCAATCTATCACTCATGACCGTAATCAACCGCTTCCAAGACACGAAATGCAGACTTTGCAGTTGCACCACGGGCCAAAAACCAAAGGTGTGATATCATAATTCGATGTTCGAAATGGTACCCCATAATTTCCTGTTCTTAACCAGAGGAGCGCGCAAGATAATGTTGCATGGTAATCTCCATAAATGCCCCATTTGATGTCCTGAATTTTGATCCGTCGGAATCTACGTCGATTTATCTTCGAATTAATTGATTACGGAAGACTTGGAATATCAAAAGCCGCAACGTATCTGGCAGAAGAGTTATGGCCGATGATGGCGTTGATCGGAGACTCTCTTGGACACCTGTTTGCCTCTCCGAGGTGATTGAATTTTGATAAGCGGGATACGTTCGGAATTTTAAGTTGGGGAGGGTCTCTTTTATCACCGAGATGTGGAATCTCGATTTGCCGAAGTGGATACTCGAAGTTAGCGATACTTAAGATCATTCGGTTACTGTTGAGTTTTGCAGGAAATTTGGTTCAGTCGGAAGTACTTTCAGTCAAGAAAGTCACATAAATACATTTATAATACTCAAATTCCACATTTAGTAATGAAACCTTTATCTTATTACCCCTAAACTATCTCTCATATACACTGCAAAGGATAGAAATGATGTCCTACCATCATCTGCATTTTTCTGGAAATTCTTTTGATTTTTCAGTTGTAATATGATTAACCGACTTCATGCGATGGTATTGTCGTGATTACATGAAAAACAACTTCGATTGTTCTTATTTAAATATTAGCCTTCTACATATTAAATTTCAAAAATTATATGAATAATTATAACTTCAGGAATTAAATTAATGTCATATAATTACCACCTATATCAAACGATATATAAAATAAACATTTATTTTTAGACATCCAAATGATATAACAAAATCCAATAAATGAAAATTGTTAATAAAAATCCTATAAATTGAATATTTTGAGTAGACAAAATTTTGTTTCTGCTCATCAATTCTATGGAAACAGATATCTTTCAAAAAAGTTCAACATAATCTTAAGAATTTCATCATAAAACTATCTTACTTAGAATTTTCAATATTATTGGATATCTAATTAAGTTACTTTTTATAAGATCTCAAGAAATGTAAAAACATCACTAAAAAACAAGTTTTAAGAGAGACTTTGCTTCGTCAGTACTCAATATTAAAAAAATTACTAAAAAACAAGTTTGAAGAGAAACTTTGCTTCATTAGTACTTAATTGTTTTCATATTCAATAAAATATAACAAAAAATATTTTCTCACCTTTTAACAATTCAGAAAGCTTCTGGTAAATGAATACTGAAAATTTAAATGGAGTGTAATGTTAACTCAAATAAATAATTCTGTGGTTTACCAACGATCTAAAAGATTGAAAGGTAATTTAACGGCCTCTCTTATAGCACAAGGGCCATCTGTATAAAAAATGTTAGGGAAATCAAATAATTATATATTATGAATGAAATGAAATAAATAGAGGTTTATACTTCATAGAAGGTATATAAAATTATTTGAATATTTTAATATTAACCTTCTACATATTTAATTTCAAAAAATTATATTCAATAATTATAATAAAATAAGAAGGAACGATTTTTTACTTGATAGAAGGATTATTACAAAATTTGAATATCAAAACAGATTTAATCTGTTGTCTTCTACAATTTTAATTTCAAAAAATTTTTTGAAGAAACTTTTAGAATTAAATTAATGTCTTTATAAGCACTGCTCATATTTAATAGACGTATAAAATCAAAATTCATCATACAATATCAAATAGAATTAAGAAAAACCAACGAATAAAAATTGTCAATTGAAATTAAAATATAAATAAGCATTATTTTATTTTATATATAATATATAATTATATTAGGTTTTTTAAATAAAGAAATTCATTATACAGTGTTGAATGGTTTTAACTAAGGCCAAGTGCCTTATAAGCTTTCTATGATTTTTTGTGAACATGGAACATAGAATACCTTGGATATAAAGGTACCTACTTACATGTTTTTTGAAAATCATGTATTTCTAAGATGGCACTGGGTAAGTCTATACATTGTTTAATTGATTTTATTATTTTTTATATGTAAAGTTGAACTGATCATATCGTAACTTTAATTATTTCTTGAGGATGTGCTACATGTTTTGAGATTTTTTGAAGTAATTTATTTAAATATATTGAATATTTCAAATAAATTAGTTTTTGAGAAGTTCTTGAAATTATGTTTTATATTTTTGAGAAAGAGTTATTTTTCATTTATATAGGATCAGAAAACAATACATTTTGTAACAAACAGGGCTTCGTATGTTTGTCTGAAGAGTTCAGTACGCAGTTCAGAAACAAAAAATGTAGTACAACAGGCCATACAACACGACCCGATTTGCCTTGATTGCAAGAAAAATTCCTAGGATGCGTAATTTCTCGTTTCGGCTTTATGAATTGGTCTCCAAGATCTTATGATTTATCGCCTTTGAGTTTTTTGTGGGGTTATGCTAAGGATCTTGTTTATGCCGATAATCTTCAGACTATTGACGATCTGAAAACCAACATCCGTCAAATTATTGATGAGATATTGCCCGAAATGTGCCGGCGAGTCATCGAAAATTACCTCACAAGGATCGAGTCCTGTAAGAGATCCCGCGGAGGACATTTAAATTTTGTTGTATTCCACACATAATGGCATGTCTAAGTATTATATAGAAATAAAAATCTACATTCTTAAAGAAAGAGTGTTTCATTCACGTTTACTTTCGGAAGCACAAAATGGATAACCCTGTAAGAACTTCACCAGATAGTTTTTTTTTCTTCTATCAAGTAAAAAGCCTTTTTCTATTTTATTCACCAGATAGACTCGAAATTCAAAATTCATATAATTACCTTTCATTATATTGTCATTCTTTGTATCTAAACCTCCATATTATTTTTCTTTCGTTAAGTTTGTAGTTATCTAGTAGAGTGATATTTCTAAATGGCAATTACATATGTGTAGACATATCATTTCTTAGTAGTAAAATATGGTAATTTCTAAAACTTGTTCAGATTATAATTTATCACCAAACTGTTGAACTAAATCAATATTTGCAAGTGATAAATAAGTCTGCTGAGTATCAACAATGGACTCATTCATTGAAAGTTGGAACAATGAAAATTTCGCCGAATCCAATTAAATGAGACCTTAAAGATGTTAAATTATAAATCAATCAAAGCTTACAATTGCCTTCCACAAAGATTCAAGACTACTAAGGATTTAAATAAGTTTAAACTAGAGGTGGAAACCTTCTTATGTGCCTCGCTATAGTCAATAGTCGGTGTTCACTTGGAGTACTGTATATCCTTCTGTTCTCTTGTTTCTGTGCCCTCAATTTGCCCAATTATTCACGATAATTCTCAATTACTCACATTAGTTACTATTTTAGTTACATTTTTTATATAATTTTTTTCTGTTTGCATTTCGATGGTGCCATTTGTTTCCATTTATTTGAAACTATAATTGAAATTCAGCATCAAATTGATGGGTTAAGTGTAATAGTAGCCTTGGCTAAACTTCGCTCGTTTGTTTTATGTATGGTCCTATTAAATAAAGGCCATTTATTATTATTATTATTATTGAATATTCCTGTATGCAGTAATCGAATCATTTCCCTAGCATGTTAAGTGTCAAGATGCCAATGCTCAACCGATATATCGGAATTATTCATTATTTTTGGCCCAACTATAAATACGATTTTCCTCCAGTCTTTCTGTGTTACTCAACCGGATAAATTCGACTTCCGATCCTCATGAGAAAAACCGGGAAAACCACCATCGTTCCCTGTAATTTATTGTATAAAATTTCACAGTATTTCGAGTGATGTGAAGTGAAAACAACATGCAGAGGATCGACGTTAAAAGTGCGTTTTGTCGCAAACCTTCCTCAGGATGTTTAGTGTTGCGCAGACTTAGCCTATTGAAATCTGGATAGAAATGTCGACTTCTTTATCACGTGCGCAGAGTTGGCCACTTCTGACTGGTGCTACTCCACAGGACGACAACAGGCCTGCCACTGCAAAAGTTTCCCAGGTAAGAACGTGATTGCAATACGAATTGTTGTCAGTAAGTAGACTAACCTATAGATTGCTTCTAAGACAAAAATACCTTCAAGAGGTTTACACCTTTCCAAAGCTATAAGAAACATGAACATATTTCAGGATGAAATGCCATATTGCAGTAAGTTTTCATAGTTTATTCACTAAAAATGTGACATAAACCGCGTTTCGCTGTTATGTCATGGTAAAGTATGAAAAATTCAGAACGCACTGAGATATATAAGGAACCAATTTCTGGTGAAGGTAGGAGGCTTCACATGTTAACGTGGATAGTTCGTTTCAGTTCTAATTTATATTTCATTGTTTGAAGATCGGATCTTTATTGACTTTGTCTCTTCACGAAAACTGCAATAAAATCATTTAATGGTCTTTGAACAATTGATGGAGGTTATTAATACCTATTGATTGATAGCTTCAATATATTGAAGCTCAAATATATTTCAAACCTGTACCACCAACGACAACACATTTTTCGACAACAACTTCAAAACTAAAATAGACCATTACATGAAAATAATTAATAATGACACAGTTCCAGTCCCTGAAATAACTGACACAGAGTACGAAGAAACCTTAAATGGGAAAAACAAAACCCCAGGATATGAAAAATACTACGTCAACTTGGTCCAAGAGTCCATGATGAAATGATAACTACAACTACAATCACTGTCTGAATAAGGGCTATTTTCCAACAGAAAGGAAGAAGGGTATTATTATCACAATCCCAAAACATGGCACAGATCACAACCAGGTGTCCAGCTACTGTCCCATCACACTCTTGCCAATCATTGGTAAAAAATTTGAAAAAAATTATAAAAGTGAGTTTCAGTTTGGATTCAAGAAGAACCACTCGACCATCCTCCCGCTGATGGCTGTAACATCGAACATTCAAACCATGAAACCATGAAAAAAGGACACAAGTCTGCAGGTGTGTTCATGAACATCAGAAAGGGTTTCGATACTGTATGGCATAGAGGTCTATTAAATAATCTTCATAAAATGAACACTCCAACTTACCTACAAAGTATAATAGAAAACTTCATAAGTATAAAAGCATGAGGGTGAAAATCAACAAATGTCATTTACCCTTGAACGGGGGGTGCCTCAGGGTTCTCAATTATCACCTCTGTTATACAACGCTTACGTAAATGATATGTATACAACCCGAGATCTTAACAACTACATCCCTCAGTATGCAGATGATACAGCTATCATCATCACACACATGCTAGGACAACTTGAGAATGCCGTCTTTAAGTTGAATTCATCAGAGTAGTTTCGACATTTAGTGGATATATAAAATTCACAGTTGAAATAGAAACAATAATTAGATTAAATTTCGTAGATCTACCACTCGTTACAATTGTTAATAATAATAACAATAATGTAAAAATAATGAATGACTGTACGGAGCTATGTAAATCGAAAATATTTGGGATATTTAAAAAGTAACATCTGTTTAAAACCTTTTTCAACGAACATAAAATGAATTTAATGAAAAGTGATCAAAAATTCAACTTTTGCCACTCATTCTTTAGAAAACAGTAATTCCTTTCGACAAAAAAAACTCTTAAGAAAAATTTTACATGTAGATTCAAAAGGAAAGAAACTTGATTATTGAAATTTTCGAATTCGTTCACAATAAAAATAATGTGAAAAATTATGAATGACTGTATGGAGCTTTGTAAATCCAAATATTTGAGACATACAACAAAATAATGTAAAAATAATGAACCACTGTACGGAGCTATGTAACCCCAAAAATTATTTGAGATATTTAAATGGGCACCATCTGTTTAACAACCTTCTTTGTCGATTGCCGACATTCCGATATCTGTTAGAAGGCTCCTCTTTTTTAACCCGATTGTAAACCTCTGTACCACTATTAGGTGTTAACGAGAATCTGTTGAAATATTCAAAGTATTTATCACTTTTGTTTAAATACCACTGTACCACTGTTAGGTCTTCAGTTGTCTGAGGATGGGATAGTTCATTTCCCGAAACTCGAGACACAAGAAAATGTGTAATATATATTTTTTTGTAGTAAAACATAGTAATTTCTACAATTTGTTTTAAGTGTATTTTACTATAATTTTGATTCAGTAGATCAGGGAGCAACTCTTGGAGCTGCTCATCTTGACTTCGCCAGTTTTGCATTCTTATTGAATTTTGATCTTGATTATTCCTGTTATATCATGTTTATAGAATTAGAATGCGAAATAAAGAAATTATTATTATTATAATGGTCATATAGGGAAATGAGAGAAAATATTTATAGTACGGAAGCAATCTATATTGTTTTACTGTGTAGTTGAAACCATTGCATTTTTGTCGGTCAACTTCATCATCCACCATTTTTTTGATCAGATTCAAGCCCGTAGGCTGCTCTGTCGCCACTATTATCCAGAAGGCGGCTGGGGATGGGTCATAACAACTTGTACAGTCCTCGTTCACATCATAAACCACGGATTTCAGCTCTCCTGGCCGCAGCTCATAGCGCCTGCAGTGTTCAAGTTTCACGTGGCACCCATTCACGCAGCAGGTAAGTTGTCGATATGCTGGAAATTTTGAAGGTTTAATGGAGCAATTATACCTATCGTATAACGTTAGGATTTTATTTTGCGTTAAATTGTGCCACTGGTGGTTCTTGAAACAAATAAAAGAGTATAAATACAGTTATTCTGTTCTTTGGAAATGCCAATAGAACAGTAATGTCAAATTTAAAATATCATACAGATTTCCTCTGTAAACCTTCTACAAATTTTAATTTCAAAAAAATATTTCATCCAAAAATTTCTTGAATTCTATTAAATTAATATCTTTAGAACACACCGTGTCAATTTAGTAGATATTTAGAATTAATACTTATTACACAGTACCAAAGGAAATGAAAGAAAATTTGAATATTAAAACAGATTTAGTCTATTAGTATCCTATAATTTTAATTTCAAAAAACATTGGATGAAGTAGTCCGTTACTTTGTGATAGTTCATTTTAAAGGAATGAAATAAGAAATTACATTGTTTTCTATCACTTTTTATTATTACTGATATACAGTGACTCGAGTTTCGTAGTTTTTACTAAATTTTCAAACTGAATGAACAAATTAGATCTCAACTATTATATATGGGGATTGTAGGCTTCGGCAGAGCTTCGAAGAGAGGGGTCTTCCAAAGTTCCGTCTGTTCGTTTAGTAATTTTATTATTGGTACGTGCCTCTTATATTTTTCAATTTCTATGGATTCCAGGATGTCCAGTTTTTTCCCTTTCGCTTCCACGTGCAAGATAACAAGGTTGTTCAATTCTGGGAACGTGTGATCTGCAGTGAAGAAATGGTTCGCAAAATTGGAATTATTCTTCCGGTTCCTAAAAGCAGATTGGTGCTCTTTGTACCTTTTATGGAAAGGTCGGCCCGTTTGTCCTATGTACACACTATTACACTCTTGACAACTTAATTTATAGACTCCAGAATTATTCAGTCGGTTCTCTTTGTCTTTCGGATTAAAAAAGAGATTAGATTTTATGGGAGGGTGTGATAGCTGTTACTATATTAATTTTTGATGAAATTTGAGCTATTTTTTGTGAAATTGGTCCAAAATATGTTAGTTTCATGAATTTATTGTTATTATGATCTGATTTGGAGATGGGGTAAATTTGTTTACGAATTAGTTGCTTTGGTTTTTAGTTTATGATGGAATTTATAGTTTTGGTTTCGAACTGATTTTTTATGGCTATTTGTCTGATTTATATTAAATTCCCTCTTTAACGTAATATTATCTGAAGGAATTGAAAATGCTCTATGTACTATTGATCTATAAGTAGCTAGTTTATGATTGATCGGATAGTTTGAAAAATTTGGTATTATTGTATCAGTTGATGAATACAATCAGACAAATAGCCACAAAAAATCAGTTCGAAACCAAAACTATAAATACCATCATAAACAAAAAACCAAAGCAACTAATTCGTAAACAAATTTACCCCATCTCCAAATCAGATCATAATAACAATAAATTCATAAAACTAACATATTTTGAACCAATTTCACAAAAAATAGCTCGAATTTTATCAAAAATTAACATAGTAACAGCTTTCACACCCTCCCATAAAAGTTTTAATCTCTTTTTTAATCCGAAAGACAAAGAGAACCGACTGAATAATTCTGGAGTCTATAAATTAAGTTGTCAAGAGTGTAATAGTGTGTATACAGGACAAACGGGCCGACCTTTCCATAAAAGGTACAAAAAGCATCAATCTGCTTTAGGAACCGGAAGAATAATTCCAATTTTGCGAACCATTTCTTCAATACAGATCACACGTTCCCAGAATTGAACAACCTTGTTATCTTGCACGTTGAAGCGAAAGGGAAAAAACTGGACATCCTGGAATCCATAGAAATTGAAAAATATAAAAAGCACGTACCAATAATAAAACGACGGAACTTTGGAAAATTCCTCTCTTCGAAGCCTACAATCAGCATATATAATAGTTGAGATCTAATTTGTTCATTCAGTTTGAAAATGTAGTAAACACTACGAAACTCGAGTCACTGTATATCAGTTATAATAAAAAGTGATAGAAAACAAAGTAATTTCTTATTTCATTCCATTTCAAAAAACTTCATTCAAAAATTTTCAGAATTAGATTAATGTCTTATAAGCACAGCTTATATTTAATAGACGTATAAAATGAAAACTCAATATACAATATCAAATGCAATAAATAATCGAACAACTATAAATTGTCAATTAAAATTAAGAAATAAATATTTGAAGGAGACAAAATTTTGTTTCTGATCTTACAATTATGAAAAATAATTTCTTTTCAAAAACACAATTTTAAGGACTTCTCAGAAAATATAATTTATTTCAAATATTCTATATATTTAAATATTTAAGAAGTTACTTAAAAAATCTCTCAAAACATGTATTATATCTTCAAAAAACAATTAGAATTCCGATAAGGTCTTCATCGGCCCTACTTCACATTCAAAAAATTAAATTAATCGATAACATATAGCTCACCTCAAACTCCTCCTCATATACTCGTTCTGAACACACTTTCTTTAAAATCCAAGATATTCTATGTTCGTCACAAAAATCACAGAAGCCTCCGAGGTATTATATGGTTATCTTTGAACCCTGTTTTTTAATGAAAGACATTCAAAGAAATATAAATTTTTAACTAACAATTATTAAATAAATACTTGAGGAGTAAAAAATGTTTTTGTTTTATCATTTGGAAGTCTTAAAATGAATATTTATTTTATATGTCGTTTGATATAAGTGGTACTTATATGACATTATTTTAATTTAATTCCTGAAGTTATAATTATTGAATATAATTTTTTGGAATTAAATATGTAGAAGGCTAATATTAAAATATTTGAATAATTTTATACACCTTCTATGAAGAATTCACCTCTATTTATGTTTTTTTATTCATAATATATAATTATTTGGTTTCCTTAACATTCTTTATACAGATAGTCCTTGTGCTATAGCAGAGGCTGTTAAATTGTCTTTCAATCTTTTAGGTCAAGGGTAAACCACAGAACTATTTACTTGTAGTTAACCTGCATTTAAACTTCATTTAAATTTTTCGGTATTCATTTAATTGTTGAAGGGTGAGTAAATATTTTCTGTTGATTGATGTTATATTTATTGAATATGAACTATTTGAATACTGACGAAGCAAAGTCTCTCTTAAAACTTGTTTTTCAGTAATGTTTTTACATATCTTTAGATTTTATAGAAAATAACTTAGTTAGATATCCAATAATATTGAATATTTTAAGTAAGATTGTTTTATGATGAAATTCTTAAGATTATGTTGAACATTTCTGAAAGATATTTGTTTTCATAAGATTGATCAGCAGAAACAAAATTTTGTCTATTCAAAATATTTAATATATAGGATTTTGGTTAACAATTTTTATTTATTGGAATTTGTTATATCATTTGGATGTCTTATAATGAATGTTTATTTTATATGTCATTTGATATAAGTGGTACTTATATGACATTATTTTAATTTAATTCTTGAAGTTATAATTATTGAATATAATTTATTGAAATTGAATATGTAGAAGGCTAATATCAAAATATTCAAATACATTTATTTTATTTAATTCTAAAAATTTTTGCATAAAAAATTTTTTTAAATTAAAATTCGTAGAAGGTTTACAGAAGAAATCTGTGTATTATTTTAAATTTCAAAAAAAAAATATTTTTTAATTCAATTTACGTATAGTATAATGTTAGGATTTCATTTTGGGTTAAATTGTGCCACTTGTGGTTCATGAAACAAATAAAACAGGATAAATACAAGGAAACCATTATCATTTTATGTTGATGCTCAGCGATTATGATTTTGGTGATGTTCTCGAATTTTGAAACTAGCTCAATGAAAATGATTTAATCATGAACCTTTTGAAGCTTCAGGTTAGACCCGATAGCTTCAAATGGGTATCCAGCTAAGCCAACAAGCACTAGAAAACATGGACAAAAACAAAACCAAAGATAATAAGTTGAACACGTGTTCTCGTACATAAGACACAGTTAAAAACGAGATAATCAACGATCCTTTTTCCCAATATAAAGGACTCGCCGACTATCCCGGGGGCCCAATGTACCCCATTGCGTTTTTTTCGCGTCAGCTGTGTGCGGAAGCTTCGGTTCCTCCGATGCTCTCCGCGCTAGAGCCATGTAAGGCACCCATCGACCATCCTTGTCAATCTACCTTCGGTCGTTACCTCGACAATTCAAATTGAATTTCTATTTGATATAAAAAGGCAAGTTTCTGAGATTGTTGCAAAGAGGCAGATTGTCCAATGAATGAAAAAGGTAGTGACAGGAGGGTACTGTATTATTTTGTGGTAGTTTATTCGAGTTAAATAATATATACATATATATATATATATATATATATATATATTATTTAATTAATTTTGGTCTGGTTACACTCTAACGAGTCAACTTATATGCAACGGTGAGTCTTTTCCTTAATATATTTAGGTAACTATTTATATTAACTGTGAATTCCATGACACTATATATATATATATATATATATATATATATATATATATATATATATATATATATATAATATATATATATAATATATATATATAATATATATATATATATATATATATATATATATAATATATATATATAATATATATATATATATAATATATATATATATATATATATATATATATATATATATATATATATATATAAAATTCGATCCTGTTAATCTTTCCAGAAAGAAATTCAGAAATAACAATCATTGTTTACGTTAGAATTACTTACGATATTTAGATAGGGTTAGGTTAGAACATAGAAATAGAATTAATATTATTAATCACTGATAATAATATTTCAAACTTTGAATATCAAAACAGATTTAATCTGTTGTCTTCTACAATTTTAATTTCAAAAAATTCTTTGAAGAAACTTTACGAATTAAATTAATGTCTTTATAAGCACTGCTCATATTTAATAGACGTATAAAGTCAAAATTCATCATACAATATCAAATGGAATTAAGAAAAACCAACGAATATAAATTGTCAATTGAAATTAAAATATAAATAAGCAAACATTTTTTGTTTTGTTCCAGGCATGCGTAATGAACTCTTCAGACAAACTTACGAAGCCCTGTTTGTTACAAAATGTATTGTTTTCTGATCCTATATTAATGAAAAATAACCCTTTCTCAAAAATATAAAACATAATTTCAAGAACTTCTCAAAAACTAATTTATTTGAAATATTCAATATATTTAAATAAATTACTTCAAAAAATCTCAAAACATGTAGCACATCCTCAAGAAATTAAAATTGTAGAAGACAACAGATTAAATCTGTTTTGATATTCAAAGTTTGTAATAATCCTTCTATCAAGTAAAAAAAAATAAAAAAAACCGTTCCTTCTTATTTTATTTTATAATATTTCAAATTACTTTCAAATAATATATTTTAAAAAAAAAATTCAACCTATTGAAAATTCAAATTGAACCCTTCCTAAAAGAACAAATCAAATTTGATAATATTTAAATTTCAATTATTCAAAATTATAATCTTAAGAGCTAGCTGGCAACATAGAATACAAGCAACTAGATAAGGGGTGATCTAACAAGTATTCATTCAGAAATTATATACTTAAACCATATTAAAATTAAATCCACTAAAGTGATAAAAGCAATTTACAAAATATATATTTAACTAATTCCATAACAATATATATATATTTTTTTAATTTATATTCATTTCCAATTAAAATATAACGAGCTCCACTTCATTGTAGCTTCCTCAGATGCATTCGAAGAACTAGCTCAAAAAAATTATCACACACAATACAGGCTGTCCCAGAAATCAACGTCAAGCCGGAACTGGGTGACGAGACAAGTCGTACTGGTTATCAGGAGATTTAAAAAAAAACTATGTGGCATGCTATAAGCATTTAAAAAAAATCTACAAATTTTACAGCCTGTGACGGTCTTTTTACTCCTGTTGCCACAAATCTTCATTTTTTCCAAATATTTTTTCTGTTATGTAACCGTAAATAACGCTTCTCTATACTTTTATCAAAATTTCAAAACCAGCTTGGATAAAAAAAGAAACATTTTTCACAAAAAAAAATTCCAAAATGAAATATTTGCCAACTTTAAGCTGATTGTACTGAAAAAAAAGGTACTGCGCGAGTTTGGCAAGTGATGTCAAAATTTGGCGCATTTAGTTAGAATTCCAAAATAGTATAAGACTCGGTAAATTCTTGCTGAAATTGTAGACAATTTTCAATTGATCTAATGTGCTCAAGGTCGTAGCTTAAAGTGTTATGCAATCGAGATAGGTATGCAGTAATTCTATGGACCGATGAATCAACATTCAACAAAAAGGATGGGCACATAAACCTCCACAATTGACATAACTGGCATCTACGAAGTCCAAATTTATGAGAAGTTAGATCCCAGTACAAGTTTACAATAAATATATGGACGGGAATTTTGAATGGCAGAGTTATTGGTCCAATCGAGCTGCCGCAGAACTTAAATGCACGGGTGTGTTTCGACTTCTTGCGAAACCAATTACCATACTCACTGAAAGAAGTTCCAGACAGCTTGTGGTACCAACAAGATGGCTGCCCAGCGCATTAGGCTGCCACAGTAAAATAATTCCTCAATTAAGAATACCCCGATTGGTGGGTTGGGCGGGGTGGCCAGCCCATTCACCCGATTTGAATCCAATAGAATTTTTTTACTGCGGTACGATAAAGAGAAACTGTATTCTAAACCGATCCAAGATTTGGACGTGCTGCGCTGAAGACTTGCAGAAGCCGCTGAAGACATCGCATCAAGAACTTACATTGCAGCTGATAGTAAACATTTCGAACATTTTCTGTTACGAACTTGAGGAAAATCGTGGGAATAATTGAAAATTGTTTACAATTTCAGCAAGAATGTAACTAACACTTGGTAGATTCTTGCTGCAAATATCATTTTGGAATTCTTACTATTATACATGCGCCAAATTTCGACGTCACTTGGTAAACTATTTTTTTTTCAGTAGAGTCAGTTTAAACTGGGCAAAATTTTTATTTTGAAAGAAAAGATGAGAAGTTATGATTTGTGGCAACAGGAGTGAAGAGACCATCACAAGGTGTAGAATTTTCAGGATTTTTTTAAATGCCTATCATCTTGAAAGCATGCCACATAGATTTTTTAAAATTTTTTTTGTAGGCACGATCCAAACTCCAATGTGTATCGGGTGTTTTTTTTTGGGGTGATACAACTTTAAATTGAAATAAAACACATTTAAATTCACATAGAAGCCAATTTTTTTTTCTATTTGAAAGATAATTTTATGACATTTATGTTTTAAAAAAAATTTTCGACATATGTCCACCACGACTAGCTCTGAGGAACCACATTCGACCAGACCAATTTTGGATCACTTTTTCGAGTAATCTTTCCAATTCGTCTATTGTTTCTGTTTTATCAGCATAAACCAATGACTTGACATAACCCCAAAAAAAATTATCCAGTGGAGTTATTTCGCATGATCTTGGAGGCCAATTAATTGGACCAATTCTCGAAATAATGTTATCGCCAAATCTTTCTTTCAATAAATCAATTGTTACGGTAGCAGCATGAGGTGTAGACCATCTTGTTAGAACCAAAAGACTCCTGGGTCGATACCATTCAAATTTTGAAACAAATAATCATTGATCGTCGATCTGTAACGAGCACCATTCACTGTAACATTAGCTCCAGCATCGTTTTTAAAGAAATATGGACCAATGAGGCCTCCAGCGTGTAAAGCACACAATACAGTGCATTTTTCATGATGCAATGAAACATGCAGAACTTTTTGAGGATTGTTTTCACTCCCTATACGGCAATTTTGCTTGTTCCATTAGCTATTCAACCAGAAATGAGCTTCATCACTAAACACAATTTTACGATAAAAAAGTGGATCAACTTCTAGCTGTTCTAGGGCCCAATCAGCAAACAAACGACGCTTATTATGATCAAGTGGCTTTAGTTTTTGAACCAGTTGGATCTTGTATGGGTGTAGACCAAGATCTTTAAGAAAAATTTTCCATGTGGTAGATGCACAAGGTCCAACTTGTTGTGAACGTCGACTAATAGACACATCTGGATCATCATTAACACTTTGACTTACAGCAGCGATATTTTCTTCTGTACGTACAGTTTTTTGTCTTGTTGTTGCATCGAGTAGAGAAAATGTTGTCCGAAATCTATCGATAGTTCGACGAATAAGCTGCTTTGATGGACGATTATGTAAACCATAAATTTCACGAAGAGCTCTATAAGTTTGGCGAATAGAGCACTGATTTTGAAAATAAATTTCAACAATTTGTAAACGTTGTTGCAGTGTGAGTCTCTCCATCATAAGTTGTTAATGCTTACTGAACAGAAATGTCAAAACAACAGGGCTTCTACCACTCTAAAAAAAACACCCGATACAACACTCCAGAATTTAAATAAATCTATGGAAAATAACTAAAATTGTTAAAATTAAATAATATACAAAGCCGATACAGTAGAGTGTTTCAAATGAATATTATGCATACCAAATTCTTCACCAAAAAATGCTCTATATATATTGTAAAATATGACATATACACCAGAAGAGCTCCCATTTATTACCTTCAATGGGCTTTTAAAATTAAAAATAAGAATTACCAAGGAACTATATTATATTATCCCAATTCATGAGATTTGAAGCGGAAAATTTAAGTGTACTGGACCATATTTTGAAGAATTCAATTCAAGTGATCAAAAAATATCAAAGTAGGCACGATCCAAACTCCAATATGTATGTCAAAGACGCATTATACGCATGTAAAAAAACAAAAACTTCAAAACTTAAATTATATACTCTATATAGATATATATGATATATTTTTTGTGGCTTGGCGTACACATAAAGTTGACAATTTTTTAAATTAACTTTTTTGTATTCAGTCTGACACACTTATTTTCAAGCTTCGAATCTTCTAAGTGAAGGTAATGTAATATGGTTTCTTGTCAGTTTTTGTTTTTCATTCTAAAAGTCGACTAAAGATTATGGATAATAATTTGAAACGTTATTCTGGAAAATGCCATGCTTTAATATTTGTTTAGGGAGTTTTTAGTATAGAATTTATTAGTCATAATATGTCTAAGGAAAAGTTTACCGTATCGGCTATGTTAGATGATTTTTTGCAATTTCCTTTATTTTCTATATGTTACCATATATTTTTGAGTGTTATACGATATGTGATATTTCTTTATGCCTACTTCAATTGAAATATGAATTTGCTTAGATATCTTTTTTTTCCAGAAATAAATTTTGTACGGGTTTTAAAGAATGGTTCGGTTTATATATCTTAAATTGAAGATAATCCAGAATATGATCTTAAAATTTATTTTAAACATGTATTGTTTTTCAATAACATTGAGTTATTACATCACCATATTTAAGTAATCATCAGTTCCTATATTCAGTATGAACAGTATTTCGATGTAATGAATTTAGGTAATACAAAAAGCTGTCAAGTTGTCTATTGACACCTGCAAAGTATGATTGTTATTTGTGGAAATCATTTAGTTGGTTAAAATTTTGAGAATTTATGGAATGAATGAACGGCAGCACATATCTAATTTTGAAGTGATGTGGCAACTACTTACCCATATTTGAATAGTGTCCTCAAATAATGTGGTCTTGTATCATGGCTTATTGTCTCTTATTGATCACCTTTTTCGTCATTCCACTATTTGTTGAAAGTAAATCCCATCATCAGACAACTGATGATGGGATAGTTCATTTCCCGAAACTCCAGTCACAAGGAAATGTTATTTAAATATTTTAATAAAAGCCTTTTACATATTTAATTCCAAAAAATTATATTTAATGATTATAACTTCTGAAAATAAATTAAAATAATGTCATATAAGTACCACTTATATCAAATGACATATAAAATAAACATTCATTATAAGACATCCGAATGGTATAACAAAATCCAATAAATAAAAATTATTAACCAAAATCCTATAAATTAAATATTTTGAATAGACAAAATTTTGTTTCTGCTGATCAATCTTATGAAAACCAATATCTTTCAAAAATATTCAACATAATCTTAAGAATTTCATCATAAAACTATCTTACTTAGACTATGGAATATTATTGGACATCTAACTAAGGTACTTTATATAAAAACTCAAGATATGTAAAACATTACAGAAAAACAAGTTTTAAGAAGGACTTTGCTTCGTCGGTATTCAAATAATTCATATTCAATAAATATAACATCAATCAACAACAAATATTTACTTACCCTTCAATCTTCTAGAGAGACTTCTGCCGAAATGAAACCTTTAAATGTAGGGAGAACGGTTCACTACACACAAAAATATATCTGTGGTTTACCCTTGATCTAGAAGATTGAAAGACAATTTAACGGCCTCTGCTATAGCACAAGGACTATCATTATTAAAATATTTAAATAATTTTATATACCTTGTATCAAGAATTAACCTCTATTTATGTTACAAGGAAATGTGTAATACATCTTTTTATTGGTAGTAAAACATAGTAATTTCTACAATTTGTTTTAATTATGATCAACTACCAAATAGTAACGGCTGAAACAATTCATATCTCACACATAACTACTCTGGTATTTTGTGAAGCTCGGAATTGTTATTGGATTATTAGTGTCTACTCGACTGTTCCCAAGAATTAGAAACTGAAGAAGTTAGTGTTTTTTACTCCGAAGCCCTGACAAATAAGCATATAGTTGTACCTGGATTCTATTTTAAGGGCTTCAAATTCACCCTTAGTTGTAGGATTTGACCTCTACCTCTCAAGCGTCATTTAGGTTTGAAATATTTCAATTTTTCGTGGTTATCTTCTTAGCCATAATATTATGGCAGAGGACAAGCAGCTAGCACAAAAGTTGATATGTCGTTCGAAAGCACACTAAATGAGGTATTTTTGCTGAAAAAAAAAACATGTCCCTAATTAATAATTTTTCATCGATAAAACCATTGGAGAAATATGATTGTCCACTTCAGAATCGTGATATTCATCTTCTTACCACACTCGTAATAAGAATTACATAACTTCTTATTTTGTAGGAAATTTAATGCCGTTTCCAGATGTGTGGTCAAATTTGATGGGGCTAGAAGGATAATTGATTTTATAGAAAAAAATTTAATATTTCGTGAAATCAAGAAGAGTTAAATTGAGGAACATCAACATTTCGACTATGTGTTATATGACATTTTTTGTTGAAAGTAACTTGTATGATCTCCCCTTGAAGTTTGGCTCTTTCAAAAGTAGTCTCTACAGACTCTCAAATATTAAGTTTCTACTTTTTTTAAATGTTATGCATATGCAGGCCATGCCATTTCAGTTCTGCAAGAAATGACAAATTAGGGTGTTTTCTCGTCAAGGAAAATATTTTGAACTCTGATTTTTACACTTGGAATCTAATGATCTTTCTAAACCGAGAATTAACATCTCATTGAGTCTCGGTCAAAACGCAACCATATTCCAGGCAGAAATATTTGCCATTGAGACCGCGGCCGAACTGTTGATAAAACGGCAAATCCACCACGGTAAAATCAAAATATTTACTGACAGTCAGTCAGTACTAAAAGCTCTGGAATCCAGCTGTTTTACATCCAAAACAGTCTGTAGTTGCCGCACGGCTTTAAACAGGCTCGGTATGTATAACGGAGTCACTCTGGTTTGGATACCGAGCCACTCAAACTATTTGGGTAACGAGGAGGGAGATCGGCTGGCGTTTGCTGGAGCTGCGCTGCCTCTGGTAGGACCGGAACCATTCCTGGGAATACCACATGACATGGCTAACGAGGCGATAACAGGCAGAATGAACTTAAGGCTAGAGTCTTTGTGGCGGAGCCATTCTGGCCTGAAACACTCGAAGTTGTTCCTTGGAACAGCTTCGAACAAAAAGATGGCGAACCTAGGGCTAGGTCTGGATAGGGCCAAACTAAGAACACTTGTCGGAATTATGACAGGTCACTGCAGACTGAAAGCGCATTTGCACAAAATCGGTCTGGCTGAAGACGATGAATGCAGGCTGTGTCTTGAGGACACTGAAACAGCCATGCACATCGTCTCGGAGTGCCCATTGGTGAGTCGCACCAGATTCGAGGTCTTTGGCCAGGCTTTTATAGGCCACAGCGAACTGAAAAAATTACCCCTAAACAAGATTATCGGTTTTATCCAAAAACTGGATCTCGTCGGGGAGATATAAATTAGGGGTGAACCACAATAGTCCGTGCGGACGCAGTGGTAGGGTGGACAGACGCCCGCTCACCATAAATAATAAATAATAATGATCTTTCCGATGGTTATGCCTGCACTGCTGTCAGATCCTCTGAAGCAGACCGCTTTTATCAACAGCATAGTATCATCTGCATAAGATGAAATTTAACGTTTGGTATATTCAGGTTGAAATGAATAAGGAAAAGAACAGGCCATATCATGTGGTTAATTAGTCCAATTTATTATAACGTTTTCATAGCAGTGTATTATTCTGGAAGAGTTCCACAGGCGATACAATGAATTTGGATGAATTATACATACATTCTGTCAAGAAAGTACTGGGAATTATCGATTTAAATCTGGCGGGGCAATGAGGCAGGTAAAAATTTTTTTCCTAGGTTTTTACCACTGTCCTTAATTACTATGCCAAGCTTGAGCGGGATCTGTCAACTAGTGTGTTTGCAACAGCTGATTAAGTCAGTCGATGTCAGAGTGCGTGCCGATTTTCACTATGGGTGATTACGTTGAGCAAAGAATTTGTCTAAAGTTTTGTGTTGCAAATGAATTTTCGTGTGCCGATGCATTGAAAATATTGCAAAAGGCCTTTGGTGATAATGCTCTATCGAAAACTCGTGCATATCAGTGGTACAGAGCCTTCAAGGACGGTCGTGAAGTGGTCGCCCATCGACGGCTTCGATCGAAGATAACGTCGATAAAATTAAGGAAAGGGTGCTGGAAAACCGTCGTACCAGCTTGAGAGATAGCACATCATCTTAAGATATCCCACGAGTCCGCACGTACGATTTTGATTGATATTTTGGGCATGAGAAAGGTGGCCCCACGACTCGTACCGAAAGACCTGAATTTTCTTCAAAAACGTCATCGCGAACAGGTTGCTTCAGACATGCTGGATCGCTGTAATTCCGATTCAACATTCATGGAACGCATTATAACTGGTGATGAGACCTGGGTCTACGAGTACGATATGCAAACAAGCCAGCAATCATCGGAATGGGTGGCAAAAAATGAGCCGAAACCAAAAAAACCACGCCAAAGCCGCTCGAAAATGAAGGTGATGCTCATTGTTTTCTTCGATATTCGTGGCGTGGTGCACTACGAATTCGTTCCAGAGGGTCAGACGGTAAACAAGGAGTATTACCTAGGCGTTATGAAACGTTTGCGTGAGCGTATCCGTAAGAAGCGGCCAAATTTGTGGGCGAACAACTCATGGATTTTGCATGACGATAACGCGCCCTCTCACCGAGCTACGATTGTGACTGACTTTCTCGCCAAAAACTCAACAAACGTGCTTCAGCAACCACCGTATTCGCCGGATTTGGCTCCCTGCGACTTTTTCCTCTTCCCAAAACTAAAATTGCCCCTTCGTGGCACCCGTTTTGAGTCGATTGAAGCCATAAAACAAAATTCGGCGCAAGAGCTAAAGTCCATCCCGGAAAGCGCCTATAAAAAATGTTTCGATAATTGGAAGTGCCGTTGGCATAGATGTATTGGAGCAAATGGAGCCTATTTTGAAGGCGACCCAATAAATTTTGACGATTAAATGTAAAAATGTTGTTTTAATTGAAAATTCCCGGTACTTTCTTGACAGAGTAGTATCTTGTGTTTCACTAACAGATTCATGAAACTTTCTTGGCCAGTTGGTAAACACCATCCTATTTCCACCTAATCCCATCCTGCGCCACCACGTCCGATCCTAATGAAGTCTTTTCAATTCTCGACGTAGCCACCACGACCAAATAATCATGTTACTAATGCTGTTTGTCACTGTCCGTTTCTTTCAGCCACAAGAGATGCTGTCCCAGATGTACGGCGTCATTACCGCAGAAATAAGCTTCCTATTAAAGACCTCGAATCAAATAAATTAGAATGTGATGATATCGGGACTTGAAGAAGATCCCATAGGCCGATAGGTGGCTGAGAATGGACAGCCAAGAGACCAAGTCGGGATAATGTATTTTGTTTGCGGTAAATAAGTCGCTGGTGGTTGTCTTTTTGCATCGCTGCGGGACAATCATGGGATCGGGAATTAACGATTTTATTTTCGCTCAAAACGGCCGTTTTACTTTTATAGAAGGCCGTTCGGAGGCAACAAGTTGAAATGGTTTGTCTACAAAAAGGTATGATACGAAATCACTGATGAATCAGTAAAACATATGTGAAAACAGAGGTGAATAAATTAATTCGGCATATCTGTATCAAAAATCATTAATCAGCTATGGCAATAGAAAGTTTTAGAAATCGAGACAGTGTGACATAAATCTGTATAAGAATTCTATACTCAAATAAACTCGACAAGGATATGTTGATCACGGAGGCAAATTGCAGACATGCGCACGTTTGAGACTGATTGGTTTTCTAGCATACACTGACGAAAAACAATCAGTTTGAAACGTGCTTATGTCTGCAATTAGCCTCTGTGATCAACAAAACCTTGGTGAGTTTATTTGAGTATAGCATTGTTATACGAATATACATTCTGTCAAGAAAGTACCGGGAATTATCGATTTAAATCTGGCGGGGCAATGAGGCAGGTAAAAAATTTTTTTCCTAGGTTGGTACCACTGTCCTTAATTACTATGCCAAGCTTGAGCGAGATCTGTCAACTAGTGTGTTTGCAACAGCTGATTAAGTCAGTCGATGTCAGAGTGCGTGCCGATTTTTACTATGGGTGATTACGTTGAGCAAAGAATTTGTTTAAAGTTTTGTGTTGCAAATGAATTTTCGTGTGCCTATGCATTGAAAATGTTGCAAAAGGCCCTTGGTGATAATGCTCTATCGAAAACTCGTGCATATCAGTGGTACAGAGCCTTCAAGGACGGTCGTGAAGTGGACGCCCATCGACGGCTTCGATCGAAGATAACGTCGATAAAATTGAGGAAAGAGTGCTGGAAAACCGTCGTACCAGCTTGAGAGAGATGGCACATGATCTTAAGATATCCCACGAGTCCGCACGTACGATTTTGATTGATATTTTGGGCATGAGAAAGGTGGCCGCACGACTCGTACCGAAAGACCTGAATTTTCTTCAAAAACGTCATCGCGAACAGGTTGCTTCAGACATGCTGGATCGCTGTAATTCCGATTCTACATTCACGGAACGCATTATAACTGGTGATGAGACCTGGGTCTACGAGTAGGACATGCAAACAAGCCAGCATTCATCGGAATGGGTGGCAAAAAATGAGCCGAAACCGAAAAAACCACGCCAAAGCCGCTCGAAAATGAAGGTGATGCTCATTGTTTTCTTCGATATCCGTGGCATGGTGCACTACGAATTCGTTCCAGAGGGTCAGACGGTAAACAAGGAGTATTACCTAGGCGTTATGAAACGTTTGCGTGAGCGTATCCGTAAGAAGCGGCCAAATTTGTGGGCGAACAACTCATGGATTTTGCATGACGCAAACGCGCCTTCTCACCGAGCTACGATTGTGACTGACTTTCTCGCCAAAAACTCAACAAACGTGCTTCAGCAACCACCGTATTCGCCGGATTTGGCTCCCTGCGACTTTTTCCTCTTCCCAAAACTAAAATTGCCCCTTCGTGGCACCCGTTTTGAGTCGATTGAAGCCATAAAACAAAATTCCATCCCGGAAAGCGCCTATAAATAATGTTTCGATAATTGGAAGTGCCGTTGGCCTAGATGTATTGGAGCAAATGGAGCCTATTTTGAAGGCGACCCAATAAATTTTGACGATTAAATGTAAAAATGTTGTTTTAATTGAAAATTCCCGGTACTTTCTTGACAGAGTAGTATGTTACACTGTCTCGATTTCTAAAACTTTCTTTCACCATATCTCATACTCCTTATTGAAACATAGGTGTATTGAAAAGAGTGCAGCTATTTTTCAACTCTACGAAAGTAACATTCAAGTACTGATAGATATATTATAACAATAATAATAATAGTTCTTTATTGTAGCCAACAGGGATAATCCAATTACGGGGTTACATGTTAAAAAAGCTGAAAGTTATACATTAATACATTTGAAATAACTTCAATAAGATGGTATGAAAGTTGGTCCTCAACATCCCAACCGCGCCTGGAAAACCATTGATGCAAACAGAGGACCTAAGTCCTAACGTAAGGGGATGAAGAGAAGAAGAAGAAATAACTTCCAAACAGATATCTAACGAAATGATAATCCACCAATATATAAGTAAGCAGTTCTAAATAGAGAAGTGATAGATAAAAATAAGCTGGCCCCTTAGGTGATTTTGGTTCACTGTGAATAAGTCTTGCAGACAACCATCAACACATCCATGGAGTGCCCGGTAGGTCATTATAAGATCACCCCGCTCACGTCGGTGCGCAAATCTAGGGATGCCCAAGATTTGGAGTCGGGAGTCATAATCAGGGCGGTTGCGGCCATATGGCAATAGTGTACATGTGCGCTGAACAGCCTCCGATGCTTCCAAATCACCCCTGAGTGAAGGCCACCACGCTGGACCGGCAAATTCCATTATCGGACGGACATAGGAGGTGTATAATAGCTTGCACGTTGGTAGACTGCATCCATGAAAGGAGCGATATAAGGAGTAGCATAATTGCTTGGTTTTGCTGCATATATTGGCAATATGGCGGGACCAAAATAAGTTAGAGGTAACTGTAACTCCTAAATCACAGTGCTCGTCAACAGTTCTCAGCAATCTCCTCTCGATGAAATAGCCCGCAGCACTTATAAATATTGAGAGGCAGCATCCATTGTTTACACCATCGACCCAACGCTTCCAGGTCATCCTGGAGAACTTTGGCGTCGGTAGAAGGACAACCATACAATTTCATGTCATCGGCAAATAATGCACAGTTCGATTTTATGTGGGCTGAAAGATCTGATATGAACAAGAGGAACAAAATGGGTCCGAGGACCGTGCCCTGTGGAATACCGCTGATAACACGGGCATCAGTTGACGACATGGTATCTCCAACTCTTACCCGAGAAGTCCTATCATGTAAAAATGAACTTATCTACGACAAACAATCGGCTCTAGTCTAAGTAGTCCTACCATCACTGCAAATTATGGAGGTCATCTAGTTTCGGGTGTACCTCGACGTTTATTCAAGTGTTTACACTTAAATGGAGGTTGCATAAGTAAATGAGATGAATATTTTGTTATAATTTTCTAATTCAAGAATTGAATATTTATACTTAATAATTATAATCGAGCTTTGTTTTTTCGGCATACTTTCTAGACGGACTATAATTATTTCGGAATTAAAAAAAATTGCACTAGAATAAAATCATTTTATTTTGGTACTATTTTTGTAGTATACAAAATGCGTTATAATCGTCATTGAAAAATCCTTCAGTATAAATAATACACCTGATAATCAGATCTAATTTTTTCTTCTCTCAGTGAATGAATCCGTTCAATCCTCCCAGCAAGTTCGATCTCTGTTCCATTCAATTCCAGCCTTATAAGCGAAAAACACATTATTATCTCCTCGGAATTTCCTGGCAGCTCTGGACTGACCAACAAGTCGTACATATCTCGGACATGACTTGCACCATGTACCTTTGTTTCGAACCAATTCGTCCGACCATTATATCCGAAGAAAGACGAAATTCCTTTGCTTATTTATTCGTTATCCACCGAATATTTTATACATCTCAGATATTTCGAGGATCGTGCATACACTCGTTCGAGTAGTCAGCCAACTGTTGATAAATGCAAAACCCATGTTAAGAGCGAGGGAGAAAGAGGTAGGATCTTTTATTTCTTGGAGATTTATGTGCGAAACTAAATTGTATAGTGGAAGTCTATGTTGCCTGTGAATGTCTTATATTTAAAAGTGTGACAGAAGACCAACTATGCCTGAATGATTGTATTGGATGTTTGGTCGTATTTTGCATGAGAGACAGCTGGACGTTGTGTCCATGAGCATTCTACGGATAGAATGGATAAATTAAATTCTTAAGCTTTGATTTCAGCGTGAATGTCTTAGAACTGTTCTCCTCTTGTCCATTATTTAATTTTTGTTTGAAAAAGAGTGTGATTAATGTATTTCCTGTATATATGTACATATATAGTCCGTCTAGAAAGTATCAGGAATTCATTATTTTTCATAATTTTAATATACTTCTTCTTTGTATTATTCTTAGAGAAAATAATGTATAAAAAAGGTTGTGTAGATAGCCGGCTATGGCCAAAGTTGCACGGTAACACTATTCTTCAAATATAGTTGATTGTCAACAGGTAAACAATTTGTGAAATAATGCCGCAACTATAAAGAAGAAAACAGGTAAAACAATTGTATAGAAAGGGTTTTCAAAACGTTAAAAAAATAGTGTAATTGACTCAACTGGGAAAAAGTGGTGTATATGAAACAATAAAGGGGATAAAAATTGCATGGATATGAGGCATAGACCAGTTTCAGGAAGACCGAATAAGTTTAAAGGAAACAATTTGAACGCTTTATTGGCCTTAGGACGACACAAGCCTCGCAAATTGGCTAACAGATTTGGAAATCAGCGAAATATAAAAGTATGTCCAGAAACTGTCCGTATGTCACTGAAAAGATAGGGCTACAGATCAAGGAAACAAAAAAATCCCTATAATGACACCTTTACAAAAGAAACGGAGCACAGAATTTTGTCAACGTTTTTCGGAAGATAATTTTAATAATGTCTTTATATTTGAGGATATTAAAAATTCTATCAAAACAATCGGTTTCATTCCAACCATACGCTCCTGAACTAGTCAGAAAGGCCGTATGTTTTGCCTTTGACAAACATTAGACAACATGTTTAGTTTCTGGTCTTATATTCATGAAAACTAAATATTTTTCAAAAATACACATCATAATTTTAAGAACTTCTCCAAAACAAATTTATTTTAAATATTCAATATGTTTAAATATTTCAATAATTTACTTCAAAAACTCCCAAAAACATGTAGCACATCCTCTAAAACAAATAGAATTCAGATAAGTTCAGTTCAATTCTACATTTATAATATAAATTCAATTAAAAATGAATAAACTTGTAATCTTACCAAACAATTTCTGGAACCTCTGTGAATTCAATTTAAACTACGTACATCCAATATCCAAAGTAATCTATGTTCTATGCTTAACACAGAAATCACACAAAGTTTGTAAGGCAATTTTATGGCCTTCATTAAACAACTGGAAACTGTATAATAAATTTCATTATTCAAAAACCTAATATAATTATATATTATATATAAAATAAAATAATGAGATGTTTTTTTACTTGATAGAAGGATAATTACATTGAATATCAAAACAGATTCAATCTGTTAGTCTTCTACAATTTTAATTTCATCAAAATTGTTTAAAGAACTTTTAGTATTAAATTAATGTCTAATATTAAGCACTGCTTATATTCAATTGATGTATAAAAATCAAAATTCACTATACAATATCAAATGGAATTAAAAACCCAAGAAAAATAAATTTATTAATTAAAATTAAAAATAAGAAATATCGAATGTTTCGTTCCAAACATACGCACCTGAACTCGTCAGAAAGGCTGTGGTACGTCTGTTTTGCCTTTGACGAATATTTGACAACATGTTTAGTTTCTGGTTTTATATTCATGAAAACTAAATCTTTTTCAAAAACACACAGCATAATTTTAAGAACTTCTCCAAAACTAATTTCAAATATTTAATATGTTTAAATATTTGAATAAGTTATTTCAAAAACTCTCAAAAACATGTAGCACATCCTCAAAAACAATTAGAATTCAGGTAAGGTCAGTTCAACTCTACATTTTGAATATAAATTCAATTAAAAATAAATAAACTTGTAATCTTACCAAACAATTTCTGGAACCTCTGTGAATGCAGTTTAAACTAAGTTGGTACATCCAATATCCAAGGCAATCTATATTCAAAATTTGAATATCAAAACAGATTTAATCTGTTAGTCTTCTACAATTTCAATTCCAAAAAAATTTTTATTCATAAAACTTTTAGAATTAAATTAATGTCTACAATAATCACCGCTTATATTTAATAGACGTTTATAATCAAAACTCAATATACAATGTCAAATGGGATAAATAAACCAACAAATATAAAAAAGGCAATTAAAATTAATAAATAAATATTTGAAGGAGACAAAGTTTTGTTCAGATCTTATCATAATGAACACCAATTCTTTTTCAAAAACATAAAGCACAACTTAAGGACTTCTTAAAAAATATGATTTAGTTGAAGTATTTAATATATTTAAATATTCAAATAAGTTAATTCAAAAACTCTCAAAACATGCACTATATCCTCAAAAAAACAATTAGAATTCCTATAATCTCTTCGTCGGCCCTAGATAATATTTAAAATATCAAAATCAACTAACAATCAGTATATCATACCTTAAAGTGTACCGGAACTTGCTCAAACAGAGTAACTTTAAAAATTCCTGTTGTCAATATTCGTCACAAAATCACAGAAAACTGTAAGGTTATATGAGATTTTTTTTAAACCATTGATATTCAATAATGAGATTTTTTTTAAACCATTGATATTCAATAATGAGATTTATTCAAGCCTAAATATAATTATATATTATGTATAAAATAAAATAGAAAAAGGCTTTTTACTTGATAGAAGAAATATAACAAACTTTTAATATCACAACAGATTTAATCTGTTAGTCTTCTACAATTTTAATTTCAAAAAAATTTTTATGCAAAAAACTTTTAGAATTAAATCAATGTCTAAAGTTGAATATTTAAATATATTGAATATTTCAAATAAATTATATTTTTTGAGAAGTCCTTAAGTTGTGTTTCATGTTTTTAAAAGGAATTGTGGTTCATAATGGTAAGATCAGAACCAAATTTTGTCTCCTTCAGATATTGCATTTTTTATATTTGTTGGTTTATTTATTCCATTTGACATTGTATATTGAGTTTTGATTATATACGTCTATTAAATATAAGCGGTGCTTATTGTAGACATTAATTTAATTCTGAAAGTTTTTTGAATAATAATTATTTTGAAATTAAAATTGTAGAAGACTAACAGATTAAATCTGTTTTGATACTCAAATTTTGTCATATTTCTTCTATCAAGTCTATCTAATAGACATATAAAATATCAAATGGAATAAAAAACCCAATAACAATAAATTATTGATTAAAATTAAAGATAAGTAATATCGAATGTTTCGTTCCAAACATACGCACCTGAACTGAATAAGTTACTAGTAACTTATTTAAATATTTAGACATATTAAATATTCGAAATAAATTAGTTTTGGAGAAGTTCTTGAAATTATGTTGTGTATTTTTGAAAAAGATTTAGTTCTCATAAATATAAGACCAGAAACTGAACATGTTGTCAAATGTTTGTCAAAGGCAAAACATACGTACCACAGCTTTTCTGACGAGTTCAGGTGCGTATGTTTGGAACGAAACATTCGATATTACCTAATTTTAATTAATAATTTATTTTTGTTTGGTTCTTTATTCCATTTGATATTGTATAGTGAGTTTTGATTTTTATACGTCTATTAAATATGAACAGTGCTTATTATTAGACATTTATATAATTCTAAAAGTCTTTTAAATTTTTTTTTTAAATTAAAATTGTAGAAGACTAACAGATTAAATCTGTTTTGATATTCAAAGTTTAAAAACAACAAGATGGAAAAATTTGAGTGTTGCACAACCGATAGGAAAATAATTAATTATGTTCTAACGTAGACAGAGCCGTCTCTGAGTGAAACGTCACAATAATTTTCAGCTAAAATTCCCAGTACACAAAAATTTCTACAAGCTCAGAAAATGGACTTCGTTTAGCAGATAACATCTGAACCATCATTAGCATCGTCTCAACAGTTCTTCGAAGCGAATTTTCCATAAAAATGCATCTTTGGACCGGTAATAATGCACGTTGTCGAGATGGGGCATTTACTCATGAATGATTTATTAAGCGGCGAGCCACATAACTTTTTTCAGAGACCGTCCTCGAGTCGCCTTTACGTACAACTCGGGTATTAGCGCAACAAATCTATTTCACGCTATCCAACGGTTATGATTGCAGAAGCCGAGCGGTCTTCACTCACTGTCAGCCACTGAAGTGGAGTAAAAATTTTCTAAATTATCTGCCTCTCGTTAAAATTCCGCCACCTGATCCCAGGAGAATTGCGTGGTGGGCGAAATATGTCCCAAGAAGTGGTCGAGGAGAGGTGTGAATTGCGATTTGTGGACATCTTGATAAGGTGTGATCTGATAGGTGTTAGAACGGTTTTTAGTTACAAGCAATTAGCGCCGACCACGTTCTTTAGTTCCTATAATTTTCAAACAAGGATTGAAAAAACAAATGACTGCCAGTAACTGCTCGTAGTCATTCGAATACAAAATTATTTAATAAAGTAAATAAAAACAACTTGTCTTAAATGACTTCAAATTCAGAATAATATATTCTAACTTCTCCAATATATATTGAAACTATATACAAAAATTATCGAATTGATATCCTTATAATTATTTAAATATTTTAATATTAGCCTTCTTCATATTTTATTTCAAAAAATTATATTTAATAATTATAACTTCAGGAATTAAATTAATGTCATATAAGCACCGCTTATATCAAACGACATATAAAGTAAACATTCATTATAAGACATCCAAATGATATAACAATATCCAATAAATAAAAATTGTTAACCAAAATCCAATAAATTAAATATTTTGAATAGACAAAATTTTGTTTCTGCTGATCAATCTTATGAAAACAAATATCTTTAAAAAATGTTTAACATAATCTTAAGTTGCTTTCTATAAAATCTCAAGATATGACACTATTTTAATTTAATTCTTGAAGTTATAATTATTAAATATAATTTTTTGAAATTAAATATGTGAAAGGCTAATATTAAAATATTTAAATAATTTTATATACCTTCTATCAAGTATTAACCTCTATTTATGTCATTTCATTTATAATATATAATTATTTGATTTCCTTAACATTCTTCATACAGATAGTCCTTGTGCTATAACAGAGGCCGTTAAATAGTCTTTCAATCTTTTAGATCAAGGGTAAACCACAGAATTATTTATTTGTAATTAACATTACACTCTATTAAATTTTATAGTATTCCAAATTATAAAATCAATAGCCGCGAACAACGATTTCAATCCCAATATAATAGATAATCTAATTCGACAGAAACTATCTAAAATAGCTATGAGCCAAATTTATCCTCTCATAAAAACTGAAGAAAATAAAAAAAACATTTCTCTATCGTACTTTGGTAGCATAAGTCAAAAAGTGGCCAATAGTTTTTCAAAATCGGATGTCAATATTGCCTTCAAAACGCAAAATAAGTTATCATCGGTATTTTTAACGCAAAGGACCCTACTCCAAACATACACAAATCAGGAGTTTATGAGTTATCTTGTTCTAGGTGCAGAAATAAATATATAGGACAAACAGGACGTTCCTTCAAGACGAGGTTCAACGAACATAAAATGAGTTTCATAAAAAATAAACAGAATTCTACTTTTGCCACTCATTGTCTAGAAAACGGTCATTCCTTTCCCACAATAGATAATCTTAAAATTTTACATGTAGAATCAAAAGGGAAGAAACTCGATTATCTAGAATCTGTTGAAATTTTCAAATTAGTTCACAATAACAATAATGTAAAAATAATGAATGACTGTACGGAGCTATGTGAATCGAAAATATTTGAGATATTCAAAAAGTAACATCTGTTTAAAACCTTTTTCAACGAACATAAAATTAATTTAATGAAAAGTAAACAAAAATTCAACTTTCGCCACTCATTCTTTAGAAATTAGTAATTCCTTTCGACGAAAGAAAATCTTAAGAAAATTTTACATGTAGATTCAAATGAAAAGAAACTTGATTATTAAAATTTTCAAATTTGTTCGCAATAAAAATAATTTAAAAAATAATTAATGACTGTATGGAGCTATGTAAATCCAAATATTTGAGATGTACAACAAAATAACCAAAAAATAATGAATAACAGTACGGAGCTATGTAACCCCAAAAAATTATTTAAGATATTTGGGTACCATCTGTTTAATAACCTTCTTTGTCGATTGCCGACATTCCGATATTTGTTAGAAGGCCCCTCTTTTTTAACCGGGTTTTTATCACGTTCCGCTTGTAAACCTCTGTACCACTATTAGGTGTTATCTACTGAAATATTCAAAATATTTATCACTTTTGTTTAAATTTCTCTGTACCACTGTTAGGTCTTCAGTTGTCTGATGATGGGATAGTTCATTTCCCGAAACTCGAGTCACAAGAAAATGTGTAAAATATATTTTTATTGGTAGTAAAACATAGTAATTTCTACAATTTGTTTTAATTATGATCAACTACCAAATAGTAACGGCTGAAACAATTCAGTATCTTTCCCCAAATTTTCGGCCCGTGGCGTTTGTCTCCAAAATTTCTTCAAGAATTTTTTTTTTAATAAGTTTAGTTCTTCTGATAAATGTGAAATCCTTGGAATAGAATTTCCACTTTACTTAGCTACCCCTCATTGAGTGTCTTCTAAAGGTGATTGATAACAGAATATTCACGGAAAAGTATGATCAAATCTAGAACCTTGAAATATACCCCGGTATATTTCCTAAAGCTATCAGGAAAACGATAACTCATTCACAGCTGGAAGGATTCCTTCGACTCAAAACGCGAAAACTTTCGCTATTTTATCTAGGAATTCAGGCTCGTGCACCTCACTGCACAAATAAATAAGTGGTATGAAAGTTTTCTAATTAGGAAACTGTACCTCCAAGATGATGAATGAACAATTCGAAAAAAATCTATGATTCAGATGAAAATCCATTTTAAATAATATTAAATGAGGTTATTCTGATTTTCACAAATTTTATTGTTATTATAATACAACAATTTATTGTTTTGCTACCACAGGGGTATCTTACATTTTTGAATAACTTCAGAAATGTAAGATACCACCTATCTGAAGATGCTTCTGTGATAACCAAACGATTATTATAATAACAATAAAATTTATGATTGTTTCGGTCTTTACTTGACGGAAATTCATCTTGAAAATATGAATAAAAACAATATTCTAATTTCCGCTAATATTTTATTGACACTACGATCGTTACCATGACTTCTTAGTATCTTGTAATACTCACCTGAAGAAGTCATGGTATGACGTAACGATCGTAGTGTCAATAAAATATTAGCGGAAATTAGAATATTGTTTTTATTCATATTTTCAACAATAAAATTTGTGAAAATCAGAATAACCTTATTTAATATTATTATCTATCAATTTATTTTTGAAGTGGAATAATTTCGATAATGATTCTAAGATCAATTCTATTCACAACAATGTTGGCACAGCATGTGTACACGAACACAAAGGTTTGGAGATTGTGTTCAATAATTGAATATTTTCTTACTGTTCAAATTGACAGAATACAGTTGATGATAAGGTGGTTAATGATATTTCTGGGTTTTTATAGATGAATACAATACTTTGTGCTTGAATAAAAGTTTCAACTAGAGACATGTCTACTTCTCGCTAGGAAGATATAAGGTTAAATAAAATAGAAAGGCCTTTTACTTGATAGAAGAAATATAACAAAATTTGAATATGAAAACAAATTGAAATATGTTTATCTTTATTTTTTGAAATTAAAATTGTAGAAGATATAAGGTTGTTCGGAAAGTAGTTTCATTTTTTACCGACAGAGGATTTAATTATATTTTTTCGAACTCAACTTTACAGTTAAGCCGCATATCATTATATATTTTGAGAGCTGATATATCAGGGCTTGTGTGTGAAAAAGTTCAATTAATTCTACGCAATAGAATTTGGTTGGTGCCCTTTTAAATATGGAGATCAATAAGCGGCGTTTTCGTCATATTTTACTTTTTTACTATAGAAAAGGTTAAAATAGTGTTCACGCCAGAAAAAACTTAAACGATGTGTATGGAGAGTAGATGTGTTCACAGTACGCCAGTGCCAGAACTGGTTTGGAAAATTTCGATCCGGCAATTTTGATGTCAAAATTCCACCACGTTCCGGTTGAAGCTGGTACAGACATGATAAAGGCATTAGTTGATGCAAATCGGAAATAACAACACGAGAGATCGGTGAGATGTTAAATTCATCGAATTCAACTATTTATGACCACTTGAAAGGCTTGGGTTTAACTTCGAAGCTCGATATATGGGTTCCCCATGTTCTCACATAAAGAAATTTATGTCGACGCTTTGCCGTCTATGATTCGCTTCTCAAACGTCATGAAAATGCTCCATTTTTAAAGTGCATCATTACTAGGTTGTATATCACCATGTCAAATTCAAGAGCTCATTGAGCAAAAAAGATGAACCGGCAAAAAAGGGAATGCTGTCTGTTTGGTTTTTTTGAGCTTTTACCGGATAACACAACAGTTAATTCGGAAGTCTACTGTCATCAGCTGGACAAACTGAATGATGCCCTTCAACAGAAAAGGCCAAAATTAATCAACAGATAATGCGAGACGTCATACAAGTTTGGTCACTCGCCAAAAGTTTTTACAGCTTGAATGGGATAAATTGCCACACACCATATTCTCCAGATCTGGCGCCATCAGATTATTATATGTTCCGGTCATTGCAGAGTTTTTTGATCGGTAAAACCTTTACTTCATATGGAGAGGTCAAAAATCACCTGGATCATACTTCAACTATTTTTTCTTAATGGTAAATCAATCAAATGCTATGTTTTTCCTCAAATTATCGTGTGAGAATTAATAAATTGAACATAAAAAATCATGTTTTTCTTCTGGATTCGTTTGAAGAGAAATTACAATTAGTTATTCCGACTAAAACTATAGATCAATAGAGTACTAACTTTCTTTCCTGCTGCAACTTGGGGATTCACTCTGCCTGTTGCATTTTTGAAATAATTGCCATCATTATTTCCATTTGAAATTATTCCAAAGTCCCACCTTTCCTCGTCCGCTATCATAGGAGTGTTATGCACTATACATACGAGGTGTGTCCGAAAAGTATCCCAACCGAATGAAAACAAATTGTAGAAATTACTATGTTTTACTACCAATAAAAATATATTTTACACATTTTCTTGTGACTCGAGTTTCGGGAAATGAACTATCCCATCATCAAACAACTGAAGACCTAACAGTGGTACAGAGGTGTTTAAACAAAAGTTGTTTAAATACTCTATAGAAACTTTTGTGTTGCAAATTGCCTGTGGAATCAGGCAGTAAAATTTGGTCAGAGATACATTAGGCACTCTGTATATTGCAAAACATCCATTTCAAAATCGAATTTTGCATAGGTTTATTCTGAATGTTCAACCTAACCCAATATAATATTATAAAAATCTATGATTCGCTGCACCTTAACTATTGGTAAACACTGATCGTATTAAAATATGAACGTTCATAGAATACACGAACGGTTAAAAATACAAATAGGCCAATATCCTACGCAAAGTTTGTTGTTGGTACGACTAAAACATTGGAACAGTCAAGAATAGGGCTTTGTTACGTCGACAAATCAGAAGCATAGTTGTAAGATCACTGAGACAGTCATCATACTGAATTTGTTCACATTATATTCTACGAGGAATAATTTTCCAAAATAACGAGAACATTCATCAAAAAGTCGAATAAATTTGGAAGCAAGAGATATCATCTCGCGGAAAGTTTGATTAGGTTGGAGTTATTCCAGAAAAATGGGTTCAGAGCTGCAAGCAATTATTTTTAATTGCACATTTTTGCCTCTTTCGCTACCTAGGAATGAAGAATAGAAAATAACGCGGAGCTCCAAGAAGTTTGGCCATTTGTTATTTGAACAAAATGTTGGAATTCTTTCTGGATTTTTTTATTATAACCGGCAAAATGGGTTTCAGAAATCAAGACCATACTCTAACTTACTCTACCTGATAACCAGCTGCCTGTAGAAATTAATGAATAGAAGAATAAAAGGCAATTTCAATTTCCGATTAATTTTGTTGTTTTTGAAACAATTTTTCCATCATACCACGACTTCTTCAGATTGGTACTCGAACTGAGAATTCACTCAAAAAATGTTTCTCAAGTACCAAACCCTGTAAAGAAATAGGAGGATACAGTAAAACAAGGTGTGAACAAAATAGTTTATAATGCTCAGAGGAATTTCAAAATGTTAATTACAAATAATAAGCAGTGGTAATTTGTTAAGGTTTGTATAATCGTTCAAAATAATTTGTTTGTTATTTCATCTATTGGTTGTCTGGAATTTCTAAGAAATATTTATGGACAACCTGGAAACCGAAATCCAAAATAGCACATATTTTATTTATTGTTATCGTTATGTAGATTTTGTTATATATTAATTCAATGATAGAATAGCCAATTTTCACAGAATTTTTTCATATTTATAAAAATTAGATGTCAATGATAATATGCTTTATTGATTTGTTAAAATACCCATAAAAATTTGTCATAGAATGTAATACATAATAAGCAAATAAGTATTTTTATCCCAGAATTTGCATAATAATTGATTGATGTTAATCAATAACTACGAAGACTTCAGGTATCTCAATATACCAAGCAATTCTTTCACTCATGCATCTACACTTTTGCTTGAACGATTTTGTCAATTTTTTTGATGATCACAGTCTGGCGCATTATCGGTGTTCTTACAACCTTGTTTAAATCCAACAAACTAGTCAATAAAAGTTGCTTTTCCTGGTGCAGAGTCCAATTATCAAGGCAAGTTTTCGTTCCCAAGTTTTCTTTTCTTATCGAAAAACAATGATTTGTCAATACAAAGTAATTTTTTTCTATTGTTTTCAAAATCACAAAAATTATTTCATCACTAATGGAACCACTGTGAACCGATCAGATCGTCAGGAAATTTCCACAGCTATTATTTGAAGCTTACTTCTTTCTGGCCAATGGTATTTGTGACGCCATCTGTGTATCAGACCCGAAACTTATATGCAGGCGTAATATTATACAGGTTTTATCATTAATTCATTCTTTCCAAGATATCAAAAATTTCGTTCGCAAACAGGCTGCTTCTACTTTCATTTCTGAATCTTAGGAAATTATTTTCTAATATTCCCAAAAAAATAATATAAATGAGTGGTTTTTTTGAATGGATCACCTCATTTATTCACATAAATTTTCAATTTTTCCATCATGAAGTAAAATATTATAGATATTTTGCCAACGATACAAATTTTTTCAACTGAAAGATTTGGCTAGTCCTCATTCAAAATGATCAACCTGCCATACACAGATATCCATTAATAATAATAATAATAATAATAATAATGGCCAAATATGAAGATCTTCAAATAGTTATTTCTCGATTTTTTGAAATGTTTTATTATTATGTAGATAATTGAATGCCTTACGTTTTCTCAGATATACCCTTTGCGCCTTTTTCACACCTGCGTTCAAAAGACACGAAAATTGGCATCACAACTGAAAAATTTGTTTCAATAATGAACATAAAAATTAACGAATAAAATAAAAATAAAATAGAAAGGCTTTTTACTTGATAGAAGAAATATAACAAAATTTGAATATTAAAACAAATTGAAATATGTTTATCTTCTACAATTTTAATTTCAAAAAAATTTTTTCATTCAAAAAACTTTCAGAATTAAATTTGTCTAAAACAAGCACCGCTTACATTTAATAGACGTATATTATCAAAACTCAATACATAATGTCAAATGGAATAAATAAACCAACAGATATATGAAAGAAATTAAAATTAATAAATAAATATTTAAAGGAGGCAATATTTTGTTTCTGGTCTTACCTTTAAGAACACCAATTGCCTTTTAAAAACATGAACAAATTTAAAGGACTTCTCAAAGAATATAATTTATTTGAAATATTTAATATATTTAAATATTCGAATAAGTTAATTCAGAAATCTCTAAAATAATGCACTATATCTTCAAAAAACAAATATAATTCTAAGCAATTCCGTCTTCAGCCCTCATTTAATATTCCAAATATCATAATCAAAAAACTTACCTATATCACAAACTTAACACGTATAAAGGACTAATGCTTCGAAACACAGATCAACTTTATAATTTAAGATTGATCTATGTTCTAACAAAATCAAAGAACAGTGTGAGTTATTTTTAAGGCTTATTTAAATTCATTGACATTCCATAATGAGATTTATTGAAGCCAAAATATAATTATATATTATATATAAAATAAAATAGAAAGGCCTTTTACTTGATAGAAGAAATATAACAAAATTTGAATATTAAAACAAATTGAAATATGTTTATCTTCTACAATTTTAATGTAAAAAAAATTTTTTTATTCAAAAAACTTTTAGAATTAAATTTATGTCTAAAACAAGCACCGCTCACATTTAATAGACATATATTATCAAAACTCCTTATATAATATCAAATGGAATAAATAAACCAACAGATATACGAAAGTAATTAAAATTAATAAATAAATATTTAAAGGAGACAAAATTTTGTTTCTGGTCTTTCTTTTAAGAACACCAATTGCCTTTTAAAGGTAAGACCAGAAACAAAATTCTGTCTCTTTTAAATATTTATTTATTAATTTCAATTACTTTCGTATATCTGTTGGTTTATTTATTCCATTTGACATTATATATTGAGTTTTGATAATATACGTCTATTAAATGTAAGCGGTGCTTGTTTTAGACATAAATTTAATTCTAAAAGTTTTTTGATTAAAAACATTTTTTTTGAATTAGAATTATAGAAGATAAACATATTTCAATTTGTTTTAATATTCAAAAATAAAAATAGTTGAAAATAATTCAGGTAATATTTGGTACAGCATTACTCAATCAATGAATGATTTCTCGCAATTTCTGCTACTTATTCCAGGAAATTCTACTGAAATATCTTCAAAAATCTAGAAAAAACTATTCCAAACCATAAAATTATTTCCATTGAGCTAGTTGTAAAACTTTAGAACATTTCGAAAATCCTAATTTCTGAATGTCAACATAAAATTGATGATTTTTGAAACTGGGCAAGTTTTCAAATCGGACAGAACCGATCATTTTTCGATTTTATTTAATTCAACGATGGGGGGCTTTTCACAATTCTGGTTTTGTCAATAGGTACAATTTACCTTATTTCTCTTTCAAAAATCCGAAAATGATAAGGAAAGTCGACCATTAATACAAGTAGTCACTAAATGTTTGAGGAACAGTTATCGGCAATCTTATATATCATAATTTTTTCGAAGGAAATCTTGACAGTGCCGCATATTCGAATTTCCTTCAGAACATTTTTCTTGGAGTTTTAGCAGTGTTAACGACGCACATGGAAAACGAAATAGTGGTTTCAGCAGCATGGAGCACCCCCTCATCATTCTCGTCATGTAAGAGATTTTCTGGATCCCCAGTTTCCAAAAAGATGGATTCGTTGTGGAGTCAATAAGGAGAATTGTGTATGATGAAGTTCCAATAAGAGCTCTCAATATTCAGGAAAGAATAGTGAATGATTTTCGGAGCATTAACCCAGACATGCTAACCAGGGATAGTAGGTCATCCACTATCGGATTACTTTGTATTTTAGAGAAGGCGGACAGGACCCTGTATACTTATTTCCCAGATAAATGACAAAAATTAGTTAATCAGTGCCGTTGAATTATTACGATAAACTAATCATTGTCCCAACACACTTCTTTCACTGCACTTTTCAATTAATAGGACGAAGACTTTGTTTCCAGTTCAGGACGAAAATACAGCGTTTATATATTTTACATCCAATTCGCATCGTCACACACAATGAGCAATTACGTGAAATATTTCAGTTGGTACTCTCAAGAATGTGCAAAAGTTTTTTACTATTTCTCGTGAAAATTAAATGACCCAGCCAAAACTCTTTGATAAGAACTTCAGCAGAATTTATGTCTGATTTTTATACCAGACAAACTTTACTGTTTCGATTTATAACCGTGAGTAATTTAACAACTTTGTCTTATCAATACGCTCCCCATTTATTTTCTGGACGGAATTGGATTGATCTTCTCTGAATGAAGATATTACTGCACGTTTTTTTCAGTCAATGAACAGCTTAAATTCATATCAAATTATTTACCTATTGGAGTCTTGATTATTATTAACAATTATTATTTATTAAAATTCGAAACCTTTTGGAATTATACTATATTAGATCTCGAGATCCAAAAGTACATTTAAAAATATGTACGGTCTATTTTTAAATTGCTTTATCAATTTATGTTTTTTAGTTTATAAATTTCACTTGATGAAGTCTTCATCAGTTGTTCAAAATTTATTATATGTCATGTTGGATGTTTACTTTAGGATCGAATCTCACTCTTTGATATAACCTTATATTTGACATATTGTGGGTTAAGTTATTTCAGTGCACAAACTAATATTTCTTGAAATACTCAGATATAAATAATGCAATTGAGATAAAGATCTCGATATTGAGTGAAAGAATTGAAAAATTGATTTGAATTATCTATTTTGATTCTTCCAAGTATTGACTCACATTCAAATTGATTTTTAAATTATGGAATAAATTCAAATGGAGTCTAAATATCCATAATATATTCCTTAATTATTTATTATTTTCGAAATTATGGTTATTTTTCTTGTTATGGGACATTATTTGGGGTGAATAGTTTTTGTTTTTCTGTGTTCTGAGTACAAATGGTTTTAGGTTAACCGTAACAACACGTTGATCATTTCTGTTTTATTTTGGATACTTTAAAGCTTACTTCGAGTTTATTCGTTCCAGGTTTTATCTTATTTGCTGAGTTAAATTTTGATCTTGTGATATATTTGAATCTGAATTCAAAACATTGTAGAAGATAAACATATTTCAATTTGTTTTAATATTCAAATTTTGTTATATTTCTTCTATCAAGTGAAAGGCCTTTCTATTTTATTTTATATATAATATATAATTATATTTGGGCTTCAATAAAACTCATTATGGAAAGTCAATGAATTTAAATAAGCCTTAAAAATAACTCACACTGTTCTTTGATTTTGTTAGAACATAGATCAATCTTGAATTATAAAGTTGATCTGTGTTCCGAAGCATTAGTCCTTTTACACGTGTTGAGGGTTTGGATATAGGTTAGTTTTTTGATTTTGATATTTGGAATATTATTGAGGACTGAAGAAGGTATTGCTTAGAATTATATTTGTTTTTTAGAGATATAGTGCATATTTTTAGTGATTTCTGAATTAACTTATTCGAATATTTAAATATATTAAATATTTCAAATAAATTATATTCTTTGAGAAGTCCTTTAAGTGTGTTCATGTTTTGAAAGGCAATTGGTGTTCTTAAAGGTAAGACCAGATACAAAATTTTGTCTCCTTTAAATATTTATTTATTAATTTTAATGACTTTCCTATATCTGTTGGTTTATTTATTCCATTTGACATTAAATATTGAGTTTTGATTATATACGTCTATTAAATGAAAGCGGTGCTTGTTTTAGACATTAATTTAATTCTAAAAGTTTTTTTGAATAAAAAAATTTTTTGAAATTAAAATTGTAGAAGATAAACATATTTCAATTTGTTTTAATATTTAAATTTCAATTCTAAATGTTTTCAAAAGATTTATTTAGATTCAAATCTGTAGAAGTTTCGTAGAATTAATTTCAGCTATTATCTGAATTATTATTTGATAACAGCTAGCTTCTGGTCAAGAGTAATATTTCTCCTAAGTCTTCAAGTAGATAGCATATTTGAAGAAATAAAATTCGAGTGAAAAAAATCAAAAATTATCACTAAAAAAGGGTTGAATAATTTCTCGAAGAAACTCTGGATGAAAAGATTCAATGGTAAAGGTTAACATTAAAAAATATTTTTTCATTTGAATAATATTTCAGGTAGCAATGAATATGGATATTACTGGGACAATAAGATCTGATGAGCTGGTAAAATTGGCCACCAGAAATGAAAAATATGTTATTAAATTTATTTTATTATTTTGAATACTAACAATAATGTGAATATTTATATAAAATAAATGTGATTAAATATTCATAACTAAAGTTGACTATATTCTTTCACCATAGGAAGTAAGACTCGCTTTACTTCTTCTTTTGAGGGAACAAATCGCCTTTTGTACAAGGGTAGTCCAACAGGAGGTTTTTTCTTGAATTTCGCGCTATTTTAGGACTGTCAAAATGAAACTGACAGAGAAATTGCATTCAACAACAGAGTTCTTGCATTTTTACAAGTAGAAATTATTGAATTAGGAGAAATAGATCAGCTTTAAAAAATGGAAATATAAAAAGGTGGAAATTTTACGATTACAATTACTGAAGTTCGTACTGCTTTTAGTCATCATCAAGCGACTTCAATACTCCATATCGTGCTAGTGCAGTTGATAATCCTGGATTGTCTACTTCAAGATGTTCATAGGAATTGGGTTCAGCACAACCAAGTTTGAACCAAATTTTGCATGATGATCTTGACATAAAATTCAGCTGACATAAAACTTACGGCAGAAACGTGGTATATTTCATGACTGTGGGCTCGGAATACATATATACCTGATCCCTATATTTTGAATTATTCTGAGCAATGTAGACCATTTTCATCTATCGGATTATAGCAGTAAGCAAAATTGTTATGTTTATCTTATCGATTCCTTATGATTGCTATTATGTTATTAGTTTCCAAAGTTCGAATAAATGGAGAAATGAAGAGTATGAAAAATTCTTCTGTCAACATGAAGAATGCGGTATGTCTCAAAGCATTTAAGTTATTTCTTGTGTTTAGAATCATGTTTTTGAATTTGACAACATTTGAAAAATCATTCATCTGCCTATTCGCACTGATGCATAAATACACATGATTTCATAAATACACTTCTACATCTTTATCCTTCATGATCAACTAGAAAACATCGTTTATCATAGTTTATTTTCCATGCTGTGAGCTTTTGGTTCTATACCAGTATCGAAATCTCTCCAAAAGAAAAACCACAAATGCACCAATTGTACCAACACACCAAAAAGTAAGTGGAGCCATGCAATTTTTCAAAGATAATTTTCTTGGTTTTGTCATAGGGGCTTTCGGACTAGCTGTGTATAAGAAATGTGTAAAACCAAATTTCATAAGAAATCCCAAATACCGATTGAATTTTGGAAAGAAAGGGTGCCCTTTTCTTACAAAAGCAACAACCCTGACAGAAAAAAATGGCTGTGGTAGTTTCCTATACCATCTACCTCTTACGCCATAGCTATCGGACCACATCATCTCCTTGGTTTTCAAATCAGACAACAGTGCAGCCCTTTTTCTGTTGCTGTACAACAAATTCCAACACATTCTAGTTGTTTCACAATCTTTCAGTGCGTAATCGCTACCAATGCTTTCTTGAAGGCTCATGTGCAAATCTTCTTCCAGCTCAGATGTTGGCAAAATAATTTCGAGATCATATTTTTTTATATCCTCAAACTTCGTTACGGTCCTATCGTAATTTATTTGGGTTAGAAAAAAGAATAATTTACTCTTGAACATAGCTGTCATGTGAAATGCAGCATAGATAGAAGTGAAAACTATAATAAACTGAGCTGCTTTTACAGTTTTCAACGATGATGCCGATTGCTCTAAGCACAAAGTAGTTAATGTATAAAATTTTTTCACGATCATTTTGAAGTTTATCTTTTTGTGGAAACTAAATTCGATGATACACCAAACTGAAGAAAGGACCAATCCTGTGGTTAACCAAAATAGCCATACTACCCCATCAAAAATTCTTATAGGATATAATCCCAGGGGCAGGAAACTCTTGCGCAGATACCATGAAAGTTTGTCGTAAATATAAGGATCCGTTATTGCAAAATAGTTAAACTCACTCGCCTGAAAATCTCCAAACAAAATATCACAGTTGTCTTCTTCTTCTTCTGTCGATATTAAGTTTTTTCTAACTGAGATGTTGAGATGGTCCCATATAATTTGGAACAAGCCTTCTTCATTACTCATAGTGCAATCTTTACAATCTCCTTTTGGGCACAAAGTTAATGTTTCTTTGCCATCCCATTCCTCCTTCATTTTATCATCAATTCCAAGAACTACACCTGTAGTTTCTTTATCGTGCGTAACACAATGTCCAGTGGGAACTAGGTCACTGTTATTATTACTAGATTCTTGTAAATTATAGTAGTACCCAGTCTCAGAATTAATAAAAATTACCCGTCTGATGAAATATTTCGAACATAAAGACAGTATATCAGAGGGTATATCCTTACCGACCAGAAAGTATGTAGCTTTAGAACTGTAAAGCCTCGTCTCATATAGCCTGTTGATTTGGAGTTCCAGATGGTCCTGTTCTAGGTCTAATATAACACTATTGGCCGCTCTTATGAACTGGTCGTCAAAAATATCTTCAGTGCTATTGAAATCGATCGTTATAAATGCGTGATTTATGGATATTGATCCCAAAATCAAAGTGTATGTTGCATTTGAGTTCTGCCAATTTATTAAATACATGCAGATTAGCCTACTGATACAATTTTTTAAACTTATTCCACTAGTGAGAATGATTGCCATCGCAAAAGCTAGTCAGTTAAGCAAGCGAGCCTAACATATTCACCATAATTTTCCTTATTGTGTCGAAAATAAAGATAATAGATTACTAAATATCCTATTAGTTTAAATGGGACAATTAAGGAGATATACGCCATTGATCAACTTAATAATGATTATACGTTCTGTTTGTCAATTTATTCTCGGGTAGTGGAAGGTTCATTACATTTCTACATCTTCATTCTAATGACAAAAAGCAAACGAAGGTAATATTGAAAAGCTCAACTACAGACGAATTGAATTTACCGCATACCTTTCATTTATCAAACACTTTGTTTTCATGTGCAAAGTCAACTTCAATATTATAAGTATCACAAAATTTAAATGTTACTTACCAACCAAACAGATGAGAACAAGTCACCGTTCCTGAATTTTTTTGAAAGCCTTTCCAAATTTAATTGGCATATGAATTTCCATTGTTGTAATTTATAACTACAAATATAAAGCGAATATTTTTGATACTGTTATTTTACCGGATGGTAGAGTATTGTGTGAATTAATATGAACTTTGAGTACTTCTGCATTTTATTCATATTGCGATACTTCTTCCTATCCTTACTCAGTAAATACGCAAGTGTGAATTCCTTCAGCGATATTTAGTAATCGAATCTTGTTCAATATCACATATTATTTATAAAAGATATTTAGTTGTAAAAAATTGTATATTTGGGAAGAAAATTTCTTTCTTTATTTTATTTCCTTTGATTCTTCATTTAAAATTTTTAGAATATTTTAAGAAGTAGGCTTTGCTGGAACCACATAATTTATCCTTATGGCTAGATGGGTATGAAGAAAGTAAACTCAGGTGAAATGTCGTAGGGATGACGCATCATATTACATTTCTAACCTCAATTAATAATAATAATAATAAAGGCCCTTATTTCCATTAAATAGAAATCCCAAGTTGAAGTTCACCCAGAGGTGTTCTACCACCTATCACTTGTAAAAACTAAACAAATTGGGCATGACCCACTAATAAAGATAAAATAACAAACAAAATTGAAAATACATTTCTGAGCATACTGAATAAAATTACATTTTATCCTCGGAGACTGATTTTTAAAAACAATTAGAGAAGGCTAAGGAAGTAATTTTTTATGTCCATCCTTAATCGATTTTGAGTGAGCTGTTTCAGGTGTTCAGGTATATTGTTGTATAGTCTATAAATATTATATCTAAAACTTCTTTGAAAAGTAGATGTTCTGTGATGGGGACACGACAGTAAATTCCTATATCTTATGTTGACACTATGAACATCAGCTCTCTTCCTTAACTTACTAAAGAGATAAGGTGGATATCTCTTGACTATTATTCTATGATAGGTCATTCTATTGAATTTTTCACGCTGAGGTCTTACAATTTGGATAAGAGATTCACCACTTTGGAAATATATTTGTAATATTTCCTAATTTTGTTCGAACGTAAATCCACACATTTCGTTCATGTCAAATATTACACTAACTCTTTGTCAAAACACGAATGACCGTCTTCCCAGACTCTATATAACTACTACTTCAAAATGCAAACTCTAGATGGCACACCCTTTAAAATCACATGCACAACTATTTGAAGTCAGGAAATTTTCATTTTAATTCACTATAAAAAATCTGAACATAATAGTTTCATTTGTCTATGAAATTGAGCTAAAGGAGATCGACAACCTTCTATTATCCTAAGACATAGTGAGTGCGTCAATAAAAAAAAATTACAGCAATCGATTGAGCGAATACACAGATAACTTGAAAATAGAAACATGTAACAGAATTTTCGAGGAAGCTGACCCTTTAGTTAGAAATTCCCTATTAACACGCCTACTATCTAATTAGAATGTTATAATCCGGACACATAATATCGTTGGGTAGGAATGTCTTTCTAACAAAGATAAAAGCCGGCGGCGTTCGGTCTATGACTAACCAACCGATGCCATCATCTCCGGGTTTATGTTTACACCGCGCAAGTCTATGAAACGACCACTGACTTTATAATCCAGATCCATAATATCGTTGGGTAGGAATGTCTTTCTAACAACGATAAAATCCGGCGGCGTTCCGACCATGACTAACCAACCGTTGCTATAATCTCCGTACAAGTCTACGAAGCGACCACTGACCTATATTATAATCTGGATCCATAATATCATTGGGAAGGAATATCTTCCTAACAAAGGAAAATGGTGGCCTTTCGTCTATAACTAACTAACAATCGTCATACACCGCGCAAGTGTACGAAGCGACCACTGACTTATATTATAATCGTTGGGAAGGAATATCTTTCTAACAAGGGAAAAAGACGGCCTTCCGTCTATGACTAACCAACAAACGCCATTATCTCCGAGTTATGTATACACCGCGCAAGTCTATGAAGCCACTACTGACTTACATTATAATCCTGATCCATAATATCGTTGAGTAGGAATGTCTTTCTAATAAAGATAAAAGCCGGTGGCGTTCCGACTATGACTAACCAACCGATGCCATAATCTCCAGGGTTATGTTTACACCGCACAAGTCTACGAAGCGACCACTGACCTATATTATAATCTGGATCCATAATATCATTGGGAAGGAATATCTTCCTAACAAAGGAAAATGGTGGCCTTTCGTCTATAACTAACTAACAATCGTCATACACCGCGCAAGTGTACGAAGCGACCACTGACTTATATTATAATCGTTGGGAAGGAATATCTTTCTAACAAGGGAAAAAGACGGCCTTCCGTCTATGACTAACCAACAAACGCCATTATCTCCGAGTTATGTATACACCGCGCAAGTCTATGAAGCCACTACTGACTTACATTATAATCCTGATCCATAATATCGTTGAGTAGGAATGTCTTTCTAATAAAGATAAAAGCCGGTGGCGTTCCGACCATGACTAACCAACCGTTGCTATAATCTCCGTACAAGTCTACGAAGCGACCACTGACCTATATTATAATCTGGATCCATAATATCGTTGGGTAGGAATGTGTTTCTAACAAAGGAAAAAACCGGCCTTCCGTCTATGACTAACTAACAATCGTCATACACCGCGCAAGTGTACGAAGCGACCACTGACTTATATTATAATCGTTGGGAAGGAATATCTTTCTAACAAGGGAAAAAGACGGCCTTCCGTCTATGACTAACCAACAAACGCCATTATCTCCGAGTTATGTATACACCGCGCAAGTCTATGAAGCCACTACTGACTTACATTATAATCCTGATCCATAATATCGTTGAGTAGGAATGTCTTTCTAATAAAGATAAAAGCCGGTGGCGTTCCGACTATGACTAACCAACCGATGCCATAATCTCCAGGGTTATGTTTACACCGCACAAGTCTACGAAGCGACCACTGACCTATATTATAATCTGGATCCATAATATCCTTGGGTAGGAATGTGTTTCTAACAAAGGAAAAAACCGGCCTTCCGTCTATGACTAACTAACAGACGCCATTATCTCCGGAATTATGTTTACACCGCACATGTGTACGAACCGACCACTGACTTATATTATAATCCATATCTATAATATCGTTGGGAACGAATATCTTTCTAACAAAGGAAAAAGGGGGCCTTCCGTCTATGACTTACCAACAGACGCCATTATCTCCGAGTTATGTTTACACAGCGCAAGTGTACGAAGCGACCACTGACTTATATTATAATCCGTATCCATAATATCGTTGGGAAGGAATGTCTCTCTAACAAAGGAAAAGGGCGGCCTTCCGTCTATGACTAACCAACAGACGCTTTAATTTAAAATTATGTTTACACCGCGCAAGTCTATGAATCGACCACTGACTTATATTATAAGTCGGATCCATAATATCGTTGGGTAGGAATGTCTTTCTAACAAAGATAAAATCCGGCGGCGTTCCGACTATGACTAACCAACCGTTGCCATAATCTCCAGGGTTATGTTTACATCGCGAAAGTCCACGAAGCGACCACTGAGCTATATTATAATCTGTATCCATAATATCATTGGGAAGGAATATCTTCCTAACAAAGGAAAATGGTGGCCTTTCGTCTATAACTAACCAACAGATGCCATAATCTCCGGGGTTATGTTTACACCGCGCAAGTCTATGAATCGACCACTGACTTATATTATAATCCGAATCCATAAGATCGTTGGGTACGAATGTCCTTCTAACAAACATAAAATCCGGCGGCGTTCCGACTATGACTAACCAACCGATGTCATAATATTCGGGGTTATATTTACACCGCGCAAGTCTACGAAGCGACCACTGACTTATATTATAATCCGTATCCATAATATCGTTGGGAAGGAATGTCTCTCTAACAAAGGAAAAGGGCGGCCTTCCGTCTATGACTAACCAACAGACGCTTTAATCTCCGGGTTTATGTTTACACCGCGCAAGTCTTTGAATCGACCACTGACTTATATTATAAGTCGGATCCATAATATCGTTGGGTAGGAATGTCTTTCTAACAAAGATAAAATCCGGCGGCGTTCCGATTATGACTAACCAACCGTTGCCATAATCTCCAGGGTTATGTTTACATCGCGAAAGTCTACGAAGCGACCACTGAGCTATATTATAATCTGTATCCATAATATCGTTGGGAAGGAATATCTTCCTAACAAAGGAAAATGGCGGCCTTTCGTCTATAACTAACCAACAGATGCCATAATCTCCGGGGTTATGTTTACACCGCGCAAGTCTATGAATCGACCACTGACTTATATTATAATCCGAATCCATAATATCGTTGGGTACGAATGTCCTTCTAACAAACATAAAATCCGGCTGCGTTCCGACTATGACTAACCAACCGATGTCATAATATTCGGGGTTATATTTACACCGCGCAAGTCTACGAAGCGACCGCTGACTTATATTATAATCCGTATCCATAATATCCTTGGAAAGGAATATCTTCCTAACAAAGGAAAAAGGCGGCCTTCCGTCTATGACTCACCAACAGACGCCATTATCTCTGAGGTATGTTCACACCGCGCCAGTGTACGAAGCGACCACTGACTTTTATATTATAATCCGTATCCATAATATCGTTGGAAAGGAATGTCTTTCTAACAAAGGAAAAAGGCGGCCTTCCGTCTATAACTAACCAACAGATGCCATAATCTTCGGGGTTATGTTTACACCGCGCAAGTCTATGGAGCGACCACTGATTTATATTATAATCCGGATCCATAATATCGTTGGGTAGGAATGTCTTTCTAACAAAGATAAAAGCCGGCGCCGTTCCGTCTTTGACTAATCAACAGACGCCATTATCTTCGAGGTTATGTTTACACCGCGCAAGTCTACAAAGCGACCACTGACTCTTCTTCTGGCATTGACAGTACCATATAGGCATTAAATTCCCTATGTGGTTGGAACTGTTTAATCCTCTCTAACTGAAATATCTGATTATCTTCCAGTGTTCCAAGACATTATGATTCACTTTATTTTATTTGATTGTGTAGAGAATTCGCAAAATTGTTCTGTTTTAATGCTTGCGTCTAATTTTAGTTAAAGTTTTCCGCCTCTAAAGAATACACCTTCCATAAGTTTGTGGAACCGCTTCGGATACCAGCAGTTTTGCAGTTTCCCATATTCCTGTCCTAGGCTTGAATCAATTCACCCCCGTTTCTTGGCTATTCCAAAAGTCCCATAACTAACTAACAGGCAAAGGTAGATCTACCGCAGCATTTCTTCTAGAAGTGTTACACCCGTATCATTTGTAGCTCTCGGCTTAACGGAATGTGTATATCATGTACCAATTAAGAACGACAAACGACGCGCATAAATAAGCGAGGGCGTCGTCACTGCATCCTGTTTATCGCCGTCGCCGTCAGCTTATCTTCGAATGGGACGTAGAAATATATTGCGAAATTCGCGTGCACCGGATACCCTGAATTCCTGGAACATTTAATTAGCCTTATAGGCTCAACAGTCTCGATCTTGAAAACGAGGATACAATGGGCCGAAATACTTTTGTGACTGGAAATCTTTTCGAACTTATATCGATTTAGAATGTCCACATTAGAAATGATACATCTGATGAAATTTATAGGACATCGAATTCTGTTGTCTTTTAATCGATGGATAGACATTGTAGACTTAATTAAATATCAGACATATATGTTGATTTATATTTATTTTTGAATAGTTGAACACATGATACGTTTCGTTACATATTAACTTCCAAATGATTTCATACAACTGGTCAAAAATTTGGTAGCATCCAATACTTAAATCGTTTCACTTTCGAGAAAACCGTGGAATAAAGTCTTAATCACTTTTGGAAAAACCACTGGGTCTCTACGAGAATGAACCCAATGGAGGTGAGCTAGATAACTCGGTATGGTCTTTCAATCAAATCCTACAATTGCTTAATCGGTTCATTACTGAACTTTCTAATATGTTCAACTGCAGACCTGTATTTTCCTTATGCAAAATCGTAAAACGTTCATCAAAAGCAAGTTCATTTGTATATTCAAATGGAATTACTTCACAACGCAACCTTAGGGTCTACTGTGTCCCCCATGAAAGCTGTACATCAGCTCGCCTTCCTGTTTAAGAGTTTTGATGAACTCCAGTATCTGGGATGGCTTCAGGGAAGTAACATGCTCGTTCCTACAGATTTCTTGTCCAAAGTATTCTTTGCGTTGGCTCACGGGTGATTCTGTAACTGTTCCCATCAAATGCTCATGAGGTGGCAATGCTCGACAAGTGAGGAAATAAAGTATATTTTTTTGCATCTTGCAGTATCAAAGTTCCCAAGAAACATGATGCAGTGATCCAGCTCTTTAATATTCCGCCAGAGTGTTTTTCTTCCGATTTGTTCCTCCTTTCGAAACTATTTCTTACAGGTTCATTTTCCTATACCACAAAAGGCATTCCGTGCCAGTGGAGGGCATATATGCTTTTATTCTGGTAAGTACATTAGCCTCCTTATTTTTTGATCCCCGTGTGATCCGAAATCCAGAACGAAGAAACCCTGTTATTTTTGCCTACTCACTTCAAGTTCTTAATCAATTTCTCAAAAATCTATGAGAATCTCCTCAAAACTAGAATGGTCACATTTCCAGAAAGAAATTCGATGCTTGGCAGTTTCCAGCATGGTTTCAGAGAGGGAAAATCTACTACCACAGCTTTGGTCCACATTGTTGAATACATCATGATGTGATGCTAATCTGCATGGATCTAAGTCGAGCGTTTGATTGTGTCAACCATGAATAGCTTCTGCATAAGTTGGAGTACATTGGCATAAGAGGGCCAATTTTGAATTTGTTGGAGTCGTTCCTTAAGGATAGGTTCCAAATTGTTAACTTGGAAGGTAAAAGGTCTTCCAAGATGAAAATTGCCGCAGGAGTTCCCCAAGGATCTGTGCTTGGGCCTATTCTTTTCCTCCTATATATCTATGACCTGATATATAATTTTTTCTGCCATATTCTGGAATATGGCAGAAAAATATCCTTTCTACTTTTTATTTTTTTCCCAAAGAGTAAATATTTCCCATTTACGTGTTTTACTATGTTATCCCTAATTTCAAAATATCAAGAGATAAAAATTCCTACGAAGAAAAAGTTCTACTTAATTTCTACACTCTCATTTGGATAGTTCGAAATAAGGTAATTCTGCACTTAGCAGCAGGTATAAAAATATATATCGTTAGAAAACCTATCACAATAATTTTCATTACGTGAAGAGTCAAAAAATCCAGTGGCATTTCTTATGCGATAAATTCATTAAGAATAACCAAATATTTTGTCATGTCACCTTAACATTTGTTGAAGTTAAGCCATATCTCAAATTTATTCTAATTTGCAGTTTTCGATAGAGGACAAAACCAAGATGAAAAACGTACTCATTCATTTTCTCGTCAATTTCTAGATACAGCCTATTTAAAGGTTCTTATCAATATTTTTTTCATTAAATATTCCTGGAAAAATATATTAAATTGAAAAATTATTATTGAGAGACTCTAGAACTGGATTTCGTCGCCACCTATGGAAAGGATGCCAAACCTTAGTTACGACAAGTCCTACAGATGGCGCAGCCGCTGCCACTTTACAGAGTCCTTTCGAGTTCTGTACAGGAAACTTCCATGTTTCACATTAGTTCTGTTTCCAGTCGATAGATAGAGAAATAGAGTTCATCCTTAAAATATTCCTGCGGAATGTTTTATTAATATTTAAATATTATCATTATTATTATAATACTTAAAACAGTTTTTCTTTATTTTCAGGTAAATTTCATTTCTCTATGTCTACTCAGAATTTCTTCGGAGTTTATCAGTAAGTATTTTTCGTTTAATATGGACAATAACATATTGTAGCCCACGTTTTAATGTGGGTATTTTCAATAAGAGCTATAATTGCTCCAAATTAACCATTTAATTTATGAGGGAAAATGAATTCTATAAATGAGATATTATTTTAAATTTCTACTATTTTCTACTTTTACAATTATTACATAATATCATGACTTCATCAGGTGGGAAGTGTTTAATGAAGCATCAGTTTTAGATATTATGATATGACCTATTTTGTTTCGCGTCTACGAACAACCTTTACAACTCTATGACATGACTTTGCTCTGTGATATTACGTGTTATGCCATCCCCTCTTCATTGAGAAAAATTAGAAGTTAAATAAGAAGGATATTCCTAGGGTGTGTAACATCACAACCAGGAGAGATTACCAAGATAATAGAAAAAAACACCGACGTGTTCAACTTACTATAAGAAATTCAATCTGAATTGAAAATTGATACAGAGAAAAATAACGAGTTTTTACTTCAAGTTTGAGTGAGTTTGTAACTTCGATATTTGCACAATATATGTGAAAACAGTGAAAACACTTTAACCTGCATATAATTGCATCAGGTCGTGATACCCAATAAAATTTATTTGGTTTACTCATTGACTTGTTGATATTTTAAAAGTACTCCAGTAGTTTACCTTATCATGGGGGTTTTACCCATTTGTCTTCTTCTAAGTTTGAGTTTTCATTCACGCAGAACGGTCACCAATTATTTCAACCAAATATCCACTCGACCTGTACACGCTGTACATCCTGAATGAAACCTTAGCTTGTATAAATATTTCTGATTTTCTCAGACATTTAGGCTCTAACCATAAAATTTTAATGAACAATCACGAATAGGGTTCATTACAGGAAAGTTTTTACCTGAAACGACGTTTCAACGTTTGTCATAAGGTGTTAAACGTTCTGAATGGTATAACTACACTATTTAATTTAATAACTTACATGTTATGAACGCCAGACAAGTTCAAATGTTAGGATATTCAACGCATAAGACAGAGAACTCCGACCGTCCAGTCGAACATTGGAATGATCAAAAGATATGCGCGTTATGATAATGAAGAATCCAGTGTATAACTTGAAAAGAATGCTCTTCTGCCTCACACAGATGTAGCCCTTGTGGCTACGTTTCGGATGATATACAAATTCAGTCGGCACATAGAAGTCAGAAGTCCTGGCGTGTAGTCCATAACGCTTGAAAATCAAATACAATACAATACGACATTACTATTTCATTGCATATTGCATGTGAGGTATTTATTTGGAACGATGAATGACGCAGATAATTTCATGATTTAAATGTTGAGAGCAAAGTATTTGATAATTTTGATTTCGGACATCCATTGCCTGAATTATTTACATACATAATATATTCTAACCTGAAAAATAGAAAACTTTCTTAAAATTAATACAAAAATAATTGTAACAAATATCTAACACATATGTGAAACAGAGACAATAATCTTGGATTGAATCTGAGTTCACAATTTCTTCATATACACAATATATTCTAACGTGAAGCAATAAAAAAACAGAACACTTCACGAAATGGATACTTGTCTCTTTTAAAACTCAAGTTAAATTAAATTAAAAAAAATATATATATACAATTACAATTCTCGTCAAAAAAGTTAAAAAAATTATGTTGAGTATAACCGAAGACGAGGTAGAGGGGTTCGTGCGCACATGGCTGTACGACTTGACCAAGGAATTCTTCGATACCAGCATCAAAAAACTTCCGGAAAGGTGAACAAAATGTGTAAATAGTGAGGGGAATTACCTAGAAAAAATGTGATTTTTTGTAAATTTTTCGATAACAAATAAACGATAGTAAATAAACGAGTATTTTTCTCGATCATATTTGAACCACCCTCGAAAAATACTGTCTTTAATATATTTTTTAATTAAAATGACTTTTCACCAAGTAAAGACCGGATCAATCAAATATCTGAGTTAATCGTTTAGGTTTATTCTTTGAAGTCATCCAAATGAACATTTCCAATGATTTAGAAGCATGGTCTACGAAAAATTCTTTGGATACTGAATTGTTTCATAATTAAAACAAATTGTGGAAATTACTATGTTTTACTACCAATAAAAATATATTTTACACATTTTCTTGTGACTCGAGTTTCGGGAAATGAACTATCCCATCATCAGACAACTGAAGACCTAACAGTGGTACAGTGGTATTTAAACAAAAGTGATAAATATTTTGAATATTTCAACAGATTCTCGGTAACACCTAATAGTGGTACAGAGGTTTACAAGCGTCACGTGATAATAACCCGGTTAAAAAAGAGGGGCCTTCTAACAGATATCGGAATGTCGGCAATCGACAAAGGAGGTTATTAAACAGATGTTACCCAAATATCTCAAATAATTTTTTGGGGTTACATAACTCCGTACAGTTATTCATTATTTTTACATTATTTTGTTGTACATCTCAAATATTCGGATTTACATAGCTCCATATAGTCATTCATTATTTTTTAAATTATTTTTATTGTGAACGAATTTGAAAATTTTTATATTGAAGTTTCTTTTCATTTGAATCTACATGTAAAATTTTCTTAAGATTTTCTTTTGTCGAAAGGAATTACTAATTTCCAAAGAATGAGTGGCAAAAGTTGAAGTTTTGTTTACTTTTCATTAAATTAATTTGATGTTCGTTGAAAAAGATTTTAAACAGATGTTACTTTTCGAATATCTCAAATATTTTCGATTTACATAGCTCCGTACAGTCATTCATTATTTTTACATTATTGTTATTGTGAACTAATTTGAAAATTTCAACAGATTCTAGATAATCGAGTTTCTTCCCTTTTGATTCTACATGTAAAATTTTAAGATTATCTATTGTTGGAAAGGAATGACGCTTTTCTAGACAATGAGTGACAAAAGTAGAATTCTGTTTATTTTTTATGAAACTCATTTTATGTTCGTTGAACCTCGTCTTGAAGGAACGTTCTGTTTGTCCTATATATTTATTACTGCACGTAGAACAAGATAACTCATAAACTCCTGATTTGTGTATGTTTGGAGTAGGGTCCTTTGCGTTAAACAATACCGATGATGACTTGTTTTGCGTTTTGAAGGCAATATTGACATCTGATTTTGAAAAACTATCGGCCACTTTTTGACTTATGCTACCAAAGTACGATAGAGAAATGAATTTTTTATTTTCTTCATTTTTTATGATGGGATATATTTGGCTCATAGCTATTTTAGATAGTTTCTGTCGAATTAGATTATCTATTATATTGGGGTTGAAACCGTTGTTCGCGGCTATTGATTTTATAATTTGGACTTCAGCTTCGCGGTCATTTTTTGATAAGGGTAATGCGAAGGCTCTATGGATCATCGATTGATACGCTGATATTTTTTGTGAAAATGGTCTGGTTGGGGTTTCGTGTTATGTTAAGAGAACTTTATAATATTTCAAACGTACCAAGAGGGCATGCGCAAAATAGGCTTCGCTCGGATGGGCTGCGACCTTATGTAAATTAATGTATGCTCCATGATTATGTAGAATACCAGTCGATAAAAAGAATTTCAATAGAATTGAAGCACACAGGAAGTTCGGAAATTAACCAAAATATGACGCTTAATGTATCAAATAGAAATAACTCCACCAAAGTTCTTCTTGAGGGCATTCTTAAGCAGTAACAACGAAAGGATGTCAGATATTCCTGTCGATAATCCAAATGGATAACTTATACATCGAAATTCGAATTTTCCAATCGATTAATCGGAAAAACTAGCTTCGTCGTCTTTTCCCATCTGGGATCGTAAGCAACCCCTAGGTTTCGTCTCAGGACCCATCATTCTTCCGTATTATCTTTTCGGTTAATTAGATGAACCGGACTTTCCATTTCCTCTGTTCGACTTGGGTCATTGCATTCATTCCGCTACTAGGAATATCCTAAATAATCAAACAGTGGCGGGTATATCGGTCTACGAAACAATTTTAAAAAAAAATTATTTCCCACAATTTCCAATCATTCAATAACATTTCTCAACTGTCATCAGAATCCGAAAAGAGGCATAATTTTTGGATGAGGAATAGTATTTTATACATGAATTCACTTTTTGATTTAGGGGGCGCCACGTGAATCTTTCCCGATGATGAAATAAGTGGTAGTTTTTTTGAAGAAACTTGATAGTGAATCATGTCCCTCATTTCTTCATTCGTAAAATGATTGTGACGAGGTATTTCAATCGAAAAAGCTTTAAAAATATGAATAAAAACAATATTCTAATTTCCGCTAATATCTTATTAACACTACGATCGTTACGTCATACCATGACTTCTTCAGGTGAGTATTACAAGATACTCAGTATACCATGAACATGAACTTCATTTTATAGTACATGGATATAACAAAAATAGAGGAGGGGGCGAAGAGAGTTTTATAATTCTTTTGGGAAACTGAAAAATGATTCAAATAAGATTCAACAAAGGGGAGTTACTTAATTCTGTTTGGTTATTCAATAATATTTTTCTTTTATGATATCTATTAATTTCTAAAGTTTCTAACAAGTTTAATCTAAAACTTTTGTTTTCTGAGTGTGAAATTTCAAAGTTACTATTAAAACTATGTCCTGTGTCTAGAAGGTGCTCTGCGTAGGTTGAATTTCCCTTTTTGTTACAATAGCATTTTTCATGTTCCTTGAGTCTCGTCTGGAACGATCTTCCTGTCTGACCAACATATACAAAATGGCAAGTACCGCAAGTTAACTTATAAACCCTGATTTCTTGTTCTTAGATGTTTTATCTTTATTATTTTTTATTAGTTTTTCTAGGGAGTTATTCGTTTTATAAGAAATTCTAAAATTGTGGTTCTTCTTTAAATATCTAGCTACCTTTTCTGTTTTTGGACCCAAGTATGTCAACGAAATGTATTTACTTTCAATTGGATCATTATTTATGGGATATACTGATTTCAAAGCCAGCTTTAATTGTATTTTTGTGAAAAGATTCTCAATAATCGAGACGTTGAAACCGTTATTCAACGCAATCTGTTTGATAATGTTATATTCTTCGTCAAAATTCTCAAGTGACATGGGTATGTTGGCTTATCTATATAACATGCTATTGTATGCTGCTTATTTTTGTGAGCAATGATAGATTCGAAAAAGCTTTGTTAAATGCAACAATAAACCATAATCTTACAGCAAAAATAATTCTCTTAGAAAAAATGTCATTTACCAGCAAAATTCTCACGACAGTCCAAATCATACTTTTCGTGAATGAAATAATATTTGAAATCCCCTCCTCAGACAATGAACTCTTCAACTGCGTTTTTCTCGAAAACAGGTGAAATTATCGTGTTTAAACAAGATTACCAATTTGACTCAAAAATGATCTTTACATCGTATTTTCTAATGAAGATATAGACAAAATGACAACATTATTAAATTGCCCCATCTACCTACCTAGAAAAGAGAACCAAGACTCTCATTAACTCCTCAAACCTCCCTCCTGATGTCAGAAAGTCCACAATTCCTAGAGAAAAATCATCTGGCACTCCTCGAATATACCAAAATACACAAACCTGATATACCTCTTCGCTTCATTGTCAGTGCTTTCGGGTCACCTAAACATCATCTTACCAAATCCAAATATGTAGCATCCACACTTCAACCTCTATCAGAAGAATTCTCATTCCATGTGAGAAATTCTTTCCATTTTATTGAAGCCCCAAAAACCTTTTAAATTAAAGAAACATCCTTGTGAGTTTCGACATCGTATCCCTCTCAACCTAGAAACCCTTGAATCCAAACATAACATACCTCAAGAGACTTTGACCCTAATCAACCATTGTATAAAGAGTACATATTTCTTGTCCAAGGCACCTTCTACAAACAAGTCTTAGGTGCTGCAATGGGTTCCCTCATTTCTCCAGTTCTCGCTGATATATTCCTGGAACACTTTGAAACATATCACCTCAAATCTACGTGTTGGAGAAGATAAGTGGATGATGTGTTCCTTATATGGCCACATGGCATAGCAGCTCACCGATAGTGAACATATCAAACAAGAATTCAATGAGCTCAAATCTGCTCTACTAGCAGATATCAAATTCAGAAATCCATCCTTCAAGCGTCCCCAGAGAATAACACTCACAAGGCCTTTCTTCCTTTCATCCGAGGTGTTACTGATGATATTAGTGGTATCTAAGAGAAACAAGATATAAAGATCATCTTCACAGCAAGCAATAAAATATCCACTTTTCTTCGATCTCCAAAAGATTCAATTCCAAACGAATCTCTAGGTATATATGAAATACCATGCTCGGAATGTTCCAGGTCATGGCATAGGTCAGACTAACAGAGTATATAAACACCAACTTGCTGTCCGTAAAGCTGATCCAACCTCTGTCCTACTCACACATCACTCAGATACCGGTCACAAAATTGACTTTGATAGTTGCCAAATTATTGCAACGGAAAAATGCTAACAAGTCGTATTAGTGGTGAAGCCCTCGAAATTGCACCCCGTTATATGGAAACCTTTAATCTGTGGTTTTTCCATAGTAACATTCATCCCACATAGGATTTCCCCCACCATTCCCACTCCCACTCTCCTTCACCAAGTATAAATACCCGTACTCTACAGACCAGTTCGCTACAGCGAGTGCAGACATTCTGATCTACGAGACTACTGGTGATGAGACTTGGGGAGTAGGCAGATTGAGGCCCCGGTGTTGAATCACTAAATTCAACTATTGCTCTTGATAATGGCTCCAAAATCGGAGCCGAAACGTTGAACAATCATAAATTTTACACTCGGTCCAACCCGGAATCATTTAATATTCCTAATATACATTATTATTATTAGAAGTAGAAATAAGTTCGTGCAGTTTTGATAACAGATATCGCTAATAGTTTATTATTCGATTGTTTCATCTGGCAACACCTTCATTTTGAAGTGTCGTCATTGCGCTTTCATTTCGGTGTCTGTCATTTTGTTGAAGTGTAAACAACATAGTTTCTGTGTTCCCTCAAGATAAAAACATTTGTACCGAATAATGTGTGTGTGCTTCATTACTTCAAAATGCGGCAAAAGGCTGCCGAAAATCAGCGTATTTTAGTGGATGTTTATGGTGACCATGGGCTAGCTGAACAAATGTGTCAGTAGTAGTTTGCCCGATTTGAAAAGTGGAAATTCTGATTTGGAAGACGAAGAGCCATTCTCCTATTCCACTATAGTTTGAAGATGAAGAAGTAGGGGTAAGACTCAAAGAAGTTCCTTCACAAATGCAAGAGTAACTCGCGAAATCACGTGGAGTCTTTTGACCAGCCATTTGCGATCGTTTGAAAGCAGTGGGAATGATCCGAATACCAGGAAATTGGGTGCCATACAAACTGAAGCCAAGAGACGTCAAACGCTATTTTTTCACCTGTGAAAAACTGATCCAACGGCAAATAAAGGGATTTTTTGTTTCATATTGTGACTGGCGATGAAAATGGGCCCATTACGATAATCAAAAATGTCGGGCAACATATTGATGCCTGATCATCAATTGTCAAGCCGAATATCAACGGCGAGAAAATCATGCTGTCTATTTGGTGCGACCACCTGAGTGTGGTGTAATATGAGCTATTACAATCGAGCAGAAGGATTACAAGGGAGGTGTACTGACAACATTTGATGCGTTTGAGCCGACCTTTGCGAGAAAAACGACCACAATACCCAGACAGACACGACAAAGTTATTGACAATGCATGAAGGGCCACATGTTGCGTCGCCCGTTTAAACGCTCAAATGGGGAGTTTCACATCACCCGCCGTACAGCCCAGACATTGCTCCTTCCGATAACCACTTTTCCTATCGTTGTAACGTGGCCTGGCTGACCAGCACTTCTCCAATTAAGATGAAGTCAAAAGAGGATCGATGCATAGATAGCAGCTAAAGAACCGGCCTTTTTTCGCGATGAAATCCATCAATTGCTAGAAAGATGGAAAAAACTAGAAGCTGGCGACGGACAATTCTTTGAACTTTGAACGTATAACCAAGTTTTCATAATAAAGCTTAAATTTTCGACAAAAAACCGCATGAACTTATTTATACTCCGAATAGAATTCTGAGCAATCTAAGTAATTGAATTTATAACATTAGCCTGATATTTGATAAGCAATCATTTTCTTTAAATTACTTTTGTTGAGTTTGCTTGTATTGTTGTGGGTTGAAAATATTAAAGTTGCCTTCTAAACCAACCACAGCATTAGCGAGTTTTCGATTTGCATTTGGAATCACACGTAAAGGTTCGCTTACAGCACTCAATGGCGACATATGAAGAATTGAGGTGGATGATTTTGACGGCCACCTAGCACATACGATTTCAACCCAATTAACCTGAATCACTGAATTATGCAGTAGACGGCGTGTCTGCATAAGAAATCGAAGCAGGTAATTGGGGCGGAACATTCAAAATCTTTTGATTTCTTGCATTTTGTTGATTCCCATGGATTATTCGAAGGGAGATATTTTGTTTCAACTCATTCTGTAGGGGGTTCAAGAATTTTCTGATTTTAAATTAGAAACTTCTGTCTGACTTTTCCATTTGAATTTAAATTTCGCCACCTCTACAACATTTCTCCCAAGCATTTCCCAACATTTTCCAGCTCTCCACGTCACTGTCCGCAAAGTGTACTTAAACTATCAGCTCCGAGAATTGATTTTCATTCCGTCCACTTCGGACATTAGATCTGTTTTTATTCAGCCGGCTGGCATGTTCGGACCTTGTTCCGTCCCTCAAATTGCTCTTGACCGCTCTTCCAATGTCTTCGCCTCCAACTTTCCCATTTTCCGATAACTTTTCCCTCTCCTCCCACGTCTAGTGACGTCCAATACGCGAATATGTCATTCATAAGCCCTTTGTCGATCCTCACAAGCACTTTATTCTGTCTGTTGAACCATTTGCATATCTCGGGAATATGAAATTTTCCGGATACCGACGTAAAATATGCGCGTTCTCGCCGAGAGTCTTTCGTGGAAAGCGAAAGTGATGACATCGTGAACGTCTGGAATATGCTCGTAAAAGTCGTGGAAATTGTGGCGGACGACTTTTTTTACGTTAAAAAATAATGTAACTCTTGAATTATGGCATTTTCATTCCGCCCTGTGTTCGAGAAGGCCAAATCTGATTACTGTTGCGTGATTCTTCAATATGAATTTGATTCTGATACTCGTACTTCAGCAGTTAATGAAATTACAGTTCGAAATAACTGAAAAACATGCTTTAACATTATAAATTCAATACATGTTTTTACTTCTACTATTAAAGTAAATAAATTGAAAATTACTATGAAGAAGTATTTGCATATTACAAAATAATAGCTGAAACTGATTCTCCAGAACCCCTACAGATTTTATATTAATAATAATAATAATATTTCTTTATTTCTTATAAGGTCCACCAATGACAATCTGAAATGAAAAAGTGTCACAAAATTAAACATAATCAACTAAATTGAGCATTGAAAATATCTCCTAGTTCATACGGTTCAAGATTTATAATCCATGATTTTATTTTATTTTTAAAAATGTTTAGGCTACTTATATTCTTTAAACTATTAGGTAACTGTTTGGAAATTCTGGTACAGCTATATGCAGGATGTTTTTCACTCAAAGTTAATACAGCTGTGTATCGGAAAGTTTAAATTTTGTGTTCTTGTATTATACTTATTACTAGTGTTATATCGAATGAACTTATCTTTAAAATAGAAAAAGGCCTTTTACTTGATAGAAGAAATATAACAAAATTTGAATATCAAAACAAATTAAAATATGTTTGTCTTCTACAATTTTAATTTCAAAAAAATTTTTATTCAAAAAACTTTTAGACTTAAATTAATGTCTAAAATAAGCACCGCTTACGTTTAATAGACGTATATAATCAAAACTCAATATATAATGTCAAATGGAATAAATAAACCAACAGATATACGAAAGTCATTAAAATTAATAAATAAATATCTACAGGAGACAAAATTTTGTTTCTGGTCTTACCTTTAAGAACACCAATTGCCTTTTAAAAGCATGAACACACCTTAAGGACTTCTCAAAGAATATAATTTATTTGAAATCTTTAATATATTTAAAATATTCGAATAAGTTAATTCAGAAATCTCTCAAAACATGCACTATATCTTCAAAAAATAAATATAATTCTAAGTAATCCCTTCTTTGGTCCTAGATAATATTCCAAATATCAAAATCAAAAAACTAACCTATATCACAACGCACACGTGCAAAGAAATGAATGTTTCGAAACCAGATCAACTTTATAATTCAAGATTGATCTATGTTCTAACAAAATCAAAGAACATTGTAAGTTTTTTTTAAGGCTATTTAAATTCATTGACATTCCATAATGAGATTTATTGAAGCCAAAATATAATTATATATTATATATAAAATAAAATAGAAAAAGGCTTTTACTTGATAGAAGAAATATAACAAAATTTGAATATCAAAACAAATAAAAATATGTTTGTCTTCTACAATTTTAATTTCATAAAAAATTTTTATTCAAAAAACTTTTAGAATTAAATTAATGTCTAAAATAAGCACCGCTTACGTTTAATAGACGTATATAATCAAAACTCAATATATAATGTCAAATGGAATAAATAAACCAACAGATATACGAAAGTCATTAAAATTATTAAATAAATATTTAAAGGAGACAAAATTTTGTTTCTGGTCTTACCTTTAAGAACACCAATTGCCTTTTAAAAACATGAACACACCTTAAGGACTTCTCAAAGAATATAATTTATTTGAAATATTCAATATATTCAAATATTCGAATAAGTTAATTAAGAAATCTCTCAAAACATGCACCATATCTTCAAAAAATTGAAATTAAAATTGTAGAAGGCAAACATATTTTAATTCGTTTTGATATTCAAATTTTGGACTTATCTTTGTGCCTATGAAGAAGTACAGTACATTCATAAATATATAAACCGTAAATTTTGAATATATTATTTTGTTTGAACAAATTCCTACATGTCTCTTAACTTTGAATTATAAAGTGTTCGCATAGTTCTCTTCTGTAGAAGAAACATTTCTTTCAAATGTTGATTAGTACCCCAGAAAAAAATTCTTACTACAATACGTTATGCAGTTACAAAAAATAATATTAAGCAGTTTTTCTGGCACAGGCAGGAGTAGTGTTTGAATTGGCTCCAAACAATTACCTGTTGATTTCCAACCACATTCACAAGACAGAAGACAAGACAACTGTACTATTCCATGCAAATCTTACAAACGTTAAATTAAAATATCTATACTTGTCTATGGAATCTATTTTTTTGGAGCACTTCACATTGCAAGAAGAAAACGGATTATATTTGTGACGATGTCGTGTAGAGAGGATTCAATTTTTATAAGTACTTCTGGGCAATCAATCAAATCATTATGTTTTTATAGTGATTCTAATATTGCTGTGTTACCTCTTTAACAAATTGCTAATGTAGTATCACAACCAGTTATTGCATGTAGAAGTAAAATAGTGATAAATATATTGTTGATTATACTTGGGCTTTCCAAGGCTTCAAAAAGTAAATAATTTTATTAATTGGAATCCGTGCAGTCAGTAGTATCAACAACGATAGTTGTAGTTGGACATTTGAATTGTTTCAATTATAAGGACATCAGCATGATTATCAGCTTGTTTCATTGGAATACCAACAGCTGTCAATTCTTCACATAGTATTGAAATAAAGCGAGACCTATTGTGTCTATTTGCAAGAAATCGTTATTAGTTTGCATGTTCACAGATCGATCAGAAACGATATCAACAGATGAAGATGTTTTTGTAGTCCGGTGTTGTTCTGCAGCATTAATATTCTTCCTATGACCAGTACAACCATCCACTACAATCGTACTGTTATGACCAAAATCTTTTTGTACATACTGAACTTATTTTTCAAAAATAATATGAAATGTTTGAAATGTTTCATCTCGATCCAAGGTGTAATAGATATCCCTCAATCGATGATTAGTGTGATTTGTCGATTGATAATAAGATATCTTGAGACTCAGTCGGTAAGAGAACCGCGTACTGCTCATAACAAAGTAACTGACTCTATAAAAGACCGTTTTATTTGGTTATGGGCATGTACACACCATATTAATGTTAGAAGACAAACTTCAAACAACGGGTTGCACGAGATCAGGCTTCTTGCCCGTAGGGGGCAATAGCAGTCTTATATTAGAGTTAGTAGGCGCATATCTAACTGGGGACAACAAGAATAGCGTACTATACTCTTCACGGACAAATCCTGATTTGTTTTTTTTTCTGGTAACAATCTTCTCCATCTAAGGAGACAACCTGGAAAGCTGTCTTGTTGCAGTTTAGGAGATATATCAAGGTGGTACTATTATGTTGTGATGTGTGTATATTTCTATGCATTTAATTTCCCTAATATTATCAACTAAGGATCAATTAGATATTGCACAATTTCATTCAATGTTATATCAGTTCAAGGTCTCAATGACTGTTATCCAGGCAAACTGAATTCCGAATATTTATTCAAATATTTATCTTATCTCGACCTGTCCCTAGATTCGATTCTTCTAATAGGCTTCAGTTCAGTAAATAAAAACAACAAAGCCAGTCGATAGAAACTTTGAATAATCAAGCCAAATTTGAATATAAAATAAGTGTTCACTATGGTGAACGAAGAAATCCTCATAGATCTCAAGATCATGACCGCAGAAATCATGAAAAATGAAGGCGTTTCATTATACGATCTGCATATTCAAGGTCAAACTGAGAAAGGAACTAATTATTGCAGTGAAATAATCTTCTTCAGTGTCACACCAAAAAATTCGAAGAAAGAGTACAATTTAGTCATGAAAACTACAAAAAGATCAGGAACCTTCAGAGAAGCTGCCGCAGATGGTGTGACAGAGATCAGAGAAATGTTTATGTACTCGCAGGTATTTCCGGCTCTTCGAAAAATGCTCGAGGAGTCCAAATGCCCATTTTGCCTGGAAAATATTCCCAAGACATACCTGGTGAACACGAAATATCGGCACGAAACGGTCATCATGGACAACTTGCGGTCTTTGGGCTACAGGTTATGGGACAGGAAGAAACCCATGAATTTGGAGCACATAAAAACTGTCATGACCACCTATGGAAACTTTCACGCTTCGTCAATAGCACTACGTCAGAAAACACCTGAGGTTTTCCAAGCTATCACTAGAGAAATGGATAACGTATGGGAAAGCTTTGTTGACAACGAAATCGTTGAAAATTTGTTCACACAGTACGTTTCAGATGCATTTCTGGTACTAAATCAAGCGGGTCTGGACCACCTAACGATGAAACTAAAAGGCATACCGGAAAACGCTGTGAAAATTTTGGCGAACAACATTGATGAAGAAGATAAAGTTGTCATAACACATGGTGATTGTTGGATAAATAATATGATGTTTGAATACAAGGTGAGTCTACATTAATTTCATTTCAAATATTCAATCATAACAGTCTTTAATTGACAGAAATATACATTTAGTCAGAGGAACACTTACAACTGATCATTGTCAGATCTCAAATGTTTCAGTACTCACGCGAATTCGCTTCTATGTCTTTTATCAACTGAAAATGTCATTGACATCAATACTGGATGTTGTATGGAAGAGGTATTTAATGTCAATCTAACCAAAATAGTTATTTTTCCGTTCACACGTCGCAGGATAGTCAATCTGACAGTACCGGTGCTGAAAGGAACATAAATAGAGTTTTCCCAGGATCTACAGTGGCGTTTTGGATATGCCGCAAACTGTGTGGCAGGACTTGAGATGGGAAGTCTAGAATGATCCATTTTATATATGTGATGGTGTTAATTCATATCATTACATATACCTCTATAGTCTAATAGACCAAAACTTGTGAAGGAACAAGCTTGCAAAGACTGAACAAGTGTTAAAGACTCACCTATCTAGACTTCACAGGATTTGCATATACAACTCCCACAGCAGCAAGAGAAGTTTTATTGAATCTTATCCCGCTGCACAGATATATATTGAACAAGAAGGTCTTGAGTGCCTTAAAATGTAATATATGGAGCCTTAGAAGGGACATATGAGGATTTTGGAACCACAAAAAAATGGGTTCTTTCATTCCCGGGAGATTATATGCTAGTTGGGTATGACCTTGATATCAACTGTGGAATGATCATAGGGGATCACCAACTTTGGAAAAACGATCTCATTTGGTATACTGATGGTTCCTAAAGAAGCAAGAAGCAGGAATAAACGCATATGGTTTCAATTATAGGAAATCATTACCGCTGGGGAAGCGTATAATTACGCTTCAAAGCGATATTCTTGCTGTAGAGTGATACGCTCAGGTCTGTTTGTCCATACAGTACTAGGCAACCATAATTTTCATTCCCTCAGATAGTAATATGGCACTGAAGCAATTGGTGGTCGTTGAGTGTAAGTCAAGGACCATTTGGAGCCTTAAAACATCCCTCGTCATTGGAATGAAGCAAGAAACTAGGTCTAGTAGGGGTACCAGCTCGCCAGGGCATTGAGAGAAATAAAAAAGCAGATGGCCTTGAAAATAGAGGAACTAACACTTTCTTCACCAGACCTATTTCCTTGTGTTAGGTATCACCGCGATTAGGGCTGAAGTCGATGAATGAGAAAGGATTAACACCAGAGGCCAACGACAAACCAAGGCGCTCAATTAGCTTTATCAGTGTCAAAAAACGAGCAAAGGCTGATTATTGAATACTTCCGGGAAATATCACCTACACAAGATCGGTAAAGAAAACTCTGATATCTTTAGGTTATGTGAATCGGTAATGTAAATCACCGAACACTCAATCTGCTAATACAAAGCCTTGACGAAACCTGACTTACTCTACTGAATAATATGGTCATTATGTCAACCGATAAAAGTGCTTAGTCTTCCAGGAAAAAGATCAACTTTGTGAAGGAGATGACCTTCCTGGAAAAATTTATATGGTAATGCTACTAGTCGGAGAGCAGAAGGGACATTGAGCCAAAGACAACAACTTATGTGATCTAACCTAATCTGTTTGGTAATTCAGAAGCATTTTCAGGGATTAGTTCCTGTTAAACCCAAGTGACTATAACAGTGTAAGTCTGGGACTTTCATTATCATCATGGATAATTTTATAGTTCTTGTCGAAATTATGTCTAAATTCTTTCCAAATATCTGGTGAATGTTGAGTGTGAAGTGTTTGAAGTTCCTCTGATGTTCATTTATCATTTTCTGGGTACATCAACCAGTTATATACCAAAGAGAAGAGAAAACATGAACGTCAGGCAATTCAAACTTGATATACGCCAATCATTTGAAACAATTTGGACATAATACATTGAAGTAAAGATAACAGAGTAACGCAGTTATAATCACTTGAAATTAGCAGGTAGAAATCTCTTGAAATTCTTCCGAATTAGAAATGAGATGTTGATCGACTCTTGTTGAGCATTTTTACCCAGCTCATGATTTTGCAATAACTGACCTCAATTGTTGATTATTCAATAAAAAAAAGTCACTATTTTTGTCATTATAAAATAAAACACTTGTTTACATTTTCTACTTTATATAAAGTAGAAAATGTAAACAAGTGTTTTATTTTATAATGACAATTACAACTGATTTCTACCAAGCAACGGCCCAATCTATCATAAAAAAGTCACTATTTTTCTTTATTATTTTATTTCATAAGTGAGTTTATATCAAGTCAGGACCGAATAATTTCAATAAATTGTCCAACTTTGTCAGCGCTTAGGCACATGAAATTCCAGTTGTAATGAGACATCCTCATAAGATATTAATATAACTTTACTAATAAGATATTATTATAACTTATTGCGTTTCCCCCTTTGATGCCCTTCAGCACACTGATAACTTAAAAATCTAGATGTTATGTTATTTATGGCGAGCGGGCGTCTGTCCACCCTACCACTGCGTCCGCACGGACTATTGTGGTTCACCCCTAATTTATATCTCCCCGATGAGATCCAGTTCTCGGATAAAACCGATAATCTTGTTCAGGGGTAATTTTTTCAGTTCGTTGTGGGCTATACAAGCCTGGCCAAAGACCTCGAATCTGATGCGACTCACCGCTGGGCACTCTGAGACGATGTGCATGGTGTTTCAGTGTCCTCAAGACACAGCTTGCATTCATCGTCTTCAGCCAGACCGATCTTGTGCAAATGCGCTTTCAGTCTGCAGTGACCTGTCATAATTCCGACAAGTGTTCTTAGTTTGGCCCTATCCAGACCTAGCACTAGGTTCGCCATCTTTTTGTTCGAAGCTGCTCCAAGGAACAACTTCGAATGTTTGAGGCCAGAATGGCTCCGTCAGAAAGACTCTGGCCTTGAGTTCATTCTGCCTGTTATCGCCTCGTTAGCCACGTCATGTGGTATTCCCAGGAATGGTTCCGGCAGCGCAGCTCCATCAAATGCCAGCCGATCTGCCTCCTCGTTACGCAAATAGTTTGAGTGGCTCGGTATCCAAACCAGAGTGACTACGTTATACATACCGAGCCTGTTTGAAGCCGTGCGGCAACTCCTGACTGTTTTGGATGTAAAACAGCTGGATTCCAGAGCTTTTAGTACTGACTGACTATCACTAAATATTTTGATTTTACCGTGGTGGATTTGCCGTTTTATCAGCAGTTCCGCCGCGGTCTCAATGGCAAATAGTTCTGCCTGGAATATGGTTGCGTTTTGACCGAGACTCAATGAGATGTTAATTCTCGGTTGGCTCCCATAGACTCCCGCTCCTGTTCCTCGTTCGCGAGCCGTCTGCGAACAAGCCAAGGTTGGTTCTCAATAAAACCTCAGCATGCTGGGTCCATTCGTCCCGGCTGGGGACGATTACATTGAAAGTCCGTTCCTGGCTCGTGATTTTTTACATTAGATCCGAGGGCATCGATAGGATACTGTTCGTTAAAAGCTCGTGCAGCAGTCCTGAGTCTACCATCACTATTGCCTCTGGCCTGTCAATGGCCAGTTGATATAATTTGTATGTGGTCCGTTCCACCTCCCTCTGCACGAGTAGGTGCAGGGGTGCTAGATTTAGTAGGACCTCCATGGCTGCCGTGGGTATGGTGCGAAACCATACAATTGCAAGGCAAGCCTGTCTCTGTAGTCGGGTGAGCTTTTGTTCGCCAACCGTTTGTTGGCCTTCCTTCCACCACGCTACAGCGCCATAGACTATCCGTGGTCTAATTACCATAGTGTAAATCTAGATAATCCAAATATGAAACTCACTAAGTAGTGTTTAGAGACATTCATTTTTCAGAATCCAGATAATCTCCAGCCCACAGGTGTTTGTTTTTTGGACTTCCAACTTTCCTCACTTAGATCTCCAGTAACAGATCTGAGCTATTTCCTGTATACTGCCTGTGACAGCCCAACGTTAGAGAATGAATTTGAAAATCTCCTGAATTTATACTATCAGCAATTATCATTGACACTGAAAAGTCTAGATGTTGATTCACAAAAAGTATTCAGCTTCGATAAGCTCAAGGAACACTGGAAGAAATATTCTATAGAAGGAATTCTTATGGCTTCACAAGTGATCAAAATTCAGTTGGCCAACAAAGATGAAGCTATGGACTTCAGTGATCTCGGCAAGGAGGGTGTAGATCATACCAAATTTATGCTCAAGGACATAGCCGAAGAAGAAGATTTCAAAAAGAGGATAATTGGCGTATATACTCATTATGCTAAAACTTGCTTGGAGGAATAAAACATATGTGCAAATGTTTTTTAACGATTATTATTACTTGAACTGTATGAATAGTTAGAATAAAGTGATTTTCTTCAAATATTCTTACAATTTTCTACTATTACCACAAATGAATAAAGCAAATAAAAACACCTTGGCTTAAATTTCACTATTTGTTTCATGTCTGTTAACATATATGTTTCGGGTTTTCAGCCCATTTTCAAAACTGAAGAGAACAGAACTTAAAAGCATATTTATAATAGTAGAAAAGATGACAGGTAGAATTTTGAAGTGTTAAAATAAGACGTTGGTTCGAAACATATATGTCAACAGAAAGGAAATAAACAGTGAAACTTAAGCCAAGTTCTTTTTAATTATTTTATAAATTTGAAAACGTTTCACCAAGTAATATGCGAGAAAAAAATATCAATTATTACAAATGTTCCAAGTATCAGTGATGACTTCGATAATTATCTGAAAAACATTAAATAACATAAGAGTGTGAATCTACAAATGATGAATGGCCGTATTATTGATTATCTTTTCTTGTGTCTTATAACAAAAATAGTGAAAAGCACTGACGCGAAATTAGGAGCTTTTGCGCGCTAGTTTATATCACCCACGATTCTCACAAAATAATTTCATTTTTGATTTTCGAATTATACAATACCCGAGAAATTCCGTACGATTACGCACGTTATCATTGTTATTTTAAAAGCTCCAGAGTGAACCTAATTGCGTCCGTATCTAAATGACTTATTTCTACATATCGTTAGGTCGGTAACTCGCTCAAATCAGATATCATTCTTATACAGCATGCACCTTCAACTGCACTTCCGGTAACCAATGCAGAACTCAACCGCTACAAGGAGTAAGTTTGAATGGACAGTTAGGTAAGGGTTACTGTGGTATGCCCAGGAGATTTCCTTGAAGAACGGATCTAACATAATTCGAATCGACCGGAAAAGTTACTAGCAAATGGTCTGTATCTGGCCTCTTCGGGGTGTCCAAGGCCCAGGAAGGCTCAGATATTACTGAAGAACGAACCGAATACTACCTGAAGGGTCACACAAACTAATTCTGAGGATATCATAATACCTCGGAATAATGATCTAGCAATCACTCACATTCTCACAGTAGCGTTGAATATCCGGAGCTTACTGTCTCTATACGATACGTGGTCCTCTACCAAGACAACTCAATGATTTACCCTAAAGAACGCCACTGGTTTACAAGGAATACAATCTGTCAAAGTAAGCGGGCACATGCATATGGCAAATATGTAACACAAACTTACAACGACATTATAAAATAGATGCAGTACTCAATCACCTAGGCGTGCTAATAAACGCTACAGTAAAAGCAAACAAAGAATTAGGTAACCGGAGAATCACAAGTGTACATGCAAATCAGTTACATATCAGGCTCGGCTAATATCATGAACAGTACAAATGAAGAACCATTATCAATAAATACAACAAACAGTGGCCAGGTACTCAGAAAAAGTATACAATACAAATAGACAACTGGGAGGCTCGTGCCTCCTTAGTTATATACTAAGGCAATGAATTTCAGTTAAAACATTCAAGTCGGATTAAATAACAGTGAAGTAAAAATACAAGAATTAAAAGCGATGAAGGAAAGTACAATGAACGAGCGTGCAATCACTATTTTCACATTAACACTAGGGTGATATTCAAAAATGTAAAGCATGCAATGAATCAGACGCATTTTGAAGTAGTTTACTTACTAAGAGTTACCAAGGGGGACTCTTATAAGTACTATAATCTCGAGTATGTTTCTGAGTCGCTCAGAAGGTTTACTTCTAAGAACCTACCTCTCGGCCGCTTCAAAATACAAACGGAATGCCATAAAGACGTTCTTCTCCTTGTTATTGTCACCACTCGCATACGTGTCAAATTATAGTCCCACAGAATATTTGACACATAAATAACGCGGGTAAATGCCGTGAAGTAGTGATGTAATTTATATAATCTATGAGGGATTCTGTCAGTCATAGTATGATCCTTAGAGAATACAGATCTCTTCACAGTTATAATTTTATTTTTCCAACACTTGTTATAGAGAATAGGAGTAGGAGTCTCACGTGTAAAATATGTCCGCCATATCTCCACAGTTCGGCATCGATCTGTTCCAGCTGTTTTTTTTGTTTTCAGTAGCTTTGGGAGCTGCTGTCAATTCTGTAGAACATATATTATCCAAACCTTTTATGTTTTATTTATTGAATATTTGTTTTGTCTGAGTGTTCATCGTACCAAAGTTGTTCGTAATGTATTAACCATTTTTCCTCAATTGTGTTGTTTATTTTTATTCTGTCGTTTTCCTCTTTGTTCGAAGTTTTCATTTCTTTGAGCGCAATATTGTATCTTCCATGAATGTAATTTTTGATATTACTTATAAGTCTATCCTAAGAATCATTATTCTCTGTTCTAGAGATTTTATTTGCACGTGCTGGCTTATTTTCATGAATTTGATGGTTGTGCTCCGTTGGCATATTTAGATATTGTTTATAAGCTTCCTCTTTTTTATGTGGTTCTTCCTGTGCTCCAGTCGACCATATTTTAAGTACTTTTTTTTCTGAACTTCCTTTTTGTACCCGAAACTGCCGCCTTTTCAACTGATTGTCTTAAGTCAAATTTATATGAGAAAGTGATGAAAAATTCAGTTAACAGAATGCAGTACGTACGAAGTTGTGGTGGTTATTTGAATGATGTTTGTTTCCATATCTAATGGTATAATTTCACCTTTGAAATAAAAATAAAATGTACCTCACTGAATAATTTATCTAATTCTCTTTAATTTTTTACTTGTATCGTCGCTTTTGAAATATATATTGTTTATTATTATTATATATTAATCTAAATATATTACTTCAAATTCAACCTCACATTCATCTAGGTCAAGGCATCGAAAATATATGTCTTGTACCTGATTGCCTGAAATTTAGCAAGTAGTTTTTCATTGAAATGTCTAACAATATTCCTCAAAATATACCCTAATTTCGTTGAATGTTGACACTGATAAGATAACAGAATATTTTGAAGTGATAGTAATATAAATAGGTTAAATTACACAAACACAAGATCGGCTGCATTCAATGAGTTTTGCTTCATTTCTATCTATCAACAGAATTGTTTTTGAATTATGAATTTATAACTTGTAATTTGCCTAAACATCTGAAAAAACGAATGTTGATTTTCGGTGGATGAAAAGACTGATCTATTCCTATTAAAATTTTCTGCATAGTAGATGAACACTTTCAAAACTCTTCTGTTAAAATTTGAATATCGAAACAGATTTAATCTTTCAGCATTCTACAATTTTATTTTCAAAAAATTTTTATTCGAAACACCTCTAGAATAAAATTAATGTCTTATAAGCACAGTTAATATTTAAAAGACGTATTAAATTAAAACTCAAAATACTCAAATATAAGCATTCGAGTTCCGTTCCGACGTGGAACACAAGGTCACTGACGTCATAGACAAACTTACGCACTCTGCCTATCTGAAGAGTTCAGGTGCGCAAGTTCGGAACGAAACACCGCCTCCTGCAGCAGAGCAGGGTAGATATCTGCGAAGGGAATGGGTAAGACACAAACTGCCATCCCAGTGAGTGTCGATAGGGTCACGGTATAGGGCGTTAGGATTTTGACAGGAAATAGTCCACCGCTGGGCTGTACGCAGTGCCATCTCCAGCGGGGTTACTGTGGAACGAGAATAAGAAAGTTACCTCGGAATAATGGAAGGGATCGGATCATCTGGAGTCATCAATGAAGCTCTGAAGTGAATGGAGTTCTTATGAGGGAGCTTTTTCCTCTTAATTCAGCGGCGGCTTTGCGCGTGCTGCAAAAGTAGTAGTTTAGCAAAATTGAACACACAAGGAGTTGACCTATGCAAAGAGTCACATTATCCAACCCGGAAAAGTAGAGACAGAAGTATCAAAACGAAGATTAAGGTATCATATAGAGATAAAAGCAATTCAAGCTAATGAATAAGAAGCGAAAGAAGGTAGAGATAGAAGATCTGAGGAAACGGAAAACCTCATGAAAAATTAAAACGCATTGTTCCATCCTTTTCCATTCGCTCTGCATCGTTGCAAATTGGTAACAAAGAAAGGACATAAATATATCGAACACAACTTCATCTAATTTTAATACTTCTTGCCCGAACCCGATAGGAAACAATTATATGGCTTACTCAGGAATGAGAACAAATTCAAATGGCTAGTTTGATTAATTTTTTTTTCGTGCTTCCATGGTTCTCTATTTTTCAAGATACTGAGTGAGCAAATTTTTGAATATGTATGATTTCCACATAAAATTTTTCTTATTCGCTTTCTATTCTCTTCTCAATGCATTTAGAATTTTAACTGAATTAGATTATCTCTTCTGGATTTGCAGGTTTTATTCAATTATTGGACACAATAGTAGATCAAAATCTGCGTTATTCAGTATTCGCTTGCATGAAGCATTACTTACCTGATATAATATAATACAACAAGAAATTGTTGTTCCAACAATCTGAATGTCCCAGCACAATCTTTGTCGGTTTTATCTTCCACATTATGATTTATTATGTCTTCCTCTTTTCCAAAAATTCCGTCATATTTCTCAACTAAATCGTTTCGTTTAAACTTTCTCAACAGTTCCATGAACAAAAAACAGACGTCTTTAAATCCATACACTTATTGAACTCTGCCTCTGTATTCAGCTTTTGTGCAGCTAGCTTCTTGTATTCGTCTGGTTTTTTATCTCGCAAAGATAGAGTTCTCCATATCGTTCCATGGCCATCAAGCAGTATCACAAATTCCAGGGTACCTTTCTGTTGTAAAGTTTGAAGTCTCCGGTCTTCAGATTCTCAAATATAATTGTTTGCATGTAGATCACTATAGCATACACTTTAGCTACAAAAATGAAAGTTAAGCCCGAATTGGGTTCCCGTATGAGGTTTCTGAAAGTTGTACACGAAGATTTCTCCGTCGTATATCTTGTCTTGCCATTTTCTCAATTGTTCAGACCCTTTAGCTGTTTTCATCACCAAATGATATGAGTCCACATTTCCTTCGGGTTCCACTGTCAAAAACAAAATCTCACCTTAGTTCGAAATGAAGTTTATATAGATCAACGCTTTCTTTGATCATAAACTCTCGGACCAAGTATTTTACATCTTTCTTGATTTCTTCCGAGCGTTAAAAATACTGGTTAGACTTATGGAATTGAGGGCACTAATCTGTCAGCTTCTTTCACTAGATAATCCTCTTTAAAATATGCTCTGACCTTTAGTGATCAGTTGAACATGATATTGGGTTGATTGGAAAGAGCTGACAATTCAGAAAGGAACACTGCAATGAGGGATTTTAAAGTGTGGCGACGCGCCCCCTCCTCGACCAGAATTCTACACCGCTCTGCTGCAGCTTCCCGGCGTAAGATATAGAGGACGCTACCGCCTTCTGAATATCGAGCTCACCGTCATCACCCGGTTCAAGTGGAGCGGAGTACAAGCGTTCGACAACCGAGTTCCGACGTGGAACAAGGTCACTGGCGTCATAAGCAGACTGTCGCACCACCTCTATCTGATGATTTCAGGTGAGCAAGTTCGGAACAAAACGCTTCGAATTAAGAGGTGGAAGCTCACACATAACACCCACATTCACTTCAGAGCTTCAAAATTATACACTTCATTTAGTTTCGGCGGAAGGTTATTGAAATTTTATCATGTATTAGCGCCGCCTATTATATAATTATTTGAAGAAAACTCATGACCAACACGCACTCGATCAAATTGACAGCACAATGATACGAGTATACAAAACTTTTTCATTTATAAATAACTGGGCTAATTAATTATTTATTGAAAAAAATATTTACAAGATAAACGATACAGAAAGGATAAGATATCATAAGTGTTTTTTAAAGAAAATTATCACCAAAATGTAAGAAAACATCTAAAATCCTTCTATCGTATTCTTCTTGATCCGTCACCTTAACTTTAAAACCATCCACCAAGTTGTCTTCAACCATTTCCTCAAGCGATGGAGCGTCTTCTTTGTTCAAGAGCTGCATTTTGATGAGGTTCAGAGAAAGAAACACACCATATATACCATACTTTCTCCAATGTCTACGTAACTCCTCCATACTGAAGAATTTTTGGGGATCGCTGCCCAGACTCTCTAGAGAGTCCCTCAGAGATTCATAGTATGTTTCCAGTAGTTCGTCGAAGTGCTTGAGACAGGTGTTATCGCAGGTGGCGTAGATATTGTAGCTCAGATCTTTAGCTGGGGAGTCAAGGAGAGAAAGCTGGAAATCCAGAAAACGTATCTCCGCGGGGGTGGTTTCATCTTCGTTCTGAAATGACAGAATGTAATCAGTTTAGCTATCTTCGGTTTGTACGAAACTTTTTCCATATTTTGATCTCTAGAATCACGTCCTGAAATATGTTAATCTTAAATCTGTAAAAGCACGTGTATAGTATACAATATATATGCATATACATATATTAGGGTGGGTCGAAAAAATCGAATGATTTATTTTTGGCTTTATACTCTGAAAAATAGGTTCGTAGACACCTAAAAAGAATTCTCTCCAAGTATGAGCTCTTAATTATAACGGGAAGGTCCTCCGCTTTGCGGGTTTCTATTTTTTTCGAATAATCAGATAAAAAAATTTATATCTCGCTTCCAACTGCTTGGAAAAATATTCCGTGGCATAGACTTTGTAAGAAATTGAATGATTTACAAAAAAGGTCTCTTCTGATTTTTTCAAAAACTCAACCGATTAAAAGATATTCATAGTTGAAGTTTAGCTATTTTAAGGAAAATATTCGTTTTTATTATAATTTTTATAAGTCGATGAAAAAAAATTATTTCGAATTTCGGAAGTCATGACTTTGTCGGAAATTTACTGCTCTACAAAAATGGTCTCTTATGATTTTTCGATTAAGTGAAGCCGTTACGAGATATCCATCGTCAAACATTAACGAATATAAATATTTCCAGTTTTTGATCAATAATTCGATGAATTTCAATTTAAATTATTAGTTTCCGGGAAATTTACATAAATTTAAATTTCTATCATAAAAGTCACTCCTTCAGGAGTTATTTGTTCAAAAATTCATTAAGAAGTTTTTGTTCTAATGATATTTTTTGTAAGCTTTATTTGTAATAATTTAAAATGTCATTTGCATTGGCATTTCATATTATTACGGTTGTTTAGTATGTATTTTCAAATTTTATTCTACCAACTATACATAAATTTTTTTGTGAGAGAGGCTTTCTGTTCTGAATTACATTACTTCTTCTAAATATTTGATAGATTCGGTCTTTAATTGGTGAAAACTCATTTTAATTAAAAAATGTATATGAGACAGTAATTTATTTCCACAAAAATGTTTGTACTACTACAACAATTGCTTCACCACGATGTGACTTCTTCAGGTATTACATTGTACTGTCAGTACAATGTACTGAAACTAATAATTTAAATTGAAATTTGTCGAATTATTGATCAAAAACTGGAAATATTGATATTCGTTAATGTTTGACGATGGATATCTCGTAACGGCTTCACTTAATCGAAAAATCATACAAGACCATTTTTGTAGAGCAGTAAATTTCCTACAAAATCATGAGTTCCGCAATTCGAAATAATTTTTTTTCATCGACTTATAAAATTTATAATAAAAACGAATATTTTCCTTGAAATAGCCAAACTTCAACTATGAATATCTTTTAATCGGTTGAGTTTTTGAAAAAATCATAGGAGACCTTTTTTGTGAAGCATTTAATTGCTTACAAAGTCTATGCCACGGAATATTTTTCCAAGCAGTTGGATGCGAGATATAATTTTTTTATCCTATTATTCGAAAAAAATAGAAAACCGCAAAGCGGAGGACCTTCCCGTCATAATTAAGAGTTCATACTTGGAGAGAATTCTTTTTAGGTGTCTACGAACCTATTTTTCAGAGTATAAAGTCAAAAATAAATCATTCGATTCTAGACGTGATTCTAGAGATCAAAATATGGGAGAAGCTTCGTACAAACCTAAGTTCTAAAATGTACCCAGAAAAGTTAGAGTTCTTTTATCTTGACCTCTCTTTTTATAATAATTATGTCAAAATCGAGACAATTGTCTCGATCTTAAATGAATGTGATTTATTTTTCTTTTCAGTTTCTTTATTCTTAAGATTTGCTCCAATTTTCTTAGAACTTCGTGAATTGTTTGGGGAGTTCCATTATCTATCAAAATATAAACTCGGTTTTCTGAGATCATATTTATTTAGTTCCTCTAAATGGAATATTTGGAGTTTTCAGATGTTCCTGTTTTAATGCTTTAATTTAATATTATCTTTTTACTATTTATTTTCATTATTTTTATATAATAAATAAATTTATATTGATAAAATTTTTCATCTGTGAAGTTTTGCCAAAACTTTCTGATTTTCAGATTTTTCAGTTAAACCTTCTCTTTATACAACTCAAGAACTTATATATTTCACATATTATAGAGGAATCATGCATCTGTGCATCTAAACTAACCTTTCTTGGGAGGTTTTTAATAAAAATCAGCAAATTAATGAAAATATGAGTGAACGAGCTCTTACAAATTCTACGGAAAATATAACCAAAGTTAAGCTGAGTATATGCATGAATATTTACTAGTACGCCTCTATTTTAATGACTTCCAGTGCTTTAAGGAACTATATTATGCAATATCAAACAATAACGGTTACATTATTATTCCAATTGAGCTATGTTGCTTGTTCGATGTTCCCAAGGCCACAATTTGAGCAGAAACGAATATGTTTCCGGTTCAACCTTAAACAAATGAAAATATTGGATGAAGATGTGCCGCTCTGTACAAGCGTACAAAAAAAATTGTGAACTTTTCAGCACTATTCATAATTTTATATCAAAATGCTCTTCATTTTCCTGTCTATATCATTCTATTGATTTTTTCTCTGACGTCTCCAAATTCTTGAATTCCTGACTGTAGAACGCCAAGAAAAGAAAATAAGGACATTAGGGTCAAAATGACTTATGTTTTATTTTTCACAATTAGGACGGTAATACAGGGTCTTCTTTTAAAAAGGCCAAACTTCAAGGGGACATCATACAAGTTATTAGCAACAAACTGATTTTGTTCTCTTCAGAATCGTGATATTCTATCCACGCCCACAATAAAATTTTTTGGGCACACAGAACTTCTTTTCTTGTAGTAAAATTACTGCCGTTTCCAGATATGTGGTGAAATTTTATGAGGCTACAAGTATAACTGAAGTGTAATTGATTTTATGGAAAAACCTGAAATATTTCGTGAAGTCAAGAAATGTTAAATTTAAGACATTTCGACCATATGTTATATGCCATTTTTTGTTGCTAATAACTTGTATGATCTCCCCTTGAAGTTTGGTCTTATTAAAAGTAGATAACCTGTATAGAACACAATTTTAAATTGATTATTTTTAGCAGAAATGAATGAGAAGGAATTCTTTCATATAATGTATTCTTCTAAGCCTCTTTACCTCCAAACTAATGTCTTTTAAAATTTCTTTTTTGCATGCTTGATCTACGGAACAGCGTTTCTCTCAAATGTCTGGAATTTTTTTAATTTCGAGCCTTAAACGTCAACAGGTCCAGTTGACCAAACCTGAACATACTAATTTTCGACCGAAAAGAGTTAGAAGCTTGAAACTTCCAGGATAGGTATTGGGTCAGCCATCCATGTGATTGTGCCACAAACAATCGACTGTGTACTGAAAAGTGGGTTGATCGGATAGGATATTTTGTCGCCAGTCGTGGAAGTTATTTAAATGATATTTAATTATCATTCGTAAATATCAAGGTTCAACTTTTCTTATAAACTCATAACTTTGAAAAAAAATTATCAGTTTTTTATTTATAGTCGATCAAAAAAGCAAATTTTAAATGGTCCACCCGCTATATGTAATTTGTTTCAGTTCTACCTACTTCGAAATATTAAAAAGGAAAATTTGAGAAATTGAAGGGAACCATTCTTGAATATCAAAACAGATTTAATCTGTTAGTCTCCTTTAATTTCAATTTAAGAAAAATTTAATTCAAAAAAATTTTTTTTTAGTAAATTAATGTCTTATAAGCTGTGCTTATAAGATATGTCTCATAAGCTGTGCTTATAAGACATGTCTCATAAGCTGTGCTTATAAGATATGTCTTATCAGCTGTGCTTATAAGACATTAATTTAATTGTAAAAATTTTTTAATAAAATTTTTTTGAAATTATAGGGACTAACAGATTGAATCTGTTTTGATATTCAAATTTTGTAATATCCCTTCTGTCAAGTGAAAAACTCTTCTTATTATTTCATGGAACCCTCCTTGTTGCTTCATTTCTAAGAATTAAAATTTGGGATTGAAATAATACCAAAGAAATTGTTTGATTATTTTGAAGAATGAATTAAATGCATTCGATGCATTTGCTACATTAGGTTATACTCCCGAAAATATCGACGAGTGTTCAACTTATTTTAATATAAGAAATTTGTTCCTCTTACCTCATACTTGAACATAAAGTTGTTATTCCAGCAGTCCATATGACAGAGGGCCAACTTGTCATCTTCCTCAGTCCTGCAATTGAAGAGATTCTCAACTTCATCCATCAAAACATTATATTTCTTCACAAGATCATCCCTGCCAGTCTTCTCTAATAGTTCCATTACGTGCCCAAAAACCTTATCGAAGAATTTTTTAAACTCGAAATTTTCAGTAAAGTTAGGTGCTATGGCACCTAAATTTTTCTTCAGCTCATCGAACAATTCTGGCTTCTGGTCCCTCAACGCCATAGAAAGTGCGTGGAACCTCCCGTATTTTTTCATAGTGAACTTAGAGTGTTGTATGTTCCACGGTTTTTTCCTGTCGTACAATTTAAAACCTTCAGTTTTCAAGTTTTCTAACACTACAGTTTCTTTACCGTGGTTCGCCTTGATCCAGTACATTTTAGGTACGAATTCGGACTTGAACTTAGGATTCACTTCTTGTATGAATTTTCTGAAGGTAGGGAATATTTCCGAGTACATAAATAGTTCTCTGCTGTAGTAAAGATCTATTGGAAATTTTTCTCTGAGTTCTTTCAACCGCTTCGCTGTTTTCACAACTAAATGGTAGGTTTTTGTGTCATCTTCTTCAGAGTCGACCCTTACAAAAATCACTTCACCCATGTAGTTATCGCCACATTCTGACTTGCCTTCGATTTTGTACTCATAGTTCCAAACGCCTTCTTTTTTCATTATTTCTGCCACTGCAGTACCGATATCTTCAGTTATTTCTTCCGAAATCATTTCGTTAAGGTTTGTAAATCTATCGATGAATACCGGACACCTACTCTGTGTGAGAATTTTGTTTATGTGCTTATGATTATGGCTAGAAGTTGAACACTCACGAGATGGCCTTCGGAAGATGAAGCAGATATATCTAATTTCGAACCGCCGTGGTGTCTCCGAACCACATTTTCTATCTCATTCTCTCTCTCCCACTAATAGTTTTATCCTCGAATTGATGATGAAATATCGGTTGTCTGATGTTGCACCATATTCCGAGAGATTAAACCACATAATTAAATACACTTCAGTTACAGTTTGAGGGAATTTTTGTTTAGTACAAATAATAATCGAATAAAGCAAGGGTCTTCAAGGAGTATAATCGAAAAGAACTACTTGTGACACACACATATATATATATATAAATATATATATATATATATATATATATATATATGTTTCACATTTTGTTCAAATAAAATTACCATCAATAGAAAAAAGGACTACAGTAACTAGACTAACGTACATATAGCGTGATTGCTTCCTTATGTTGTTGAAATAATACAGACGTATAAAACTGTTTATTCAATTTAGTCTCACTCTCACTAAGACAACTAACTACAACTTTCATTCACCTTAAGAAACTAGTATAGTTCATTATAAAATTTTCTCGTCACTTTTCATAGAATTCTTATTCTTATTATTGATTAATCACATCCTTTGTTGTTAATCCACAGAGTGGTGGATACGATCTCTTAGATAGTTAATTTGAATAGGAATTGGTCACGTTATGGTTATTTTTCTCTAAATTTGATAAATCATTTACCAGTACATTATTGTATCTATTCACCCCATCTTTGACAGCTCCCTGACTATCAGCTAGTAGTAATTCACTATATTCGATTTTATCAGTAAGGTGATGAGGTTTGACAACAGTTGTTCGGTATCGGCATGAAAAACATGCATAACAACCTTCAAATACATAGGCGATACTGCGTACCAGTGAAAAATAAAATTATTGTTTTACCACTTGATTGCGGAATAATAGTAATTTTCTGCTTAGACTTGTCAGATGACTGAAACATTTTAATTTGTTTGCTGATTAAATTGAGAATGTCCTCAACCGAGTACGAAACGTCTTTTTAATATAAATAGTACTTTTCTGTTTTGTTTGTGGAATCCAATATCCTAAGAAACTCCAGCATTATTGCAGATAAACAGGATACAAGAAAATTTGAGTTATTATATATATATATATATATATATATATATATATATATATATATATATATATATATGTATATATAACTTAAATATTGATATGTGCGATCTTGATCTAAGAATTATTGTTTACTGAGATTTGCATTATGTGTTCATTTTTTTGTTCTGAAGCTAAACTCCCTAACAACAACTCCCTCTGGCCAAAACGCATATAAACATAAAATCTTGTTCCCTGGTAACACCAATGGTGAAAACAGAATTTTTACCTTTTGTATCAAGTTTTCTAACTTGTACATCATTAATTTCTTTAGTTTGTTTCAAGTATGTTTCAACCTCTTTTTCTGTCTTCGAAACAACCTCCCTTTAAAGAACTCCTTCAAAAAACTCTTCAAAAATATGCAGCACATCTTCAAAGAGATGATTTGTGACTCTAACCGATCATATTCAGTCAGTGTGTTCAAAACTAAAATAGAATTCAAATGATTTCTTAACGCTTACCATTCGCATTTTATGAGAGTCTACAGAAAATACAAAAAGGTTTTATGAAGTAATTCTCAAGACTCAATTACATCCAAAAACATCGTGTGCGAGTGAAAAAACAAAAAGGGTTTTTACTTAATAGGAGGGTTTTTCAATATCAAACAGATTAATTCTGATAAACTCACTATAATGTTTATTCTATAAAAAGTTTTTAACTTTTTAAAATTGAATTGAATAAATACCTCAGAGAACACTGTTTCAATTTCAGTAGACATAAAAAATTAACATTCATCAAACAGTATCAAAATTAAATAAAAAAATTCAAAGAAAATATAGATTAAACAAATATTTAATTAATTTAATTTTGAAGGAGCTTCTTAAAGAGATGTAGTTACCAAGAATTTTTTTAGGTTATGTTGAGCATTTTTGAAATGGAATTTGGTTTTCATAACATCGTTATGAAACAGCGCTGTTTCTACTAAATGTTTCTTAAGTAAGTTCAGTCAAAATTCTAAATTTTCTTTGGATTCTTCTATTTTTTTTTTATTCTGTGTAATGTTTGTTAATTCTTTTTTGTCTACTGAAATTGAAACAGTCTTTTCCAAGTCATTCATTCAAAAGTTTCAAGAAAAACTTTTATAAAATTAGGATTTTCAGCGAGGTTGAAAACATTAATCTATTTGATATTCAAGAAGATATTCAAAAAGTTGACTTCACTATTAACTTTCAAATCAAAGTGAGTGTTCAGTCCTTAGTCACCTTGTCAGATTCACTAAAGACATATTGATTTTGGTATTATTACCCATGTATTGAGGGCATTGAAATAGAGTTTTTACTCTTTCCATATTTATCATTGAAAATATTCATATATATGTAAATAAATATATAAAATCAAGATTATATTTTTAATCTTTGGTCAAGCCTCTCGCTTTCAGTAGCGAATCCTATTCATGCAGCTTAGCGCAATTTTATTCAATTTATTATTGTGGTTCTCATTATTTATTATTGTCTCTATGAACTGTATCCTATTTGTAATGTTTTCTCTTGCCAATTTTCATTTTACGCACTCTCAAACATTCTCGATTGTACAAATGTCAAAAGAGTTCCCATGGTATAAAAGATATTTGTTCCTCTTTCAAGAATGTTAATACACTTTCAGCAGTATAGCATAGCACGAATCTTTTATGAAAATTTGAAACCTATTGCCAAACCACTGGCTGATCTGAGATATCAGTATGATCTGCAGGATCCTTTTGTAATGTTTCTGCAGCATGGTACTCTCTATGATATAAAGTTTTCTTAATGATTGATATTGTCCTGCTACTCCTAAATCTTCTTTCAAGATTCTTCAGAATATTTTTAGTTTGTGCGAGTAAAGAAATCAGTTATTCTTTGTTAGGCTTTGTTACTGCTTTGTCAGGCCATTTAAGGCACAGCACAGTTAGTTTTCGACTCAACAGTGAAATGGTGTCCGAAACCCGTCGAACTAGAAAAGTTCTTTCACAGAATAATTCGAATATAAACACTAGAATGTTTCAATACTTGCATTAAGGCTCAATGTCAACTATGTACCACCAAATACGGAAATACGTCAATTTTAATATTTTCACCGGTTGCGGTAGATAACATTATTTTATTAATGAACTAGATTTTCGTTTCTTCCTTATATTTACAGGGCAGTGTTAGTAAATTAAGCATCGGAATATACATTAATAATCATTTTTGAGAGAAAATAGAAAAATTTCATTTTTCAATTCACATAGATTCAAGTGTTTAGCGAAATACCTAGAACAAAAACATTTGAAAATGATCTACTATGCTTTAATTAAATCCATATGGAATCATAGGATGAAGGGTAGTGCACTCAAAGAGCATATTTAACATTTGGAAATATTGCAGAAAACCTTCCTCAGAACAATATTGAAAAAACCAGGTCTGATGAATTGTTCTCTGAATCTAAAATACTCAGATACTGAATTTTTTCAGTCGTTACTATTTGGTAGTTGATCATAATTAAAACAGATTGTAGAAATTACTATGTTTCACTACCAATAAAAATATATATTACACATTTTCTTGTGACTCGAGTTTCGGGAAATGAACTATCCCATCATCAGACAACTGAAGACCTAACAGTGGTACAGAGGTATTTAAACAAAAGTGATAAATATTTTGAATATTTCAATAGATTCTAGACAACACCTCATAGTGGTACAGAGGTTTACAAGCGGAACGTGATAAAAAACCGGGTAAAAAAAGAAGGGCCTTCTAACAGATATCGGAATGTCAGCAATCGACAAAGAAGGTTGTTAAACAGATGGTACCCATTTAATATCTCAAATAATTTTTGGGGTTACATAGCTCCGTACAGTCGTTCATTCTTTTTACATTATTTTGTTGTACATCTCATATATTTGGATTTACCTAGCTCCATACAGTCATTCATTATTTTTCAAATTATTTTTATTGTTTGATTATTGAAATTTTCAAATTCGTTCACAATAAAAATAATTTAAAAAATAATGAATTTCTTGAGGTTATGTTTTGAGTTTTTGAAGGGGAATTTAGTTTTTCATAAAACAAGGACCGAAACAAAATTTTGTACTCTTCAAGTATTTAGTTAATAATTTTTAGTTGACAATTTTTTATTTCTTTGAATTTCTTTCATTCTCTTTGGTACTAGGTAACGAGTATCAATTCTGTATGTCTACTTAATTGACACGGTGTGTTCTAAAGACATTTATTCAATTTAATTCTTGAATTTTTGAATAAAAATTTTTTCAAAATTAAAATTTGTTGAAGGTTTACTGAAGAAATCTGTATGGTATTTTAAATTTTGTAATAATACTACTATCAAGAAAAAACCTCCTTTTATTATTTTATTGTATATACAATGTTGAATATTGAAAATAAGTCATTGAACTAATTATTTGAAAACCCTAGAAATCATAAGATACAATGAAAAACAATTTTTTTTAACGATCAAACAGACTTGAATAAATCCGCATTGTATAATATTTGGATTAACTCCTATAATTTCCATAATGATTCTTAACTATTTTCTTTTACCCTTCTACGTTTCATTCTTTTCTCTATAGTTTTTGTGACGGAGTTTAGTACTTCAGAAATATTTCCGCCAATGCTTTCTCAGTTTAAATACTCACCTGATGAAGTGATTATAAAATGAAACAATTGTGTGTAAACAATAAAATTAAGTTGAAGTTAAAATCATTTTCCATTTATAAATTGCAATATAAGAAATAGCTATCAGGTTTAAACAGAACACTCATCAACTAGTCCTTAACACTTATTTCAGCAAGAAAAATTATGAATTGAGATATTCGATAAGGGAATGAGGTCATCAGCGAAATATACTTCATTTGGACTGCGGTACCGGTTAGGTATGTGACTGAAAGAAAGTAAGTTTGTTTTGAAAAATGTGAACATGAATATCTATTTGTTGAATTAAACACCCACAAAATCATATGAGGTCAATGCCTTTTTTCCTCATTTCAATTAATTAATATAATGGCTTGTTGTCTGATTGGTAAGCTTAGGACATCATGGGTTGATTTCTATTAAATTAAATGAATGATCTATTCACGCAATAATTTTCTCATAGAAAATTTTCTCCATAGTGGATGAACACATCCAAAACTCTTCTGTTATATTCCTCTGAATTCCTTGGAACAACGTCAAACGCCTGTGTAAAAGCTTCAATACTGTCTGCGTTCTTGGATATTTCGCTGAAATCTGGTGCGTCTTCTTTGTCAATTAGACAAAGTTTAATGACCAGCATAGCAGTAATAACCCCATATTTTCCGTATTTCTTCCAGTGCTCCTTCAGTTGTTCGAAAGTAAATATTTTCTCGGGCTTACTACCTAATCGTTTAAGACAACTAGATAGCGATGCATAGTATGTCTTCAAAATTTGATCCAAATATTCCAGACATGGTTTATCACAGGTGGCATAGATATTGTAACTTAGATCCATCACTGGAGAAGAAGGTACTGATAGTTGGAAATCGAGGAAACAGATGGATGTTGGTTTGGATTCATCATCATCCTGCAAAAAGCAACAAATGTCAGATATTTGTGCATAGTCAATCAGAATATTAACCTTATAAGCATTTTTGAGCAGTATATGTTATTTTAAACTGTGAAATAAATAAAATTTGTAACAATTATAAAACCAATACTCGCATAGAATAATTAAAAGAGGTTTTTCTCTTGATAGAAGGATTCTTACAAAATTTTATATATCATACAGATTTATTTTGTAAAAGTTGAAAGTTGCATATCCGACGAGCACGATCTTAGTGTGGGAGTGCCACAAGGATCCGTTCTTGGACCTCTTCTATCTCTGCTTTTCATCAACGACATCCCTGTTAGTTCAAGAGCAGTGTTCCTCAATTTGCTTGCATGTAGACGCTTTTCGTCTTCGATAAAAAAGTTTGTATTGAGTCTGATCGCTGATGATGCTTCGGTAGTGATTTCGCCCGCAATATTCGAAGAACTTCGCGCTCTATGAGCTACTATTACAAAGTTTTGTGAACTGGTGTCATGAAAATAACTTAATGATAAATATCGATAAAACTGAATGTATCTTCTTTACAAGTGGGCATAGTGATCGTGAGCTGGTGATTCGCCATTTGGATAATTTGCTATTCTATCCACGAATGATACTAAATTTCTTGGCCTCCACCTTGATATACATTCAAAATGCGGTATGCACATTGATTCTGTTTGCAAAAAAACTGAACAGTTCTCATTGTGCCATAAATAGAGTGAGAACCTTATTTCCCTTCGAATCACTCATGAATATCTATTATAGTTGGGTCTATAGCCACTTTTCGTATAATATTCTACTCTGGGGAAACTTTTCAGATGTTAGAAGGGCTGTCATAATAGAAAAACGTATTTTACGTTAACCTCCAATAAATTATAATTTAATTTCATTCTTTCCATTTATTTTTCTTAATTTTATATTTGATTTTTGAATAAAATTTTTTCATGAAATTAAAATTTATAGTGACTTTAAATTCAGAATTATATATTCTGACTTCTACATTATATATTGAAACTATATACAAAAACTATCAAATTGATATCCTTATATATAATCAATATAAAATATTTTTCAATGTCTCGGAAAAAACCTTTTTACATCCCGACTTGAAATGTATCAATACAAATGTATTAACAAAAACTATATAAGTATGTATATTAACATACAAATACAAGAAAATACACTATTCCAAAATTATCTAAAATTATCAAAATAAAGGATCAAATAAAAATAATTGAACCAGAACTCGGAACATTTGAAAGCTATTTCGGCCTATATGGCCTCATCAGAAATGTATTGAATTCAGATTCAAATACAAGATCAAAATTCAACTCACCAAAATAAGATAAAACATGGAGCGAATAAACTGGAAGTAAGCTTTAAAGTATACAAAATAAAACAGAAATGATCAACGTATTGTTACGTATAACCTATAACTATTTGTACTCGGAACACCGAGACATTGAAAAATATTTTATATTGATTATATATAAGGATATCAATTTGATAGTTTTTGTATATAGTTTCAATATATAATGTAGAAGTTAGAATATATAATTCTGAATTTAAAGTCATTTGAATTTTACTTCTATCAAGTATTGACTCACATTAAAATTAGTTTTTAAATTATGAAATAATTTCATATAGAGTCTTTATATCCAAAATTTATTCCTCAATTATTTATTATTTTTGAAATTCTGGTTATTGTTCTTATCATGGGACATTATTTGGGGTGAATAAGTTTTGTTATTGTTTTTCTGTGTTCCGAGTACAAATAGTTATAGGTGACGCAAGATCGCAGTAACAAAGCCTACCCAGAACTAAACTCCTATCTCGCACAAGCTGAAAAAGCTTCTGATAGATCTTCACAGAAGATCTAGGAGTATCAGGATAATAATAATAATAGTACAGATGAGGTTAATTAATTATGGCAAGGCAATTATGATTAAACCATGGATGTCACTCCATATAGAGAATCTATTGACGTGACAACGTCTTATAAATTGGTTTGCCGGGTGACACTTCAAGAAACTGCGTTACGCTCCGCTCACGTTATGCGCTCACAATGAGAGCGAGTGAGAGGCACGCGTCCCTTCCACTCGGGCATGGTTAGCCCGCCTAAGAGCAAGAGAGACAGAGCGAGAGAGAGAGAGAGAGAGTGAGAGAGATAGGCATACACATCGGTTCATGTCTTGCGCTTCTATTTCGCTTAGGCGCCTGCATACAAGTTTACACGTTGCCAGTTAATTGTAAAACGATTGTGTAGTGATAATGTGAAGGTAGTTTCGTCCATCGCAACAATTCAAACAGCAAAGGTAAATAATTTCAGACTGATAATATAACATGATGAAATAAATGACTAAGACATAAGTGAATAGGTTATGTTGTAGTAATCACAATGTTGTGGTAGTTTTCAATCAAAAAAGTAGTAGAAATCGTTTCTCAACCAATAATAATTTGTTTAACTTGAAAAAATGAGCGCGACTTGCTATGTAAAAAATTGAAATAACAATGTTTAACCTCCAACCTGTCAAATCGAAACTTTCAAACATTCAAACCGAGACGACTAATCACTGCGCAAGGTCGTAAGCGCGCGATTTACAAATTCAAAGATCAAATGTGAATTAGTTTTCTCCTTTTAGAAAATACACTTTGAATTAAAATCGATTGATATTAACAATTAATGTGATTTAAATAAATGTTCTAACTTTTAAATTCAGTTTTTATATTTATAACAATGTAAAACAAGTTAAATTTATTAATAACTTATAACAACTGATTGATAAATAAAATTTTGTTAATATGAAATTCAGTGCGAGATTCTTTGTATAAATTAATGTTTTAAATATAATTCTTTGTATAAATAAATGTTTTAAATTGTTACTATTATTTCATCCTTCTTCCTACTATACGAATGAATATTCACATTAAAATTATTTTACCACTCAAAGTCGTTGTCACGTAAAACTTTCGCCCGTATACCGACTTTACAGGCAACAAATTTTTTTTTGTTGTTGAGAAACACCGGATATCGCTACTTGTGGAAGAATCATTCGAGCTTTGATTTATCATATTGAAGAGGGAGTATTGTGCTTCATGGTAAGATAAACATTGAAACTCTCCTGTCAAATCTTGCAGTTTATACGGTGACGTAACGAATAAGAAATGCACGAATGTTGTTCATGAGCGACAGAGCACCTTTGAGTAAACTCGCTTCTTGTGATATTTTACAATTAGAAAGACAAGGCAATTAGGAAAAACTGTGGCAGAACACAAAGAAAAGTAAATAAAATTTCTAAAGTCTACAAAGAATCGTCATAAAGCCATCGCAGTTGTTGTATCGTCCACATATATAACAACAATTCTTAATCTCTTATTGTAACCAAACATATCAATGAAATTATGCAGAGAAATATCCTTCGAACAGATTCTTTGGAAATCATTTAGTTTAATCGGCACTCATCACAAAATGAGTTTTCTAACTTGACTGAAATTGTGCGATCACGTATGTTTCTCATGATCTACTATAAGAATATTTCCCTGGAGCCAATATTCTTCAAGAAACTGCGGACTAATTTCCTTGTTATATATTATTAATTTATTTTACGAGAAAGTTATTTCACATTATTGGGCAGGAAACAGAATTGAAGTTGACTACGTATTCTGAATTTTTGGTCCGATATAAACATTCGACACTATCGGTTAAAACACTAAAAATTCCAACTTAGCTTGCTTATAGCATCACATACCTGATATTTGAACATGAAATTATTATTCCAACAATCTGAATGTCCCAACACAATCCTGTCCGTTTCATCTTCCACCTGACGATTCATTATGTCTTCCACTTGATCGATAAATCCATCGTATTTCTTAACCAGATCGTTTCTTCCGAGATTTTCTAAAAGTTGAAATATATTATTCAGGGGTTGTCCGACAACCGCCTTTATATTCAGTTTTTGGTTGAATTCAGCTGCTATATTCTGCATTTGTCCAGCTAGCTTCCTGTACTCATCCGGTTTTTGATCTCGCAAAGCCAAAGATAAGGCATGGAATTCACCATATCGTTCCATAGCCATCAAAGAGTGTGCCAGATTCCAGGGTTTCTTTCTGTTGTGAAGCTTGAACCCTCTAGTCTTCAGATTCTCGAATATTATAGTTTGCTTGTATTTTAGGTCACTTATGGCATACACTTTGGGTACAAAATCCAAAGTTAACCCTGAATTGGTCTGCTCTATGAGGTTTTTGAAAGTTGGGAAGATCTTGGCGTAAACGAAGACCTCTCTATCGTAGATCATGTCGACAGGTACCCACTTTCTCAACTCCGCAGCCCTCTTCGCCGTTTTTACGACTAAATGATATGGTTCCTTATCTTCTTTGGGTTCTACCTTCAAAAATAAAATCTCACCCCCGTAGTTGTCGCCAACTTCTGACTTTCCCTCGAAATGAAGTTTATAAAGATCTACCCCTTCTTTGGCCATTAGCTCTCGGATTAGGCCTTCTACATCGTTCTTGATTTCCTCTAATTCCATTGCTTTGAAAACACCGGTTTAAAATATCAAACTGAGTAAACTCACCGCTTGAATTTGATTACTGTTTTACAAATGAAATCTCGTTAAAATTAACTTTGACCTTCGTCAAATTGTTGGAAATTAGACTTAATTGACTGAGTAGAGTTGATGATTCAGAATGCGAAGCTGCAATAGTGATGATGGCCTTGAAACCATGAGAAATACAGGAACGTCCTATATTTATTTTTGACGGAATGTAGGTGAACCTTAATTCATCCACTCTCGAATATGCGAGCATGATATTAACTATAAGTAAATGATACACTTATTTTCGAAAGTCTTGCATCCTCCTAATGCGGAACAACGTTGAAATTAAATTAAATTACTACCTAATACCTTTAGTAAATATTTTTATATCTTACGATACAGAGTTTGTCAAAAAAGCACTGCCCTAAAAATGACAAATTTTAAATTTTATCAACTGAAATATAACGATCAAAATAAGAAATTTGCGAAGTAATTCAATATAAAACTCATAATAATATATTGCTTTATTTTACCCAACAGAAATACCCCAATTAAAGGGTAACATGTTACAGAATGTGGAATATTATAACGTTATAATGGATAAAAACATAAAATAATGTTAATTCACAAAACTTACCAAATATTTGCACTCGAAGTTTATCAGCACACTTTAACATACAGTTCACAGGTGTTCAATGCGACAAGTTAGTACAAGCTGTACGCAAATGAAAGGTAGATGAAGACCTCGCTGCCAATCTTGGAACATTGAAATTTATTTTCGATAGCAGATAAGGTGAGTCGACCTTGTTGGTCAAAAGTCCCTGAGCAAACTTTGCACACTGATTCTCATGCCAAGCAAGCAATGATGATATCCTCATCTCATCCATGACAAAAGACAGATCAGTACCACGCTTGGGATATATTCCATTCTGCCTAAACAATACAAACTAGAAAAACTTTCTGTAAATGCGCTCCAGTGATACCAAATGACAGTCGTAAAAAGGAAACCATATCAAGTGTGCATACTCCAACTTACCAATGACCAGCGTGAAATACAATCCCCTAAAGATTGACAGATCACTGCAGTCCCTGTCACACTTGAACACAAGGCCCAAAGTGCGGCTAGCAGACCCACATAACTCTTCAACATGTGGACTAAAACTGAACATGGAATCAAAGAGGACTCCAAGGTCATATATCTGATCTTTATATCCGACATAATTGTCATCTTTATGATAGCTATAAGTCAACCGATGTGATCTTCTACTGAATGTAACTTTAAAACAGTTCTCCATATTCGGCATGAGTTTGTTGCATAAACACCAACTATGAATATATATTATACAATTATATGTACATTCTGTCAAGAAAGTACCGGGAATTATCGATTTAAATCTGGCGGGGCAATGAGGCAGGTAAAATTTTTTTTCCTAGGTTGGTACCACTGTCCTTAATTACTATTCCAAGCTTGAGCGGAGTCTGTCAACTAGTGTGTTTGCAACAGCTGATTAAGTCAGTCGATGTCAGAGTGCGTGCCGATTTTTACTATGGGTGATTACGTTGAGCAAAGAATTTGTTTAAAGTTTTGTGTTGCAAATGAATTTTCGTGTGTCGATGCATTGAAAATGTTGCAAAAGGCCTTTGGTGATAATGCTCTATCGAAAACTCGTGCATATCAGTGGTACAGAGCCCATCGACGGCTTCGATCGAAGGTAACGTCGATAAAATTAAGGAAAGGGTGCTGGAAAACCGTCGTACCAGCTTGAGAGAGATAGCACATGATCTTAAGATGTCTCACGAGTCCGCACGTACGATTTTGATTGATATTTTGGGCATGAGAAAGGTGGCCGCACGACTCGTACCGAAAGACCTGAATTTTCTTCAAAAACGTCATCGCGATCAGGTTGCTTCAGACATGCTGGATCGCTGTAATTCCGATTCTACATTCATGGAACGCATTATAACTGGTGATGAGACCTGGGTCTACGAGTACGATATGCAAACAAGCCAGCAATCATCGGAATGGGTGGCAAAAAATGAGCCGTAACCGAAAAAACCACGCCAAAGCCGCTCGAAAATGGAGGTGATGCTCATTGTTTTCTTCGATATCCGTGGCGTGGGCACTACGAATTCGTTCCAGAGGGTCAGACGGTAAACAAGGAGTATTACCTAGGCGTTATGAAACGTTTGCGTGAGCGTATCCGAAAGAATCGGCCAAATTTGTGGACGAACAACTCATGGATTTTGCATGACGATAACGCGCCTTCTCACCGAGCTACGATTGTGACTGACTTTCTCGCCAAAAACTCAACAAACGTGCTTCAGCAACCACCGTATTCGCCGGATTTGGCTTCCTGCGACTTTTTCCTCTTCCCAAAACTAAAATTGCCCCTTCGTGGCACCCGTTTTGAGTCGATTGAAGCCATAAAACAAAATTCGGCGCGAGAGCTAAAGTCCATCCCGGAAAGCGCCTATAAAAAATGTTTCGATAATTGGAAGTGCCTTTGGCATAGATGAATTGGAGCAAATGGAGCCTATTTTGAAGGCGACCCAATAAATTTTGACGATTAAATGTAAAAATGTTGTTTTAATTGAAAATTCCCGGTACTTTCTTGACAGAGTAGTATATTGTCTCGGTCTTTACTTAACGGAAATTCATCTTCAATATAAGAAGAACAAATGTTAACTTCCGCTTTTTTATTGATTTACACGACAATTGTCATACCATGACTTCATCAGGTGAGTATTTAAACTGTTTACAGTTTAAACAGTTTAAATACTCATGTCATGTTATGACAATTGGCGTGTAAATCAATAAAATAGCGGAAGTTAACATTTGTTTTTCTTATATTATAGTGATGGTTATTTGATTTTGATATTTGGAATATTATTTAGGGCGGATGAAGAGATTATCAGAAGTCTATTTGTTTTTTGAAGATATAGTGCATGTTTTGAGAGATTCTTGAATTAACTTATTTGAATATTTAAATATTTTGAATATTTCAAATAAATTATATTTTTTGAGAAGTCTTTACGTTGTGTTTATGTTTTTGGAAAGCAAATGGTCTTCATAATGGTAAGATCAGAAACAAAATTTTGTCTCCTTTAAATATTTATTTATTAATTTTAAACAATTTTTCTTATATCTGTTGGTTTATTTATTCCATTTAACATTGTATATTGAGTTTTGATTATATACGTCTATTAAATATAAGCGGTGCTTATTGTAGACATTAATTCAATTCTAAAAGTTTTTTTAATAAAATTTTTTTTTTTAATTAAAATTGTAGAAGATTAACAGATTAAATCTGTTTTGATATTCAAAAAAATGGATAAGTTGATGCATCTCCAGAAGAAGAGCTGATAGAGAAAATATTTCGTATTTGGATTCAGCTTTTCAATTATAGATTGTACAAGTTCTAAAGTCCTTGACATCAGGAAAAAATTGCTGTAGGTCTGTATCATTTTCAATTTTATGAATTTTTCAATTAAAATGAATAAGTGGATTTGCTATAATTATGAAAAAAAAATTTACATTTGAAACTTATTTTCTACTTCTGAGTTAGCTCTGCCATTGAAAAGGAATTTTTACTTTTTTGGAACTATTGTTTATTAAGATGAACCAGATAAAGGATAGAAAGGCTTAGTTATTCCAGCTATGAATTGAATCAAATTTAAGTTTTTTGTTTTTCATGAAATAATTAACCTCTATACAAGATATACTGCGTTTTTCTATTTTAACATATTGTTCATTTCTAAATTGCTGTATTGTACATAAATGTTTTCATTATTTTAGGTTGTACACTGAACTATCTATTAGTGTCCTTGACCACATTTCATAAGCTTACACTTGGGTTAGAATGTACACAACAATATTTACAAAGGATTATTAAAAACTCGAATATTCACAATAATTGTAGTAATGAATATAATTTATAGTTTGTACTGTTTTACAAATTTCTCGTTTTCAAATAAACGAAAATAGAATATTAACCGATTAAGAACATTCGAAATTATTTTTAAAATAACTAATCCATATTTCACAGAAAACTATCACCAAAATGTAAATAAACACCTAAAATTCTGCGATCGTATTCTTCCTGATCTGTGACTTTGACATTAAAACCATCGATCAAATTTTCATTCTTGGCCATTTCTTCAATTGATACAGCATCGTTCTTATCTATCAGTTCGATCTTGATGATGGTTATGGCGAAAAAAAGACCATAGATGCCATACTTCCTCCAGTGCCTCCTCAAATCCTCCAAGCTGAGGAATTTTTGAGAATCGCAGCCTAGACTCTCCAGCGAGTCCTTCAGAGATTCATGGTAAGTTTGCAGAAGGTCGTCAAAATGATCAAGGCAAGTGTTATCGCAGGTGGCGTAGATATTGTAGCTTAGATCTTTGGCTGGGGAGTCAATGAAACATAGTTGGAAGTCAAGAAATCGTACTTCGGAGGGGCTGGTTTCATCTTCGTTCTGAAAAAAGAGAATGTTAAGACTTTGGCAATTTTATAATTGAGATGCATTATGTAGAAGCAAGATTTTTTTATTATCTAAACTAGACTTTTCTAAGTAACCAAGTTAACCAATGAGTTTTTTAGATGAAATTTTATACAGTTCATCACAGGTTTTCCTTGTTAAGTTCTTTTGCTTCTTCTTAGTTATAAATGATGATTCAATTAATGCCCTAGAATTTTGAAGTGAAATATTCGAAATGAATATAAAATAATATTTAAATGAGATTATTCTAATTTTCACAAATTTTTATTGTTATATTCACAACAATTGTTTCGCTATCACAGTAGCATCATCAGGCAAGATCACATTTTGAATAACTAAGCTTGTTTCCGAAATCCGTTGCTATTTATATTACGGTGAGTACAATAAATTTTTATTGAGCACTAAAACCCAAAAAAGGGTCTCTGCAAATTCCAGCTTATCTGAATATATTTAACAGAGGTGAGTTATTTAAAACTATTTGTTCGTTAAGTAATATTTCAGTTTTATTATGTTTATTTATCTCTAGGGATTCTAACAGATTTAAGGCATAACTTTTGCTTTCTATATGAAGAATTTTAAAGTTATGGTTGAAAGTATGTCCTGTTTCTAACAAATGATTGGTATATGTAGAATGACTTTTATTATTGAGGAAACTCTTCAAATGTTCACAAATTTTATGACGGAAAGTTATTCCTATGTAAACTTTAGGGCAATCACCGCAGGTTAACTTATAAACCCCCGATTTATCATCTTTATGTGTACAGTCTTTATTATTTTTAATAAATTTACTCAAGTTTGAATTCGTTTTAAATGAAGTCCTCAAATTGTATTTATTTTTGAGGTATGTAGCATTTTTCTCAGAAATACCTTTAGTGTATTTTAAGGAAATGTATTTAAAATTTTCTTTTATCTTAGGAAATACCATATTTAAAGCTATTTTATTATTTTTATTCATCAACAATTTGTCTATCCACTTAGGATTATAGTCATTATTAATAGCTATTTGTTTAATTATGTTAAGTTCTGAAATATAATTTTCTCGATTCATGGGAATATTAACTAATCTATGGATCATACAATTAAATGCTGATAATTTTTGATTTGAAGGATGATTTAACTGTTACTCGAATTAATAATTCACATGATTTTTCAATATTTCACAAACCAGCCTGTACGGATTCTATTATACACAATAAATCAAATCATCCTCTAAATCAAAAATTATCAGTATTTAATTGTATGATCCATAGATTAGTTAATATTACCATGAATCGAGAAAATTATATTAATTTCAGAACTTAACATAATTAAACAAATAGCTATTGATAATGACTATGATCCTAAGTTGATAGACAACTTGTTGATGAATAAGAATAATAAAATAGCTTTAAATATGGTGTTTCCTAATATAAAAGAAAATTTCAAATACATTTCCTTAAAATACCCTGAAGGTTTTTCTGAGAAAATTGCTATATACCTCAAAAATAAATATAATTTGAGGACTTCATTCAAAACGAACTCAAACTTGAGTAAATTTATTAAAAATAATAAAGACTGTACACATAAAGATGATAAATCGGGGGTTTATAAGTTAACCTGCGGTGATTGCCCTAAAGTTTACTTAGGACAGACTGGAAGGACTTTCCGTCATAGAATTTGTGAACATTTGAAGAGTTTCCTCAATAATAAAAGTAATTCTTGCCTGATGATGCTACTGTGATAGCGAAACAATTGTTGTGAACATAACAATAAAAATTTGTGAAAATTAGAATAACCTTATTTAAATATTGTTTAATATGGATTTTCACCAAGTAAGGACTGATACAATTCAATACAAAATGAATATACTCTGATGATGTATTCTGATATCATAATGGGTTGGGGAAAAATGAATCTATTATATTTTCGGTAGAGGGCCGTAGTCATCGATATCTCGTACAGTATCGATCAAACAATTTCAGTTTCGTTGTCAAGGTGACATTTCACGATGACTAAATTTTTTGTTTGGTCCATTCAGTTACAATGTGTTACAGGTTGTTGAAAATGGAAGTCAACAAAGAGAAAAATTGGTACATTTAACAGTTTTTCTTTGGTGAAGGTTGCACCAAGACTTCTATGAGAAAGGCATTATAAAACTACACTTAAAATGGCAACAAATTATAGAACAAAACGGTGCATATGCGACCCAAATCAGACAATCCGAAACATTTTAAATAAAGTCTTGAAATGCTCGCAGAAATAATGAATTTTCGTAACAATGTTTCCTCGACAGATACGGACTCGTAGATCTCCGATTGAAATGTATACAGACGAAGAGTTCAAACAGAGATATAGATTCAACAAAAGCACAGTACAGTATTTATGCGAAGAAATGAACCCATTTTTGTCCCCGATATCTCAAAGTAAAGTGGCTTTGTCTGTTTTAGAACAACTTTTCTGCTATTGCACGCCACGTCAGGTTTTTTTCGGCTACAGCACAAGAGTCTGGTTTTTTGGTATTTACAATTTTTATATGGCTCTTTACTATATCCACTAGCATGTTATTGAACTAAATTCATTTTCAGTTGAAGTTTTTTACCCTATGGTGAAATAAATTTTTTCTTTGGACAAAGAATAATTTGCTAATCATTTTATTTCGATGGTTTTAAGTTTCTCAGCGAATGTCACCATTAAATTTCAAAAAGTTTACAATATACTATTTTTGAATTATAGAATTATAAAATAATTATATATATTTTGAAGTTGTGAATCACTTTTTAATTGAAATTCCATTAAATATAATAAAAATATTATTTTGCCTAAAATATGAATAAAAACAATATTCTAATTTCCGCTAATATTTTATTAACACAACGATCGTTACGTCATACCATGACTTCTTCAGGTGAGTAGTACAAGATACTGAGTATACCATGAACAAGAACTTCATTTTATAATACATGGGTATAACAAAAATAGAGGGGGTGAAGAGAGTTTTACAATTCTTTTGGGAAACTGAAAAATGATTCAAAAAATATTCAACAAAGGGGAGTTATTTAATTCTGTTTTGTTATTCAATATTATTTTTCTTTTATGATATCTATTAATTTCTAAAGTTTCTAACAAGTTTAATCTAAACCTTTTGTTTTCTGAGTGTAAAATTTCAAAGTTACTATTAAAACTATGTCCTGTGTCTAGAAGGTGCTCTGCGTAGGTTGAATTACCCTTTTTGTTACAATAGCATTTTTCATGTTCCCTGAGTCTCGTCTGGAACGATCTTCCTGTCTGACCAACATATACAAAATGGCAAGTACCGCAAGTTAACTTATAAACACCTGATTTCTTGTTCTTAGATGTTTTATCTTTATTAAATCAGGTGTTTATAAGCTAACTTGCGGTACGTCCATTTTGTATATGTTGGTCAGACAGGAAGATCGTTCCAGACGAGACTTAGGGAACATGAAAAATGTTATTGTAACAAAAAGGGAAATTCAACCTACGCAGAGCACCTTCTAGACACAGGACATAGTTTCAATAGTAACTTTGAAATTTTACACTCAGAAAACAAAAGGTTTAGATTAAACTTGCTAGAAATTTAGAAATTAATAGATATCATAAAAGAAAAATATTATTGAATAACAAAACAGAATTAAGTAACTCCCCTTTGTTGAATCATTTTTGAATCATTTTTCAGTTTCCCAAAAGAATTGTAAAACTCTCTTCACCCCCCTCTATTTTTGTTATATCCATGTACTATAAAATGAAGTTCTTGTTCATGGTATACTCAGTATCTTGTAATACTCACCTGAAGAAGTCATGGTATGACGTAACGATCGTAGTGTTGATAAAATATTAGCGGATATTAGAATATTGTTTTTATTCATATTTTCAAAATGAATTTCCGTCAAGTAAAGACCGAAAGAATCATAGATTATTTTGCCTAAGTGACATTTATTAAGTATTGTTTGAACCAATTATGCCGTGGATATTGCCAGTTATCCGATCAATAGCTAACCAAAGATAAAAAGCGACTTCAGAAACGCATCGATAAGTTATCAATTCGTTTACTTTATTGCATGGATAACTAACGGAAGTTTGAATGACGAGCTCAGAAACCGGCCATTAGTGGTAGAGTTCCTGAACGAATTTTAATTGATAAGATATTGAAATAGTCTATCATTCATTTTCAAGCAATAATAGTGTTTTGTTCAAAACTTCCTTTTATTTCGTGACCTTCATCCCTGGAAGATCTTCGCCGGAAAATAGTGTTAGCCTAGAATTAAATAACACCTGGAATATTACAGAATAAGAATTGCAATTTGAATATCTTATTAATTAGACTCCGTTCAGAAATCCCACCACTCAAAGCACTTCAAATCATCACTTTCAACGAGTTTTTGCACCGAAATGAATTCCAAACAGGAAATTTTCAGCATATTTGTAAATAGAATTACAAAACCTTAAAAATAATACGTAAGGCTGTAAGATCGTACGAATTTGCAATCAAATAGAATGGATCTGCCTCATGATTTTTTGGAAAAACACATATTTACGGTAATATACAGCTGGACTGTTTCATGTTGACTAACCGATATAAAGGAAGAATATTTACAAAAAGATTCAAGAAACATTGGACTTCATTCATGCGCAGAAAAAATTACCTCTTATTTCGCAAATTACAACTGAACTCCTAACTAGCACAAGCTGAAAAAGCTACTAAGGGATCTTCACAGAAGATTTAGGCGTGTCAGGATATCGGAATAAGTAAATCTTGAAATCCGTTATCGGGAAACGAAAGGCAAAAAACTGGAGATCTCGAAATCAATAGAAATCTTTATGCACTACAGAAATCCTCTTAAATGAACAGAATATCTGAAATTCTTCACTTCTGCCTCAAGGTAAAACCGTAAGACACAATTTATAATTCAGTTTTGAAATGCAGTAACACTACGAAACTCATATATTTCAAATAACAAGTGATGAAAAATAAAATTTTCAACAACCTGATCCGATTAATGATGAATTTCCTAACGAAACTAACCTCCAAATAACCAACAATTGTCAAATGGTCTGTCATAAAAAAAGATTTTCCAATTAAAATTTTCACCCCTCTAAAAATAACTTTCTTTAACACTTACCTGGTACTTGAACATGAAATTGTTATTCCAACAGTCCATATGACAGATGGCAATCCTGTCCTTTTCATCAGTTGTAATTTTGAAAATATCTTCAACTTCATCTAGCAGATCATAATATTTTCTCACCAGATCATCCCTGCCAACCTTCCTCAACAAATTCATGATGTGTTCGAAGGGTTCTTCATAAAATTTTTTCACGTCCACTTTATCCGTGAAGGCTTGCGATATGCCCCCCAAATTTTCCGCCAATGCGTCGTACAGTTTCGGTTTTTGGTCTTTCAAGGCCATTGAAATTGCATGCAGCTTACCGTAGTGTTTCATGGCGATACGAGAGTGGTGAAGGTCCCATGGCTGTTTCCTGTCGTACAGTTTGAAGCCTTCAGGTTTCAAATTTTCCAAAACTACAGTTTCTTTTCCTCTAACAGCGTTGGCCCAGTACATTTTTGGTACAAAATCGAATTTAAACTCGGAATTCACTTCCTCTATGAGTTTTCTGTAATTTGAAAATACTTCACCGTACATAAACAATTCCCTGTTGTAGAAGAGATGCACTGGTAACTTTTCCCTGAGTTCTTCGGATCTTTTGGCCGTTTTTACCACAAAATAATAGGCTTTTTTCTGTCCTTCTTCAGGATTAACCTTAACGTAAATCACTTCACCCATATAATTATCACCACATTCAGATTTGCCCTCAATTTCGTAGACGTATTCCAATATGCCTTCAATTTTCATTGTTTCTTTAACTGCAGTGCCAATATCAGTTACTATTTCTTCGGAAATCATTTTTGTTTGGTACGAAAGAACTGAACTGAAGAAACTAAATGAAAGATGAATTGAAGTTCAGCGTAATTATTTCGTTTTACCTTCAGTTATTCGACGAGAAAGATGATATTGGTTTTTGGATCAACTATAGCCTTCAGAGGATGGAACGAATAATACAGGACTCTATTGGAATGATAATGTAACAACAATTGCTCTGTATTGCATAATGTGATTCCCTAAAGAGCTAGAGCAGGTCCGTACTTGTTAATATTCAACGATACGCCCAGTGGAAATATTTTTGACGCAATTCGTTTTGTGTGAATAGTAACTTATCTGTCTTCTATCACGGTTTGTTTACCGCCTTCTTTTCTTATTATTCCAGTATTTTGAAATAACAAAAATTGCGAATCAATAATTCGCAATGATTGATCACGATAGGTTTTGTAACTATAGTTAATATAGTGTAGCGGTGATTTTAACTCCAAAGAATACTTTTTATGTAGTTGCTTGGATGATGAACCAACTTCGTTTGTCTAATAATAAAAAACTTCAACAACATTCAAACTGCATCACATAATTCAAACAACAAGAGATATATCTACACAAAAATCCATACTATAAAACGAGCATTTAGAGAAATAGCTGAATCAACTAAATGCACATTAACACATTGAGTACATAAACGTAAATAAGTTGCAGATTTTTTGCGACAAGCATCGATCTTGTCTTAAATTAATGCTGCGTTCAGAGTCTTCACAAATTCGAAAAATTATACTATGATTCAATTCAACTCAAAGTGAAATTATTGTCACAAAATGGATTGAAAAAAAAATTGGATATTTACTCGATAACAGTTGAAAATTTGAACCAAAAATTCTGAATGAATTCAATCTAAAGCTATTCTTTATATTTCATAGAAATGAATACTGAAACCGTCACAAAAATACGCAAAACGAATTATTTAATTGGAAAAGCAAAAGAATTACACACCTAAAAATCCATACTATAAAACAAGCACTTAAGATAAGTAACTAAAGCAGACTTTGAATATCAAAACAGATTTAATCTGTTAGTCTTTTACAATTTTGATTTGAAAAAAAATTCTAAAAAACTTTTAGAATTAAATGTCTCATAAGCACTGCTTATACTTAATATTATTTAAATATTTTAATATTAGCCTTCTACATATTTAATTTCAAAAAATTATATTTAATAATTATAACTTCAGGAATTAAATTAAATTTATGTCATATAGGCACCACTTATATCAAACGACATATAAAATAAACATTCATTATATGACAACCAAATGATATAACAAAATCCAATAAATAAATTAACCAAAATCCTATAAATTAAATATTTTGAGTAGACAAAATTTTGTTTCTGCTGATCAATCTTATGAAAGCAAATATCTTTCTAAAATGTTTAACATAATCTTAAGAATTTCATCATAAAACTATTTTACTTAGAATATTCAATATTATTGGATATCTAACTAAGTTACTTTCTATAAAATCTCAAGATATGTAAAAACATTACTGAAAAACAAGTTTTAAGAGAGACTTTGCTTCGTCACTATTCAAATAATTCATATTCAATAAAATATAACATCAATCAACAACAAATATTTACTCACCCTTCAACAATTTAGAAACCTCTGGTAAATGAATACTGAAAAATTTAATGGAGTGTAATGTTAATTACAAATAAATAATTCTGTGGTTTACCCTTGATCTAAAAGATTGAAAGACAATTCATCGGCCTCTGTTATAGCACAAGGGCTATCTGTATAAAGAATGTTAAGGAAACCAAATAATTATATATTATGAATAGAATAACATAAATACAGGTTGATACTTGAAGGAATGCATATAAAATTATTTATATATTTTATTATTAGCCTTCTACATATTTGATTTCAAAAAATTATATTTAATAATTATAACTTCAGGAATTAAATTAATTCGTGAAGTTTTAATTATTATTCCTGTCTCCACAGTACACCCCTAGAGATAGAAATTGTGATAAGGATTACGCCATATCATCGCGGGAAGCGAGAACACCTCTGAAGAGATTAAACCACCAGCTTCCAGTTTGGGCCCCGGTTCGAAAGCCAGAACCGTCTGACTGGTAGCAGCAAAGCACTATCTAACCTCTACTGGCTCTGCAGGTCAGTACCCGAGTTGGCTTGTGACGCAACTCACCCGCCGGAAGGGATTTTTATCCAAGCACCAGAACGCAGTTCCATGAACTAAGATGATCTCAAGATTGATTACTTCTATTGATCCTGGTACGAGCAACGTCAACACGGCCTGTACGTCTTGACCCATCGAACCTATGTGAAGTCATTTGATTGATCCTGGCGTCAAGCACTAACGGCTAAGCCATTTCGTCGAGATCCACAAACCCTAAAAAGTTACGAATTGATCCGGGGCCAGGACAAGGCCGATCATACCGTCAAGTCCCTTTAAACCCCGAGTCATTTCATGAGAATATCCCGAACATGGATGTCTGCGAACAGATAAATGAAATACCTCCCTAGTCAAGCAGACGGACTTTCAACTACTGCCCCCTCGAGTCCAACACCAATGGGGTGGCCAGGTGTTGCTAACGCAGTATGCTATATAACGCACTCGGCCATTACACAGAAAAATCCGGAGAATTACTGCGATAGGGTAGAGTATGCCAGTTTTAAGGAAGAAGCCCTGTGCTGCGACATACTCACTGAGTCAATCAACCGGCTCAGCCCTCCATTTCACCAGAACGGCAAAACTAGGGCTCCATTCGGAGATCTTCCACCAGACAGGTCCAGTGACTGGAGCGAATGACATTACGTTAGGCACCAAGACTTAACCCTCCATTTCACCGAGACGAAACTAGGGTCTTAGTCTAGACAAGCGCCCCCATCTCGTCAAGACCTAATGCCAGGGGGCGCCATTCTGTAACTGTCCGAACCCTTTACCGCCGTATAAGATCTTTTGGACTGCAGCATTATCGACCCCATCTTGTGTTACCTCTAACGGTTGAGCATCGCTGGCAACGATTACAGTGGTGCAAAGAACGTCAACATTGGAATGTGGAATGGCATCAGGTCGTCTTTTCTGATGAATCTCGATTCTTCTTGGGTGCACATGATGGCCGAAGAAGGGTTAGACGACGTCGGGGAGAAAAACGTGAACCTCAGTTTGATATTGAGCGTCAAGTACACCGGATAGTAAGCGTTATGGTATGAGGTGCTATTGCACATGCAAGTAGGTCACCGTTAGTCTTTATTGGAGGTAACATGACAGCGCTACGTTACCTTCAATAAATAGTGGAGCTATATGTTCTCCCTTACCTTAACCGGCTCTAGAACCCAATATTTCAGCAAGATAATGCTCGACCTCATGTTGCCAGAGTTAGTTTAAACTTGTTCGAAGCGACCCATGTGAATATTTTGCCAGGGTCGCCCAGATCCCCCGATCTTTCGCCCATAGAGCATGTTTGGGACATCATGGGTAGAAAGCTTGGAAATTTACCCCAGCCCCCCGGACTTTGGCGGCTGTGAGACATGAACTACAGGTAGCTTGGGATATTACCCCTCAAGAAGAAATAGACCATCTTATTGCATCAATGCCAAGACGTGTTAGGGAGTGTATAAATAATCGCGGTGGATAAACACATTATCAACCAATTTATTAAAAAAAATTGTAAACCCCTCGTTTTTTTCTTCAAATTTCAATCATTTACTCCTTGCTACATTATCTATGTTTTACCGAAAAAATTCAAAATTTGAACAGTTCCTGTGTTGCAGTTTTTTTGTCAGTTAGTATATTTAGTCTCTTAATTTACTCTTAAAGCTTCAAGTCTCTAGTTGTTTTCGTTCTAGAGTTGGAATGTTGACAGGCAGCCGTACCGGCATTTGGGCAAAACGATAGTACAATACCCCCTAGAATAAGCACAAAAAAATACAAAATTTGAATATTAAAACAAATTGAAATATGTTTATCTTCTACAATTTTAATTTCAAAAAAATTTTTTATTCAGAAAACTTTTAGAATTAAATTAATGTCTGAAACAAGCACCGCTTACATTTAATAGACGTATAAGATATATAAAGTCAAATGGAATAAATAAACCAACAGATATACGAAAGTCATTAAAATTAATAAATAAATATTTAAAGGAGACAAAATTTTGTTTCTGGTCTTACCTTTAAGAACACCAATTGCCTTTTAAAAACATGAACACACTTAAAGGACTTCTCAAAGAATACAATTTATTTGAAATATTTAATATATATTGAGGTTTGATTATATACGTCTATTAAATGTAAGTGGTGCTTGTTTTAGACATTAATTTAATTCTAAAAGTTTTTTGAATAAAAAATTTTCTTGAAATTAAAATTGTAGAAGATAAACATATTTCAATTTGTTTTAATATTCAAATTTTGTTATATTTCTTCTATCAAGTAAAAGGCCTTTCTATTTTATTTTATATATAAAATATAATTATATTTTGGCTTCAATAAATCTCATTATGGAATGCCAATGGAATTTAAATAAGCCTTAAAAATAACTCACACTGTTCTTTGATTTTGTTAGAACATAGATCCATCTTGAATTATAAAGTTGATCTGTGTTTCGAAGCATTATTTCTTTACACGTGGTGAGGTTTTGATATAGGTTAGTTTTTTGATTTTGATATTTGAAATATTATTGAGGACTGAAGAAGGAATTGCTTAAAATTATATTTGTTTTTTGAAGATATAGTGCATGTTTTTAGAGATTTCTGAATTAACTTATTCAAACATTTAAATATATTAAATATTTCAAATAAATTATATTCTTTGAGAAGTCCTTTAAGTGTGTTCATGTTTTTAAAAGGCAATTGGTGTTCTTAAAGGTAAGACCAGAAACAAAATTTTGTCTCCTTTAAATATTTATTTATTAATTTTAATGACTTTCGTATATCTGTTGGTTTATTCATTCCATTTGACATTATATATTGAGGTTTGATTATATACGTCTATTAAATGTAAGCAGTGCTTGTTTCAGACATAAATTTTCTTTCAAAAGTTTTTTGGATAAACATTGTAAATAAAATTGTAGAAGACAAACATATTTCAATTTGTTTTAATATTCAAATTTTGTTATTTTTCTTCTATCAAGAAAAAGGCCTTTCTATTTCATTTTTATTTTACAAAAAAATACATTAATATGATGATATTTTTTCATTTGAAAAACTCATACAAATAAACTATAAACGTAAACTTTAATATATCTCAATCGGATCGAAGTTCATGGTTATGAGTTTGTCCTTACATTAGAAGCAATTTCAGACAAATTTCCGTTTGTATTAAAATATCATTACGACTGCTACTATATTAGAATGGCAGATTCAATTTCTTACATTTAAACATTATATAGATACTGTTCAGTTAACTATATATGTAAAGCACTCCTACTGTTTCGCAAATCTCCCCCTCGGATATAGCCAATTTTTTTAAATACAAACGAATACAAGAGTACCTACTTGTTATTATTTAGTGACAAATTATTCACTGTAGACATGGATGAACTCAGTCAATTTGCAGAGAATATTATGAACGAAGTAGGTGTTGAAAATTACAATATTAACATCGAAGGTTTTGTAGGCAAAGGTGAAAATTATTTGGGTGAGGTACTGTTCTTCAACATAACCCCGAAAAGCAACGGAAAACCACTACATTTCGTCAGGAAGAAAGCCAAATATATCAAGAATTCCAAGGAACAGGAGATCGTCAGAAAAGCTTATCAGCGGGAATCATTTATGTACAAAGTAGTTTTTCCTGAAATGAAGAACTTTTTAGAAAGGAAAAAAGGTGGCTCTTACCCTAGACTTCATACCCAAAGTTTCCTACATAGTCGAGGAAGTAAATCAAGAAATGCTCATATTTGAAAATCTAAAATATTCTGGTTACCAATTGTTGGACAAAAAGTACCCACTGACTCACGAGAGAGTTTGCGAGGCTTTGGAAACTCTCGCCAAATGTCATGCCTTGTCATTCGCCATGAAGAAATTGGAACCTGAAAGCTTCAGGAAGATATCTGAAGGTATGACTGACGTTTGGCGTTACTTTACGTTTCTGCTAGATGCTCAAGATTATTTTGGGGAGCTTCTGAAGGATGTTTTGGATAAGCTAGAACAAGAAGGTAGAGGAGATTTGACGTTGAAGTTTAAACCTATTTTGGATGATATCGAAAACGTGGTTTATGGAGAGGTCGAAGCAGAAGATAAGTTGGTTTTGTGTCATGGTGATTCTTGGATCAATAACATGCTCTTCAAAATTAACGTGAGTTTTCTTGTTCTTAAACATAACCAGATTTTAACAGATTTTCGGTTTTTGGCTTCTCCCATTCATGCTTTTCTTCTCAATTCTTATATATTAGAATTTGTCTGTATTCCTTTCAGTCACAATACATATCTTATCTCTTTATCCCTAGTCTTACCTGAATTATTTTCTTTCTTGCACCACTTATTGATTGCCCCATCATTTGCCTCTTAGTTCTTTACAGTTATGCTTTATCCGAATAATTTCTCTCTTATAATGAAAAGAGGTTTTTTCTTGATAGAAGGATTATTGCAAAGTTTTAAATATCATACATATTTTGAATATTAAAAAATTTGAATATTAAAACAAATTGAAATATGTTTATCTTCTTCAATTTTAATTTCAAAAAAATGTTTATTCAAAAAACTTTTAGAATTAAATATATGTCTACACAAGCACCGCTTACATTTAATAGACGTATATAATCAAAACTCAATATATAATGTCAAATGGAATAAATAACCCAACAGATATATGAAAGTAATTAAAATTAATAAATAAATATTTAAAGGAGACAAAATTTTGTTTCTGGTCTTACCTTTAAGAACACCAATTGCCTTTTAAAAACATGAACAAACTTAAAGGACTTCTCAAAGAATATAATTTATTTGAAATATTTAATATATTTAAATATTCGAATAAATTATTTCAAAAATCTCTAAAAAATGTGCACTATATCTTCAAAAATCAAATATAATTCTAGACAATCCCGTCTTCAGTCCTCATTTGATATTCCAAATATCAAACTCAAAAAACTAACCTATACCTCTCACGTGTTAAAAGACTTAAGCTTCGAAATACAGATCAACTATATGATTCAAGATTGATCTATGTTCTAACAAAATCAAAGAACAGTGTGAGTTATTTTAAGGTTTATTTAAATTCATTGACATTCTATAATGAGATTTGTTGAAGCCAAAATATAATTATATATTATATATAAAATAAAATAGAAAGGCCTTTTACTTGATAGAATAAATATAACAAAGTTTGAATATGGAAACAATTTGAAATCTGTTTATCTTCTAGAATTTTAATTTCAAAAAAATTTTTATTCAAAAAACTTTTAGAATTAAATTTATGTCTACACAAGCACCGCTTACATTTAATAGACGTATATAATAAAAACTCAATCAATAATGTTAAATGGAATAAATAACCCAACACATATACGAAAGTAATTGAAATTAATAAATAAATATTTAAAGGAGACAAAATTTTGTTTCTGGTCTTACCTTTAAGAACACCAATTTTGCCTTTTAAAAACATGAACACACTTAAAGGACTTCTCAAAGAATATAATTTATTTGATTTATTTAATATATTTAAATATTCGAATAAATTATTTCAAAAATCTCTAAAAAATGTGCACTATATCTTCAAAAACCAAATATAATTCTAGACAATCCCGTCTTCAGTCCTCATTTAATATTCCAAATATCAAAATCAAAAAACTAACCTATATCTCTCACGTGTTAAAAGACTTAAGCTTCGAAAAACAGATCAACTATATGATTCAAGATTGATCTATGTTCTAACAAAATCAAAGAACAGTGTGAGTTATTTTAAGGTTTATTTAAATTCATTGACATTCTATAATGAGATTTATTGAAGCCAAAATATAATTATATATTATATATAAAATAAAATAGAAAGGCCTTTTACTTGATAGAAGAAATATAACAAAATCTGAATATTGAAACAATTTGAAATATGTTTATCTTCTACAATTTCAATTTCAAAAAAATTTTTATTCAAAAAACTTTTAGAATTAAATTTATGTCTACACAAGCACCGCTTACATTTAATAGACGTATATAATCAAAACTCAATATATAATGTCAAATGGAATAAATAACCCAACAGATATACGAAAGTAATTAAAATTAATAAATAAATATTTAAAGGAGACAAATTTTTTTTCTGGTCTTACCTTTAAGAACATATTTCAATCTGTTTTAATATTCAAATTTTGTTATATTTCTTCTATCAAGTAAAAGGCCTTTCTATTTTATTTCATACAGATTTATTCTGTTAACCTCCTACAAATTTTAATTTCAAAAAAATTTTATTCAAAAACTTCCGTCAAGTTATAGGTGGGATATTTTTCGAAATGTGCCGGCGAGTCATCGAAAATAACCTATCGAAAAGTCCTATAAGACATCACGCGGAGGACATTCAAATGATGTATTTCACACATAAAGGCCCAAGAATTATACTGAAATAAAAATTTTATCGATATTCTAAATAAAACTGTTTTCTTTCGGAAGCACACACTGTACTACTGCCTCTGATTTTTAATTTCACTTTTGATTTCAATCGATATTTAATAATTCCTTATTCTGTTAAATAATAATCCGTGAAATAAAATTTTTCTAACCAAACATGAGGTACTTCACTATTTTCTTCCCTTTCTTGAAGTGATTAATTGTGAGATTGTCTCATGTTTGATCATAATTTGGGTCAATGCAATTTTCATAATAATTTTATTCATATTCTTTTTAATTTTAATTATTTGTCGATCTTGAAATATACTCATGTTTGATTGGTATTAAACATCGTATTTATTATAAGTAATATTATTCTTTCCCGTTAAATATTAAAATTAACTGATGCAAAAAGAACAAACACAATATTCAGTTCATGAATTCTGAATCATTTCTGAACCTTCAACACTCGCATGTTTCACATTTATCGGGTGATTCATATTGAGGTATTTTTTTCGCTTAATAAAAAAAATGACTAAAAACAATTTTATTTTATAATCTTTATTATTACACAAAAGAATCATTCTTTACAATTATTTTTTAAACATAAATTCTTTAAAAAAGGTCGGCTACTACGGTTAACAACGTCCATTCTGAAGTTCCAATTTTCAATCACGCGTCTGAGTATTTCTAGTGGTATTTGGCCAATAACACGAGTAATATTGAATTGTATCAGTTCTTACTTGGTGAAAATCCATATTAAATAATATTGAAATAAGGTTATTCTGATTTTCACAATTTTTTATTGTTATATTCACAACAATTGTTTCGCTATCACAGTAGCATCATCAGGCAAGATCACATTTTGAATAACTAAGCTTGTTTCCGAAATCCGTTGCTATTTATATTACAGTAAGTACAATAAATTTTTATTGAGCACTAAAACCCAAAAAAAGGTCTCTGCAAATTCCAGCTTATCTGAATATATTTAACAGAGGTGACTTATTTAAATCTACAGTCGACTCTCGTTAATTCAAACCTGCGATAATTCGAACCTCTCTATAATTCAAAGTTATCACGAGTTCCCTACTAAATCTCTTTATATTTCGAACTTAATCAATACATTTTCATACACTTGGTAATTCGAACGAAAAAATCATTGCTATTTAACAAAACGACGCGTTAATTCGAACTCATCAGCGTCCAACACTCGACAATTCAAAGTTGCAGAGAGAAGAGGCGCAAAGATTGTAAGTACATTTTGCGACAAGTTCAAACTTGTATGCGACAAGTTCAAACTTGTATCAAGATACACGAGCCTTTGTTTTTGTTATGATTAGTTTGACTATTTGACGCACACACTTCTTACGAATTGGTTTATGATTTGAGGTAAAACACTTTATTTCCGCTTATTTTTATTTTTCAACGACAATTGTTTCGTCAATTACATATTGACTTCGTCAGGTGAGTATGGTTACTGTAATCATACTCACCTGACGAAGTCAATATGTAATTGACGAAACAATTGTCGTTGAAAAATAGAAATAAGCGGAAATAAAGTGTTTTACTTCAAATCATTTACGATGAATTTCCGTCAAGTAGAGACCGAAACAATCGAGAAATCGAATTGGTTTGTTTAGTTATTCAATTACTGTTACTCTTTCGTTGGTATGCAGATTAAAAGTTAGTGTTAGTTATGAGCCCTAGAAAGTATAGATGTTTGACGATTGCTGAAAAGAAAAAGTTAATCGAAAAAGTAGAAGAAGGTGAGAAGAAGAGTGATGTTGCAAAAGAATTTAAGATTCCTCTGAGTACTCTCTCAACAATAATAAAGCACAAGGAGAAAATTAATGCTGCTCAAACTGCTGGAGTACGGAAAAGAACTACTAAAGGTGAATTTCCTCGTCTGGAAGAAAGCCTGGTCATTTGGCTAAGACAGTGTAGAGGTTTCTTAAAAGAAAATCAAGAAAATCTTCCAATACTTATTGATGATGAAGAACCAGCAATATAACCATTAGTTGACATCAGCGGTGTGACTTTTTCTGATTTTGTTCAAGTGGATGAAAATGTTGCTGTCTCAGATTCACTAACCGATGGCGAAATTTTATCTGCGACAGATACGCAAAGTAACGATGAAGATGAGGACGATACATCGGAACCTTTGGCAGAGGTGTCAGTTAAGGAAGCAAGATCCTCATTTGATACTTTACAAAGCTTTTGTCTACAAAACGAAAGTGATGAAAAAGCATTTCAGGCACTTTTTCTCTTAAAAAAAGTTATTGAGCAGTGTGAGCAGCAGAATTGTGCTTTGAAGCAAACCAGTATAACAAAGTTCTTTCGAAAGATTAATTACTTCACATTACGAACACATGTATGTACACGAATGTACCTCTTAATTCTTGTCATTTTTATATTAATGAATAAAAATTAACCAACACTTAATAATTCGAAGTTTTATTTATTTTCTCTCACAAATTTCAAACCATTTGATATTTCAAACACTCGATAATTCGTAATATTTCAAGAGTCCCTCGAGTGTCGAATTAACGAGAGTCGACTGTATTTGTTCGTCAAGTAATATTCCAATTTTATTATGTTTATTTATCTCTAGGGATTCTAACAGATTTAAGGCATAACTTTTGCTTTCTATATGTAGAATTTCAAAGTTATGATTGAAAGTATGTCCTGTTTCTAACAAATGGTTGGAATATGTAGAATTACTTTTATTATTGAGGAAACTCTGGAAGAACTTTCCATCATAGGATTTGTGAACGTTTTGAAGAGTTTCCTCAATAATAAAAGTAATTCTATATATTCCAACCATTTGTTAGAAACAGTACATACTTTCATCCATAACTTTGAAATTCTACATATAGAAAGCAAAAGTTATGCCTTAAATCTGTTAGAATCCCTAGAGATAAATAAACATAATAAAATTGGAATATTACTTAACGAACAAATAGATTTAAATAACTCTGTTAAATATATTCAGATAAGCTGGAATTTGCAGAGACCCCTTTTTTGGGTTTTAGTGCTCAATAAAAATTTATTGTACTTACTGTAATATAAAGAGCAACGGATTTCGGAAACAAGCTTAGTTATTCAAAATGTGATCTTGCCTGAGGATGCTACTGTGATAGTGAAACAATTGTTGTGAACATATCAATAAATTTGTGAAAATCAGAATAACCTTATTTAAATATTATTAAGAGTAATATTGGCCTCCAATTCCTCAATTGTCCATGTCCATGTAAACTTTGTACTTCATATGGTCCGAAAGGAAAACGTCGAGAGGCATAATCACACGATCTGGCCGGCCAATTCGTTGTTCCAAAGAGTGAGATGATCCGTTTGCCGAATCGCCCTCGCAGTAAAGCCATGGTTTCATGGGCAGTTCTTGCAGTAGTTGAATTTTGTAAGATTTTAAAATAATTTCATATCTTTACGTAAAATACGTCAAGTTGTTGAATATGACAGGTCAAGCTGTTGAGAACGGCGACATATTGACACTTCACGGTCTTCGCGTACAATCTCCGCTACCGCCCCTATATTTTCTTCACTACATGCTGGTTGTGGTCTGTTTTTATCGAGTAATATCCAATAATGAAAATTGGGTATCAAACTCACGGATGGTGGAGCTAATTGTGCGTTCGGTAGGCCTATTATGTGGACCATCAGTTGCTCTGAGCGACCGATACACATCCCTCGTAGAACGCCCATTTTCATAATAAAGTTAAACAATTTGTAGACGCTGTGCCGGGCTAAGTCTTTTCATTATGAATTGTCAAACACTACTGAACAGAAATGCCACTTCAGTTAACACGATTGCAGCAATCTGCAATTAAATCCCCAACACAAAAAGTACCTCTAAATGAATCATACTTCACTTACTAACCTTCTAGAATTTGAGAAGTTCAAACATACACAAAGAAATTGAATTAGTTTGTATTTTGTATAAATTTTCATTTCAGGAAAGAGAATCTTCTTCTTCTTCCGTATGTCTAATCGATTTTCAAATATCCTCTCTGTCCACACCTGTGGTTGACCTAAGTGCTTTCCTATTGAGTGCCTGTAATAGAGACATATTGAATAATATTGAATACTACTTGAAGTTATATCATAATTTACTATCTGGTTCACTCGAAAATGTTATGGTTGACATCACTGATGTATTTTCTTTTGAGATACTGATGAAACACTGGAAAAAATATGCAAAGACTGGACTTGTCGTTGCTCTTTCTACTATTCAAGCATCCTTGGCTGAGGTGGAAGAGGTCCCAGATGACTTAAATTCATTGACATATACTGCCCCCACAGGAATGAAGAATGCAGGCATGTTCTATAAGAGATCAAGTGATCTCTTGATTAGTTTTGGTGATAATTTTTTGTAGAAACGAAGTCATAGATTGAAGTGTTACCTAATATTTTATGGATTTCCTGTGCTTGGTAGATACTTCACCGGTAATTTTGAAATATATATGAAATAATACATCATATAAATAAATTGATACTTCCCTGATTATGAGTAAATTATTGGAACTTCAATCTGAAAATTATGTATTTGATTAAGGCATGTTGAATGTATACGTTTCGTTTTTTTCCCTTCAAGCCAGTTTCCCTTCAGTCCCATCATTCAGAAATATTAAAATCTCCAGATAATGCATCAGATGACCCTTTTTATTATTTAACGACAACTGCTCCATTGAAAGAATCATTAGTTTTTATGCAATGTTCTGAAAACTGCTAGATTTCTGGCTTTTCAAGATAGACATACTGTTTCATTTGACTTTATCTTGTAACAATATATATTGAAACTTTACTACGAAGAGTTTTTTTGAATATAATAAAGATGATACCAGGACTAATTTGCGAAAACTCTAAAGATTCAATCTTGAAAATCTCTTGACAACTTTTTCCAACTATATTCTACTCGGACTAGATTCTATTTCCAATTTTCAATTGAAACAAGATTTTGATTTGAATATTCATCAAAGATTAGATATGAATGAAGAGAGAAAGATCGATTGTGTCCATAATAATAATAATGGTAACAATGATTACACCATCAATTTCAATGAAGGGATACCAACTGCGCTTGGTAGATACTACACCAGTAATTTTGAAATATATATGAAAAAATTCATCATATAAATAAATTGATACTTCCCTGATTATAAGTAAATTATTGGAACTTTGATCTGAAAATTATGTAATTTATTAAGGCATATTGAATATATATGTTTCGTTTTTTTTCCTTCAAGCCAGTTTCCTAATAACTAACTCATTTCACTCAAGAAACAAAGTCGTTTCATTATTTCCCATCATTCAGAAATATTTAAATCTTCGAATAATGCATCAGATAACCCTTTTCATTATTTAACGAGATCTGCTTCATTGGAAGAATCATTAGTTTTCATGCAATGTTCTGAAAACAATTAGATTTCTGGCTTTTCAAGATAGACATTCTGTTTCATTTGACTTTCCTAGTCTGCGCATCTGAAACTCATCAGACAGGCGTGATGCGCAGGCTCTGCCTGTGACGCCGATGACCATGCGTTCCGCTTGGAACGGTGATCGTCTAACGCTGTGCCTTGCCCTACTTGAACTCGGCTGGGACGGTTAGTCACAAATCTTTAGACTGGTCGGGTCCTCTATTGGTACTCTGGTCAAGCTACGACAGAGCAAGGCGGGCTCCCGGACGAGGAGCGAAGAAGTTGTTCGCTACACACTTCCCTTCCAGTGAGCGTCGATAAAGATGGTCACAGGATAGGGCGTTGAAAGCAGGCAAGGAGACAGTCCGACGCTGGGCTGGTCGCGGTGGCATCTCCAGCAGGGATCTGTGGAACGAAAGGAGAGGCTCTCTCGGAATTATGGGGGGGCAATTAGGGCCACCAAATGAATGGGCTGGTTTGCTCCTAAAGCAAATCCCCAATCACGTGGGTGTCACCAATGAAGTTCTCGAAGAGAATAGCGGATGTTACGAGGGAGCTTACACCTCTTAATTCGGGAGACCGCGTTTCGTTTCCGAGTCTGCGCATCTGAAACTCATCAGACATGCGTGATGCGCAGGCTCTGCCTGTGACGCCGATGAACATGCGTTTCGCTTCGGTGATCGTCAAACGCTGTGCCTTGCCCTACTTGAACTCATCTGGGACGGTTAGTCACGAAACTTTAGACTGGTCGGGTCCTCTATTGGTACGCGGTCAAGCTACGACAGAGCAAGGCAGGCTTCCGGACGAGAAGCGAAGAAGTTGTTCGCTACACTATGTCTTTCTGTTCAGCAGGCACAGTCGAGCCTCACGAGCCAGGACGGTCGAGCCTCACGAGGTTTGGTATAAATCTTCATGTCAGTGTTATACACCTGGCAAATGTGGTCTGGATTGAATCACTCTAACTATTGGAAAAATAAGAAAATAAGTCGAATGGTGGAACCATCGAACGGATTATGACCATTAACGAACTCATATCATTCTCTTAATTTACTCTAAATTTTTATTTTGATCGTTCTAAAATGAGAATGAAGACATACAGCTTAATCTGCACGCTACTCCTCAAAAATTCATACAAATAAACTATAAACGTAAACTATATTTCAATCTTATCAAAGTTTATGGTTATGAGTTTATCCTTGTATTAGGAGCAATTTGAGACAAATTTCCATTTGTATTAAAATATTATTACGACTGCTAATATATTAGAATTGCAGGTTCAATTTCTCACATTCAAACATTATATATTGTTCAGATAAATATATATCTAAAGTGCTCCTATTGTTCCGCAAATTTCCCCCTTGGAGAATTTTTTCTAATAAAAGCGAATACAAGAGCTTCTACTTGTTATTATTTCGTGACAAATTATCCACTGTAGTCATGGATGAACTCAGTCAGTTTGCAGAGAATATTATGAGCGAAGTAGGTGTTGAAAATTACAATATTAACATCGAAGGTTTTGTAGGCAAAGGTGAAAATTTTACGAGTGAGGTACTGTTCTTTAACATAACCCCGAAAAGCAACGCAAAACCACTACATTTCGTCAGGAAGAAAGCAAAATATATCAAGAATTCCAGGGAACAAGAAATCGTGAGAAAAGCTTATCACCGGGAATCATTTATGTTCAAAGTCGTTTTTCCTGAAATGAAGAACTTTTTAGAAAGGAAAAAGGTGGCTCTTACTCTAGACTTCATACCCAAAGTTTCCTACATAGTCGAGGAAGTAAATCAAGAAATGCTCATATTTGAAAATCTAAAATACTCTGGTTACCAATTGTTGGATAAAAAGTACTTACTGAACTACGAGAGAGTTTGCCAGGTTTTGGAAACTCTCGCTAAATTTCATGCCCTGTCATTCGCCATGAAGAAATTGGAACCTGAAAGCTTCAGGAAGATAGCTGAAGGTATGACTGACGTTTGGCATTACTTTACGTTTTCGCTAGATGCTCAAGATTATTTTGGACAGCTTCTGAAGGATGTTTTGGATAAGCTAAAACAAGGAGGTAGAGGAGATTTAATGTTGAAGTTTAAACCTATTTTGGATGATATCGAAAATGTGGTTTATGGAGAGGTAGAAGCAGAAGATAAGTTGGTTTTGTGTCATGGTGATTCTTGGATCAATAACATGCTCTTCAAAATTAACGTGAGTTTTCTTATTCTTATCCCTACCAAATTTGAATTAATTTTCGGCCTTTGGCTTTTCCCATTCATGCTTTCCTTCTCAATTCTTTTATATTAAAATTTGTGTGTATTCCTCGCAGCCTCAATACCTATCTAATCTCTTTATCCCTAGCTTACCCGAATTCTTCAATTTCTTCCACCACTTAAATATCATACAGATTCATTCTGTTAACCTCCTACAAATTTTTATTTCAAAAAAATTTCATTATGAAACTTTTTAGAATAAAATAAAATAAATTTGAATATTGAAACAAATTGATATATGTTTATCTTCTACAATTTTAATTTCAAAAAAATTTTTATTCAAAAAACTTTTAGAATAAATTTATGTCTACACAAGCACCGCTTACATTTAATAGACGTATATAATCAAAACTCAATCAATAATGTTAAATGGAATAAATAACCCAACACATATGCGAAAGTAATTGAAATTAATAAATAAATATTTAAAGGAGACAAAATTTTGTTTCTGGTCTTACCTTTAAGAACACCAATTGCCTTTTAAAAACATGAACACACTTAAAGGACTTCTCAAAGAATATAATTTATTTGAAATATTTAATATATTCAAATATTCGAATAAGTTGATTCAAAAATCTCTAAAAAATGTACTATATCTTCAAAAAACAAAGATAATTCTAAGCAATCCCGTCTTCAGCCCTCAATAATATTCCAAATATCAAGATTAAAAAACATAACCTATATCACAAACAATTCACCAGGTGCACAAGGACTAATGCTTGGAAACACAGATCAACTTTATAAATCAAAATTGATCTATGTTCTAACAAAATCAAAGAACAGTGTGAGTTATTTTTAAGGCTTATTTAAATTCATTGACATTTCCATAAGGAGATTTATTGAAGCCAAAATATAATTATATATTATATATAAAATAAAATAGAAAGGCTTTTTATTTGATAGAAGAAATATAACAAGATTTGAATATTAAAACAAATTGATATGTTTATCTTCTACAATTTTAATTTCAAAAAAATTGTAGAATTAAATTAATGTCTAAAACAAGCACCGCTTACATTTAATAGACGTATATAATCAAAACTCAATATGTTCAAATAAATTATATTCTTTGAGAAGTCCTTTAAGTGTGTTTATGTTTTTAAAAGGCAATTGGTGTTCTTAAAGGTAAGATCAGAAACAAAATTTTGTCTCCTTTAAATTTTTATTTATTAATTTTGATAACTTTCGTATATCTGTTGGTTTATTTATTTCCATTTGACATTATATATTGAGTTTTGATTATATACGTCTATTAAATCTGAGCGGTTCTTGTTTTAGACATTAATACAATTCTAAAAGTTTTTTGAATAAAATTTTTTTTTAAATTAATATTGTAAAAGACAAACATATATCAATTTGTTTTAATATTCGAATTTTGTTATATTTCTTCTATCAAGTGAAAGCCTTTCTATTTTATTTAATTAAATAAATGTCTTTAGAATACACTGTGTCAATTTAGTAGGCATATAGAATAAATATTTATTTCACAGTACCAAAGGGAATGAAAGAAATTCGAAGAAATATAAATATTCTGAAAATTATTGAATAAATAATTGAATAGCACAAAATTTCATTTGGTTTCTTGTTTTATGAAAACTAAATTGTTTTCCAAACATGCAAAACATAACCTCAGGAACTTCTTCAAAAACAACTTGCTCAAAATAAGTCCCTTTAAAAAAATTCCTCAACATGCAGAACATGTTTTAAATATGAAATTGAGCTGACGAGTTACCGTTCTATTAATTCTAAATTGCTTTTGAAAGATGTTCTGCATATTTTAGGAATTTTTCAAAGGAACTCATTTTGGACAAATTGTTTTTGAAGAAGTTCGTGGGGTTATGTTTTTCATTTTTGGAAAGGAATTTCGTATTCATAAAACAAGGAATGAAACAAAATGTTGTACTCTTCAAGTATTTATTCAATAATAAATAATTTTTAGTTGACATATTATATTTCTTTGAATTCTTTTATTCCCTTTGGTACTGTGAAATAAATATTTATTGTATATGTCTACTACATTGACACAGTGTATTCTAAAGACATTTATTTAATTTAATTCTAAAAATTACATAAATAGAGGTTAATTCTTGATAGAAGGTATATAAAATTATTTAAATATTTTAATATTAGCCTTCTACATATTTAATTCCATAAAATTATATTTAATGATTATAACTTCTGAAAATAAATTAAAATAATGTCATATAAGTACCACTTATATCAATTGACATATAAAATAAACATTCATTATAAGACATCCAAATGGTATAACAAAATCCACTAAATAAAAATTATTAACCAAAATCCTATAAATTAAATATTTTGAATAGACAAAATTTTGTTTCTGCTGATCAATCTTATGAAAACCAATATCTTTCAAAAATATCCAACATAATCTTAAGAATTTCATAATAAAACTATCTTACTTAGACTATTCAATATTATTGGATATCTAACTAAGGTACTTTATATAAAAACTCAAGATATGTAAAACATTACTGAAAAATAAGTTTTAAGAGAGACTTTGCTTCGTCAGTATTCAAATAATTCATATTCAATAAATATAACATCAATCAACAACAAATATTTACATACCCTTCAATCTTCTAGAAAAGACTTCTGCCGAAATGAAACATTTAAATGTAGAGAGAACGGTTCACTACACACAAAAATATTTCTGTGGTTTACCCTTGATCTAGAAGATCGAAAGACAATCTAACGGCCTCTGCTATAGCACAAGGACTATCTGTATAAAGAATGTTAAGGAAACCAAATAATTATTTAAATTAAAATTTGTATTAGGTTAACAGAATAAATCTGTCTTACACATTTTTAATGGGTTATTGCATTAATAATGGCTCATTTTGAAAGGATTGAATTTTGTCTCATTATTTACTGCACACGGTTTCACAAATAACAAAATATTTAACTCTACGACTGCAAATCTTCTTAATGTTTAAAATAGCCATAAAATAATTTCCTTGATCGTTCAATATTGTAGTTTTGTTTGTTATTCTTCATCAGTTTTCAGGGTTGGTTTGTAGTCTGAATATATCAGGTATGTTCAAACATGAACAGAGTTTCCCGAATTATACTTATTTTATTTTTCAAATAATTTCAGTATGATAAATCCGATCGAGTTCAAATTTAGTATTTAGGTGTGAAATAACAACACAAAGGCTCATGCATAAATTACCAGAATGTTTCAAATTTTTTCTCCATTTCATTTCTGAAAAAAAGCTTTCGACTTCACACTAGTGCCTTTCAATGTTTTTCAGGGAAACATTGTAAAAATATGTGAATATATGCTATTTCAGTGCGTTGTGCGAAAGCACATATTTTCTACTTGTCAGTTAGGACGGATACTTCTGTCAGTGTTATTTTGACACTTCCAAAATGATGTGATCTCAATTTTTGTTGAAAGGCTCATAAATAGGCTGAAGAGAAACATTTACAAGGAAACGAATCTTTCTAGATTTGCTTCCTTTTCACTCCACTAATGCTGTATTGGTTTTCAGTTTCAAAACTCAAGTCTTCTAATCCATATTTCGTTTTAAGAGCGTGTTTGATATTTTCATCGAATATTTCCTCGAGATGTGCCGGCGAGTCGTCGAAAATTACCTCACAAGAATCGAGTCCTGTAAGACATCACGAGGACATTTAAATGATGTTGTATTCCACACATAATGGGAAGACCCAAGAATTTTATCGAAATAAAAATTTGATCGATATTCTGAAAAAAAGAGTGTTTTCTTTCGAAAGCACAAAACCGATAAACCTCTGATTTTAAATTTCACTTGTGATTTCAATCGATATTTAATAATTCGTTATTTTCTTACATGGTAATCCCTTGAAACTCACTTATAAAAGAATTTTTCTAAACCAAACATGTGGTACTTCACTATTTTCTCTCCTTTTTTGAAGTTATAAATTGTGAGATAAATGATTGATTTGAAGTACGTGTCACATGGATGTGAAAATTTGTTTGAATCGAAAACAGAATAAAATGAATGAATGAAGGGTTTCAATATAACGTAATGTTCGATCATAATTTGGGTCAATGCAATTTTCATAATAATTTTATTCATATTCTTTTTAATTTTGATTATTTGTCGATCTTGAAATATACTTATGTTTAAAATAAAATAGAAAGGTCTTTCACTTGATAGAAGAAATATAACAAAATTTGAATATTAAAACAAATTGATATATGTTTATCTTCTACAATTTTAATTCAAAAAATTTTTATTTAAAAAACTTTCAGAATTAAATTAATGTCTAAAACAAGCACCGCTTGCATTTAATAGACGTATATAATCTAAACTCAATATACAATGTCAAATGGAATAAATAAACCAAAAGATATACGAAAGTCATTAAAATTAATAAATAAATATTTAAAGGAGACAAAATTTGTTTCTGGTCTTGCCTTCAGAGCGCCATTTGCATTTTAAAAACATGAATGCGCTCTGAAGGCAAGACCAGAAACAAATTTTGTCTCCTTTAAATATTTATTTATTAATTTTGATGACTTTCGTATATCTTTTGGTGTATTTATTCCATTTGACATTGTATATTGAGTTTAGATTATATACGTCTATTAAATGCAAGCGGTGCTTGTTTTAGACATTAATTTAATTCTAAAAGTTTTTTAAATAAAATTTTTTTAAATTAAAATTGTAGAAGATAAACATATATCAATTTGTTTTAATATTCAAATTTAAAAAAAAAATACTTATGTTTGAATGGTATTAACAATTGTATTCATTATAAGTAATATTCTTCTTGCCAAGTTGACTATTAAAATTAAATGATGGAGAAAGAACAAATACAATATTCAGTGCATGAATTCTGAATCTTTTCCGAACATTCAATACTCGCATGTTTCACATTTATCGGGTGATTCATTTATAGGTATTTGTTTTGTTTGATAAAAAAATGAATAAAACAGTTTTATTTTATAATCTTTATTATTACACAAAAAATCATTCTAACAATTTTTTTTCAAAGATAATTTCTTTCAAAAATGTCTGTGACTACGGTTAACAACGTCCATTCTGAAGTTCCAATTTTAAATTACGCGTCTGAGTATTTCTAGTGGTATTTGGCAAAAAATACGAGTAATATTGGCCCCCAATGCTTCAATAGTCGCCAGCTTATCAATATAGACTTTGGACTTTATAAGCCTCAAAGGAAAAAGTCTAGAGGTGTGATATCACACGATCTAGCCAGCTAATTCGTTGGTTCAAAGCGGGAGATAGTCCGTTTGCCGAATCGTAGTGAAGCCATGGTTTCACGGGCTGTTCTTGCACTTGTTGAATTTTGTAAGCTTTTAAAGAAAGATCTTTTCGTAAAATACGTCAAGTTGTTAAATATGACAGGTCAAGCTGTTGAGAACGGCGACGAATCGACACTTCACGGTCTTCGCGTACAATCTCCGCTACCGCCCCTATATTTTCTTCACTACATGCTGGGTGTGGTCTGTTTGATCGAGTAATATCCAATAATGCAAATTGGGTATCAAACTAACGGATGGTAGAGATAATTGTGCGTTCGGTAGGCCGATTATGTGGACCATCAGTTGCTCTAAGCGACCGATACACATCCCTCGTAGAACGCCCATTTTCATAATAAAGTTAAACAATTTGTAGACGCTGTGCCGGGCTTAGTCTTTCCATTATGAATTGTCGAACACTACTGAACAGAAATGCCACTTCAGTTAACACGAGGCAGGCGCAATCTGCAATTAAACCCCCACCAAGTATCCCTAAATGAATCACCTTCACTTACTGAACTTCTAGAATTTGAGAACTTCAAATATACACAATGAATTGAATTCATTTTTATTTTGTATAAATTTTTATTTCAGGAAAGAGAATCTTCTTCTTCTTCCGTATGTCTAATCGATTTTCAAATATCCTCTCTGTCCACACCTGTGGTTGACCTAAGTGCTTTCCTATTGAGTGCATGTAATAGAGACATACTGAATAATATCGAATACTACTTGAAGTTATACCATAATTTACTATCTGGTTCACTCGAAAATGTTATGGTTGACATCACTGATGTATTTTCTTTTGAGATACTGATGAAACACTGGAAGAAATATGCAAAGGCTGGACTTGTCGTTGCTCTTTCTATTATTCATGCATCCTTGGCTGAGGTGGAAGAGGTCCCAGATGACTTAAATTCATATACATATACTGCCCTTACAGGAATGAAGAATGCAGACATGTTCTATAAGAGATCAAGTGATCTCTTGATTACTTTTGGAGATCATTTTTTGTAGATACGAAGTCATAGGTTGAAGTGTTACCTAATATTTTATGGATTTCCTGCGCTTGGTAGATACTACACCAGTAATTTTGAAATATATATGAAAAAATGCATCATATAAATAAATTGATACTTCCCTGATTATGAGTAAATTATTGGAACTTTAATCTGAAAATTATGTAATTGATTAAGGCATATTGAATGTATACGTTTCGTTTTTTTTCCTTCAAGCCAGTTTCCTAATAACTAACTCATTTCACTCAAAAAGCATAGTCGTTTTATTATTTCCCATCATTCAGATATATATAAAACTCCAAATAATGCATCAGATAACCCTTTTTATTATTCAACGAGATCCGCTTCATTGAAAGAATCATTAGTTTTTATGCAATGTTCTGAAAACAGCTAGATTTCTGGCTTTTCAAGATAGACATCCTGTATCATTTGACTTAATCTTGTGACAATATATATTGAAACTTTACTACGGAGAGTTTTTTTGAATATAATAAAGAGAATAGCAGGATTAGTTTGCGAAAACTCTGTTTCAATTTATAGACACGTGAATTATAAACACACGTGAGAAGTAACCAACTAATAGAGAATAAAAAAAAACATAAGGGTTTGACCCAAAATGATCTATATTCATCACCAAATACAAATTGGTTTCGAGTAGATATTGAGGAATAAAAAAAGTCATTCAATCACCAAAGAGTTTTCCACATAGAATTCATGAAGTCTTTTTCATTTTTCTTTTAAAAAATAGATAGCACATTCAGAAAAAAAAATTCTGAATTCTGATCCATCTGATTTATACCTGATTCAGAAATTTTTGGGTTCCTTCCTTTTCCGTTCACCATCTCAGATAAATTATTTCGATCCCTACCCTTTGTAGCGACTTTCATTTTATGAAGACTTTAATAAATTTTTCTATCGACAACTTCAATATAAATCTTAGAATACCATATTCCTCTCTGTGTTGAATCATAACAGAAAGAAATTGTTTTCTATGAATAATTATATTGGAGTACAAATAAGTTTCCGCCGTTTTATTGTAGATGGCGCGACACGGAGTTTCGGTTAGCTTTCGCAAATGATAACCGGCTTAAAAAATAGTTTGGACATTCAAGAACAACATAACCTATTAATATCATTGATTTTATAATGGTAAAATATAATTTTTATAAGTTGAAAATGTCAAAATTTGAGCCAATAAGCGTCATTTGCGGAAAATATTAATTTACTTCTTCAATTTAAAGAAATCTGCTGCTGAGGCGCATCAATTGCTCGTAGAAGCATATGGTGAGGGTGCTTTGAGTGAGAAAACGTGTCGAAAGTGGTTTCAAAAGTTTAAAAACGGTGATTTCGACGTAGAAGACAAATATCGCAGTGGAAGGCCAAAATTTTACGAGGATGCAGATTTGGAGGAATTATTGGAGGAAGATTCATCTCAAACACAAAAAGAACTTGCTCTAACATTAGAAGTCACTCAGCAAGTAGTATCATATCGTTTAAAATCATTAGGAATGATTCATATTTAATTTGTGTTAAAAAACGGCGGAAACTTATTTGTACTCCTAATTTAATAGGGTAGGTCAACTATCACTGCTTTGGTCCACATTATCGAATTCATCATGGAGGCATTGGACGATGCAGATGACGTGATGTTGACGTGCATGGATTTGACTAGAGCATTCGATTGTGTCAGTCATGAAAAGCTTCTGCGCAAGTTGGAATGTATGGGCATAAGAGGCACAGCTTTGGATCTGATGAGGTCCTACCTTGAGGATCGCTACCAGATAGTAGATTTGGAACGCAAGCGGTCTTCAAGAATGAAAATTAGTACAGGAGTGCCCCAGGGATCGGTGCTGAGACCGACTTTATTACTAATTTATATAGATGATCTGGTGTGTAATACTGTTGCAGATGATGAGACCCTTTTTGCTGATGACACATCATTCTTGAATAAAGCGAAGAATAGAAATTTGCTACTGAATAAGTCAGAGGAAACTGTTAAGGGCGCTGTAGAGTGGTTCAATGTAAATAACATGAAAGTAAATCCAGAGAAAACACAACAGCTACTTGTGAGCACAAAGTACCAAAACCTGGAAAGCATTTCAATGCTAGGAGGGTCAATTAGCGCAAATTTAACTTGGAAGAAGCATGTAAATGAGGTATGCCATAAGCTCTCTACGGCGTTATTCGCAATACGGCGAATAAAAAGCATACTCACAGAGAAAGAGGCGGTACTTGCTTATTATGCACAATTTCAGTGCAGAATGACCTATGGCATAATCCTATGGCATAATCCTATGGGGCGCATCTTCAGATGCTGGAGGAGTTTTTCTGAAACAGAAAAAGGCCATAAGACTGATAGCAGGAGTGGGCCAGACCATTAGCTGTAGACCTCTTTTCAAGCAATATGGTATACTTACCTTTGCATGCTGCTATATCCTCGAATGCCTTATGTATATACCTACACAAGAATAAGAACACTTTCCAAAAACACTCAGCGGTTCACAATCATGAAACAAGATCAAGGAATAATTTCATGGCTCCACGTCATAGGCTGAAGAGAACACAAAATACACATATTTGATAGATTCGGTCTTCACTTGGTGGAAACTCATTTTAATTAAAAAAATGTATATATGACAGTAATTTATTTTCACAAAAATGTTTGTACTAATACAACAATTGTTTCACCACGATGTGGCTTCTTCAGGTATTACATTGTACTGTCTGATGGTATTGAGTGTAACCGAGTTTATAAACATTTTTAGGTACGTGACCAAATAATAGAAGCACAAGTCATAAAAACTCTAGGTGTTTATTGGAGTTTGCCGCTAAAAATGCCATTAAGGAAAAATATTCAGTAATGGAGAATGATCAACATCTGCTTGTTCGTTCAAAAGGATTTTACGGGCATTATTTATTTTATTTATTTATTTTATTTATTTTATTTATTTATTAAACAGGAACCTCAACAGAAATCCATTAACAGAGGTTCACTTTGATTACAATTAGATAACATTTCAAATCACGAGATAATCAAAAATAAACAGAAAAAAAAACATTGAAGCCTTGTGTATTACGTAATTACAATAGTAATAAAAAAATATAATATATTCCGACCAATGGCAAATCAACAAAATGCATGAACTATCATATTGTCATGAAATTTACAAACAAATAGGCCGACAGTTGTTTCTTGTAACTTCTTAAACTAAGATTGAACAGGTCCAGGTCACCAATATGCCAGTTATAAAAACGCATTATTCTAGGGAATATTGAATTATAATACAGGTTCGTCCTAGATTTGGGGATCCAAAACAATCTGTGAGCACGACCGGGATATTGTGGTACATTGATTGTAAGAAAACTCACCAACGGATAACCGAAGTAATTGTTCGAGATCTTATATAAAAATACTGCATCGAGTAAAGCCCTTCTTCCCTCTAAGCTCAAAAACTTGTGATCAATCAAGGAGGTTTTGTAATCCTTAAGTGGATTCGTGGGATTGAATCTATAATTAAGGTTTTTGAAAAATTTTCTTTGAACCCGTTCAATTCTGTCTACGTACTTCCTATAGTGAGGATTCCAGATCTGGGTGGCATACTCTAAGTTACTTCTTACAAGAGAGATATACAAGGTTTTCAATGAAAGTGGATCTTTGAAGTCGCATGTTATTCTTAAAATAAAGCCGAGCATTTGAAAACTTTTTTTTACCACCCCATCCACATGATATTCGAAAGATAGTTTTGAATCAAGTATTATTCCAAGATCTTTTACCATATTAACTTTCTTCAATTCCATGCCATCAAGGAAGTACCCCGAATCTATAGTAGTAATATTTCTCGTGAACGTGATATGCTGACATTTCTGAATATTTAACTTGAAATATCTGTCTCTACAAAAAGCGAACAGGCGATTTAAGTCCTGTTGGAAGGCAATTATATCATGTACATTTTCTACTTTCTTATACATTTTTAAGTCATCGGCATACAAACTGTGAAGGGTATTCAAAAAACATTTCGAGACATCATTAAAATAAATCAAAAAAAGTAGTGGTCCAAGATGGGAACCTTGTGGGACCCCTGAGCCAACTTGTACTTGCTCAGATGCCTCTCCATTAATGACCACGTACTGCCTCCTACTCCCCAAGTAAGACGCAATCCATTGAAGAAGCGACCCAGTCACTCCAAACTCTTCTAAGATTGTGATTAGAGTACCATGGTGTACCTTATCGAAAGCCTTCGCCATGTCCGTGTAAACCGCTTCAACTTGAGCACCCTCATCCATTGATCTTGACAAGTAGTCAACGTACGGTGCCAAATTCGTCAGTGTTGATCGGCCCTTGAAGAAACCGTGCTGATGCTCGGATAGCATACCATTAGAAAGTTGGAAGAGCCTGTCGGTTACCATGGATTCAAATATTTTTCCAAACTGATCGAGGATGGAAACAGGTCTATAGTTGTCGATTAGTCTCTTATTACCTGACTTGTATATAGGGATTACTTTGGCAACCTTCCACCTATTCGGAAATACTCCACACTTGAGAGATCTGTTGATAACAATGTGCAAAGGTTTCACCAGACTAGTGCCACAGGATTTTATGAAGAAAGGCGGAATCGAATCAGGACCGCATCCTTTGCCAACGTTCAAAGATGCTATTTTCTTCTCTATTTCAGCCTCAGAAATGTCATCGAAAAATATGGCCGCGTTGGCAGTGTCCTTTTTTTTGTAAATGACCGGCTTATCAGAATCGTCGAAAACAGAAGAGAAGCTTGCACTGAATTCATTCGCAATAAAAATGTTGCCAGTGACAACCTTGCCGCCGTTCTCCATTACGGATGGAATTTGTTCCCCTTTTTTAAGTGAGTTCACAAAGGACCAAAAGTTTTTGGGGTTTTTAACTATGTTGTTTTCAATGGTGGATATATTCTTATTGTAATCTTCTTTTATGCTTAGTTTACATTGAGATCTGAGTTCTGAAAAACGATGATAATCTTCAGTATTCCCAAATTTTTTGAATTTTGTATGAAATTTTGTCTTATCCCTAATCAAATTGACAGTTTCCCTCGAAAACCAAACAGGAAACTTTTCATTTCTGCTAGATCTACGAGGAACGCATCTGCTGATAATATCTTCCAAAATTGTGTACAGTGCGGTTACGCAATCGTCAATGTTTTGGTCAGCCAAGACATCCTCCCAGCAAACATTCATTAATTCCGCATTAACTGCCTCGTAATCAGCATTGAAATATTTATAAATCAAACGGGATTTATTTGCTATTATCATGTCAAACTCACATTGAATATCCACCTCTAATGCAGGATGGTGAGGGTCCTCCCCGACGAAAGGCAAATCACTGCGACATACATCAATCGATACTCCACTCCCGAGAACCAAGTCCAAAACTCTACCATTATCATTACGAACTCCGTTAAACTGAGACAGAGAATTATATGAACAAAAGTCCGAAAAATCCACACAAGGGCTCCTACTAAGAAGATTCGGCCTAAAACTTCCGTCCGCGTCATCTGCAGACCACACAAATTCACTGAGGTTAAGATCCCCCACTAAAATGAAGGTATCATTTCCATGACTGTCCATAAACAACGTAACTAAGTCGAGATATTTTATAATTTGGTCACTTCCAATATCCGGCGGAAAGTAGCACGCACATATATATAGTTTTCTACCCCTCGGCATAGATAAGCCAACCCACAAATCCTCCACCACTGTAGTGTTGGTTACATCGGTAATCAATCCAGCGTTGAATTTCTCAGATACACCCATAAGAATGCCGCCTCCTTCTCTCTTCTGGCTGTTGGATTCGCATCTGTCCTTCCGGAAGACCATGAAATTATCGTGAAATAATTCTGAGGAGTTAATATGCGGCCGTAACCATGATTCAGTTATGCACACAACGTCATGATCACTGCTTGAACTTGCCGTAAAGAATTCGCGGGTCTTCGTTCGAAGACCCCGACAATTTTGGTAATAAAGTTTGATAGTGTTAATCATAATGTGATTCTAAAAACCCAAAAAAAAAACAGAAAAAACAGGAACCACCGGAAAATATATTAAGTGCTTAACTTTTGTAGATCCTCCTCCGAAGCTATATGTGAGATATTAGATGAATCGTTTTTTCTGATCAGAATCTTTCCTTCCTGCACCCAGCAGAACTTAAAATTATTTTCTTTCGCAAATCTCTTCGATAGATACAAGAGCCTACGATTCAGGGATGTGAGGTTTTCATTGACATAAAGGGGGGTTTCTACATCCTCAAATCCGATTGCATTGCACTTCAATCCTCCACTGCGCTTGCAAGCTCTCAAGTATTCGCTTGTGACAGTTTTATTCTTGAATTTGAAAATGATAGGTCGTGGTTTCCCTCTATTCTTAGCCAGGAAATGAACTCTATAAACGCTTTCAATATGATTGTCTGCGCTTTGGAAATTTATTTTGGCTGATATATTATTAAATATTTGCATTACATTTTCGTTCTTCGATTCAGGAACCCCGACTATCTCAAGTTCATTCATCTTCATACCTTGTTGAAGCGAGTTCATTTCCGCTCTAATTTTCATATTATCCTCCTTGATCCTTTCATTCTCCTTTCTGAGAATGGAAATTTCCGACCCAAACAGAGAAATTTTTCTATCAAGAGCTTGTATTGACTCAAGTTTTATTTCAAAATCATCGATCTTATTCCCATAAAAAGAGACTGCTCCAGATAGTTCACTTTGTTTTTTCACGATTGAAGACAGTTCATTCATTATTTCGTCCAGTCTACTTTCGATACTTTTATTAGAATCAGAATGTTTCGCATTTTCCGTACATTCTCCACACAGCCATTTAACTGCTCCATTGCCGGAATACTTGGTGGCATCCGGGGACAATCCAACGCAAGAAAAATGCACCTTTTTAATACAAAATAAACATTTAACACCCGGTTTATTCCGACTGCACGGGTTATCGCATATCACACAGATGGTTGGCATCGTTCGTTTCCCGCAGTGTTTCAGAACAACCGAAATTGAAACGAAACAATTAATCAACGAAATTTTTTGGGAAAAATCGCAAAAATTATCTCCTGGAACTGTGAAACCGATACTTATTGATCGAAATGTCCAATTATTATATTATTAATCTTTGTTAATCACTTTAAAAATTCGATTTACTGCAGAGCAACACAAAACACGTTTACTCGAACGACTTATCTCCGATTATTGTGATTATTATACCTGTTGATTTCAAGAAATTCTAAAAGTGTTAATCTAGAACTTTTGCTTTCAACGTGGATAATTTCATAATTATTGTTGAAATTATGCCTAAATTCCTTAAGATGACTAGCTTATAGGATTCAGGTGTATTTTTGATTCCAGATCATCCATGAATATTTGAGCTAAAATTGAACTGAGTGGTTTTCCCATTATTAAACCGTCTATATTTCTGACAATGGTTTAATAATGGGAAATCCACTCAGTTCAATTTTAGCTGAAATATTCATGGATGATCTGGAATCAAAAATACACCTGAATCCTGTAAGCAAATATTTTCTTTATTGGTACAGATATGTAGATGACATTTTTTGTTGTTTCAAAGGCACCGACCGACAACTACATATCTTCACGAATTTCATTAATAAACTCCACCCAAAAATCAAATTCACAATCGAAGAAGAAAAGAATCAAAGTATTAATTTTCTTGACCTCACTATAACAAGATTAAATAATTTACATGATTTTAGTATTTTTCACAAACCAACACATACAGACATCACAATACATAAAACTTCAAACCACCCCACTAACCAAAAGGTGTCAGCATATAATAGTTTTATTCATAGATTATTGAATGTCCCTTTAAATTCAGAAAACTTTATGAAAGAATTAAATATTATTAAACAAATAGCATCAAACAACGGTTACAATCCCTTTCTTATAGACAAAATGGTATCCAATAAACAAAAGAAAATGGCATTAAATCTCGTGTACCCAATCATAAAAGAGGACAATACACAGAAATATTTTTCGTTGTCTTATGTCAATGGATTATCTGAAAATATTGCTAAATATTTCAAAAGTTGTTTCAATTATAACGCGGCTTTTAAGACAATTAATAACCTTAGTACCTACATAAAAAACAATAAAGATCGTACAAATAAAGAAAATAAATCCGGAGTCTACAAGTTAACTTGCAAAGATTGCCCTTTAGTATACATTGGCCAGACTGGTAGACCATTCAAGAAACGTATCCAAGAACACCAAAGGGGTTATATATACAATTCTGTACATTCGACATATGCTAATCATCTTAAGGAATTTAGGCATAATTTCAACAATAATTATGAAATTATCCACGTTGAAAGCAAAAGTTCTAGATTAACACTTTTAGAATTTCTTGAAATCAACAGGTATAATGCCCGTAAAATCCTTTTGAACGAACAAGCAGATGTTGATCATTCTCCATTACTGAATATTTTTCCTTAATGGCATTTTTAGCGGCAAACTCCAATAAACACCTAGAGTTTTTATGACTTGTGGTTCTATTATTTGGTCACGTACCTAAAAATGTATATAAACTCGGTTACACTCAATACCATCAGACAGTACAATGTAATACCTGAAGAAGCCACATCGTGGTGAAACAATTGTTGTATTAGTACAAACATTTTTGTGGAAATAAATTACTGTCATTTATACATTTTTTTAACAAAATACACATATATTCAATGGTATGAAAATGTATAATAAACTTCCTCAGCACCTGAAGTCGCTGCATTGTACAGCATTCAAACTGAAAGTTAAGATGATTCTTGCTGATTGTAGTTTTTATTCAATGGATGAATTCATGACGTACCAATTCTAGTCGTCAATTAATTTTTGTAATTGTTTATAATCGTGTCTATATAAATGTCTAATAATTTTTATATTTTGACTTTGAGAAATTTTAAATTTGATCTAATATCAGTTATTGTTATTAATTAACTATTATTTTATTCATATTTATTGCTTTTATTTATACATATATGTATATTATCGTATATATATATACATGACATTCCCTGTAAAATTTTGAGGGTAATTAATAAATTATTATTATAATTATTATTATTATATAAAATTCGTCAAATTTTAAATGGTCTCTATGAAATAGCAATCAATTCTTCATCTGTAAAAAGAAATTATTTCGAATTGTTTGTAATATAGAAGTATAAAACCAGAATCCAGAACCACTTCTGCAGCACCATCATCTTCCTATTACAGCTGACGAAGATTTTCTTGAACATGTCGAGTGTTGTGCCTACAAACTACTACTACTATTTTGCAGACAGCATTTTTTTTCTGAAAAAAATCGCTGCAGAATCGCGATGAATGCTTGTCGAAACTTACTGTGAACATACTCTTGGTGGAATACACCGTTCAAAATATTCAATTGTTGATTTCGAAGTGAGAAACGAAGAGCGTTAGAATCTACTGAAAATTTTCGCAGACAAAAAATTGTTCTCCTTATTGGATGAAGATGCAGCAAGCCATCTCCATCCGTTTGAAAACTATGAGAAATACTCAGAAATTGTAAAATTTGATTCTTCCCGAAATCCAGTAAGAATATCGAAAAAAAATTGTGAAATTTTGCTCGATAGATACAAAAAATTCATTTCTCCATCGGATCGTGAAAGGTGCTCAAAATGGATATATTTTGAAAAATCTGAGCATTGTGAATAAGAATTGATCAATTTGAACCGAGATTGACGGATTAAACGGCAGGAATTTGGAAGAAAGCAATACAAATGATGTTCCGATTTGTTAATAGCGGGTGATAATGCTGAGAGAATTCTGTATGGTTTTTCTAAAATTTCAAAGAGCTCGGCAATAGTGGGGAGCTATACATTCTGTCAAGAAAGTACCAGAAATTATCGATTTAAATCTGGCGGGGCAATGGGGCAGGTGAAAATTTTTTTTCCTAGGTTGGTACCACTGTCCTTAATTACTATGCCAAGCTTGAGCGAGATCTGTCAACTAGTGTGTTTGCAACAACTGATTAAGTCAGTCGATGTCAGAGTGCGTGCCGATTTTTACTATGGGTGATTACGTTGAGCAAAGAATTTGTTTAAAGTTTTGTGTTGTAAATGAATTTTCGTGTGCCGATGCATTGAAAATGTTGCAAAAGGCCTTTGGTGATAATGCTCTATCGAAAACTCGTGCATATCAGTGGTACAGAGCCTTCAAGGACGGTCGTGAAGTGGTCGATAAAATTAAGGAAAGGGTGCTGGAAAACCGTCGTACCAGCTTGAGAGAGATAGCACATGATCTTAAGATATCCCACGAGTACGCACGTACGATTTTGATTGATATTTTGGGCATGAGAAAGGTGGCCGCACGACTCGTACCGAAAGACCTGAATTTTCTTCAAAAACGTCATCGCGAACAGGTTGCTTCAGACATGCTGGATCGCTGTAATTCCGATTCTACATTCATGCAACGCATTATAACTGGTGATGAGACCTGGGTCTACGAGTACGATATGCAAACAAGCCAGCAATCATCGGAATGGGTGGCAAAAAATGAGCCGAAACCGAAAAAACCACGCCAAAGCCGCTCGAAAATGAAGGTGATGCTCATTGTTTTCTTCGATATCCGTGGCGTGGTGCACTACGAATTCATTCCGGAGGGTCAGACGGTAAACAAGGAGTATTACCTAGGCGTTATGAAAGGTTTGCGTGAGCGTATCCGTAAGAAGCGGCCAAATTTGTGGGCGAACAACTCATGGATTTTGCATGACGATAACGCGCCTTCTCACCGAGCTACGATTGTGACTGACTTTCTCGCCAAAAACTCAACAAACGTGCTTCAGCAACCACCGTATTCGCCGGATTTGGCTCCCTGCGACTTTTTCCTCTTCCCAAAACTAAAATTGCCCCTTCGTGGCACCCGTTTTGAGTCGATTGAAGCCATAAAACAAAATTCGGCGCGAGAGCTAAAGTCCATCCCGGAAAGCGCCTATAAAAAATGTTTCGATAATTGGAAGCGCCGTTGGCATAGATGTATTGGAGCAAATGAAGCATATTTTGAAGGCGACCCAATAAATTTTGACGATTAAATGTAAAAATGTTGTTTTAATTGACAATTCCCGGTACTTTCTTGACAGAGTAGTATCTAACTGGCTGGTGCGTTTATTCCAGCCGTTTGAGAATTTGACTTTGGGTCTGCGCTTGAAAGTGAATTTATTTTTTTCAACCATAGCTGCATTATCTAGATATGGATTAAATAAGGTATCATGTTCTGCTGTTTCAGAGTCAATGTCAAGTCCTTGTTCTTTCATCATATTTTCAATGTTAAATTGAGCCTTTTCATACTTTTCGTATGTATCAATGAGTGTTTTTTGCGATAAACTAATTTGAATTGTTCTGAGCAAGTTTCTAAATATTAATCTTAAAATTAAATGGTTTTAGTGAATACGGACTTGGCATTCTTTCTTTCAGCCTTGAAACCTTCCATTGTGATAATTTAGATTATAGTAAAAGTACAAATAACAATGTCTTAGTGATGAAATGAAAATTGGTGTAATTGAAAGAAAATTAAATAGTAATGATTCCTTATACAACTGTTCAACAGCGATGTGAGGTAAATGAGTGAATATATGAAACCTGATATAAATTCAACAGTTGTGTTCATGAAAATAAGTGAAATGGGAATAAAATATAAACATAACATAAAATATAACACAAGAGCATGTTTAAAAAACTGATGAAAATGAGAATACCAACATTAAAAGATATTATTTTTGCAATATAAATAAATAGAGCTAAATAATAAAATTGTGAAAATTGAAAATAATACAGAGTTTTAAGAGATGCAGAAACATTTTCAAAACAACAAATAACTGTGTATATCTTATTAGTTGCTTCGTCACGGGCTGCACTGGAGATGTCTGCAATTTTCAAGGGCTTGTTTTTTCTTTCTTGGGAAATTCGAAGGACCTTTGTGAAAATATCTGGATCAGGTGTGGAATGAAACATCCTGCTCTTGTGACCAGATGTGGAATGTATTCCGGCTCATAGGGACCATGTAAAGAAATGCTTGGTATGTAGAGATACCTTTTTGAATTCTTCGGAAGTAATTGATTAAACGTTATCCAATTAGTGTGCAAATTCTTGGTTAAGCATACTTCAAATGGGGGTATAAGAGGAATGTATATTAATTAGACTCTCATGCTTCATTCACAGCCTAAATACATATAATACAAGTTCATAGATTTGAATGTAAAGAATTGTCAGCAGAAGTACATATAGTACAAAATTTGAATATCAAAACAAATTAAAATATGTTTGTCTCCTACAATTTTAATTTCAAAAAAGTTTTTATTCAAAAAACTTTTAGAATTAAATTAATGTTTAAAATAAGCACCGCTTACATTTAATAGCTGTATATAATCAAAACTCAATATATAATGTCAAATGGAATGAATAAACCAACAGATATACGAAAGTCATTAAAATTAATAAATAAATATTTAAAGGAGACAAAATTTTGTTTCTGATCTTACCTTTAAGAACACCAATTGCTTTTTAAAAACATGAACACACCTTAAGGACTTCTCAAAGAATATAATTTATTTGAAATATTCAATATATTTAAATATTCGAATAAGTTAATTCACAAATCTCTCAAAACATGCATTATATCTTCAAAAAACAAATATACGAAAGTCATTAAAATTAATAAATGAATATTTAAAGGAGACAAAATTTTGTTTCTGATCTTACCTTTAAGAACACCAATTGCCTTTTAAAAACATATTTGTTTTTTGAAGATATAGTGCATGCTTTGAGAGATTTCTGAATTAACTTATTCGAATATTTAAATATATTGAATATTTCAAATGAATTATATTCTTTGAGAAGTCCTTAAGGTGTGTTCATGTTTTTAAAAGGCAATTGGTGTTCTTAAAGGTAAGATCAGAAACAAAATTTTGTCCCCTTTAAATATTTATTTATTAATTTTAATGACTTTCGTATATCTGGTGGTTTATTTATTCCATTTGACATTATATATTGAGTTGTGATTATATACGTCTATTGAACGTAAGCGGTGCTTATTTTAGACATTAATTCAATTCTAAAAGTCTTTGAATGAAAATTTTTTTGAAATTAAAATTGTAGAAGACAAAAATACTTTAATTTGTTTTGATATTCAAATTTTGTCTCTAATTGTTATCGTTCTAAAATAATAATGTTGACAGACTGCTGAACCGGTAGTTGACAAAAAGATAGCACGCTTCTCCCTAGAAACACAACACACAAATAAACTTAAAAAAAAAAAAATAATAATAAGCGTAAAATATATCTCATCATTGTTTATGGTTATGAGTTTATCCTTACATTAGAAGTAATTTGACACAAATTGTATTAAAAAACCATTACGACTTCCAGAATATTAGAATTGCATGTTCAAATTCTCACATTCAAACATTATCTACAGTTGAGATAACTATATATCTAAAGTGCTTCTACTGTTTCGCAAATTTCCCCCTCGGATATAGCCAATTTTTTCTAATAAAAACAAGCACAAGAGCTTCTACTTGTTATTATTTCGTGAAAAATTGTTCACAGTCATGGATGAACTCAGTCAATTTGCAGAGAATATTATGAGTGAAGTAGGTGCTGAAAATTACAATATTAACATCGAAGGTTTTGTAGGCAAAGGTGAAAATTATACGGGGGAGGTATTGTTCTTCAACATAACCCCGAAAAGCAACGCAAAACCACTACATTTCGTGAGGAAGAAAACAAAATATATCAAGAATTCCAAGGAACGGGAAATCGTGAGGAAAATTTATCAGCGGGAATCATTTATGTACAAAGTCGTTTTTCCTGAAATGAAGAACTTTCTACGAAGGCACAAGCTAGCTCTCAGTCTAGATTTCATACCCAAAGTATACCAAATACTCGAGGAAGAAAACCAAGAAATGCTCATATTCGAAAACCTACAATATTCTGGTTACCAAATGTTGGATAAAAAGAACCCACTGAAGCACGAGAGACTTTGCGAGGCTTTGGAAACTCTCGCTAAATTTCATGCGTTGTCTTTCGCCATGAAGAAATTGGAACCTGAAAGCTTCAGGAAGATATCTGAAGGTATGACTGACGTTTGGCGTAACTTTACGCCTCTGCTAGATGCTCAAGATTATTTTGGAGAGATTCTGAAGGATGTTTTGGATAAGCTAAACCAAGAAGGTAGAGGAGATTTAATGCTAAAGTTTAAACCTATTTTGGATGATATCGAAAATGTGGTTTATGGAGAGGTCGAAACGGAAGATCAGTTAGTTTTATGTCACGGTGATTACTGGATCAATAACATGCTCTTCAAAATTAAAGTGAGTTTTCTTTGGTGGCAATCTTATTAATATTAACTATTCTACGTCTTTCTCTTCTGTCTCTTATGGTTTTCTTCTAAATTCTTTTAGTGTTAGTATTACTGTGTCTTCCTTCTAGGCCTCGATATCTAAAAAAATCTTTTTATTACTACTCTCACTTAAATTCATCAAGTTCTTGCATCACTTATTGATGGCACTGTCTTTTTTCTCTTACTTCTTTACTCTTAAGAGTAATTAACATAACTTCTCTTGTATTGATTTTTGAATGTTGAATGTTTTATTAGCAAGAGCTAATTTTGAAAATATTTTAAGTTTCTTTTTATCATCTATTGTATATTACTTCACAAATAACAAAATATTCATCTTGCATGCTGGATATATTCTTCACGTTTACAATAGCAATAATATCATTTTCTTGGTCTTTCATTACTATACTATTGTTCAAATATAGACAGAATCCCGAATTATTCTCATTTTATTTTTCAAATATTTTCTAAATTACCGACCGAGAACGAATTTATTATTTAGATGTGAAATAACAATACGAAGTCTGGTACATAATTTCGAAGATAAATCACCATGACTTATTCAATTTTCCAAAGTTTTGTTAAATCTACATTTTTTTTCACTCTGTAAGCAGGTAGATTGAAGGAAGAAGAATTTTTTTTTATTTCCATGAGATTTTCCGTTTCTTCAGGAGAATAGTTTTGATATTGAAAAAAGGGACATTTGTTTAACTTAAGGATGACAGAACACAGAATTCAATCAATATCACAGAAGATTTCGTATTTAAGAGGACATGAAGAATTCTCAACTATCATACAATTCCCCATAATATAAAGGAATCTATAGAAAATAAAGAGAATCGATAGAAATTTAATAATAAATATAGCCCATAGAGTAACTGTTTCATAAGAATATTATGACAAATTCTGTACCAAAAAACAGCTCTATATGATTAAAACAAATTTTTTATTACTATGTTTTACTACCAATCATTTTCCGATGTTTTACAATATGTAAGGTTTACATTTTTGCAACTAGTTTCGAACTTTCGTTTCTCTTCAGGCAACTGACCCTTAAGCACATGGTACAAGGTATTTTATGTAGAGTCAGGTACAACGTATTGACAATAAAAAGTGAGATGTTGAGTAGGATGTTATTTGAATGCATTAAAAATTTGGGAATTACATAGATCAGTTTGATCATTTATTATCTCAAGAATATTTTGAGCTTCGTTCCTTTAGATTCCACATGTAATATTTCAAGATTGTCGAGGGATATGTGGCCATTGTCGATGCAATGTGTTGCGACGGTGGAGCTTCTTTTATTATATTTTTTGAGAAATCCATTCGATGTTCATTATACCTTGTATAAAATGAACGTCCTCTGACCTATATATTTTTTATTGCAGGTTGAACATGTTAACTCCTAAATTCCTGATTTTAGTAAATTTGGGGTTGGCATTGAATAACAGAAACGACAATTTATTTTCTGGTTTTTTCTGTTTTAATTAAAGGGTAAATTTGGTTCACGCTATTTGGGACATTTTGTGTTTAAAAAAATTTTAATATCAAATCAGATTAAATCTGTTAGTCTTCTACAATTTTAATTAAAAAAAAATTTTCATTCAAAAAACTTTTAGAATTAAATTAATGTCTAAAATAAGCACCGCTTACGTTTAATAGACTCAAAACTCAATATATAATGTCAGATGGAATAAATAAACCATCAGATATAAAAAAGTCATTAAAATTAATAAATAAATATTTAAAGGAGACAAAATTTTGTTTCTTATCTTACCTTTTAGAACACCAATTGCCTTTTAAAAACATGAACACAACTTAAGGACTTCTCCAAGAATATAATTTATTTGAAATATTCAAATATTCGAATAAGTTTATTCAAAAATCTCTCAAAACATGCACTATATCTTCAAAAAAAAATATAATTCTAGGTAATCTCTTCTTCGGTCCTAGATAATATTCCAAATATCAAAATCAAATAACATTAACTATATCACAACTTACACGTGTTAAAGATGGATGTTTCAAACAGACTAACTTTAAATTTCAATATTGGTCTATGTTCTAACAAAATCACAGAACAGGGTAAGTTATTTTTAAGGTTATATTTAGAATCATTGACATTCTATAATGAGATTTATCGAAGCCCAAATATAATTATACATTATATATAAAATAAAATAGAAAAAGGCATTTTACTTGATAGAAGAAATATAACAAAATTTGAATGTCAAAACAGATTAAATCTGTTAGTCTTCTACAATTTTAATTTCAAAAAAATTTTCATTCAAAAAACTTTTAGAATTAAATTAATGTCTAAAATAAGCACCGCTTACGTTTAATAGACCTAAAAAGCCTTTTTCTATTTTATTTTATATATAATCTATAATTATATCTAGGCTTCAATAAATCTCATTATGGAATGTCAATGATTTTAAATATAACCTCAAAAATAACTTACACTGTTCTGTGATTTTGTTAGAACATAGACCAATCTTGAAATTTAAAGTTAGTCTGTTTGAAACATCTAACTTTAACACGTGTAAGTTGTGATATAGTTAAAGTTATTTGATTTTGATATTTGGAATATTATCTAGGACCGAAGAAGAGATTACCTAGAATTATTATTATTCGAATATTTAAATATTTCAAATAAATTATATTCTTTGAGAAGTCCTCAAGTTGTGTTCATGCTTTTAAAAGGCAATTGGTGTTCTTTTAGGTAAGATCATAAACAAAATTTTGTCTCCTTCAAATATTTATTCATTAATTTTAATGACTTTCTTATATCTGTTGGTTTATTTATTCCATTTGACATCATATTTGGAATTCCCCACTTTAAATAGTATGAAATGTTCGCTTAGATCTTTCAAAGTATTCAACGCATTTTAATGCAGTTTTGAGCAATAGTTAGAGAGAGTCAAATGGAAGGTCTATATGCATAATACCGTATAATACAGAAGGAAAATACAGAAAAGCCGAAATATTCAAAGGTTTGTGATGTGATGTCGTAACAAACAAAAAAAAAAACAAAAAAATCGCAAACACTTGCTAAACCTTACGAGATCGTTCAAATTAATTCACTACGGAACTGAATATCTTAAAAAGATCAATCAAAAAGTCCGAGGTGGTATATATTTATCTCCCAAGGATAACCCACAGTTATGATTGTTATCTTTTACATATTGTGTTATTTACCAAGCTATGGTATATGCCTTATATAATTAAATACATAACGTACGTTCTACATTTCATGTACATCAAAACTGCCGTTAACAGCATTTCATTAAAATGGATATCTCAGTAGATATCCGAGAATTAAAAAGCGGAGGCACAGTGCCTGGTGTCCTGGTTGGCTGCGGTCGGCGGTCTGCGCATCGATGGCCATGCGACGCCGGGGTGTCCACCGAAGCTATGAATGTGTTGATGGGTGTCTTTCCATGGGACCTAGTGGCTGTTGAGATGGCTGTAAGGTACAAACTCAAGAAGGGCTTGGCCTTGAATGAGTTAGATCGGAAGTTTGCTGGTGAAAGGGACGTTGGTCTCATGAAAAGAATAGATGTGGTAAAGAAAACACTGAGGGATGAATGGCAAAGACGATGGAACGAAAGCAGTAAAGGGAGTATCAAATTCAGGTTTATTCTGGATGTTTGCGGAAAGGAATGAATGGTTTTCCCCTGGTCTGTGTTTGGGTTATATCCTCACGGGCCATGGGAGCTTGCATGAGTTCCTCTATAAAAGGAACCTCAGTGGGAGCGATAGATGCGTGTGTGGTGAGGTTGAGTCTTGGTCTCATGTATTATTCGACTGTGTTGAGAGCATGGAGACCAGAAGAGCAATTCTGGAAGGAATGACAAGAGGTATGCATGAGCGGAGCGAATTGAGCTGGTTAATGCAGACGAAAAAGAGATATGAATGCATGGAGAGTTATTCCAGAGCTGTGTTCGGGAGAAGAACACAAGTAGTAGACTCTTTGAGATTGTCCCTACCCGGAAACGGGTAGGATAGGGCGATGGTTTGTCCCCGGATGGGGGTCAGGGTTAGTGCAAGGCGGTGATCTTCTGGCGGTGAAACGGAACGAGATTCCGCTCGATTGTGCGCTGGGTGGATTCCGGCCTAGCTTGGCGTCGCCTCCCTTGGGGAGAAGCCTTAACAGCAAATCCGCAAATCAATGAGCGGCCCATATATCTGGGTAATTCCTCGTGCCGCAAGGTCCATGAATTAGAGGACGCTAGGCCTAGCAACCTGAGCTGTTCCTGCGATGGACCGGTCTGCTGTGGTGGATCCCTGTAGGGGTGGGGGGGAGGTGCTGGATTCCAAGGTCTTTAATTGTGGGGAATATATTCCCGGAGCATGTCCCAGTAATGACGCGATAATTACTACCACGGGATGGGCGGCAGCCCCCGGAAGCAATCCCGGCCGCCCTATTAGAGACTAGGTTTCGTGGGGGCAGTTTAATATTAAATAGATCAATTAATTAATAGATGCACAGAAATAACAAAGAGAATATTCAGTTCATGAATTCTGATCTTTTTCCGAAAATTCAACACTTGCATGTTTCACCTTAACTTTAATTACTAACCTTCCAGAATTTCAAATACACATAAAGAAATTGAATCAGCTCAGATTTTAAATTAATTTTTATTTCAGGAAAGTGAATCTTCTTCTTCTACCGTTTGTCTTATCGATTTTCAAATATCCTGTCTCTGCACACCTGTGGTTGACATAAGTGCTTTGCTTTTTAGTGCCTGTAATAGTGACATATTGAATAATATTGAATACTACTTGAGGTTTTATCATGATTTACTATCCGGTTCACTCGAAAAAGCTGGGGTTGACATTACTGATGTATTTGGTTTCGAGATACTGATGATACACTGGAAAAAATATGCGAAGACTAGACTAGTCATTGGTATTTCCATTATTCAAACATCTTTCGCTGAGGTGGAAGAGATCCCAGATGATTTAAATTCATTGACATATACCTCCCTTACAGAAATGAAGAATGCAGACATGTTCTACGAGAGAGCATGTGATGTCTTGATTAGTTTTGGGGACAATTTTTTGTAGAAATGAAATAATTGGTTGAAATATAATCTAATTGTTGTGTGCATTTCCCTGCGCTTGGTGGATGGTAGACTCTTAATTGTGAAGTATATAAGAAAAAATACAATATATAAATGAATTGATAGATCCCTTACTATGAGGGAAATATTTGAACTTTAATCTGAAAATGATGTTATTGTATTAAATGATATTGAATGTTAATATTTTGTTATTTTTACCTTCAATCCAGTTTCCTAATAATAAGTTATTTTACTCAATAAAAAGTCTATTCGATATTTCACATTATTCAGGAATGTTCATATCTCCAAATAACCCATCAGATCATTCTTACACACATTATTAAATGAAATGAGATATTCTTCATTGGAAAAAAATATTAGATTCGAAAAACCGGTATGAACTGGCTTTTCAATATAGACATCCTATTTTCTTTGGCATTCTCTTATGATGTCTTATGCAAGTATGGAAACATAGGAAATTCAATGTTAATCTAGGGGAGCACGAATGTACAATAAGCAAAAGGAAGAATCAAAACCTCAGCGCGATGCGATGACGAATAAACTGAATGAAGTAAATATAAATACTCAGGGTAGAAGAAAAAATTCAGATCATAAAATGGTAATTTGATGGTCAATCAATTCAAGAGACAATAAATTCATTTATTAAAAAAATGTATATGAAACAGTAATTTATTTCCACAAAAATGTTTGTACTACTACAACAATTATTTCACCACGATGTGGCTTCTTCAGGTATTACATTGTACTGTCTGATGGTATTCAGTGTAACCGAGTTTAAATACATTTTTAGGTACGTGACCAAATAATGGAAGCACAAGTCATAAAAACTCTAGGTGTTTATTGGAGTTTGCCGCTAAAAATGCCATTAAGGAAAAATATTCAGTAATGGAGAATGATCGACATTTGTTTGTTCGTTCAAAAGGATTTTACGGGCATTATACCAGTTGATTTCATGAAATTCTAAAAGTGTTAATCTAGAACTTTTGCTTTCAACGTGGATAATTTCATAATTATTGTTGAAATTATGCCTGAATTCCTTAAGATGATTAGCATATGTCGAATGTACAGAATTGGATATATAACCACTTTGGTGTTCTTGGACACGTTTCTTGAATGATCTACCAGTCTGGCCAATGTATACTAAAGGGCAACCTTTGCAAGTCAACTTGTAGACTCCGGATTTATTTTCTTTATTTGTACGATCTTTATTGTTTTTTATGTAAGTACTAAGGTTATTAATTGTCTTAAAAGCCGCGTTATAATTGAAACAACTTTTGAAATATTCAGCAATATTTTCACAATAATCCATTGACATAAGATAACGAGAAATATTTCGGTGTATTGTCCTCTTTTATGATTGGGTACACGAGATTTAATGCCATTTTCTTTTGTTTATTGGATACCATTTTGTCTACAAGAAAGGGATTGTAACCGTTGTTTGACGCTATACATCGTGGTGAAACAATTGTTGTAGTAGTACAAACATTTTTGTGGAAATAAATTACTGTCTCATATAAATTTTTTTGATTAAAATGAGTTTCCACCAAATAAAGACCGAATCTATCAAATAAAAATTCATTTATTGTTGTTTTCGTAGATAGGCCGCTTACTTCAAGTTCGGCTATTTCTAAAATAATTGAAAAATCCGCGAAATTTGGGTGTTCACGAACATACAGGCATTGCAAGATTGATAAACCACCAAAAACTTATTAGTGAAAATCGTCTCAAAACAGAAGTAAATGTGTGTGCTGCTGTTGAAAGCAGAGCACCTTGTTTAAGTATTATAAATAAATTTGAATATCAAAACAGATTTAATCTGTTGTCTTCTACAATTTTAATTTCAAAAAATTCTTTGAAGAAACTTTAAAAATTAAATTAATGTCTTTATAAGCACTGCTCATATTTAATAGACGTATAAAATCAAAATTCATCATACAATATCAAATGCAATTAAGAAAAACCAACGAATATAAATTGTCAATTGAAATTAAAATATAAATAAGCAAACATTTTTTGTTTCGTTCCAGGCATGCGTACTGAACTCTTCAGACAAACGTACGAAGCCCTGTTTGTTACAAAATGTATTGTTTTCTGATCCTATATTAATGAAAAATAACTCTTTCTCAAAAATATAAAACATAATTTCAAGAACTTCTCAAAAACTAATTTATTTGAAATAATAAATATATTTAAATAAATTACTTCAAAAAATCTCAAAACATGTAGCACATCCTCAAGAAATAATTAAAGTTACGATAAGATCAGTTCAACTTTACATATAAAAAAATAATAAAATCAATTAAATAAAGAAATTCATTATGCAGTGTTGAATGGTTTTAACTAAGGCCAAGTGCCTTATAAGCTTTGTATGATTTTCTGCGAACATGGAACATAGAGTACCTTGGATATAAAGGTACCTACTTACATGTTTGTTGAGGATCATGTATTTCTAAGATGGCACTGGGTAAGTCTATACATTGTTTAATTGATTTTATTATTTTTTTATATGTAAAGTTGAACTGATCTTATCGTAACTTTAATTATTTCTTGAGGATGTGCTACATGTTTTGAGATTTTTTGAAGTAATTTATTCAAATATATTGAATATTTCAAATAAATTAGTTTTTGAGAAGTTCTTGAAATTATGTTTTATATTTTTGAGAAAGAGTTATTTTTCATAAATATAGAATCAGAAAACAATACATTTTGTAACAAACAGGGCTTCGTACGTTTGTCTGAAGAGTTCAGTACGCATGCCTGGAACGAAACAAAAAATGTTTGCTTATTTATATTTTAATTTCAATTGACAATTTATATTCGTTGGTTTTTCTTAATTGCATTTGATATTGTATGATGAATTTTGATTTTATACGTCTATTAAATATGAGCAGTGCTTATAAAGACATTAATTTAATTTTTAAAGTTTCTTCAAAGAATTTTTTGAAATCAAAATTGTAGAAGACAACAGATTAAATGTGTTTTGATATTCAAATTTTGTAATAATCCTTCTATCAAGTAAAAAACCGTTCCTTCTTATTTTATTTTATGAATAAATTGATGAATAAGTCGATATGAGGGATGGAAGTGTTCGGAATATTTTAAAAAGGAATGATTAGCGATGTTTTAAGGTTCAAACAAACCAAGAAATTATTCCAGAAGACCATATCAAACTAATGGTATTTTGTGAAAAGTAAACAAAATGTATTTTATTACTTAAATTATAACTACGTGTTACCTAGAGTCAAGAAAGAGTCAAACTCTTTCCATTTCAATAACTAATTTTATGATTTAATTTAGAAAAAGTGAAAATGTTGAAATATTCAATTGAACTCGGTTTTGAACTTGATTACTTGTATCAATTTATTTAAAATATTAAAAATAAGTTGTGATGAACAAATGGCATCCGATCAAAAATTTATTTGTCGTTCAGTATTATTTTTCGACATTATTCAAGTGAGTATACATCATATAGAGAGACCCCAACCAAAATTTGACCCCCCTAGAATTCAGAAACGAAGAATTTTCGAATATTTTTAAAAAACAGGTCAACTTCTGCTTTGAAGGGGACGAATCTCCATATTAAATCTGCAAATTTCGCAATTTCAGTTGATGAGATGGTCATCATATTTACAAACATCATCAAATTATTACTCGACTGAAACATATAATAGTCCTCGTTTGTAACGAAAACAATCATTACTTTTATTACAGTAATTTATGGGTGTATAATTATTTTTAGATCAAATCATAGAAGGATGTCCAAGTTTTTAATATTTTTTTTCACATCCTGCTATTACTTGCAATTCGATATCAAACAGATTTTTCAAGGATGTTAATATACTGGCTGGCCAGTATAAGCTTTCCAGAGGATGCCGAGATAGGTCAATATTTATTTCTAGGGAGACATATTTTGATTGGAATTTCGTGTGTGTATGATCATCATACGATCTTAATAATTCAGATTGTCCCAAACACTCAAAAAAAAATAAAGAGGCTGGCAGGCAGACAAAAAGAAGCCTTTGCTACTTGACACATACGTGTCCAGTTACAGAGCCACAAAGTACTTGACACAGAAAATAATTCGGGTAACTACAATGACATAATGGTGGAGTTTATATAATCTATGAGGGACTCTGTGACTCGTATGATCCTTAGAGGATCCGGATCTCTTCACCATGGAAAGTAAATTTGTACAGGGTGCAATTTGTGCTTCCGAAAGTAAACGTAAAGAAAACACTCTTTCATTTAGAATATCGATCCAATTTTTATTTTAATATGTTAGGATATGAGGATGAAGATGTAAATCCAGGTGCAAAATGCACCATAGTTTGCCGTAATTCTTTCACTTTCAATATTGTCAGTCGAGCGTGCATTTCGATGTTGTATGGGTCTTTAGACATTAGTAACAGATCAAACCTCTTAAAATTTTTTCACTGTGTTACCAATTGCGCGCTCAGATGGATGATTATGTAGACCATAATCTGCCCGTAATGCACGAAACGTGCTTACTACAGAATCATTGTTTTTGTAGAAAATTTTCACAATTTTCATACGTTCAGCAGTAGATAAACGATCCATGCTGTTAAATGGCTAACCTTCAATTAAACACATGAGGCTTCAGTCCACAGTTCTGTTCGACATATGTCATTTAAACAGGGCTATTAAATCCGGATGACGAAATGAATACCCTGTTACAAGCAACACAGAAACGATTGAAGACCAATGGAGTAGGTGCTGTGTAGTAATACAATATGACAGCTATCTTGAGGCATATTCTTGATTTTCAGACATACAAACTATTACCTAAAGTGGCGCAGAATCGCAGTAACAAAGAAGATCTAGGAGTATCAGGATAATGATAAATAATAAAAATCAGTAATGCTAATTGATGGAGGCGTATTTAGTGATGCTGATTTTGAACAAGGTAATGAAGATTTTCCTGATGATCAAGATGAGCATAATCTAGCTATCCCAAATACGGTTCCTGAAATCAATGAAATCAATGAATGAATTCTAACAGGGATGAAGTACATGTGAAGCAACAAGCAATGTATCTGTGCAAGATGGAAAAAAGCTAGTAATGCTGAAAAGCCAGCATTTTTTTTTTAAGTAGTGATGACAGGATATTGAAGTAGAGGTGATTCCAGCTAAATAGAACAGTTTCATTTGCGATGCTGTGTCTAAAGTGCAACCGTTGGATCTCCCAAATTTATTCTGGAAGGAGAGTTGGAATAAAAAATAAATTTGTGTTGAATGTAAATAAATTGAAATAAAATGCATCTCAAATGTTAATATTTATCCCAAATAATAAGTAAGTACGCTTAATCACCCGGAAGCAAGATTTAACGAAAGAGATAGGCAAACCTAATTCGAATGAATTAATTGAATCGGCGGATATTTATTAGGAAAACGTTAACAGGGATTTTAGATTGGTAAATACCGGGTGTTTTTTTTTAGAGAACTTTCCATAGGGATAACTGTGATAACACAGAAGGAAGAAGCCATATTGTTTTGATATTTCTGTTCATTAAGCATTGACAAATTATCATGAAAAGACTCACGTCGGCAACAAAGTTTACAAATTGGTGAAATTTGTTTTCAAATTCAGTGTTCTATTCGCCAAACTTATAGAGCACTTCGTGAAATTTATGGTCCATCGGAGCAGCATTTTCTCTACTCGATGCAACAACAACAACAAGACGAAGAACTGAACGTACAAAAGAAAATATCGATTTTGTAAGTCATAGTGTAAATGATGATCCAGAGTTGTCCATTCGTCGATGTTCACAACAAGTTGGAACCACATAGTAAATTTTGCGTAAAGATCTTGGTCTACACCCATACAAGATTTAACTGGTTCAAGAAATAAAGCCACTTGTCCATAATAAGCGTCGTTTATTATACAACACAGCCTCAGGCTGAATCCAAAGCGAACTGTACTATCAATTACATCTAGTGCAACAGACGAAGAAATCTTCCTTCTGCTCAAGTAATAACCAATTAAGCTAGTCTGCCAATATAAGCATTTCTCTACAAATTAATTAATTGTATCGTCAGATTTATATAACCAATATGTTAACACGAATTTGAGAATGGTAAATAGGAAGTTTTTCGAGTCGGGAGTGTGTAACTTACATCTTCATTACAGTTTCAATCTTGAATAAAGCTGAAGAAGTTTTATTGATCGTCGGGTATAAGCAGCAGGGCGAATATAAGAGCGTGGCTGTATTGCATTCGTTGGCGTTATAGCAACAATGTACTGATAAGTAGCCAAAAAGCTATGAAACATGAATGTCTGCTGTTTATGCCCGAAGATCAACAAAATCTATTCGGCTTTATTCAAGACTCTGACTGTAATACACGAGTTAGTGTATTGGCATGTGAGCGTAGCTCTTTCACCAAGTGACTAGTTAGCAGTTTCCACAGTCTATCCCAAGAGGCAGAAAGTGTGATAAGAGTTACACCTTATCTTCGCGTATGACGAGAACCTCTCCGAAGAGATGAACCCACTAACTTCAGGTTTAGGCTTCAGATCGAAAACCTACAACCTTATGACTGGTAGCAACGAAGCACTATCTAACCTCTATTGGCTCTGTTGGTTAGTACCTGAGTTGTTTGGGACGCAACTCACACGCCGAAGGGGTTTCTTATCCATCCATCCGAACGCAGTCCTATGAACTAAGATAGGCTCAAGATTGATGCCTGGTACGAGCACCGTCAATAAGGCCTGTACGTCAAGACCCACGAACTCTTGTGAAGTCTTTCAGTTGATCCTGGCGTCAAGCATGAACGGACTAGCCGTATCGTCGAGATCCAAAAACTCCAGAAATGTCTGACTGTAATACAGATGTAAGTTGCACTATCCCAATTGGAAAGACTTCTCATTTACCATTCCCAAATTCGCGATTACATGTTCGTATTAAATATCGGCCAATTCAATTAGTTCATGTGGAGAGAAATGCTAATATTGGCATAGCGGCTTGATTGGCTATTACTTGACCAGGAGGAATATATCTTCATCTGTGATGCTAGATATTATTGGAAGTGCAGTTAGCTTCTTGATTCAATCTGGCGTTGTCGTTGTTGTTTGGAAAAACAGTAGAGTCGCTATGCAGGGCGAATATAAAAGAGTAGCTGTGTTACATTCGTTGGCATTAGAGCAATGTACTGATGAGTAGTCAGAAAGGTATGAAACGGTCTTATCTGCTGCTCATGCCCGACTATCAACCCATGTGGTGGAAATTAACTGATAAAGAATCAAAAGAAATATGAAATAATGACCAAATTATTTAGACATGACCTTATACATATATGTTTCGATTGGATGTTGAGGAATCGCAAATTCCATCACCAAAAAAATTTCAACATATAATTCAAAAAGGCCTTTTCTTATTTCCCTTTTTTGAAGCACATTCTCCAGAGAAAAAACCTGATAAATTCGGACACAAATCTCTTCAGTGAGGAGCTATTTGAACAAACAAAATAATCATTTAAAAATTTAAACCTTTTTCCCACTAGACAGAATATACCTATCTTGGACATGCAATAAGATTGGATAGAGAGAATCAGACAGCGGAATTGAGCAGGCGAACAAAACTCATATGGGTCGCTTTTGGAATACTAAAATATTTATTCAAGAAAAATAATATCCCCATTAACATGAAAAAAAGAGTCCAGAAATAAATGTAAGTCACCAAGATAAGCATTTGATGAATAAATTGGAAACTACTGGTTCCATTCAGAATAAGAAACAGGAAGTTGGGCGTCCAGTCTGAAATGGGGCTATTGAAATAGCAGTATTGCATTTACTCTTCCGAAATCTAACGTTTATCGAATCGTGCAAGCTCATAAATTTCACCCTTACAAGATAAGGCTGATGCATCAGTTGAATGAAGATGATTCCGATCGTCGGACTCAATTTTGTGAACAAAATTTCGTTGGGACAGCCTGTATAAATACAGTAGTGTTTGAAAAATATTACATATTCTCAAATTCTAGAGTGTGAATAAGATAGATGCAGATAATCCGCAGATTTTCAAGCAACTATCGTTAATCAGAACTGATCCATACTTGCCTTCGGATATCTCCAAAAGCCATCGCATGCTCTTAGGCAATATTATGGCAATCAAAGCCACCGATTTCCCAGAACTTATAGTGCGTATGGGATATAATAAGCGGTGATGGGAAGGTCATTCTATTAATTACTTTGCTGGCGTTTTTCTTCCACAACAATTAAGAGTTAATGCCTTTTATGGACACTTGAAGCGGCGAGCACGTCTTCGAAGTCATTTTGTTTCAGTTGTTTCGAAAACCGATAGTGTTCTGGGATTTCTGCGGAAAAATGGACATTAAAGGAGTGTAAGAGGATACTGAAAAACATAAATGGGAATTTCGGAGAACCAACGTAGAAAAATATAACTAACATTACTTCAAGTTTCTGAAAATTATTATGTGTTGCTACCAGAATTGAGGAGTTTAAGTTTTTGTGTTCCTATAATATATATTGAAAATTTACTACGACGAGTTTCTTTGTATATTACAAATAATTAATTCTCCGAAACCTCTACACTCCAAAAAATCATTTGAAGACAGTGTAGAATTGAATTTAATAAAATTCCTTAGAAAACACTGTTTCACTTTATAGACATATCAACACATGTGAGCGGCAACCAACTTAAAAAGAATCACAAGAAAACATAAATTATTGACCAAAGTTATTTAAATTAATCGCCCAAGACAATTTTTCGTTTCGAGTGGATATTAAGGAATAACAAATTCAATCAAAAATAAAATAGAAAGGCCTTTTACTTGATAGAAGAAATATAACAAACTTTGAATATTAAAACAAATTGAAATATGTTTATCTTCTACAATTTTAAAATTGTAGATCAATCTTGAATTATAAAGTAGATCAGTGCTTCGAAGCATTAGTCCTTTACACGTGTTGAATTTGTGATATAGATTAGTTTTTTGATTTTGATATTTGGAATATTATTCAGGGCTGAAGACGGAATTGCTTAGAATTATATTTGTTTTTTGAAGATATAGTGCATATTTTTAGAGATTTCTGAATTAACTTATTCGAATATTTAAATATATTGAATATTTCAAATAAATTATATTCTTTGAGAAGTCCCTTTAGTGTGTTCATTTTTTAAAAGGTGTTCTTAAAGGTAAGACCAGAAACAAAATTTTGTCTCCTTTAAATATTCATTTATTAATTTTAATAACTTTCGTATATATGTTGGTTTATTCATTCCATTTGACATTATATATTGAGTTTTGATTATATACGTCTATCAAATGTAAGCGGTGCTTGTTTTAGACATTAATTTAATTCTAAAAGTTTTTTGAATAAAAAATTTTTTGAAATTAAAATTGTAGAAGATATTTCAATTTGTTTTAATATAAAAAAAAAACAAATTCAATCACCAAAATATGTTCCTCATAGAATTCAAAAAGGTCTTTTTTATTTCTTCTTTTTGAACCTTTTTGAAAATGATGGTATATTCTAGGAAGTGTTTGAAATTCTAACCCATCTTATCATCAAAAAATATATATAGTCCACCTAGAAAGTATCTGAAATTTATTATTTTTCATAATTTTTATATATTTCTTTCTTGTAACATTCTAAGACAAAAAAGTAATGCATACAATATATTGTGCAGATAGTCGGCTATGGCCAAAGTTGCATGTCAACACTATTTGTCAAATATTGCCGATTGTCAACAGGTATACAATTCATGAAATAATGTGACAACTAGAAAAAAGAAAACAGGTAGAATATTTCTATAGAAAAGGTTTTCGAAACGTAAAAAAATTAGTGCAATTGACTGAACTGGAAAAATATGAGACAATAAGGAAGATAAAAAATGGCATGGATATGAGGCATAGACCAGATCAGAAAGACCGCGTAAGATTAAAGGAAACAGTTTGAACGCTTTATTGGCCTTAGGACAACACAATTCGCGCCTGGGGTTTCGCAAATTGGCTAACAGATTTGGAAATCGACGAAATATAGAAGTATGTCCAGAAACCGTCCCTGTGTCACCGAAAAAACAAGGCAACATATCAAGAAAATAAAAAAATCCCTATAATGATACCTTTAAAAAAGGAACGAGGGATAGAATTTTGCCAACGTTTTCAAGAAGATAATTTTAATGTCATTATATCTGCTGATAGTTGTATAAAACTTGGTGTAAATCACTTAAGAATCCTATTGAAACAACATGTTATCGTTCAAATTTCTAAATTTCCCACCAAAATAAAGCTTTGGGGAGCAATTTCTCAGCGTAGTTTTACGCCTATCTGTATAGTTGATGGTACCATTAATAGTGAAAGTATTGTGGCATTTTAAACAATTTTCTCCTTGAAACGTCGCATGCTTTATATCGAGAGCGGTGGCGTCTTCAGCAGAATAATGCAAGATGCCATACTTCCGCCTATACTCAAGCTTGGATGCAAGAACACCAAGTTATAGTCATTTCATGACCAGCAGCTTCGCCAGATCTTAGTCCTATCGAAAACATATAATGAAGATTGAAGTTGAACGAGATGCGTCACGAAATAAAGATGATTTAATTCAGTCAGGTTCACAGTCCTGGATTACCATCATCAAAAATTATGGAGGTGATCTCGTTTCGGGTGTACCTCGACGTTTAGTCAAGTATTTACATTCAAATGGAGGTTGTACTAAATAAAATGAATATTTTGTTATAATTTTCCATTAATGAATCAAAAATATATACTAAATAATTACAATTGAGCTTTGTTTTTTCCGGATACTTTCTAGACGGACTATGCTTATTCAGTTTTATTGAAAAAACTGCACGCTTATAGTTTTAGAAGCAATGTACTCAAATCAATAGAGTCTAACTTAAGCAATACAACTCAGAGTCTTTACGGGAATGGTGTTACTTCTGTAGATAAAGATGTATGTCATGGGGTACCTCAGGGATCAATATTGGGGTCAGTATTTTTCCTTATTTATATTAACAATCTGAACATAATAAACTGTAATTGCTTGTGATTGTACTGTGGTGACACGTCCATAATTATACATTCAAAGTGCAATGGTGATTTAATAGAAAATATATAACTCGGCCCGAAGTAAGTCTGGAGATACTTCGGCTAAATTCGATCAAACTGACAGATAAAACTATTAAGTTAATATTTGGGGGCAGAAAAAATCCAGCAAAAGCAATGTTCTCGGAAATTATTCGGGGCGATAAATTGAATTTGGCGGCTCATATCGATTATGTCTGTTGAAAATTATCCAAAAGTCTCAATCTTTTGAGGAAAGTGAGGGAAATGACCTCGGACGCTACGGAAGTTTTCGTCTTATAAGAGAAATAAATGCGTGTTATGTATGAAGGGGCAAGGAGAGATTCGTTTAGACCATTTTTATACAGCATGATATACTCACTTTTCTATCCTTTAAAAAAAATGTCTCAAATATGTAGAAATGAAAACAATATACCGAGAAATGGAACTTACCACCAGGCATAGAAACGATCTCTTCACAATATTGCATAGAACGAACATGCGTAATATCTAGAACTACTGGGGCATTAAAATTTTCAACATTTCAGCCGTCGAACTCACCGATTTACCAGAAACGATTTTAAAAAAATTCAAGATATTCTAGTGGAAAATGCATTTCATTCATTAGAAGAATTTTTTTGTTGTAATTCGGAATGAGATATATTTAAATGTATATAACGAACTGTTATAAATGATCAACTAGAAACAGTACGTTTGGATCTCAATTTAATTGAATGTTTAAGAATTTTTTTAAGATTAAATTCTGTAGAGATTTCACAGATTTATTCTAATATCTAAAAATCCTTAAAACTCGTTTCCAAGAAAAAACCCTTTGAATTTAACTAAAATTCTACTTGGAATACAGCATTTTGAGGATCTTATAATCAATAGAGGTTTTTAAATATGGTAAAATCCCTGCTGTAGACGTTCTTAATGAACAGGTGAATCTATGGATTTCCGTATATTTGTAAGATATCAAGAAAATAAACGTATTTCAAATATAATACAAAACACTTAAACAACGTTAAATGCTCAAGGTTGAAAAAGACGTAACACTACGACATTAGTTATAGAAAACATATCAATTCTCTTATTTCATCAGCAAATAATGTCATAAAAGTTTGGCAGTCTTTCTGAGACTCCAACGTCCTTCGTTTTCCACTTTCTTCACATCTCCACCGCACTCACGTCTCAAAGAATCGATCCGATAAAATTCCAAATCCAGGATTCCACCTGAAACAATTTCCTGCATCGACTATTTATAGACTCCGCCAGCAAGAGAATTAGCATAGCGATTTCTTTCAGCTCCCCTCTGCGCGCCATCGCGACGTTTGTTTTAATAAAGTTTGACCGATGGCACGTCGTTTGGCCCATTCTGCTTTCATCTGGCATATTTACAACTGAAATTAATACTGAAATATGGCAGCGAGCTGCGCTGCGCGACGTGTATCATTTGCATCGGTGCATCACGCTAGCTACTTGTCTTATGTCCAATTAGGAGCTGTTAACTGGGATAAGCGATTAGTTATCATTAAGGCGGAATGGATGAAAAATTGAGCAGAATTTCGATATGCGGAGTATTTGTGAAAGGTCCGACAGGGGTTCTTATTATACGGTTTCGGTTCGTCAGATCTGGTAGGCTTCTTCCAAACGAACTGTCAGATTTTGGTATTAGGCTTTAAAATTGATGAAAGATTATCTGTCCCAGAGAATGCAAATGGTAAAGGTTGGTTATCATTTAAGCACCCCGCACACCTGTTGGTGTTCCGCAGGGAACAGTTTTAGGTCCTTTCAAATTCCTTGCTTACATCAACAGTATATCGCAACAAATTTTCGATGTCATATTGTTTCTTATGTAGATAAAACTTCTATAATTTTTAGGAATTAAACTTTAAGTGTATGTCACAGTATTGTAGAAACAGATATCCGGGAAATACAAATCTGGTTGAATAATAATCTGGATGTACACAAAACGAAATTCATGAAATTCCCATTGAAATCCAATGATCACATTCCACATTTATAGCAGTAACACTAGATATAGCCAAGTATATTCTTGTCCGATAATTGAAAATACCAAAAATATTTAATATCTGGGGGTTGTGATTGATCAGCATTTGAGATGGAATGAATAGAATTCCTGTGTTACTAACAGATTGAGAATTGTAGTCTATGAATTTCATAATTATAATAATTATAATATTCTGTCCAGAAAAAATTGGATGATTATACATAGATCCTTGACTCAATGGATAATACGATACTGTATTACTATGTCCTTCCAGCTGTCTGCAAACTACTCTGATTTGAATTGTTGATATTTGGTCCACCAATCTACTGTATCAAAAAATAAAATTGATCTTAGACCAACTAGAGCCACTTGCCGATTTCGGAATATGTGACGGGAATGTGGAATAGACTTCCCAGAAACGTGGAAATGTAGGAAAACCTTAACCTTTCTAAAGCAGAGTTGTCTTTATCAACCTGCATACCGTCTCCTCAGTATGAGACGCAAAGATCTCAAAAAATATGGTTTTTATACTCATTTGCATTGGCGTATTGTAAGTCAATATACCTTTTCACCTGTTCTTTCATATATAAATGCACCAGCTTATAATTTATGTGAAGATTTGGCTGCAAATCTTCCGTCCATAATAAATATTTCTTCTCCGTATACTGTTAAAAAATTTTTTGAATTAATTAAGAAATTAGAACATACTACCTTACCAAATAAATGTTAATTCATCTCATTCGACGTGATAAGCCTATTCACTTCTAGTCCAACTTATTAAGTGAAAACTATGTTAAAAACTTCGATTAATAACAGTCATCTATCACGAAATAATAAAGTAAATTTTTTCAAAACTTTAGAAATTTCTTTAGGACAGAAATATTTTAAATTCAACAATAAATTCTTTGATCAAATCAAGGGCTTACCCATGGGAAGTCCATTAAGTCCACTTTTAGCTGAATTATTTATGTCTTACTTTGAAAAATTATTACTCGCTAACACTACTAATGATAAGTTGGTAACACTTGTTCACTTTTGGGCTAGATGTGTAGATGACGTATTTTGCATTTGCACTGGAACTGACAGGCTGCTATCGCAATTTTTGAATTATCTCAATAGCATGAATGAAAATATCAAATTCACAATAGAAATGGAAGAGAATTCTTCGATCAACTTCTTAGATCTTAATATAAATCATAATAATAATAGGTTCTAATTCGACATGTTTAGAAAACCTACCACAACTGATACTATATCATGGCAAATTAAAATGTCAACATTCCATAATTTCATTCATAGACTTTCGAACATTCCGTTGAATGAAGTCAATTTCCGAGAAGAAGTCAATATAATTAAAACTATAGCGGTGAACAATGGCTATAGAACTGAAATCATTGACAAAATGATTAATAAGAAAACATACCACAATATCTAAAAAAAATTTTAAATCAATTAGAATAATCCTTATGAAGAAAAGAAAATATGGTTTTCAATGGCTTATTCAAAAGGTTTCAGCAGTAGGATTTGTAATGATCTTCATAAAATGGGAATTTATTCTTTACCAGTAAATAGAAATAATTTAGCTAAGATTTTGGTAAACAATAAAGGAACCCTAACTTTTCCGAATCGGAGATTTATCAAATTAATTGTGAGGATTGTAATACTACAAATATAGGACAGACAGGCCGATGTTTACAGCATAGAATCAAAGAACATAGGATGTCTATTGTGAAAAACTAGAAATCAAATGGTTTTGCAGAACATTGTATAGAAAACAATCATTTTTTTTAATGAGAAAGATGTTACTTTACTATATAATGTTAATGAGGTAAATTAACGGACTATTTGGAGATTCTTTCCATCAAAAAAGCCGTTGAGAAAAAGGTGAATTTAACAAATTCCCAAAAACTATTCGGCAACAAACCTATATTGAAAGCTGTTATTTCCATGCGCCATAAAAATACACAGATGCCCGAAGTGCAATATCATTCTTTCAATAAATAATGGTTACGGTAGCAGCATGAGGTACAGCACCATCTTGTTGGAACCAAAATACTTCTGGGTCGGTACCATTCAAATTTTGAAACAAATAATCATTTATCATCGATCTGTAACGAGCACCATTCAATGTAACATTAGCTACAGCATCGTTTTTAAAGAAATACGGACCAATGATGCTTCCAGCGTGCAAAACACACCATACAGTGCATTTTTCAGGATGCAATGGAACTTGCAGAACTTCTTGAGGATTGTTTTCACTCCATATACGGCAATTTTGCTTGTTTACATACCTGTTCAACCTGAAATGAGCTTCATCACTAAACACAATTTTACGATAAAAAAGTGGATCAACTTCAAGCTGTTCTAGGGCCCAATCAGCAAACAAACGACGCTTATTATAGTCAAGTGGCTTCATTTCTTGAACCAGTTGGATCTTGTATGGGTATAGACTAAGATCTTTACGCAAAATTTTCCATGTGGTGGATGCACAAAGTCCAACTTGTTCTGAACAAGAGATATTTTCTTCTATACGTACAGTTCTTTGTTCTGTTGTTGTTGCATCGAGTAGAGAAAATGTTGTTCGAAATCTATCGACAGTTCGACGAATAAGCTGCTCGGATGAACGATTATGTAAACCATAAATTTCAGGAAGTGCTCTATGAGTTTGACAAATAGAACACTGATTTTGAAAATAAATGTCAACAATTTGTAAACATTGCTGAGACGTGAGTCTTTTTTTTTACCTCTCCAGACTGCAGAAATTTGGTTACGCTTAACATTACTAGATGGAAGCTGACATTATTTTCAAAACATAATCTTCCTTTTTTTTGTTATATGATAATATGTAAACTATAAGTTTTCATAACTAAAATAAAAAAACAGTGAACTTATCCTTATGAGAGTAACTCCATACATTTATTTAATTCAATGAATCCTTTAACCACATGCAAACCTGCCATTCTGTTTTGAAGCAAACCGCTGACCCCATGACTAAGCTCCATGAAAGTGAAACAATGTTGTCTTCTCGGCAACATATCTATATCTTATCTCTCTGTTGAGTTCTTTATTACAATGCCGGGGTGATTATTTTGCATTTAAAGCGTATATAAACGTATAGTTCAACCTATCAAATATTTACGACAGTGTTACTTATTACTATTGCGTAATCTCTTTTGCAACTAGTTTGTCAGGCTCAGATATTTGCGTGGCAAACGGTTTTGCATATCATCAAGATGCAGAAAAGTTCATGCCTGTTTGATTTGAATATTTCATACCTGTACTTAAGCTCAACTGTTTACGGAGGCCGGCTAGAGCAACAAAAGTCTAAAGGGTATTTACATAATGCGATAAAAATAAAATTGTGCAATAATATTCGTTACTCATAGAGATTTTCCCCGTTTATTTTGTATGTGTAACATTAATCAAGTACCATTTTGAAGGAGATCATGAATGAATTTCAAAACTATTCAGGTTTTCAAGATATATTCCTGCGAATTTGTGTAAATTATTTTCGAATTATCTATTCACTTCAATACATAGTTCACATATTGAAAATATGAATAATAATAATATTCTAATTTCCGCTAATATTTTATTAACACTACGATCGTTACGTCATACCATGACTTCTTCAGGTGAGTATTACAAGATACCGAGTATACCATGAACAAGAAATTCATTTTATAGTACATGGACAAAAATAGAGGGGGTGAAGAGAGTTTTACAATTCTTTTGGGAATCTGAAAAATGATTCAAAAAAGATTCAACAAAGGGGAGTTACTTAATTCTGTTTGGTTATTCAATAGTATTTTTCTTTTATGATATCTATTAATTTCTAAAGTTTGTAACAAGTTTAATCTAAAACTTTTGTTTTCTCAGTGTAAAATTTCAAAGTTACTATTAAAACTATGTCCCGTGTCTAGAAGGTGCTCTGCGTATGTTGAGTTTCCCTTTTTGTTACAATAACATTTTACATGTTCCCTAAGTCTCGTCTGGAACGATCTTCCTGTCTGACCAACATATACAAAATGGCAAGTACCGCAAGTTAACTTATAAACACCTGATTTCTTGTTCTTAGATGTTTTATCTTTATTATTTTTTATTAGTTTTCCTAGGGAGTTATTCGTTTTATAAGAAATTCTAAAATTGTGATTCTTCTTTGAATATCTAGCTACCTTTTCTGTTTTTCGTCCCAAGTATGTCAACGAAATGTATTTACTTTCAATTGGATCATTATTAGTATATCCCATAAATAATGATCCAATTGAAAGTAAATACATTTCGTTGACATACTTGGGACGAAAAACAGAAAAGGTAGCTAGATATTCAAAGAAGAATCACAATTTTAGAATTTCTTATAAAACGAATAACTCCCTAGGAAAACTAATAAAAAATAATAAAGATAAAACATCTAAGAACATTTTTCAGATTCCCAAAAGAATTGTAAAACTCTCTTCACCCCCTCTATTTTTGTTATGTCCATGTACTATAAAATGAATTTCTTGTTCATGGTATACTCAGTATCTTGTAATACTCACCTGAAGAAGTCATGGTATGACGTAACGATCGTAGTGTTAATAAAATATTAGCGAAAATTAGAATATTGTGTTTATTCATATTTTCAAGATGAATTTCCGTCAAGTAAAGACCGAAACAATCATAGAATAGTTCACATAATCTGATGTATCATCCAAGTGACGCATTTCCCTAAGAAATTTTCAGTGATTCCCTGAAAGATAAAGTCGAGAAGCAAAAGATCCGGGGGAAACTTAAATGATCAATTTGTTACGATTAAAATCTTTCCAGATATATTTTCTAGCAAACAGCATTATGAGCAGATGTACCATCTTGCCGAAAGAAAATTTTTCGAAGTTGGTGTAACGGCGTATCTTCTGTAAAAGTTTATACGGTGTTTAGAATTTCTAGGTAGGTACTCTAATCTGAAATTCTATTAAGGATATGGTAAATCTGGATTCCAATCCTGTTCAAACAAATCTACATATTGAATATTTCCTGTTAAAAAGTGTTGTCTGTTCTCATTTTTATATGAATTGAATTTTGACAATTAAATGTACCTGAACTTTCCATAACAGTTTAATTCGATAGAATAATATATTATTATTATCACGTTTAATTACAAACGTCTTTAATGGTTAACTACACTACATTTAAATTTTTCAGTATTCATTTACCAGAAGTTTTCTAAATTGTTGAAGGGTGAGTAAATATTTGTTGTTGATTGATGCAATATTTATTGAATATGAATTATTTGAATACTGACGAAGCGAAATCTCTCTTAAAACTTGTTTTTCAGTAATGTTTTTACATATCTTGAGTTTTTATATAAAGTAACTTAGTTAGATATCCGATAATATTGAATATTCTATGAAGGATAGTTTTATGATGAAATTCTTAAGATTATGTTAGACATTTTTGAAAGTTATCTGTTTTCATAAGAGGAATGAACAGAAACAAAATTTTGTCTATTCAAAATATTCAATTTATAGGATTTTGGTTATTAATTCTTATTTATTGGATTTTGTTATACCATTTGGATGTCTTATAATGAATGTTTATTTTATATGTCATTTGATATAAGTGGTACTTATATGACATTATTTTAATTTATTTTCTGAAGTTATAATTATTAAATATAATTTTTTGAAATTAAATATGTAGAAGGCTAATATTGAAATATTTAAACAAACGTCTTTGTTCACATTATAAACTATTTTTTCTGTCCTATGTCGCCAGAACCAGCGACATTCAAATAATTGTGTTTATAAGAATTATACATTTTCCAACGTTTTTCTTTAGACCTCTTTGGTTAGAACACTTGTTAATTTATGTGTCCTAGGTACTTACCTATCCGTATTCATTTACCATATGTAGATGCCTCTCAGAAAACATGGAAGGAAATTAGGACAAAGACCTTTTGTGTGTTGGGATATTGACTATTAAAGCTAAGTTCAAAAATGGACCGATATGAAAAAACATTCCTCTTCTTCTTATCTGTTAGCAGTTGATCTCAAAATTTCTCATATAACCAATCACAAACTTCATTTCACTTATTTAGTAAACCCACAAATATTATTTCCGATAAATTTCGTTACTTTATCTCTTTTTGTTAGAGGGGATGCATCCAGATACGCCTATTTATGAGATTTTTAAATACTTCTTATGCATTGAAAGCAGTATTATTCTGATGATGATCTACCTTGTCTCCTTCGGTCACTGCGTTCAACCAAGACATCAAAACATTATTATTCATTAAATGATTCACCCTTACTTTAGGTCCACTACGTTGGCCCCAGAATTCATAAAGTGATTTATTTAAGAAATTACAGGTAGAGAACTAAGTTCTATGAAACCATAATCAAAAATACAGTGTACTATACAACTTTCCGAGCGGAAGATCACTATAACATAGAACACAAATGACGATCAAGCCAAATGAACCATCAAAGTATTGGAAATTGTTTGACTGATTCGGCCTTTACTTAGTGGAAACTCATTTTAATCAAAAAATATATAAAAGACCGTATTTTAATTTCTACAAAGATGTTTATAATACAATAATTGTTTCACCACGATATGGTTTCTGCAGGTATCTACGTTCAACTGGCTGATGGTGTCCAGTGTAATAGAGTTAGAATAACAGTTGAGTACGTGACAAAATATAGTCCTTGTGCTATAACAGAGTCCTTGTGCTATAACAGAGGCCGTTAAATTGTCTTTCAATCTTTTAGATCAAGGGTAAACCACAGAATTATTTATTTATAGCTAACCGTACACTACATTTAAATTTTTCAGTATTCATTTACCAGAAGTTTTCTAAATTGTTGAAGGGTGAGTAAATATTTGTTGTTTATTGATATTATATTTATTGAATATGAATTATTTAAATACTGACGAAGCAAATTCTCTCTTAAAACTTGTGTTTCGGTAATGTTCTCACCTATCTTGAGTTTTTATAGAAAGTAACTTAATTAGATATCCAATAATATTGAATATTGTAAGTAAGATAGTTTTATGATGAAATTCTTAAGATGATGTTAGACATTTTTGAAAGATATTTGTTTTCATAAGTTTGATCAGCAGAAACAAAATTTTGTCTATTCAAAATATTTAATTTATAGGATTTTGGTTAACAATTTTTATTTATTGGATTTCGTTATATCATTTGGATGTCTTATAATGAATGTTTATTTTATATGTCATTTGATATAAGTGGTAATAATAATAATTTTTTGAAATTAAATATATAGAAGGCTAATATCAGAATATTTTTTCTATCAAGAATTAACCTCTATTTATGTTGTCTATGGTCTTTTACCTTCTGCTCCTAGATCAGTTGAATTTTATACGGTTGCAGACCCTAGTCACGGCGCAAAATTCATCAAATTTTTGTGTGCGAAACGCCGAGTTCTTGATAGTGACGCACAATCGACTGCCTCGGATTCACCTCCACACTCTCGCAAACATGGGTGATGTTTTCACGGGATCTAGCGTTTAGTCGTCGGGTATTGGTTCATTGTTTACTGAACCAGTGAACTCAAACTTATCGAGCACACAGCGAATATTTTTTTTGTTGGGACGATCACGGCGACCGTAAAATGGGCGAATATATTTCATCAAAATACACAATTTATTCGCTAAGAATATGATACACGATGAGTTTCTTGCGTATGTGTATTCGTATTCATTAGATGGTGCTGTTGTTTGGAAAAACAGTAGGGTCTATTTTCAGGGAGAATATAGGAGTCTGACTGTGTTGCATTTGTCGGCTAATGCAGTGATAAGTATCCGAAAAATTATGAAAAAAGCATGTCTGCGGCTTATGCCCGTCGGTAAACTAAAAAACCTATTCGGCTGTACTTAAGTTTCGAACTGTAACACAGATGCATGTTGCATACTCCCGATTCGAAAAACTTTCTATTTACTATTCTCATACTCGTTATCGAATGCTTGCCAGCATTTGGCTCGTATAAGGAGATCATCTTCAACATAAACGAGTCTTTTGAGGCCAAAGAGAAATCTCTGTTTAAGAAAGTGATCAAAATGTTACAAAAAAGATAGAACGACAATATCGCTCTTGAAAGAGACGATGTTGATGTACAAGGACAAATTATATCAGAAAAGTGCTGTTATCCTCATTTAACTCTAGCCGATGTGTAAGTTTCTCCTGAAAAAAGGACCGTCAAACTATTCCAGGAAAAATGCCGAATAATACAAATCGTGAATGTTTTCTACGTGTCACAACCCTGAAAGATTTACGACCAGATCGCTGACGGAAAACGAGATATAAGAAACCTCTTGGAGAATCTGGCTCGATCCGTGAAACAGAAATGTAAACATGGGATAGCGTGTGTAATCGGGATCAGGGATCGCCTGAATAAAGATAATTTCATAATTTTATCGGTCCGATTCCGGCCACATGGTTTTGCGACTTTATTATACGAAAATGCGGGGCAATAGATATAAAAATTTATTTTTGGATGGCGTCTGCTTCGTCGCCTGACCAGGCCAAATTAATGCTTCGGTGAGATATTGGGTTTTTGCTCTTTGACGAAGGCGCTAAGTTCATTCAGCGATGAAATTGTTATTTTATTCTTTTTGCCACGGAATGGAAATGTTGTTATTTCCAGTAATGAGAGAAACACAAACGCTTCGATAAAGACTTACATAGGTACGTATTCAGAGTACATTCGGTCCGTTTTCAAAAAATCACTATTTAAATAATGAAGTTCTGAATAGTAACAACCTATTGCCACTGTTTTAGACAGATTGGATATCTGCCGTTAAAATTTGAATATTAAAACAAATTGAAATATGTTTATCTTCTACAATTTTAATATCAAAAAATGTTTTATTCAAAACACTTTTAGAATTAAATTTATGTCTAAAACAAGCACCGCTTACATTTAATAGACGTATATAATCAAAACTCAATATATAATGTCAAATGGAATAAATGATCCAACAGATATACGAAAGTAATCAAAATTAATAAATAAATATTTAAAGGAGACAAAACTTTGTGTCTGGTCTTACCTTTAAGAACACCAATTGCCTTTTAAAAACATGAACACACTTAAAAGACTTCTCAAGGAATATAATTTATTTGAAATATTTAATATATCTAAATATTCGAATAAGTTAATTCAGAAATCTCTAAAAAAATGCACTATATCTTCAAAAAACAAATATAATTCTAAGCAATTCCGTCTTCAGTCCTAATATTCCAAATATCAAAATCAAAAAACTAACCTATAACTCTCAACACTTTAAAAGGACTAATGCTTTGAAACACAGATCAACTTTATAATTCAAGATTGATCTATGTTCTAACAAAATCAAAGAACAGTGTGAGTTATTTTAAGGTTTATTTAAATTCATTGACATTCTATAATGAGATTTATTGAAGCCAAAATATAATTATATATTATATATAAAATAAAATTCTATTATATTTTATATTTCAAAGCATTAGTCCTTTTATACGTGTTGAGAGATATAGGTTAGTTTTTTGATTTTGATATTTGGAATATTATTGAGGACTGAAGACGGAATTGCTTAGAATTATATTTGTTTTTTGAAGATATAGTGCATTTTTTTAGAGATTTCTGAATTAACTTATTCGAATATTTAAATATATTGAATATTTCAAATAAATTATATTCTTTGAGAAGTCCTTTAAGTGTGTTCATGTTTTTAAAAGGCAATTGGTGTTTTTAAAGGTGAGACCAGAAACAAAATTCTGTCTCCTTTAAATATTTATTTATTAATTTTAATTACTTTCGTATATCTGTTGGTTTATTCATTCCATTTGACATTATATATTGAGTTTGGATTATATACGTCTATTAAATGTAAGCGGTGCTTGTTTTAGACATAAATTTAATTCTAAAAGTTTTTTGAATAAAAAATTTTTTTGAAATTAAAATTGTAGAAGATAAACATATTTCAATTTGTTTTAATATTCAAATTTTGTTATATTTCTTCTATCAAGTAAAAGGCCTTTCTATTTTATCTGCCGTTAACATCGCAATTGTTTTGCGTCATTTTTAAAGTGACATAACTCTCGCATGGCAGCCATTGTTTCTTCGTGCATGGACAGTTGTATTTGTCAATATCTACCATTCAATCATGGAAAGCTGCACACTCCAACAACGTTTACAAATAATCCAAATTTATTATGAAAAATCGCGATCTTTTACTCTAACTTTAAGTGCTTTAACTCCAATTTTTGGTCGTTATAATCGTTCGGATAAAAGGACACTTGAAGCTTTAGTAAAGAATTTGATGAATTTAATTCGTGATATAACATTCTACCGATACACTAGAATTTCTGGAAAAACTCTATTCTTTTACCATTGTATCTGGTGGATACACGCGACCATTGACGTAATTATATTTATTTTGTAGGTCGAAAGATGGAACAAACTCAAAAAATATAAAACTCACGTCATGAGATTCGTTACGAAGAGCTGAGGACCTCTTCTCACTAAAAAAAAGTGATTATAAGGAGCATGTATAGATTGAAGATAGAAGCAGCCAAACAGATGCATCTATTTGTGCTAATGGTAGTGTCGATGATTCCGAGAGCCAACAAAGTGATTTTTCTGAAAGTGAAAGAGATAAAGAAGCTGGCGAACTTCACTTCACTGCCTTCCAGAAGAAGAAAAACGTCGTGGTAAATGAATGGAGAAGAAACAAACATGCTCTTTTCCAGTGAAAAAGAACGTCTCCTCAAATTATACTTCTGCAACTGCTTGGAGTAACTGGTTCTGAAGAATCAATTCCAGCTATTATCTGTAATATTCTAAAAACTTCTTTATAGTAAATTTTCAGTATATATAGACTAACTCAGTCAAATGGAAATCATTCCGATAAATTTGGAACGTGAAGGCTGAGTATTAATTTTTAGGCCTGGCAATCATAGAGAAAATTAAATCGAAGGTGACGATATCGGCTGTTCTTCAAGAGATACTGGACACTATGGTGTGAATTCTACTAGGTTTTCATATTGGCATAGTCTTCACCAAGTGACTACTCAGCAATCGCCACAGTCCACTTCTAGAGATAGAAGTGTGGTAAGGATTACGCCATATCATCGCGCGAAGCGAGAACCCCTGAAGAGATGAACCCACCAGCTTCCACTTTGGGCCCTGGCTCGAAAGCCAGAACCGTTTGACTGGTAGCAGCGAAGCACTATCTAACCTCTACTAGCTCTGCAGGTCAGTACTAAGATTATCTCAAGATTGATGACTTCTATTGATCCTGATACGTGCACCGTCAACACGTCCTGTATGTCTTGACCCACCGTGTGTGAAATCATTTGATTGATCCTGGCGTCAAGCAATTACGGCTAAGCCAGTTCGTTGAGATCCACAAACCCTAAAAGGTTACGCATTAATCCGGGGCCAGGACAGACCGGTCGAACCGTCAGGTCCCGTTAAACCCCGAGTCATTTCATGAGAATATCCCGAACCTGGGGGTCTGCGAACAGATAAATGAAATACCTCCCTAGTTCAGCATGCGGATTTTCAACCACTGCCCCTTCGAGTCCAACATCAATGGGTGGCCAGGTGGTACAAGTACCACCTGAGGGCAATCCACCCCCTCGAAGTAACGCAGTATGCTACATAACGCACTCGGCCATTACACAGAAAAATCCGGTGATTTACTGCGATAGGGTAAAGTATGCCAGTTTTAAGGGAGAAGACCTGTGCTGCGACAGACTCCCTGTCACTGAGTAAATCAACCGGCTCAGCCCTCCATTTCTCCAGAACGGAAAAACTAGGGCCCCATTCAGAGATCTTCCACCATACAAGTTCAGTGACTAGCGCGAATGGCATTACGTTAGGCACCAAGACTTAACCCTCTATTTCGCCGGGACGAAACTGGGGTCCTAGTTGTGACAAGCGCCCCCATCTCGTCAAGCTCTAATGCCTGGGAGGCGTATTGACCAATGGTGAATAAGAAAAGATATGTCTCTTAACCCACAAAAGGTAGTTATAGTACCATTCACCAAGAAACGGAAGCGGAATAAATTAGAACAGTCGACAATCCGTAGTGAAATAATAAATTATCTAATGAGGCAAAATATCTAGGAATAGTCCTGGACAAAACTCAGTTAGAATGCACATCTAGACAAAGTGTGTCATAAAGCCAGAATAGGATTCTGGTACCATCTGTTTAACAACCTTCTTTGTTGATTGCCGACATTCCGATATCTGTTAGAAGGCCCCTCTTTTTAACCCGGTTTTTTATCACGTTCCGATTGTAAACCTCTGTACCACTATTAGGTGTTACCGAGAATCTGTTGAAATATTCAGAATATTTATCACTTTTGTTTAAATACCACTGTACCACTGTTAGGCCTTCAGTTGTCTGATGATGTGATAGTTCATTTCACATAAGTCGAGTCGCATTAAATGTGTAATATATATTTTTTGGTAGTAAAACATAGTAATTTCTACAATTTGTTTTAATTACTTCTAATTGGTTATAGAGAAATAATAAGATAAATGCTAGTAGATGAGGAAAGAAACAGTTTATAATTCCGAATGCTGTGTCATGTGAATTAACAGGCATAAATGTATCAAAATCTTTGAAAGACTTTCCGTGTTCTCTAAGGCAATATATAATCATTAGAAAACAAATACGCTGAAGTGTTGAATAACACTTCACAGTTCGAATGACAAAACTCGAAACTGCTAGACCGAAATTGTCAACATGGAAAGACCTTAGTATAGATAAGAAGAAATTAATTATATCTAACGTAGACAGGGCCGTTTTTTATGAGACTGAACAAATACTATTTACTGGTTTTCTTCAGGTAAATGTATTTTCAGTCGTATTATGTAATTTGTTATGTTGAGAATTAGAAATAAATTCCATTTCATTTCAATGGAGGGGGTGACCAACGAAACAATCGCCTATTTCAAGGCTTAAGATAATTCTTGTTTCAAGAAATGTACCGTATGTTTAGAGAATGTTAAGACTTTGTTGATGAGTAAAGCGAAATTTGATTAAAGCAGTTGCGTTTTCTTCATTTATGTGGGAATTTATGAGTCGATCTTATGTCTCAATATATTCAGCATGACTTCACCTCCTGCTGATCAAATTAGTCGACAACACCTTAAAAATGACGGTAATCAAAAAGCGCAATATGCCCGTACCAACCAGAGTTCTTTGAACCCCCCAAGAATTTTAATTATTTTCCTCCCATCCAGTATTTCGCTTATTACATCTATCGGACAAATGACGTCGAAATCTTTGCAGAAGAGCTCCTCTTTCTCTGAAAATAAACAATTTCTCGCGCTGCGAATATCGTCGGTAGAATGCATTCTCATAAACATATCACAGGTGCGGATTCCGCGGGCGAATAACTGCGCTGTTCGTCGCAATGGGACTGCCCCGTTCTCTGAAAACGTTTAAAAATAATTACAATTATCTGTCATCTACTATTCGGGAACAAATTTAAACCTCAAAAGCATAAGAGATGATGAGTTCCAATTAGTTGATTGGAAATAAATGAAGCCGATTGGAAATAATCCCAAAAAATAACGGTGTTGTTCCGAATTGAACTCGGTTGATTTAATCGAGACCTAATCCTAAATTTGAGGAAACTTTTAGTTTTTTGCAGCTTGTTCAAGGAAACAGCGTGCTATCATTTGGTTCAAATGTCTATAATTTTCTAATTTTGAGCCCAAATTGTTCTCAAACGACTGCTGAAAAATCTTAGGTCAAATTTAATTCTGTTCGGCCGGTTAGTAAACATTCAAACATTCGAGCTAAATAAGTTAAAACTCTTCAAACTTTCAAGAAAAATTTTGAGTCAAGCAATATGTTGGGAATAAAGAAATCCACTCTTTTCGGAAGATGGCTGTGGAAATCGATATCTCGTAAAGTATTGATCAAACAATTTCAGATTTATGCTCGTTGTCAAGTTGACACTTCACACTGAAAAAATTCTCTTGCTGTTTTTTCTTTGATCCATTCAAATGTGAGTTACAGGGTGATGAGAACGAAAGTTAACAAAGAGAAAATTCGGTACATTTTGAAGTTTTCCTTTGATACGGGTGAAAATGCAAACCAAGCGGCTGAAATCGTGAATGGTGTTTATGGTCCTGATACTGTAACAGCTGATTATGTTCAACTTTGGTTTCGTCGATTCTATTCAGGTATTTTTGATGTTTAAGATGCACCTATCATCGACAGGACCGTAGTTCGATGTCGATAAAATCACAGAAATAATCGATCTTGACTGTGCGAAAATGATAGTTGGAATATTATCATCGTAAACTTTGAAAAGTGCACAATGAGCTTTTATTTTTGAAAAGAGTTAAGAAAGGAGAAACAAACTCCTGAACGAACAAACACTGAAAATCTCTCTTACTCAAACATTTTCAACAATCAAGCTGCGATGTAAAATTAAATGAAACAATAAAGAATTCATTAATTAATTAAAAACAATTATTTTGCCAACACTTTGGCTTCTTCAAGTTTATATTATGAACTAACTATGAAAGATACATGTTCATTTCTTATATACCTTAAATCTACAAGAAAGAGAATATACAAATAGCTAAAAATTTTCGAAACATATGCAAAAAGGAATAGGGTAACCATCAAATTAGAGAAATAAATATTTATTATAGAAGAACGGTGTGAGACTGCTTGCTGAGTGACTTCTAATGTTAGAGCAAGTTCTTTTCGTGTTTGAGATGAATCTTCCTCCAATAATTCCTCCAATTCTGCATCCTCGTAAATTTCTTTCTTTTTGTCCAATCTAAAAATGAATGTAGTTAGTGTTATAGCATCTTAGAAACCTTATTAAATTTAAATATTGGATGGAGTAGTCCGTTACTTTTGTTCATTTTAATGGAATGAAATGAGAAATTACTTTGATTTGTATCACTTTTTATTATTACTGATATACAGTGACTCGAGTTTCGTAGTGTTCACTACATTTTCAAACTGAATGAACAAATTAAATCTCAACTATTATATATGCTGATTGTAGGCTTCGGCAGAGCTTCGAAGAGAGGGGTTTTCCAAAGTTCCGTCTGTTCGTTTAGTAGTTTTGTTATTGGTACGTGCCTCTTATATTTTTCAATTTCTATGGATTCTAGGATGTCAAGTTTTTTCCCCTTCGCATCCACGTGTAAGATAACAAGGTTGTTCAATTCTGGGTGATCTGTATTGAAGAAATAGTTCGCAAAATTGGAATTATTCTTCCGGTTCCTAAAAGCAGATTGATGCTCTTTGTATCTTTTATGCGTCGGCCCGTTTGTCCTAAATACACACTATTACACTGTTGATTAATTTAATTTATAGACTCCAGAATTATTCATGCGGTTCTCTCTGTCTTTCGAATTAAAAAAGTGATTAGAAATTTTATGGGAGGGTGTGAAAGCTGTTACTATGTTAATTTTTGACAAAATTCAGCTATTTTTGGTGAAATTGGTCTAAAATATGTTAGTTTTATGAATTTATTGTTATTATGATCTGATTTGGAAATGGGGTAAATTTGTTTACGAATTAGTTACTTTTGTTTTTTGTTTATGACGGGGTTTAAAGTTTTGGTTTTGAACTGATTTTTTGTGGCTATTTTTCTGATTGTATTCAATTCCCTCTTTAACGTAATATTAACTAAAGGAATTGAAAATCCTCTATATAACATTGATCTATAAGCAGCTAGTTTATGATTGATCGGATGGTTTGAAAAATTTGGTATTGTTGAATCAGTTGATGTGGGTTATCTATATATATCAAAGGAAATTTCATTATCACTGTTAATTAAAGTTATGTCCAGGAAATTTATTTTATTATCAAATTGTGTTTCCATGGTGAATTTGACCTATTGTGCAAACGATTAAGATATTCTAATGTTTCATTTAATTCTGAATGTGTTCCGCAGAAGCAAGCCAATATATCGTCTACATACCTGTACCAAAAAGTGATATGCTTTGCGTGTGTGGATTTTAGAATTTTTCTTTCAAAACAGGAAATAAAGATTTCAGCGAGTAATGGGCTGAGAGGTGAACCCCATGGCAAGTCCATCTTTCTGTTTGTAAAATTTACTATTGTATTGAATGGTGGAAGAAAATTACTTTTAATATAATAGTAAATTTTACAAACAGAAAGATGGAAAAAAATTAAACGCTTGATTCATAGATAGGATCTAGTAGACCAAATTTGCCTTTTTTAGATTTGTCACAAAAATTACTCAGGAACATTTGGAACAATTGTCGGGCTGTGCAATTTGCAATTGAATGTAAAAATGCGCTAAGCCCCGGATGCAAAGCGAATGGCATTAATCGCCTTCATACAATACCCAAACAAAACTTCCCCAATATCCGATATACCACCTCGTCCACCCCCCGCAATAACGCAGAACGCACGGACCGTCATAATTGCACATCCTGTCCGCCTCCGACCGGGTCTGTTGCCCCCTGTCTACGTCCCCGCGAGCGGAGGCCGCGTGTCGTCTCTCTCGACGGGCGGATTCAACTCCGGACGGGCTCTCCTGGTCCAGTCTCTGCGAGGTTCTTTCAGTCGTTTGCGCTCCGTCACGCCAAAGAAGTCCTTGAAGGAACGTCTGTCGCGCGCGCTCGACTTCACGTGTTGTCCGGTGTTTCTGCGAGGGTTTTCGACGTTTCGCGGGTTCGCACGTGGTTCTGAAGCATGTTCACGAGTTGTTTCTGGTAACGTTGAAATGTTTTCTTTCATTTTGCAATCTGAGAGTGTGTCGCACGACTGGGATATATATAAATCTATATTTAGCCATCAGAACAATATAAATTACATGACAAGTCAAATAAAAATTTAAAAATAGGAATAATTCACACGAGACAATAAGTAATGCGAGAATAGGGAACATTTATCTGGTTATCCTTTAAGGGCCGCGTTAGACGAAAAAAGAATATAGATAGATCAAAGGGTTTCCTATCTATTTGAGAAAATAATTGAAACGAAAGTTTCACCGTTATCGTGGCACTTTCATTTTTCTGTCGTTTTTTCTGTACTGATAGAACGGTTGGTTACTTTTCTTATTGTTTGTTTCAATTGAATATTGTTGAAGGGTTCTTCTAACTTCTATATGTAGAAAATTATTCCAAGGAAACTGTTGGAAATGCTTTTGTTTGAAGCAGCTTTTATTTTATCGAAGTTTAACTCGTATTATTGAAAAAAAATTATTGCACCACTTCTGCACATTACGTCGACAAAAAGCCTATTCTGTAATGATTTTGGATATTTACAACACCAATTTTTTGCTATATTAAAAGGAGATATGGCTATTTTCACCAGAAAAGGTTTCTGAGGTAAATTACTCGTGTTATTTCTCACAAAAAAGTCTCTTATTTTGAATACATTCAACGTGAGAATATGTTACTTAACATATTATTAGAGCTTTATTATTTAAAATTCACTACTTGCGAGGGCGAACAAAGGATAAATTAATAGTTTTTATTAAGTTACCTGAAATAAAATAGGTTACTTGCTTATTTAATGACATCATAATTTCAAAGAGAGAAAGACATTTTCAATGCCCACAAATTTATTCCAGATATTTCCGCCACAGTAACTGAGATGCATTTCCTCAAATCAGCTTCATCTCTTATACCTTTCGAAAAAACCTTGTTAATTGAACATCTACAATGTTTCACTTTTTTTCCAAACACCATTAGGAATAAGAATGATTCAAATGTGCCCCTATTCGGAATCCAATCTAAAATGAGCTAGGTAGAATAAGTAAACAACCATACTGAAAGAATGACAGGCATGTTAAGATCGAGAGATGCACATTTGTTCTTTGTTTTATTTTCTGGGCAATCAGTTCTGTTCTCGGTTTGTTCTATGAAAAATGACCCTACAATAATCGGTGAGGAGTAATTTCAATCCAGCGAAATTCAATTGAATGGGTGTTCGTTTGGTGGAAATCCATTTAAAATAATATGTTAAATTCCTACATATTTATTAGGAACATAACAAATTTTCGCTATCACAGTAGCATGGTCAGATTTTTTACATTTTGAATGCCACTTATTTCGGAAATATACTGATTTTATACTGCTGCGAGTATATTTTTCAAATGTAATGTGATGTCAACAGAAAATATATTAAAACGTGAATCTTTTCATTAATTCAGTAAAATTCCGATTTTATTATGTCTGCTATTTATATCTGAAAGTGAGGATGAATTTTTCATTTTCAACATGCAAAATTTCGAAATTCTAGTCCGGCAAATGGTTCAAGTAAGTCGAGTAACTTTTTCTATTAAGGAAACTTTTAAAATGTTCCTGAATCCTTTTCTAAAAAGTTCTGCCTGTTTATTCTATGTAAACATTTAGGCATTAACCACAAATTGACTGATAAACTCCTGAGTTATCATCTTGGGATATTTAATATTTTTATTATTTTCAATGGATTAACAAAGGTTTAAATCTGTTTTAAATGGGGAAAATAGAAAATAGAGAATAAATTTGTAATTTTTGTAGTAAAACTGAAAGTTTGATTCAGCGTGTATAAGGATGTTTATTAAAAAATTATTCAACAGTTTTTTCAACAATATTGTCACTTCAAGTAATTATATAATGATTGTATCAGCCGTAACTATTTGCTGGTTCATCAAAAATAAAAAATTAAAATATTTCAATTTTCCATAGTAACAATTCTAAGATATTAAGCTCATATTTAGACGAACTGAAATCTGAATAAAAGTCTCAAGGTATTCAAAGGTTATTCAATAGAAAAGACCCACCTCAAAAATACATAAATCGAGAGTTTATGAGCTCACATGTTCAACATGCAACGGCAAATATATAGGTCATACAGGGCGTCCTTTCAGAACAAGATACAATGAACATAACGCGAATTTCATAAAAACAGAACCATCTTGTACATTTTCGACTCAGTAGAAAAGAGTCATCCTTTTTCTACAATAGTCAATTTGAAAACCAAAATACAGAAAACTTAAATATTTGGGGTCTCTTGGAATTTCCAAATTATTAAATAATAGAAATATTTTGAATACCACATATAAGCATAAAAATCTATAATCTGTAAATCTAAAATTTTCAATAGGTTTAAAGGACCTTCTACAAGGATACCTAAAAACTAATGATCGTAAACTAATGAAATTTTACACCCTCATTAGAAGTCTCATTAGAAAACGAGCTAATTAGATTACTCACATTATCAGAAAATCAGCCCAATATCGAGAATATACTGAACGCCCCTCGTAACATCTGTTGAGAGCTTTCTTTATCGTACCAACATTTTGTAATACTTGCGTTCATGTTATCCTTTTGTAAACCTTTCTGCCTAATTCAAATGCCTTATACCTTTCATTTAGTTTTCAGGTCATTTGTAGATGAGGTGAATATCTTAAAATGTAAAAATATCCTCAAATTTGAGTTAAAAAACATAATAATATCAAAAAACTAGTTTCAATTGTAATTAACTTTGAAACAAAATTTTTTTCTCAACTGAATAATGACAGAATTATGAAAAAGTCTACATTAGGAAGCCAGTCTCATTAAGTCCTAAACTTTGTTTCTTGTTCAATATTTCCTTCTTATTTGTTCAGCGTTTATATATTTTCAGTGAAAGGAAAATGTTCCGAATATTTCTGACAACTTCAGTTTCACAACCGATGATATTTTTCAATACTATCGTAAACCCTGAATGAGTGATGGCGCTCATCAGATGACACATAAATATTTCTACAGTCGTGTGACACACTGCAGATATTTCCTGAATTTTTGGAATTTTTATAGGCGATACACCAGTTTGGTTACGTTGCAACACGTGACAATAATAAAGAGGATATCCATTAATTCTCTAGTGACATTTAAATCTTCTTGTTTTCTTCCTGAATTCCCGATTTAAATTTAGACATTTCAATTCGAACGTTTTCACTTTATAAATCGTGAGAATAGAATTTGGTACCAAAAATAAAAGTAGATGTGAAATATCCCCTCTAATGTCTGCAAACGCGGCCATTAATATTTCATGTAACACATTTTTACAACACAAAAGAAATACGAGAATTGTTGGTTTGTTCTATTGCAAAGGAAATAGAACATACGGAAATGCAATATTGTTTCAATTCATCTTTCGGAAATTACACAAATCAAAAAACGCTTGCTGAATACAGCAGAAACCAAATATGGAAATATGGAAATATGGAAATATTTCGATTTGTAATTATAAATTTTTCGACGACAGGAACTTTACCGTAATTCAATGTAATGATCGTGAAAATATTATATAATATGTATAAAGGAGAAATGACAATTATACATTCTGTCAAGAAAGTACCGGGAATTATCGATTTAAATCTGGCGGGGCAATAAGGCAGGTAAACTTTTTTTTCCTAGGTTGGTACCACTGTCCTTAATTACTATGCCAAGCTTGAGCGGGCTCTGTCAACTAGTGTGTTTGCAACAGCTGATTAAGTCAGTCGATGTCAGAGTGCGTGCCGATTTTTACTATGGGTGATTACGTTGAGCAAAGAATTTGTTTAAAGTTTTGTGTTGCAAATGAATTTTCGTGTGCCGATGCATTGAAAATGTTGCAAAAGGCCTTTGGTGATAATGCTCTATCGAAAACTCGTGCATATCAGTGGTACAGAGCCTTCAAGGACGGTCGTGAAGTGGTCGCCCATCGACGGCTTCGATCGAAGATAACGTCGATAAAATTAAGGAAAGGGTGCTGGAAAACCGTCGTACCAGCTTGAGAGAGATAGCACATGATCTTAAGATATCCCACGAGTCCGCACGTACGATTTGGATTGATATTTTGGGCATGAGAAAGGTGGCCGCACGACTCGTACCGAAAGACCTGAATTTTCTTCAAAAACGTCATCGCGAACAGGTTGCTTCAGGCATGCTGGATCGCTGTAATTCCGATTTTACATTCATGGAACGCATTATAACTGGTGATGAGACCTGGGTCTACGAGTACGATATGCAAACAAGCCAGCAATCATCGGAATGGGTGGCAAAAAATGAGCCGAAACCGAAAAAACACGCCAAAGCCGCTCGAAAATTAAGGTGATGCTCATTGTTTTCTTCGATATCCGTGGCGTGGTGCACTACGAATTCGTTCCAAAGGGTCAGACGGTAAACAAGGAGTATTACCTAGGCGTTATGAAACGTTTGCGTGAGCGTATCCGTAAGAAGCGGCCAAATTTGTGGGCGAACAACTCATGGATTTTGCATGACGATAACGCGCCTTCTCACCGAGCTACGATTGTGACTGACTTTCTCGCCAAAAACTCAACAAACGTGCTTCAGCAACCACCGTATTCGCCGGATTTGGCCCCTGCAACTTTTTCCTCTTCCCAAAACTAAAATTGCCCCTTCGTGGCACCCGTTTTGAGTCGATTGAAGCCATAAAACAAAATTCGGCGCGAGAGCTAAAGTCCATCCCGGAAAGCGCCTATAAAAAATGTTTCGATAATTGGAAGTGCCGTTGGCATAGATGTATTGGAGCAAATGGAGCCTATTTTGAAGGCGACCCAATAAATTTTGACGATTAAATGTAAAAATGTTGTTTTAAGTGAAAATTCCCGGTACTTTCTTGAAACAGTAGTATATGCCTATGTATATTACAGTATGGCTTTGGAGTGAATAAGGATATTGACTTGAAATAATCTTCCTGGTTTAATAATTTTCAAGTGTGCAATTATAAATCTGTACATATAGAGAAAAAACTTCAAGCCAAGTTTCCATCGGAATTCATCATTCATAAATAGAATTAAGTTTACCGGGCTTTTCGGATAAGCAAAATTGTTTGCTGAAACAAAAAATATACAAAACTCTACCAGTTCCGGAGATAACTGGGAAGACACTCATAAAATTCCTGAGCTAATGGTCTGACTTAATTCAAAATCAGAACATAGGATTCTCTAATCTTTTCTACAGAAAAAATGTTTACTTGTTTGAAAGCACCATTCCCAGAAAATGAGGTTTTAGAATTTGATGTATTCTAGCACAACCAGTTAGTGTTATTTCAAAAAGTTCACTAGATGCTTGTCAATTTGACATTTACTGGCAAAAAGGGAGCTTTTTCACAACGCATAAGAAATTACCTAATCTTCTTTAAAAAAAAAGAATTACTCTTCAGAACATTCCGAAAACACAACATATTTCAGGAATAATACACCATTAAAGCAATCTGGCAGGAAAAAAGGCCAAAGTGTTGATCGTTGTGAACAACAAGATTTGATTTGGTGTTTGCAACAGATTCAGATCAAATTCTACTTGAAAGTTTCTAGGCCTCAAAGCATGCGGATTTTCCTGTGTCCATACATTCTGCTCATGGTAATTTCCCTGAAGAACAGCGTTGTTTCTTTCTATCCATTTCAATGTTAATTCTTTTCTGCTCATCAGATCTAGCAGTTTTGGGTCCATAAGTCATGAATTGTTGGTACACTAACGCATGGTGAAGATGTGAAGATGTCTAAGAATAAATCTTCTCTTGTATTCTCTACCTGCTTCCCTCAGTTCTCATTTGCAAAATCATAGTCGGAATGAATAATTGTGAGCTCGAAAGGCATCTTGAAAGTAGGAATACGAAAATAAAAATATTAATAAATACAATATTGAATGAGGTTGTATAACAATATAAGCAACAACAATGAGAAGCAATACAATATAGTTTAGACTGGTGAAATTTGATCTGTCAAATATGGGAATACTTAATTTTTCATTCGACGTAGAAAGGTTACTGTTACTAAAAAGTCTATGTAAAAGGTTACTACTGAAACAAGAAGAAAATTTGTTGATCGTATCTGTGCATAAGTGAGTTTAAGAAATACAATGCATTCCCACAAAGGTACATCAGAATAAAATGTGTCGACAGAATGGTTCACACTTCAAATGTTTACTTTGATTTTTGTTGAGTTTTAAGACTTAGGCTTGCTTGAAAATTGTAAAAAGTACAATATTTTGTATTTCGAAATTTTCCAAGCAATTTGCACGCAAACGAAATCTTTTTTTCTCTTGTGAATGGTCGCGAGTACGAAAAAACGCAATATACAGAAATGTAACAGATAATAGCTGGATTAATTCCCCGAAAACTCCACAAATTCAATCTAAAAAATCTCTTGAAAACTTTTTAGGATTAAATTCAATAAATTTCCTTAGCAAACAATGTTTATCTGTATAGGCATAGAGATTATTAACACATTAGCGGCAGCTAACCAATCGAAATAAAACATGAAATATTGACCAAAACTATCTAAATCCATCACCTAAGACAAATTTGTTCTGATTGGATATTAGGGAATAACAAATTCCGCGAAAAATGTTCCACTTAGAATTAGAAAAGGTCTTTTTTGTTTACTTTTTTACAAAATAGATAGCATATTCTTCAAGAAAATTTATATACATACCTTCATTCATCAAACATTCTATTCGAAAGCAAAAATTCAAAACGTGTTTGATTAGCATGCAAAAATAGGGCTGTTTTACAGAAAAATCTTGAATATAAACTCTTTATTTGAAGCTATTATCTCTAATAATTCAACAAAAGGCTTTCTTAATTAAAACAAATTGGGGAAATTACTGTTTTACTACCAATAAATTGATATTTTACACATTTAATTGTGACTCGAGTTTCGGCAATTAACTATCCCATCTTCAGACAACTGGGATGGGATAGTTAATTTTCGAAAATCGAGTCACAATTAAATGTGTAAAGTATCAATTTATTGGTAGTAAAACATAGTAATTTCTAAAAAACTTGTTTTAATTATGATCAAATACTAAATAGTAAACGGCTGAAACCGTTCAGGATCTGAAAAGGCTTCCAATCACATGGGCAAAATGGGTTAGCATTTTGGTGATTGAATTTGTTATTCTTTAATATCCAATTAATAATTTTGTCTTGAGTGATGGATTCAGGTAATTTTGGTCAATACTTTGTTTTCTTTTAATTATTTATTGGTTATCTGCCGTTCTCATGAGTTGATAATCCATATGTCTATAAAGTGAAATAGTGTTTTCTAGGGCATATTATTGAATATAATTCTAAAAAGTTTTCAAGAGTTTTTCGGATTAAATCTCCAGAGGTTTCAGATAATCAATCTAGCTATCATCTCCAATATTCAAAAAACTCTTCGTAGTTAATCTTGAATATATACAAAAACGCTCTTGAAAGAAATGAAAAATGAAATCGTACCATGGAAAATAGTCAGTGGCGTATGATAAAAATTTGAGTTGAAAAAAGGGGGCGTTAAGAAAAGTATCACCCAGTAGATTCGCACAACAATTTCAACAACTATTCCATTGAAACTTTAGAAATTACCTTATCCTACAAGTTTGATCCGAATATTTTGGAAACTACAAGTGTTTCTAAGAACAATGGAGAAAATGAAATCTTAAAAACACTGTAGCTTGTGTATTTGTAGAGCTATGTTTACAGTGAATTTTCGAGTGAAATAACATAAATAGAGGTTAATACTTCATAGAAGGTGTATAAAATTATTTAAATATTTCAATATTAGCCTTCTATCTATCTTCATATTTAATTTCAAAAAATTTTATTTAATAACTTCAGGAATTAAATTGAAATAATGTCATATAAGTACCTCTTATATCCAACGACATATAAAATAAACATTCATTATAAGACATCCAAATGGTATAACAAAATCCAATAAATGGAAATTGTTAACCAAAATCCTATATATTAAATATTTTGAATAGACAAAATTTTGTTTCTGCTGATCAATCTTATGAAAACAAATATCTTTCATGATCTTAAGAATTTCATCATAAAACTATCTTACTTAGAATATTCAATATTATTGGATATCTAACTAAGTAACTTTCTATAAAATCTCAAGATATGTAAAAACATTACTGAAAAACAAGTTTTAAGAGTGACTTTGCTTCGTCAGTATTCAAATAATTCATATTCAATAAAATATAACATCAATCAACAACAAATATTTACTCAGGTTTCCTTAACATTCTTTATACAGATAAGTCTTTGTGCTATAACAGAGGCCGTTTAATTGTCTTTCAATCTTTTAGATCAAGGATAAACCATAGAGCTATTTATTTAATTGTAAGATAACCTTATATTACATTTAAATTTCTCAGCAGCTCATTTGCCAGCAGTTTCTAAATTGTTGAAAGGTGAGTAAATATTTGTTATTGATTGATGTTATATTTTAATGAATATGAATTATTTGAATACTGACGAAGCAAAGTCTCTCTTAAAACTTGTTTTTCGGTAATGTTTTACATATCTTGAGATTTTATACAAAGTAACTTAGTTAGATATCCAATAATATTGAATATTCTAAGTAAGATAGTTTTATGATGAAATTCTTAAGATCATGTTAAACATTTTTGGAAGATATTTGTTTTCATAAGATTGATCATCAGAAACAAAATTTTGTCTATTCAAAATATTTAATTTATAGAATTTTGGTTAACAATTGTTATTTATTGGATTTTGTTATATCATTTGGATGTTTTATAATGAATGTTTATTTTATATGTCGTTGGATATAGGTGGTATTTATATGACATTATTACAATTTAATTCCTTGAAATTATTTAATTTCTTGAAATTAAATATGTAGAAGGCTAATATTAAAATATTTAAATGAGTGAATTTTTGTCTTGAAATTGAACATCGATCGTTGAATTTATTCTACGAAAAAGTGAACTACCCTGTTAAATTCATTCCTGAAAGGATGAATTGATACAGATTTCAAATTGAATAAAAAAAAGGAAAAGAGGGTGTTAAATACAGATTGATGCGTCTTGCGTTTAATAGCGCCTTCATCCTTTATCCTTAATAAGTCGCCCTCGCCGAAATCTGATGGCGACCATTAAACGCAACCTCCACTTTATAACTCCCCATCAAAAAAAAAAAAAATTAAAAGTCCGTAAAAAGCCTTGGACGTCTTTCAGACCGTCCCTTCTACGGAAAAAAACGATAGGCTGACTGACACTTCGACTCCATAATTCATCCTTATTTTCCCTCATTATGCCAGAAAAAAACCTGATATCGACTGCAGTGTTCTTCTGCGGGCCAAGCCCCTTGCTGCTTTGCTCCTGAAGGCACATTTGAATTGCTAAGCCGCGTCTTGTCCTTGTTAGCTGTACGTCGTGTCAATTTCCCTAAGATCGGTCGGTATGTGTGGCGTTTTTTCCATCAGCGACTGGATCTGGTGTATTTTTGAATGATGTATTATCAGTGACGTGGAAATGGATGCGTCTGACCACCGGCAAATAGGTTTCAATCATCCGATACTGATGGATCTTCATCACAAAAACTGATTTATGGAGACCGCCGACCCTGTGTCGCTGACACGTGATTCATTAGGGGAATGACAAATATGTGTTTGTCGCGTGGGATGTAGGCCTTAGAGTTAGGTCGATTTATTCGGAAATGGGTTCCACGGAAGATGTTTTTACCGGCTTAATGCTTCTAGCACCTTCTATTACCAGAAGGAAGAAAACGACTAATACGAATATTCTCAAAACCGTTACAATATACAGACTGATTATTTGAGTTATACGCAGATATTAACCATCCTGTAATAAAATACGTGCTATCCTTTTTCCAAATTTCTGAATCTTTTTATTTCTGGGCTAAAAATAGTCTAGAATGACGAGGTAGGACTCGCTAATGGAGAATCCCAGATCAAATGTAATTCTGTCCGGCTAATCCGGTCCATTGGGGAAGTCGTATCAATTGGTGGTGAAAGACTAACAAATTTACGATACGCTGACGATACAACATTCCTGGCGAGAGATGAAGCAGAAATGAGGATGATGTTGGTAGAGTGACGAGAGAAAGTGCTAAACTTGGTCTGGAAATAAATCTCAGAAAGACTTAACCTATGGTATAAAACGGCGAATAGCAATGGCACGAGGGGCCATTAGCAACCTGATAAGAATATGGAAGGACCATCACATTTAAAAAGACAGAATATCACGTTAGTCAAATCTCTCGTATTGTCGATATTTCTGTACGTAGCAGAATCCTGGACGATAAAATCATCAGACATGCGATAGAACATGCGTTTCAAATATGGTGCTGGCGACGTATGGTGCGGATTTTATGGACAGAGAGACGCAACAATACATCTATAAATATTAATAGAGCTGGAGGAAAAGACAGTTTGTCTACAATATGCCGCCGACGAATCCTAAAATACTTTGGACACACCACAAGACAAGACAGTGGTATTACAGGGTAAGGTGAAAGATAAACGACCAAGAGGCAGGCATCTACTAGATGAATAGAAGACCTGGCTAGATGAGCGAACTTCCAATAGTTCTTTCGCGATTGATGGCTTCGATTTTATACGCGTTGATAGAGGAAATCGTAGCGGATGGGTTAGTATTTATGTTAGAGATACAATATGATACAAAGTTTTGAGGAGTGATGCTGCTGTGGTTGGTTCGGAAGATCAGGAGTATTAAGGTGTCAATTTCTGTAGTCTTTAAGTCCTCTTGTGACCATTAATTGTTCTTAGGTAGTTTTGAAACAAAGGTCACTGAAATTATCGCTACTGTTGGTTATGTTCTATGTCCTGGAGATTTCAACATAATTGTTTTGAAAAGATCTAGTGTAGAATTAAGAAGGGTTTCAGAAATATTGGCGAACGTTGGCCTTGAACAGATAATGGAGGAGCCTACTAGAACTACCTTATACTCTTCCACCTTAACAGACTATATCTTAACATCTGATTCCGATGTGGTGGAGGTTATGGAGTGGTACCTGTAACACACGATCACGATCTTCTCGATGGCGTTATCAACTTGAAAGTTCGAAGGACAGGTTCAATATTGAAGACCTCTAGGTTTCTCGAAAATCTTAATTATGATCAATTCAAGTGTGATCTTATATCCATCCCTTGGGATCGCATTTACGACAAGGAAACGATTGACGAGAAAGTTGATTTCCTCACATCGAATATCCACACTTTATTGTCGTTCCAACCATTTAGAATCTCGAAAGACTATGCTTCGTGGCACACCTTGAGAGATATGATTAATATGAGGAACCAGGAATATTCCAAATTTAAGAGAAACAAGAAGGTCAACAACTAATAAATTTTGTCACTGCTGCTGTACGAAGAGAGAAAAAATATATTACAGTAAATTAATAAATAACACTAGTAAACTAAAAACAACTAGGGCCCATCTGAAAAGAATTGGTTTTATTGATCGTAAAAATATAAATCCACCTTTCGCTGATACTGATATAAATATAAAAAATGCTCATTTTCTGAATTCTGTACATGATTTCTCCCCTGATGATGACTTGTTATCATTTTATTCTAATCGAGATAACTGCATTTCTACCAATTATTTTAGCTTTGAAAGTGTGAGCGAGATTAAGGTGTCAGAAATTATAAAGTCTATAAAAAATTTTATTCAAAAAACTTGTAGAATTCAATTAATGTCTCATGAGCACCGCTCATGTTTAATAGACGTATACAATCAAAACTCAATATACAATATCAAACGAAATAAGTAAACCAACAAATATAAATTGTCAATTAAAATTAATACATAAATATTTGAAGTAGACAAAATTTTGTTTCTGATCTTACCATTATGAATACCAATTCCTTTTCAAAAACATAAAACACAATTTAGGGACTTCTCAAAAAATATAATTCACTTAAATCATTCAATATATTTAAATATTCAAATAAGTTAATTCAAAAATCTATCAAAACATGCACTATATCTTCAAAAAACAATTGGATTTCCGATAATCTCTTCATCGCCCCAAAATTATATTTAAAAAATCAAAATCAACTAACAAACAGTATATCTTACCTCAGAGTGGTTTCAAGTAAAAATTATATTGCGACTAATGTCAAAGCGACAATTATCTAATTGCTTTTGGGTGGCTCTATCCCATTAGGATTTCTACCAAGAATCGGTGACCTCGTTAAGGCCGTCAAGAGTGCAGGTCCAACCTGGCAACTCACCAGGTAAAATTTCTTGTTCAATTTCGAATGAAGGGATTAATAATAATTATAATAAAATCACAGAATAAGGTCCACTATCAGGGCTGAACAACTTATGATACTACTCTGTCAAGAAAGTACCGGGAATTTTCAATTAAAACAACATTTTTACATTTAATCGTCAAAATTTATTGTGTCGCCTTCAAAATAGGCTCCATTTGCTCCAATACATCTATGCCAATGGCACTTCCAATTATCGAAACATTTTTTATAGGCGCTTTCCGGGATGGACTTTAGCTCCCGCGCCGAATTTTGTTTTATGGCTTCAATCGACTCAAAACGGGTGCCACGAAGGGGCAATTTTAGTTTTGGGAAGAGGAAAAAGTCGCAGGGAGCCAAATCCGGCGAATACGGTGGTTGCTGAAGCACGTTTGTTGAGTCTTTGGCGAGAAAGTCAGTCACAATCGTAGCTCGGTGAGAAGGCGCGTTATCGTCATGCAAAATCCATGAGTTGTTCGCCCACAAATTTGGCCGCTTTTTACGGATACGCTCACGCAAACGTTTCATAACGCCTAGGTAATACTCCTTGTTTACCGTCTGACCCTCTGGAACGAATTCGTAGTGCACCACGCCACGGATATCGAAGAAAACAATGAGCATCACCTTCATTTTCGAGCAGCTTTGGCGTGGTTTTTTCGGTTTCGGCTCATTTTTTGCCACCCATTCCGATGATTGCTGGCTTGTTTGCATATCGTACTCGTAGACCCAGGTCTCATCACCAGTTATAATGCGTTCCATGAATGTAGAATCGGAATTACAGCGATCCAGCATGTTTGAAGCAACTTGTTCGCGATGACGTTTTTGAAGAAAATTCAGGTCTTTCGGTACGAGTCGTGCGGCCACCTTTCTCATGCCCAAAATATCAATCAAAATCGTACGTGCGGAGTCGTGGGATATCTTAAGATCATGTGCTATCTCTCTCAAGCTGGTACGACGGTTTTCTAGCACCCTTTCCTCAATTTTATCGACGTTATCTTCGATCGAAGCCGTCGATGGGCGACCACTTCACGACCGTCCTTGAGGGCTCTGTACCACTGATATGCACGAGTTTTCGATAGAGCATTATCACCAAAGGCCTTTTGCAACCTTTTCAATGCATCGGCACACGAAAATTCATTTGCAACACAAAACTTTAAACAAATTCTTTGCTCAACGTAATCACCCATAGTAAAAATCGGCACGCACTCTGACATCGACTGACTTAATCAGCTGTTGCAAACACACTAGTTGACAGATCCCGCTCAAGCTTGGCACAGTAATTAAGGACAGTGGTACCAACCTAGGAAAAAAAAATTTTACCTGCCTCATTGCCCCGCCAGATTTAAATCGATAATTCCCGGTACTTTCTTGACAGAATGTAGTTTAGACTTCACTGTGTCTAGAATAACAATGATTAACCTCGAATATCAACCATACTTTCCCCATCACCGGAAAGATATGGACAAAAATGAATCGTACAAATTTCAATTAAATCTCTCAATTAGGCCCTTACACAACACCAACCAAAACATTGAATATTTCCCAATCTTACAAATTCCAACCCCAAACCAGCCTATCGAACCTCTCAAGGTATTACCATACGTTGTCCGCATTCCAGAAACTCTCAGTGGTCAACAGCGGGGATCTAATCGTGGGAACATCCCCTTCTGGGTCCCGCATCCCTTATCTTAGGACGTGTTGAGAAACACTTCCGATATGACCTGGACTACGAACAGAATATGAATAGGGATAGGGATAAGATCGGAGGACTGAATTTTTTTCTACAGGTCCGAGAGTTGAAATTGGAGTACATATTACTTAGCAAGTGAAACCTGTAGTGCGACAGATGATTTCAAGATGCAGAATTATTGATTCGGGTTGAAGGGAAATGGGGATGGAATCATTCAATTTCACGTTAGTCTCGAATTGAGAGGGGAAGAAATGAGGTATGGTGTAGTAATATTCTACATTGATCTCCAGAGTCGAATGAAGTATAACCTATTTTATATTGACAGAATTGACAACAGGGATGAAAGAGTGGTTCATACGAACAGAGTTTCATTAATCAATGACTTCCTGAATTTTTCGCCTAGTAACTCTAAACGACAGACGAGAGACTTACTTCAAGTTATGAGCAAGCTTAATTATAAGTATAATTTAGAATTTGTATAATTTAGTTCGTTTTTGACACCCAATGAGATTAGAAAAAGAGTGTTAAGATGACATTACGTCAATTATGATAGAAGCATCATTGTAAATTGTTTGGTTAAGTTGAGTGCTGAAATAAAGCTGATCAAAAGTATTGAAAGTTATTTGATAGAAGAAATATTAAATAGAAAAGGATACAGCATTCAAGATGTTCATGAATTCAAAAGAAAACTTCAAGAAGGAAGGTTTTAGTTCAAAATTATTTCTTCCAGGAAAATTATCTGAAATGAAAGACTCAGAAATTCTTCATTCATTGAACACATTAATAATATTGAAATTTTTTTGACAGAGTTGATACAGACCTAAGTGAAGAAGAGAGTATGAATTATCTGTTTTGTTCACGACTCAATTATACGATGGCATTTTAACAGCTTTAGGAACTAAAATAAATGTAGATTTATACTTGATATAAAGTGTATTAAATTATTCGAATATTTCAATATTTAATATTATAACTTCAGGAATTAAATTAATGTCATATAAATACCACTTAAATAAAACGACATATAAAATAAACATTCATCATAAGACATCCAAATGATATAACAAAATACAATAAATATAAATTGTTAACAGAAATCCTATAAATTAAAAAAAATTTGTTGCCTGTAAAGTCGGTATACGGGCGAAAGTTTTACGTGACAACGACTTTGAGTGGTAAAATAATTTTAATGTGAATATTCATTCGTATAGTAGGAAGAAGGATGAAATAATAGTAACAATTTAAAACATTTATTTATACAAAGAATTATATTTAAAACATTAATTTATACAAAGAATCTCGCACTGAATTTCATATTAACAAAATTTTATTTATCAATCAGTTGTTATAAGTTATTAATAAATTTAACTTGTTTTACATTGTTATAAATATAAAAACTAAATTTAAAAGTTAGAACATTTATTTAAATCACATTAATTGTTAATATCAATCGATTTTAATTCAAAGTGTATTTTCTAAAAGGAGAAAACTAATTCACATTTGATCTTTGAATTTGTAAATCGCGCGCTTACGACCTTGCGCAGTGATTAGTCGTCTCGGTTTGAATGTTTGAAAGTTTCGATTTGACAGGTTGGAGGTTAAACATTGTTATTTCAATTTTTTACATAGCAAGTCGCGCTCATTTTTTCAAGTTAAACAAATTATTATTGGTTGAGAAACGATTTCTACTACTTTTTTTATTGAAAACTACCACAACATTGTGATTACTACAACATAACCTATTCACTTATGTCTTAGTCATTTATTTCATCATGTTATATTATCAGTCTGAAATTATTTACCTTTGCTGTTTGAATTGTTGCGATGGACGAAACTACCTTCACATTATCACTACACAATCGTTTTACAATTAACTGGCAACGTGTAAACTTGTATGCAGGCGCCTAAGCGAAATAGAAGCGCAAGACATGAACCGGTGTGTATGCCTATCTCTCTCACTCTCTCTCTCTCTCGCTCTGTCTCTCTTGCTCTTAGGCGGGCTAAATGTGCTCGAGTGGAAGGGACGCGTGCCTTTTCTTTTTTTTTTCTTGAAGTGTCACCCGGCAAACCAATTTATAAGACGTTGTCACGTCAATATTTTGAGTAGACAAAATTTTGTTTCTGCTCATCCCTTTTATGAAAACAAATATCTTTCAAAAATGTCTAACATAATCTTAAGAATTTCATCATAAAACTATCTTACTTAGAATATTCAATATTATTGGATATCTAACTGAGTTAATTTTTAGAAAATCTCAAGATATGTAAAAACATTACTAAAAAACAAGTTTTAAGAGAGACTTTGCTTCGTCAGTACTCAATCGTATTAAATAAAATATAACATCAATGAAAAAAAAGTATTTATTTACCCTTAACAATTCAAAAAGTTTCATGGTAAATGAATACTGAACATTTAAATGGAGTCTAATATGGCTCGGAATAAATAATTCTGTGGTTTACCATTGATCTTGAAGATTGAAAGGCAATTTAACAGCCTCTGTTATTGCACAAGGATGATCTGTATAAAGAATTTTAAGGAATGTTAAAGAAAAATAATTATATATAATATTATGAATAAAATGAAATAAATCGAGGTTTATACTTAATAGAAGGTATATAAAATTATTTGAATATTTTACTATTTACAAATATATTCTGTTAACCTTTTACATATTTAATTTGAAAAAATTATATTCAATATTATAACTTCAGGAATTATATTAATGTCGTTGGTATAAGTGGTACTTATATGACATTGATTTAATACCTTAAGTTATGTCGAAAGACTAACCTAATATATCTGTAAATATTAAAATATTTAAATAGCTTTAGAAACTATAGAAAACTTTAAATTAGATGTTGTTGAGAACGTAGTGTAAGAAATGGAAATGTGTAAGAATGAGGTCAAACGTATATGAGAGAACAAAATAAAGCAATGGAAGAGGCAAAAAAGAGACAAAATAGAGAAAATGAAAGAAGAAAAAATATAGAAATTATGGAGAACGAAGTCCAGAATACCAACAAGGAAGAAGTCGACGAGGAAGAGTCTTATGTAGCAGGAACTGCGACTCAAATGATTTTGGTTTTCCTACGTCATAGTTTGAGTGGAGCATTTAATTGCAGTGATATTTCAAATGAAATGGTGCGTAGCCTCCGGGTGTTCTGACCATTCAGTTAAGAATAAAGATATTTTTATTGATTATACAGAACTGAAAACTGCTAGAAATATAGCTGCGGCTAAAGGGGGTGTTATTTTAAAGACAATATGTATTGAAAACACTACGACAAAGTGGGCAAAGTACGCAACGAGGTTATTACCTGTACAATCAAAAATGTTTATTGTATACCAGAACTCGGAAAATCTTATTGGAAGTTCCAACAATAGAGTTGATATCTTTAGCAAAGATCCATTAGTAATGACAGGTTGGGCAAATGGTAATGAATATATAGTATCGAAATAGAAGTAGATAAACAAAGTTGAAGCTACCATATAACAGGAAATAGTACTACAAAATTACAGTTATAGCATAGATGTTTTGGTCACTTGGGTATAAAAAATGTTAATATATTATATAATGTTACATAATATATATAATATATTATATTATATAAGTCATTTTCCAGAAAAAAGTCAATATAATTAAAACTATAGCTGTGACTAATGGCTATAGAACTGAAATCATTGAAAAAATAATTTTAAAACAACTTACCACAATATTTGAAAACAAATTATATAAATATAAATGATTCTTATTAAGAAAAGAAAATATGGTTTTCAATAGCTTATGTAAAAGGATTAAGCAGTGGGATCTTTAATGGTCTTCATAAAATGGGAATTCTTGAGCAGTAAATAGAAATAATTTAGCTAAGATGTTGGTGAACAATAAAGAAAGAAACACCAACTTTTTCAAATCGGGGATTTATCGAATTAAGAGTGATGATTGTAATGCTACACATATAGGACAGATGTTTAAAACATAGAATCAAAGAACAAAGGATGTCTATTTTGAAAAACCAGAAATCAACCAGTTTTACAGAACGTTGTATGAAAAATAATAATTTTTTAATGAGAAAGATGTCACTTTACTAAATAATGTTAAAAGGGGTAAATTGATGGACTAACTGGACATTCTATCAATCAACAAAGCCATTGAGAAAAAGTAGAATTTAATGAATTCCCGAATACTCTTTGGGACCACCTCTATATTAGATACTGTTATGAAAGAGCCTTTTTGCAATGTTAAGTTTAGTTACTTTTTGTACTCCTTTGGAGATGGTCAAAGAAACGAAACACGTGTAAAGATTCTGAATAAACTGGAAAACATAAAAACCGCGAATTTTCTCAAATAAAATTAACAAATTCTTGTAATTTATGATCCGAAAATATGCATGAGCCTTCATGTCATTATCTCACATCTAAATGTCAGGTTTACGAACAAATTGTAAAATATTTTCAAAGAGTAAAAATAAAAAATGATTACCAAGAATTTTCTATGATCTCTAGCTAATCCCGTCCACGCAGAAAGAATTTCACGCTCCAGTTGGTCCAAAAAACAGCCTCGTCAGGATCACTGAACCTCAAACAACCTACGCTCTACATTCACATCCGTACACAGCGAAAAATCCCGCCGACATACATAATTTTTTCCGGACACAAATATGTAAATGCCCCCTATCTCGCCATCCTAATAACTCCAGATACTACCCAGAAAATAACGCGGCATTTCGGGAACTCATAAATACGGGAATGGGGCACAGGAATTGGCTTTCAGTTGCCCCCCGCTTTGTTTACGATTTTTTCGACCGGCTAGTGTAGCCGGGGCTTTATGGGCGATCGAAATGCGCCGAGATATGGGTAATATCCTTGGTGGAAACCCTTTCTAGAGGGGATTTTCCAAATTCCCAATTTATCACGATTTCAGTGAAAAGGGGGCTGGTAATGCTTACTTCGAGGCGTCGAAGTAAGGAAGGAGTTTGGAGGTGGATTGGGGAAGCAATCTGGCTAGGTTTATGGGGGATCAACCGGGTGAATATTGATGGGAATTTTTGAGAGTTAGTTTTCCTGGTTTGTCTTGTTTGGGTCTATTACCTTCTTCTTGTACTGATGGAAATGCTACATTTTAAACATCTTTGAACTGAATGAGTATAATGGCTTCGGTGTTGATGAAGGCAAATAGTTCTCAAATTGGAACCACTATTTTTGTGAAAGCCGATTCAACAGTTTTCGGTGTTTCTGAAATTGGTTTGATTTGATTATGAATAACGTCTTCAGGTATGGAAAAGATAGTCGGAAACATAGGAAACTCAATGTTAATCTAGAGGAGCACGAATGTCCAGTGGAGCAGTGGATGAATGAAAACCGCAGCGCGATGCAATGAGGAATGAATGACTGTTCTCTCTCAATGGCAGTGGCTAGCGGGGGGGAGATGCCTCTATAGTAATAGGTATCTGCACTGCTTTCAGTTCACCAATCAGTACCATTCGCTTTTCAAACGTTTGTCTATATCGGTTGAAAATAAAGTAAATCGAAATAATGAATAAAATAAATGGAGGTTTATACTTGATAGAAGGTATATAAAATTATTTAAATATTTCAATATTTACAGATATATTCTGTTAGCCTTCTATATATTTGATTTCAAAATTATTATAACATGAGGAATTAAATTAATGTCATATAAGCACTCCTCATATCAAACGACATATAAAATAAACATTCCTTATACGACATCCAAATGAGATAACAAAATCCATTAAATTTCAATTAATACTATGAAATGATTCATATCGAAAGTAAAATATCTAGACCAACACTCTTAAAATCACTTCAAATAAAAAATATAGTTTCCAAAAATTCTTTTAAATGAATTAGCAGATGTCAACATATCACTGTTACTAAATATATTTCGGTAATTTGAGGTACCAACGATCACGTAGTTTGAAATGATAGTGACTAACATTAATTGCACAGGTTAACTAACTTATGCGAAGATCTAGGAGTATCACAGGATAATATCATATAAGATACTTAGTTATTACACCGAAGCAGTTCATATGTAGAGCCTGATGAAGCCATATTGTGTTAAAATTCTTTTTAATTAAAAAAAGTTTGTGAAACTTAAATTCAATTCACTTTTAATTTTTTTTAATAGCTCTTACCAAGTAAACTCTCGTTTAAATTCTAATGCATAAATTATACTACAGTATCACAAAAGTATCAGGAAGCCCTTCAAAGAAATGATGGAATTACGTTAACACATTATTCAATCATTAAAACATTTTTTAATGCAATTTTCAGGAATCGCCCTCTGTACTGGACGATATTTCTCATTTATGTCCACTATCGAATGAAAACGAATGGCTCTAAGTAGTAATTTGAGTTTTGTTAAGGAAAATATTTGGGCTCATACTACATCAGGAAAATACAGTGGTCGTTCTTGGCCAGAAATTGAACGCCTTGTGCGTGGTAAAAATCCACAAATTTTATTTCCACAAATGTGGTCTTTTTTAACTAATTTGCTTTCAAAAACGCATAGATTATAGTAGTAATATCCAATCTAAACTTTGACTATCATATCAAATTTTTTTTTAAAAATTTTTGAATATTAAAACAAATTGAAATATGATTATCTTCTACAATTTCAATTTCAAAAAAATTTTAGAATTAAATTTATGTCTATAACAAGCACCGCTTACATTTAATAGACGTATATAATCAAAACTCAATATATAATGTCAAATGGAATAAATAACCCAACAGATATACGAAAGTAATTAAAATTAATAAATAAATAATTAAAGGAGACAAAATTTTGTTTCTGGTCTTACCTTTAAGAACACCAATTACCTTTTAAAAACATGAACACACTTAGAGGACTTTTTAAAGAATATAATTTATTTGAAATATTTAATATATTTAAATATTCGAATAAGTTATTTCAAAAATCTCTAAAAAATGTGCCCTATATCTTCAAAAAACAAATATAATTCTAGACAATCCCGTCTTCAGTCCTCATTTAATATTCCAAATATCAAAATCAAAAAACTAACCTATATCTCTCCACGTGTTAAAAGACTAAAGCTTCGAAACACAGATCAACTATATAATTCAAGATTGATCTATGTTCTAACAAAATCAAAGAACAGTGTGAGTTATTTTAAGGTTTATTTAAATTCATTGACATTCCATAATGAGATTTATTGAAGCCAAAATATAATTATATATTATATATAAAATAATTCCATTTTATATCAAATTTTTATATCCATATGTATATCATCTTGAAAGAACTCGAGGAAATAAACCTGAATAAGTAGCGGATAACCTAACTCTTGCGAAAGCATAGAGCGAGTCCTAACCACAAAATCAGCTCACCTTCTTACTTATGATTATTTCAATATATACCTATTATGTGCGGGAATTTTATTAAGAACCTTCAACATAAGACTGGACTAAGATAAAATTTTTATTTGAATCTGGAGTATTCATTCAGAATATATTTATTTAAATGCTAGTACGAGTCACAAGACTACTCAACCATTAAACCGCCATAAGACGCATTCATGTGATTGAATATGGCGGCCGGAAACACAAAACAACAATATCCCTTCCTGCTTCATCACATCAATTCCAATCCAAGTGAAAAATGCAGACCATACATATTGCACATTACAGCAACTAATCCCAAGACAAATCGCTCATATTTATGGCTCCCGCGAGCTCCAGACCGATCCGAGCAACGCTGAAGATGATTCCCGATTTGTCAACAATTGAAGGAGGAGATATAAACTTTTATTACTGTGGTAAACACCATCGATCTGTATCGCAATAATTGTATATCGAGCAATAAATAAAGTCAAAACAAACGGTTGGGAATGGGGGAAAAAGCGATTAGTCATTGTTGTAACGATTTAACGACCTGTCTGCACTGTACTAGACGCACACTATTGCAAATGAATAGACAATTTGCTGTTTATTGGTTGTGTTCGGACAAAGAACTCTGTCAGGATGAAAAAGTACCCTAGATACATCATTATATCGAAAAACAAACAGACCCTCATTTTATATCCTCTATTCATTAGCAATAATGCTTGGGTGTACCTCAAGGGATCGTTTCTGCCCTATTCGTTTGCTTTTCACTATATATTCCGCCATACAACAAACACACGTGATCAAAATCTTGAAAGAAGTTCACTTTCGTCCAACAATAGGAAAATAAAGTCTTTTATAATTTTGTCTAAATTGTGCATAACATCTAATCAGAAAAAGAATTAATGAAAAACAAGAGCCTTAATACGTCAAATCATTTTGTGTATTACATTTACTGATAACATTCTCATCTGAAACAAGATACAAAATTAATATTTTATCTTGAAAAGTAAATGTGCATAGGACCCCGCAGAAAAAATCTGTTTTGATGAGAATCACTTTCTTCGGTTTGTGTGGATCAACTGTTACATTCAGTGAAGCCTCAATCTTCTTGTCTTCTTTAGTGACCGATTTTATCCTTTCTTTTTTTTTAAACCTGACATCTTCTGTCTCTACGAATCTGTTCAAAACTCGATTCTTTTGCATATTATCTCTCGGGATATTCTGGAGCATAAGTTCGGCTTTTTCGAACTCAATGGATGACTATTCATATAAATAGATATTATTCAATACAATATAATCTGACTTCATTGAAAAAACATATGAGGGACACTCAAGAATTGTCTATACTCCATCTGTCTATGTTTACAAGTATTACTTCGAGTTGATGACCAAATCGAAGCGTAGTGCCAACATTGTGATTTATTTATCAACCCAAATTGTATTCTCCTATATTTCACATATTCCTAATGATGATTACATCCTCCTCAAGTTGGAAAATAAATAAAAAAAATCAGCTCATACCAATTCGAAACCTATAACCATTAAAATAGCGGAAGAGTAGAGCGACTATCAATATTATAATACGCTATGAATAACCCGCCTAAGGATGCACTCTAAAATAGCAGAATCATTCACGCTAACTGACGTTAGTGTTGATTTATAGCTTGGAACAGAAAAGTTAGCTCTTGTACGGTAAAAATATCTAGTTTAAGGGCAACCCTTCGACTTATCTTTGAAAATATATGGATCCCTCATCATAAGAATTCCTGTTTCCGAGTCAATTTCTGGCTGTTACCTATAAAGAACAAAAATGAGAACTATTCTTCACGCAAATCACGTTCAGTTTGCTTTTTAAAATTCTTCTATAATTGCCGAATGTTATTGAAGCTTGTTTTTGCAATAATAATTGCCAAACTATAATTAGCCAAGCTGTAACAGCTATTGAAATGTGTTTCACTTTAAATAGGATATTTCAAAAACATATAATTTCTTTTAGGAACCTCAATAAATGGTTTTGTTGCCAATTGGAATAAATGTTTTGATTTAGTGGGTGAATAAATGAACCTTAAGAATATAATTGAACATATTTTATTGATCAAAAGATTATACTGACATTCACAAAAAAAAACTGAATATAAGTCACAAAATTGCAGCGTTCATTAAAATCATACAGTACTTCCTTTATAAAAATTGGTACTAGAAGTAGCCAAGTTCTCTTATTTGCCAGCAAATTTTCTTCTCAACAGAAAATATATGAATAAAATAACAATAAAATGATATTCATTCCACCCTTTTATATTTTTCATTTTGAATACCTGGAAAAATTCTTCTTCTGTGACGCTAGAATAATTGGGAATGCAGATCTCTTCTTGATGCAGCCTGGGGTTGTATGATACCTATGTGTATTCGCGATCATTAGATGGCGCTTTTGTTTGGCAAAACAGTAGGGTTGCTATGCAGGGAGACTATAGATGCGTTGCTGTGTTGCTTTAGTTGGTATTACCCAAAAAAGCTATGAAACATGCATGCCTGCTGCTTAAGCCCGGTGATCAACAAATTCGACTTTATTCAAGTTTCGAAATGAACACAGATATATGTTGCGATGTCCTGATTCGAAAAATTTCCTGTTTACCATGCTCATATTCGTTATAGTCCGCCGATTCAATTAATTACTTCGGATAGAAATGCTTAATATTGGCGTAGCGACTTAGTTGTATATACCTTGAGCATTAGGAAGATTTCGTCGTCTGTGACGCTAGAGTAATTCGGAATACAGTTCGCTCCTAGACATGACAGATGTCACTGTTGTATGGCAAAGCAGTAGGGACGCTATGCAGGGCGAATATAGGTGAGTGGCTCTGTTGCTTTCGTTGGCATTGGAACAATAATCTGATGGGTAGCCAAAAAGCCGTGAAATACGCATGTCTGCTTCTTATGCTATGAGAGAACTCATGTCATGTATACAGCTATTGAAATATCTTCTAGTTGAAATGTTGCATTTCGAAAACATTTCAGTTGTTTCACGAAACTCAATAAATGATTATTTTTTTAATTTGCATAAATGATATTTTTCCTCCCGGTATGAAATCTGCTCATTTCAAAATGTATGAGTTCAAAGAGGCCACAAAGATTCCTTCGCTGTTCGATTACTAAAATTCATAAAAAATTCATATTCGTTGTCTACCAATTCTCTTTATGGAGGATCGTAGTTTTTACAACATTTTGAAACTGAACAACAAGTTGTAATTCGAAGGTCTTATATATTTATGGAAGGCTTCGCTTGTGCAAAACTTCGAGAAGTGGGGAATATCAAAGGTCCGTCTGCTCGTTCTATAGTTTTATTACGGAATCGTGCTCATTTAAGAAGACCTAAAAACATGTATTTTCCCTAATACATGTAAGATAGCCCATGTTCAAGCGAAAGGATAGTTCCCAGATTGAAAATTACAGAGCGATTACAGCGAATTAGTTTGATTTCATCAAACTTTTCGAAGGTATATGAGAAGCTGTTGTATGGAGATATGTATTTCGGATGAAGTTCACATTTGTCCACAGAGCAGCACGGATTTATTAAAGCAAGATCTACTGTAGCCAACGTGGCAAAAATGTCACAGCGTATTTGCTGATTGTTTTAATGATGGAGGTCAGGTTGATATGGTATATACTGTCTCATCACGAGTCTTCGAAATTGCCGATTATGATATATGTTAAGAAAGCTCTCGTCCTTCGGTTTCAATCCTGCATATGTGGAGTTCATCCCCTCATACTTGAAAGGTAGACTGAATTATGTCTCCTTCAATGGTTGAAGATCACTTGAGTATGTTCACGTGGAGTTCTCTATGGATCAAATTTTAGACCATTATCTCTATAAACGATCTTGAAACTTCTCTTAAATGTCCAGTCTTAGTGTTTGCTGATGACCTGAGAATGCGCAGTGCTGATGATTCGATACTACTCCACTATGCTGAATATGGAGAAGTGCTTCAAAGTTATATTCAGTAAAAAGTCACATTCGTTGACATAACTATCATAGATATGACAACTATTTGAGCGATAGAGCGACAGAGTGATAGTTACTAATCAAAACTACTAATATTCATTAAATCATTGGAATATCATGGCTTTCAAACCAGTCTGCTAACCATTGCTTTGATTCAGACGACTACATATAAATATTTACCTGAAACATGATAGGAATTTCTAGAAGATTATCCATAAACAAAGTAACCTAGACACTCGGTAAAGACCATCCAAGTGGTATGAAGCAGCCCGTTCCAGTTTCTCGAGGAAATGTAAATGCAAACTCATCACCAAGTAGGTTTCAAGTTTTTGCTCTTGGTTATTACTTCCAATCTTCATACCTGACAGGCTTGCCTCGTGGAATGCGATGTTATTGATTCTGAAGTCTAGGAGGGTGAAATAAACAAGCATAAGAATAAGCGTAAGAATCAGTCTAAAATCGAGACGTCGTTTTCTTTCAATCAAATGTAGAGTCATTAATAAGGAGTATGAGCTATGATAATAGAAAATGTAGATTAATTTTTAGAATTCTGGTATGTTCTCCAATACTGTGTGGAAAGAATATGTTCAAGACGAGGATATGTTGCAACTGGCCTTGAATTCACACAGCTGAATCATTTATTGTTTCTTAGCTTTTCTCTACTGCAACGTCGATGAGTTCTTATGTATATGCTGGTGGGTTGTTATTAATATTTATTATTATTATATTATTATCCTGATAGTCCTAGATCTTCTGTCAAGATCTCTCAGAAGCTTTTTCAGCTTGTGCGACTTAGGAGTTCATTTGTGTTCTGGGTAGGCTTTGTTACTACTATCTTGCGCCACTTTAGATCATAGCACTGTTAATGTACCACCCAACAGTGAAATAGTGGCCAACACTTTCCCAACTAGAAAATTTCTTTTCCACCTGAACAGGATTCGAACCTGGACCTTCCGGTCAGGAGCGCAATGCTCTACCTCTGAGCTGACCGCACTCATGGTTATTTGGCCTGTAGTAGTAACTAACGTTAAATATAGAACCATAAAAGTACTATAGAATTATTATCCGGAGAATTTGGCGGTCACTTTAATCTAGTGATATGTCTATGTTTTAGGCTGGACAGGTCCATTGCGATATAGCATGAAATTATTCGTATTATCTATCCTATTAATTAATCGCGCAGGGCGATAATTCTTTAACTGATGATATTTTGGAGTTAGTAATCACCAGCCATTTTTCTTGGTATATAATTTAGTTCTTCAATTAAACCTTATACCCTCGAAAGCAGTAGGTCTACTAGAACATCTGGGTTCCCGCAAAACTGTTATTCAGTAATAATCACTCATGAACCAAGCCACCTCTCATCTGTGAAAAGCAAATATTTCTATTGTTCTAACAATTGTTAGAACAATAGAAAAATTTGCATCTAAACTAATTAGTTTAGATGCTTTCGCCCCCTACTAGCTTGGTGAAGAAGTTTACGGGAGCTCTCTAAGAGGTCTTCTTCAAAGCTAGCTTTCACCAAAGCAGATAAACGAAACAGAATTTTTCGCCTACCAGAAAAATTCAGAATGTTATCAGCTCATCAGACGTAATAGAAATGGAGCAGTCTTAACTAATATTCATTCTAAAACGACTAAAGAAAATTTTATAAGTTCCACTCCCCAATCTCTTGAAATATTGAAAATTAGTAAAAAATTTGAATATCAGAACAGATTTAATCTGTTGTCTTCTACAATTTTAATTTCAAAAAATTTTTTAAAAAAATTTTAAGAATTAAATTAATGTCTTTATAAGCTGTACAGGGCTTCGTACGTTTGTCTGAAGAGTTCAGTACGCATGCCTGGAACGAAACAAAAAATGTTTGCTTATTTATATTTTAATTTCAATTGACAATTTATATTCGTTGGTTTTTCTTAATTCCATTTGATATTGTATGATGAATTTTGATTTTATACGTCTATTAAATATGAGCAGTGCTTATAAAGACATTAATTTAATTCTTAAAGTTTCTTCAAAAAATTTTTTGAAATTAAAATTGTAGAAGACAACTGATTAAATCTGTTTTGACATTCAAATTTTGTAAAAATCCTTCTATCAAGTAAAAAACCGTTCCTTCTTATTTTATTTTATATATAATTATATTAGGTTTTTTAAATAAAGAAATTCATTATACAGTGTTGAATGGTTTTAACTAAGACCAGGTGCCTCATAAGCTTTGTATGAATTTTTGTGAACATGGAACATAGAGTACCTTGGATATAAATGTACGTATTTGCATGTTTTTTGAAAATCATGTATTTCTCAGATGGCACTCGGTAAGTCTATACATTGTTTAATTGATTTTATTATTATTTTAAATGTAAAGTCGAACTGATCTTATCCTAATTTTAATTATTTCTTGAGGATGTGCTACATGTTTTGAGATTTTTTGAAGTAATTTATTCAAATATATTGAATATTTCAAATAAATTAGTTTTTGAGAAGTTCTTGAAATTATGTTTTATATTTTCGAGAAAGAGTTATTTTTCATTAATATAGGATCAGAAAACAATACATTTTGTAACAAACAGAGCTTCGTACGTTTGTCTGAAGAGTTCAGTACGCATGCCTGGAACGAAACAAAAAATGTTTGCTTATTTATATTTTAATTTCAATTGACAATTTATATTCATTGATTTTTCTTAATTCCATTTGATATTGTATGATGAATTTTGATTATATACGTCTATTAGATATGAGCAGTGCTTATAAAGACATTAATTTAATTCTTAAAGTTTCTTCAAAAAATTTTTTGAAATTAAAATTGTAGTAGACAAAACAGATTAAATCTGTTTTGATATTCAAATTTTGTAATAATCCTTCTATCAAGTAAAAAACCGTTCCTTCTTATTTTAGAAATTTAGTAAGTATACTAATCAATGTACACACAGAAGAAAATCCGATCAGACCAATAGTTTCTCATATTCAATCAGAAATTTTAAGACTTAAATTAAAAATTTAAAGTTAAATATTCACCTAAACATACTATCAAGAATTCCATAGAATTAATAAATTATTATTGCTTCATGTGAAAAACATCTTTCGAAGTACTCCAACAAATTGAATGTATATTTCTGATCTAATTCTCCTAAGAAACTAACGCCCATCAACTAATAGCATTAGAATCAAAGCTTATTCGAAATTTGCTACAAGTAGAATTATTTCAAACTCAAATTCGAATTCTTGTTCCAAAAATCTTGCTCACCAATAGGGTCACTTGTAAATCCTCTTTTATCAAGCACTTTTTATAACTTAGCAAATAATGAAGTCTCAGAACATTATTCAAAAACGAAACCTATTAGGTACAGATACGTAGATGATATAATTGTTGGTTTTGACGAAATACACCTTGAATGTCTACAATTTATGAACATCATTTATCTCAAAATTGAATTCAATAATAATGAATTAATTTTCTTAGTTCATACAATTGCTAGAAGTAATAACCTATAAAATTACAGCATCTTTGGAAAAAATTCATCAATGGAAGTAACCTTGAATGGTGGAGGTCCTCACTTGATGGAAATCCATTTTCATTTAATTTAAAAGGGATTAAATAAAAACATATTTAATAAAATTTCCACATTTATTGTGTTTCAACAATATTGTAACACTACATTTGCAACAATTGTTTCGCCAAATTCTTGGCTTCTTCAGGCGAGTTCGATGTTAAAAAACTTTTTAACTGCTTTCAATGGCATATAAGAAATTACAGCATCTATGCCTCAAATAAACTCTTTTATAGAAATCTCTATGATAAATCATATAGCCAAAATAATTTATTTCCTTCACATTTGGTGAATAGAATAACGTCAAAGAGAATAAGTGAACTAGCAAATGGTCTTCTATACTCAAATATAATAATGTAATAAATCCGTCTCACCAGGGGTGTGTTGAAGGACATAGGTTGATATGAAGTTTTTTGAATGTTTTCACCTCGAGAATACATCCTCAATTATATTAATGTGAAATCCGGACACTCTCTAGAATGATCGCATTGAAACAACAAATTCAGCAAGATAAACTAATCGTGGTACTAACAAATGTTCAGAATTTACTTATTTGACGAAGTATAAGCAGCGATTTCCAGTGTATTTCCCGTGTAGCAATCATTCTTTTCAACGTTTTACGGATCGATCGGATACTTTTGACATAATGATTGATGAGCATTCGTTAGAAGGTCGCCTTGTAAAAAATTAATGAATGTTTTCGCACTGAGAATGTGAGATAAGAATGTAGGCCTATTTACTATTTGGAGAACTGGATTATGTAGGCTTCAGTGGAGCTTTTGGAGTCGGTAGGTCAGGAACATTATTCAATGGAGACTAATTAACAGCTTTCGAGTGCTTTCGTTGTTGATTTTGCTTATCTGTTCGAAACTGGAAGTTATATCTAACAGTTAATGATTTATAGCTGGTGACTTCGACGCAAGGTTTTAGATTCCTGGTATTTGGTCTTATGAATTTATCGTCGATGAAAGATTTTATGCAAATTATAATTTTTATTCGCTTCAAATACGTAACCAAAAATTCGAGTTTAAATGTACTATATTTCCGAGTTCTTCAGATAATCAGCAGCTGATAGAACTCCATTATTCTTCTCTTGATGCAGAGAAACTCAAGTTGAATAAAAAACAGAAAAATATTTTGAATATTGTACTGATCCACAATTTTTTTCGAGCCTACGTTACTAAAAACGTTGGGTCTGATTATAATTGACTAGTTTAGCCTGAACAAGAGAACAATAACGAAAAGTTTCAAACTGCAAGGGTGAATAGAAGCGAAATAAAATTGAAAATCAGATTTATAAGGAACAATATACTTAGTCCTAAAGGCTAGGTCCATATACTGAGGCAAAGAGGAATGAGGAAAGAAGCAAAAGGGAAATTTCTACTTCTGATCGTAAACACACTCTCTAGCCCTGTAGTTTCGATCAACCTATTATTAGTATCATTATTTATAGTGAGCGGACGTCTGTTCACCTAACCTCTGCGTCCGCTCGGACTATTGTGATTCACCCCTGATTTATATTTCTCCGATGAGATCCAGTTTTTAGATAAAACCGATAATCTTATTCGGGGGTATTTTTTCTCAGTAGGCTATAATCGCCTGACCAGAGACCGCGAATCTGGTGCCACCCACTGCTGGTGAGTCTGAGACGATATGCATGTCTGTTTCAGTCTCTTCAAGACACATCCTGCATTCATCGTTTTCAGACAGACCGATTTTGTGCGAATACGCTTTCAGCCTGCAGTGACCTGTCATAATTGCGACAAGTATTCTGAGTTTGGTTTTGTCCAGACCCAGTGCTAGGTCTGCCACCTTTTGGTTTGAAGCTGTTCCAAGGCAGGCCTTCAAATGTTTCAGGCCAGGATGGCTCAGCCAGAAAGACTCTATCCTAGAGCTTATGCTGCCTGTTATTGTCCGCTTAGCCACGTCATGTGGTATTCCTAGGAATGCTTCCGGGCCTACCAGAGGCAGCGTGGCTCCAGCAAACGTCAGCCGATCTGCCTCTTCGTTACCCAAATAGTTGGAGCTCGGTATCCAAACAAGAGTGATTCTGTTATACATACCGAACCTGTTTAGAGCCGTGCGGCAGCTCCTGACTGTTTTAGATGTACAAAAGCTGGATTATAGAGCTTTCAGTGCTGACTGACTATTGTTAAATATTGTGATTTTGCCGTGGTGGATTTGCAGTTTTATCAGTAGATCCGCCGCTGTCTCAATGGCGAATAGTTCTGTCTGGAATATGATAGCGGATTGACCGAGACTCAATGAGATCCTGACTCTCGATTTCCTCCCATAGACCCCCTCTTCTGTTCCGTTAGTCGTTCGCGAGCCATCTGTGAACAAGCGAAGGTCGGTTCTCAATAGGACCTCAGAATGCTGGGTCCATTCGTCCTCGCTGGGGACAAATACATTTAAATGCCGTTCTTGGCTCGAAACTTTTGACAAAGGATCCGAGGGCACGATAGGGTGCTGTTCGTTAGAAGCTCGTCCAGCAGTCTTGAGCCTCCCATCACTATTTCCTCTGGCCTGTCGATCGCTAGTTGATGTAGTTTGTATGTTGTCCGTTCCGCCTCCCTCTACATTGAAATGCCGTGCTTGGCTCGTGACCTTCGACATCAGATCCGAAGGCGTCGATAGGGCGCTGTTCGTTAAAAGCTATTCCAGCAGTCTTGTGCCTTCCATCACTATTGCCTCTGGCCTATCGATGGCCAGTTTGTGCAGTTTGTATGTGGTTCATTCCGCCTCCCTCCTCACAAACAGGTGCATGGGTGGTAGATCTCAATAGGATAAAACATTTTACGTCTCGATACTTTGTAATATTCTGTGCCGGTCCTCTAGCTCAAATACCTATCATCACTTTTTTAAATTGTATTTTGAAAACGTAAATCGTAAAATTCATCAGCAATATATGTGAATTCTGGAGCGTATTAACACTGTATTTTCCATTTGCTTGTGACCGAGATTATTTTACAGGCAAAAATACTGCGGTTCTTAGGGGCAATTCACGTTTCATCTTAAGTCACCCATTCATCCAAATCGTCGTTAATTATATTCGCCTGCCAGTTTTTCAGCGACTTATTGAGGTGATATTCTATGAGCCTTTCGTTCGATGAATACGGCGGATGTAATAACAGATTCCATCGACGATGAAGTTCAACATGCGGACGTGGATTATCGTGGTGAAAGACACGCGCGGTCTTTTCGTGTCGATTGCTTTACCTAAACCTTCGAGTCATATATACGTTTCCAGTGAACGATTCGGCTTCTGACCCAGCAGACCACCACATAGCCTTTTTAGAGTAAAAGCTTTTCAGTATTCTTTTCGATACGAAAGCCTTCTTTTTTGATGTTTTTAAATTTATTGCCAGTGATAGTCTTTAAGAAAAATGTTTGTTATTCCCCTTCGGGGAATATTTGGATACGATTCTATTGAAGTCAGGGAGTTCTGGAGCTAGTTTTCATTTTTCCAAAGTTTGCATTCAGCATTTCAGTTATCAAGCCTTAATTCTCATCCACGGCAGCTAGCAGGTCTTGGCTGTCGATGATCGACCTCTTCCTGTATTGTTACTTAAGCAGAATAACTCTCTGAGAAATATAATGAATATGATTTTCGATATGCATCCCCTAAGAGAAATATTGGACATTATTCTTCAGAAAAAATAATGAGACGCCTATTATATCTCACAGAAAAATTCGCCAATATCAACGACGAATAACTACACAACAGCCCACTATGTTTAAAGGAAGCATTCAGAAAAAATTGAGGATTTCGGCGAATACACGAACACTGAGACGGATAGACACCATTTAGTCAGTTCTTCCATCAGACATCTCTCAATTCTTCCCGCTAATAGGACACGCTATCCGTTCCCCGTTGCCTGGAAATAATTAAGTTAAATGCCGGCCAATTTTGCGTCCAATTAATATCTCTTTCTTACATTCCGCACCCAGCCAACTGAGATAATTTAGTGTGCCGACGTTCATGAAACCAGTTTCCCCGATCTTCTAATTTGAATAACTGAAGTCATTTGTTATTGTTGTGGGGTTATTCCTTCTGGTCCAACGTTGATTTAGATCGACTCTGACATCGACTCTGGTTTGATTGAGTGGATGATGGTTTGGAGGTATGGCGAGAGCAACAGGTGTCTGCTCGAATTTGGTAACAATGCGGCATTGTTAGATGAAGCTTTCCTTGTTTGGGAGATGGTGATTTGAACGAGCATTAAATGAATGGAACAAACGGTATGGAAACCGTTTACTGTTAAAGATGATTTGACCGTATGGGAAAAACCTTATGTTTACTCGGATATCAGCCTCAGGAAAGTAGGTATGAATAGTCTGTAGTTTCAACTCTTTCTCGTTTTATGTGCAAAATTGTTTTTTGTTAGGTTATACAGTTCAGATAGAGAGGCAATTAAACAGTCTGCTCTGCTCAAGTGTCCTGCAGTGTTAAAGAAGTATACAGTATCAGTCAATGAAACACAAAGTATGTATTATTATTCATCCAAATTTTTTGTATCGGCTCTAACGTAGGCTGCTGCCGAAATGACACACTTATACTAGCGAATATTCCAATTCAAAAAATTCTATTCGGAGGCATTTTCAGGGATATGCTTCAATACACGCAGTTAATTCTCGTCTATGTCTTTTATCGACTGAAAAACAGATGCCTCGAAGTGGTAGTTTGAGTTTGGGAAAGGGAAAATATTGGGCTCAAGCCACATCAGGAGAATACAATGGTCGTTCGATAAGCTTTGCTGAGGTTTTGGGATACATTTGTTCACAATAATAACAGAAACAATAATTAAATAAAATAAATGGAGGTTTATACTTGATAGAAGGTATATACAATTATTTAAATATTTTAATAATTACAGATATATTCTGTTAGCCTTCTACATATTTAATTTAAAGAAATTATATTCAATGTTATAACTTCAGGAATTAAATTAATGTCATATAAGTACCACTTATATCGAACAACATACAAAATGGACATTCATTATAAGACATCCAAATGATATAACAAAATTCAAAAAATATAAATTGTTAATAAAAATCCTATAAATTAAAAATTTTAGAGTGGACAAAATTTTTTTTCTGCTCATCCCTCTTATGAAAACAAATATCTTTCAGAAATGTTTAACATAATCTTAAGAATTTCATCATAAAACTATCTTACTTGGAATATTCAATAATATTGGATATCTAAGTTACTTTTTAGAAAATTTCAAGATATGTAAAAACATTACTAAAAAACAAGTTTTAAGAGAGACTTTGCTTCAAGAGTACTCAATCTTATTCAATAAAATATAACATGAATCAACGAAAGTATTTACAACAAAAAGTATTTACTCACCTTTAATAATTCAGAAAGCTTTTTGGTAAATGAATAAATACTGAACATTTGAATGGAGTCTAATGTGGCTCGAAATGAATATTTCTGTGGTTTACCATTGATCTTAAAGATTTAAAGGCAATTTAACGGTCTTTGTTACAGCACAAGGACCATATGTATAAAGAATGTTAAGGAAACCAAATAATTATATATTAAGAATGAAAAAGCTTCTTGGTACAAAACTATTTATTTCGAGTCACATTAGACTCCATTTAAATGTTCAGTATTCATTTACCAAGAAGCGTACACGTACTCTTGGCATTTTAACAACAACTAAACATCGACTCAGACAGCTGGTTCATTGTAAAATTTGCAAAAAACAACTACATATTTAAATAACAAAAATTGTTTTCATGAAAAGACCTTCACGATTTTTTTCTCCAAATTTTAATCATTTACTCCTTGCTATACTATATATGTTTAACCAAAAAAACTTTGAAATTTAAACAGCTCCTTCTGGGTGTTGAAGTTTCTTTGTCAGTTAGTATATAAGAATTTTTTTCACTTCCTCATCATCTTCGTGTTTTCTCCGATTTTATGAAAAACCAATAACGTTATCACATCATCATTCAAAATAATTACTACAACGTGTTGAAAGCAAAAAGCTTGATTCGGACCATAGTAGGAACACATTTTAATTTATCATTTCGATTAATAGTTTTTTCTTGTTATTTACGGGAAGAATAACAGAAACAAACCTTTCAAAAATCCCTATGTTATTAGTAATTTGAATGGTGTTGAAACAACCTGATTCCAAATACTGAATTGTTTCAGCCGTTACTATTTGGTAGTTGATCATAATTAAAACAAATTGTAAAAATTACTATGTTTTACTACCAATAAAAATATATATTACACATTTTCTTGTGACTCGAGTTTCGGGAAATGAACTATCCCATCATTAGACAACTGAAGACCTAACAGTGGTACAGAGGTATTTAAACAAAAGTGATACATATTTTGAATATTTCAATAGATTCTAGGTAGCACCTAATAGTGGTACAGAGGTTTACAAGCAGAACGTGATAAAAAACCGGGTTAAAAGAGAGGCCTTCTAACAGTTATCGGAATGTCGGCAATCGACAAAGAAGGTTGTTAAATAGATGGTACCCATTTAAACATCTCAAATAATTTTTGGGGTTACATAGCTCCGTACAGTCATTTATTATTTTTACATTATTTTGTTGTATATCTCAAATATTTGGATTTACATAGCTCCGTACATTCATTCATTATTTTTTACATTATTTTTATTGTGAACTAATTTGAGAATTTCAATAATCAAGTTTCTTTTCTTTTGAATCTACATGTGAAATTTTCTTAAGATTTTCTTTTGTCGAAAGGAATTACTGTTTTCTAAGAAATGAGTGGCAAAAGTTGAATTTTTGTTTACTTTTCATTGAATTCATTTAATGTTCGTTGAAAAAGGTTTTAAACAGATGCTACTTTTTAAATATTTCAAATATTTTCGATTTACATAGCTCCGTACAGTCATTCATTATTTTTACATTATTGTTATTGTGAACTAATTTGAAAATTTCAACAGATTCTAGATAAACGAGTTTCTTTCCTTTTGATTCTACATGTAAAATTTTTAAATTATCTATTGTGGGAAAGGAATGACCGTTTTCTAGACAATGAGTGGCAAAAGTAGAATTTTGTTTATTTTTCATGAAACTCATATTATGTTCGTTGAACCTCGTCTTGAAGGAACGTCCTGTTGTCTATATATTTATTACTGCACGTAGAACAAGATAACTCATAAACTCCTGTAAGTTTATGAGTTATCTTGTTCTACGTGCAGTAATAAATATATAGGACAAACAGGACGTTCCTTCAAGACGAGGTTCAACGAACATAAAATGAGTTTCATAAAAAATAGACAAAATTCTACTTTTGCCACTCATTGTCTAGAAAACGGTCATTCCTTTCCCACAATAGATAATCTAAAAATTTTACATGTAGAATCAAAAGGGAAGAAACTCGATTATCTATAATCTGTTGAAATTTTCAAAATAGTTCAAAATAACAATAATGTAAAAAATAATGAAGGAATGTACGGAGTTATGTAACCCCAAAAATTATTTGAGATATTTAAATGGGTACCATCTGTTTAACAACCTTCTTTGTCGATTGCCGACATTCCGATATCTGTTAGAAGACCCTTCTTTTTTAACCCTGTTTTTTATCACGTTCCGCTTGTAAGCCTCTGTACCACTATTAGGTGTTACCTAGAATCTATTGAAATATTCAAAATATGTATCACTTTTGTTTAAATACCTCTGTACCACTGTTAGGTCTTCAGTTGTTTGATTATGGGATAGTTCAAGTAATATATATTTTTATTGGTAGTAAAACATAGTAATTTTTACAATTTGTTTCAATTATGATTCCAAATGTATCCTTATTCTTCAAGACCTGCAGAACCATCAGGTTCAACATTCAACAAGCAGCACTTGTTGAAATTACGGATAAAGTCCCAAAATAAACGATAAACCTCTCTTAGTTCCAGCGCTGGACACCTCGGTGCGAACGATAGGAGAAATCGTGACTGAACTCTCAGAATGCGAGAAATGTAACATTTTTAATAATTCACATTACACGTCTCCGTAGAATGCAGCCGCTGTCATACATAACTGTTTATGAACAGAATGTCTGTAAAAAATACCGCGATGCTGCCAAATACAGGCGTCATGAATTTTGTTGCACCGTGATCTCCGCGATATATATGAATGCGATAATTTCATTATGGATCGAGTGGGCTTTGATACATAATCTGCTGATTTATTTATCATAATGATGGACTGGCGCGCTATCCAGGCCACAAAGAGTGAGGAAAGGAGGCATACGTAGATGTTTTTACGAGGTGACGGACAGAATTGCTGATTAGTTTCGGAATTTCGAAGGGATGAGTAATGGAGTTTGGCGTGACCGTCATACTGCTTAGATTTAGTACCAGGGTAATTGACGTGTTGGTCAGTATTTATCTCCAGGGAAAAACGTCTTGATCACAGTATTACCTTGTTTACTTTAATATTTATTGAATCATTTTATCAATTACAGTTTGACTTCTTCAGGTGAGTATGGTAACTAACTTATCCATTCGCGTCGGCCTTCTCAAACAGATGAATAAAAAATATATAGATGTTTTTGGAAATTCCAGAGTTTCATTCAAGAAGAACAACACAGAGGATGTTTATAAGTCTCTTTGTTCATTAAAAATCTACAAAATCGTCTTTGACAAAACGAAAAGTGAAGATGCAGGAGATAGTTGACACTCTGCAGATATCAAAAGATTGTGTAGGCTTTATATTGCATTTTTTCTATCAGAAATCTGGTTCCAAAGTGGTTGCCATGTTTGTGCTAGTGGACCTGAGAAAAATCGTGTCGGAAAGTTCAAACGCTGTTTGAGCGGAATGAACAGCATTTTTCGCATCGATTCGTGACAATGGATGAACCATTTTTATATGTCTGGATCAAAAATATTGTCAGCTGAGTAGACAGCAGTCGGCGGACATCGCCCAAAGGGTTCAAAAGCGCAACAGACTGCTGGCAAGGTTAAAGCATCCGTATTTTGGGACCTGTACGGTATATTGTTTATGGACTACCTTGAAAAATGCAAGAAACTAAATAGTAATGGCTACATGGCAAGTACGGAAGAAATTTCGAAGAAACTGCCTCATATTTAATCCGTCTAGAAAGTAGTTCATAATTTCAAATTACTTCTCTTTTGTAACATTCAGACAGATTAAGACGAAAGTAATGTATAAAATAAGTTATGAAGATAGCCAGGCTATAGCCAAAGTTTCATGGCAACACTATTTTTCGAATATTGTTGATTGTCAACAGGTATACAATTCATGAAATAATGTCGCAACTAGAAATAAGAAAACAGGTAGAATATTTGTAAAGGAAAGATTTTCGATACGTTTAAAAATTAGTGTAATTGGCGGAACTGGGAAAAAGTGCTGTATATGAGACAATAAAAGGGATAAAAATGGCATAGATATGAGGCATAGACCAGATTTCAGGAAGACGGCGTAAAATTAATGGAAACAATTCAAACGCTTTATTGGACTTAGGACGACACACGTGAATTCTACCAGAATAGTTATTGGCTATTTGAGGATACCTCTTTTCCAAGTGACTATATAGCAGTCTCCACAGTCCACCCCTAGAGGTAGAAAGTGTGATAAGGATTACGCCATATCATCGCGCGTGGCGAGAACCCCTCCGAAGAGATGAACCCACCAGCTTCCAGTTTGGGCCCCGACTCGAAAACCAGAACCGTCTGACCGGTAGCAGCGAAGCACTATTCAACCCCTATTGGCTCAGCAGGTCAGTACCCGAGTTGGTTTGAGACGCAACTCACCCGCCGGAGGGAATTCTTATCCATCCACCCGAACGCAGTCCCATGAACTAAGATAAACTCAAGATTGACGACTACAATTGATCCTGGTACGAGCACCGTCTAGCGGCCTGTACGTCCTGACTCACCGAACCCATGTGAGGTCATTTGATTGATCCTGGCGTCAAGCACTAATGGCGGAGCCATTTCGTCGAGATCCACAAACCCTAAATCGTTACGCATTGATCCAGGGGCCAAGACAGGCCGGTCGAACCGTCAAGTCCCGTTAAACCCCGAGTCGTTTCATGAGAATATCCCGAACATGGGGGTCTGCGAACAGATAAATGAAATACCCCCCTAGTCCAGCATGCGGACTTTCAACCACTGCCCCCTCGAGTCCAACACCAATGGGGTGGCCAGGTGGTACAAGTAACACCTGTGGGCAAACCACCCCCCCGAGGTAACGCAGTATGCTACATAACGCACTCGGCCATTACACAGAATCCGAAGATTCATACTGCAATAGGGTAGAGTACGCCAGTTTTAAGGGAAAAGCCCTGTGCTGTGACAGACTCCCTTGTCACTGAGTTAATCAACCGGCTCAGCCCTCCATTTCACCTGAACGGCAAAACTAGGGCCCCATTCGGAGATCTTCCACCATACAGGTCCAGTGACTGGCGCGAAATGGCATTACGTTAGACACCAAGACTCAACCCTCCATTTCGCCGGGACGAAACTAGGGTCCTAGTCATGACAAGCGCCCCCATCACGTCAAGATCTAATGCCTGGGGGGCGCTTAGGATGACACAATCCGCGCCTGGGTATTCACAAATTGGCTAACAGATTTGGAAATCTACGAAATGAAAAGAATTTCCAGAAACCGTCCGTATGTCGCTGAAAAGACAAGGCTACATGTTAAGGAAACCAAAAAAAATCCCTATAATGACAGCTTTACAAAAGGAACGAAGGATAGAATTTTGTCAACGTTTTCAAGGAGATAATTTTAACAATTCCTTAAAATCCCATCAAAACAACCAGGTACCATTCAAATTTCCAAATTTCCCTCCAAAATAATGGTTTGGGAAGCAATATCTCAGCGTGATGTTACGCCTCTCTGTATAGTTGATGGTACCATTAATATTATAAAGTACTGTGGCTTCTCAACGATTTTCTCCTTGAAACGACGCATGCTTTATATCAGAGGAATGGCATTTTCAGCAGGATAATGCAAGATGCCATACCTCGGCCTCTACTCAAGCTACAACCATTTCATGGCCAGTAGCTTCAACAGATCTTAGTCCCATTGAAAACATAATGAAGATTGAAGTTGAATGAGCAATGCCACGAAATACGTGAACAGTTCTTTGCCTACATCTTTTAATTGTGTATCTCTTGTGATATCCACATTTCTTATTTGGTCTTTCAATTTGATTCCTATAAAACTTCTTTCCAATCTTCTTTGACAAACTTTCTACTTTTGGTTTCTGACTGAAAGTTTCAGCAAGTTTCAGCGCAATATGATAAAACAGGCAGTACACACATTCATTACTGCCCTCTTGATATTCTTCACGGCACCCTTCAGAATAAACGCAAGTGATCAGTACTGAATCCAAGCGTTTCCTATTCTTCCCTTAATCTCCTCGTTTTATCATTCATTTTTATTTCTTCTTCTTCACTGTTTGCATCACTTTATGTCGCCATCGTTACCCTGCAAACGACATAATGGCAGGGGACCCAAGTAAATAGTATACTTGCTAGTTATACTTGCAACAACGATAGGTATTAAACTAACAACCGGAAAAATAAAATATTTTGACAATTAATGCAAATTACGAGATGACCCTAATTTTATACTGGTCAATGTATTATCTGTGCCAGAAGCTCTGCTTTTCATTCTGTGCAGCTGCAGTTATTTTTTATTTTGTTATGATGGTTGAGCTATTTCAAATTTTTATTTTTGATCGGTTATAAATAAAAAAGTTATGAATATTTTTTCAATGTTATAAGTTCATTAGGAAACGTTGAACCTTGACATTAACAAATGGAAAACAGTATCATTCAAATAACCGGCACGACTGACTACAGCATCCCATACGATCAATCCAGTTTTTCGATTGCTTAGTGCTCAATCTTATCGATAGCAACTTTGATTTCGTGTTTTAAGACATCAATCGTTTCTGAATAGTTAGCGTAATACTCACCCCTAACGGATATCTACAAAAAATAGACCAACAGAGTCAAACCACAGCTTCATCGCTGAAAATGATTTTTCTGAGAAAATGCTCCTCTTCGGCGGTGCTATCATTAGCTCAGTGAGCGAAGTGGAAATTCATCTGATAGTCACGAGGCTTCAATTCTTGCACTATTTGTTTTGTGAGACTTTATACCAAGTTATTGAAGGTGACGATATCGGCCGTCCTTCAAGAGATACTGAACACTTTCGACAAATGGTGTATAAGGGAAGATATATCTCTTAACCCACAAAAGGTAGTTATATTACCATTCACCAAGAAATGGATGCTAGATGGATTAGAGCAGCCGACAATTCGTGGTGAAAAAATGCAATTCTCTAATGAGGCAAAATACATGGGAATAGTCCTGGACAAAACTCTCAGGGAGGCGGAACGGACTACATACAAACTATATCAACTAGCGATAGACAGGTCAGAGGCAATAATGATGGGAGGCTCAAGACTGCTGGACGAGCATTTCCTCTGTTGACGAAGAGCACCTTCGGTTCTAATGTCACGAGCCAAGAACGACATTTCAATGTAATCGTCTCCAGCCGGAACGAATAGACCCAGCATGCTGAGGTTCTACTGAGGACCGACCTTGGCTTGTTCACACATGGCTCGCAACGGGATCGGAAGTCAATGGGAGCAAACCGAGAATCGACATCTCATTGAGTCTCGGTCAATACGCAATCATATTCCAGGCAGAAATATTTGCCATTGAGACCGCAGCAGATCTGCTGATAAAACAGCAAATCTACCACAACAAAATCAAAATGTTGAGCGATAGTCAGTGAGTACTAAAAGCTCTGTAATCCTGCTGTTGTATTTCGGAAACAGTCTGGAGTTGCTGCACAGCTTTACACAGGCTCGGTTTGTATAAGAGAATCACTCTTGTTTGGATACCAAGCCACTCAAGCTATTTGGGTAACGAAGAGGCAGATTGACTGGCGTTTGCTGCAGCCATGCTGCCTCTGGCAGGCCCGGAACCGTTCCCAGAATACCACATAACGTGGCCAAGCTAACGATAATAGGCAGAATGAAATCAAGACTAGAGTCTTTTTGTCTGAGCAATCCTGGCCTGAAACACTCGAAGGCGATCCTTGGAATAGCTACGAACCAAAAGATGGCGGACCTAGCGCTAGGTCTGGCCAGGGTCAAACTCAGAACACTTGTCGAAATTATGACAGGTCACTGCAGGTTGAAAGCTCATTAGCACAAAATCGATCTGGCTGAAGACGATGAATGGAGGCTGTGTCTTGAGGACACTGAAACAGCCATGCACATCGTCTCAGAGTGCCCAGCGGTGAGTCTCATCAGATTTGAGGTCTTTGGTCGGGCTAATAGCCTACTGCAATCTAAATATATTACCCCCGAACAAGATTATCGGTGTTATCCAAAAACTGGATCTCGTCGGTGAGATATAAATTAGGGGTGAACTATAATAGTCCTTGCGAACGCAGTGGTATGGTGTACAGACGTCCGCTTACTGTAAACAATAAACAATACCGAGTTCTTTGTGCAAAAAAACCCTCAAAGAAGTGCGAGAGGTGTTCAGTTCTTGAGCAGGATGACGAGTTGATGTTGATGGATTTTCAGCCACATTCTGGGCTACAGCAGCAATGTTTTCTGGTGTGCTCACTGTACGAGAACACGAACGCGTTGTTTTGTCAATTAACGGTCCAGTTTTCACTAAAAAATTGATCCACAAATTGCCGTGAAGGCATTTCATTACTATTGAATTTTTCACGTAAATTTCTCACAATTTGGATAGAAGATTCATCAAGTTGGAAATAAGTTTTTGATATTTTCCTGTTTTTCTTAAGCACAATTTCGCTAATTTCAGATATTAAAGCAACTTTCTGTCGAAACGAGAATGATAGAAATGTTGCCAGATTCGAAATAACCACCACTTCAAAATGCAAACTCTTAATGGCCCACTTTATAAGTTACCCAATTCCTGTACTTATTGACATTGTCGTTTTCAAAATTGATCTTAACTAAACTTTTACTTAGTTGGAGAAAAGTTGATATCAGTTTCTATTTAGTACCCAGCAAGATTTTGCACGATTCTTATAGCCAGTTAGTCAAATGAGTTACTAGCATGTCTGGAATCTTAATTACTGTAAGAACGTTAAATCAATGTATATCGGAAAGTTCAACTCGGATATTAAGTACTGCGTCTGCCAGCAGATCGAACCATACCTCTCAAGCAGCTCTCATCCGAGCAACATTCCCCATATCCTGTTAATAAACAAACACAAAGAAATCACTTACAACAAGACGTCATTGTACCGTTTCTACATGTCGAAACGAACACCTATTCATCATTGATAACTTCGCTAAGATGTACCAGAGAAGATGTTTGTATTTAATTGAGCCACAAGCCACCATCTTACACAGACAGCAGCTCTCTTACGGTTGTTTCAAGATGTTGATATAACTTTATAGCACAAATGTAGGTCGCAAGACCCGCCTCAGAAAGATGAATATCGTTAAGAATTTCAAACTAGTTTTATGCTTATCTTAAATTTATTAGATCGGCATTCGACTTAATACGTTTATTTCGAGATGATAATATATCACACGGGAGAATATATTACACCTTTAGCCCGATCACTGCTGAATTTAAATGGAAGGCAGATAAGTAATGGAGTCGAGAGGAAAAACTGCCACGGATTGAGGTGCGTGGGTGTGTAAGAAGTCAAGTTATACAGTCTCTAGGTTGCGTTTGAATTTGCAGTTGAGAGGAACTGTACTTGAAGGTCTTCATGTACAGTATTATTCACACAATTGTATGAAAATATATACTAAGCGTAAAACTCGAAACAAGTGGCCCCATTTGGCTGATCTATTTTAATAACATCGATATATCCGGATACATAAAAGTAATAAATATCCTGATAAATAACTTGATCATACTTCAGAAGGTTTTCTCTACAATACTTAGTCATTTCAGAGAGGTAATTAAATAATTGCATATGGGCTTCAAGACATATTGTCTGATGATGGGATAGTTCATTTCCCGAAACTCGAGTCACAAGAAAATGTGTAAACTTATAATATGTGTATTTAGGCTATAAATAAACCAGTTAAAGTCTAATATACATCCCTCTCTCAACCCCATTTGAAGTTTGGTTAACCAAGAACTTTCATACCAATTGGTGAACGTTTAATCAATTACAAGGAAGAATTCAAAAAGGTATCTCTTCATACCAGGCAATTCTTTACAGTGTCTATAAATTGAACACCAAATGACGTTCTAACTTTGCGTGAGTATCGAGAACAGTTGTGCCAACTTAGGAACAAAAGGAATATATTCAGTACTGGATATATTCTGATTGAATGTAGACTATAAAATATTTCAAATATTAATTAGAAATATTTTTTCTGAAGACTTCTTCAAATTTAATCTGAAAACACACTTGAAATTAAAAGAAAATTGAATCAAATAAAATGTCTAAGAAACACTGTATCATTTTTATAGACATATAGGATTATTTCCGATTTTGAATCTGTGATCCTGCCTTTCTTCTTTTCGAGATTTTTATTTTCCTCTCTAGTTTCCTTCAAACCGGATGGGTTGAGGAGAAGAAATATAGATATATTTTTATTGATTGCTTTTTATTTAGCATACAAATAACTTCCGACTGAAAAGAAAAGGTTTTTCTAGAGAATGTACTATATATTTTTCAAAAAAAATCTTATTTTTAGAAATGGCATTTTTTATTCAATATCCAATCAAAACAGTTGCCTCGGTTGATGTTTGCTACTCGCAATCAATATTTTTTATTTTTCTCTAATTGCCACAAATAAGAGTTGATATTTCAATGTCTATAAAAATCAAAAAGTGTTTCTGAGACATTTAATTTAATTCAATTTGGAAAGATTTTCAGATAAGATTTGTAAAGGTTTTTAGAAATGAAAATTCTTACTAATATTCAAATAAATCAATTCGGTTGATGTGTACCAAAAATCATTAACAAGGAATATGAGCTATGGTAATAGAAAGTTCTAGAAATCGAGACAGTGTAACATACATCTGTATAACAATTCTATACTCAAAAAAACTCGACAAGGTTTTGTTGATCACAGAGGCAAATTGAAAACATGCGCACGTTTCAAACTGATTGGTTTTCGTCAGTGTAATGTGTGACTCCAACTTTGTCAAGTATCTACTACTCTGTCAAGAAAGTACCGGGAATTTTAAATTAAAACAACATTTTTACATTTAATCGTCAAAATTTATTGGGTCGCCTTCAAAATAGCCTCCATTTGCTCCAATACATCTATGCCAACGGCACTTCCAATTATCGAAACATTTTTTATAGGCGCTTTCCGGGATGGACTTTAGCTCTAGCGCCGAATTTTGTTTTATGGCTTCAATCGACTCAAAACGGGTGCCACGAAGGGGCAATTTTAGTTTTGGGAAGAGGAAAAAGTCGCAGGGAGCCAAATCCGGCGAATACGGTGGTTGCTGAAGCACGTTTGTTGAGTTTTTGGCGAGAAAGTCAGTCACAATCGTAGCTCGGTGAGAAGGCGCGTTATCGTCATGCAAAATCCATGAGTTGTTCGCCCACAAATTTGGCCGCTTCTTACGGATACGCTCACGCAAACGTTTCATAACGCCTAGGTAATACTCCTTGTTTACCGTCTGACCCTCTGAAACGAATTCGTAGTGCACCAAGCCACGGATATCGAAGAAAACAATGAGCATCACCTTCATTTTCGAGCGGCTTTGGCGTGGTTTTTTCGGTTTCGGCTCATTTTTGCCACCCATTCCGATGATTGCTGGCTTGTTTGCATATCGTACTCGTAGACCCAGGTCTCATCACCAGTTATAATGCGTTCCATGAATTTAGAATCGGAATTACAGCGATCCAGCATGTCTGAAGCAACCTGTTCGCGATGACGTTTTTGAAGAAAATTCAGGTCTTTCGGTACGAGTCGTGCGGCCACCTTTCTCATGCCCAAAATATCAATCAAAATCGTACGTGCGGACTCGTGGGATATCTTAAGATCGTGTGCTATCTCTCTCAAGCTGGTACGACGGTTTTCCAGCACCCTTTCCTTAATTTTATCGACGTTATCTTCGATCGAAGCCGTCGATGGGCGTCCACTTCACGACCGTCCTTGAAGGCTCTGTACCACTGATATACACGAGTTTTCGATAGAGCATTATCACCAAAGACCTTTTGCAACATTTTCAATGCATCGGCACACGAAAATTCATTTGCAACACAAAACTTTAAACAAATTCTTTGCTCAACGTAATCACCCATAGTAAAAATCGGCACGCACTCTGACATCGACTGACTTAATCATCTGTTGCAAACACACTAGTTGACAGATCCCGCTCAAGCTTGGCATAGTAATTAAGGACAGTGGTACCAACCTAGGAAAAAAAAATTTTACCTGCCTCATTGCCCCGCCAGATTTAAATCGATAATTCCTGCTACTTTCTTGACAGAATGTATATTTTTATTGGTAGTAAAACATAGTAATTTCTACAATTTGTTTTAATTATGATCAACTTCCAAATAGTAATGGCTGAAACAATTCAGTAATCCCTTTAGATTGTGTTTATTTACCAACCTTCTTTATTCCAATCAAAATACTTCAAGTAGTCAGTTTTGTTTTTTTTTCATTCAAATTCAAAATGTAATTATTGCTTCGATATATCTTTCAAAGAAGAAGTCTACATGTATATTTCATTTGTACTCGGTTGAAGTGGAGTTCATAAAAAATATACATTATCGTTCAGGTAAAAATGTGTTCATTATCACCCATTATCCCCTCTTTGGTTTTTCATCTAATTACAGATAAAAACTGTTCATCTAATTACAGATAACAACTTAACCACACAGTCATCTCTGATTGCCATAGACGGAAGAAAATATTTCAATGTGTTTTTTCTACTTGTCACGATATTGAAACAAAATGCGATAAACAAATCATGGTACTATTATACCTTTTTTCTGACTGTCGAATAGAGTCAATGAAAAACATCTCATTTTCAGATATACATGAATATATAGGTGTTCCTGATTTTGAGGTACAAACAAAGATGGAAAATTCCTTGAATAATTTTAAGAAAAAATTCCATTAACATGTGACCGCAAACGTTCAGTTTTCCAGATACAGGGTATTAAAGTTTGAATTGTTGTCAAGTTCTCATAGTATCTGCATTTCACAAGATATACAACAGAAATTTGGGATAATTATTACAATTTAGAGTTTACATCATGTGACATGCCAATTTTGGTTGCAATTTTGGGCGATATTATTTCTAGATTACTGTCCCCTATTTTACTCCAGAACTTTTTTCTGTTGAGCCACGGTTAGTTTGAAAAATTATAAAATTAAACTTTGTTCTTATACTGAACTTGCTGAAATATTTTGAACGATTCTCTCGAAATCATCATGAAAATCCAGTTAGAAAAATGCGGTAAATAAATTCATAATTAGTTTTTATGGTTACTTTACCGTTCTGTAGCAATTATTCAAAAAGATTCGATAAACTCGTATAATCATCACAAAAAATGTACTACAAGAAACGTAAGATTCAAAAATTAATCATAACTAAAAAAGTAAATAACAACAATGGAACTGACCTACAGCAATTGTTGAAAATATACTCCCCCAACCCCTAACAAGCTTTTGTTCTTCTTCTCGTAGACGATCGAACTCTTTTAAATAATCCCAGAATATTCCTATCTAATACGATTTCTCAGTTTGTCTACGGTGTTCACTGCCGTTAAGTACATAAGAGATTTCAGATGACTCCATAAAAAGAAATCCAAACTACTTAAATGACTTTAAATTCAGAATTATATATTCTAACTTCTTCATTATATATTGAAACTATATACAAAAACTATCAAATTGATATCCTTATATATAATCAATATAAAATATTTTTCAATGCCTCGGAAAAAACCTTTTTACATCCCGACCTGAAATATATTAATACAAATGTATTAACAAAAACTATATAAGTATGTATATTAACATACAAATACAAGAAAATGCACTATTCCAAAATTATCTAAAATTATCAAAATAAAGGATCAAATAAAAATAATTGAACGAGAACTCGAAACATTCGATAGCTATTTCTGCCTATATGGCATCATCAGAAATGTATTGAATTCAGATTCAAATATATAAAAAGATCAAAATTCAACTTACCAAAATAAGATAAAACATGGAAAGAATAAACTTAAAGTAAGCTTTAAAGTATCCAAAATAAAACAGAAATGATCAACGTATTGTTACGTATAACCTATAACTATTTGTACTCGGAACACAGAAAAACAATAACAAAACTTATTCAACCCAAATAATGTCCCATGATAAGAAAAATAACCAGAATTTCAAAAATAATGACTAATTGAGGAATATATTGTGGATATAAAGACTCTATATATCCTCTATATGAAATTATTTCATAATTTAAAAAACCAATTTTAATGTGAGTCAATACTTGATAGAAGTAAGATTTAAATGACTTTAAATTCAGAATTATATATTCTAACTCCTACATTATATATTGAAACTTAGTTTCAATATATAATGCTAACGAATCTTCAGTAAATTCTGTCTTCTTTTTGTTCGTATTTTTCAGCGAATTCATCAGGGTCCACACTGTTTTGTTCTTGTTATCGGAATTTTTAATTAAAGTATCATATTTTACGTTCTTCTGTTTCAGAAATAATTGATCATATTTCATTTTAGCCTTACGATACATAGGATAGTAGTAGATCTAATCTATTTTTGGTTTCCCTAATCATGGGATCAGTATGATCTGGTTTTTGATTTTTTTCTTATTCAAAAACCTTTTACGGGGTAAAGCTTTGTTGAAATTTTGTATGTGCTGTGGGACCTATTAAACTGGGCATTTACATCTTCGTCAGGTACATCATAAATAGCTGTCCAATTTTGACCCTTCAGCATTTGTTTGAACAGTTGTATATTCTTCTGCGAGAATATGCGTTTATAGGTCTTCTTTGTTTGTTTTTTCTTTAGTATGATTCTCATCTTCTGCGCTAAATGATCCGAAATATGTGTTTGTATAATGCAACATATAATAGTTAGATTAGTTCTCTGAAATCTCTAGAAATTTAATCGGAAATATCTCTTAAAAACTCTTCAGAATCAAATTGAATAAAATGCCTCAGAAAGACTACGTACAAAAAGTGAATCAGTGTTTCTGAGTCATTTTATTCAAATTGATTCTGAAAAGTTTTTGAGAGATATTTTCTAATAAATAGGTAGAGGTTTCAGAGATACTTAATAATTCAAAAAAGGTCATCGACGTAAATATTCAATATATATTTATTTGTAAACTGTTTAAGTTTTTGCATCACTTCATAATGAATATAATCCAAATATGAGGAATCTATTTAAATTTAAATTATTCTGCATAATATCTTTTGATCTTTTCTCTTTACTGTGCCGACATTTTATAACACTTGCATTCTTGTGTACCTAAACCTGCTTAAATACCTGTAGTTTTTGTTGAACTGTCAGTTGTTTGAAGAAGGGGTAAAATCCCCAAATTGCAGTCACAGAATCTTCGAAGCTTCTGGTAGTGAAGCATAGAATTTATTTGACTTTTATTTATTTTAAATACGGACGCGGATAATGTCAATTTCTTGTACCATCTACTTTAATTGTTCTGCGGTATAGTTCGAATGTACAGAAAGAATATCGGATGTAGCTCAACGTTCAACTTCCGAAAATGACCTCGTGCCGAGCGTGCAGGTCGATTAAAGATTATTTTTCCGTTTGTTCTGTATTATTTTTGGTAATTCCGAAACTTGGTCCTATCCCGTTCCAACTCATTGAACACCAGAGTCTCGTAAAAGTGCAGAGGTAACGACTGTTTCCGCCAAAACTAGGAATTTCGGCAGTTATGACCGTCATCACTTGTAATTTCCGGAGACATGCAGTTGGAAAGGGTTTTCGTAAGAATTTTAAGTAGACTGACTAATGACTGCTTCGGTTATGAATGTCCTTGACGATGTGGTGGTTTTGGTCGTTGTAAGATGTTATTCGGGCTATCCTTCATACGAAGAATTATAAAGTTCCTCAAATGAAATGTTTAATTTAATCAGTCTTTACTTGATGAAAATCTATATTGAATATTCACTAAATCTATTGTTATTTTAATACAACGATCGTTCCGCTAAAACATACCATCTTCATTTTTTTTAGAATTAAATTTATGTCTACAACAAGCACTGCTTACATTTAATAGACGTATATAATCAAAACTCAATATATAATGTCAAATGGAATAAATAACCCAACAGATATACGAAAGTCATTAAAATTAATAAATAAATATTTAAAGGAGACAAAATTTTGTTTCTGGTCTTACCTTTAAGAACACCAATTGCCTTTTAAAAACATGAACACACTTAAAGGACTCCTCAAAGGATATAATTTATTTGAAATATTTAATAAATTTAAATATTCGAATAAATTATTTCAAAAATCTCTAAAAAATGTGCAATATATCTTCAAAAAACAAATATAATTCTAGACAATCCCGTCTTCAGTCCTCATTTAATATTCCAAATATCAAAATCAAAAAACTAACCTATATCTCTCACGTGTTAAAAGACTTAAGCTTCGAAACACAGATCAACTATATGATTCAAGATTGATCTAACAAAATCAAAGAACAGTGTGAGTTATTTTAAGGTTTATTTAAATTCATTGACATTCCATAATGAGATTTATTGAAGCCAAAATATAATTATATATTATATATAAAATAAAATGGAAATGCCTTTAACTTGATAGAAGAAATATAACAAAATTTGAATATTAAAACAATTTGAAATATGTTTATCTTCTACAATTTTAATTTCAAAAAACATTTTTATTCAAAAAACTTTTAGAATTAAATTTATGTCTAAAACAAGCACCGCTCACATATAATAGACGTATATAATCAAAACTCAATATATAATGTCAAATGGAATAAATAACCCAAAGGCCTTTCTATTTGATTTTATATATAATATATAATTATATTTTGGCTTCAATAAATCTCATTATGGAATGTCAATGAATTTAAATAAACCTTAAAATAACTCACACTGTTCTTTGATTTTGTTAGAACATAGATCAATCTTGAATTATATAGTTGATCTGTGTTTCGAAGCTTTAGTCTATTTACGCGTGTTGAGAGATATAGGTTAGTTTTTTGATTTTGATATTTGGAATATTAAATGAGGGCTGAAGACGGGATTGCTTAGAATTATATTTGTTTTTTGAAGATATAGTGCATTTTTTTAGAGATTTTTGAATTAACTTATTCGAATATTTAAATATATTAAATATTTCAAATAAATTATATTCTTTGAGAACTCCTTTTTTAAAAGGCAATTGGTGTTCTTAAAGGTAAGACCAGAAACAAAATTTTGTCTCCTTTAAATATTTATTTAATAATTTTAATTACTTTCGTATATCTGTTGGGTTATTTATTCCATTTGACATTATATATTTAGTTTTGATTATATACATCTATTAAATGTAAGCGGTGCTTGTTTTAGACATAAATTTAATTCTAAAAGTTTTTGAATAAAAAATTTTTTTTGAAATTAAAATTGTAGAAGATAAACATATTTCAATTTGTTTTAATATTCAAATTTTGTTATATTTCTTCTATCAAGTAAAATGCCTTTCTATTTTATTTCAAATATGATAACATTTCATCAGATAATCTTTGATATAATCTAAATTCAATAAGATTCATTCTAAATGTTAAAAAACTATAAATTCCAATTTGAAAAGACTTTTATTTTATTTGCCAAAATATTGATCCTGGTTCTGTCTCCAGAACAAACGTTCCCGACATTCAAACTCAAGCCTTGTTAATTCCTTAGTCATTGCCCCAGTACGGAAGGAAGATTTAAAAATTCGGGAATTCCAGAAACAACCATAACATCAATGCAAATGGTAGCATCTTATAGGGGTGAATGGCTAGAGTCGTGCTCCAAGCGATTCTGGAACACAAAGCCGTTAAGTTTCAGAGTAATAGTTGGCGAAAACCCCTTACAACTAATCCTCACGGTTTGTTATCTTAACTTCCATTATTGTTATTTTAAGGGAGTTTGTTCTGAAATAGCATCAAGTAATAACGTATCAAATATTTGATTTCCCTTTTGATAAGATGCGATTCAAACTTCCTTCCGTTATGACATCTCTGAATTCATTCGCCTAGACATGTTACAACTCAATCAAGATGAAGATTGTTGTTCGCATCGTTAATTTAACACCTTAATGGTAATAATTTATTCACCTTGTAATGATAAGAAGAAGCAAAATAGCGTAAAAGGTCATAAACGTTACACTTATACCCAAACATGTGTACTTGTTGCTATCTGCCTTGGGGGTAAAAGGACACTATTAGTAGAAATGTTGATTGCAGTGAACGATGATTGAGTTAATTGTTTAATTAAATGAAGTTTGTTGTTATCAATCATTGGGTACACAAGAGACTGGATTCTTGTTTATATTGAAGCACCGAATATTCATAGTCTTTCTGACTTTGATTATATATAAAGTTAACGCATTCTGCTTTAAGCTGGTTAATAGCAGAAGAGTGTGCTAAGGCTAACATGCGAGAAAGTTCAATTTCTCGAAATGACCTACGAATTTGTATGATTCTTATTCTGTCTTATTCGTCTCAAAATATTTCGTGCTATCGCGCTCGTAGTCGCCCTGGCTGTAAAGCCATGTGTTTTACAATGTAAGTTGAATGTAAGATTCGTTTATATTATATAAGGCTCACCTAAACTTTTGTTGTTCTGATTAAAGGTTAAAATAATTTCATCTACTGAATTGTTTCAGCCGTTACTATTTGGTAGTTGATCATAATTAAAACAAATTGTAGAAATTACTATGTTTTACTACAAATAAAAATATATTTTACACATTTTCTTGTGACTCGAGTTTTGGGAAATGAACTATCCCATCATCAGACAACTGAAGACCTAACAGTGGTACAGAGGTATTTGAACAAAAGTGATAAATATTTTGAATATTTCAATAGATAATACCTAATAGTGGTACAGAGGTTTACAAGCGGAACGTGATAAAAATCCGGTTGAAAAGAGGGGCCTTCTAACAGATATCGGAATGTCGGCAATCGACAAAGAAGGTTATTAAACATATGGTACTCAAATATCTCAAATAATTTTTTTTTGGGTTACATAGCTCCGTACAGTTATTCATTATTTTTACGTTATTTTGTTGTACAAAAAAATACGGAGCTATGTAACCCCAAATAATTATTTGAGATATTTAAATGGGTACCATCTGTTTAACAACCCTCTTTGTCGATTGCCGACATTCCGATATCTGTTAGAAGGCCCCTCTTTTTTAACCGGGTTTTCATCACGTTTCGCTTGTAAACCTCTGTACCAGTATAAGGTGTTAGAATCTATTGAAATATTCAAAATATTTATCACTTTTGTTTAAATACCTCTGTACCACTGTTAGGTCTTCAGTTGTCTGATGATGGGATAGTTCATTTCCCGAAACTCCAGTCACAAGAAAATGTGTAAAATATATTTTTATTGGTAGTAAAACATAGTAATTTCTACAATTTGTTTTAATTAATTTCATCTATTTAATATTTGCGAATTGCAACAATTAGATACCAACAGGTTAGTAGCTTAATATTTCATATGTATTTAGTGAACGAGGCAATTTTGTGAATACGTACAAATTATCAAGAAGTATTCACATATACAAAGGAGTACAAAAAGAAATTAAACTCAAAATTGAAAAAGGTTATTTTATTACACTTAGGAAATCTGTGTATTTTTATGGCGCATGGAAACAACAGCATTTTTTTATTGAAAGAATCTCTAAATAGCCCCTTATTAACATTATATAGTAAAGTGACATCTTTCTCATTGATAGAGTTATTATTTTCTATACAATATTCTGCAAAACCGGTTGATTTCTAGTTTTGCAAAAAAAACATGTTCTTTGATTCTATGTTGTAAACATCGGCCTGTCTGTCCTATACAGGTATGGAAAAGACAGTCGGAAACAGAGGAACTCAGTGTTAATTGAGACGCCAGTGGAGCAGTGGAAGAATCAAAATCTGAGCGTGATGCGATAACGAATACAGGACTGTTCTTGCTCAATGGTAGTTGGGAGTGAAAGCAGACTGCACAGCCTTTCGATCGAAGTATCACTTCGCATTGCCATTGAGAGAGAACAATGATTTATTCGTCATCTCATCGCCCTGAGATTTTGATCCTTCCACTGCTCCACTGCATTCTTGATTAATACTGAATGTCCTATGTTTCAGACTGTCTTTTCCATACCTGAATATGTAGCTTTACAGTCATCACAATTAATTTGATATATCCCTGACTAGGAAAAGTTAGGGTTCCTTTCTTTATTGTTCACCAAAATCTTAGTTAAACTTCTATTTACTGGATGGAGTAGTCCGTTACTTTGTGATAGTTCATTTTAATGGAATGAAATAAGGAATTACTTTGTTTTCTTTCACTTTTTATTATAACTGATATACAGTGACTCGAGTTTCGTAGTACGAAACTCGAGTCACTGTATATCAGTTATAATAAAAAGTGATAGAAAACAAAGTAATTCCTTATTTCATTCTATTTACTGCTTAAGAATTAATTCCCATTTTATAAAGACCATAAGAGAACCTACTGCTGAAACCTTTTATATAAGCCATCGATATGAAGAAAAGTAAATATGGTTTTCAATATCTTATATAAAAGGTTTCAGCAGTAGGATCTCTAATGGTCTTCATAAAATAGGAATGAATTCTTTAGCAGTAAATAGAAATAATCCATTTAAACTGATGGACTATTTGTAGATTTTTTCAATCAAAAAAGCCGTTGAGAAAAAGGAGAATTTAACAAATTCCCAAATATTATTCCTCAACATCCCTATATTGGAATCTGTTATTTACATGCGCCATAAAAATACATAGATGTCCTAAGTGTAATAAAAGAACCTTTTTCAATTTTAAGTCTAGTTCCTGTTTGTATTCCTTTGTAGATGGTCAAAAGATCGACACACGTATCAGGATTCTCAATGAATTGTGAACATAAAAAGTGTGTGAATTATTGTAAATAAAATTGCTATAATGTTTCACCTAGAGCCATGTTTTGTATATTTTACAGTGGATGACTAAGTGGGCAATACCGTCAATCTTATTAATGTTTTGTAACACTTCACAGATATTCGAAGATTAACCTTTTTAACTTTCTTTCAAGACTTACATTTCTTATATATGTATATTCGCATTACACAGAGACACTTAGGTATTAATAATACACTAGCGCCATCTAGAATATGCAAAATAGATACAAGTCACACATTTGCGAGTTAATTCAAGTAAAGAAATGTATTCTCGATATTTTCGCGTTACTAACGCAGACAAAATTTTCCTCATGCTCAAATCAGACATAATCAGCATATTTATATAAATAAATTAATTGGGCTGTTTTGTACCAAAAATCAGTAATAAGGAATATGACATATGATAGTAGCTTATTAATATTTAAAATATTTGTTCAACGTTCAACGTAATAATCAATTTATTTAGACTATGGAGTTTGTAGTTGGTTTGCATACTGTCTCACGAAGAGGAACACAAAAAAATTGCTAGATAAGGATGGATTATCCGATTCGATGGATACATAAATTCTACATAGAACCTAAGACTTAATAATGCTCTATTTGTTCAAGGAAGCCACATACTTATTGAGGATTAGATTTGTCCCAGGCCATTCTTTGCGGTCTCCTAAAATATCAACCAAAATAGCAGTTAGACAAAACGTTTATCCACTCGATAAAGCCAATAGCCCTCTCTCTGTGTGCACTTAAAACAAGCCGTGGTCATAAACCCACTAACGTACATGACCGCAGAGCATCCTACCATAACTATCAACTACTCGAAACATCTAAACTTATCAAAGTTTATACAGAATGGCGCCGTTAAAAATTGTGCTACAAATCCCGAACTATATCCGTGAATACAAATAGTAAATAGGGAGATTAGCGTGGCTGTAACTTAGGATTATCGCAGATCTAAAATTGCATTCGCTCTAGAATTGTGAAGTGGATAAAAGCGGGGATATTCTACTTCCGTTTGTCCCCATTCGGCGTTTATTCGAAAATATCTTAATTGTACAAGTATTCATGAATATGTCAGAAGTTGTTATTCAGATATAAGAAATGTTAGTCTTAAAAGAACACTAGCAAGGTGAATCTTTGAATATTCCTGAAGTGCTATAAAACAGAAATAAAATTGGCAGTTGAAGTAGAGGGGAAGTATTGATGAATGTTTCAGAAATTGTTCTTCATACTTGTATAATTGTATAATGTTGTATAATTTCGAAAATACCGCACATTTTCAAGCTTTCCACCACTATATATATCATACAGGATAGATTCATGAATTTCGCACGAACATGTGAGTTTTTTATCAAACTACAAAGTATAACATTTCAGACCGATCAGATTTGTATTTTAAAAAATACTGAGAAAAATAAAGCAAAAGTTCAAATGTGAATAATTGCGAAACCATTTTGATCCTAATTTTTCCCATTAACGATGTCAACCAAGATATCTAGGTCCCAAACACTGGAAAGTTTCAAATCTCTTGCTCACAATTTTTTTTCAAACTTATGATCCTCATGAAATTTTCCGTAGATGCGCATTATTATTCTTCTTCTGAGTACCACGTTCAGGAAATATTGGGAGAAATTAGAGAAAAATTTAAACGTGAATAATAATCGAAACGATTGCGCCCAATAACGAACTTAATAGAGAGCTTTTCTTGTTCGGAAGTTGGCGTTTTTAGGAAGGGCTGGCTAGAATGATATTTTACTCGGATTCTTCATCAGTCAGTCCAACCAAGTCGTTTGAGGCCATTTTTGACTAGAAATTGGAAAATTTCAGACATTTGGGCCAAAAGATAGCACGTTGTTCCCTGGAACAAGCGCGCAAAAAAGGTAAAAGAAAGATGTGTTTTATTGAGAAGAATCTACGGTTAAAATTAGTATACAACACAAAGCTCACCCTGTGTTATAGTAAATTTTTTATTGTTCCCAAATCATAAGTTTCACAGTATTTATCTTCATTTAACATTGAAAGTTTTTCCAACATTCTAGAATATTGTAAATTTGCATTATGATTTTTCAACAACCTTTATCAAAACTCAGTAGATCAATAATTTTTAGAAGAACTTTCTTTTTTGATTCATTATTGATATCAATAAACTATTGAACCATCTGTACAACTTATAATTTCTTCCTGTTGTTTTAAAATTCAGTTCTACGTCAGACATTTTCATGCGTGTATCGCACTTAGCATTCAACTAAGACTGCAATTTGTTAATCGTGAATATTTAAACTGAAAACCAATTTTATAACAGAATACCAACGGAAAACAAGAAGATTCGAAAGTCACCCATCACGCTCATCTGTAAGAATCAAACTGGTGTATCGAAACTTTAACACCCTCATCTAACTTCTGCCCCTTACAGATACGCAACAATGCACCCCCACATCACCTGAGTTCATCGGGCGAGCCAAATAAATTCATGTCATGCTGGAGACTAAAATGTAGTCATGGTAAACTACTCTGCCGTTAATAACGCCACCAGCATCAGGGTCTTAGAAGAGACTAGTGGGGATGCCTACCACAGACGAAGAGCTGTCAATCAGTGATGCTGACAGACCAAGAAGGAGTAACTTGTCAAGGAGTAGATCCTTACCCCAGCTGTCTCATCATGATTCTGGCTTGGGAAGCTTTTATGGGGTTTGTTTAACGTGGTTTAGGTCAAGGGAGTGTCATATTGAAGGAGGTGAACGTATTGAAATAGTTATGATACATTCTGTTCATGCATATTCAGTAAATATAACTATTGTATCCCCTGGATGGATATCGAAAATCAATAAGATCTTCCTTTCGAGATCTGAGTGAAATCCTTTGCAGATTGCTACGAAAAAAAAACTACACAAATTGTGCCTATGATAAAGTGAAAAGTTGCTATAAAAATGATATAATAATGAACCAAAGTAAAATTTGCTCATACTTGGGCCAAAAAATTTAATATTCAATCACATTATAACTCAAGAATACACGCCTGCTCAGAATCTAGGGATATTGGAAAAAGTTTACCTATAATAAACAAAGGATCTCCATTTGACAATGTCGTGTCTAATTGAGCACAATTTTTAATCGGAATAAAAACAAAAAACAAAATTCCAGAAAAGTACTCACGAAAAGTCAGGAGTTTTGCGCGTTTGTTCATATGACGCATGATCCTCATAAAATTTTTCATTAGCCTTCATAAATCTACAATTAACTACTTCAAGTCTATTACTCTTTTCATTCTGAAATTAGAGTTTTTACGAACGGACCTGCCAGACAGAATTACTTTTGACCTCGGATTCTTTATCAGTAGGTCAATCTTCCGACTTCACGTCATTGCTTTTTACTCTTTTTCTCCGTAAAAGTGCTTCGTAGCACTGTCGACTAAGTGTAACTTTTTCTTTAACAATGTTTGAACAGTCTTATTTTCTGACTCGAAAATCAATCAGATCACCAGCTAGCCGATACAACAGTTTCATATGAATACATATTATATTCTGCACCAGAAAATGCTTTATATAAATTAAAAAATATAGCACATTCTTCACAATTTCGTTTTAAACTCCCATTCATAATCGTCTTCTTCGAATGATTAATAAGAACAATCAATAAGAATATATCCCATACCTTACTGATAAGATCTTGAAGCAGGAAAAAAAATAAAAACAGAATGTACGAGATTAACGTGAAAGAAACAATATCATGCAGAGGTCTAAGGGAATAATTTTAAAATATAAAACTTCTAGTATAGTCATCAACATACTACTCTGTCAAGAAAGTACCGGGACTTTTCAATTAAAACAACATTTTTACATTTAATCGTCAAAATTTATTGGGTTGCCTTCAAAATAGGCTCCATTTGCTCCAATACATCTATGCCAACGGAACTTCCAATTATCGAAACATTTTTTATAGGCGCTTTCCGGGATGGACTTTAGCTCTCGCGCCGAATTTTGTTTTATGGCTTCAATCGACTCAAAACGGGTGCCACGAAGGGGCAATTTTAGTTTTGGGAAGAGGAAAAAGTCGCAGGGAGCAAAATCCGGCGAATACGGTGGTTGCTGAAGCACGTTTGTTGAATTTTTGGCGAGAAAGTCAGTCACAATCGTAGCTCGGTGAGAAGGCGCGTTATCGTCATGCAAAATCCATGAGTTGTTCGCCCACAAATTTGGCCGCTTCTTACGGATACGCTCACGCAAACGTTTCATAACGCCTAGGTAATACTCCTTGTTTACCGTCTGACCCTCTGGAATGAATTCGTAGTGCACCACGCCACGGATATCGAAGAAAACAATGAGCATCACCTTCATTTTCGAGCGGCTTTGGCGTGGTTTTTTCGGTTTCGGCTCATTTTTTGCCACCCATTCCGATAATTGCTGGCTTGTTTGCATATCGTACTCGTAGACCCAGGTCTCATCACCAGTTATAATGCGTTCCATGAATGTAGAATCGGAATTACAGCGATCCAGCATGTCTGAAGCAACCTGTTCGCGATGACGTTTTTGAAGAAAATTCAGGTCTTTCGGTACGAGTCGTCGGCCACCTTCTCATGCCCGAAATATCAATCAAAATCGTACGTGCGGACTCGTGGGATATCTTAAGATCATGTGCTATCTCTCTCAAGCTGGTACGACGGTTTTCCAGCACCCTTTCCTCAATTTTATCGACGTTATCTTCGATCGAAGCCGTCGATGGGCGACCACTTCACGACCGTCCTTGAAGGCTCTGTACCACTGATATGCACGAGTCTTCGATAGAGCATTATCACCAAAGGCCTTTTGCAACATTTTCAATGCATCGGCACACGAAAATTCATTTGCAACACAAAACTTTAAACAAATTCTTTGCTGAACGTAATCACCCATAGTAAAAATCGGCACGCACTCTGACATCGACTGACTTAATCAGCTGTTGCAAACACACTAGTTGACAGATCCCGCTCAAGCTTGGCATAGTAATTAAGGACAGTGGTACCAACCTAGGAAAAAAAAATTTTACCTGCCTCATTGCCCCGCCAGATTTAAATCGATAATTCCCGGTACTTTCTTGACAGAATGTATAATTTTGCCCGTCTTAAAACGCTGGCATATTGAATTTCACGTTTATTTGTCGATTTTCGATGAAATAGCTGCAAAAATACAGGGATTTTTTCGACATGATGAAGAGGTACTCACTTCCAAGGGGCACATTTTAAGACGTTGGTTGATAAGAAGTATTTTCCATATTTTAACCGCTAGAATCACGTCCTCAGATAAAATATATTATTAACGTCAAATCCGGACACACGCATATGAGAACAATGGAATTCAAACTGTTAATTTACAGGAATTTATAATATCCCTAGATTTTTAGATCGTTTGTACAATTATTCTTACTGGTCCTAAATTTTCCCAATTATTAATTGCTAGAATTTAGTTCCATTATCTGTCAAAAATTTAAAACAAAATTTCACGTATTTCTGAATTATTATATTCACTATCTGAATTTTACACATTGTAAGAAATTATTGAATTTAAATGAGGTTTAAAATCTAAAAAATATTCCTCGTAAAAAAGAAACACATTGAAAAAATCGCCATAGTTTCTGCTCTATCTAAAACACTTACAGTTCACCAATAAAGCATTTCCGCTGTAACTTGAAAGCATAAAATGTTACGACATTTTTATATTTCCTCCGTTGGATCAGATCTCATCATAATTTAAGTGCTTCCTTCTTATGACGCTCCCAAAAGTTGAAAAGTGTGGCACACCTGTCTTCGATACCCAAAATTACTAACCAAACATCCTCGACATATGCATGAATTAGAATGCATCCTGCAAAAATATCGGAGTGAAATATTGGCATAATTAAAATACGCCAAGTACAAGTTGTGAGAAAGAGTTTCAAGATTAAAAATCGATGTGATTGATATGGGAACAGGATGAGTCGTTGAATTATTAGCCTTGCAGCTATTTAAAATGAAATTATTCAAAGTGAAAACCATTAAACCAATTGGAGTACAGATTAGAATGTGACCAAACTGTTAAAATATTCAGATTCGATTGGTCGTGTGTTTTTACATTTGAATTGGGTAATTACTGATTGTTATCTGATTGAAGTCATGCTGAGAGGTTTGTTAACATCTTATTTTGAATATAAATAGACTCGGGGCTCTTTATATCACTTTCAATCTTAACTGTAGTTTGAATACCATCAAATAATCAAAACGAAAAAGGTCTTACATTATTGTGTCTAATGAAAAAGAAATGTTTGTTCTCAAGATGAAATGAAATGTATGGGTTAAAACATTTTAAAATAACAATTACATACTCAACGATACAAAAAGTGTTTCAGCCAGAACCAATTATTTCTTCAACAATTTTTTTTAACAATAAAGACTAAATTGATAACATCTGCAAAAACTCGACGATAATTCGCTACAGATCTTGTGTCAACATAATTCTTAAATAGATTCAATTCTAAAACTCCTAAAAATATTTTTTCACTTATTTTAAAAGCGCTATACAATCTAAATATTTTACACGAGATCATTAAATATCAAATTTCATTTGAATAAGGGGAGAACTCAATATTATTTCGAAAAGAAGGAATATTTCTACTTTCATTCAGAATAGGAACTCTAATGCTGAGTTTCAGAAAGATCCGGTGATCACTGGATCAACAGGATCTATTGTCAAATTTGACATATTACTACGAACTACATTATTAGTATTACCTGTTTATGTACAAAATGAGAGGCAGTTTCAAACGGGCAATTTCAACTGATACCTTTTCATCAATTCTGCATATCTATGATTTTTCATATGATCTCCTATCATCATTTGGAAACCACCAGTTGCATAAAATTGTAGACAAACTAATAATTGTAATCTCGTATCGACCGACTTATTCCTTTTACTCCTTGGTTCAATTTCTGGTCCAATTTTATGTATTAATTCTATCACGACATTTCTGTTGAAACTAAAACGTATTTTGAAATCAAGATCATCAAATTTTGCAAAACGTTCATTCCTGTCTTCAATAATGCGGGTTTTTCGAATTTCACTCAAATCTTCTTCTGATGATGAAAATGAACTGATTTCGAAAAGCATTTCACAATTATATCGCTTAGAAAAAGTAAGCAAAAAACTATACACTTCACTTCACCTATTGAAAGAAGAATACGAAGATCTTGATCTACCAAAATCATCAAATCAACTTGATCTATGACATAGCAGCGATTCTAGGTTAGATCAGATCACAAAAGGTTTTGTGGAACCTAATTTGTACTTGATCGATGATCAACAGGTTTATCCGTCATAAATCTGTGATCAGCACTTTGGGAACATAGAACTAGATTAATTGTAGAAGAACTCCGTGATCCAAACAGGCTTAATCCGATGACTAAGGTTTTGTGAAACCCACTGTAAGATGAAATAATAATCATTCAAATGATTATTCCTTCTTCAGATCATTTTTCGGGTAGAGTTTTTTATCCCGTGGTCACATAACACTCTCTATTCTACAAATAATGTCGCCTTTGAGATATGTATTTGGGTAGGTATCAAACCCAGAAAATTTCATGTCCACTTGCGTCAATTGTGCTCGTCAAATTCAAATGGTTTATTCCTTGATAAAGGATCCGAATATTAATTTCAAATACTCTGAAACCTCTACATAATTTAAACTTCGAGGAATTAAATCTAAGTGTTCTAGTAACATTGTTTATATTTAAGTACATAAATCGAATTCTAAAACATCAAACAACACTTAATAATATAAAGGAATCTGAAGAAAATTGAAATATTGAGAGAAATTAAATAACATGCATAGTCGATACAACTGTTTCAGATGAATGTTATGAATGACAAATTCTATACCAAAAAGTTCTCTTTATAAATTTCAAAATTCATCACATTTCCTAGAACAGCGTTTGGAACTCTCATCCATAACCATCAGTCGACTTTTTTTAATGATTAATGAGAACACTCAATAAAACTACATCACATACCCCACTTTAATAAGTTTTTGAGGCTGGAAGTACATACAACATTATCTCTTATTTTTACTTCCAGCTCCAAGATATTATAAAAGTAAAATTTGTGGTATATTTTTATTGATTGATCTTATTAATTACTCAAAAAAGCCGATTGGCGATTATAGATGGGGGTTTCAGACGGTTATCTATAGAATGTGCTATATTTTCAAATTTATATAAAACGTTTTTTGAAATTGAAAAATAAGTGTTAAGTACGTGACAAACTAAAGGAAGAACAAGTCATAAAAACTCAAGGTGTTTATTGGAATTCGCCGCTAAAAATTGCCATTAGACAAAGATACTCAGTAATGGGGATTTGTCAACATCTGTTTGTTCATTCAAAAGGATTTTATGGGCATTGTACCTGTTAATTTCAAGAAATTCTAAAAGTGTTAATCTACAACTTCTGCTTTCGACGTGGATAATTTCATAGTTATTGTTGAAATTATGCCTGAATTCCTCAAGATGATTAGCATATGGCAAATGTACGGAATCCGATGTGTTACTTCATTGGTGTTCTTGGATTATTTTCTGGAATGATCTACCTATCTGTCCAATATATATTAGAGGGAAATCATTGCAAGTCAACTTGTAGACTCCAAATTTATATTCTTTATTTTTTCGATCCTTATTGGTCTTTATGTAAGTGTTAAGGTTATTAATGGTTTTAAGAGCTGCGTTGTAATTGGAACTATTTTTGAAATATTTAGCAATATTTACAGATAATCCATTAACATAAGATAACGAAAAGTATTTATGTGTATTGTCTCCTTTTTATAACTGAACACATGGGATTTAATGCCATGTTCTTTTGTTTATTGGATACCATTTTGTCTTTAAGAAAGGGGTTGTAACCGTTGTTAGTATCCAATAAACAAAAGAACATGGCATTAAATCTAGTGTACCAAGTCATAGAAGAGGACAATACACAGAAATACTTTTCGTTATCTTATGTTAATGGATTATCTGAAAATATTGCTAAATATTTCAAAAATAGCTTCAATTACAATGCAGCTTTTAAACCGGGGGTTGTTTTAAGAGTGATAGAACTTTAAATTGAAATAAACACATTTAAATTAAGATTGAAGCCAATTTTTTTTTTATTTGAAAGATAATTTTATGACATTTATGTTTTAAAAATAATTTCTGGCACAGGTCCACCACGTATAACTCTGATGAACGAAATTCGACCATACCTATTTCGGACCACTTATTCGAGTAATGCAGGCCTTATTTAATCAATTACACGAGTTATGTTGGCTTCAAAAGCGTCTATTGTTTCTGGTTTATCAGCATAAACCAATGACTTGACCCCAAAGGAAATAATCCGGTGGAGTTATGTCGCATGATTTTGGAGGCCAATTAATGGACCATTTCTCGAAATAATGTTATCGCAAAAATCTTTCTTTCAATAAATCAATTGTTACGGTAGCAGCACGAGGTGTAGCACCATGTTGTTGGAACCAAAACACTTCTGGGTCCATTCCATTCAAATTTTGAAACAAATAATAATTGATCATCGATCTGTAATGAGCACTATTCACTGTAACAGCTCCAGCATTGTTTTTAAAGAAATTGGACCCATTGTGCCTCCAGTGTGTAAAGCACACCATACAGTGCATTTTTCAAGATGCAATGGAACCTGCAGAACTTCTTGAGGATTTGTTTTCACTCCATATACGGCAATTTTGGTTGTTTAAATTGCCGTTCAACCAGAAATGAGCTTCATCACCAAACACAATTTTACGATGAAAAAGTGGATCAATTTCAAGCTGTTCTAGGGCCCAATCAGCAAACAAACGACGCTTATTATGGTCAAGTGGCTTTAGTTCTTGAACCAGTTGGATCTTGTATGGGTGTAGACCAAGATCTTTACGCAAAATTTTCCATGTGGTGGATGCACAGAGTCCAACTTGTTGTGAACGTCGAAGAATAGACAAATCTGAATCATCATTAACACTATGACTTAGAGCAGCGATACTTTCTTCTGTACGTACAGTTCTTTGTCTTGTTGTTGTTGTTGCATCGAGTAGAGAGAATGTTGTCCGAAATCTATTGATAGTTCGACGAATAATGATGACGATAATGTAAGCCATAAATTTCACGAAGTGCTCTATCAGTTTGGCGATTAGAGCACTGATTTTGAAAATAAATTTCAACTATTTGTAAACGTTGTTGCGGCGTGAGTCTTTCCATGATAATTTGTCAATGCTTACTGAACAGAAATGTCAAAACAACATGGCTTCTACCTTCTGTCAAATCACAATTATCCCTATCAAAAGTTCCATCACTCTAAAAAGAACATCCGATACAAGACATATCTTTGCGCGTTAATTCCAGGAAAGAAAAGTATTCTCGATCTTTTCATGTTACAAACGCTGAAAAAACTCTCCTCATGCTTAAATCAGACCATAATATGCCGTAATGCTCATAATTCATATTCAAATGAATCAATTCGGCTGATCTGTATATTTCCGAGTTTTATATTTCAGATATATTAAAAATTATTTCTGTGATTCATTTGAATCTGAATTTGGTACACATCTGACAAGAGAATCGAATCAAACATATTTGTAAATCAATTTGAATGTCAATACTTGATAGAAGTAATTTTAAATTACTTTAAATTCAGAATTATATATTCTTACTTCTACAATATATACAGTTATCCCTATCGAAAGTTCTATCACTCTAAAAAAAAACAAGCGATACTTGCATAAAAAACAATAAGGATCGAACAAATGAAGAAAATAAATCTGGAGCCTACAAGTTGACTTGCAACGATTGTTCTTTAGTATATATTGGCCAACAGGTAGATTATTCAAGAAAAGAATTCAAGAACACCAAAGAAGTTACACATCGGATTCCGTACATTCGACATATAATAATCATCTTAAGGAACTCAGGCATAATTTGGGTTACGAAAAAATTTCCTCTGTCGGAAAAAACGAAATTAATTTCCGAACAACCTTATAAAACATTCCGTAGAGAAAATGACGTCTCATACTCACTCGAAATGCACCAATGCTACGTCAACCCACGCAGCGATAAATCTCAATTGAAAAATACGTAGTATACTACCGAATCGGGAAATTGGAAAGCTTGGGGAAAATTATCCCATCGATTAAAATATTTGCCGTAGCCCAACTTCGGACATAACTTGGAAACTCGCAAGATACTTGATCGGGGGGTAAATAGCGTTCGATAAATGGGAAGGGTGAGTTCCATTCACTTTTGTTTTCAAAGAAAGTGATACTTGCGAACAATATCTTATCGGGGGAGAATCGACAAAGACGTGACGTACAGTGGCGGGGCAAAAACTAGTTTGTCTGTCTGGTTCTGGCCAGGACAGTAATAATTGGTGTGTGGATTATTGTTTGTTCGGAAGTTATTAGCTCGTTTGTTTTTTTATCGGATACACTGAAGATTAACTATAATTGAGTCGTTCTGAAAACACTGGGAGATAACGGCTCTTTCTTGTTCACTTAAAACAAATTATAATTCATCGTTTGCTGTTTGGTTAACTATGATAAAGCCAGTGCAGTGGATTTTTCAATGAAAACATGACGATTTTGAGTTTGAACAAAACAGAGAATATGTGAGATATTGGGCTGAGATTTTGTACAAACTGCAGTACACATATTATTCGGAAGTTGCATAATTATTCGTTATTTCTCATAGTTGATTATGAGAAAGGAAACATAAACGTTCACCAGAAAATATTGCTATTGTTTATATATGACTGGATGAATAATGGAATTATTCTTATAAAATCGCCGCCACTCAATTTTTACGGATAGCTATTGACATGGTAGTCTGTGGTAATTGGTCGGTGAAATATCAGGTGTAAATATGAAGAAAAACTGTTACTTTTTTATGTGCATAAAGAAAGCAAATTGAAATTATTCATGGAAAAATTAAATCATTTTCTTGCGAACGTTCGATATCTACACAAAGTTTAGATGGGTTATATGTGGAGATTATTATTATTATTAATGACGAGCGGGCGTCTGTTCACCATACCACCGCGTCCGCACGGACTATTGTGGTTCACCCCTAATTTATATCTCCCCGACGAGATCCAGTTTTTGAATAAAACAGATAATCTTGTTCAGAGGTAATTTTTTCAGTTCGCAGTGGGCTATAAAAGCCTGACCAAAGACCTGATGCGACTCACCGGTGGGCACTCTGAGACAATGTGCATGGTTGTTTCAGTGTCCTCAAGACACAACCTGCATTCATCGTCTTCAGCCAGACCGATTTTATGCAAATGCGCTTTCAGTCTGCAGTGACCTGTCATGATTCCGACAAGTGTTCTTAGTTTGGCCCTATCCAGACCCAACGCTAGGTTCGCCATATTTTTGTTCGAAGCTGTTCCAAGAAACACCTTCGAATGTTTCAGGTCAGAATGGCTCCGCCAGAAAGAGTCTAGCCTTGAGTTCATTCTGCCTGTTCATTATCGCCTGCTTAGCCACGTCATGTGGTATTCCCAGGAATGGTTTCGGCCCTACCAGAGGCAGCGCAGCTCCAGAAGACGCCAGCCGATCTGCCTCCACGTTACCCAAATAGTTTGAGTGGCTCAGTATCCAAACCAGAGTGACTCTGTTATACATACCGAGCCTGTTTGAAGACGTGCGGCAACTTCAGACCGTTCCAGAGGTACTAGAGCTGGATTCCAGAGCTTTAAGTACTGACTGACTATCAGTAAATATTTTGATTTTGCCGTGGTAGATTTGCCGTTTTATCAGCAGTTCTACCGCGGTCTCAGTGGCAAATATTTCTGCCTGGAATATGGTTGGGTTTTGACCGAGACTCAATGAGATGTTGATTCTCGGTTTGCTGCCATATACTCCCGCTCCCGTCCCGTCCATCGTTCGCGAGACACGGTCGGTCCTCAATAGAACCTCAGCATGCTGGGTCCATTCGTCCTGGCTGGGGACGATTACATTGAAATGGCGTGCTTGGCTCGTGACTTTTGACATTAAATCTGAAGGCATCGATAGGGTGCTGTTCGTTAAAAGCTCGTCCAGTAGTTCTAAACCTCCCATCACTATTGCCTCTGGCCTGTCGATCGCCAGTTGATATAGTTTGGTTGTGGTCCGTTCCGCCTCCCTCTGCACGAGTAGGTGCAGGGTGGTAGATTTAATAGCACCTCCATTGCTGCCGCGGGTGTGGTGCGAAACGCATCTGTAATTGCAAGAAAGCCTGTTTCTGTAGTCGGGTGAGCCGTTTATTGGCCTTTCTTCCACCACGCTACAGCGCCATACATTATCTGTGTTCTGATTACCATAGTGTATAGGCAATACACCTGCCTGGGCTTTAAACCCCCGGTTTTACCACAGATCCGCCAGCAAGTCCAGAACCCCATTCGGGCTTTATGACACACATTCCAAATGAGAGTTTTCCAGGACTATTCCCAGGTATTTTGCCTCAAATGAGAATTGTATTATTTCACTACGGATTATTATTATTATTATTATTTATGGCGAGCGGGCGTCTTTCCACCCTACCACTGCGTCCGCACGGACTATTGTGGTTCACCCCTAATTTATATCTCCCCGACGAGATCCAGTTTTTGGATAAAACCGATAATCTTGTTCAGGGGTAATTTTTTCAGTTCGCTATGGGCTATAAAAGCCTGGCCAAAGACCTCGAATCTGATGCGACTCACCGCTGGTCGCTCTGAGAGGATGTGCATGGCTGTTTCAGTGTCCTCAAGACTCAGCCTGCATTCGTTCACTACGGATAGTCGGTGGTTCTAAACCATTCAACTTCCGTTGTTTATTGAATGGTACTATAACCACCTTTTGTGGGTTAAGAGACATGTCTTCCCTTATACACTATTTGTCAATAGTATCACCTCCGATTTACCTTTCACTATGATTGCCAGGTCATCAGTAAATGCTTGAACGTCGACTGCCAACAGCGAACTGATCACTACATAGTCCCCCTATCTTGAAGAGATAAAACTCGAAAGTGCGACCTGACATCCGCAATACTACCACTATTATACTGATAATTCGACATCATACATAAGTATTTGAGAAATTTGCAGGCGCCAAATCACGTTTGCAAAACAGAGGCGACTCAATATGTAAGCATTGAATAAGCATCTCACAGGTTGAATGCTATGCCTGCACAGTCAAGACCCACGAACCCTTGTGAAGTCTTCCAATTGATCCTGGTTTCAAGCACCAATGGTCTAGCCGTATCGTAGAGATCCACAAACCCAGAGACGTCTCGCAATCGATCCTGGTTCAGGACTAGGCCGGTAGGACCATCAAGTCCCGCTAAACCCTGAAGCATTTCTCGAGATATGCAGAACATGGGTTGCTGCAAACAGATAGAAGGAATACCCTCCTAATCCACCATGCTTACTGTCAACCACTACCCCCTCGAGTCCAGCACCAATTGGGTGGCCAGTTCGTACGAATAATTCCCAAGGGAATCCACCCTCCCGAAGTAACACAGTATGCTACATAACGCACCTGGCCACTGGACAGAAAAATCCGGAGATTTACTGCAATAGGGTAGATGACGTTAGTTTTAAGGCTTTGTGCTGCGACGGACTCCCTTCACCTTTACGGTGAAACTAGGACCCCATTCGGTTGATCTTCCACCAAACGTGTCCAGTGACTGGCGCGATTGGCGTTACTTGAGGCATCAACACTTTACCCTTCATTTCACCGGGATGAAACTAAGATCCTAGTCAAGACAAGCGCCTCCAGCTCGACAAGCTATAATGCCATGGGAGGCGCATCTATCACTTATCAGATTTCTCGAAATGTCGTCACAATTTTTCCAATTGCACTTCGAGTTGGTTGATAATCGCGAAATTCATTTTTTTAACGCATACTTTATTTTTAGGATTTATTCACTTACGTTTTTCAATTCTCTAATCTTCCACCATTCAATTTAGAAGTGACTGAAGATGTCAACATACTAAACTAACCTAAAAAAAACCAATTGACGTTTAAGTTTGTTAACATTTAACATATATTTATATCACATCCTACCTCAAGATATCCCTTCCAACTCTAGAACACCCCCGATCCTTCAACCTTCCTCAAATAAGTTGCCCACTACCAGCATCCAGATCCTTATTTAGGTTGTCACAGAAGAACGACGTCATTTTCTTGGATGAGAACAGGACAGTGTCTGGAAGCTGTCTACAGCCATCAAGGAAATTAGTTTACAAAAGAAACTTAATCAGGACGAGCATTCCTAATTGTTTTTGGTCTAGTATTTCGGGGATATTTGACAGACGATAGGACGTGAAAGCGGAGTTTTGGCGGGGGAATTTAATTGAAAACGGTGGGCGGGTGGTTAAAGTGAATTGTCTCATGTGGGTCCTGAAGAGAGGAGAAGAATAATAAATAGAATCCGAAGGGCCATTTGTTTCCTGCTGATTCCTGAGATGTATCCTGCTTTCTATACGGAATTCTGAAACAATGGATAAATTGCGCAAACTGCTGCTTTCAGAACGACCATACATTTATCGTTTTAAATTTGAATGATATTGCACAGCGAAAAGAACTGTATATTACATAGGTCTTCATAATTATTTTCGGTTCAAAGTGTTTAGTATTTCAAAAATTATTCCGCTAAACTTGAAGAACCAAATCTTAATGTGAAATCAATTTTTCTCTGGCAGCTTTATATTTAAGATATACTACTCTGTCAAGAAAGTACCGGGAATTTTCAATTAAAACAACATTTTTACATTTAATCGTCAAAATTTATTGGGTTGCCTTCAAAATAGGCTCCATTTGCTCCAATACATCTATGCCAACGGCACTTCCAATTATCGAAACATTTTTTATAGGCGCTTTCCGGGATGGACTTTAGTTCTCGCGCCGAATTTTGTTTTATGGTTTCAATCGACTCAAAACGGGTGCCACAAAGGGGCAATTTTAGTTTTGGGAAGAGGAAAAAGTCGCAGGGAACCAAATCCGGCGAATACGGTGGTTGCTGAAGCACGTTTGTTGAGTAGTTGGCGAGAAAATCAGCCACAATCGTAGCTCGGTGAGAAGGTGCGTTATCGTCATGCAAAATCCATGAGTTGTTCGCCCACAAATTTGGCCGCTTCTTACGGATACGCTCACGCAAACGTTTCATAACGCCTAGGTAATACTCCTTGTTTACCGTCTGACCCTCTGGAACGAATTCGTAGTGCACCACGCCACGGATATCGAAGAAAACAATGAGAATCACCTTCATTTTCGAGCGGCTTTGGCGTGGTTTTTTCGGTTTCGGCTCATTTTTTGCCACCCATTCCGATGATTGCTGGCTTGTTTGCATATCGTACTCGTAGACCCAGGTCTCATCACCAGTTATAATGCGTTCCATGAATGTAGAATCGGAATTACAGCGATCCAGCATGTCTGAAGCAACCTGTTCGCGATGACGTTTTTGAAGAAAATTCAGGTCTTTCGGTACGAGTCGTGCGGCCACCTTTCTCATGCCCAAAATATCAATCAAAATCGTACGTGCGGACTCGTGGGATATCTTAAGATCATGTGCTATCTCTCTCAAGCTGGTACGACGGTTTTCCAGCACCCTTTCCTTAATTTTATCGACGTTATCTTCGATCGAAGCCGTCGATGGGCGTTCACTTCACGACCGTCGTTTAAGGCTCTGTACCACTGATGTGCACGAGTTTTCGATAGAGCATTATCACCAAAGGCCTTTTGCAACATTTTCAATGCATCGGCACATGAAAATTCATTTGCAACACAAAACTTTAAACAAATTCTTTGCTCAACGTAATCACCCATAGTTAAAATCGGCACGCACTCTGACATCGACTGACTTAATCAGCTGTTGCAAACACACTAGTTCACAGATCCCGCTCAAGCTTAGCATAGTAATTAAGGACAGTGGTACCAACCTAGGAAAAAAAATGTTTACCTGCCTCATTGCTCCGCCAGATTTAAATCGATAATTCCCGGTACTGTCTTAACAGAATGTAAATTGAAAATTACTATGAAAAAGTATTCACATATTACAGAATAATAGCTGGAATTAATTTACCAGAACCTCTTCAGATTTTAATCAAAATAAAACAACTACTGGTTTTTCTGGTCATTCCATAAAAGAAAACCACTTCATAGACTTCGGTAAAACCGAATTTCTACACTCAGGTAACAAAAACAACTCGAATATCTGGAGATCTCTTCGGCTCATAAAAAACATCCAGCAATAACAAAGAATAAGTTGAAATTTCATTTATCCCCATTGCTGACATCTGTTAATAACAGTTTCCCTTGAAAATAAGCAAATACAGGTATAACTTACTGTTAACAATCCCAAATAAAAAAATTCCGTCACTTCCATCTGTTGTCCGAAAACTATACAAATTTTAATGTTGAGTAAATTCTCTCTAGTTTTGAAAATACTTTAAAACCCGATATATGTGTCAACAACAAAAATTAAATTTTTGTTGAAGTGGATTTATTCACCTTATTAATATCTCAAATGTTTCATCAAGTGGTTTGCGAGAAATCAATATATTTAAACATTTTATTTTTATCAAATTTTAAATTCAATGATAATTAACCATATTATATTGTCGACTATCCTCTCGTTAGTAGTCCTATAACGGACAGACTTAATTTAATGGTTTTTTGACTCAAAAACTTGATATTATGCAGTTTCTTTCACCCTAAGAATATACGGAAAGTAAGGACTAGTTTGCTAGGAACAGTATATTCTGTTGTCCTCGAATAAGAACAGGGAAATGTTGAGTTTTATCCTTTAGATTTATGTTGACATTATTCAGGTAATCTGAATTTAAAATAGGCACAACCGGAAAACGTCAACCGAAATTCATCCCACAATCCCAAACTAATACATTTCGGAAGAATTATGGACCAAAAGCAGGATTTACTGGGGATTCCTGGATCAGACAGGAAATCTTCGGGTCAGACGAGTGTCTCGGTTGGGTATTAAGTCGTTTGATCTATCTTTTGCTAGTCAATAGGATTTTTCAGGCAGGAGGAAGAAAATAAAAAAGTGTGAGAGTGAAGGAAATGTTTAGAAGCTTATTTACTATTCATCATATAGGAAATACGAAAAAATATTCATAGTAAGCTGGAAGAACCTCTTCCAAAGTACCGTGGAATGAATAGTGGATTTGTGGGAAATCCCCGAATATGCGGGCATAGAATATTTAAATATATACACTGACAGAAGATGTGACAGAGAAAGAGAGAGAAAAATGAACTTTATTGATTAGAAAAAAAACGGCATCAAGTGGCACATTAGTTTGACGGTTATGTTATTCCATTAATTAGTATTCCGAAAAAAATTCTTTTTGGCGTTCGTTTCGGTGTGAGGAATTGCTTGCAAGTGATTGGCAAGTGATTTGTCGAGTGTATGAACGAACTTTAATTAATAAGATGTTTAAATTGCCTACTGTGAGAGAAAAAGCAGAGCAAAGACTCTAATTCTCTTGTATATTCTCTTAATAGTACTTGAAGGAAAAGATACCCCCATGATCTAAAAATTACACAGGCTGACAAAAAAATTTTTTTTGGTTTTAACATAAAGCTGAACAGCATATTATGGTAGAATGGACGTATCCTACAATATCTGATGTGTATTGAAAAAATTTATTTCAGAACTTTTTAACCGTATATATCGATTTTATTTAGTTTTACACCTACTAAACGTACCTTACAATACAAAAAACTTAAAATAATAATTAAATTCTACTCTTGAGAGTAGAACCAGCAGTAATCAACTATCATGGCTGGATCTCTTCATCCTTGATAGCGAATTTTCATTGTCCTAATATCTTGATAGAATCTTTCACCCTGCTCACCACTGACAACTCCCAAATTTTCAGGAAAAAATGACAGATGCGAATGGGAGCAATTAATTTTCAATGACATTCGAGCACCGAGCGATTTGTAGGCATCTAATAGTTCATTAACTAACTGTTGGTAGTTTGCATCCATATTGTTGCCCAAAATTCCTTTCACTACTCTAACAAATAAGTTCCATGCTCTAAGTTCTTGGTATGCTTTTCTGTAAAATTATCGTCGTCCAACAATGTTCTGATTTTTGGTTCAATAGTTCAATTTGGCAATACTTAACTTTGGAAATACTTGTTTTAAGTAATAATAATAATAATTTATTGATTTACAAATGTTTCACAAAGAAAAACATAGGGAGATTATCGTCATAAAATTCTCAATCCCTACACCAGATATTCCTCGACGCAATAGAGTACCATATCTAATAATAAGCTATGAATTTTTTTCTTGAAAATCTTGAAATTACTCAATAACTTTATTTGATTTGCTAGATGATTAAACATTTTCATAGAGGTATAATAAGCTCTTTTTTCTGTCTTAGAAAATCTGTGTATGGGATAATTATAATTTACCTTCCTTGTATTATATTGTTTTCCTGCTCTATCTTTTTCAAATAAATGTTTGTTGTTGAAAAAAAAATTAAGATTCTTGAATAAATACACCATAAACAGTAAGTATTCCATTTTTCCTGAAAATATTTCTGCAAATTTGCAAATAAGGCAACGAGAAAATATTTCGTATTATTCTCTTCTGTATTAAAAATACCCTTTCAAACTTTGTTGTATTCCCAAATAAAATTACACAATATCTAACCCTAGATTCGAATTAAGCAAATAAAATAAGGCAAGAATTAAGGTTGCCACAAAGACTTTCAATGTGTTCATCCCACGAGAAAAACTGGTCCACATAAACTCCCAAAAATTTAACAATTTTTGAAAGTTCTATACTATTGTTACCTACATTCAATTAATTCATTTGGCTTTACCACATTAGATCTTGTTCTCCATCTTTCTTTGCCCATTATGATACCTCAAAGTTAAGAATAGGTTCTTTGGAAATACTAATTTTGTTAACCATATTCACTCATTGATGTTCAATTCCGTGCGGAAAAATTCAAACTTCTGCATCGATATCAATTATATAAAACGTATCAATACAAATGTATTAACATAATATATACAGGTATGTAGATAAACACACATACAAAAAATCTACAATTCCAAAATTATATAAAATTCCCAAATTGAAAAATAGATAAAAAATAATTGAACATATGACAAATATATTTCATTTTGAATTCAGAATTATATATTTTGACTTCTACAATATACATTCTGTCAAGAAAGTACCGGGAATTATCGATTTAAATCTGGCGGGGCAATGAGGCGGGTAAAAATTTTTTTTCCTAGGTTGGTACCACTGTCCTTAATTACTATGCCAAGCTTGAGCGGGATCTGTCAACTAGTGTGTTTGCAACAGCTGATTAAGTCAGTCGATGTCAGAGTGCGTGCCGATTTTTACTATGGGCGATTACGTTGAGCAAAGAATTTGTTTAAAGTTTTGTGTTGCAAATGAATTTTCGTGTGCCGATGCATTGAAAATGTTGCAAAAGGCCTTTGGTGATAATGCTCTATCGAAAACTCGTGCATATCAGTAGTACAGAGCCTTCAAGTACGGTCGTGAAGTGGTCGCCCATCGACGGCTTCGATCGAAGATAACGTCGATAAAATTAAGGAAAGGGTGCTGGAAAACCGTCGTATCAGCTTGAGAGAGATAGCACATGATCTTAAGATATCCCACGAGTCCGCACGTACGATTTTGATTGATATTTTGGGCATGAGAAAGGTGGCCGACGACTCGTACCGAAAGACCTGAATTTTCTTCAAAAACGTCATCGCGAACAGGTTGCTTCAGACATGCTGGATCGCTGTAATTCCGATTCTACATTCATGGAACGCATTATAACTGGTGATGAGACCTGGGTCTACGAGTACGATATGCAAACAAGCCAGCAATCATCGGAATGGGTGGCAAAAAATTAGCCGAAACCGAAAAAACCACGCCAAAGCCGCTCGAAAATGAAGGTGATGCTCATTGTTTTCTTCGATATCCGTGGCGTGGTGCACTACGAATTCGTTCCAGAGGGTCAGACGGTAAACAAGGAGTATTACCTAGGCGTTATGAAACGTTTGCGTGAGCGTATCCGTAAGAAGCGGCCAAATTTGTGGGCGAACAACTCATGGATTTTGCATGACGATAACGCGCCTTCTCACCGAGCTACGATTGTGACTGACTTTCTCGCCAAAAACTCAACAAACGTGCTTCAGCAACCACCGTATTCGCCGGATTTGGCTCCCTGCTACTTTTTCCTCTTCCCAAAACTAAAATTGCCCCTTCGTGGCACCCGTTTTGAGTCGATTGAAGCCATAAAACAAAATTCGGCGCGAGAGCTAAAGTTCATCCCGGAAAGCGCCTATAAAAAATGTTTCGATAATTGGAAGTGCCGTTGGCATAGATGTATTGGAGCAAATGGAGCCTATTTTGAAGGCGACCCAATAAATTTTGACGATTAAATGTAAAAATGTTGTTTTAATTGAAAATTCCCGGTTCTTTCTTGAAACGTTATACAAAAACTATCAAAACGATATCCTTATATAAATTCAATATAATATATTTTTCAATGTATCAATATAAAATATGTCTGGGAAAAAACCTTTTTGCATTTTTGTTAATAAAAATCTATTTAAAAAACTGTATGAGTATGGATATTAACATACAAATAAAAGAAAATCCACTATTCCAAAATTATCTAAAATTGGTAAAATGAAGGATCAAATAAAAGTAATTGAACGAGAACGGTTGCTGTATTCCTCATTTATTTATTATTTTTGAAATTCTGGTTATTTTCCTTATCATGGGACATTATTTGAGGTGAATAATTTTCTTATGTTTTTCTTGGTTCCGAGTACAAATGGTTTATTGGTTAATGGTAGCAACACGTTGATCATTTCTGTTTTATTTTGGATACTTTAAAGCTTACTTCGAGTTTATTCGTTCCAGGTTTTATCTTATTTATTGAGTTAAATTTCGATGGTCTGATATATTTGAATCTGAATTCAATAGATGTATTTATGAAGAGGTCTGGAATCCTTTATTTTGAGAATTTCAGATAATTTTGAAATAGTGGATTTTCTTGTATTTGTATGTTAATAAATATACTTATATTGTTTTTTGTTAATACATTTGTATTAATACGTTTCATGTCGTGATGTTTAAAAGTTTTCTCCTAGACATTAAAAAATATTTTATATTGAATATATATAAGGATATCATTTTCATAGTATTTGTATATAGTTTAAATATATGTTGTAGAAGTTGGAATATATAATTCTGAATTTAAAATCATTTAAAATTACTTCTTTCAAGTATTGACATTCAAATTGATTTACGAATATATTTGATTCGATTCTCTTGTCAGATGTGTACCAATTTCAGACGCAAATGAATCACAGAAATAATTTTTAATATACCAGGAATATAAAACTCGGAAATATACACATCAGCCGAATTCATTTATTTGAATATGAATTATGACCATTACGGCATATTATGGTGTGATTTTAGCATAAGGAATGTTTTTTCGGCGTTTGTAACGTCAAAAGATCGAGAGTACATTTCTTTCCTGAAATTAATGCGCAAAGGTATGTCTTGTATGTATATTTGCATACTGTAGATGGCGCTTGTGTATGATTAATACCTTAGTGTCTATGTATAGTGAATGATGATGAAAACCAAGCAGTCTGAAACGTACGCATGTTTGCAATTTGAACACACCGCGTATACCAAAAACCGAGCGACACATAATCCACAAAATCCTCCTTTTCTTCCTTGCGCTGAAACGACCCATCAAACCAGATTTCAATCAGAGCTACGTCGACAGCAGTAAATTTTTCATCAAGAAAATGAGTCCTCCGAAACCCAATGAACCAGAATAATGGTTTCCCCGAGAAAGATGACACTCCGGTCCGTTCGCGGTGTCGGAACGAGAAAAAAAGTTTGAATTTTTATCGCCCCCTGGCGATATTTAGTGGGAGATCCGTTGATTTATGTCCGGGTACATGTTAACCTCGTTTTTATGCGCATTTTCGAGCCATTTCCTCGACTACGAGGGCCCCAATTAGGACAATAAAACGGAAAAAATTGCGATCGAACGCGGAAAGGAAAACAGTCGACGCGACCATAAAGAATGAATTGGTCATAGACTGTCGCTTCGAGGATTTTATTCTGTTTTTCGGCGTTTTTGTGATTTAGGAGATGCTGCGGTGATAGGGATTCTCGAATCGAAGCGATATACAGAGCGAATTACTTCTAAATTGAAAATACAGTACAGTCGGGTTAATATGAACACGCGATAATATTCGGGGGGCCATTTGAATCTTGCATTTTTAATCGGTTTTCATATTCTACATCGAACAAGGAATTTTTGATTTTTACTAGGCAGGTGCATTACAACCAGGTTTCCAGAGTCCAGCAATCTAAGTCTCTCAAAAATGTCTTATTTTTTCCTAGAAACCTAAATGGGACAGTAGAACCGAAAATATCCAAATGTCGTTTCGGAATTTTACCTGCTCGCGCTAAATATCGAAAAGAATCGCTTCAGTACTGTTGAAGACACATCCCTCGAAGTCGCTCGTTGGCACTCGGCCTACAAACACAAAGACAGTCACTCTTTCATGCCGTTTTTCGACCAGCCGGTCATGCAACTTTCTCTACTCCTCGAAGACTCAAGTTCTGATCCTACACACATTCTCTAGTAGTAAGTTCTAATCACATTTTCTCTCTGTCCAAACTCACAAGTTATAATCACAAATTATCTCTCTTTCTGCTATTGAATAAGGTAATATTCGCATTCTCTTCAACCTTCCAAGGAACACCTTAATCTTAATAACCCATAACGCACTAAAATGCCTGCCTGGTGAATATATAATCTACATTAATTTGCTTATGATTAGACAGGAATTGTGTAAGGTGAATCGAAAAGTGAAGCCTGGTGAGGTATGGTTGGCCATCTTTAGTTAAGAAAAAAGCGACAAAATTGATTTTTTGTGTTATTCAATTAACTTCCAGTTATATGAATATGAATATCTGCCTTTCGCAAACACATCCTGTTTTTCCCTCAGCCACTAAATTCAATTAAAAAAATTATAGAATGTTATCAAATAAAACTGAACACTAAAATCAACACATGAACAGTTCTCACTGTTCCCTCAATCGAATGAAAGGTGTGCCATAACAACATAACTTTCCCACGCAATACAAAAACTCACCCACGTTTCCGGCAGGGTTCGGGGGTGGACGAACCTCCAGTCAGCAGGGCTGCCCGTCTCGTGGCCGATCTGAGACAGCTTCTCACCCTGAAGCAGCACTATTACCCCGAAGGGGGTTGGGGTTGGATCGTTCTGGTCATAGCTGTGATTGTGCACGTCCTCAACCAGGGACTCGTCACGTCCGTTGGGATATTTTGTCTCGAAGTTAGAAAGAAGTTCGGTCCAACGGCGGCACCAGGTGATTAATTGTTTTTTTTTCAGGTGTAGATAAGGAGGTTCGAAGGACAGAATTAAGTCAAGATAAAACACTTCAAACTTCAATTTTTACACTGAATGACAAAAAAATATAAAAAGCCTTGTATTTTTATCCGATTTCGATAATTCATTACCTGTGTAGATATTCTACCTTTAACAAACAACTATTTACATTTTCAGGTGAATTTTTTCAGTTGACGAGATGCCTGAAAAGTCGTTATAAGGGAGTATTCATTTGCCGATAATGTACGTCAAATTTGAATCTCAATAAATGTATAGCTTGTTGTCACTGCCTGGACTGCGTAGAATTCACCAGTTTTACCAGCTTAATAACTTTGAGAGTTGTCGATGTAGAGTTGGTATGACAATAAGAAAGTTTCCAGAGAAGCCAGTAGATCCTTCCTATTCTTCAGTATGAACGAGCATGTGGACACATGGTGAAAAGCTCTGCACTTTCCAAAGAATCTATACATCACCAAAGATTGCCGATTGAGACTTGCGGCTCTTAGAGACAGGCCTAGCAAAACTGGGCCATCACAAACCAATGAAGAGCATGGTATGCGTAGGGTATATCACCGAATGCGAAGTCTTGGTTTTCCGACTTATCAACTCTACTTGGTGCTATCTTTCATAGCTGAATATCGACACAACCGCCTGCTCTAATGCAGGATTATAATTAATTCAGTGCAATGAGGAAAAATCATTTTCCTTGGTTTCATTACATTTCTGCTAATATTAATATCCCCAAAGCTATTTACAGCATTGTTAGAGCAAATATTCAGAGCTATTGATTGGGGAAATGAACAGGGCATCAAAATCAATGAGAAGTTTTTATTCAATCTTAGATTCTCAAGAAGGCCAAGAAGAACTTCAACAAATGCTCAATGACCTGAATACTAGATCATAGAGAAGCTGGACTAACGATAAATTAAACCAAAACTAAAGTGATGGCAAACAGTGAAGAAAAATAAATGAGAATAAATGATAAAACCATTGACTATGTTCAGGAATATTGTTATCTTGGCCAGGTCTTCTTTCCACAAATCGTCAGAACAAATATCGGGTGTTTTTTTAGAGTGATAGAACTTTTGATAGGGATAACTGTGATTTGACAGAAGGTAGAAGCCATGTTGTTTGACATTTCTGTTCAGTAAGCATTGACAAATTATCATGGAAAGACTCACGCCGCATCAACGTTTACCACTTGTTGAAATTTATTTTCAAAATCAGTGTTCTATTCACCAAACTTATAGAGCACTTCGTGAAATTTATGGTTTACATAATCGTCCATCAGAGCAGTTTATTCTTCGAACTATCGATAGATTTCGGACAACAATTTCTCTACTCGATGCAACAACAACAAGAAAACAAAGAAGTGTACGTACAGAAGAAAATATCGCTGCTGTGAGTCATAGTGTTAATGATTCGTCAACGTTCACAACAAGTTGGACTCTGTGCATCCACCACATGGAAAATTTTGCGTGAAGATTTGGGTCTACACTCATACAAGATCCAACTGGTTCAAGAACTAAAACCACTTGACTTTAATAAGCGTCGTTTGTTTGCTGATTGGACCCTAGAACAGCTTGAAGTTGAACCACTTTTTTATCGTAAAATTGTGTTTAGTGATGAAGCTCATTTCTGGTTGAACGGCTATGTAAACAAGCAAAATTGCCGTATATGGACTGAAAACAATCCTCAAGAAGTTTTGCAGGTTTCATTGCTTCCTGAAAATTGCACTGTATGGTGTGCTTTACACGCTGGAGGCATCATCGGTCCATATTTCTTCAATAACGATGCTGAAGCTAATGTGTCAGTGAATGGTGCTCTTTACAGATCGATGATCAATGATGATTTGTTTCAAAATTTTAATGGTATCAACCCAGAAGTGTTTTGGTGTCAACAAGATGTTGCTACACCTGATGCTGCTACCGTAACAATTGATTTATTGAAGGAAAGATTTGGCGATAACATTATTTCGAGGAATGGTCCAAGATTATGCGACATAACTCCACTGGATTATTTTCTTTGGGGTGATGCCAAGTCTTTGGTTTATGCTGATAAACCAGAAACAATAGACGCTTTGGAAGCCAACATAACTGGTGTTATTGATGAAATAAGGCCTGAATTACTCGAAAAAGTGGTCCAAAATTGGTCTGGTCATATGCGGTTCCTCAGAGCTAGTCGTACTAGACATATGCCAGAAATTATTTTCAAAACATAAATGTCATAAAATTATCTTTCAACTAAAAAAAAAATCTGACTTCCATTTCAATTTAAATGTGTTTATTTCAATTTAAAGTTCTATCACTCTTAAAAAAACACCCGATATATTAAGAGAAGAATAGAAAACGCTTGGAGTCAGTACTGGTTACTTGCATTTATACTGAAGGGTAATTTTTCCATGAATATCAAGAGGGAAGTGATTAATATGTGTGTACTGCGCTGAAACTTGGTCCCTGAATAAAAAACAAACACAGAAGTTAGAAGTATGTCAAAGAAGAATGGAAAGAAGTTTAATAGGATTCATATTAAAAGACCGAATAAGAAATGTAGATATCCGAAGAAAAACACAAATGAAAGATATAGGCAAAGGAAAAGTAGACTTGGGCTGGCCATGTAGCAAGGGTGTCAACTGAAAAATGGACCAAGTTGGTGCAGGAATGGATACCATTCCTCCAGATAGTAGATGGAAGATGGTAAACGAAGCCGTGGTCTTACAGCAACAAGATGGCAGGATTCTATTAAGAAAAAGAAAGAAATATTATGGACACAAATTGCTCAAACTAGGGAACAGTGGAAGAAATTTGAAGAGGCTCTTGCTGCGGATAAGGATTGTACGGGCTCATGATGATGATAATGATATTAATATCCACATATAAAAGCTGGTGCTACATTTTATGTAAGAATGCTGACGATAGTAGTAACTGTATTCAAGATATGACATCTTTTATACAAAAATAATCGATTCAAAGTTGGAATTGAGTTCTTTGAAACATTTGTCTCGTTTCTTATTTGATGATGATTTGCAATAGAAAATCTTTCATTTTTATTACTTCACACTCATTGCATTTTGTTTCTGCATAATCTCGTCCACTACTGGGCGTTTACCCATGTTGGGCTCGTCTTTCGGTGGGTATTTTCTAGTTAAGAGGTTGCTACTTCTGTGATCCTTTTCGGTAATATATGAGAGAATTATTAAATTCTTAATGTTCCACTTCTCTTGTCTTGCTTATAACTGCACCTTATAGTAATGTATTATTTTGCCTAAGTTACAAGCCCTGAGCATCTATACCAAAAATTATAGAATTCGGATAAAAATATATATTGGTATTTACCTTCTTCTGCCAATCAGCAAATTTTGAGATGATTCATTATTATGGACCATCATACATTACCTACTTCAAGTGAATCTAATGGCCCTTATGAGTTGGAAAGTGATTTAAATATAATCTTATTTCTAATGGACAAAAACAGAGAAAGTTACTAACCTTGTCGTAAATCTATACTTCATCATTATATTAGAATATACTGAGTATTATAAGGAGAATATAAGGAAACAAACTGTGCCAAGCAGAAAATAAAGTTCCAACCAGATAGTTTAAAAGATTTTCATTGTTTCAGGATGGGTGGGCGCAATGTCAACGGGAGTGGCCCTCTTGATTTCGCCGGTAACAATAGCCTTCTGCAGAAGGAAATCCACCAGGGTTACAGCTGTCATGGGAGGACTCATCACTGCGTTAGGATGCCTTTTTACGTCATTCGCAACACAGTTTCATCAACTGTTTTTCAGGTAAGTTCTTTCAAACAGCAAATGTATGCGTTACTCGCGAATGAAAGTAAAATGAATTATTGTCATGGAAATTAGATGAGAATTAATTCGTCTTGTTGCGTAAATATTCCTTAATGTCATCGAAGTCCTGTTCCTGGCTATGAACATTCATCAGCACTGAGCAGAATTCTCAGTGCTGATGAATGCCGTAAACGGCAAAATCGATCCACGGTTTACTGTTACCATTCAGTTTTCTCTGTGCAAATTCGTTGGGTTACGAGCAGGATTAGCTCGGATCGAGAATGGGTGTTGGCTGATTAACTGTCTGCTAATCCTTTATGGTATTATGTTAGCAATTATTACTGGGTATTCACGATTAACCTTCATCTTCATTCTCACATAAGAGTTTTAACTTTTAAGCCTTGCTTTCGGTTAAGAGACTGAGTCTAGAGTGAATGCCGTGAATCTTTTTTCATGTTTCAAAATTGGTCCTCAAATAACTGAACACGATTCTGGAGTTGGAAACAGGCTTTCTAATTCAAGTGAAAAGTATTTGATTGATTCGGTCTTTACTTGGTGGAAACTCATTTTAATTAAAAAAATGTATACGAGACAGTAATTTATTTCCACAAAAATGTTTGTACTACTACAATAATTGTTTCACCACGATGTGGCTTCTTCAGGTATTACATTGTACTGTCTGATGGTATTCAGTGTAACCGAGTTTAAATACATTTTTAGGTACGTGACCAAATAATGGAAGCACATGTCATGAAAACTCTAGGTGTTTATTGGAGTTTGCCGCTAAAAATGCAATTAAGAAAAAATATTCAGTACTGGAGACTTATCAACATCTGGTTGTTCGTTCAAAAGGATTTTACGGGCATTATACCTGTTGATTTCAAGAAATTCTGAAAGTGTTAATCTAGAACTTTTGCTTTCAATGTGGATAATTTCATAATTATTGTTGAAATTATGGCTGAATTCCTTAGGATAATTAGTATATGTCGTATGTACAGAATTGGATATATAACCCCTTTGGTGTTCTTGGACACGTTTCTTGAATGATCTACCAGTCTGGCCAATGTATACTAAAGGGCAATCTTTGCAGGTCAACTTTTAGACTCCGGATTTATTTTCTCTATTTGTTCGATCTTTATTGTTTTGTATGTAGGTACTAAGGTTATTAATTGTCTTAAAAGCCGCGTTATAATTGAAACAACTTTTGAAATATTTAGCAATATTTTCAGATAATCCGTTGACATAAGATAACGAGAAATATTTCTGTGTATTCTCCTCTTTTATGATTGGGTACACGAGATCATAATCATAAAAGAGGACAATACACAGAAATATTTCTCGTTATCTTATGACAACGGATTATCTGAAAATATTGCTAAATATTTCAAAAGTTGCTTCAATTATAACGCGGCTTTTAAGACAATTAATAACCCTAGTACCTACATAAAAACAATAAAGATCGAACAAATAGAGAAAATAAATCCGGAGTTTCTTTTTCCCGCATTGCGAAACTTTTTGAGTGATGAGAAATTAGCATCAAGAGAAGATTGTGAAAATCGATTAGCAGAGTTTTTCGCCAATAAGGACCAAATCTTCTGTGAAAGAGGCATTATGAAGCTGATTCTAAAATGGCAACAAATTTGAAAAGCAATTCGGTGCATAGTTGACCCAAATCGGACAATCCGAAACATGTTCAATAAAGTCTTGAAGTTCGCGCAGAAATAATGGATGTTTTTCCCATCCTATTTTACAGGGTGTCTACTTATAAAAGGGCCAAAATTCAGTGGGAGATCATAGAAGTTATTTGAAACAAAAAATGTCATATAACACATGGTCGAAATGTTGATGGTTATTCTTCAATTTAACAATTCTTGATTTCACGAAATATTTCAAGTTTTTCCATAAAATCAATTATAATTCAGTTATCCTTGTAGCTGCATCAAATTTGATCACATACCCGAAAACTGTATTAAATTTGTTGTTGAATTTCTGCGTGCCAAAAAATGTTTATTGCGGACGTGGTAGGGAGATGAATCGATGGAAAATTATTAATTATTGACATGTGTTTTTTCAGCAAAAAATACCTCATTTATTGTGCTTTCCAATAACATATCATCTTTTTTGCTAGCTACTTGTCCTCTGCCATAATACCATGGCTAAGTATCGGGTGTTTTTTTAAGAGTGATAAAACTTTCGATATAGTCCGAGAGCTGGCACGAATTTTAGGAGAGGTATTTGAGGCAAGCTGAAAACTTGTCAGATGTCTATTACATCCCAACTCGGAATTGCAGACCTGGCTGGTGAGTAGCGGGGCTACATCAACCCCTACATTTTTGAAAATATAATTTTTTTCCCCCAAAAATATATTTGAGGCACTACGCAATTTATATATGTTGCAGTGTAATACTTAAAGAATACGAAAAAAAAATAAGCCAGATAATTTAATCGGGGTTTTAACATTGCCAGACGCGTGTAAAAATATTTTGCAAAAAATTATAAAAAATGATTTTGAGGCAGCTTGAAATTTTAATGGAGTGTTATTTTTAACTAAAAAATAAGATTGCCAAAAAGACAGATCATTTCGGTGGGGCTTTCTACCTGCCAGGTGATCAAACAAATAATGAATGGGTACGAGCCTCAATAAGATTTTGTTGGCACACAGAACTTCTTATCTTGTAGCAAATTTAATGCCGTTTCCAGATAAGTGGTCAAATTTGATGCGGTTCAAGGTTAACTGATGAATAATTGATTTTATTGAAAAACTCGTGAAATCAAGACATCTTAAATTGAAGAATAACCATCAACATTTCGAACATGTGTTATATGACATTTTTTGTTGCGAATAACTTGTGTGATCTCTCCTTGAAGTTGGCTCCTTTTGAAAGTAGACAGCCTGTATAGTATCTGATTAGTATATCTAATATTTCCGGAATTAACAACATATCAGTTTCTTGCCAGGAAAACAGATACTTCTGTATGATATAAAACGAAAACATCACTGTACTTTGCAATAATGAAAGGTTTCTGAGCAAAAAACACTTTCAATGCTATTACCAGGAGTTACAGCCGTTAATTCTTTCACCGTACATTCTAATAATTATATTTCGAATTCTTCACATCACGACAAAAACGTTTAAAAGCTGGCAGTTTACCTGACTCGAGAAAAGTAGCATCGCTATTCTCTATCTGTATTGAAGCTGCTTCGAAATGACTGTGATGGTTAATAGCTTTAATAGATAATTATTTTCTTCGGTGAGATTTATTTGCTCGCGTTGCTATTCTGAGAAGTTGAGCAATATAATGTCAGCCAATAACATTTCTCCTAGAAGAAGGAATTCATATCAAAGAAGCAGTACTATTTCCTAAAGTATTAATTACGATAATTATACGAATTTACGGTATTTGATGATATCCAAGTAAAAGCAGCCTTTTCTGTGCAATTTTTAACATAACACATTTCCGACATCATTCTGGAACCATCTAGCAAATTTTTCTGCTAAAAACGTCGAAACGTAAGTAAGGTTTACATGAAACATCTCAAGTCAATCATAAAAGGTTGAACATAACTACACAGGAAACATTTTTCTCAAAAAAAAAACTACCACAAATAACGAAGGATGTCTATTTCAATCTCGATAAATACAACATCGAAAAAGTCAGAGATGAGATGAAAAACTTCATCGAAAAAGTCAGAGATGAGTTACGAAACTTCATCAATGCCAAGACTCCAATAACATATGAATAAATAAGTGCATTATAATGCAGATGAGTAGATCTAATAAACAAATATACAAATACACTCACTAGAAAATATTTTGTGAACACATTATCACCGCCACATTATAAACCGAACTAAGAAAAAAACAACTTTACACAGAACTGAAAATTAACGATGACATGAACTTGAGGATACTCTACAACAGACTCAAGAAAGAAATTCATAGACTCATAACTGATGTAGAGTATGAAGAAGCTTCACATGAAAAGAACACAGTACTTGATATCGACAACGTAACAAGGAAAATACTACGCCAACCACTGCCTGAATATCGTTGTTATAATTATAACAATTCATAAACATGGCACATACTATAACCAAATGTCTAGCTATCGGCCCATCACCCTTCCACGAATTTTTAGGAAAAACATTTGAAAAAATCCTGAAAATTCGTCTCGAAAATTCAATTGGACAAAACATTCTCCTTTCACAGTTTGGATTCAAGAAATATCATTCAACCATCCATCCATTAGTAGCTTTAATATTGAACGTACAAACCACAATGAAAAAAGGCTACCAAGGTCCTACCAATGAGTCCGCATGGACTGTGTGGTTCACCCCTAATTTATATTTCCCTGACGAGATCCAGTTTTTGGATAAAACCGATAATCTTGTTCAGGGGTAATTTTTTCAGTCCCCAGTGGGCTATAAAAGCCTGACCAAAGACCTTGAATCTGATGCGACTCACTGCTGGGCACGATGTGCATGGCTGTTTCAGTGTTCTCAAGACACAGCCTGCATTCATTGTCTTCAGCCAGACCAATTTTGTACAAATGCGCTTTCAGCCTGCAGTGACCTGTCATAATTCCGACAAGTATTCTTAGGTTGGCCCTATCCAGATCTAGCGCAAAACTCTTAAGCTGTTCTAAGGAACACCTTCGAATGTTTCAGGCCAGTATGGCTCAGCCAGAAAGACTCTAGTCCTGAGTTGACTGTTTTCGATGTACAACAGCTGGATTCACGAGCTTTTGGTGCTGACTGACTATCAGTTAATATTTTGATTTTGCTTTTTTATCAGCAGATCTGCCACGGTCTCAATAGCAAATAGTTTTTCCTGGAATATGGTTGCATATTGACGGAAACCATAGGAGAAATTAATTCTTGGTTTGCTTCCATAGACTACCACTTCCGTAACGTTCGTCGTTCGCGAGCCGTCTGTGAACAAGCCAAGGTCAGTCCTTAATAGAACCTCAGCATTCTGGGTCCTTTCGTCCATTCGACGATAACATTGAAATGCGTTCTTGGCTTAGATGACATAAGATCTGACGGCATCGATAGGGTGCTGTTCGTTAAAAGCTCGCCCAGAAGTCCTGAACCTCCCATCATATAGTTTGTATATACAAACGGAGGCAGAACGGACCATATGGTCCGTTCCGCCTCCCTTTGTACGAATAGGTGCTGGGGTGGTAGATTTAAAATAGTAATTAAATTCTATTTCATCCTTTTATGAGGGGTCAAATCTTTTCTGTTCAGAAACCAGCAGCAATCACCCATCATGGCTGGATCCCATAGTCCCTGATAGTGAATTTTCATTGTCCTAATATCTTGGTGGAATCTTTCACCCTGTTCGTCATTGACAGCTCCCACATTTTCAGGAAAAAATGACAGATGTGAATGGAGGAAATGAATTTTCAATGACATTCGGAAATCAAGCGATTTGTAGGCATCTAACTAACTGTTGGTAGTTTGCATCCATATTGTTGCTCTGAGTTCCTGCCTGGTAAGCTTCTCTGTAAAATTAACGTCGTCCAGCAATTTTCTGATTTCTGATCCAATGAAAATGCCTTCCTTCAATTTGGCATGACTTAACGTAGAAAGACTTGTTTTAAGTATTTGAATCCATCACCATCTTTATTCATAGCCTTCACAAAGTTTTTCATCAGGCCAAGTTTAATGTGAAGAGAAGGCAGAAGGAAATTTTTGGGATCTACAGGAGGTCTAAACTTAACATTTTGAGATCCCGGTTAAAATACACTTCTTTCTGGCCAAATTTTTGTAATATCTATAATGCTGATTTAGTGCACGACTGTCCCATAGAAAACAGCAATATTTTGTAAATCCTCCCACTAAAATTCCTATAACTTTTATGTCCCCACATATCTGTCATTTATACGTGTTATAGTTTATTTTATTCGATGGGTGCGCATATTTTAATAACTTTCTTTCATCGTCACTGGCAACTGGTGTAGAGGATTGTAAATTTTCGTTATGAAATATCACAGCTTTAAACCATATTTAGACGAATCTATAAATGAACGCCACTCAGAGAGGGGGATTGTTCAATATCAAGTTTCTGCATTAAACCATCAATATCAGTACACGCACACAATGAATTTTCCATACTTTAGAATGCAGAAAACGGAGCATTTCTTTTTCTGAAATGTGTAATTTTCGTTTCGTTGCCTAATAACTTTCATTCCTTAAGACGTGAACCAAGAAGTTCTGAGTGTTGCTTTTGTACCCCAGGCATTAGATCTTGTCGTGATGGGGGTGCCATGACAAGGACCCTTGTTTCGTCCCGGTGAAAGGGAGGGTTGAGTCTTGGTACCTAACGTAATGCCATTTCGCGCCAGTCATTGGACCTGTATGGTGGAAGATCTCCGAATGGGGACATGGTTTTGCCGTTTCTGTGAAATGGAGGGTTGAGCCAGTTGATTAACTCAGTTACAGCCAAACTTGAAGCTGGTGGGCTCATCTCTTCGGGGGGGTTCTCGCTTCGTGCGATGATATGGCGTAATCCTTATCACACTTTCTACTTCTAGGGGTGGACTGTGGAGACTGCTGAGTAGTCACTTGGTGAAAAAGCTATGCTCGTCAAGCCAATACGAAAACCTGGTAGAATTCACGTGTTGCTTTGATAGCCCCAAATCACTTACTCAATTATTTAACTCATTTTGAGCAATTAAATGTGGCTCGCCGGAACTGGAGGACCTGGAGTAAAAGTAGGGTCGGTGCACTGTTCTTCGGAGCTGCCTGATGATGCGTTGTCTTCCAAAACACCATTTTGTGGATCTAAATAGGCACTGATAAATCTGTATTATGTGAAACAGGTCGTATTGCAGACTTGAGGAAGGCCTCTTTTCCAAGTGACTACCAAGCAGTCTCCACAGTCCACCCCTAGAGGTAGAAAGTGTGATAAGGATTACGCCATATCATCGCGCTCGGCGAGAACCCCTCCGAAGAGATGAACCCACCAGCTTCCAGTTTGGGCCCTGACTCGAAAGCCAGAATCGTCTGACTGGTAGCAGCGAAGCACTATCCAACCTCTACTGGCTCAGCAGGTCAGTACCCGAGTTGGTTTGAGACGCAACTCACCCGCCGGAGGGAATACTTATCCATCCACCCGAACGCAATCCCATAAACTAAGATAAACTCAAGATTGACGACTACAATTGATCCTGGTACGAGCACCGTCTAGCGTCCTGACCCACCGAACCCATGTGAAGTCATTTGATTGGTCCTGGCGTCAAGCACTAATGGCGGAGCCATTTCATCGAGATCCACAAATCCTAAATTGTTACGCACAGATCCAGGGGCCAGGACAGACCGGTCGAACCGTCAAGTCCCGTTAAACCCCGAGTCGTTTCATGAGAATATCCCGAAAATGGGGGTCTGCGAACAGATAAATGAAATACCCCCCTAGTCCAGCATGCGGACTTTCAACCACTGCCCCCTCGAGTCCAACACCAATTGGGGTGGCCAGGTGGTACAAGTAACACCTGAGGGCAAGACCACCCCCCCGAGGTAACGCAGTATGCTACATAACGCACTCGGCCATTACACAGAATCCGGAGATTTATACTGCGATAGGGTAGAGTACGCCAGTTTTAAGGGAGAAGCCCTGTGCTGCGACAGACTCCCTTGTCACTGAGTTAATCAACCGGCTCAGCCCTCCATTTCACCTGAGTAAAACTAGGGCCCCATTCGGAGATCTTCCACCATACAGGTCCAGTGACTGGCGCGAAATGGCATTACGTTAGACACCAAGACTTAACCCTCCAATTCGCCGGGACGAATCTAGGGTCCTAGTCAAGCGAGCGCCCCCATCACGTCAAGATCTAATGCCTGGGGGGCGTTCAAATTTGGATAGCCGATCTTGTGCTTTCACTTTTTGGGATAACCTTCAGTCTTTGTCAGGCAAAAATGGCAATCTAAATAATTAGTGAGTTCTCGCCATACCATAGGGACGGCAAAAGGAAATCTCTTCCCATTCATCCACTGCACCAATGATACGCTGCAACTAACACAGCACACATGCGAAGCCCACTGCTTGTCTTGGTCTCCAAATGAAACACCAAAATATTGAAAGTAGGTTTTTTAACATTTTCAGAAAATGGCCTAAATGATTTTACTATAAATTATCCACAAATATAACAAAATTTGTAGAGAGAGATTTTGCAACTACGGCGCGTCGGTCTCGACATGTTCGTGCTTAAAACACTTCTTGTCCACAAACAGGGAACCACTCACTTCGAAACTCAACAGAAGACTGATTTTTAATCTAAATTTTATGTCTGATATTGTATACAACACAGTTTAGGTACTTTTCCTCTTATAAAATGGATCTATTTTAACCATCCCCTTATAAAAATGACTACGCTTTAGGTGTTAAGGTGTTAGGTAAAAATCTTGTCGACCAGCGATTATGTTTTCCATTAAAAGTTAATAACACTCTTTTAAACGACCCTGTGTTGTAGTAGATCGCAAAAATTCACTGTAATAACAGCAATCGAAGCAAAAACGGGCCTATTCGCGCAATTTCCGACAGAAACAGCCGTTCGCCGCTTCTCCATGGCACTCTAATAACAATATCTCGGATTCTTTCATTCCGAGGGAAAAACGCATCAGCGCTAGATCGCTGGCAGTTTGCGCCGCACGTGAAAAAGCCGCGTGGCGATCTGAATCTGTATCGAAACCATCCTGGGACTTCTGTAACAACGTCGATTGACATTTTTTTCTTTCTATTTTTCCAGTTACGGGGCCTTCGTCGGCATTGGAGTGGGCATAACGAGGGACTGTTCAACGCTGATGGTAGCTCAATATTTCAAGAGAAAACGAGAGTTCGTCGAGATTTTTATCGTGTCAGGCAGCGGTCTTGGGATCGCGACCATGTCGACGATGATCAAGAGCGCCGTTGGGTAAGTTCAAGTTCAATATCGAGAGGTGCACTCTCGGCTCTGGTAATGTCCTCATTCTTGGTGTGTCTGTCTATGCCGCTGCCGTACGATGAGGTCGTTAAGGAATGTTCGATTGGCGATTTGGTAAGCGATGTAGTGTGTGATCAGGAAATGAGGAAATTTTTCGTTTTAATTTCACGTTCACCCTTTACTTAATCGAAGGATTTTTTATGGATTCGATCCTTACTTGATGAAAGTAAGTAAGTAGGTAAGTATTCCTTTCAGACACGGTACATGTATAGGGAAAGGAAAAGTCACCCTAATGATAAAATATGAAAAAACAACCAAAAAAATAAACCTCGAGTAACTCTCTTAACATCAACTGAAAAGTTTACAGCTAAAGAGCATCGAAATACCCAAATTGGCTATAAAAGTACATCTCAAACAAAATTATCTTAATTTACTTCTTGAAGCTCGAATAATTCAAAATACTCAGTCTCTCAGGCAAGTGATTGAAAAGTTTAATTAATAAAGTAAATAAAAACAACTTGGCTAAGTTTCTCTATTTATTTCATGTCTATTGACGTATAGGTTTCGGGTTTTAGCCCAATTTATGTTTAGGAATTATCACCTACCCAAAACCTTATATTGAACAAACTGGAAGATCCTTTAATACTAGAACAAATGAACATAGGCGATTATTCCCCAATAAGAAGTCAGATTCTATATATGCAGAACATCTTACTACTCTGTCAAGAAAGTACCGGGAATTTTCAATTAAAACAACATTTTTACATTTAATCGTCGAAATTTATTGGGTCGCCTTCAAAATAGGCTCCATTTGCTCCAATACATCTATGCCAACGGCACTTCCAATTATCGAAACATTTTTTATAGGCGCTTTCCGGGATGGACTTTAGCTCTCGCGCCGAATTTTGTTTTATGGCTTCAATCGACTCAAAACGGGTGCCACGAAGGGGCAATTTTAGTTTTGGGAAGAGGAAAAAGTCGCAGGGAGCCAAATCCGGCGAATACGGTGGTTGGTGAAGCAGGTTTGTTGAGTTTTTGGCGAGAAAGTCAGTCACAATCGTAGCTCGGTGAGAAGGCGCGTTATCGTCATGCAAAATCCATGAGTTGTTCGCCCACAAATTTGGCCGCTTCTTACGGATACGCTCACGCAAACGTTTCATAACGCGTAGGTAATACTCCTTGTTTACCGTCTGACCCTCTGGAACGAATTCGTAGTGTACCACGCCACGGATATCGAAGAAACCAATGAGCATCACCTTCATTTTCGAGCGGCTTTGGCGTGGTTTTTTCGGTTTCGGCTCATTTTTTGCCACCCATTCCGATGATTGCTGGCTTGTTTGCATATCGTACTCGTAGACCCAGGTCTCATCACCAGTTATAATGCGTTCCATGAATGTAGAATCGGAATGACAGCGATCCAGCATGTCTGAAGCAACCTGTTCGCGATGACGTTTTTGAAGAAAATTCAGGTCTTTCGGTACGAGTCGTGCGGCCACCTTTCTCATGCCCAAAATATCAATCAAAATCGTACGTGCGGACTCGTGGGATATCTTAAGATCATGTGCTATCTCTCTCAAGCTGGTACGACGGTTTTCCAGCACCCTTTCCTTAATTTTATCGACGTTATCTTCAATCGAAGCCGTCGATGGGCGTCCGGAACGAGGCAAGTCTTCGACCACTTCACGACCGTCCTTGAAGGCTCTGTACCACTGATATGCACGAGTTTTCGATAGATGCACGAGTTTTCGACGTGAGACAGAGGGAACACATCCTTGGTACCTTTTCTGCACACAATCAAGAGGTCTGCGGCATGAAATGGTCAACAGATGGCAAATATTTAGCCACAGGGGGCAACGACAACTTCCTCAAAATATGGAACGTGGCCGCCGGTGGTTTCCACTCCAAAAACAAACCCTTGCACAGCTTCAATCACCACGTTGCGGCCGTTAAAGCGTTGGCCTGGTGCCCGTGGCAAACTAACATCTTAGCGAGCGGTGGGGGCACCGCCGACAGAAATATACGATTCTGGAATATTAACACCGGCGTATGCCTAAATGCGATCGACACAAAATCTCAGGTTTGCTCTTTGTTATGGTCATCGAATTACAAAGAGATAGTTTCTGGTCACGGTTTTGCCAACAATGAAATAATCATTTGGAAATATCCTTCGATGACCAAAGTGACAGAACTTTTGGGTCATACGTCCAGAGTTCTCCATCTAGCGATGTCGCCAGATAACACTACAGTACTTTCCGCGGGAGCTGACGAAACTTTGAGGTTATGGAAGTGCTTCACGCTAGATACGACCAAAAAGAAGATTGTTCATACAAAGGAAAAACGTGGCGTTTTTAAGGAATGTATTCGGTAAATTATCAGTAAGCGCTGATTAAGTGTAAATGTTCTTATGATAAGTTTAATATGTTGCAGATGTTTTGTTATATGTAAAGACTTTCTTAAATAAAGATGACAAAATATTTGATGAATTGATTTCTTGTAGCAATCAAAAAATATATGCCGATAGTTCAGTCAGTGGGTATAGACTCTAGACTGGGAACTGAAAGATCCCGAGTTCATGCCCATCTAGGTAGAAGAAATTTTTTCAGTTAGGCGATTTTGGCAACCAATTTCAATGCTGGATTCAATGATGTGCCTAGGGTGGCGTAAGGACACACTAAGAAGCCTAAGCAAAACACAAATTAGCTCCTAACTCGCACAAGCTAAAAAGCCTCCAAGGGATTTTCACACAAGATCTAGCTTGCTGCTTATTTTTGTCATTATTCTGGGAAACATGGCTCAGCAATTTACATTCCTACTAATGTGTGGTTGAATGAGTGCAAATCCTTAGTTGACTTATTAGTTTCAGGAGTGTAGTGCGATGGAATGTGTAATACAAAATTCAAGGATGTATGTTCTATCAATATAAAGGCCCCCTAAAGATCTTGAACTATTTTTTGATAAACTTGAGATCATTTTGTGTGAGGAAATTGATCATTTATTTGTCCCAGGGATACAGACAGAAGTCCACTATGGTATCCACATCTGATTTGTGTTCTGTGTAGGCTTTGTAACGGTTTCCTTATGCCACTTTAGGAACAGTGCTGTTAATTGTTTACCCAACAATGAATGGTTGGACGGTCTCCCGAAACCTGAAAATTTCCTTCCTGGCCTGCGGTTCGAACTCTCAACCTCATGATTATGAGTCCAATATCACAAAACTACCGAATTTTAATAACTTTCGTATATCTGTGGGTTTATTTATTTCCATTTGACATGATCACATTCAAAATGCATATGCAGTATCAAGAAATAACAATGTTATTGCACACGCACAATGGTCCTTTAGAAGACTTGTACTACTCTGTCAAGAAAGTACCGGGAATTTTCAATTAAAACAACATTTTTACATTTAATCGTCAAAATTTATTGGGTCGCCTTCAAAATAGGCTCCATTTGCTCCAATACATCTATGCCAACGGCACTTCCAATTATCGAAACATTTTTTATAGGCGCTTTCCGGGATGGACTTTGGCTCTCGCGCCGAATTTTGTTTTATGGCTTTAATCGACTCAAAACGGGTGCCACGAAGGGGCAATTTTAGTTTTGGGAAGAGGAAAAAGTCGCAGGGAGCCAAATCCGGTGAATACGGTGGTTGCTGAAGCACGTTTGTTGAGTTTTTGGCGAGAATCAGTCAAAATCGTAGCTCGGTGAGAAGGCGCGTTATCGTCATGCGAAATCCACGAGTTGTTCGCCCACAAATTTGGCCGCTTCTTACGGATACGCTCACGCAAACGTTTCATAACGCCTAGGTAATACTCCTTGTTTACCGTCTGACCCTCTGGAACGAATTCGTAGTGCACCACGCCACGGATATCGAAGAAAACAATGAGCATCACCTTCATTTTCGAGCGGCTTTGGCGTGGTTTTTTCGGTTTCGGCTCATTTTTTGCCACCCATTCCGATGATGGCTTGTTTGCATATCGTACTCGTAGACCCAGGTCTCATCACCAGTTATAATGCGTTCCATGAATGTAGAATCGGAATTACAGCGATCCAGCATGTCTGAAGCAACCTGTTCGCGATGACGTTTTTGAAGAAAATTCAGGTCTTTCGGTACGAGTCGTGCGGCCACCTTTCTCATGCCCAAAATATCAATCAAAATCGTACGTGCGGACTCGTGGGATATCTTAAGATTATGTGCTATCTCTCTCAAGCTGGTACCACGGTTTTCCAGCACCCTTTCCTTAATTTTATCGACGTTATCTTCGATCGAAGCCGTCGATGGGCGACCACTTCACGACCGTCCTTGAAGGCTCTGTACCACTGATATGCACGAGTTTTCGATAGAGCATTATCACCAAAGGCCTTTTGCAACATTTTCAATGCATCGGCACACACAAAACTTTAAACAAATTCTTTGCTCAACGTAATCACCCATAGTAAAAATCGGCACGCACTCTGACATCGACTGACTTAATCAGCTGTTGCAAACACACTAGTTGACAGATCCCGCTCAAGCTTGGCATACTAATTAAGGACAGTGGTACCAACCTAGGAAAAAAAAATTTTACCTGCCTCATTGCTCCGCCAGATTTAAATCGATAATTCCCGGTACTTTCTTGACAGAATGTATAATAGAAAAACATGATTTTGATAAGTGTTTCAAGATTCCGCATAAGGAAAATGAAGGCCTGAAACTTAACTTCAAAGAAAGTTCAGAAATAATAATAATAATAATAATATTTATTTCCAAAATCATTATCACACAGGTGGACAATAAAGTAGAAACATGTCAATACAAATAATATAATAATAATAATAAATGGTCTTCATTTACCAATCCAAAATATACAAACCAAACAAATTACTTATCTGAGGGCGAGATTTAGTTCGCATGGCCCCAGGCCAGAATATAATACAGTAACTTGTTGAAAACCACCTGAAGTCATACGTCTATTCTTCCATCTAACCCTCTACAAATTAAAACACAAACGAAAATTAAAGAAATCCGAGCATACAAAAGTAAGAAATAACAACTTCAACAATGCCGCAGATTATATAATTAAATGTTTATGTATGCCTCACCTCAAACAGAGTCCAGAAATGGTCACACAATATCTTTATTAGACTCTTCAGTAAGCAGAACTCCACAAGCCAAAAAAAGTGAGATGAATAGTTCATCGTTGCGAAAATTGTTGAGCAAATATTATTTAATATGGATTTTCACCAAGTAAGGACTGATTCAATTCTATACAACTTCAAACAAGTAAAAAGATCTAGTAATGGTTTTGTTAATTTTGTAATTCTGCTTGGGGCTTGGCCTGGCATAGAATGGAACCTCTGAAAAGTAAGTATTAAAGTTATTGGCTAATTCATACATTGTTCTAGGGTCTCTTCGGTCTGTATTCTCAAAAGGAAGTTTAGTAACAGGCTTTGTACGGTTTGTAACCTCTCTCACAATATCCCATACTGCTCTTGTTTTATTATCTGCTTTGTCGTTAATAGATTTATAATGATTTCTTTTTTGTAGGCTCGAAGCGGTATCATAAGATCTCTTCAGTTTATTATAAACATCCAATAGTTCTGGTTTATATCTAGAAAGTACAAATCAAGTTCTCTCTTCAACAGTTCAGTTTCTTCTGACATTGGAACACTCCTCCGTTTTTTAATATTTACTGTCCTGAGTAGAAAAGCTGTATCAAATTTACTCTTGAAAATATCAAAAAATTCCTTGTACATCGTATTGACTTCAATATCTGAAATTTGAAAATGTTGGACCAGTCAACATTTTCTAAGAGATTCTTGAAAACCAGATGATTTTTTTCACTGTATTGTCTCATTTGTTTTTTACTGGAACTAAAGTTGGACGAAATAGAAGATATTTTGAGAATGAGCTTCTGACCTGTATGATTTGGTATATGTTCTTCAATAACTGTGGTTTTTTCTTCTACATTTGTAACAATATTATCAAGACATGACGCGGTAAAGGGTGTTATCCGAGTAGGTTCATTCAAAGTGACTTTCAAGTCCGATTAAGAAATTCTGGTGACTTACTAAATGATCAGAAAGAGTTATCGAATTCGCCTTAATTGGTGCTATTATTTATTGTACCCTTATATGAAAACTGAATCTATTCAAATATTCCATGTTGCCAAACTTTTAACTATTGTAACATAAATAGAGGTTAATATTTGATAAAAGGTATATAAAATTATTTGAATATTTTAATATTAGCCTTCTACATATTTAAGTTCAAAAAATTTTATTTAATAATTATAACTTCAGGAATTCAATTAAATTGATGTCATATAAGTACCACTTATATCAAATGACATATAAAATAAACATTCATTATAAGACATCCAAATGATATTATATAACAAAATCCAATAAATAAAAATTGTTAACCAAAATCCTATGAATTAAATATTTTGAGTAGACAAAATTTTGTTTCTGTTGATCAATCTTATGAAAACAAATATCTTTTAGAAATGTTTAACCTATTCTTAAGAATTTTATCATAAAACTATCTTAGAATATTCAATATTATTGGATATTTAACTAAGTTACTTTCTATACAATCTCAAGATATATAAAAACATTTCTTTCAATCTTTTAGATCAATGGTAAACCACAGAATTATTCATTTGTAGTTAACACTACACTCCATTTAAATTTTTCAGTATTCATTTACCAGAAGTTTTCTAAGAGTTGAAGGGTGAGTAAATATTTGTTGTTGATTGATGTTTTATTTTATTGAATATGAATTATGTGAGTTCTGACGAAGCAAAGTCTCTCTTAAAACTTGTTTTTCAGTGATTTTTTTACATATCTTGAGATTTTATAGAAAGTAACTTAGTTAGATATCCAATAATGTTGAATATTCTAAGTAAGATAGATTTATGATGAAATTCTCAAGATCAGGTTAAACATTTCTGAAAGATATTTTTTTCATAAGATTGATCTGCAGAAACAAAATTTTGTCTACTCAAAATATTTAATTTATAGGATTTTGGTTAACAATTTTTAATTATTGGTTTTTGTTATATCATTTGGATGTCTTATAATGAATGTTTATTTTATATGTCGTTTGATATAAGTGGTACTTATATGACATCAATTTAATTTAATTCCTGAAGTTATAATTATTAAATATAATTTTTTGAAATAAAATATGTAAAAGACTAATATTAAAATATTTAAATAATTTTAACTATTGGATTGTTCGGAAAGTAATTTCGTTTTTTTTGGAAAATGAAAGCAATTTTCGTATAATGAACAAATATTTTATTATAAAATAGAAAGGCCTTTTACTTGATAGAAGAAATATAACAAAATTTGAATATCAAAACAAATTAAAATATGTTTATCTTCTACAATTTTAATTTCAAAAAATTTTTATTCAAAAAAAACTTCTGGTTTATTTATTCCATTTGACATTATATATTGAGTTTTGATTATACACTAAATGTAAGCGGTGCTTGTTTTAGACATTAATTTAATTCTAAAAGTTTTTTCTGAATAAAAATTTTTTGAAATTAAAATTGTAGAAGATAAACATATTTTAATTTGTTTTGATATTCAAATTTTGAAATATTTTATTAAATTATATAATGGCTATTCTACTCCAATACCTTTTGCCATCTTTCTGGTAGTAGCATGATTTCACGCTCATAAATTTATTGGTCTGTGCTGGAAAAAAACTGACCGGAACAAATAATGATACAAAGGCGCCAGGTTTGGAGAATATGGTGGGTATGCGAATGTATCCCATTCAAGCTATAAAAGTTTTCGGCGAGTGACCAAACTTGTATGAGGTCTCGCATTATCTTGGTGGAACACTACACCTTTTCTGTCGATTAATTCTGACATTTTTTGTTGAAGTGCATCATTCAGTTTGTCCAGTTGATGACAGTGGACTTCCGAATTAATTTTTGTGTTATCCGGCAAAAGCTAAAACAAAACGATTTCTTTAAAATCCCACCAAACAGACAGCATCACCTTTTTGTGATGAATATTGGCTTTTGCAATGCTTTGAACCGTTTCATCTTTTTTGCTCCATTATCTGTTGCGTTTGATAGTGTTATATACAACCGTTTTTTCGTCTCCAGTAATGATGCGAGCCAAAAATGGATCACTGTCGTAACGTTCAAGAAGCGAATCACAGACTTCAACGTGACGACACAAATTTCGCTCCTTGATAACATGGGGAACCCATATATCGAACTTCAAGGTTAAACCCTGGACTTTCAAGTGGTCATAAAGGATTGAATTCGATAAATTCAACTTCTCACCGATCTGACGTGTTGTTATTCGCCGATTTGCATGCCTTTATCGTGTCTTTATCAATTTCAAGCGGCAATTGAACAGCATTTTCACCTTTTCTATAGTAAAAAGTAAAATTCTGCTTATTGCTCTCCATTTTAAAGGGGCACCAACGAAAAACTACTGCGTAGAATTAATTGAACTGTTTCAAACACAAGCCTTGCTATATTAGCTTTCACAACATAATGATTATGCGGCTTAACTGTGAAGTTGAGTTAGAAAAAATAAAAGTAAATCCTCTATCGGGAAAAAACGAAATTACTTTCCGAACAACTTCACAGTTGTCTGAAAGCATTTGAAGAAATTACAATATAGTGAAACGTGTCGTTTGTTCAATCCATAGTATTAAATAGAAAACAGCATATATGTGTATCATGTATTTAGTGTACAATGGATTTCTATGAAGTAAAGGTGCATACAATTCGAAATTAATTTTATATTCGTTGAATCTTGTCTTGAATTAACTGTCCAATGTATTTGCTATTGCAAACTCATAATGGATGTATGTTTGAGATTTGTTCTTTTGAATTAGATGATAAAAATGGCATTTTGTTTTGTGGTGTGAAAATATCTAATTTTGAAATACTTTTTCACATTTGTCACCGATGTATGATAAAGAAATGAATTTTTCAATAATTATGTTGGGGAATATTTGACGTATGGTTACTTGATATTGTTTCTGTTCAGCTGAATTGATTACTCTTCAAAACATAATCTATTTAAAGTTGGTGTGGAAGTTGCATTTATTTTTTCTGCTTCTCGTCTTACGGTTTATTTTTCCAGAAAATGATCAACCAAATCCACCAGATTTCACTGCAAAACCAACAAAAACTTAGAAACTACTCTTTTGCACTGAAATCCGTATTGATTCGAGACACCATTCAAGTAACTACCCCCCTATGAGTTCAAAATGAACCCCATATCGAAACGAGGACATTTTAGCGGCATCCTTATCAAGTACTCAGCCAATAAACTGAAGTGTCCAAAGTTTCCTATCTCTCGCATCCTGGGAGAGACGTCGAACTTTTTATTACTCACCTAAATTGAATTTTTATAATTTGCCAGCGAGAAGAGTGACGTCATTGTATATGTAACGATATACGAATAGCTCCAAGCTTTCTTTTTTCCCATTTTATACTCGAAATAGAACACATTGCAGGATGCAAATACCGTCTCTCAATAAAACCAAATCTTTCTATCAATCTTCGACAGCGAGGGACAATTTGAAGGACGAGGTCTGAAGGGTAATTTTTCTATTTTTTAGCTAGTGGAGGGTGGAATATGACGTACGATAAAGTCGGGAAATCAACAGAAGGAGTTTGGAAGCACTGGGGTGAGATATGTTTCGGGATTGGGTAATTTTTCTGGATAAATGGAGAGTTGTCACCCTTGTATAGATCTACTTCAAGACGATATCGCTGAGATGTGTCTACATATGGGCTGTGAAAGAAAAATTGATTTTTCGTTTCAAGAGACGCTCAGTTTATTCATGTTCGAATGATTGCACATCTGACGATTGTGCTGTTTTTTTCTTGATAAAGAAACAAATTTCGTCGAAAAATATTTCAAACACAGTTAACCGAACTGGTGCAGTATTGATGTTTTGTTCATTTCATGGTAATCTGTATGTTTCATCAACTTTTCACTGTCTTTGATAGGTACAAAAGAAAATCTTAATTTTAAATGTAGATTCAAAAGAAAAGAAACTTGATAATTGAAATTTTCAAATTCATTCACAATAAAAATAATGTAAAAAATAACAAATGACTGTATGGAGCTCTGTAAATCCAAATATTTGAGATATACAACAAAATGATGTAAAAATAATGAATGATTGTACGGAGCTATGTAACCCCAAAAATTATTTGAGATATTTAAATGGGTACCATGTGTTTAACAACCTTCTTTGTCGATTGCCGACATTCCGATATCTGTTAGAAGGCCCCTCTTTTTTAACCCGGTTTTTTATCACGTTCCGATTGTAAACCTCTGTACCACTATCAGGTGTTACCGAGAATCTGTTGAAATATTCAAAATATTTATCACTTTTGTTTAAATACCACTGTACCACTGTTAGGTCTGGGATAATGGGATAGTTCATTTCTCGAAAGTCGAGTCACAAGAAAATGTGTAATATATATTTTTTGGTAGTAAAACATTGTAATTTCTACAATTTGTTTTAATTATGATCAACTACCAAATAGTAACGGCTGAAACAATTCAGTATCTGAAAATATGAGATAATGCACCGTCCCTTTTACGTATAAATCTTTTACGTCAAATCTCTTGAAAGGGTCGGGGAAACCCCTTCCTAAAGTCCAACACAAATGGGGTTATTTTAAGGGTATTTCAACTTGATGTTGTTTAGATCTGATATTTTATGGTTCAGCACTTATTTGATTATATTATAATAAACTTATTGGAATTTTAATATCAAAACAGATTAAATCTGTTAGTCTTCTACAATTTTAATTTCAGAAAAATTTTATTCAGAAAACTTTTAGAATTAAATTAATGTCTAAAATAAGCACCGTTTACGTTTAATAGACGTATATAATCAAAACTCAATATATAATGTCAAATGGAATAAATAAACCAACCGATATAAGAGAGACATTAAAATTAATGAATAAATATTTAAAGGAGACAAAATTTTGTTTCTGCTCTTACCTTTAAGAACACCAATTGCCTTTTAAAAACATGAACACAACTTAAGGACTTCTCAAAAAATATAATTTATTTGAAATATTTAATATATCTAAATATTCGAATAAGTTAATTCAGAAATCTCTCAAAACATGCACTATATCTTCAAAAAACAAATAAAATTCTAGGTAATCTCTTCTTCGGTCCTAGATAATATTCCAAATATCAAAATCAAATAACTACAACTATATCACAATTCACACGTGTTCAGGATGGATGCTTCAAACAGACTAACTTTAAAATTCAAGATTGGTCTATGTTCTAACAAAATCACAGAACAGTGTAAGTTATTTTGTCTCCTTTAAATATTTATTTATTAATTTTAATGACTTTCTTATATCTGTTGGTTTATTTAGTCCATTTGACATTATATATTGAGTTTTGATTAAATACGTCCATTAAACGTGAGCGGTGCTTATTTTAGACATTAATTTAATTCTAAAAGTTTTTTGAATGAAATTTTTTTGAAATTAAAATTGTAGAAGACTAACTGATTTAACCTGTTTTGATATTAAAATTTTGTTAAATTTCTTCTATCAAGTAAAAAGCCTTTTTCTATTTCATTTTATATATAATATATAATTATATTTTGGCTTTAATAAATCTCATTATGGAATGTCAATGAATTTAAATATAGCCTTAAAAATAACTTACACTGTTCAGTGATTTTGTTAGAACGTAGACCAATCTTGAATTTTAAAGTTAATCTGTTTCAAGCATCCATCCTTAACACGTGTAAGTTGTGATATAGTTGTAGTTATTTGATTTTGATATTTGGAATATTATCTAGGACCGAAGAAGAGATTACCTATTTGTTTTTTGAAGATATAGTGCATGTTTTGAGAGATTTCTGAATTAACTCATTCGAATATTTAAATATATTAAATATTTCAAATAAACTATATTCTTTGAGAAGTCCTTAAGTTGTGTTCATGTTTTTAAAAGGCAATTGGTGTTCTTAAAGGTAAGATCAGAAACAAAATTTTGTCTCCTTTAAATATTTATTAATTTTAATCAGTTTCTTATATCTGTTGGTTTATTTATTCCAATTGACATTATATATTGTGTTTTGATTATATACGTCTATTAAACGTAAGCGGTGCTTATTTTAGACATTGATTTAATTCTTAAAGTTTTTTGAATAAAATATTTTTGAAATTAAAATTGTAGAAGACTAACAGATTTAATCTGTTTTGATATTCAAATTTTATTATATTTCTTCTATCAAGTAAAAAGCCTTTTTCTAGTTTGATAAACTTATTCCTTTTTTATTTTATTTACATATGAGTTAGAGCACTTCTGTAATGGATTATTCTTCATTTGTAAACATTTTTTGGGTACTTGTTTATCTGTGTATGTTCCTATTCTAAATAAAAAAATAAATAATAACGAAGCTTTTTTTACAACTGTTCAAATTAACGGTGGTGGGCCACTGTTAAAAAAATTCTTCATATAACTCATGATATTGAAACGATTGTTATCAGAGAGTTTGCGTAATATTTATTTTATTTAATTGGATTATATTCAAACGTTTTTTTTTTCAAATTCCCATAGGAAAACCTTCTCGAATGGAAATTTTTCTCAATTCTGATAGCAATAAAAGTAAATCCCTACTGTGATAACGACTCTAGTTAGGATCTAACACATTCTACCACGTTTCCCAAAATGGAAATGTTGCAATATTACGTTATCATTACGGTTGTATTTAATGTCAGGCAAAAACCAGATGATTCACTCTTTCTGTAAATGACAATAAACACACCCTTTTGCAATAACCGTCGCGCACAACACCATATATCCTCTTCGGAAGGCAGAAATTCAGGTCTTGAAGTTTACAATCCATACTGGCTCGCAGAAGGAAATGCCAATCAAGTGCAATTTACAAAAAAGTTATTTTTTGCTAGTCTGAGTCAAGTGCGAGAAATTATTTGATTGATAGCTCTTGTACATGTGAAGTAGCCGCTGGTTCAGCATAATCGGACTGCCTTTATGGGAACAGTATCGCCATTTCATTACCATTAGCTGGTTAGCACCATGGCTCAAAGAGCGTTCCATTGACCACATACGTGGTCGCCGCCTGTTTGGCCAAATATGGACACTAACGATAATTTGCCATTTTATTGACTTGCCAAAACCGGGGATTCACCTAATAGGCGTTCTCCGAGATAATTAGACGCAAAAATATCCGAGAAGACTGGGGCAAACGGCTGCTTAGAAAAAATTCTAAGTTTCTTGATGAGAAGAATAATTAATGTTGAGGCACAAAATCTTCCATTTTGTCTGACCTTCAATATTAACAAGATTTTTCAAAATTCTTAAACAATTCCTATTTCAGCTGTCCAGCCTTTCAATCAGCCTGATCGATCATTCAGTAGCAGAAATTAAATCAAGTTCTAGATCTAGTAGAGTCCATTCGCCCTGTAGAACATAATTGTAAACATTTTGGAGAGGGATGAAGAGAGTTCTCCCTTTTTCTTCAATATCTTTTGGTCCCTGCAGTGCTGGAGGCTTTTGACGAGAGAAATTCCAAGATATCTGGTAGAGTCTAACATTTTTAATGACAAATTGAATATTTGTTTCAAATTATAAATAGCCTTCTGAAACAGAGAAATTCTTAAGAAAAATATATACTGATGATAAAATTTGAATATTAAAACAAATTGAATTATGTTTATCTTCTACAATTTTAATTTCAAAAAAATTTTTTTATTCAAAAAACTTTTAGAATTAAATTTATGTCTAAAACAAGCACCGCTTACATTTAATAGACGTATATAATCAAAACTCAATATATAATGTCAAATGGAATAAAAAACCCAACAGATATACGAAAGTAATTAAAATTAATAAATAAATATTTAAAGGAGACAAAATTTTGTTTCTGGTCTTACCTTTAAGAACACCAATGGCGTTTTAAAAAACATGAACACACCCGAAGGACTTCTTAAAGAATATAATTTATTTGAAATATTTAATATATTTAAATATTCGAATAAGTTAATTCAAAAATCTCTTAAAAAATGCACTATATCTTCAAAAAACAAATATAATTCTAAGCAATCCCGTCTTCAGCCCTCATTTAATATTCCAAATATCAAAATCAAAAAACTAACCTATATCTCTCAATACGTGTAAAAAGACTAAAGCTTCGAAACGCAGATCAACTTTATAATTCAAGATTGATCTATGTTCTAACAAAATCAAAGAACAGTGTGAGTTATTTTAAGGTTTATTTAAATTCATTGACATTCCATAATGATATTTATTGAAGCCAAAATATAATTATATATTATATATAAAATAAAATAGAAAGGCCTTCTACTTGATAGAAGAAATATAACAAAATTTGAATATTTAAACAAATTGAAATATGTTTATCTTCTACAATTTTAATTTCAAAAAAATTTTTTTTTTCAAAAAACTTTTAGAATTAAATTTATGTCTAAAACAAGCACCGCTTACATTTAATAGACGTATATAATCAAAACTCAATATATAATCTCAAATGGAATAAATAACCCAACAGATATACGAAAGTAATTAAAATTAATAAATAAATATTTAAAGGAGACAAATTTTTTTTTCTGGCCTTACCTTTAAGAACACCAATTGCCTTTTAGAAAACATGAACACGCTTAAAGGACTTCTTAAAGAATATAATTCATTTGAAATATTCAATATATTTAAATATTCGAATAAGTTAATTAAAAAATCCCTAAAAAAATGCACTATATCTTCAAAAAACAAATATAATTCTAAGCAATCCCGTCTTCAGCCCTCATTTAATATTCCAAATATCATATAATATCATATCATATAACATATTTCAATTCGTTTTAATATTCAAATTTTATTATATTTCTTCTATCAAGTAAAAGGCCTTTCTATTTTATACTGACGATAGTTTTTAGGAATTCAAGGGGGATACTTTCATTGTTACTTATCGAAACTATAACAACTTTTTTCATTCAAACAATTACGATAAATCATGATATACAGATAGTTATACAGGAATGACCAATTCCATTCGTCTATAACTACCCACTAACACATAGACATTATTCCCAAAAAAAATTTCACAATAAAATAATTTTGCCTAGGTAATTTCAATTAATAATTTATATTTCTTTTAATTCTTTATTCCCATTTGGTACTGTTCAATGAGTGTTAATTTCTAAATGTTTTCTAAATTGAAAGAGTGTTTTTCTAAGACATTTATTTTATTTAATTCTAAAAGTTTTGAATAAAAATTTGTACAGAATTAAAATTTTTAGGTGGTTAACAGAATAGGTCTGTATGATATTTAAAATTTTGAGCCATTATTATGATATTAGGAGTACAAATAAGTTTCCGCCGTTTTATTGTAGATGGCGCGGCACGAAGTTTCGTTTAGCTTTCGCAGATGATAACCGGCTTAAAAAATAGTTTGGACATTCAAGAACAACATAACCCATTAATATCATTGATTTTATATTGGTAAAATATAATTTTTATAAGTTGATAATGTCAAAATTTGAGCCAAGTAAGCGTCATTTGCGGGAAATATTAGTTTACTTCTTTAATTTAAAGAAATCTGCTGCTGAGGCGCATCAATTGCTCGTAGAAGCATATGGTGAGGGTGCTTTGAGTGAGAGAACGTATCGAGAGTCGTTTCAAAAGTTTAAAAACGGTGATTTCGACGTAGAAGACAAAGATCTGCAATATAAATATTCAGTTGAATTTTTTTCGAAAACTGAACAATGAGTTTGCTCAAAACTCACATTATCTCAGAAAGTTAAGTGGGATTAATTTCTGTTTGTAAAATTTCCATAAAGTAGTTGAAAAAATCTAATTAATTTGTCATACAAATTGAAGTCATTGTTTCCTGGTTTCATCACCTTTCTGCAAAGTTGATGTTATCAACTCTTTTACGGAATCGATCTAGTAAACCAAGCAGATAATAGACTTCTTCGAAACACCTAAATGGTGCCGCGTCATATACTCCTCACTCTTGAGCGAAGCTTGATTCGATAATTTTCGGCTATATTCGACAGTTCATGAACATGGCAGGTCGCAATTACTCACACACTTTCCACCACCCAGCTAGATGCATGTCACTAATGCGAACAAACAACTCACAGTTGTTCGAGTTGGTGAGTTTAAACGCTTTTAATGTTGTGATGCCTCGATTTGGAACGAAGAATATTTTACACTATTATTACTAGTTAGTTTAGCCATTTGCCACATTGGAGCATGTTTGCTAGGACATACCATCGTATTCGATAATCGGTACAGGTTCATCGACGTCAAAATGATGCTGATAGACATAGGCTATTCTATCTGCGTGGAAGAAATTTTGGGGCAATTTGAAGCAGATTGAAGAAGAGCAATAGCTGGGCGTCCCCTCTGCCCCAGTATAAAGTGTAATTCACCTTGCATACAGGACAACAATATCATTTTCACTACACCCCAGTGCAAGTTGTTGAAGAGAAAGATCCGGTACGAAAAATGGAATTTTAGGGATTTCTCATAAACAGCAACATTGAAGATTCAGAGTACTTGAAACTTTTTGTCCGAATGAGATGGGATAACTAATTATCACAATGCACAATATTGGACCTGTAATGGCAAAAATCCACGAAAATCAAAGAAAACTTTAAGGTGTTGATTGTATCGTCCACGTTTGTATTGTTGATCTAGTCAACTTAAATGTGGTCACCTACGAAAACTTCTTGCGTCATGAGCTCAGGATGCTATTGGAGCTCGTACTTCTACACTATCAAAAATAATTTATCAACACGATCCTGTCCGGCCTATTACTTCAAACACCTGCGAGAGTGACTGAACGAAAACTATCCACAGCGTCGTGGCGGACCAATTCCCTGGCCGGCCAGATCTCCCGACTTAACCCCATCTGACTTTTACATTTGAGTTAAGGCTATATTTTGTCACAGAAGGTCACTGGGTGATCTTTGCATGAGTTTTATTTCACATTGGACACAGTGGAGCCAACTAGGGTCTTCACTAATAAGAACGGTCGAACTTCTTCCACTAAAGTTGATTATAACGCTGATAAGTCTTCTCTCAGTATTAATGTATTTGAACCGCTCTTTGGTGATCATAAAGCAACTACCCTCGATCACCTCTATCGTAATTTGTCGGTCATCGTTCCCCACTTGAAGGCTAGGAAAATGATGTCGCCAAGTAATTTTGATGCTCTTTTCACCTGAATTTCTGGTGTGGACTTTGGTACGGTTTATTCTTGCTCTTCTTGACATATTTAGATCTGTGATTAAGAGCTGCCCTCTAAAAAGCGTTCATTTCTATTCTGGACGGCGTCCGAGATGGATTGATTCTTCGGTCGTTGAAGCTCGTGAACATTTGAGAAATTTACACTGGCTTGTTCATAATTTGAATACGCAAGAAGCCAGAGACCTGTACAGAAATGCTAAATATCAATACTATCAACTACTGAAACGTTCAAAACAAGAATTCAACAAGAACATCTTACTTGAATCAGGCAATTCTAATAAAGCTGTCTGGAACCTTGTGAATAGTGAACTCGGTAACAAAGTAAAGCGACCCTCTATAGCACATTTCCTGTTCCCTAAAGGTGGCCGAGGCTTTCGTTAAAAACTTTACTGAGATTGGTGAACTACTGATCCAAGATCAGTAGTTGCAATGCTGCAACCGTAACCGTGCCGGCCATTTGGCTGATATCGTGTTTCGTTCTTAATGGCATACCTTCCTCTTTACAACGAAATAAACGTTTATTGATTTTTCCTGAAATATACTCGTGTTTTTTCCATATCGAAATGAAGTCTCTTATTGGAAACCCCCTTATAATTGAAGAACATTTCCATCTCTCCATCTATCGATATTGTTATCTTTTCGTAGCGCTCCGAAAGAATCAAAGTAAACATTTCCCAAGAAATTGTATCTTCAATAGTTGTCCGAGTTCAGAGCTGAATCCACATGAACTACCTCAAAGAAGTAAAAGCAAATACTGCGTTAAACTTGCTCCCTTTAAAAGCTGTTTACTTTTCCAATCATTTCATCCAAGATAGGAGGTGGATTTCCGCGTGAACCTATTCCATAACTTTCCAATTTTTACGAGTCCATAATTCTGGAGGAAGATGCCCTTGATGTGAATAGGTAATAAAAGTTATAACTTCTGCGGAAAATGTCACATAGCAAAGTTTTATCTGCGCTGCAAATTCGAGGATTTGAATTTCAAAAATGTTCCGCGTTCGTTGCAGTAAATCACACTTAACAATGTTCAATTTGCGCGGACGTCTAGGTAGATCTTCCTGCAGAGTTTAATGCTGTCGTTAATAGAATTTTGGTGAGAAAATCGCATTCGAGATCGAATAAAGAGATGAAAATGGTGAATAAATTACTAGTTTCGACTACGTTGCAGCTTAAATAGTTGCCTTTTCGGTGCCTCAATATAATAATAGTTTTTTAAGATAAATGCCTACAGTCTTGATAATAGCAAGGGCGGATCCAGGGTTCAATTCAGGAGGGGGGAGTCATATACATATATTACAATTACAGACTCTCGATGAGGGGTGTATAAGAGCTCTGCAGAAATACTCTTCAGCCGATAGAGCAAGATGGTTGTTGGCTTTGTGTGTTTGTCTCGATTTTATTCTGGGGCCTTTAATTTCTGCATCTAGTTGCTCAGATACTTCTTTTGTCTCTTCAAAAAGCTGTCTGAATATTGTGTCAGCCTTTTCACTTTTATTTAGTAGGACAGTCATTGTATCATTTTTGGTGTCTGTAGCTCTTTTCAAATCAATTGACCTCGTTTGTCGTCAAATCAATTTGACCTCTGCTTAAGACTACCGTTGTCCTGAAAAATATTAAGTTATATTTAAACTCAAATTTGCCTTTGATGAAATGCTCCAAAGTTACTGATGAAATAAATTATGCAGATCTCACATTCATGCATTAGTATCTAAGAATAATAAACGAAATATTTAGGTATCTGAAACATCACTCAAGCAGATAGGTGTTATGATGAAGTCCGAACTGCGCAACGTTTGTAGTAGGCAATTCATCATTGGCAGTTTTGTGGTCTTGCTAAGTGGAAATCTTTTCCACGGATGTGACTCCAAGTTCTTTTTTAATAATTTGATATCTCTTAGCGGATGCATTGGCAAATGCCATAACTTTTCTCGCCGTGCCCGAGGTGTTGCGGCAAGAAATAACTTTGGATAAAGTAACTAATGTATTATTAAGAACGTGATTGCTGCCCGGGCAACTTTTAGCATTTACAGCTTTTTTGACAACTCCTGTACAGCACCCCTTGTATCTGAGGCCATAACCCAGCAGCTGTCAGTCCCAATACCCAAACACCATGTTAAATCTTTATTAAATTTGAGACAGAGATTTTCAATGATTTTCGCCAGTGCTACACCTGTCAACTAAGGCTCTATAACATCTTTTTTGTTATCCACTTTATCAGATGCAAGAGTATTGTATGTATCACAGAAAGTCACAAAATCTTCCTTTATTATACCATTGTGAAGATATCTGAATGATAGGCTCAGCTGTGAGATGAGTGATATATCTGTTGTTTCATCGAATAAAATTGAAAAGTATTTAGCTTCCTTCACTTATGTAGTATAGCTTCCTGAATGGTTTTCTTGCAAACATCAATCAACTGATTTTGCACAGTTTTGCTGATGTATGTTGCGTTAGATTTAGAAGTCTCTAAATTATGCTACAATTTTGTGTCACCAGGTTCAATACCAAATTTCAAAAGGGCTCTGAAATTCCCTTCATCAACTACCATGTTTTGATGAACACCTCATGAAGTAAAGTGTAATTAACGAAACAATTATTGTGTGAACATGAAATATTTGAAAATGACTATGTTCAAGGCAAAATTATTGTCGGAAGTTTCAAGTTCTCCAATCCAATCTCGGGGGGAACAGTTTTGAATGATGATGATACGAAGAAGTTTAATGTAAAATTGAATATAACGATAAGCACCTGGAATGTTCGGACTTTGACATAGGCTGAAAAGGTTCACAACGCCATCAGAGAAATGAAAAGATTGAAAATAAACATCCTTGGAAGCAATGAAGTGAGATGGCTGGGATCCTCTTTCTGCGATATCAAAGAACATCGAGTATATTATTCTAGAAGCACAGATGGAAAGCATGAACATGGAGTAGGAGTTATATTAAATAAAGGAATGGTTAAAAGAGTGAAGAACTTCATCCTAATGTCCGGAAGAATAATGATATTACAGTTGAGATCGACTCCTGCCAATATTAGTATAATTCAACCTCCCAACATAGCGAAGAAGAAGTCACCACACACTCCCTCTCCAGCGAGCGTCGATGGGGTCACGGAATTGGGCGTTAGAATCTGGACAAGAAATAGTCCGCCGCTGGGCTGGACGCGGTGCCATCTCCAGCAGGGATACTGTGGAACGAAAGGAAGTCTACCACGGAAATATTGGATGGGGTAGTAAGGACCAATGAATGGGTGGTTCGCTCCATCACGTTGGGGTCACCAATGAAGCTCTGAAGTGAATGAAGTTCTTATGAGGGAGCTTCTTCCTCTTAATTGGGAGGCAGCGTTTCGTTCCGAACTTGCGCGCCTGAACTCATCAGACAGGCGTTGTGCGCAAGTCTGCCTATGACTCCAGTGACCGTGTTGCACGTCTGAACTCGATTGTCGAACGCTTGTATTCCGTTCTACTTGAACCGGGCGAAGACGGTGAGCTCAGTATTCAGGAAGCGGTAGCGTCCTCTTTATGGTACTCAGCAGTAATGAGCAATCGAATGAAGTGATTAATATTCATTTAAACTTCATTATTCATTACAGTGCTTGGTCATTAAGAAAATTGCTACATGATAAGGGTAATTTGATAATTTGGCCATAAGCGGCAGGGTGCGATGTACGTTAAGTAAAGGCGTGATACATGCTGATCATTCAGGATGCTCGAATCTTCTATGCACCATTGATTTCAAAATACTGTTATTATTGAAATAATGCACTTTGATACCTGCTCAAAGCCATTAAATTCTTATACTTCAAACTCTGAAATTTTATGAAATTATTCCATTTTTTCTTTGTCACATATTAATAAAATGATTGAATACAAAAACAAAACCTTTTTATCCTGCCCACTAGGTGAAGATTATTATCGATAATGCTCTGTCAATTTGATTAGTTGATTGATTGATTATCTGGATAAGGGTAAAACATTAACAGGAAGTAATTAGATACTGAATTGTTTCAGCCGTTACTATTGGGTAGTTCATCATAATTAAAACAAATTGTAGAAATTACTCTATGTTTTACTACCAAAAAATATATATTACACATTTTCTTGTGACTCGAGTTTCGGGAAATGAACGATCCCATCATCAGACAACTGAAGACCTAACACTGGTACAGTGGTATTTAAACAACAGTGATAAATATTTTGAATATTTCAACAGATTCTCGGTAACACCTAATAGTGGTACAGAGGTTTACAATCGGAACGTGATAAAAAAAAACGGGTTAAAAAAGAGGGGCCTTCTAACAGATATCGGAATGTCGGCAATCGACAAAGAAGGTTGTTAAACAGATGGTACCCATTTAAATATCTCAAATAATTTTTGGGTTACATAGCTCCGTACAGTCATTCATTATTTTTACATTATTTTGTTGTATATCTCAAATATTTGGATTTACAAAGCTCCATACAGTCATTCATTATTCTTTACATTATTTTTATTGTGAACAAATTTGAAAATTTCAATAATCAAGTTTCTTTTCTTTTGAATCTACATGTAAAATTTTTCTCAAGATTTTCTTTTGTCGAAAGGAATTACTGTTTTCTAAAGATAATGACTGTACGGGGCTATGTAAATCGAAAATATTTGAGATATTTAAAAAGTAACATCTGTTTAAAACCTTTTTCATCGAACATAAAATGAATTTAATGAAAAGTAAACAAAAATTCAACTTTTGCCACTCATTCTTTAGAAAACAGTAATTCCTTTCGACAAAAGAAAATCTTAAGAAAAATTTTACATGTAGATTCAAAAGAAAAGAAACTTGATTATTGAAATTTTCAATTTCGTTCACAATAAAAATAGTGTAAAAAATAATGAATGACTGTATGGAGCTTTGTAAATCCAAATATTTGAGATATACAACAAAATAATGTAAAAATAATGAATGACTGTACGAAGCTATGTAACCCCAAAAATTATTTGAGATATTTAAATGGGAATCATCTGTTTAACAACCTTCTTTGTCGATTGTACTTAAAGGCATGCATAAGCGAGTTATAACACTTGAAGAAGAAGAGGATCTGACACTAAATATTAGTTTGTCATTATGTGGGTTCAATCACTTTTTTCTTCAGTTCGAGAGAAACAAAATTAATGGTTAGAATATGACAAATTTGTATATTTCATACAAGAAATAACAAATCTTAGATGAAATTCACGGCGATATCCTAAGATAATCCTTTAATTTCATATCCATGCGCCACAATTGCCTGTAATCATATCCAATTACTTCGTAATGGTCTTAGCACATTCTTGAAACGACTGAAAAAACTACTTTTCTTCCCATTTGGTAAAACGGCATTGCACAATTCAAGATTATGAACATGGATATTTACAGTGGCATCTCCCTGACCAGTTTCTACGGTCAAGAACGTGGCGCCACACAACAATTAAGGATACCGAGAAAACTCTTTTAAATTATGTATTTTTTCAAGATTCCAAAACAGCCGGATCATCTCAGAATATTTTTTTTCTTTCGCGATATAATTCGAGCATCGTGTGTTTGTTTCAGATAAAAGTCAGATGAAGTATATCGATTTAATGAATAATAAGTGGGTTGAAAGCGAGTTCAGATAGCTAACATCCCTGTATATAAGCGGAACTATAAAATAATCATAAGGAACAGAAGATGAAAAATAATGATCGGATTTAATATCTTGAATATCCAACTGAGAATTTCTGAACTACTTCAATACAAATTTTAATTTTATAAAATTAGTATCAAAAAATAATCAAAAGAAAATACACATTATTGACCAAACTAAATCAAAAAAAATTCAGAGGAGAGAGCGCTATTTCATATTGGTATTATGAAAAAAAAATTACACTCTAAAAATAACCAATATAAATTTGAGAAATTCATCGAAACAACCCCTCTTTAAAAAAAGTTTCCTCAAAAAATCCTGCAAAACTATGTAACACATGTTCAAAAAGGCATTTGAAAAAACTCATCGGTAATCATCATTCCACCTTCAAATTGGCCAAATAAAAATATCTTCAGTCTCATGTCTCGTGTATCTAAAAGAGCAAGAACGCAAAGAGTCATTCTTGTCCACAGAATATACACAGAGGTTATACAGGCTGTCCCAGAAGTCGACGTCAAGCCGGAATCGGGTAACAGGCTGAGTAGTCATTAGAAAAATATTTAAAAAAATCTAAGTCGTGCACTTATATTAAATTATATTGCATTTTTTATTATTCTAGAAAATGCACACCCTGTGATGATTTTTGAACTCCTGTTGCTACAATTTTTCACTTTCTCCAAATTTTATTTTTCCTATGTTATCCCGAATAGTGATTCTGTAACCTGTTATCTTCAATTCTAAGCCAATTACTCTAGCTCGGAAAATAATGTCACTTTTTGCCGAACCAAGTAATCAAACTAACTATTTCGCACAACTTTAACCGACTACCGGAAGAAAAATATACCAAACATCAGTTTGGCGAATTACTTTAAACGTTAGCGCATTTATTAGGGATTCTAAAATGGTATAACACTTACTACATTATTTCTTAGATTCTGAGAAAACTTTGTAACACTCATACTTATCAAATATTCGAAAAAATCAACTTCGATATAAGATACTAAGTAACTACTTGAGATATTGGATGGAGTAGTCCGTTACTTTGTGATAGTTCATTTTAATGGAATGAAATAAGGAATTACTTTGTTTTCTATCACTTTTTATTATAACTGATATACAGTGATTCGAGTTTCGTAGTGTTTAGTACATTTTCAAACTGAATGAACAAATTAGATCTCAACTATTATATATGCTGATTGTAGCTTCGGCAGAGCTTCGAAGAGAGGGGTTTTCCAAAGTTCCGTATGTTCGTTAAGTAGGTTTATTATTGGTACGTGCCTCTTATATTTTTCAATTTCTATGGATTCCAGGATGTCAAGTTTTTTCCCTTTCGCTTCCACGTGCAAGATAACAAGGTTGTTCAATTCTGGGAACGTGTGATCTGTATTGAAGAAATGGCAGCATATATAATAGTTGAGATCTAATTTGTTCATTCAGTTTGAAAATGTAGTAAACACTACGAAACTCAAGTCACTGTATATCAGTTATAATAAAAAGTGAAAGAAAACAAAGTAATTCTTTATTTCATTCCATTACTTGAGATATTTTTAAATTTTTTGACTGAGTATAACTGTGAAGATATGAAAAATTGGAATAGAGATATGCTGGAAGTGAACCAAAGTTTGGCTAATATTGATGGGGATTCGAATGTTCTCACTGATTCCAAAAGAAGCGACTCTGATAGAAAAATAGAGAAAAATAAGGAAATTCCTATTGCAGAGTTCTGAAAGCATTAAAAGTGGTTTCTCAGTGGGCCGAACAAAATACTGATATAAACATAAGTGGAATAGAAGGCCTAGGAACAATTCAGTATAAAGCAGTGAATGCGCAACTATCAGCCAAGATAGTGCAAACAAAAATAACTTATAATATATATTATTCAATAAACAAGTCGATTATTCCATAACGTAAATAAGTTCGGAATATTATCAACAATATAATGTTCATTAGCTGCTGAATAAAAACTATTTTTTCTATTTATTTTCAGCATCTTACCCATTAAACTGCCATTAAGCTTGAGCAGTCAGAAAGTCAAATTTATCCAGGTCACCTTTACATATCATGATTTTTTACAGTGTCCTAGGATGGCGCCTTGGTCTGCAATTAGTAACAGGTGCCATATCGACCACTTTCATCCTGGGAACTTGCTACAGATCAGCATCCCTCTACCATCCTCAGAGACGTGCCATACTTCACATAAAGAACCAAAAACGTAAAATAAAAGACAAGAATAAGATAGAGGATAAGATCCCGTTTTTTGATTTTAGTACGTTGAAAAGTAAGACTGTGAGGATTCTGCTGATTTCAACAGGTATCAGTGCGTTTGGTATCAATACACCTCTCTTTTACCTGGCTTATACTGCTGAGATTGAGGGTCTTGGTGACTATACTATGTTTCTACAGGTAAGTGTCCATATTTGGTTATTTCTTCAAGATTAAGAGAAAAAAAATCTTTTACCAGTCTTTAGTTTAATTATCTTATGCAACAAGCATAAGATATCTGCTGCTAAGGGTTATTATTATAAATAATGGTTTTTCTTTCGACACAAATGAATAATAGCCTTTAGCATATCTAAATGGACCTAAACATAGCGAGTGGACCATTTAAAATCTGCATTTTTGTCCGGCTATAAATAAAAAACTAATGAATATTTTTTCAAAGTTGTGAGTTTATTAGAAAGGTTAATCCTTGACATTTACGAATGAAAAACAATATCGTTCAAATGACCGCCACGGCTGGCCATACAGTGTCCCATTCGATCAACCTAATTTTTTAGTATATTTTTCGGTGCAATAACAAGTTCAATCGTCAAAAAATGTTCCACATATAATTCAAAAAGGTCTTTTTTATTTTCCTTCTCAAAAAATAGAAGTTCAGATTGAAGTACATAGAGAAAATGAATAATTTCATTAAAATCAAGATGTCATAGAAATTTCCGTTGACGCGACGACTAAAATTCAAAAGTCATTGAGAAAAACTTTGTCAAATATATCTTTGTTTAAATCAAATCATCATTTCATAAATATGAATCCTAGCTCACCAAAACTCCGACACAGTGATTTCATCGCTTTTTTAGAACAATCACTTAATCACTATTTTCAATTTAACAATAAAATGTACGAACAATTAAACGACCTAGCTATGGGCTCTCTACTGAGTTCACTACTTGCAGATATATTTATGTCCGAAATAGAAAATAAAATCTTCAATTCAAAATTACCGGTGAATAGTCATTTCTGGCATAGATACGTAGATGACATAGTGTCATTTCCGGAACGTCCAGACAACTGAGTCAATTTTTGAATTTCTTAAATAATATTCACCCAAGAATCAAATTCAAATTAGAAAAATAATCAAACGATAGATTAACTTTTTTAGACCTCTCGATATCACACTCGAATAGTAAAATAGAATTTAACGTGTTCAAAAACCCACACCCACTGATATGTGTATTGACTCCAATCACCCATATTCACAAAAAATGTCAGCCTATCAATCGATGATCCATAGAGCTTTCGCATTACCCTTATCAAAAAATAACCGTGAAGCTAAAGTCCAAACTATAAAATTAGTAACCGCGAACAACGGTTTCAACCCCAATATAATAGATAATTTAATTCGACAGAAACAATCTAAAATAGCTATAAACCAAATTTATCCCATCATAAAAACTAAATAAAGCAAAAAATTCATTTCTCTATCGTACTTCGGTAGCATGAGTCAAAAAGTGGCCAATAGTTTTTCAAAAGTAGAAGTTAATATTGCTTTCAAAACACAAAATCAATTATTATCCACATTATTTAACGCAAAGGACCCAACTGCAAACATACACAAATCGGCAGTTTAGGAGTTATCTTGTTCGACGTGCAGTAATAAATATATAGGACAGACGGGACGTTCCTTCCAGACCAGGTTTAACGAACATAAAATGAATTTTATTAAAAATAAACGAACACTCATTGTTCAGAAAACGGCCATCCTTTTCCGACAATAGATAAACTTAAAATTTTACATGTAGAATCAAAAGGAAAGAAACTTGATTATTTAGAATCTGTTGAAATTTTCCAAATTCACAATAAAAATAATGTAAATATAATTAATGACTGTATGGACCGACATCGACGGTATTTATGACCTCTTCTATCTGTATATGCATAAATACTCTATCCTGCTTGTTAAGTCTTCAGTTGTGTGAAGATGGGATAGTTAATTCCCGAAACTCGAGTCACAATTAAATGTGTAAAATATCAATTTATTGGTAGTAAAACATAGTAATTTCTACAACTTGTTTCAATTATGATCAACTACCAAATAGTAATGGCTGAAACAGTTTAGTTTCTAAATTAATTCGGCTGACCTGTATCAAATAATATCAATAAGGAGTATGAACTATGATAATAGAAAGTTCTACAAAACGAGACAGTGTAACGTACTTCTGTATTACAATTCTAAACTCAAACAAGCCAGCTGGGACATGTGCACGTTTCGAACTTATTGGTTCTAGTCAGTACACTGTAATAAAATTTGAATATTAAAACAAATTAATATATGTTTATCTTCTTCAATTTTAATTTAAAAAATTTTATTCAAAAAACTTTTAGAATTAAATTAATGTCTAAAACAAGCACCGCTTATATTTAATAGACGTATATAATCTAAACTCAATATACAATGTCAAATGGAATAAATAAACCAAAAGATACACGAAAGTCCCTAAAATTAATAAATAAATATTTAAAGGAGACAAAATTTGTTTCTGGTCTTGCCCTCAAAACGCCATTTGTATCTTAAAAACATGAACACACTTAAAGGACCTCTCAAAGAATATAATTTATTTGAAATATTTAATATATTTAAATATTCGAATAAGTAAATTCAGAAATCTCTCAAAGCATGCACTATATCTTCAAAAAACAAATATAGTTCAAAGCAATTCCGTCTTCAGTCCTGAAATATATTCAAAATATCAAAATCAAAAAACTAACCTGTACCAAACCACTCAACACGTGTAAATGGATAATGTTTCGAGACATAGATCATCTTTATAATTCAAGATTTATCTATGCTCTAACAGAATCAAAGAACAGTGTGAGCTATTTTTAAGGTTTATCTAAATTCATTGACACTGCATAATGAGATTTATTGAAGCCAAGATATAATTATATATTATATATAAAATAAAATAGAAAGGCCTTTTACTTGATAGAAGAAATATAACAAAATTTGAATATTAAAACAAATTAATATATGTTTATCTTCTACAATTTTAATTTAAAAAATTTTATTCAAAAAACTTTTAGAATTAAATTAATGTCTAAAACAAGCACCGCTTATATTTAATAGACGTATATAATCAAAACTCAATATACAATGTCAAATGGAATAAATAAACCAAAAGATACACGAAAGTCCCTAAAATTAATAAATAAATATTTAAAGGAGACAAAATTTGTTTCTGGTCTTGCCCTCAAAACGCCATTTGTATCTTAAAAACATGAACACACTTAAAGGACCTCTCAAAGAATATAATTTATTTGAAATATTTAATATATTTAAATATTCGAATAAGTAAATTCAGATATCTCTCAAAGCATGCACTATGAGGGCAAGACCAGAAACAAATTTTGTCTCCTTTAAATATTTATTTATTAATTTTAGGGACTTTCGTGTATCTTTTGGTTTATTTATTCCATTTGACATTGTATATTGAGTTTAGATTATATACGTCTATTAAATATAAGCGGTGCTTGTTTTAGACATTAATTTAATTCTAAAAGTTTTTTGAATAAAATTTTTTAAATTAAAATTGTAGAAGATAAACATATATTAATTTGTTTTAATATTCAAATTTTGTTATATTTCTTCTATCAAGTAAAAGGCCTTTCTATTTTATTAGTACACTGTAATGTCTAACGACTACAAATATGTCAAGTACCTATATTCGCTCTGCACGACCGACAACCAAGAAGTTCGAAACGTGCGCATATCTGCTACTTATTGTCCTAGCGATCAACAAAACCTAATTGGGCTTATTTGTTTTTATAATTGTTATACAAATGTATGTTGCACAGTTTCGATTTGAAGAACTTTCCATTAACATGGCTCACATTCCTTAATTGATGATAATTGGTACAGATCAGCCGAATTCATTAATTTTAATATGCTAATTATAAGCATTACGGCTCAACAGGATCTGACTTGAGCATGAGGAAAGTTTTCTGCGTTTGTAACGTTTAAAAAAATCGGGAATACAGTTCTTTACTATCGAATTGGCTTGGTGGGGTATGTCGTCTAATTATATTTGCTTGCACTAGATGGCGCTAGTGTATGATTAATACCTTAGTGTTCCGGTGCAGATCGAATATAATTACTTGACAGATTTGTAGTCAGGCTTGTGTGAGTTTCGAATTGTTATACAGATGTATGTTGCACTTATGTCGATTTGTGGAACTTTGTATTACAATAGCTCATACTGCTTATTAATGTTGAATTGCCATTTATTTGTTATATGACCTCGACATTTGGATAGAATCTTTTATCCTAAAAAGTGTACTATTATAAAAGAGCAATAGAAAATATTTTTTTGATCCTTCACTTGTAGCTGCTGACTATCCTGATTGAATTTTTCTTACCTTATTCTAGGTTTATCTGGGCTTAGCATGGGCTCTTGGCTGTGTTGTTTTCAGCACCTTAGTCATAAACAATTCTACAGAGTGTAGGATTGCGAGACAATACCTATGTCAAACTGCCGTATTTATGTGTGGACTGTCCATTTTGGCTTTTACAGTTGTCAGCGGGAACTATAGCGCTTACGTGATGTTTGCTTGGATATACGGTGAGTTTTTCAGAAAAAAAAGACATGATTTAACTTTGAATGGATTGAAATTAGAAGAAGCAGTAATTCTACACAAAGTTTGGTATATTTCAAAATTTAGCAAGTTTGAGAAAGTATGGAATATTCTACAATTTGAATGAATAACTTTGGATATCGGGAGCACTAGGAAACATTGCTTCAACTAATATTTAATTTTTGTACCGCCAACAATTCAAATTAAAAAAAAATGTATATGAGACTGGCTTCTCCAGATATTACATTGTACTGTCTGATGGTATTCTGTGTAACCGAGTTTAAATACATTTTTAGGTACGTGACCAAATAATGGAAGCACAAGTCATAAAAACTCTAGGTGTTTATTGGAGTTTGCCGCTAAAAATGCCATTAAGGAAAAATATTCAGTAATGGAGAATGATCGACATCTGTTTGTTCGTTCAAAAGGATTTTACGGGCATTATACCTGTTGATTTCAAGAAATTCTAAAAGTGTTAATCTAGAACTTTTGCTTTCAACGTGGATAATTTCATAATTATTGTTGAAATTATGCCTGAATTCCTTAAGATGATTAGCATATGTCGAATGTACCGAATTGGATATATAACCCCTTTGGTGTTCTTGGACACGCTTCTTGAATGATCTACCAGTCTGGCCAATGTATACTAAAGGGCAATCTTTGCAAGTCAACTTGTAGACTCCGGATTTATTTTCTCTATTTGTTCGATCTTTATTGTTTTTTATGTAGGTACTAAGGTTATTAATTGTCCTAAAAGCCGCGTTATAATTGAAACAACTTTTGAAATATTTAGCAATATTTTCAGGTAATCCATTGACATAAGATAACGAGAAATATTTCTGTGTATTGTCCTCTTTTATGATTGGGTACACGAGATTTAATGCAATTTTCTTTTGTTTATTGGATACCATTTTGTCTATAAGAAAGGGATTGTAACCGTTGTTTGACGCTATTTGTTTAATAATATTTATTATAATTCTGTCAAAAAGTTTTCTGAATTCAAAGGGACATTCGATTATCTATGAATAAAACTATTATATGCTGACATCTTTTGATTGGTGGGGTGGTTTGAAGTTTTATGTATTGTGATGTCTGTATGTGTTGGTTTGTGAAAAATACTAAAATCATGTAAATTATTTAGTCTTGTTATAATGAGGTCAAGAAAATTAATACTTTGGTTCTTTTCTTCTTCGATTGTGAATTTGATTTTTGGGTGGAGTTTATTAATGAAATTCGTGAAGATATGTAGTTGTCGGTCGGTGCCTTTGGAACAACAAAAAATGTCATCTACATATCTATACCAATAAAGAAAATATTTGCTTATCGGATTCAAGCGTATTTTTGATTCCAGATCGTCCATGAATATTTCAGCTAAAATTGAACTGAGTGGATTTCCCATTATTAAACCATTGTCAGAAATATAGACGGTTCCGTCAATCAGTTCAATTTTAGCTGAAATATTCATGGACGATCTGGAATCAAAAATACGCTTGAATCCGATAAGCAAATATTTTCTTTATTGGTATAGATATCTAGATGACATTTTTTGTTGTTTCAAAGGCACCGACCGACAACTACATATCTTCACGAATTTCATTAATAAACTCCCCCCAAAAATCAAATTCACAATCGAAGAAGAAAAGAACCAAAGTATTAATTTTCTTGACCTCACTATAACAAGACTAAATAATTTACATGATTTCAGTATTTTTCACAAACCAACACATACAGACAACACAATACATAAAAGTTCAAACCACCCCACCAACCAAAAGATGTCAGCATATAATAGTTTTATTCATAGATTATTGAATGTCCCTTTGAATTCAGAAAACTTTAGCGTCAAACAACGGTTACATTCCCTTTCTTATAGACAAAATGGTATCCAATAAACAAAAGGAAATGGCATTAAATCTCGTGTACCCAATCATAAAAGAGGACAATACACAGAAATATTTCTCGTTATCTTATGTCAATGGATTATCTGAAAACATTGCTAAATATTTCAAAAGTTGTTTCAATTATAACGCGGCTTTTAAGACAATTAATAACCTTAGTACTTACATAAAAAACAACAAAGATCGAAAAAATAGAGAAAATAAATCCGGAGTCTACAAGTTGACTTGCAAAATTGCCCTTTATTATACATTGGCCAGACTGGTAGATCATCTCCTTGATAGACTATCTGCACTGGCCAGTACGGTAGCCTGATTTAGTCCCCTATGATTATTTTCTGAGGCTACGTGAAATCAATTTGTTACAAAGATTGTCCTAGGACCCTGTATCACCTTAAGCAATACCTTATCAATAGGTTGGAAAGAGTGCAGTAATATATTAACAGTGCAGTAATACATTGACAATAACGGCCACTATATGTCTGATATCGTATTTCAAATTGCGTGAACATAAATTTTACATACTCTTCTTGATATTGCTCAAAGAATTAGATATACATCTGTATACCTTTTTCTTTTATTGAATTTCAAAATAACCGAGTTGATCTATCTCATCCTACATAATTGTATTGTAATCATTTCAACGCCTTTCCTTGAGAATTTTTCAGATTCGGGAAACTGCATATATTAAAATACAAATCTTTAGTTTGTTAATTTGATGCTTTTATTTTCAATACAACTTTATATTTTTTCATGTCCATTCTTTTTATTCATTACAAAACCAGCAAAATAAAGTATTTACACGAAATGAGAGCACCCTGATAGGATCAAGCGAAATCAGATTCAATACGTTACTTATTTGAGCTAGATACTGAGTATTCTTAATTAGAATTATGATTAATGATGATCAACAACGATGAATACTAATAACTCACTAGGTCCCATGAATCTTTATTAGATAAAGCTTATTCATGCAAGGCACCCATAATGAATCCATTAAACTGCCTATCCATTAATATTCAATCTCCATTAAAAAACTTAATTGGTCCAAACGGGTTTTCCAATAAAATATTAGAATTGCCACCGTTCATATGATTTAATATTGATGGAATAATTAATTGGAAATTTCCCTGTTCTGAATTTGAAACAGATATCGGGAATTTTTTCTTGCAACTACCTATTAAATTATACCTGCAACATGAATTGATTGGAAAAAGTCGTACGCGGTATTTTATAACGTAAAATCAACGCCAGCTATAATACATACTCTGTTGAACATAATTTATAGACCTGAAAGCCTAAGATTTTTACATTCAGAATCAGAATTTTCTGAAGAGATTAATATTGAAATTGATAATGAATAGAAAACATTTTTCCATTTATTCCACTATTATACAGTGTCCCAAAAATATGGATTATCCTGAAACATATCATAGTAGAACTATTGGGCGTTCAATACCAAAAAAATATAAAATTTGAAATGGTATAATACATCCTCATAACTAATGTGAATACGAAGTAATTAAATTCGATGGAATAGCAAAACATCAAATATTCACTAATTTCCTCTCTCAAACTCCACCTAATTATGAGGACTTTGTGAAAAGCAACTTTACACAGTGATAATATTTTATTTAATGTACTCTACAACGAATTCAAGTTGGAATATTTAAAGCTGTGACGGTGGATTAAATAAAGTTTGATGACTGTGTCAGTTTGATTTTTATGAAGTCATAGTTAGGTACAGTTAAAATATTTATTATTAATTTATTCTTATTTTATAATTGAAAAAGGCTTGAATTGAAAATATGGCAGAATTTTTTACCTCTTTTATTTCAGGTATATTTTGCGGAGGATACCACTATTCTTTGAAGATGTACACATATGAAAGAGTGAGAGCAAGGAACTTTGCAAGAACTTGGGGTTTCGTACAGTGCTCCCAAGCTATACCAATTGTCATAGGCGTTCCTTTTTCAGGTGAATAATAGTTTGAATTTAGTGAATAAAATAACGAATCCATCATTGTTCTCCTTTTAAATGTAGCTGATTATTTTGCTGTTTATATGATATTTTTATTAACTTATCCCTATCTTATTTCTTTTTAATATTTTCTTTTCATTAACGTTAAAACCTTATGCTTTTATTATTCCAATTTATTCTCAGTTTTGCACGAGATATACCTCAGTCAGTTCATGAAAAAAGAGTACAATAGATAGATCATTAGGTTCAACACCTACTGTGGTGTGCTATATCATTTGTTAGTGCACTACCTCATTCGAACTATTTGACACAGGGTTTGAACCGGTTGAAGCTCGACAATTTTCGTGTATTGAAATATAGCTTTCGTATTATACAAAATATTATGTTTGCAGCAACACTCCAATTCTTCAATGATAATAATTAAAACAGCTTTCTTGATCTCAAACTAATCTGTTCTGTCCTTGCCAACTATGAAGTTTACTTTCCATTTCTTCTAATTATTATTATTATTATTATTATTATTATTATCCTGATACTCGATAAGTTTAAGCTCTAGTAAGTCGAAAGCTTATCTTGACACCAGTAAAAAACACTCCTATGTATTCAAACAGGCTTTCTTAATGCACATATCACCCAGTCTGGTGTGATATATTATTTTTTGGAAAACTACTATTTAATAGCACACCTCCTTCGAATTATTTGGCAAAGTGTTTAAACCCATCGAAACGCGGCAATCCTTATATGATGTCGTCTCATAGAAACCAACTAAACTGGTTGCACCAATATACCAATCTTCAGTTTATAATGAATACAATAAATTGAGCCTTGCTGTATCTTCATTGATCTTAAAATCGTCTGGTCTATCTTTGCCAACTCTGGTATTCGCTCTCTGCTCCAAGTATATAGAATTTCTTCATTATTTCTGAGGTCTAATCTCATTTTTTACAGAAAATTTCCACGGGGTTAACTTCTGATAACTCAAACACCAATCTTCGTATCAACAAAACTATGCTACATTTTCCCGATGACTTTCTTACTGCCTAGGTACTAGACGGTACATGAAAGAAGAGCATAATAAATCATTAGTTTCTACACATACCGCGGTCTGCTATATCATTTATCGATGAACTACTAGTCAATAACTTACCTCATTCGAACCATTGGACATAGATTAACATACGACAATCTACGTGTGTTGCTTTCGTCTGACATCAACGAACTAAGCTGGTTGCACCAACACCCCTTATGCTCAAACAATAATGGTTAAAATAAATGCAGCCTTGAAGCATCACTTATTGATCTTAAAATTGACTGGTCTGTCCTTGCATGTTCTGCTATTCAATCTTATCTCTCTGAGATGAACTCTACCCTTGAAGAGAATTTCGTAATATCCATTCAAATATTTTGCAAATTCGACAAAACAAATCCATTCTCTTGTGTCTCTTTTTCTACAATAAGACAACCATATCACTATATTATACACTAATCTTTTTTCCCAGGTTACATGAACGAAAACTGCGGTGACAGATCAGGCTACTACTTCAGCTCAACCTGCGTCATAGTCGGCAGTCTGACCCTCTTCATGATCGACGTCCACCGCAGAAACATCTCCAGACACAAGCACACCCGCGAAAATGGCACCAAACATCTCTGCGTCTCTGAGACCTGCCCCCAGAGAAGGAAGTTATCCTTCTCCCAAGAACCGGATAACAAAGAGGCAGCCCTGGCGGCGACCAACGCCACCCATCTGGTCCTGGGTGCCGAAATACCAGCCAGCCAGACCGGTCTTATCGATCCCATGCTCATCTCCACGGAAAAGCCGGAACTGACTTGTATCTCCGAGGAGGGCATAGCGGATATGGACTTCCCAGACAACCTCCTGGACGATTTGGACTATATAGGAGATTGTATCACTTCTTGTAACAAAGTAGAGAATTATTTAATGTTAAGCGAGTTCGAGAACAATCTGATCGCGGAAATGCCTGTGATATTAGATCGGAAGGGGAGGAGGTGGTCTCTGGCTAGATCCAAGCAGCCTCAGCTCCAGAACGAGGAGAATGGTGTTTGTGAAGAGGAGAACGGTAACGCCAAGTGTAATAACGCAAAGTGGAAATTGTTTCCTAACAGAGTTATTACGGTGATAGATGAATCGTCCGTATAGGTATTAAATTATTTATTAAAGGGATGGAATTGAGATTTTTCATTTCGAGACTCGCGGATTTTACGAGAACGAAAGAGATTGATATGGTTTATTTTATAATGGGAGCTTAAGTTTATATAAGGTTGAAAAACTTTGCCATCTACTTTTTATAACCTTCTAAGTGAAGTTTGATTTACTGGTTAAGAAAGTAAGTAATTTTTTGGTATTTTCATTACCTTGACACAAAGAGATTCCATTATATATGTAAGCCGAATTCTTCTATTTTGTCAATGACTCACTCACCTATCAATTCTAGGTTTTCTTAAATTTCAATTCTATTGTTTTACGATTTACAATTCTGATCTAGATAATATATTTTTTTCGTATTCATTAATATTATATTATGTACCAATATATCTTCACAGAAGATCTAGGAGTATGAGGATAAAAATAATAAATATAATACTCAGGTGCTCTGTACTTTGGAGTAATACCTCAATAAGATATTCTCACTCATAAAATTAATTACGTTCAAATGATGCTCGTATTGATGCCAGGCCACTGGTACATGAGCGCTGGGGATACATGCGAAGAAAGACTACTTACAAAAAGAAATAAAATGCAGTCCAATTGTATTCAACAATTTTTTCAAAACTTTCAATATTAAAAGTTTTGTTCGGTTCATAATTTCAGGATATGGAGTGTTTCGTGGACTGCATGCAACTTAAACTTGAGAATATCTTCCACAATTTTTGGTAATTTTCACGAATCAAGTAAATGAAAAACCGATGTTCCACCCTCAAAGCATTTAATAGGTATGATCAATGAATAAAACATAAAGAGTACGATTTCTTCATACGAATTATAAGACTGAACTTTCTTAAGGTAATGAATCGTAGAGTGGATGGTTTTACTTTCACTTTAACATAGTTACAATTCCCAAAAACATTGAAATATCAAAAGTACAACTTAATATGAGCGTGAAAAAACTTAACCCAATGGTTAATATGTCGAAGTGGCAGTTTTTAGTTCAAACGACTGATGTGCAAGTTTAATCAATATTGCTCCAAATAACTTCACTCCCATCGATCAAACCTATTTTTAGTTTATTATTTTCTCCAATAATAAACTAAATTGTGATCCAACGTTTATGTATCGTACCTTATTCATTGATCAGAACTTGATATAAGAATATATTTCATATATACCTTTGGTGTATATTTAGCCATCTTGAAGCGGTAGCTTCGTAAGGGATACATATTTATTTTTTGTATTCCAGCAAGTTACCACTTCAAATGGATCTGAAGGAATTGTGTTGATTATATACAACATATTGGACTTAATATCACTTCTACACAGTGTTTCGAAAGTGAGCCTAACAAGGGAACAATAGGATAAGTAATTTTTTAACAGAATCGGAACGAGAAACACTGAATTGAAATGGTTCTATGTGAAAGATAGGTACTGCCTTCTTGACTTCCGATAAGGAAAAAACTTGAGAAGCTCAATGAATATTACTGCCATATAGAAAAGAGCTACCTCAAATATATATTAACAGAGGACATAAGTTCAATATGGTGCGAAAAAAGGCAAAACATAATTTTTTCTTTAAATACAGTGTCCCGAAAGTAGCCTCAGAATGTTCTTACTTAGGAATATTTAAATGACAATATTAATAGGAATAAAAAATTCTGTTTTGCTGCAAATTTGTTGTTTATTCGTGCAGTAGTCATTTATAACAGATATATATTTATCTTGTTTATTATACACTCGGATGGTTTGATTAAAAAAAGTGAATAAAAGATAGTTGTCCCAATTTGTCTATTTATTTTTCCCTCTTAATAACTATGTCTGAAATTTATAGTTCATTCTATACCACTTCTACGTACAAAAACAATTTCATTTAAAATAATTCACACAGAAATGGAAAAAAATTCTTCAATCAACTTCTAAGGTCTTAATATAAGTTATTTTTAGAAAACCTACCACTACTGATACCATAATCCATTCAAAATCCAATCAGTCATGGCAAATTAAAATGTCAACATTCCATAGTTTCATTCATATACTTTTGAGCATCCCCGTTGAATGAAGTCAATTCCGAAAAGAAGTCAATATAATTAAAACCATAGCAGTGAATAATGGCTATAGAACTGACAAAATGGAGAAAATTTACCATAATATTTAAAAAAAATTTATATCAATTTAAATGATCCTTATGAAGAAAAGAAAATATGGTTTTCAATGGCTTATATGGAAGGTTAGGTTAGGTTTTTTGTTAGCAGGGATGTATTCAGAAATACTTACCTAGTCTTTAGTTTTTATCTACTTTGAAATAAATTTAAATTCATTATTATTTACGTAATAATCACTGCGTCGTTAGTGGCCTTTCGTTGGCCCAATATTGTATTATTATTAACATAGTAATTTACATATTATTTAAATATTTTAATATTAGCCTTCTACATATTTAATTTCAAAAAATTATATTTGATGATTATAACTTCTGAAAATAAATTAAAATAATGTCATATAAGTACCACTTATATCAATTGACATATAAAATAAACATTCATTATAAGACATCCGAATGGTATAACAAAATCCAATAAATAAAAATTATTAACCAAAATCCTATAAATTAAATATTTTGAACAGACAATATTTTGTTTTTATTTGTCTTATGAAAACCAATATCTTTCAAAAATATCCAACATAATCTTAAGAATCTCATCATAAAACTATCCTACTTAGACTATTCAATATTATTGGATATCTAACTAAGGTACTTTATATAAAAACTCAAGATATGTGAAACATTACTGAAAAACAAGTTTTAAGAGAGACTTTGCTTCTTCAGTATTCAAATAATTGATATTCAATAAATATAATATCAATCAACAACAAATATTTACTCACCCCTTAATCTTCTAGAAAAGACTCTGCCGAAATGAAACCTTTAAATGTAGAGAGAACGGTTCACTACGCACAAAAATATTTCTGTGGTTTACCCTTGATCTAGAAGATTGAAAGACAATTGAACGGCCTCTGCTATAGCACAAGGACTATCTGTATAAAGAATGTTAAAGAAACAAAATAATTATATATTATGAATAAAATAAGATAAATAGAGGTTAATTCTTGATAGAAGGTATATACTACTCTGTCAAGAAAGTACCGGGAATTTTCAATTAAAACAACATTTTTACATTTACATTTTTGAAGAGACAAAAGAAGTATCTGAGCAACTAGATGCAGAAATTAAATGCCCCAGAAAAAAATCGAGACAAACACACAAAGCCAACAACCATCTTGCTCTATCTGCTGACGAGTATTTCTGCAGGGCTCTTATATATCCCTCAGTATCCCTTGTAATTGTAATATACTAAATTAAAAATTATTTAAATATTTTAATATTAGCCTTCTACATATTTAATTTCAAAAAATTATATTTAATGGTTATAACTTCTGAAAATAAATTAAAATAATGTCATATACGTACCACTTATATCAATTGACATATAAAATAAACATTCATTATAAGACATCCGAATGGTATAACAAAATCCAATAAATGAAAATTAGTAACCAAAATCCCATAAATTAAATATTTTGTCTATTCAAAATAATTAATTTATAGGATTTTGGTTAATAATTTTTGTTTATTGGATTTTGTTATACCATTCGGATGTCTTATAATGAATGTTTATTTTATATGTCAATTGATATAAGTGGTACTTATATGACATTATTTTAATTTATTTTCAGAAGTTATAATCATTAAATATAATTTTTTGAAATTAAATATGTAGAAGGCTAATATTAAAATATTTAAATAATTTTATATACCTTCTATCAAGAATTAACCTCTATTTATGTTAATTTGTATATTGTCGATTGCCAAAGTGTTGGCAAATTCTTTACATTTATTATTATTATATTTCTTTATTATATTATTATACTTAGTGTAATAAGACTTGTAAACAATAAAAAAAATTGTTTGTTTCCTGTTTCTATTCTAAATTGACGCGTATTTTTTAATATGACAATTCTTCTCTAAGAGCTTTTGTTTTTCAGTTCTAGCTATATTACTATTATTAGCATCAGCGCTCTTCTCTATTTTATTTATTATAAACATGTGGAAATTAAAATAAACTTCATTAAAAATATCAAACAAAATAGGACTTTTGAATTTTTTTATTGTGCCGTTTTTGTTACAATCTAAGATAAAGTTTTTTCAAATATATGATGCAATGCTTTAATTCTCCACAGCGGAATCACCATTTTACATTTTACAGTACGAAAAGATCTACAAAATTTCAACTCAAGAAACATTTAAGAATTATAAGGTTGCTTTCTCCAAACTCATAACTTAAAATGGTCTACTTCTTTCTACCACCACGTTCTTTGACTTGCAGCTGAATAACGCCACCTTGGATCATATTGTAATAAGCCAATGTGTTCGAGTCTTTAAAGAACATACCCTGAAAAAAAAAAGTCAATTTTCTGTAACAATGAAAAAACAAATTCAACTCACATCATAAAACAGTTTCTGTTTAGCAGGTGGCATTCCAGTCTCTTCTTGAATCTTAACCTTCAAATTAGAAACGGATTCTTTCAACTGCAACGTGAGTGCCATCATTTGACCGTTCAATTTCCATTCGGATTTTTCCGGGGCGACAGGAATCGACACCTTGATTGAAACTGGGCTCTGAAACAGTAAAACGGTCAACAATTTCCCTTTGTAACGATCAATGAATACACTTACAGGATTTCTAGCCAGGAACACTTCTTCAGGTATTAGGGAATCTTCATTTCTTGCCTTCTTACTTGACGGTTCATCTTCGTGTGGTTCTGCTGGGTGCTTCATCGGCGCTCCTAGAGGGGGAACCATTTGAGGTGGCATCGGGGTCACGAAGCCTGCGATTGGTGGAGGTGCAGCCACTACAGCAAAATTAAAAAGTTTAAAGGTTTTAAGGAACACATTGTAAAATTTCCAATTAAAAAAGGTCCATTAATACTCCCAGCTCGCTTGTGAAACATCATTATAGAATTAAAAACACTACTCTTCAGAGAAAATATGGAATATATGATTCTTACTTGATGGAATTCATTTTAATTAAATAAAATAAAGACAAATATCCATTGTATAATGACTATGAAGTGTTGCTCTTAGAAAAATTAATAATTTAGCAATTCTAATCAAAAACATTAATGTGCAGATTGTAAGTTAACTTTTAATGATGGCCCTATAGTATATAATGGTGAAGCTGGTAGATATAATAGATATAATTGTATACTGAAAATATTTAATTTATAGGATTTTGGTTAACAATTTTTATTTATCGGATTTTGTTATATCATTTGGATGTCTTATAATAAATGTGTATTTTATATATCCTTTGATATAAGTGGTACTTATATGACATTAATTTAATTTAATTTCTGAAGTTATAATTATTCAGTTCAGAAAATATAGAAACACTAGAACAATTTCATACCGTAATGAAAGGAAATAATTTTAACTTATATAATGTATTTTGGATTCATAACTTTACGTCAAAATCAAATTGAACACTAAAAATGTCAAATAAAATTTAGAATAGTTAGAAATGAGATTAGTTTTACTTTCAAACATGAAAAACACCCATAAATTCAATTAGTTAGTATTGTAGCGAACAACTTCTTCGCTCCTCGTCCAGAAACCCGCCTTGCTCTGTCGTAGTTTGACCGGCGTACCGATAGAAGACCCGACCAGTCATAAGAACCGTGACTAACCGTCCCCGCCAGGTTCAAATAGAGCAAGGCACGGCGTTTGACGATCAGTGTTCCAAGCGGACGCATGGTCACCGGCGTCACAGGCAGAGCCTGTGCATCACGCCTGTCTGACGAGTTTCAGTTGCGCATGCTCGGAAATTCCTTCGCAACATCCACATTTCATTCGAGAGCTTCATTGGTGACCCCGATGTGATTGGGGGGGTTTGCTTTAAGAGCGAACCAACCCATTCATTAGGTGGCCCTAATTGCCCCCTATCCATATTTCCGAAATGGTCCTTTCCTTTCATTCCACAGATCTCCGCTGGAGATGGCACCGCGACCAACCTAGCGGCGGACTGTATCCTTGCCTGCTCCCAACGCCCCATTCGTGACCTTATCGACGCTCACTGGAGAGGGAGTGAGTAGCGAACAACTTCTTCGCTCCTCGTCCAGAAACCTGGCTTGCTCTGTCGTAGTTTGTCCGGCGTACCGATAGAGGACCCCGACCAGTCAACAGATTCGTGACTAACCGTCCCCGCCAGGTTCAAATAGAGCAAGGCACTGCGTTTGAAGATTAGCGTTCCAAGCGGAGGCATGGTCACAGGCAGAGCTGCGCATCACGCCTTGTCTGATGAATTTCAGATGCGCATGCTCGGAAACGAAACGCCGTCTCCTTAACTAAGAGGTGGAATCTCCCTCGCAACACCGCATTACCACTCGAGAGCTTCAGTATATTCCCTACTTTAACCTGACAATCTACTTACTCATAATAGGTGGCGGTCTCATAGGTGGCATTGGAGGAGCTGGCATCATCATAATAGGAGGCTGTGGGGCCAGTATTGGTTGCGGTTGCACAGTCAACGCAATTGTTGGAGCTTGAGTAGGTACAGCTTGAACTGGAGGCTTGACAGGCTGAAAGAAACAAGAGTTTCATAGATAAAGCGTGAACAAATTGTTTGAAATATAATTAAAAAACAAAAGGAAATCAAGAAAAGTAACTCACTGTTGGGTTTGGAACTGGTTGAGCCTTTGTTACTATAGGAGAAGCTTTAGACATGGCTGATTTATTAGGCACATTTTTAGGACCTATTTTTTCTTTTTCCTCATCTGGCAGTAATCCTTTGACCTGAAACACAATCTCAGTAAGTATATTTAGGTATAATATAAACTGGTAAGTGTCACTTCTCTCCCTTATAGTGTAAATAACTATTTTTAACTATCATTGCAACCGATCACAGAAGATAAAATCATAATAAGGTAATTAATTCATTTGAGGAGAGAAATCCCCAAAATGCTTTCTTTGCAAGTCAAAAGGCCTTTTACTAGTGCAGGTACGGGTCAAATGCCGACAAACTGATTTAACTTATAAAAGCATTTTCATTCATTCATTATTTTCTGTTCATCTGCTAAGGATGAAAGAAAATGTGACATTTTTCAATCTTGCCCGATATGCGATAATATAATAATACGAGTAGAGTCGATTGATCTATATTTTTCGATCGATCCGGTTTGAAAAAGTCAATTTTTTTTAATAATTTTCTATAATTTTAGGTGGGATCTACTTTTCGTTCATATTCCGTCTTTGGTCACCCCCGTTTGGTCATCCCTACGCGGCATACGCGTAGGGCGGTGACCGTTTGGCGAGCGCGGGAAAAGTCCGGAAATTTTCATCCGCTCGTTTCGTCGTGACGGAAAGTCATCCGCGAAATATATGGACTTTCGCGGGTAGCGGGTCTATCGGAGCTTCGGTCCGAATGGGTATTTTCGAGATATATCCGTTTTTTCCGACGGTTCGAAAATTTTCGGACGGTCTCCGTACTTAACTTCGCAGATCGCCCCTATACGTACACCACAGAAACGGTTCGAGATCGCGGTGGGCAGGGCCTATTTGTTTACAAATGGAGTGCGCGGGAAGTCCCAAAATTTTCGAACTTTATCCGCTCGTATCTCGGGAACGGAGGGACATCCGGGAACGGGAACGGTACTAATGTCCGAAGAGAAGTGCGTACCTTCGGTCCGCACCGATATCCAGGCGACGGGCTTCGCCCGTCGGGATCCTATGCGTCTGGAAGTTAGCACTACGTGATGGCGATATCGATGGTTGGTTGCCATGGAAATTACTGTTTTAATATATAGTGTAAGGAAAACACACCCTTCACCGTGAATGTCCAACCGGTTCATATGACCTAACAGCTCATCTGCACTATGTAAAAAAATTTAATCAATCAATTATATTGCGACTGCACTGGTAACAACAACTAAATGACGCTGTCAAATTCACAGAACATTCTTCAATTACCAAACTGTCATCAGTGCCAAAGAAAGACAGTTTACTTCTTTCTCTGAGGAGATAGCAGCTAATAATACATGTGTTGATAACTAGAACTGTTAGAATTATGTTAACAAATATTAAAATTTTTAAGTTTACTTCTTTCTCTGAGACGGTTTTATATTGTGATTATTTCATCGTGCTTTAGTATATTGCAAATTATTTTATTAATTCATCACATCATGTGAAACTTACTAATTGCTAATACAGTATTAGTGAATTTTTGAAAATAATTATCTAGTATATAAGTATTAACAGGAACTAATGTTGCAATGAAAGCTATTAAACTCATAAAATAGAAAGAGGCTTTTTACTTGATAGAAGAAATATAACAAAATTTGAATATCAAAACAGATTTAATCTGTTAGTCTTCTACAATTTTAATTTAAAAACAATTTTTATTCAAAAAACTTTTTGAATTAAATTAATGTCTAAGATAAGCACCGCAAAATTTTGTTTCTGATCAGAAACAACATTTTGTCTCCTTTAAATATTTATTTATTAATTTTAATGACTTTCTTATATCTGTTGGTTTATTTATTCCATTTGACATTAGATATTAAGTTTTGATTATATACGTCTATTAAACTTAAGCGGTGCTTATTTTAGACATTAATTTAATTCTAGAAGTTTTTTGAATAAAATTGTTTTTGAAATTAAAATTGTAGAAGACTAACGGAATTAATCTGTTTTGATATTCAAATTTCTATTAAACCCATTTAATAAAAATATGATGTTGAAATGAAAATTTTTCATCCTGAAAGCCAATTATATTTATTACCAGAAATGATTTTCAAACTATAATCGGAAAAGAAAATAAAAAATAATCAATCGGTAATTATATCCAACTTTTCGACATATGATCAAGTATTCAAGTTACAGATTAAATATTTGAAAGGCAAAAAAGTATTAAGAAAAAGCTGACCTTGTGAATCTGATGAATTTGTTCCTCGAGTGTAATATTCGCCCTTGCAGCCCTCGTGGCGGCTTCAACACTTGAAGTATGACCGTCCCAAGTGACCTTCTCGTCTTTCCTAACATCTTCTTCGCCGATCTTCTTACCAATAGCGGTTTCTTCATCTCCCACACCGAAGATATCCGTACGACGTTCAGCAAGCAGTTTAAGACTTGCATCAATCGAGGTACCTGTAATATTAAGAAAATAAAGTGTTACACTTCGGACTTTGCAGAGAAAAGTTAATTTGCGTTTCCACTCTGTAAGACAAGAAAATAGCCATCCATTAAGTTAAGAATGGACTTCACGTTCTCATCGAGTACGAACTAAAAAGATTGAAATTATTCTCAAACTTGATCGTTACCTCCGGCATAAACCGTCTCCTGGTTCATCTTCTCTGAAACGTGTTTATCCCTTTGTTCGACCCATCTGGGATCCAATAATCCTATCCTCATGTGTTCCTGCACCTTGCTGGCGGGGATCTTTTCTCCCGTAATGGGGGAAATCAAGTAGTCATCTCCGACCGTAGGTCTGGCAACTTTAACGGCCTGTTTTGGGTCGTACTTCTTCACTACAACCTTATCGGGAATGGGGGGAAGAGGTGGTTGCATGATGGGTTGATGTGACAGTCTGCTGGACTCATCGTCGCTTTCCTCCTCGGAACTGTCTTCCTCCATGTCTTGTACTCTGTTATCATCCTTTCCATCGGATTTCTTCTTACCCGTCTTGTCCTGCATCGTGCTTAACCCTTCATCCTGATTATCGGAAAAAATTGAATAATGTTAGTTTTGATAGAGATATATCAGAGCAAGATGGGTGAAAGTTTATGAAATCGTCACACAGGTTTTATCTTGCATCGATTCAAGAATTGGGGCAGATACAAAAGCAGCTAAATAACCACCACTGCTTTCCTTCTGCGATTATTATTAGGAGTACAAATAAGTTTCCGCCGTTTTATTGTAGATGGCGCGGCACGGAGTTTCGGTTAGCTTTCGCAGATGATAACCGGCTTAAAAAATAGTTTGGACATTCAAGAACAACATAACCTATTAATATCATTGATTTTATATTGGTAGAATATAATATTTATAAGTTGAAAATGTCAAAATTTGAGCCAAGTAAGCGTCAGTTGCGGGAAATATTAGTTTACTCCTTTAATTTAAAGAAATCTGCTGCTGAGGCGCATCAATTGCTCGTAAGACCGTATGGTGAGGGTGCTGTGAGTGAGAGAACGTGTCGAGAGTGGTTTCAAAAGTTTAAAAACGGTGATTTCGGCGTAGTGGAAGGCCAAAAATTTACGAGGATACAGAATTGGAGGAATTATTGGAGGAAGATTCATCTCAAACACAAAAAAATCTTGCTTTAACATTAGAAGTCACTCAGCAAGCAGTCTCACATCGTTTAAAATCATTAGAAATGATTCATAAACAAGGAAATTGGGTTCCGTACGAATTAAAGCCGAGAGATATTGAACAATGCTCGTCCACATGTTGCGGCTCCCGTGAAAAAGTACTTGGAAACACTTGATTGGGAAGTGTTACCCCACCCGCCGTATTCACCAGACATTGCACCGTCCGATTATCACCTGTTCCGGTCCATGGCACATGCTCTGAGGGCGCAGCGGTTCACATCTTATGAGGATACCAAAAATTGGGTTGATTCGTGGATAGCCTCAAAAGACAAGTAGTTCTTCAGACGTGGGATTCGAATGCTGCCAGAGAGATGGGAAAAAGTGGTTGCAAGTGATGGGCAATATTTTAAATAAATTTATATTACCGTTCTTCTATAATAAATATTTAATTTGTGTTAAAAAACGGCGGAAACTTATTTGTACTCCTAATATTATTAGGAGGACTGCACTTAAGTTTTGAGATATATCAACACTGATGTGAATATGTCCAGTCCGACATCGTAAAGTTTGACATTTTTAATGTTGGGCAAACGTGTTGCCATCTTGAATTGTTCACAGATCACTTGATCTTGGTCAAAAAATGGAATTAAGGTGTAACATTTTCATGCGATGATTTTCTATGACACACAGTATGCCGATCAACTTGCTTTGCCTTTAGTGATGAAGCACCATCTCAAGCCACAGTGTTTTGCCGATTTTCCAAATTCAATCATGGTCACACTGCACTACAGGACGAATGTCATGAAGGTAATCCAAAATAGGCTGTTGTGTCAGAAGACATCGATGCTGTGCGTGAACTGATATCGCAAGAACGTCATATTGCATTAATTCTGGGCTGTCAAAAACATTTGTTCTTGTTGGATACTGCATAATTTGACAATTGCTTAAAAAAAAGCTTGAGTCGATTGGGCAAAGAAATGTGGAAAAAATTCAATTGTGGTGCTTCACTAAGACAGTGTTCTGTACGGAAACACTGTTTAAATTCGTCACGGCAGTATAGCCCTGTTTACACTATGCAGAAATGGTCACATTAATTCCCACAATATTGAAACAATTTCACATATACTCACAGCAGGTTCATCTTCGTCGCTCTCCAACTGCATCTCGATATCCTCACCTTCTTCTATTCTCTCCTGGATCAAGATTCTCGCTCCTACCTCTTCCGGAGTGGTAGGTGGAGGAAAATTACCAATTTCAAAGGGTTGATAATCAACCGTTTCCACGATCACGAAATCATGCCAGTCGATTTGAGCGTACGCCACTGTAAAAATATGAAATTAATGTAAACTAATGAACCGTCAATTTTTCTGTTAACTTAACAAGTTGGAGAAAATAATTTGGCATAATCCCAAAAGTTATACTACTCTGTCAAGAAAGTACCGGGAATTTTCAATTAAAACAACATTTTTACATTTAATCGTCAAAATTTATTGGGTCGCCTTCAAAATAGGCTCCATTTGCTCCAATACATCTATGCCAACGGCACTTCCAATTATCGAAACATTTTTCATAGGCGCTTTCCGGGATGGACTTTAGCTCTCGCGCCGAATTTTGTTTTAGGGCTTCAATCAACTCAAAACGGGTGCCACGAAGGGGCAATTTTAGTTTTGAGAAGAGGAAAAAGTCGCAGGGAGCCAAATCCGGCGAATACGGTGGTTGCTGAAGCACGTTTGTTGAGTTTTTGGCGAGAAAGTCAGTCACAATCGTAGCTCGGTGAGAAGGCGCGTTATCGTCATGCAAAATCCATGAGTTGTTCGCCCACAAATTTGGCCGCTTCTTACGGATTCGCTCACGCAAACGTTTCATAACGCCAAGGTAATACTCCTTGTTTACCGTCTGACCCTCTGGAACGAATTCGTAGTGCACCACGCCACGGATATCGAAGAAAACAATGAGCATCACCTTCATTTTCGAGCGGCTTTGGCGTGGTTTTTTCGGTTTCGGCTCATTTTTTGCCACCCAATCCGATGATTGCTGGCTTGTTTGCGTATCGTACTCGTAGACCCAGGTCTCATCACCAGTTATAATGCGTTCCATGAATGTAGAATCGGAATTACAGCGATCCAGCAATGTCTGAAGCAACCTGTTCGCGATGACGTTTTTGAAGAAAATTCAGGTCTTTCGGTACGAGTCGTGCGGCCACCTTTCTCATGCCCAAAATATCAATCAAAATCGTACGTGCGGACTCGTGGGATATCTTAAGATCATGTGCTATCTCTCTCAAGCTGGTACGACGGTTTTCCAGCACCCTTTCCTTAATTTTATCGACGTTATCTTCGATCGAAGCCGTCGATGGGCGACCACTTCACGACCGTCCTTGAAGGCTCTGTACCACTGATATGCACGAGTTTTCGATAGAGCATTATCACCAAAGGCCTTTTGCAACATTTTCAATGCATCGGCACACGAAAATTCATTTGCAACACAAAACTTTAAACAAATTCTTTGCTCAACGTAATCACCCATAGTAAAAATCGGCACGCACTCTGACATCGACTGACTTAATCAGCTGTTGCAAACACACTAGTTGACAGATCCCGCTCAAGCTTGGCATAGTAATTAAGGACAGTGGTACCAACATAGGAAAAAAAATTTTTACCTGCCTCATTGCCCCGCCAGATTTAAATCGATAATTCCCGGTACTTTCTTGACAGAATGTAAATCCGAAATTTTTTCAACGTTTTCAAATAACGTGTAAAAACCATGTAGTGCTGTAATACCAACTGTTATCAACAATTTTTGGTAATAAACACTTAGTAATTTCCACAAAACTTATATTTCAAATAATTTGACGGAATCCAGACATACATAATATAAATAAAAATTAAATAAAAAAAAATTACCTCTTTCCCTTTCCAAGATTTCTTCATCTTTTGCTTTCTGAGCTTCCTGATAACGTAACCATTCTGCACGATATTTCACTTGTTCCAACACTGCTTTTGCACTTTTTGCTTCATCCCTGAGCCTTTGCTGCATACTTTTTGGTGGAATCAGCACCTGAAGGAATGTAATGTAAATTTAGGGTAAATTCGGGTTTAATACATAATAATACTAGCTGACCCGGCCACGCGTTGCTGTGGCTAAAGTTTTTGTTATATTACATTATAGTAAACAATCTAAGAGGAACAATAGAGAACATCAGTCACGTTCGTAGATTTACCATAGCAGCGCCATCTATTGATTACTTACTCAACCCAGTCGAAAGATATCGACATCTGTTAGAATCATTTGGAGTTAACAGATAATTGTGACTGTCAAATAATAACAGACAAATAATAACAGACAAATAATTAGCAATAAATTAAAATTGCGACTATAATTTGAGATTTAAACTATCCTATCTCTCAAGTTGGATCGAACTGCACATGGTGTGCGAATTTTATTATAATCGGTTAAGTGGTTTAGGAGTCCATTGAGGACAAACATTGTGACACGAGATTTATATATATTAAGAAGATGTACGAATGAGATACAGTTGTCAAAAAAAGAACTCTATTTCATGTCAAAATGAACTAAAAAGAAAAAAATAATTATCAAGGATGATGAGTTTGTTCAATGACAGAAAGTCCAATAATTCATGTTTCAGTGACATCTACAGATAGGGAAAAGACAGATGGAAACATAGGAAATTCAATGTTAATCTAGAAGATGACCAGGGTCCACTGGAGCAGTGGAAGAATCAAAACCTGCCATGACAAATAAACGATTGTTCTATCTCAATGGCAGTGGCGAATGGTGGAGATGCTTCGATCGAAACAAGACTCTGCGCTCTGCTTTCAGCAATCAGAATCATTTGCACTTCAAACATGAGATGCGTTAATTGGACAAGTTAAGGGATGAAGTTAATAGGATAGCTTCATGGAATGCAAACGGCCTACCAAACCATAAATATGAACTGACAACTTTCATTAATGTAATAAAATAGACATAATGCTTATTTCTGAAACACATTTCACTGAAAGAACAGCTTTTCAGCTCCCACATTACAACACCTACTTTGCTGAACATCCGATGGCTCCGCCATATTGATTCGAAGAAACATCAAACACCATATTATTATCCTAATACTCCGGATCTTCTGGAGTATTATTTTACATATGACTCACCTTTGTGTATTGCTCCAAGAGTTTGGTGAAGTATTGAAAGAGAGAATGTTGAGGCCTCAAAAAATCAAACTGAAAATTTCTCTGTTCTCGGTTCATCAACTGCGTCAAGAATTGTCTTCCGTTACGTGCCACAAACTGAGCCGTTAACTTTACGATATCCCTGAAAAATATATATCAATATAAAATGATTCATAGCAAGTCAAAATAAACTCACAAATCCAGGGCCGAAATCGATGGAGGATCTGCGATGAATTCAAAATCCGGTGGTGGATCTTTGGGAACAAAAGGTTGCTCGATTTGTCTCAAGATCTCCTGCTGTTTCTGTTGAGCCGCAGCAGAGACAGAAAGTTTATTGAGTGCAGCAGGTAATCCAGCCGATGGTTCTTGACCTACAAAATACAAAAATACAGTAGAACTATGCTAACAACTAATAGTATATTTAATATAAAGTTCTTCTGGTCAGAGTTAATCGCTCTCGTTTGGTTTAAGGCATGGTACTCAAGGCTCAAGAGCCGAATACTAAGATATGGCTACGGATCATCATAATGTACAAATGATAATATAAACATTTTTGGAGTTTCAAGTGATAAAAGTATTAGTAAAACAATCATAATTCTTCCCTTACCTTTGCCTTCTCTGAAGTCATTAACTTTGTGCTGGTAATAAGCATGATATGGATCACCTGGATTAAGAAAATTGAACTTTGGGTTGCCAAGTTCATTGTGTCTGATACGGGCTTCAAACTCTGGCCCGTTTCTAGCGACAAAACTAGCAGTTTTGTCAACAATATCTGAATGGATATATCAGGAAAAAACAATCAACACTGAAGTTATGAAAAAAATATATAGTATACTATACCTTATAACCTGTTTTATCTTCGTAAATAACTCATAAATTTATTCTATTTGGCTTCGTTAACCTGAAATATTGAGCTAAGGATAAAAGTGAATAGTTTATGAAAGGAATCTCAGAATATCATTAAATAAAAGGATACTTCTTACTTCAGGTGGAGGGTAAATAATACCAACCACAGGATTGATTGCTTGCGAAGAAGCATCATCGGTATTTTCATTTCCAACTTCAAGAGCAGGCATAATTATTCAATAATTCAGCTTGATATTATGAACCAATTCTATTTGGCATAGCTTTTAAGCACAGATAAACAATACTAATTCAATAATCTCTGCTTTTAATTATAAATAAAACAAACGGTATACTTGATAGATGATGCATGAACATACTGCTCAAAATTAACATAACCACAAAATCATAGACCATAGATTCTACTACATCCTCCCTTTTATATAGGCTTGATTACTAAGACCATCGACAAAACTTCCGATTGCTGATTCCAAATGAATGGGTCTTGATCAACACCACCTGTTTACGTGGTGTTGTCTTGACCATGTTGGGTGTTTTACTTGAGTGTGGATAGCTTAGAGGGAGAGTATCCGACTCGTGACCGGGAGGTCCGGGTTCGAATCCTGTTCAGTTAGAAAAGAAATTTTCTAGTTTGACGGGTGTCTGCCACCATTTCACTGTTGGATCAAAAATTAACAGTGCTGTGACCTAAAGACAGAACGCAACTTGAACTCCTAACTCGCATAAGCTGAAAAAGCTTCTGAGGGATCTTCACAGAAGATCTAGGAGTATCAGGATAATAATAAAAATAATAATATCAACTAATCTACCTTAGTTCGCAGGTTATTCATCGAATACTGTTCTGTTGTAGTAGTTCATATTTAGAGCTTGACGGTTGACAGTTCACTATACCGTGTATCATATTGGTGGTGGCATGAGGCAAACATGGGAAGTTCATAGATGAATTCTCGTTTATCTATAGTTTAATTCCCCAACTCCCCTTTCCCTGCTGACATGTCGTCTTCTAGATTTCATGCCTTGGGGGTTTTTCGAGGGACTTTTAAAGTTTGTTAGGCAATTTTGAAATAGAATTTGTTATTCATAAGATCGGCATAAAGCAGCTGTATTGTAGTCTCTGAAGAGATCCGTATTCTCTAAGGATCATACGAGTAAGAGAATCCCTCATAAATTATGTAGATTATACCACGGTATTCTCCCGCTTATGTCAGTGTCAAATATTCTGTGGCAGTGGAACTTGAGGCATGAGCTCTGTGACTAGAACAAAGAGGAGGGACGCCCTTATGGCGTACCCATTGAATTCAAAGCGACAGAGAAGGAGGTTCTTTGAAATAAACCTCCTGAGCAACTTGAAAAACATACTCGAGAAAATATTACTTTTAACAGTCCTCCTCGGTAACTCTTAGTAAGTAAAATTCTTTAAAATATTTCTGATTAATTGCATGATTTACGCTTTTAAATCCGACCTTAGTTTTGATGTAAGATTCTCAGTTATTGCATGTTCGTTCATTGTAATTCCACTCATAGCTTTTCATTCTTGTATGTTTACTTCAGTGATATTAATTCGACATATTGTTTTACTAAAATACATTGGCTTTGTATATAACTGAAGCGGCACGTCCCTCACAAGTTATCTATTTATATTGTATACTTTCTCCCGGTGCCTGGTTGGTTTGTTGTAATTATTAAAAGTGGTTCTTTATTTGTGCTGTTCATGTTATTCGTAATGGGTATATACCTGATTTGCATGTAGTCTTGAGCAATCCCCTGGTTACCTATTTCTTTGTTTTCTTTTATTGTAACGTTCAGTAACACGCCCAGGTGATGAAGTACTATATTTATTTTATAATATCCTAGTCAGTTTGCGTTACATGTTTGCCATATGCATGTATCCGCTTACTTTGCGAAATTGTATTCTTAGTGAACTGGTGACGCTCTTTAGGGTGAATCATTGAGTGGTCCTGGTGAAGAACGATATATCCTGTAGGGGCACTGAATAGCTCCGTTTACCCAACATTGCTCTAAGAACGTGTGAGTGATTGCTGGATCATTGTCCGGGGGTATTGTGATATCCCCAGGATTAGTTCACATTGCCCTTCAGGTAGTGTTGGTTCATTATATAGTAATATCTGAGCCTTCCTGGACCTTGGCCACTCCTAAGAGGCTAGATATAGTCCATACCAACTACCATAGAGTAGCAGGCGAAATATTTTAATATCCTTCATGTGGAAGAGCTGGCAAGTGAAGGGCACCCTTTTACCCTGGGATCAAGAAATTGGCCTCGAAGGCGGATAAACCAACAGAATGCTCAACGGCATAAGGATACAGAAGGCAATGGTAAACTACTGTATTAAAGATCTTCAAGATTCCCCAAGAAAATCACCATGACATCAATACTTCAATTAGAAAATGTTACTAATCATGGAGATCGCAGGCCAAGATTGGGCAGGAGGAGAGAAACTCATTTATAACATGAGGCCTCTCAGGTTGTTATCATGCGAAAACCTCATGGAAGAACCAGAGATGCATCTCACAGAAACGAAGTGGCTATAACACTGAATAAACCCCTCATTAGATCAGTACGAAACTTTGTGCCCTTGTCAGACAGAGTAATGCTGCTGCAGCTGGCGATGAGACCTGTATATGTGAACATTATTCAGGTCTATGACCCTACTACTAACCATAATGACGGCGAGGTCAAAGATTTCCATCAGCAAATTAAAGACATAATGAAGGCGACAAGAAAACATGAAATCACTATAATTATGGGAGACTGGAATGCAAAAGTGGGAAGAGAGACAACAGAGGATGTCACCGGACAGTACGGTCTAGGAGTACGCAACGACAGAGGGAAAACGACTTGTACAGTTCTGCCAGGAAAAATAATTCGTAATTACAAATACTTGGTACAATCTTCCATACAGAAGACTCTACACATGGACGCCCTCCCAACATACAAAGAACAACATCGTAAGAAATCAGATTGACTTCATCTTGATCAAGCAACGATTCCGTAATTGTAATAAGTCAACGAAAACATACCCTGGAGCCGACGTGCATTCTGACCACAACCTGTTATGTTCAATACTTAACGTTAAACTCAAAAAGAAAAAGGTACCAATGAAAACCTCAAGAATACACCAACATATAATAAAGGACCCTGAAACCACTGAAGAGCTAACCCAGGAAAAAAATTTAATAATATACATGCAACTATATCATTTCCCCTTGATAGCAAAAGTGTCGAGGAAAATTGGCGAGATTTCAAGGCTTCGTTAAGAAATGGAAGAGTGCAACAGCTGGTAAGACCAAAAGTGAAAAAGGGAAGAAAGGGATGGATGATACAGGACATATTGAATCTTATGAAGGAGAGACGTAAACACAAAAACAAGAATCATTGTGAATACAAGAGAGTGCATCATACAATACGCAAAAAAATTAAGGAAACAAAGGAAATATAGCTCAAAGAATCCTGCAAAGAAATCGAACATCTTCAGACCATACACGATGACTTTAACTTACATAAAAAGTTAAAAGAACATTCTGGCATAAACAAGAGAAAGAACACAACAGTACTGCATAACGAGAGTGGAAAGGCACTGTTAGCAAAGGAAGAACAGAGTAACGAGTGGCAACGGTATATCCAACAACTGTTCGAGGATGAGACCCACGAAACGCCAGAGCAATTTACTGACTGGTTATATGACAGAACACGAACGAATCGTTCTCAAATCCGAAGTTCAAAGGCAGTAAAAGCTCCGATGAAATTCCTAAAGAACTGATATAACTACTGGATGACGAGAGCACATCTGTTCTAACGGCATTCTTCAACCAGATCTACGAAACTGGGAAGCTTCCCATCGATCTTCATCGCTCTACCCAAAACTAACAAAGCTAGTAGATATAATGACTTCCGATGAATTAGCCTAATGAGTCACACTTTGAAAATACTCTTAAAGATACTCAGTCAACAGAATATATACCAAATAAAGAGCACAATATTGGCAAGCAAAAATTCGGATTCCGAAGCGGACTTGGCCCATGCTAAGCCCTTTTCTGCATGAGGACGATATTACAAAAGAGCTGTGAGTTCCGAAAAAACGTATACATATGCTTTATTGATTTCGAGAAAGTATTCAACCAAGTCAAGCACACAAAACTATTTCAACGTCTTAGATCATATAAAGTAGACTATCATGATATGCGCCTATTGATAAACATGTATCATAGTCAAACAGCTGTAGTTAGGCTAGGTGACGGCGTTACTGGTGAAATACCTATAAAAAGTGGCGTAAGACACTCCTGTCACCCCTGCTGTTCAACCTTCATTCAGAGAACATATTTCGAGAGGCTTTGTATGGCAGAACGGAGGGAGTGAGGATAGGTGGTGAAATTATAAATAACATAAGATTCGTAGATGTCATTGCAACTGGAGGACCAATACTGCTAAATAGAGTGCATGAGGCAGGTCGAAGATGGGGCATCAATGTAAACACCAAAAAAACAAAGTGAATGACCGCGGGTAAAACAAACATGGAACCAATTCCGATTATAATCAGCGGACACAACATTGAACTAGTACCACACTTCAAATATTTGGGTAGCTGGCTCAACAATGAAATAACATCCGACGAAGAGGTAAAATCGAGGATTGAAATGCCACGTTGGGCATTTAGCAAATGGAAACCAACTCTGACTAACAAAAATCTCACAGTTCAAACGGGGCTATGAACACTTTGCTGTTACATATGGAGCATTCTCTTATACGGATGTGAGACATGGACGTTTAAAGTTGACACCATGAATAAGATAGAAGCGTTTGAGATGTGACGCTACCGGAGAATCCTTAAGGTTCCTTGGACTACCAGGGTACTCAGAGAGCTGGATAAGAGTCGAGAACTTCTGAGCACCATAAAAATAAGAAAGGTTAGTTATTTCGGACACATAATACGAGGTCACAAATATAACCTCGCCTGATTATCCAGGGAAAGGTTGAGGGCAGAAGATGGATAGGTCGCAAGAAAATATCGTGGTTGCAGAACATTAGAAATTGGGAGTAGAACAACTATTCCGAGCAGCGAAAGATAGAGACCAGTTCAATCAAGTTATCATGGAGATAGCCCACGCCTGAAGATAGGAATGGCACCGAAAGAAGAATAATTATTACAGTGAACATTTCAATGATCTGAAAATGTTCTTCTTACCTACAGTGTTAGGAGAGTGCAAGTCTTTTGAAAGCGAATGAAGTTTCATCATGAGAATGTTTACAGCTTAGGTGTATCAGATTAAAACAACTAGGATCTCAGTTATTAGCTTTTTTTATTAACCAACCCTTTCCTAGATGAATAAAATTCTTTCTAGCACTTAGCGAATTTTTATTCATTATTTTCCAAGACTCTGTTATTTTTAATTGTACTATTCGATTAGTCATCATTGCATCCCATGATAACATAATCAATATTGCTGCTGTTGACGTCAATCTTGAAAAACATTGCCTATTTAGGACAAAGGCCAGACTTCTTGAACTCACAGTTCAAGACAGTTTGATTTTTTCGAATATTTAATTCATATCAGCAGAATGAGATTTATGCTTAAACCGCGAATATAATATTTACTAATAGATGAGTGATGTGAAGGGTTTGAAGTAAGCAGTAAGATACCTCTACTGCTGATCGTCGACGCAATAAAGAAAAATTTGGTTGAAAATCGTACTGCCCTATATATTGAAAATTTACTAGGAAGAGTTTTTTGTATTGAGCAAATTATTTTCAATCTTCACTTAATAAAATTGTTTCGAGTGGATATTAAGGAATAACAAGTTCAATCACCAAAAAATGTGCCACATAGAATTCACAAAGGTCTTTTTTATTTTCCTTTTCAAAAATTAGATAGCACATCCTTCAAAAAAATCCTGAAAAATTCTAACACACCTCTCATCAGTTAGGGGTTATTTGAATAAAAATAAACTAATCAATAAAAATATACATATCATCTTCCATCAAACAATTAGCGAAAAGGACTAATTTTTAGATAATGCATGGCATATGAAAAAATTAGGTTATTCTACAGAAATATATAATGAAATACGACATACCCTCAACATTCGACCTCCATGACATTGTAGTTTGATGCGCTGGAGGTGCTTGTCTTGACTAGGATCCTAGTTTCATCCCGGTGAAATAAAGGATTAAGTCGTGATGCCTAAAGCAGTATCACTCGCGCCAGTCACTAGATCCGTATGGTGGAAGTTCGAGCGAATGGGGCGCTAGTTTCACCGTAAAAATGAAAGGAGGGATGAGCCACATTGTTCAACTCAATGACAAAGGGTGTCTATCTCAGCACCAGGCTTCACCCCTAAAACTATCGTACTCTACCCTATTGCAGTAAATCTACGGATTTTTCTGTCCAATAGCCGAGTGCGTTATGTAGTATACTGCGTTACCGTTAGGGTTGGTGTTGAACTCGAGGGGGTAGTGGTTGAAAGTCCGCGTGCTGGACTAGAAGGCTATTCCATCTAGCTGTTGGCGGAAACTCATGTTCAGGATATTTCGAGAAATCCTTTAGGGTCCTGCACCAGGATCGATTGCGAGACGTTTCTGGGGTTTGTGGATCTCGACGATACGGCTAGACCGTTGGTGCTTGAAGCCAGGATCAATTTAAATACTTCACAAGGGTTCTTGTGTCTTAACGTACAGGCCGGATTGACGATGCTCGTGCCAGGATCAATTGGGGAATCAATTCTTGAGACTATCTTGGTCCATGGGACTGTGATCGGGTGGGTGGATAAGAAGCCCCTTCGGCGAGTGAGTTGCGTCATAAAACAACTCGGGTACTGACACTACAGAGCCAGTAGAAGTCTCAGTGATGAGACGGTTTTATCAAAATTTTATCGTTGAACATTCCGCGCGCTTCACCCATTTTACTGTCGTTAGTATGGTCCTATAGAGAGGACTCTTCACAGTGTGCTGGAAAGATTTGAGTCCATTGGTTCAGTAAAAAATTAATCAACACCCTTACGATGAGGACACGCAAGATCTAGGTACTGACAATATCACCATTGTCTGTTAGAGTGTGGAGGAGTATCTGAGGCTGTTGATTTCGCGTCGCTCATAAAAACTCGGCTTTTCGCACACCACAACTGACCCAGGGAGCTCAAGGCAAATAAGTATAGATTACGACGTGTGTTCGCTGAACGAACCCTGGAACATTTAAAAACTGACCCTAAGATCAAGACTCCCCGACAAACTCTCTTTTGTCCCTTTAATACCTCGTACGAGTCGGCTTTCTCCTTCCAAATTTTTAGTTCGTTCACCCGCTCAAAATTCCTACTTAGCAATTTTCGAAAGATCTGGCTTCTTGTCGAGCCACACGTGTTAATTTCGACATCAGCGTTTTTCCCTTAAACTTTCCGTTCAGTAACTCATCTGAAGGAATATATTTACGTTCTGTACAATCAGCTCTTATGAACTTTTTAATCTGTAGTTTGTTATTACAATATATAGGCCAGAGTAAAAAAATTCCTTTCATGAAGCCCTTCGTGCGTGCCACGAAAGCGAATTCCTAAGTTTAACATTAACTGGTCTGGAGATTAGAATAAACAAATTAATTTAGGTCATTGAACCTGGACGTGAATTTGCTATTGTCCACTGGATTAACCCCTGTATCATTACAACCCTTTTATGAATTCTATATCTTGTTGGTGTAGCACAATCCAATTCCAAGTGAAATTACATTTATTAATACTTACAAGCGTGTGAGAGATTCTGAAAGTTTTAAGAGAAAGAGACATAGAGTCTTACGGAATGAAAATGAAGAACTTTTCATATTCCTTCATTTTGAAGGTAATGTTACTATAATTAATTGTTGATAAATGCTGAAACTTGAATATTTTTTAATTTGAAATCAACCGCACAACTAAAATTGTTTCAGAAAATCCAGAAAATGGATTAAAAGAAACATCACGTGAAGTGGGAATAAGCTGTAAGAAGATTCATAGAGTATTAAAAAAGATTAATTATAGGCCATACAAGTTACCACGAGCACAAGAAGACCAACAGCAGAAACGCTTAGAATACTGTCAACATATGCTGCGAAGACTGGGGAAAATAATTCATTAAATTTTATAATGAGGGCCTATGAATCATCGTTTTCTACAGCAGGCGTGTTCAACAGAAAAATAGCATTCTTGGGAAAACAAAAATCGAAGGCAACGCAAAGTATTTCAAATTAGAATATCTGAAACAGAGTTTACGTTTGGTGTGGCATCATTAAAATTCTTCTGGATGAACAAACAGATGTCGATAGTTCTCGCGTGTTGATTATTTTTTCTTAATTAGACATTGCCGATAATTGGCCCCAAAATATTCAAAGACTATTTTAATTATTTTTTCAGCATATTTTCAAATAGTTATATATTTCCGATAATTTTCTGTTATTCGTGGCCCCCTTCTTAACCTTTTACCTAAACCATAACTACATAACTACATTAGATGTTATATTACGTTTTTAGAGTTGTGAACCTGACGAAACCACTGTTGGCTAAATATTGATAGCTTATTGAATGAATTGTAGAAAATATTCTTTATTTTTTCATCCAATAACAGTTTGAAGGAACAAAAACTATTCCATCACAAACCGCTTTTCAATATTTTAAGGAATCAATTTGGATGTGGAGGGGAATACTTAAGAGTTTGTAAAACAATTATTGGAACATCTCATTTCTCGTCGAAAACCATAAATTCATTGATTAGAACTGTATAACTTGTACGCGCATGAAGTCAACCACCACGTACGTCAGTACCAATAAATATAGTGAAAGAGAAACATGTGTTTAATTGAAAATATAGAGTTGTTTTTCATTTCTATCAAATACCAAATAGTAATAGCTGATAACGAAAACAATAAAAAATTCTTGTGTACTTGAAATAAGTATCTTCGTTCAAGAGTTAAATGTTCTTGACACTTGACAGTTACCTTATCAACAGTTTTCGCTAGACGAACAAACCAACAAAAAATTCCATATCTAAACAAGAGTATCTTCGAAGTGATCAACTAGGTCGTCAAAGGTCAACATTCTAGGGGCTCGTCACAGTTTCTGATAACAAGAAGGGGCCATCTCCAGCTGAATCCAGATATTCCATATCAGTTGAGAAATAATCTATTCAAGGTACTATCGTAACACCGTGACAAATGTCTTTCTTCGCGAAGAACAGACAGCATTTCTGGACGTAAAATTACTCACTAGATTCTATTCAATTTTATCCATATCAAGTCTTTGCCAGTGCCACAGAACAATTGTATCGTTCGGTGCCAAATTATTTTTTAAATGATTAGGATTCCCATTATAGAAATATCGTTTGTGTTGATACACGGGTAGTGTGTAGATACATTTGTTTTTCACCAGTGTTAGTAAGTAGATTAAGTCACTATTTAAGTGAGATTAGTTGGGTTACAGTATGATCTTGGTTGTGTGTGCATGAATGTTACCTGCTGCCAAAGGTATTGTGTGAAATGAAAAATTGATAGATTGTCATTAATTTTGCAGAATGAATTATTTTAACGAAATTCTTATTTATTTCGTGTTTCGTAAAATGAGGATTTAATTTTATTTCTGAATTGCCTGGCGAAATTGTTAAACCTATATTTTAGTTAGGGTTTTCGAATATATTCTTTCTAACGAATAACACAAATAAAAAAAACACTTTAACGGTGTTCTTACATTAATTTTTAAAATCTAACCTAATCACAAGTTCATTCATATTTTATTGTTAATAATTTCAATCAATGTTGTTTAATCGACATCAGTATGAATTTCTGTCAAGCAAAGACCGAAGCAATCAAACTTCAATTTCAATCAATATTCAAGATAAATGAGAAACCTGCATGTTTAATGAATCTATCACCGAGTCTTGAAGCTTCCAAAAAATCTTATATACTGTTATACTAAAATAGCTTGTCAATTTTTCTATACTTCATATCCTATTTCTATTTACTGAAAATATAATTCATATTTATGCTGATTTCTATTTATTATTATGAGTTGAGACATAAAGAGTTCTGCTACACTATTACATGTTTCCAAATAAATGTCCAAAAAAATGTTGGTGACAATATTGATAGGGATTCAAAGTTTTGAAATTAAGGTTCAAAAAAGATTCTGTTACTTAAAAAAAAATCACTATGCTCTTACGAGAATGAACCCAACAAGAGTGAACTTGATCATTCTGTCTGTCATTCAATAAATTCCCAGAATTCATTATTCGATTTATTTCTGATCTTTCTAAGAAGTTCAGCTTCAATAATTTATTCTCTTTATGCAAAATCTCGAAACACTCATCAAAATCAAATTTTTTTGTTATTAGATGTATCCCTGAGTGTAATTTAACTTTTTATTGAAGAAAGATCACATTTGTATTTTTTCTTTAATATAATAAGACCTTTTGGGTTGTTCAATATAAGTTTTTGGGATTTATCAATTTATTTTACGTTTTCACATTCTTAAAAACATGTAATATCTATCGGGTGTTTTTTTTAGAATGATAGAACTTTTAATTGAAATGAAACACATTTAAATTAAGAAAGAAGTCAATTTTTTTTTATTTGAGAAATAATTTTATGACATTTATGTTTTAAAAATAATTTCCGGCATATGTCCACCACGACTAGCTCTGAGGAACCGCATTCGACCAGACCAATTTTGGACCACTTTTTCGAGTAATTCAGGCCTTATTTAATCAATAACACGAGTTATGTTGGCTTCCAAAGCGTTTATTGTTTCTGGTTTATCAGCATAAACCAATGACTTGACATAACCCCAACAAAATAATCCAATGAAGTTAGGTCGCATGATCTTGGAGGCCAATTAATTGGACCATTTCTCAAAATAATGTTATCGCCAAATCTTTCTTTCAATAAATCAATTGTTACTGTAACAGCATGAGGTATAGCACCATCTTGTTGGAACCAAAACACCAAAACCAAGGTTTCATAAAAAGCCTTATTCTATTTTATTTTATATTATTATTATTATTATTATTTTATATTTTATTTTATTAAAAGAGAATAAGGCTTTATAAAAAGCCTTATTCTATTTTATTTATCTATAAGGTTGTTCGGAAAGTAATTTCGTTTTTTACCGACAGAAGATATAATTGTATTTTTTCGAACTGTTTTCGTAGCCGATATAGCGAGGCTTGTATGTGAAAAAATTCAATTAGTTCTAGGCAGTAGTTTTTAAATGTGGAGAGCAATAAGCAGCATTTTCGTCATATTTTACTTCTTTACTAGAGAAAAGGTAAAATTGCTGTTCAAGCCAAAAAGAAATTGACTGTATGGAGAATATGTGCTGACAATACGGCAGTGTCAGAACTGGTTTCCAGAATTTTGATGTCGAAGATGCACAACGTTCCGGAAGGCCGGTTGAAGCTGATAAATACACGATGTAGGTATTAGTTGATGCAAAACGGCGAATAACAACACGTGAGATCGGTGAGAGGTTTAATTTATCGAGTTCAACTGTTTGTTACCAGTTTCAGTGTCTGGGTTTAACCTCGAAGTTTGATATATGGGTTCCCCATGTTCTCACGGGGAGAACTTTGTGTCGTCGTGTTGACGTCTGTGATTTGCTTCTAGAACGTCATGAATGTGACCCATTTTTGAACCGGCTCAAAGCATTTGGAAAGCCAATATTCATCAGAGAAGTGATGCTGTCTGTTTGATGGGATTTTAAAGGATTCGTTTTTTTGAGTTTTTTTCGGATAACAGAACAATTAATTCGGAAGTCTACTGTCATCAGCTGGACAAACTGAATGATACACTTCAACAGAAAATGTCAGAATTAATCAACAGAAAAGGTATAGTGTTCCACCAAGATAATGCGAGACCTCATACAAGTTTGGTCACTCGCCAAAAACTTTTACATCTTGAATGGGATACACTGCCACACCCACCATATTCTACAGATCTGGCATCTTCGGATTATTATTTGTTCCGGTCATACCAAAATTTTTTGGGAGGGTCAAACATTCACTTTAAATGAAGAGGTCAAAAATAATTTAATTTAAGCAAAGATCAAAAATTTTATGAGAGTGGAATCATGCTACTACCAGAAAGATGGCAAAAGATGTTGGACTAGAACAGCCAATATATAATTTAATATAATATTTATTCATTATACGAAAATTGTCTTGCATTTTCTCAAAAAAAAAACAAAATTACTTTCCGAACAAACCGACAAATTTCAATAATTCAGTTAGGCAGATGGCTAACGAATCTTACTTAGAAACCTGAAACCAGTGTTCGAATTCAGGCACCGGGTGCTTTTTTTTAAATTTATGCCTATTATGAATTCGGCAAAAGGCATGACAAGTATAAAAATTTTTATTCAATATATTATTTTTACACTCTTCCTTGCTTTGTAATGAATTGAGCTCGAAGGGATAATGATGGACCCTTTTAACCGTGTACTTTTCGTTAATGAGATTTTTCTAATTGTTCTAAAATTGACATTTATTTGACTTTTGTATGACAACAGGAAATCCTGTTTTTACGCGTTAATATCCAGCGTGCTTTCGCAGCGCACAAATGTTTGTATATTTTGAATTTTGAACCAAAAATGGTTTCAAAACAAAGGTTAGGCTCACTGATGAATAATTTGAGGATGAAAGTAATTTTGTCCGGACGGCTGTGAACTTTCGAACGGAAAGAGCAAGAGCCTTGAATCTTTCAGGTCTGAATGCCGCAGTTGAGTTTTTTAATGGGTAGAATCGGTTCAGTAGTTTCGCAGCTATCCAAGTTTGAGAATTTTTATTATTTTTCTCGATATATTCAGAGCTATAGATTCGACCGATCTGAAATTAAGTAATCAGAAGTAGAACACTGAGTTCGTTAAAAATGTGAGGATCGTATAATTAGAAGACCGAAAAAATCATTTTGTGCTATGAACTAGCTCGCAAAAGCACGTCAGTGCTTTTCACGATTTTTTCATTTATCATATGTAATTTCTTCAAGCGGTAATTAACAGATTCGAAATTTCAAGGGACATGGAAGTTGAACAAGAACGTAAAAGCTTTCGAGTTCACGTTGGTGCTTTTTCAACGTTTTTGAATGCATTATCAAGCATCAACTTCAGAACTTGCCACGAATTATCTTTAGTCTTCCATGAACTGAAAACGGACGCCTTGAAGTGGCAATTGAGTTTTGGAAAGAAATAAAAGTAAGATGGAGGCATATCCGGATAATGCAGTCTATTATCGATTAGATTTGTTGGGTTTTTGGCAATAAATTCGTTAACAACGTAGTAGCCTTTTGAGATGTACGTTATCCTGTGAAATCAACATTTTTTTCCCAAACTAGCCCAGTGAGCTAGCTTGCAAAAACTCAGCAAAAAGAGGGAATCTACCAGCTAAACGTCCTGTTTCGAGCTATACGAGTCATAGACTCCTTTAACTCTATCGAGATATGAGAGTGGCAATGATGATGGCTTGGACGTCTACCTCCTCTAGAGCACTTATCCAGAAGAGGTTTTCAGACTGTTGGGGCTGTGAAAGGTGTGTCAACCTTCCATCGATTGGTTGTTTATCGGGCTTTCCTTAGAAGTATTTGCACTAGGTGCTGATTTAGGAGAAACACTGGTTTAGTGATTGTCATTGGGGTTGAGTTGGACTACAAGCTTGGGACGCCTGTATCTGGACGATGAGTTATCATAGTCGACGGCTTGTCTGACCAGTGGATTGGTATGTCTCGCTGCTTTAGCGAGTGTTTTCAGGGCGGTTTCATGGAGAAATTCTTTTAACGGTGGTAAGTTCGCCTCGCGGTGGAGTTGGGAATTGCGAACACACCAGAGTACGTTGAATATGGTCCTGAGTATTTTATTTTGGAAAATTTGTAACTGTTGGAGCTTCGACGCAGAGGGTCCGTGGATCCAGCATGCGGAAGCGTAGGTTACTGTGGGTCTGATTATGGTTTTATAGAGGGTCAGTTTATTTGGGATGGACATTTTGCTGCGACGGCAAAGCAGCGGAGATAGTTTTGATAGCACCATTTTTCCCGTTCGGACGACGTGGTTCAGGTGCTGGACTGAGTCCTGTTCCGTTTAGGATCTGAATTTATTCGGATCAGAGATATTTTCCGTGATTGAGTAGACTCCACCCCTGGTTTATTTTTTCTTCGGGCGATTTCTCTGCAATATCAATTTTACGTTTGATTGCCGTACTCTTTTTCTTTTTCATACGAACTTGATTTTGATCAAGTCGACTCATCATTCAGATAATATGCTCTGTAAACAAAATTTTGTTTGCAATGCAAAATTTGAGACAGATTTTTTTATCTATTGTAAAAATCGCGAAAAGTACTCCAGATAGACAGATAGAGTACTGAAAACAAACAAAATGGAAGGAGACGATTAAACTCTTTTGAGTACAGAGGATAATTGGGCCAACATAGTGACAAAAAGAATTTCCAGAACCACCGGCTTTTTAAATATTTAAATCCGGTACTTTTTTCACTGAAAAAATAAAATCTTTAAAAAAAGGTTAAAATCATTAAAGTTATTCAATGGAAAAGGTTTGCATTTTTGCATTTCTCTCTTTTTTAGAAGAAAACATTTTTCGTAGTCTAAGTTGATTTTCCCCATTTCCATCGTAATTATTCAGTATCCAAAATGAATTCAATGATCATCAAATTTCCTGTGATTTCATTTTAACGAAATATCAGAGATACCAATTACACGAAGTTTCATGAATCCGGTGAGAATTGTTAGTATTGTCTGTTATCAATAACACATTCCATTTCTAGGGAATGAGAAATCATATGATTCAACAAAGATTTGTTTTCAATTCAAATTCAGAATAATGGCCTTTGATACGTTGGCAGGAAAACAAACATCGTACTTATTCTTCTTTGAAACAGCAACTAACGCTTATGATTTATTTATATCAGTTCCTCTGAATAATCATAGGTCATTGGTATGCCTCACGGTTGCTTCCGCGAAAATTTTTATTGTTGAAAAAATTATGGGGCACTCCTAGAGATGTTTTTCATCGAAGGTTGCCAACTGACTTGCAAATTGCGTTATTCTATAACATAATTGTTATGCGTATACGGTATAAATAATTTCTCAGAGTAAGATAACATTTTTTCTTAAATTAAGGATGGATTACCTCAGAGAAAATTTTTAGATCTTAAAATTCTCTATAAAAATGGTCCTTATGATTTTTTCTCTAAGACCCACTATTCCCCAGATATTACGCTTTTAAGAATCACGTTCTACATAATATGCACACATTTCCACACCACCTGTGAGGTAGTTTACTCGGCGCGTTTTTTTTAACGTGGTATTCCCCGTAGGCCTATTTCACGAACCTTTATGACATTATTTTCAGGAACAATAATTAATTAATATTAGTAGTACAAATAAGTTTCCGCCGTACGGAACCCAACTTCCTTGTTTATGAATCATTCCTAATGATTTTAAACGATGTGAGACTGCTTGCTGAGTGACTTCTAATGTTAGAGCAAGTTCTTTTTGTGTTTGAGATGAATCTTCCTCCAATAATTCCTCCAATTCTGCATCCTCGTAAATTTTTGGCCTTCCACTGCGATCTTTGTCTTCTACAACGAAATCGCCGTTTTTAAACTTTTGAAACCACTCTCGACACGTTCTCTCACTTAAAGCACCCTCACCATATGCTTCTGCGAGCAATTGATGCGCCTCAGCAGCAGATTTCTTTAAATTAAAGAAGTAAACTAATATTTCCCGCAAATGACGCTTACTTGGCTCAAATTTTGACATTTCCAACTTATAAAAATTATATTTTACCAATATAAAATCAATAATATTAAAAGGTTATGTTGTTCTTGAATGTCCAAATTATATTTTTAGGCCGGTTATCATCTGCGAAAGCTAACCGAAACTCCGTGCCGCGCCATCTACAATAAAACGGCGGAAACTTATTTGTTCTCCTAATAGTATGAAGATTATTGATATGGGTTACTGAATTTAACTGTCGTTCTAACTTATTTTTATTACTTTAATCTGACTCATACTCTTCATATTCAACTTCAACAATCATGTTTTCTTCAATTTCTTCTTGTTCTTCTTCTTCTCCTTCCTGTTGATGAATGCTTAGAAATTGTTCAAATGAAGATGAATCAGTTGTCTTTTCATCAAAATCACATGAATCTTCCTCTCTTGTATTTAATCGAACATTTAAGCAAGAGACACCTTGGCAATTGGTACACGGTGGAGAACACTGCAACCCTACTTTTTTACAGCCACATTTGGCACTACAACCTTTCTTGCAATTGCAAAAAATAGTGTTAAGAAGTTTTTCTGGAGCAGGGGGCAGTAAAGTTTGAATCGGCTCCAAACTATTATTTATCAATTTCCAACCCCAGTCTTCAGGGTTCAGTTCTTTTCAGTACTTGCCTGTTCTTCCTGACGTCTTTTTGATGCAGAAATTGAAGTTTTCCGGGTGTATGATTTTCTGCAATCCACTTGAATTGTAACGGACTTTTGGTTTCTTAAATAATCAGCAAACTCATCACTTCTCGCGACACTTGCATCGATTAAAGTTGGCAATCCACGACTGACCACAACAGCTTCACCTTCAGTCAAAAGTTTATTACAAATAGAGCAAAATTGTGACATTTTCTTTTAATATTGATCAGCAATAACTACAATAGTAGACGCTTATAATAAATACGTATAGTCACTCGAACTGCTCGTTCAACACTAAAAGAAGCAGGTATACTTGAACGACACACCACGAACAAAAGAATAGGCAGATGTTATTCAAGTAGAGGGGATTCGGTAAGGGACCGGTGGTCTTTTTAGAGTATATTTTCTTAGAATAGTAAAATGTATACATAAAAGAGACACTAGTAGGCATTTTTGCTTGCTTGAGTACCTAAATATGTATATACGTGGTATATGTGTGCATACTATGTAGAACATGATTCTTACAAGCACAATATCTGGGAAATAGTGGGTCTTAGAGAAAAAATTATAAATACCATTTTTATAGAGAATTTTAAGATCTACAACTTTACTCTAATGTACTTTTTCCATAAAACTTACCGTTTTCGAGAAAAATCCAAAAAACCTAAAATTTTGACCTTGGGCCCCGACTAAGTCCTTTAGCGCACATGGGACTGATTGGGACTTCTGAAACTTTATTCCTTGTGGTAAACCTAAGGTCTCTACGAAAATTTGGCTCTGTCGGAATTTTCTTTATTTCAATTGTCTAAATAGACCGGACTAATTTGTGGAACACGCTTCCAACTCATGGGTTTTATTCCGTATATAATCTTTCGCAGTTCAAGACGAGAGTAAACAGGACATAGGTTTTCCTTTCCCGGGGCAGTCAAACATTAAAAAAAATTGTCAATGTGGTAGATATTTCAAGAGGAGAATATATAAATACCTGAGATTATACGTCAGACATCTCACATCCAACATACGCCAGTCATTTGAAACAATTTGAACATAATTTCAACAACAACTGTGAAATTTATCCATAATAAAAGTGAAAGTACTAGACTAATACCGTTAAAATCACCTCAACAGGTACAAAACCCTGAAAATTTTTCTGAATGAGCAAATAGATGTGGACATATCTTCCTTATTGAATATTTTTGTTAGGAATTTTCGATAACTGACCTCAATGTGTTTCATTGATACGTCTATCCCCTATTCAAGTTCTTACCTAAAGCATACCTATATTAGATATTTCAGTATTAACTTCAAAATGTGAAGAAACCACAGTGTTGAGTAAACAATTTTTGTTTATTCGATAAAAATATTAAAAAAATTTTATTCAAAAACTTTCAGAATTAAATTAATAACTTACACGAACTGCTTAAATTTTGTAGACATATTAAATCAAAACTCATTAAATTCAAATTTATAGGAGGCTAACAGAATGAATCTGTTGTGATATATAAATTTTTTAATAATCCTTCTATCAAGTAAAAAACCTCTTATTATTTCATTATTTCAGGAGTGTCAGGAAATGATGATTTAATAAGCCTCAAAGAGATCGTCTAAATTTGAATGGAGTAGTCCGTTATTTCCATGTTAAAAATGGAATAAATAAGAAAATGAACATACTGGAATCAATAGAGGTTCACAAAAATTATCACAATCCCGCTAAAACTATTAAACGAGCAGCCGGACCTTTAGTATTCCCCACTTTTTGAAGTTTTCCATTAACCAAAGCTTTCCATAAATGTATAAAATCTTTGAAATACAACTTGTTATACACCAGTTTGAAAATGTAGAAAAAACTGCGAAATTTGGGTCACTGCATCTTCAATAATAAAAAAGGTATAATTAAAACAAATTGTTAAAATTACTATGAGTACAGCGGTATCAACTTATCAATAGAAACTATTCAAAAATGGAATGAATGGGAAATAACTATACCTTTTTTGGATACTGAATTGTTTCAGCCGTTACTATTTGGTAGTTGATCATAATTAAAACAAATTGCAGAAATTACTATGTTTTACTACCAAAAAGATATATTACACATTTTCTTGTGACTCGAGTTGTCTTATGATGGGATAGTTCATTTCCCGAAACTCGAGTCACAAGAAAATGTGTAATATATCTTTTTTGGTAGTAAAACATAGTAATTTCTACAATTTGTTTTAATTATGATCAACTACCAAATAGTAACGGCTGAAACAATTCAGTAACCAAAAAAGGTATAGTTATTTCCCATTCATTTCATTTTTGAATAGTTTCTATTGATAAGTTGATACCGCTGTACTCATAGTAATTTTTACAATTTGTTTTAATTATATCTTTTTTATTATTGAAGATGCAGTGACCCGAATTTCACAGTTTTTTCTACATTTTCAAACTGGTGTATAACAAGTTGTATTTCAAAGATTTTATACATTCATGGAAAGCTTTGGTTAATGGAAAACTTCAAAAAGTGGGGAATACTAAAGGTCCGGCTGCTCGTTTAATAGTTTTAGCGGGATTGTGATAATTTTTGTGAACCTCTATTGATTTCAGTATGTTTATTTTTTTATTTATTCCATTTTTAACATGGAAATAACGGACTACTCCATTCAAATTTAGACGATCTCTTTGAGGCTTATTAAATCATCAATTCCTGACACTCTTGAAATAATGAAATAATAAGAGGTTTTTTACTTGATAGAAGGATTATTAAAAAATTTATATATCACAAAAGATTCATTCTGTTAGCCTCCTATAAATTTTAATTTAATGAGTTTTGATTTAATATGTCTACTAAATTCAAGCAGTTCGTGTAAGATATTAATTTAATTCTGAAAGTTTTTGAATAAAATTTTTTTAAATTGAAATTTATAGGAGGCTAACTGAATAAATCTGTTTTGATATTTAAATTCTCTTGAAATAATGTATGTCTAATATTAATCCTCTAAATTTGAGAACGTCATTAATTCATTAACAAAATTGGCCTTGAGGATAATATGTAGGTGGGTGGATATTAAAGCAACTGCAGGTAATCGGGTGATATCATTTCGAAATACTATGAAAAATAAAATAGAGGAGTCGATGCATATAAATCAAGATTTTTTATTGATAGTGCCTTAATTATGAATAATCATTGCAAAATTTTATGTACTAATAATTTCAAAAATTGATATTTTAGTGGGAAATAATTCACTGTTTTATTCGTAAACAACACTGAGTACGTTAACATTGATCTCTTAATACGAATGAATTCTCCCCTGAGTGAAAACAATTTGATATGATAAACTTGGCAAGACCTTCTGGCTTGACGAGTACTGAATATAAATCTGAACTTGTGCCATTTGAAGATGACATTCATAGGGATCTATCATCCACGATTCGAATATAAAAATCTGCTGCTATAGTAATTATTGATGTTTTCATTTCAACTGCTTTAAATATTGACGACCATTTTGAAGTTTCTATTACACAAGTCATTTAATTTTTAATTTTAATTTTGCTTAAATGTATTTCAGGAAAAAACTGCTCGATTCAGAATGCTGAAGAATTATCTACTGATTTCATCCATTTTAATACTTTTCTTCACTTATACCAAAGGATGGTATTTGGCCAGTGACAAAGGTAAGATTGATATTTGTTCACGTCTCATATCAAGCAAATATTGCATGAAAAAAATTGCACTTTCGAAAATATAATCTTTCTAGATCATCTCTGATAGAAAAATTCTTAGATTAACATAACTGAATGAAAGCAAGAGAATAAATAAAGTGTGTCGGGATTAAACGTTTATATATTTCGGCATTGATTTAAATGTTCATAGCAAAGTTGCCTGAGTATTTTGATTTCGTATATCCATTGACTGAAATTTTCTACACAATATACCTATATGTGAACGAAACATACAACAGCAATCTTCAAGGGAAATGATGAATTAGAATGACAATTACAAAGGGGAATACAAAAAGTAGTTTCCTCAACTCTTAATTTCGACGTTTCATTTGTCCTATATGGGTTGCACCTCGTCCACAAAGTATCGAGTAGATGCAGTTCTTTTTATTTACTAATTCTTCCGATTCAACTTTAAGAAACTTCTTAAGTTATCTTCCGATTTGGACGTTATCTTGATGTTTTAGTCGGGAGATTTCCTGCGGATTTTCTTTCATAAGCCTTTTATATATGGCTATAATATTCTTGTATCTGAAAACTCAGAATTATACGTTAGCTCGTCGCACTTCTATATAGTTGCCTCAATTATTCAATTCATTAACAAGGACGACTTAGAAGAGGGGGTGTTCTCTTCTAAGAAGTCCTTGTTATTGCATATGGTTTTTGCAAGGATGTATAACAAACGTAAGGCCTAACAATAAATAAGTCTGAAACCAAAATGATGATAGTTAGTACGGAAAAGAACAATTATCCACAAATAACACATATAGATGGATACGAAGTAGTAAGCAATTTCAATTATTTCAGCTCTATCATTTTCAATACAGAAAAATATGTTGTCTAACTATGACAAGGCAGCTATCGTTAAACCATATGAAATAGGGAAGGGCAAATATATCTTTAGAGTAAAGAAGCTGCGCCTTATTGATGCTCTCATCTTTCCAATTGCAACATGTGCGGCGGAAGCACGGACTACTGATAAAGCCAATAAAAACCGAATACCAGCCTTTGAGAAGTAGGTCTACAGACGACTATCATGGACAGAGCACCGCACAAACCTATCTGTATTGCAAGAAATTGGTTCCAGAACGAGATTGTTGGCCAGAATTAACTGCATGTATCTGCAGTACCTTGGACATGTGGCTAGAAGATCAAGAACGATGGAAAGATTGATGATGAAAGGTGGAAGACAAACAACCAAGAGAAAGATCTCCAACAAGATGAGTAGATTAAGCCAAATCATAAGCGAACATGAGCTTACACAAAGCCAAACAGAAGGCGCAAGATCGTCAGATATGATAACAGTTACTCAAGCAACTATAAGATATGGTATCACTATGTTATTGAGAGGATAATGGAACGAGGAGAAGAATAATGAACACATGATGCCTCTATTTGGTGATGCCGAGTAACTGGAGTTATAATTTAGGTACTGCCCCATTTGTGTTGGTTTCCTGTAAAATGAGATAGAGATAGTGTTGTGGTTCCTTTTGACCATGCTATCCAGGAAAAGTATTTGACATCTTCTTCTTTTTCTGTGGTGAATTTGATAGATGTTTTTAATGTATTGTAAGAAAAGATCCAGTTCTTTTTCTATGTTGTAACATGAAGGTTCTTGTTTATAAATAATTTATGATAAGTACTGGTTAACAACTAACTTTATTTAATATTAACTTTCTACATTTTACTTACACGTGTATCTGAATTACAACTGTTGTAGAGAGGTTATATTGTTGCCTCTCTGTCCTAGATTCATGGAATATAATAATAAATAAAGAACAGGTGCGTTCCACTAATACCCTAACAGATGTCGTTCCATATAATGAAAATATCATATATATATCACCTGTCTCAACCAAGTCTTGAATGTTATAGTTGCTGACTTAATTGATTCATCTTCGATTCATCGGAAGTCCATATTCTTGGGGAAAGTACTTGTCGTTGAGCTGAAAATGGGCATTGTGTAGACAGTACGTCTTCTTTTCACACCTACTTTATTTTGTTTAAATTTTTTTTCGGTTTTGTTCGCATTAAGGGTGCAAGGGTGTTTTCAAAGTTGAAACTTTCTTTTAACAAAAGGTAGAACTCGTCAAAATAAATAATTTCAATATAATTTCCTACCCCATCCCCAATACAGCCCTGGTCTGGCTAACCAGCATTTTTCCAATTACGATGAAGTCGAAAAATGGATCAATGCATGGATAACGATGGAATGGAATCCGTCAATTGTTACAAAGATGCCACTTCAAAAAGTAGTGGCTAGCGAGAGACATTACTTTGAACTTTGAATGTATATCAAATTTTTCAGAATAAAGCTTCCATTTAAAAAAAAACGCAATAACTTCTTTCTTTATATTTCTGATATGTATATTGTGTACAAAAATTCAAGAATAATATATTTCAGGACGTGATTCTAGATGTCGAAATATAGATAAAACTCCATAACAATGTACACCTCTCAGGAATTAGAGCCTCAAAAATCTGTATTTGTTCGATTGTTTTTTCAACTTTGGCAAATTCAAATGAAATTTTGTAATGTTATTTTCATGAATTGTATTGTATTTGAAGGATGTTCTACATGTTTTAGGAATTTTTTTAAAGGAACTTATTTTGAGCAAGTTAGTTTTGAACAAGTTCTTGAGATTAAGTTTTGCATTTTTTAACATAAATAGAGGCTAATACTTGATAGTATATAAAATTATTTAAATATTTCAATATAAGCCTTCTACATATTTAATTTCAAAAAACTATATTTAATAATTATAACTTCAGGAATTAAATCAAAAATAATGTCATATAAGTACCACTTATATCAAACGACATATAAAATAAACATTCATTATAAGACATCCAAATGATATAACAAAATCCAATAAATAAAAATTGTTAAGCAAAATCTTATAAATTAAATATTTTGAATAGACAAAATTTTGTTTCTGCTGATCAATCTTATGAAAACAAATATCTTTCAAAAATGTTTAACATAATCTTAAGAATTTCATCATAAAACTATCTTACTTAGAATATTCAATATTATTGGATATCTAACTAAGTAACATTCTATAAAATCTCAAGATATGTAAAAAGATTACTGAAAAACAAGTTTTAAGGGAGAATTTGCTTCGTCAGTATTCAAATAATTCATATTCAATAAAATATAACATCAATCAACAAATATTTACTCACCCTTCAACAATTTAGAAAACTTTTGGTAAATGAATACTGAAAAATTTGAATGGAGTAAGGTTAACTAACAAATAAATAATTCTGTGGTCTATTCTCGATGGAAAACTTCCCCAATGAGATAGTGAAAAATGAAAATGAAATTTCCCATATGTTTTCAAAGAAAAAACGATCATTTGAAAACATCGCGAAACACTTTTCTGGAAAAAAGGTTTTAAAATGTGACGCATTTTTACAGAGCCAATGAACAAAGTGCTTCCATCACATTTATTATAATAACATTATTAAGATGGCTGTGTTAGAATGCATCTCATCATAAAACCTTTTTTTAATTAGAATGGTGCTTGGTAATGCTTTCAACGAGTGTTCCTTTTTGCTTTGAAAACGTTTTGGAGATTCATATTTTTTTTAATTAAACGTCCAATCAGACCAGTTTATGGAGTAGAAAGCATGTATGGAATTTCCCCCCCCCCCATACTTATCTTCGACACTGGTACAAATTAGTATTTCTTGTTATCACCAAATAATTTAGTTTAAAACCCCCGCATATTAAATTTCATTTGTATCGCCCATATGTATGAAAAAAGGGAAAATACATGTATTTGGGGCTTTTCAGAGGCAGTCTAATTCTTTTCAGCGTATTTTTGGATGTAGGTTGATTTGAAGTTTTTCGCATAGAGCAATCATGTCTTGAAATATATGAATGTTAAATCCGAATATCCTGTATATTTAAAAGAAAGTTTGATTCGATTGCGAATGTGAAATTCCCCAAGGAAATGTTCTTGGTGCAATTTGTTTCAACATTTTCCAAATGTTTGCTTTATAAAAAAATTAATTTCAGCCTTTTTGTAGATGGTCTCCAAAACAACCTCAAACATGATATATCTTCATTATTTCCATTCAAACAAATCAACTGGACAGAAATCAACAACACAATCTCGTTCGTTCAGAACGTCTACGATAGAATGGAAACCAGAGAAAAAATTCTAGGTTATGCGGACATCAGTATAGACCCGGGAACGCCATCTCACGGCTTTTTCGTTGACAACTTCCCTGAACCAGAAGCCACGCAGATGCTGAAGGTTTCTGTGGAAGCAGTGGCTGCTTCGGCTCAAATTGCTTACGAATATTGTGCAGCAGAGTAAGTAAATGATCAACAATGTACCAAAATTACAACTTTTCTTCTAGAATTTGCTCTCGAAATTCGATTATTCGTGATAACAAAATTGGCAATTATTTTTTTTCCATTTTTATGTCCCAGATTATACGATATATAGCTTCGATCATTGGATTTATACTTTAAAATAAGAATTATACACATGGCCATCTAATAGTTTTTAGAAAGAAAAAGGATATACAGATATTTCCTTGATTGATTTATATTCAATTTATATTCCCTTCAAAATAGCGTTTAAACTAGCTTGATCAAACTACATAGAATTATCACTAGGAGGTTAGATACTTTACCATGATAAACGAGTCATAGTACTCATATTTAATATTAAACTGTATTGTACTCTTAGATTGCTCACAAACGAAGAGTGCGGAAACAAGCTTAAACAAATTAAACTCTGGAACACTGCTCTACGCGATTCATGCCACAATCTGGGAAAAGTATGCACCAAAGAGCAGATATTGGCCAAATATAGATCAATGGACGCCTCTTGCAACAGCGAGGAGAAAGGAGAGAGTGGTCAGTCTTTCACGGTGTTCGGCCGGCTCCTGAACCCCGACTATTTAGGAGGTGTCAAGGAGATTAGAAGGTCTGTTACCAAGCAAGCTCTGCCGTCTGCAAGGATCGTCAGTGCAAATCTTCACCTGAATGACACTTCTGATACGATGAGAAGTTTGGCAATGCTGTTTTGGGGCCAGTTTATCGAACACGATTTGAGCCATGTTGCTGTGAGTAAAATGGGTGAGTTTCCAAGCCTCTAGGTCTGCTTATCCTTGTTGTTACCCTCTCTTATAGTATATTTAAAGAAAATCAATATGATTTACTGAAGTCTTGCGAGGCAGTTTACTACTCTGTCAAGAAAGTACCGGGAATTTTCAATTAAAACAACATTTTTACATTTAATCGTCAAAATTTATTGGGTCGCCTTCAAAATAGGCTCCATTTGCTCCAATACATCTATGCCAACGGCACTTCCAATTATCGAAACATTTTTTATAGGCGCTTTCCGGGATGGACTTTAGCTCTCGCGCCGAATTTTGTTTTATGGCTTCAATCGACTCAAAACGGGTGCCACCAAGGGGCAATTTTAGTTTTGGGAAGAGGAAAAAGTCGCAGGGAGCCAAATCCGGCGAATACGGTGATTGCTGAAGCACGTTTGTTGAGTTTTTGGCGAGAAAGTCAGTCACAATCGTAGCTCCGTGAGAAGGCATGTTATCGTCATGCAAAATCCATGAGTTGTTCGCCCACAAATTTGGCCGCTTCTTACGGATACGCTCACGCAAACGTTTCATAACGCCTAGGTAATACTCCTTGTTTACCGTCTGACCCTCTGAAACGAATTCGTAGTGCACCACGCCACGGATATCGAAGAAAACAATGAGCATCACCTTCATTTTCGAGCGGCTTTGGCGTGGTTTTTTCGGTTTCGGCTCATTTTTTGCCACCCATTTCGATGATTGCTGGCTTGTTTGCATATCGTACTCGTAGACCCAGATCTCATCACCAGTTATAATGCGTTCCATGAATGTAGAATCGGAATTACAGCGATCCAGCATGTCTGAAGCAACCTGTTCGCGATGACGTTTTTGAAGAAAATTCAGGACTTTCGGTACGAGTCGTACGGCCACCTTTCTCATGCCCAAAATATCAATCAAAATCGTACGTGCGAACTCGTGGGATATCTTAAGATCATGTGCTATCTCTCTTAAGCTGGTACGACGGTTTTCCAGCACCCTTTCCTTAATTTTATCGACGTTATCTTCGATCGAAGCCGTCGATGGGCGACCACTTCACGACTTGAAGGCTCTGTACCACTGATATGCACGAGTTTTCGATAGAGCATTATCACCAAAGGCCTTTTGCAACATTTTCAATGCATCGGCACACGAAAATTCATTTGCAACACAAAACTTTAAACAAATTCTTTGTTCAACGTAATCACCCATAGTAAAAATCGGCACGCACTCTGACATTGACTGACTTAATCAGCTGTTGCAAACACACTAGTTGACAGATCCCGCTCAAGCTTGGCGGGAGGACAGTGGTACCAACCTAGGAAAAAAAAATTTTACCTGCCTCATTGCCCCGCCAGATTTAAATCGATAATTCCCGGTACTTTCTTGACAGAATGTATATTGAAATTGTGTAATAAGCCACCTCTGTTTGGGAGGTGGTTGAATGGAAAATATTACTAGATTGACTTATTCACTAATGGGGTGCGAACCAATCCTAGTCGAGCGGTCCTAGGAAGGGTACGGCCTTCGCAAAAATGGAAGGACTTTGATGTTAATAAATTTTCTCTGTTATAATGAAAATGGTAATGAAACTCAATTATGGATTTTAGGAAGTATAATGATAAAGTGTGCCAAAGTACAGTAGTTTAATCAATCCTTAAATCAATAAAATTTAAATAAAAATGACACACTGAATAATTAAGGAGAGATCGAGAGAGCAATGCGGATCCCTCAAGCTCTATGAATCATTTATATAATTCTTAATTCTGTTTAAACTCCTCAAACATAATAATGTCATCCTACTTCTTAATTTCTGACTCTACTTTAAATAGACAATTTCAACCTGAATAATATACCAAAATTTTCAGATACTTCTTACCCCTAGACTCCAAGACCATAGATTCAAAACAAAACTGAGCACACGCGATGTTCTACAAGAAACGACCTATTTAACACGAACAATAAACGATAAAGAACGACTACAGGTACTCTTTAATTCCTTGGTCCCGGAACACCACGATCTTTCTCGACGATCTTACTACTTTTGTCAAGATTCCCCAACAAAGTCTCATTTGGGCCTTTCAATACCTCCTACGCGTCGGTTTTCTCCTTCCAAATTTTTGATCCGTTCACCCGCCCAAAATTGCAACTTAGCACTTTCAAAATTTCAGCTCTTTGTCAAGCCACACGTGTTAATTTCGACGTCAGCGTGTTTCTTTGAAAATTTCCGTTCCTGCACTCATCTGAAGGAATATGTTCATGTTTCGTACAATAAGCTCTTATGAGCTTTTTAATGTGTAGTTTGTTATTATAATATATAGGTCAGAGTAAAATAATTTCCTTTGGAAGCCACCGTTCGGGCGTGTCTCGAAAGCGAATTCCTCAGTAAGTGGTCTGGAGATTAGAATAAACGAATTAATTTTGGTGAATTGAACCTCGCATTGAATTTGCTTTTGTCCAATGAATTAATCCCTGTATCATTACAGCCCTTTCATGAATTATAAAACTTGTTGGTTTATCACAATTGTATGATATAATATATACCATAAATTTCAATTGAACTCAGATTCTAGATGGGTAATTAAAGATTATAACAACTTCAGTGAGCTGAAAAGAGGACAGGATTCAAAGCATTGAAATCTATGAAAAATTTTTATGACAACTCCTATGTTCTCATATGAAACTATTGGTTTTAAGTAATATTATTCTTTAACTGTTTATTTACAAAACCTTCGAAAAGTAATTGTCAATGTGTTATTTAAGTACACACAGGAAAGCCCATAGAATGCTGCGATCCAGATGGCAGAACGTTCAGTCCAAGATATGAACATCCATTCTGCATGCCCATAACATTATCTTCGAGGGATGAATATTATACCAGCAGAGACGTTAATTGTATATCTTACGTCAGATCTATACCGGCCGTAGGTCCTGATTGTTCGATGGGTCCTATGGAACAGGTGAGTTCCGCATTCATTTACATAAAAGAGATTTCTCCTGCCTTATATTGCAGAATATGCAGTTTTTCTTCTAAATTGCAATGAAACCTTTTTCCAGCTTCTCAATTGCCATGTTTAGTCCGTTTAGAAAATATTCGGAAAAAAACAAAGCGTAAATGTAATTATTTAGTATATGTTTTTAATAAGGAAACCTTCATTTAACTGTAAACACTTGACTAAACGTCAAGGTACACCTGCAACTAGATCACCTCCATAATTTTCGGTGATGGTAGTCCAGGACTGTAAAACTAACTGAATTAAATCACCTTTATTTCGTCGCGCGCTAGTTCAACATTAACCTTCATTAGTCACCATATGTTCTCAATGGGACTAAGATCTGTCCAAGCTGCTGGCCATGAAATGGTTTTCACTTGGTGTTCTTGCATCCAAGCTTGAGTATAGGCCGAAGTATGGCATCTTGCATTATTCTGTAGAAAACGCCACCCCTCTGGATATGAAGTATGCGCAGTTCAAGGTGAATATCGCTAACTATTAACAGCACCATCAACTATACAGGGAGGCGTAGCACCACGTTGAGATATTGCTCCCCAAACCATTATTTTGGTGGGAAATTTGGAAATTTGAACGGCGACAGGTTGTGTTGATAGGATTTTTAATGATTTCCACCAATTTGTAAACAACTTTCATAAGATATAAAGAATAAAAATTATCTTCTGGAAAACCTTGAAAAAATTCTATCCTTCGTTCTTTTTGTAAAAGTGTCATTATAAGAATTTTTTGGTTTATTTGATATGTAGCCTTGTCTTTTCAGTGACATACGGGCGGTTTCTGAGAATACTTTTATATTTCGTTGATTTCCAAATCTGTTAGCCAATTTTCGAAATCCCAGGCGCGGATTGTGTCGTCCTAAGGCCAATAAACCGTTTGAATTGTTTTCTTTAATCTTACGCGGTCTTTCTGAAACTGGTCTATGCCTCATATTCATGCCATTTTTTTCCTCTTAATTGTCTCATATACAGCATTTTATAACAACAGTTCAGTCAATTGCACTAATTCTTCAACGTTTCGAAATATTTTTCTATACAAATATTCTACGTGTTTTCTTTTTTCTAGTAGCGACATTATTTCATAAATTGCATACCTGCTGACAATCAACAATATTTGACAAATAGTGTTGCCATGCAACTTTGGCCACAGCCGACAATCTGCACATTTTCGTATTTGGATACGTCCATTCTACCGTAAAATGCTATTCAGCTTTATGTTACAACCAAAAGCATTTTTTTTGTCGGCCAGTGTAATTAAATATAAAATAATTTCCTTTTCAATTTACATCTTCAGCATAACAACTGTTTCATACCACGGTTAGTTTACCGCAGTATTTGCCTATTATTTCAGTATTTTGAAATAAAAGACAATTGCAAATTAATTAATCTCGATGATTAATTACGATGGGTTTGTGGACTGTATTTTTGATGTATAGGCGAAGAGTTTTACTTCGAGAGCACTTGGATGTAATTATCTCGATGATAAACTATTATAGCTTTATTTATCTTATGAGATAAACCAACGAAAATGATAAGGAATTAAAGTAAAACACTCGTAATACACTATAATAGCAACGAACTATAATTCTTGTTTTACTGTATATAAACCAAGTCAAAGGTATGATTATCACACTAACAACAAATGTAATGAATTCGCCAATACTTTGGCAATCGACTGGATTACTATATTAACAATAATAACCGCGATAGCTTGGACCGAAATGTCACAAGCTACGTACAACAAATTTGACTATCCGAATGATAGTGCATAATGTAGCTAAGGCTACATGCGACATCTTTGACTATTACTCCAATAATAATGCATGATGTAGCAAGGGCTACATGCCAACACTATTAGGAATAATAATAATGCGTGATGTAGCAAAGGCTACATGCAACCACTCCGACTATTACGAATAACAACACAGCAAAATCAAAATATTTAGTGATAGTCAGTCAGTACTAAAAGCTGTTGTACATCTAAAACAGTCTGGAGCTATCGCACGGCTTTAAACAGACTCGGTATGTATAACAGTCACTCTTGTTTGGCCACTCAAACTATTTGAATAACGAAGAGGCAGATCGGTTGGCGTTTGCTCGAGCCACGATGCCCTTGGTAGTTCCGGAACTATTCTTGGAAATACCCTATGACGTGGCTAAGCGGACGATAACAGGCAGAATGAACAGAAGACTAGAGTCTTTCTGGCTAAGCCGTCCTGGCCTGAAACATTCGAAGGCGATCCTTGGAACAGCTTCGAACCAAAAGATGGCGGACCTAGCGCTAGGTCTGGTTAGCGCTAAACTATGACAGGTCACTGCAGACTGAAAGCGCATTTGCACAAAATCGGTCTGGCTGAAGACAAGAATGCAGGCTGTGTCTTGAGGACACTGAAACAGCCATACACATCGTCTCAGAGTGCCCAGCGGTGAGTCGCATCAGATTCGAGGTCTTTGGCCAGGCTTTTATAGCCCACAGCGAACTGAAAAAATTACCCCTGAACAAGATTATCGGTTTTATCCAAAAACTGGATCTCGTCGGGGAGATATAAATTAGGGGTGAACCACAATAGTCCGTGCGGACGCAGTGGTAGGTGGCTACATGCGACAACTTTGACTATTACTCAAATAGTAATGCATGATGTAGCAAGGGCTGCATGCGAACACTTTGACTATTAGGAATATTAAAGCTTTTACAGTATTTTCAAACACTGAACATTAGAGGTGCTCGATGCAACCCTACTAACAAAAAGAGGGAAATTAATGAAATTGATTGGAAGGTCCATTTAGAGGTGGACTGAATGAACGAAACAAATCTTATTGGTTACAGAAAAATTATGAGAATAATGCAAGTAAAGAAGGATATAGTAATAATAATTTTCTCCTAAATTAAGGTACAGACAGTTCTCATTTCATAAATTATCAAAACGTTTACCTTGTCTTTTTCAGATCAACCAAGCAACACATTTCATGGATGGCTCTCAGATCTACGGCACTACGAAAGCCAAATGCGACCACCTCCGCAACTTTACCGGTGGTTTGATGGCAGTGACACATATCGACAACCGCACTCTTCTCCAGATATCGAAGAACCCCCATGCCGATTGTCAGCAGAGGAAGTTCAATGCCCCTTGCTACGAGTCTGGAGACAAAAGGGTCAACACGGATCCTCACATGGAGGCACTCTACACTATTTGGGTGAGGGAGCATAACAGAATAGCCTTCCAGCTGGCCGAAATGAATACCGACTGGGATGATGAGACCGTGTTCCAGGAAGCTAGGCGTATTGTGATAGCAGAGATGCAGCACATTACGTACAACGAGTGGATACCGGCTGTTTTAGGTTAGTAGATTGAGAGTTGGTTGGGTTGATTCTGAACTATAGTTTGGTGATGGATTAGAGTTCAAAATTTATCAGAAAGATTAAAATACATTAATTCGGCTGATCTGTACCAAAAATCATCAATAAGGAATATGAGCTATGGTAATAGAAAGTTCTAGAAATCGAGATAGTGTAACATACATCTGTATAACAATTCTACACTCAAACAAACTCGACATGGTTTTGTAGATCACGTTGCAGACATGCGCACGTTTCAAACGTCAGTGCAATGAATGCTAGTGACTCCAAATCTGTCAAGTAGCTATATTCGCTATACACAGAGACTCCAAGATATTAATAATACACTAGCGCCATCTATAGTATGCAAAATATATACGCAGAGACTATAAGATATTAATAATACACTAAAGCCATCTAGAGTATTCAAAATACATACAAGACATACTTTTGTGAGTTAATTCAAGTAAAGAAATGTATTCTCGATATTTTCACGTTACCAACGCAGAATCAACTTTCTCAAATCAGACCATAGTTTGCCGTATGGCTCAAAAATTAGCATATTTATATTAAAATAAATTAATTCGGCTGATCTGTACCTAAAATAATTAAAAAGGAGTATGTGCTATGGTATTAGAGAAAGTTCTTGAAATCGAGACAGTGTAACATACAATAGATCACATCAAACTGATTGGTTTTCCTCAGTGCAATGTCTGCTAGTGATTCCAAATTTATCAAGTATCTATATTGGCTATACACAGAGGCTCTAAGGTATTAATAATACACTAGCGCCATCCAGAGTATGCAAAACACATACACAGAGAATATAGATACTTGACGGATTTGGAATCACTAGCATACATCGCACTGACAAAAACCAATCAGTTTGAAATGTGCCCATGTCTGCAATTTGCCACTGTGATCTACAAAACCTTGTCGAGTTTGTTTGAGTATAGAATTGTGTTATACAGATGTATGTTACACTGTCTCAATTTCTAGAACTTTCTATTACCATAGCTCTTACTCCTTATTAATGATTTATCACAAAGGTTTTCGTTTTTATTGTGCTATTATGTATTTGGTTCATTTCTTGAGAACAAATTGGAAGCTTGCATCAATTCCAGTTTATTTAACTACCTAATGTTACCACTTTCAACTTCTTTGAAAGATTTTAAAGATATCATAGAAGTTTAACAACGAAAAAGTGTTAAAATGAAGAGAACACGGTAAAATATCGAAAACTATATTATGAGGAATCAGCGGATTTATCAAGGAACGTGAATCTTTTCATAGAGGGCTGACAAATCCGAGAACTTGATTTGGCGTTCCGCAGAATTGTTTCGGATTAGAACCAACAAGATTAATATAGCATTGTTTGATTGATTCGGTCTTAACTTGGAACTTGATTTTAATTAAAAATGATATAAGAGAAAATATTTTAATTTCCACAAAATGTGTTCAATACAACCATTGTTGTTACCACGATGTGGATTCTTCAGGTATCTACATTCTATTGATTGATGGTGTAACAGAATTTAAATACAGTTGAGTACGTGACACAATAATAGTAAAAAAAGTTACGGTGTTTATTGGAGTTTACAGCTAAAACATACCATTATAATTATTAGCATATGTCGAATGTACTGAATCCGATATGTAACTTCTTTGGTGTTCTTGGATTTTTTTTTTGAAAGATGTAGACTCCAAATTTATTTTCTTTATTTGTTAGATTCTTGTTGTTTTCTATGTAAGTACTATTATTTCCCTTTGAATTCAGATAACTTTTCCAAAGAATTAAATATCATTGAGCAGATAGCTTCAAACAACGGTTACAACCCCTTCCTAATGGACAAAATGGTTAATATGTTAATGGATTATTTGAAAATTTCGCAGCTGCATTATAATGCAGCTTTTAAAATCACGAATAACCTTAGTACTTACTGAATCCGATATGTAACTTCTTTGGTATTCTTGGATTCTTTTATCGAAAGATGTCATCAGACATCTCAGTTCATTTCCCGGAACTTGAGTCCCAAGAAAATGTGTAATATATATTTTTTGGTAGTAAAACATAGTAATTTCTACAATTTGTTTTAAATGTGTTTTGTCTACAGGAATTAAGATCAATACACCATACAAAACTTCTGTAGATCCCTCGGTAAGCAACGAATTTGGAACTGCAGCTATACGAGCAATTCAATCTGCTACTGTTGGAAAATTAAGGTTAGTATAGGTTTTAGGTGATTTTAAGAGGGGTATATCTATTTCTGTTTGGCTGTTCCGCTTTCTAACGTTTCACAAAATTATCTATTTTGTTTTTGTGACAGTTTGACAGAAGAAGAGGAGAAATATACCTACCATCATAAAAACATGGACAGTCTTTTGAATGATATGGTCCAGAACAAATATTCTGCCAGACAATTGTACTATATTGGAAAGGTGAGAAATTTTAATTGATCTTGTAATTCGAAGATTGAAAAACCATCAAACAATCGATCATTTAACCTTCTATCCAATTTCTGAAAGTTATATCACAAATCTCATTAGTTATACATATATGCACAACCAGACATATGCGTTCAAAATTTCATGAATAGTTTACATCCGAAAATAGTTTTGACATTTGAAATAGAACGAAACAAATCTATAAACTATTTTTACTTCACGGAAATTCTTTTTGAATTTCAAAATTGAACGATTTTAAAATTTTGGCGAAATGATAATCGTTCCATTTCCAAATTTCTAAACTTTTTGGATCTTGCAATTACTACACTAAACAATAAACACACCATTACAGTATATTGTAAACTATTCCATTCATATACTGAATGAATCGTTTCAGCCGTTACTATTTGGTAGTAACGAAAAACAATTATTGAAAGTAATAATAATAAATAATATCTAAGGTTAGTGTTTCTTTTCAAAGAATCATGGGATATTCAATAATTATACAAACTTTATCAAATTAAAACAAATTGTAGAAATTACTATGTTTTACTACCAAAAAATATATATTACACATTTTCTTGTGACTTGAGTTTCGGGAAATGAACTATCCCATCATCAGACAACTGAAGACCTAACAGTGGTACAGTGGTATTTAAACAAAAGAGATAAATATTTTGAATATTTCAACAGATTCTCGGTAACACCTAATAGTGGTACAGAGGTTTACAATCGGAACGTGATAAAAAACTGGGTAGAAAAAGAGGGGCCTTCTAACAGATATCGGAATGCCGGCAATCGACAAAGAAGGTTGTTAAACAGATGGTACCCATTTAAATATCTCAAATAATTTTTGGGGTTACATAGCTCCGTGCAGTCATTCATTATTTTTACATTATTTTGTTGTACATCTCAAATATTTGGATTAACAAAGCTCCATACAGTCATTTATTATTTTTTACATTATTTTTATTGTGAACGAATTAGAAAATTCCAATAATCAAGTTTCTTTTTTTGAAGATACATGTAAAATTTTCTTAAGATTTCCTTTTGTCGAAAGGAATAACTGTTTTCTAACGAATGAGTGGCAAAAATTGAATTTTTGTTTACTTTTCATTAAATTCATTTTATGTCCGTTGAAAAAAGTTTTAAACAGACGTTATTTCTTAAATATCTCAAATATTTTCGATTTACATAGCTCATTATTTTTACATTATTGTTATTGTGAATTGAAAATTTCAACAGATTCTAGATAATCGAGTTTCTCCCCTTTTGATACTACATGTAAAATTTTAAGATTATCTATTATGGGAAAGGAATGACCGTTTTCTAGACAATGAGTGGCAAAAGTCGAATTTTGTTTATTTTTCCTGAAACTCATTTTATGTTCGTTGAACCTCGTCTTGAAGGAACGTCCTATTTGTCCTATATATTTATTACTGCACGTAGAATAAGATAACTCATAAACTCCTGATTTGTATATGTTTGGAGTAAGGTCCTTTGCGTTGAATAATATCGAGGGTTTTTTATCACGTTCCGATTGTAAACCTCTGTACCACTATTAGGTGTTACCGAGAATCTGTTGAAATATTCAAAATATTTATCACTTTTGTTTAAATACCACTCTACCACTGTTAGGTCTTCAGTTGTCTGATGATGGGATAGTTCATTTCCCGAAACTCGAGTCACAAGAAAATGTGTAAAATTTGTTTTAATTATTCCATTCATTTCAAATCATTCCACCCATTCTACCATAAATTAGGAGTATTTCATAGCATCGAACACTGATTACTAAATATTCTACTAGATAATTTTAGTTTCCAAAAAGAAAAATATAATAAAATATAAATATATATATATAACATTATAATATCTCTAATTGAAAAAATAATAAAACAACGTGAAATAAAGAATGCCTTAAGAAAAATTCATTCAGTCGGTTATGATATCAAAAAATAAATATGTCAGCCTAACTCATACAGGAAATATCAGTAAATATTTGAAAATACTAATCTTAAAAAAAAATATCAAAACCGTCTTCAAAACCAACAAAAATATTAGCAGATTCACCAATAATAGAAAACGAAAATGGATAAATTTCACTTATCGGATATAAATGAACTCTGTATTTATTGTATTCTTGATAAATCAATTAGAAATTATTTCTAGGAGAAATCGGCCGAATCAATCCAATATGTTTGATCGTTGTGTGCAAATTTTCAAAAATGTATTTATATATTTTTGTTGTTTCACACCTAAGATTACCTAATATGTTTGCCATTTCATGTTCCTGTTGACTTTTTTTGTTGTTTTCTTTCTTATATCAAAAACTACATTCAGATTTCAGGCAATAAACCCTGCTCAGATTAACTCCCTTAGGGTTGATCTGTTCGCTTATGCAATAATATGTGAAATAATTTCAGCCAAAGGATATAACATATGGTTACGATATACTCAGTCTAGACATACAAAGAGGGAGAGATCATGGATTACCAACCTACAACGAATACAGAAAATACTGTGGTCAAAAAGAAATTGAAGGCTTCGAGGATTTGGAAAGTTTCATGTTACCTCAGGTGAGACAATTTTTACCGCTAGAAAATGTATTACCAATAAAAAGACTACTTGAGTATTCTACTGAATTACAACTTCCAATATTCCAATTGTTAGTTGTGAGTGTATAATACAATAGATTAAATAATTGACAACACTCAAGAAAATTTACAATTCTTCCTGAAGGAATTTGAACGAATTGCTTGGTATGTTGTGATACCTTTATGAATTCTTTGTAGTAATTTATAAAACGTTTACCAATTGATATACAAATTTTAGGATAAGCATACTTAAAATGGGGTTGAGAGAGATGTATAATTGGCTTTAATGGTTTATTTGCGATAACTAAAAGTGGAATGATACACGTTTCAACAACGAACTGAAGTTGTTGAAATTCACTACAAAAATGGTGAAAATTCTGCAGTCACAGTTGGCAAAACTAAATCACTTTTGGGTCGTCGTGAAGCACTTTCTCGGTCGGAAATAGTAAAACTGGTGGAAAAATTTGATTTGAATATCAAAACAAATCAAAATATGTTTATCTTCTACAATTTTAATTTCAAAAAATTTTTCATTCAAAAAACTTTTAGAATTAAATTAATGTCTAAAACAAGCACCGCTTACATTTAATAGACGTATATAATCAAAACTCAATATATAATGTCAAATGGAATAAATAAACCAACAGATATACGAAAGTAATTAAAATTAATAATACCAGATATACGAAAGTCATTAAAATTAATAAATAAATATTTAAAGGAGACAAAATTTTGTTTCTGGTCTTACCTTTAAGAACACCAATTGCCTTTTAAAAACATGAACACACTTAAAGGACTTCTCAGAGAATATAATTTATTCGAAATATTTAATATATTTAAATATTCGAATGAGTTAATTCAGAAATCTCTCAAAGCATGCACTATATCTTCAAAAAACAAATATAATTCTAAGCAATCCCTTCTTCGGTCCTGAATAATATTCCAAATATCAAAATCAAAAAACTAACCTATATCAAAAAACTCACCACGTGTAAAGGACTAACGCTTCGAAACACAGATCAACTTTATAATTCAAGATTGATCTATGTTCTAAAAAAATCAAAGAACAGTGTGAGTTATTTTTAAGGCTTATTTAAATTCATTGACATTCCATAATGAGATTTACTGAAGCCAAAATATGATTATATATTATATAAAATAAAACAGAAAGGCCTTTTACTTGATAGAAGAAATATAACATAATTTGAATATCAAAACAAATTAAAATATGTTTATCTTCTACAATTTTAATTAAAAAAAAAATTTGAGCTATTGGGGCAAATGAAGAATCGGAATCGTGTGCATCGCTCAAAAACAACTGAGAATATTGTTGCCGTAGCTCGTAGTGTTGACGAAAACCCAGGTTTGTCGATTTCTCGTTGATCTTTGGAATAAGGCATCCCACAAACGACATAACACCGTATTTCGCATAAAGATACGGACCTTAAGGCTTTTAAACTTCAGTCAATACAAGAACTCAAGCCGGTCGATCACCAACGCCGCATCTCCGCCGATTGGGTCCTTGAAATGCATCAAAATAATCCGGAATTCTATCTTAAAATCATTTGCAGTGATAAGGCCGATTTTCACCTCGGATGCTACGTTAATAAGCAAAAATGTTGCATACCTTCAACTAATCATATAAGAAAATTTGAATATTAAAACAAATTGAAATATGTTTATCTTCTACAATTTTAATTTCAAGAAAATTTTTATTCAAAAAACTTTTAGAAATAAATTTATGTCTACAAAAGCACCGCATTTAATAGACGTATATAATCAAAACTCAATATATAATGTCAAATGGAATAAATAACCCAACAGATATACGAAAGTAATTGAAATTAATGAATAAATATTTAAAGGAGACAAAATTTTGTTTCTGGTCTTACCTTTAAGAACACCAATTGCCTTTTAAAAACATGAACACACTTAAAGGACTTCTCAAAGAATATAATTTAATTGAAATATTTAATATATTTAAATATTCGAATAAATTATTTCAAAAATCTCTAAAAAATGTGCACTATATCTTCAAAAAACATATATAATTCTAGACAATCCCGTCTTCAGTCCTCATTTAATATTCCAAATATCAAAATCAAAAACCTAACCTATACATTCTGTCAAGAAAGTACCGGGAATTATCGATTTAAATCTGGCGGGGCAATGAGGCAGGTAAAAAATTTTTTTCCTAGGTTGGTACCACTGTCCTTAATTACTATGCCAAGCTTGAGCGGGATCTGTCAACTAGTGTGTTTGCAACAGCTGATTAAGTCAGTCGATGTCAGAGTGCGTGCCGATTTTTACTATGGGTGATTACGTTGAGCAAAGAATTTGTTTAAAGTTTTGTGTTGCAAATGAATTTTCGTGTGCCGATGCATTGAAAATGTTGCAAAAGGCCTTTGGTGATAATGCTCTATCGAAAACTCGTGCATATCAGTGGTACAGAGCCTTCAAGGACGGTCGTGAAGTGGTCGCCCATCGACGGCTTCGATCGAAGATAACGTCGATAAAATTAAGGAAAGGGTGCTGGAAAACCGTCGTACCAGCTTGAGAGAGATAGCACATGATCTTAAGATATCCCACGAGTCCGCACGTACGATTTTGATTGATATTTTGGGAATGAGAAAGGTGGCCGCACGACTCGTACCGAAAGACCTGAATTTTCTTCAAAAACGTCATCGCGAACAGGTTGCTTCAGACATGCTGGATCGCTGTAATTCCGATTCTACATTCATGGAACGCATTATAACTGGTGATGAGACCTGGGTCTACGAGTACGATATGCAAACAAGCCAGCAATCATCGGAATGGGTGGCAAAAAATGAGCCGAAACCGAAAAAACCACGCCAAAGCCGCTCGAAATTGAAGGTGATGCTCATTGTTTTCTTCGATATCCGTGGCGTGGTGCACTACGAATTCGTTCCAGAGGGTCAGACGGTAAACAAGGAGTATTACCTAGGTGTTATGAAACGTTTGCGTGAGCGTATCCGTAAGAAGCGGCCAAATTTGTGGGCGAACAACTCATGGATTTTGCATGACGATAACGCGCCTTCTCACCGAGCTACGATTGTGACTGACTTTCTCGCCAAAAACTCAACAAACGTGCTTCAGCAACCACTGTATTCGCCGGATTTGGCTCCCTGCGACTTTTTCCTCTTCCCAAAACTAAAATTGCCCCTTCGTGGCACCCGTTTTGAGTCGATTGAAGCCATAAAACAAAATTCGGCGCGAGAGCTAAAGTCCATCCCGGAAAGCGCCTATAAAAAATGTTTCGATAATTGGAAGTGCCGTTGGCATAGATGTATTGGAGCAAATGGAGCCTATTTTGAAGGCGACCCAATAAATTTTGACGATTAAATGTAAAAATGTTGTTTTAATTGAAAATTCCCGGTACTTTCTTGACAGAGTAGTATCTCTCACGTGTTAAAAGACTTAAGCTTCGAAATACAGATCAACTATATAATTCAAGATTGATCTATGTTCTAACAAAATCAAAGAACAGTGTGAGTTATTTTAAGGTTTATTTAAATTCATTGACATTCTAAATTGTAGAAGATAAACATATTTCAATTTGTTTTAATATTCAAATTTTGTTATATTTCTTCTATCAAGTAAAAGGCCTTTCTATTTTATTTCAATCATATGAGTCTTTGGATCGCAGCTCTGTTCGACATATGTCATTGAAACAGGGCTGTGAAATCCGAAATGAATAACCACCCGTTATTAACATAACCGTCCTGCACGACCACCTGTCATCTATCGGTAAGGAAGTTAGTGAACCACTTCAATGCCGTGTTACCAACCCCGATTTATTTAAGATCACTAAGTAGTGTGTTCTCCTCTATCGAATCGAACGCTTGTGCTAGGTCCAAGAATATTCCAAAGGCATTGTTTCCTGTTTTCCTGATTCAATAGATATCAGATGTGAGCTGATGCAAAGCTTCGTCGTTCCCTTTGATGATCTCAAGCCAAAGTAATCCGAAATGAATAACCACCCGTTATTAACATAACCGTCCTGCACGACCACCTGTCATCTATCGGTAAGGAAGTTAGTGAACCACTTCAATGCCGTGTTACCAACCCCGATTTATTTAAGATCACTAAGTAGTGTGTTCTCCTCTATCGAATCGAACGCTTGTGCTAGGTCCAAGAATATTCCAAAGGCATTGTTTCCTGTTTTCCTGATTCAATAGATATCAGATGTGAGCTGATGCAAAGCTTCGTCGTTCCCTTTGATGATCTCAAGCCAAAGTAATGCTTTGAAAGTAGTCCATTCTTATCCAGAAACGGAAAAAAATTTCTCTTTTACCTTTTCAAAATCTTGGAACTTAAGCATAGCATTGAAACGAAAGTTAGAAGGCACATGTTTTGTCCCTCCCTCTCCACATTGCAAACGTGAAGTAGGGAGAAACATATTTTGAAAATAATCTCCTTGAGGAGTTTCGCCGAATATCGGTATGCTACGAAGTTTTATATTGGCAATTAAATGGTTGATATCCTTTCACAATAAGAATAAACGTTGGTTTAAATCTGAAGTGAAGGTATCTAAACATCAACATGAAATTCATCAGATATATTGTGTTCGACGATTTCATATTTTGAATGCGTCGAAACAAAATATTTCTGAACGCTGAATATGAATTGGCAATGCTAACAGCTACACCAAAATCATTTTTATTTCGTCAATTTTCCATAATAATCGACATTAGGTGTGTGGTACATAGTACACACACAATTCATCTTACTCTTGCGGCCTGAAGAGCGATGAACGTAGAACTGTACAGATAATCAGAAGAATTTCGTCCGATCCCTCGAATAGTCGCTATACATTCCACAGTTATGCTCGCGCATATGTATCATTTCAAAAGCAGAAAAACTACTTTGTCCAGGTACATGTACAATGTCGAAATTGAGGAGTCACGGACACGTTCTCTGACACATACGGATGGCAAATATTTCGGATATACAATTCTGCATAAGGAACGAATATTGGCGGCGGGGCCTTAGATATTTCAATTGAAATTTACACGGGAAATTCGACGATCGTGGGCCCGAACTCTTGTTGCCTATCTACTACCGATAATCAATTTCTGGGGCATAATTTCGCATAGCTTCTAATATAGAGAAAAGTTTTTATTATGAGTGGAATTTCGAAATGTTCTGATATGATTCAACCGGACAAATAAGAACGTGAATGTGTTGCCCTTCTGAACCCAGGTTTGCACCACGCTGCAACTTTTTTTGCCCGCGAAAAATATTTGCTTAGTTCATTTTTAGTGTTTCACATGCTGGCAAAAATTCCAGTGTACAACACCGGGGTTATTGAAACTGTCAAAATTACCTTTTTTCGTCAAATATAGACACATTTTTTTATCCTTCGGAAAAATCCCAAAACGCGAGCTGAACTGACGAATAGAGCACTGTAAATAAACTAAATGAGAGATCACGCTTTAAATCTTCGTGGATCTAGAGGACAATTGTGCCAACGATACGAAGCAATTTAAGCGGACCTCCTCCCGATACTTTCTCGACAGTATGTAAAAGTCGAGAATTAACTAATGTTTCATCTCCTCTTCAAGAAAGTATTTCAATTAATATTAATTCATCAGGTGGTTCAAGCGCTGAAGAAAAGTTACATGAGTGTGGAAGATATAGATCTAATTGTGGGAGGTTTGGCAGAGAAGCCCGCCAAGGGAATCTTTGGTCCTACCATATCGTGCATATTAAGGGAGCAATTCGAAAGGACCAGAGGCTCGGACAGATATTTCTACACGAACAAAAAACAACCTATGCCGTTCAGTGATTCTCAACTGAAAGAAATTAAGAAAGTGACATTTGCCCGAATCATGTGCGATAACAGTGACAATCTTAATAAGATCTCGTTAAGAGTATTCGAGGCTGTTGGCAAAAGGTAAGAGTTTTTATAAGTCGTTTTTCGGATTTTTTTTTCTGAAGCACAAAAGCATTCAAAATTAAAAATACAAGCTGAAGCTCTTCCATTGGCTCTTCATGTGATGACATCATGCAGCTATCGTGTATTATACTTGTAGAATTTCTTCTTGTTATTATCTTCATTAACTTTTTTATGTAATGTGGACGCCCTTTTTGCTAAATGAATATAAATTTATTACTTTATATTTTCGCTGAACATTACTTAAATAACAGATTAATACTTTTATCTTCTTCAGATTGTCATTCATAATATTTTTTTACCTTCTAGAGAGAGCTTTATTTTGAGTAATCGTTACTTGATATCCTGCAGTTTTTAATTAACATCTTGCATGCAGTAAAATTTTGTTTCCTTTACTTGAATGAGAGAAATTTGAAGATAATTTTTCAGGAATTAATTGTGCGAATCCATGGCATAAGATTCTGAAATAATCTTTTCCCCCAATAGTACAACTCTGTCAAGAAAGTACCGGGAATTTTCAATTAAAACAACATTTTTACATTTAATCGTCAAAATTTATTGGGTCGCTTTCAAAATAGGCTCCATTTGCTCCAATACATCTATGCCAACGGCACTTCCAATTATCGAAACATTTTTTATAGGCGCTTTCCGGGATGGACTTTAGCTCTCGCGCCGAATTTTGTTTTATGGCTTCAATCGACTCAAAACGGGTGCCACGAAGGGGCAATTTTAGTTTTGGAAAGAGGAAAAAGTCGCAGGGAGCCAAATCCGGCGAATACGGTGGTTGATGAAGCACGTTTGTTGAGTTTTTGGCGAGAAAGTCAGTCACAATCGTAGCTCGGTGAGAAGGCGCGTTATCGTCATGCAAAATCCATGAGTTGTTCGCCCACAAATTTGGCCGCTTCTTACGGATACGCTAACGCAAACGTTTCATAACGCCTAGGTAATACTCCTTGTTTACCGTCTGACCCTCTGGAACGAATTCGTAGTGCACCACGCCACGGATATCGAAGAAAACAATGAGCATCACCTTTATTTTCGAGCGGCTTTGGCGTGGTTTTTTCGGTTTCGGCTCATTTTTTGCCACCCATTCCGATGATTGCTGGCTTGTTTGCATATCGTACTCGTAGAGCCAGGTCTCATCACCAGTTATAATGCGTTCCATGAATGTAGAATCGGAATTACAGCGATCCAGCATGTCTGAAGCAACCTGTTCGCGATGACGTTTTTGAAGAAAATTCAGGTCTTTCGGTACGAGTCGTGCGGCCACCTTTCTCATGCCCAAAATATCAATCAAAATCGTACGTGCGGACTCGTGGGATATCTTAAGATCATGTGCTATCTCTCTCAAGCTGGTACGACGGTTTTCCAGCAGCCTTTCCTTAATTTTATCGACGTTATCTTCGATCGAAGCCGTCGATGGGCGACCATTTCACGACCGTCCTTGAAGGCTCTGTACCACTGATATGCACGAGTTTTCGATAGAGCATTATCACCAAAGACCTTTTGCAACATTTTCAATGCATCGGCACACGAAAATTCATTTGCAACACAAAACTTTAAACAAATTCTTTGCTCAACGTAATCACCCATAGTAAAAATCGGCACGCACTCTGACATCGACTGACTTAATCAGCTGTTGCAAACACACTAGTTGACAGATCCCGCTCAAGCTTGGCATAGTAATTAAGGACAGTGGTACCAACCTAGGAAAAAAAAAATTTACCTGCCTCATTGCCCCGCCAGATTTAAATCGATAATTCCCGGTACTTTCTTGACAGAATGTATATCTTCTGAAATACCAAAGCTATTTCACTGATTATTTGTTTCATTTAGTTTTTGAGAATATGGTCAGGTCATTCCCGAATTCATTGGATAACTAAGATACTGACGTTGAATCCAATTTGGACCGAAGGCGCTGGCCGACTGACTCCTAATTTTTGAAGAATTTCAGTATTTATTGAATTTTTTTTTCAGTAACCCACAAGAACATCTTTGTAATTCTACTGATATACCAAGACTAAATATCTCCCTCTGGAGCAACGACAGATATTCATATATCGTGAGTTCTTGAAACATAAGTATTCTTAAAGAAAATTATCTAGATAGTTTTCTTGGAGAGAACAAGAATGAAGTTATTAGATAGGAGAATGTATTATATATTAACAATTTATGTATAAGTTTGTATACGTTGTAAATACATTATTTTTGATTAGTTTTTTGATTCAAAAAAAGTTTTCAATAAGTTTCTGTAAATAATTATATTTTTTACATGTTGTGTCATTTATTCACCTGCATAGATGATGCTAGTGTTGGGTGTAAGCTCTGGCGTTCCTATGTGGGGTGATTATGAGTGTACGGCTACGTTGCTTTCGTTAGACACTGAAGTATTACATGAGATGCCAATAGGCTTTGAAACATGCTGTTTATATCCCAACTCTTGACGAGACCTAATCGGATCGATTTGAGTTGTGAACTGTTATACAAAATATATGTGAGATCCGATTCTAAGAACTTCCTATTATAATAGTTCATATTCTCTAAATATTTAGATAATATATCGGCCGGTACTCTAATTAAATATGAACTTAGATGATTAAAATTAACTCTGTAGGTGTCATAACCAACTGAGAGGTTCGATTTAAAATTTTATTTCCGTAATATTTCAAAGATACAGTTCCAAATAAGTTCACATCTTGTTTCAACAAATTTTGAACATCTTTGGATCACATTATTACATTCAAATGTAAAATTTTACACACACATTAGGTGCGGATAACACAACTATCTATCTAAAAAGAGGTAGCTTTCATGATAAGAGAATACTGATTTTCCCAGAAACTGTAGTTTTGGATAAAAATTCTGCCACCTACTTCTATAAGCTTATACTTCTAATAGATAAGTTCATATTGAGTTTATAATCAATTAAATTAAATTCAGTTATTTTTTCTTCAAACCTTCACAATAAACATTGGGAAAATTAAGGAGAGCACTGACTTTCAATTTCAATGAACTCCAATTCCATATTGTTTTTGATGTATTTGCTAATAATCAAAAACAATAAAAACAGTATGGATAAACTTCAATTATCAGGTGTATACAAACTCACTTGCCCAGATTGCCCAAAGATTTATATTGGTAGAACAGGTAGAAATTTCGGTACACGCCTAACAGAACATAAAAGAAGTTTCGATAAAAATAAAAAAGATTCACATTATGCTAAACACCTTCTTGAAAATAACCATTCTTTCACAAAAGAAATAGAAATTCTACATGTTGAAAATAGAGGTCTAAAATTGAACTTATGGGAAATTTACGAAATAAATAAACATAAAAACAGCAATAACCTAGTAAATGAACAAATAGATTTTTATTACACCCCTCTATTCAATATTTACAAGGGATCGAGTGAACACGATTCTGAAGGGAATATTCTTTGAGAAAACCAACCCGACGAACAATTAAAAACACATGTACACCTTCTGTAAAAAATCTTATAAATTCATTGTACAACAACTGTTACTTCGTATTCTGATGAAGTCTTTCTAGCAAAGACGAAACGTACGTCAATACCAAAAATAAAGTAGAAAATGTAAACAAGTGTTTTATTTTATAATGACAATTAATATTTCCTTCTTCTTATGCGGGTTTGTTTTTTGATTTTTCCTCGGCCTTTGATACGCTATCTTTTGAATTTATACTAGATAAGTGTTATAACTTAGGATTTATAGGAGTTTTCCTGGATTGCTAACATAGTTACCTTAATGAAAGAACTATGTCAGTTAAAATTGGTGAGAGTTAATCTAAGAGTCAAGGTATTGGCCTTGAGGGTTCCTCAGGGGTCCGTGCTGGGACCGTTGTTGTTTATTTTATGTATTAAGGATCTTCCTGCCCATTCCACCCGTTAGTATATAGCTATATATCGTACAATATCTTGATGTGGGGAAGTAGCCCTAATTTTCACAGAGTATTTGTAGCACAGAAGCGAATTTTGCGTTCGATATTTAATTTAAGGCCATTAACGTCATGTAAGCAAGTTTTTGTTGAAAACCGCATTCTTACTTCACCATACATATATATTTTGAAATGTTTACTGTATGTCAAGGAAAATGAAGGCGAATGGTTGAAATTATCAAGTCACCATGAATATACTACTAGGAATGCACAAATAATGATGCTCCCTAAGAATAAAAATTTTAAATTCGAATGCTCTCCTTTATATCGAGGCATTAAGTTTTTCAACCATTTGCCTTCATCTTTGAAATCCTTGAATTTAAGAGGGTTTAAGAAGGAAGTCAAGGAACTTCTTTTGGGAAAGGGATTCTATTCAGTTGATGAATTTTTTTGTGATCCCTTGGCGGTTTAGTTTTCCATTTTTTTTTCTTTATCTCCTATACACTATGTAGTGTCTTAATGGATTAAATAAAATTATTATTATTACGTTAGGACTGGGTCCTATGTTTTCTGCAATATTCTTCATTCAGCTTTCGTACCAGCGTTTTGGTGCTCTTTCTGGGCTTTTCTGTTGTGATCGGTTGTCGAACATCCTCTTCACGTGGTCTTCCCACTATCTTGGTCTTATTCTAACCTTATAAATAAATAAATAGGCCCCAAACCTATCTTGAAAGTTCAAGTCTCTATCTGTTTTCGTTCGAAGGTTAGAATAATTTCACATTCATTATAAGACATCCAAATAGTATAACAAAATCCAAAAACAAAAAATTGTTTAACAAAATCCTATAACAAAATTTAAATATCAAAACAAATTGAAATATGTTTATCTTCTACAATTTTAATTTCCAAAAGAATTTTTTATTCAAAAAACTTTTAGAATTAAATTAATGTCTAAAACAAGCACCGCTCACATTTAATAGACGTTTATAATCAAAACTCAATATACAATGTCAAATGAAATAAATAACCCAACAGATATACGAAAGTAATTAAAATTAATAAATAAATATTCAAAGGAGACAAAATTTTGTTTCTGGTTTTATCTTTGAAAATACTACTTGCCTTATAAAAACATGAACACACTTAAAGGACTTCCCAAAGAATATAATTTATTTGAAATATTTAATATATTTAAATATTCGAACAAATTATTTCAAAAAACTCTAAAAAATGTGCACTATATCTTCAAAAAACAAATATTATTCTAGATAATCCCGTCTTCAGCCCTTTTTCAATATTACAAATATCAAAATCAAAAACATAACCTACATCATTCACGTGTTAAAAGACTTAAGCTTCGAACTACAGATCAACTATATATTCAAGATTGATCTATGTTCTAACAAAATCAAAGAACAAAGTGAGTTATTTAAAGGTTTACTTAAATTCATTGACATTCTATAATGAGATTTATTGAAGCCAAAATATAATTATATATTATATATAAAATAAAATAGAAAGGCTTTTTACTTGATAGAAGAAATATAACAAAATTTAAATATCAAAACAAATTGAAATATGTTTATCTTCTACAATTTTAATTTCCAAAAGAATTTTTTATTCAAAAAACTTTTAGAATTAAATTAATGTCTAAAACAAGCACCGCTCACAAGTCTTTTAACACGTGAGTGATGTAGGTTATGTTTTTGATTTTGATATTTGTAATATTGAAAAAGGGCTGAAGACGGGATTATCTAGAATAATATTTGTTTTTTGAAGATATAGTGCACATTTTTTAGAGTTTTTTGAAATAATTTGTTCGAATATTTAAATATATTAAATATTTCAAATAAATTATATTCTTTGGGAAGTCCTTTAAGTGTGTTCATGTTTTTATAAGGCAAGTAGTATTTTTAAAGATAAAACCAGAAACAAAATTTTGTCTCCTTTGAATATTTATTTATTAATTTTAATTACTTTCGTATATCTGTTGGGTTATTTATTTCATTTGACATTGTATATTGAGTTTTGATTATAAACGTCTATTAAATGTGAGCGGTGCTTGTTTTAGACATTAATTTAATTCTAAAAGTTTTTTGAATAAAAAATTCTTTTGGAAAGTAAAATTGTAGAAGATAAACATATTTCAATTTGTTTTGATATTTAAATTTTGTTATAGGATTTTGTTAAACAATTTTTTGTTTTTGGATTTTGTTATACTATTTGGATGTCTTATAATGAATGTTTATTTTATATGTCATTTGATATAAGTGGTACTTATATGACATTATTTTAATTTATTTTCAGAAGTTATAATTATTAAATATAACTTTTTGAAATTAAATATGTAGAAAGCTAATATTAAAATATTTAAATAATTTTTTTTACCTTCTATCAAGAATTAACCTCTATTTATGTTATTTTATTCATAATATACAATTATTTGGTTTTCTTAACATTCTTTATACAGATAGTCCTTGTGCTATAACAGAGGCCGTTGAATTGTCTTTCAACCTTTTAGATCAAGGGTAAACCACAGAAATATTTATATATAGTTAACCGTTACACTACATTTAAAAATTTTTCAGTTTACCAGAAGTTTTCTAAATTGTTGAAGGGTGAGTAAATATTTGTTGTTGATTGATGTTATATTTATTGAATATGAATTATTTGAATACTGACGAAGCAAAGTCTATCTTAAAACTTGTTTTTCAGTAATGTTTTCACAATCTTGAGTTTTTATATAAAGTAACTTAGTTAGATATCCAATAATATTCAATAGTCTAAGTAAGATAGTTTTATGATGAAATTTTTAAGATTATGTTAGACATTTTTGAAAGATATTTGTTTTCATAAGATTGATCAGCAGAAACAAAATTTTGTCTATTCAAAATATTTAATTTATAGGATTTTGGTTAACAATTTTTATTTATTGGATTTTGTTGTACCATTTTGATGTCTTATAATGAATGTTTATTTAATTTGTCATTTGATATAAGTGGTACTTATATGACATTATTTTAATTTATTTTCAGATGTTATAATTATTAAATACAATTTTTTGAAATTAAATATGTAGAAGGCTAATATTAAAATATTTAAATAATTCGTTAACGAATTTACTTGAGATAGATAGACGCTGAACCTGAAAATTTAAAGTCTCTAGCTCTTTCTTTCAGATTGTTATCGTGTTCACGGACGGACGTCCGGAGCGGACAAAATATGTTTTCGACATTGAACCAGAAATGTATCGACCACTGTGTATCAATATGATAAGTATAACAATCATGAGAAAAATATGTGCGTAAAATATTCCTAAACTACTTAAAAATAATTGATCCCATTCATCACAGTCTAGGCACTACTACACTCCATTCCATCCCAACAAGAATAGCTAGAGGCGGCCTTCACGTGATTTACACGAAATGAAATAATAGTAACGTTCTCAGTTGCAACATAAAACTTTCATTCTTAATCTGTTATTGGCTGGGGCCCTGAAATATAGCTACGCTTGCAGATCATGACAGGGAATATTGAATTAATTGATGGATGAAATAAATTCAGATATATTTCAGCGTCTGTAACTGTGATCCGGCAGCCATTCACATTTGAACTAAGGCCATGATCACACCTGTTTTTGTCCTTGACAATGAACAAATCGGTTGCAAAGTTTAGAATACTGGCCTGTCGCGTGTGCCTTAATAGATACACTCGTTTTCAGAATCTTGCACTTACTCGTATTTGAATAATACAAATTCTGGAGAAGCACTGACGTAAATTGAGGAGCTTTTACGTGCTTGTTCTTTAGTCCATTTCCCACTTCTATGGAAAATTTGGCTGTCAATTTGGTATTTTGTTCAGTATTATCTACTAATTATATTCTAATCACTAATGTGTATGTTTTTATCTGAAAGACTTCTTCGTATCCAGGAAAACCGCCCGAGACTCATCACTATCGATCTGGAACTAGAAAAAGCTCATGGTCCTAGTAAACTTTGACGCGAACGTGCGGCAATCTGAAAAACAAAATGATCTTTAATATTTAATCTTTACGTAAAATTTTCTATGTGGTGAATGCACAGAGTCCAACTTATTGTGAACGTCGACGAATAGACAAATCTGGATCATCATTAACACTTTGACTTACAGCAGCGAAATTTTCTTCTGTACGTACAGTTCTTTGTTTTGTTGTTGTTGTTGCATGGAATAGAGAAAATGTTGTTCGAAATCTATCGATAGTTCGATGAGTGATCTGCTCTGATGGACGATTATGTAAACCATAAATTTCACGAAGTGCTCTATAAGTTTGGTGAATAAAACACTGATTTTGAAAATAAATTTCAACAATTTGCAAACGTTGTTTCCATGATAATCTGTCAATGCTTACTGAACAGAAATGTCAAAACAACATGGCTTCTACCTTCTGTCAAATCACAGTTATTTCTATCGAAATTTCTATCACCCTAAAAAAACACCCTATACATTGGTTGTAAACAAGGGGCCATAATTAGATTCCATTCCAACTGGTATTTTCCCGAACCAATGGAAAGAGGCATGCATTCTTCCTATTAATAAGGCAGGTAAAAGGAATCTGAATAAAAATTATAGATCAATTAATAAGCTTTGGGTTTTCGGTAAATTATTCGAATCATTGTTATACCCTCGCTTGTTCCATCTTGTTCAATCGCGAATAATTCCTGAACAGGTTGAGGTGTTCAGCTTACTTCTGCGTTCTATATGAGAAAAAGAAATTTATCTAAATGTCATGTGATATTCTGCACAAGAAATAAGAATAGCATCCATACTCGCTACAAAATACTGTTCCATGTTAGAGATCTTGGAATAATACTGGAATCAAAACTTAAATTTGATGTCCACATTGTTGCTTCATCTTGTAATGTTATGTTGGGATTCATACTGAAACAAAGTCAATATTTTTCTAATCAGAAAGCTGCACTAACTCTGTATATGGTTATGTGTTCAATATAGTGAATTTCGCTTCTATAATCTGGAATCGACTCCAGAAGGATCAGCAAAGATTCTTTGAATCTTTGAGTCTTAGATCCAATTTATATCTAAACCCAGAAGATACCAGTAATTATATTATCACACTCAAATATTTCACCATGATTAGTCTACAGAATCGCAAAGCAATTGGTGATATTCTTTCCAAAACAAAACAATATTTATTTAATTTCCAAATATTGTGTTCTTCTTGAACCTCTTCACGATTAATTTAGTTTCAACCAATCTGAACTTCAATTTTAATAGATTCTCAGGTATATCTATGTAAAAATAAAACTGTTATTTTTAGGAAAAACAACTTTATAACTTCTATGTTCTATGTTCTTTGATCTATGTTCTATGTCTAAGATTTTAACCTAAAAGTGTCACATGTCATATTTAGTTAGCTGTTAGAAATGTGAATTGAGAAACCCGAAGAAATAGCATTGTTTTTGATTTCTTCCAGATTAGTAAGCTATTTTTTTATTTTTTTTATTTCTTTGTATGTTAATATTTTATTTTGTGTATGTTATTCTGGTATATTTTAAACTAAAAAAAATAAATTCTTTTAGAATCATGACATCAAATCGTCTATTTCTTTAATTATGAAAATAAGAATTGATTACATTCTTATGAATCAAAAACGTAAGCTATAATGACGACATCCATGAAGATTTGCATCGCTTTGGAAGCATCTAAGACTGATGAGAAGAAAAATACATACAAATTCAAATGGATCCAAACTACGGGAACGGAAAATACTTTGTAATTTCTATGTTCTATGATCTATGTTCAATGTCTAAGATTTTAACCTAAAAGTGTTGTTTTTGATGTCTTCCAGGTTAGTAAGCTATTTTTTTTTATTTCTTTGTATGTTATTATTTTATTTTGTGTATGTTATTCTGATATTTTTTAAACTAAAGAAAATAAATTATTCCAGAATCATGACATGAAATCGTCTATTTCTTTAATTATAAAAATAAGAACTGATTATATTCTTATATCTATAAACCTGAAAATTAATTGATTTAAGAGTTATTTCTACAAGGAAGTAAAAAACTAGTGAAATCATCGTCACATTTTTGATTCCGCATATCTTGAACTGATCTAATTAGAGAACAACAATTTTGAGTTATTGTCCATTGATATCCACGCGTACAGAGAAAATGAGCCAATAATAAATCCCATTGCCGGAACCAATTTGTAGGGAATGATACGAATAACAACTTTCATCCAATTTGAGAGGCTCTATTAAAAAATGTAAGACTGATCAACTGGTTCTAATCGGTGTATTAACTGAGGATCATAGAAAAAGAGATGCATAACATGTGATTTGATAGTTTCACGATCAATTCAGCTGACGGTATGCGATCGTATAAGTGGAAATAGAATATTTTAATGAGTTTTTCGTATTCGATACTCGATCTCTGAAAACAAATGCATCAATCTGTTTTAGTTTATCGCAATAGTTGCATTATTATTGCGGAGCGTGATCGAATTGATGAAACAACAAGGAATAATCGGGTCGCAGGGAGCCAAATCCGGCGAATACGGTGGTTGCTGAAGCACGTTTGTTGAGTTTTTGGCGAGAAAGTCAGTCACAATCGTAGCTCGGTGAGAAGGCGCGTTATCGTCATGCAAAATCCATGAGTTGTTCGCCCACAAATTTGCCCGCTTCTTACGGATACGCTCACACAAACGTTTCATAACGTTTGTGTAAGGTAATACTCCTTGTTTACCGTCTGACCCTCTGGAACGAATTCGTAGTGCACCACGCCACGGATATCGAAGAAAACAATGAGCATCACCTTCATTTTCGAGTGGCTTTGGCGTGGTTTTTTCGGTTTCGGTTCATTTTTTGCCACCCATTCCGATGATTGCTGGCTTGTTTGCATATCCTACTCGTAGAGCCAGGTCTCATCACCAGTTATAATGCGTTCCATGAATGTAGAATCGGAATTACAGCGATCCAGCATGTCTGAAGCAACCTGTTCGCGATGACGTTTTTGAAGAAAATTCAGGTCTTTCGGTACGAGTCGTGCGGCCACCTTTCTCATGCCCAAAATATCAATCAAAATCGTACGTGCGGACTCGTGGGATATCTTAAGATCATGTGCTATCTCTCTCAAGCTGGTACGACGGTTTTCCAGAACCCTTTCCTTAATTTTATCGACGTGATCTTCGATCGAAGCCGTCGATGGGCGACCACTTCACGACCGTCCTTGAAGGCTCTGTACCACTGATATGCACGAGTTTTCGATAGAGCATTATCACCAAAGGCCTTTTGCAACATTTTCAATGCATCGGCACACGAAAATTCATTTGCAACACAAAACTTTAAACAAATTTTTTGCTCAACGTAATCACCCATAGTAAAAATCGGTACGCACTCTGACATCGACTGACTTAATCAGCTGTTGCAAACACACTAGTTGACAGATCCCGCTCAAGCTTGGCATAGTAATTAAGGACAGTGGTACCAACCTAGGAAAAAAATTTTTATCTGCCTCATTGCCCCTCCAGATTTAAATCGATAATTCCCGGTACTTTCTTGACAGAATGTATTCCTCAGTTTTAATACTCACCTGATGAAGTCACGAAACAATTGTCGTGAAGATCAATAAAATAGCGGAAGTTAATATTTGTTTTTATTATATTGAAGACAAATTTCCGTCAAGTAAAGACCGAGACAATCACAAACTTACGTGATCATTGAAATAACGTCTGAAAAAATAGGGGAGTGACAAGAGGTGGTTTAAAATTAATGAAAAATGTTAAGTAGGAGGGATCTGTTTAAATCTATTTGATCAATTGATCCAATAAAATATGTCTTTTATTATATCTATTGATCTCTAAAGTTTCTAACAGCTTTAGTTTATGACTTTTGTTTTCGATATGTAATATTTCATAGTTCGGATTAAAATTAGGACCTGTCTCTAACAAATGGTTGGCATAAGTTGAATTAAATTTATTCTTAACAAGGATACGAGAACATAAAAAATGTTACTTTGATAATAAACCTGATTAAACTTATGCCAATCATTTGTTAGAGACAGGTCATAATTTTAATTCGGACTATGAAATTTTACATATCGAAAACAAAAGTCATAAACTAAAGCTGTTTGAAACTTTACAGATCAATAGATATAATAAAAGACAAATTTCATTGAATGATAGATTTAAACCTTCATTGATTGTAAACCACCTCTTGTCACCTCCCTATTTTTTGTATAAGAGCTGCTGTGTATTTAAGATAACGTTTTGCATTGTATACCTCAGTTTTAATACCCTCCTGATGAAGTCATGGTATAACGAAACAATTGTCGTGAAGATCAATAAAATAGCAGAAGTTAATATTTGTTTTTCTTATATTGATCACGTAAGTAGCGGTCACCCTTAGTGTTTTGAATCCAGATAAAATATTGGAGTAGCTAGTGAACGGCAAGAATTGAGTTGTGTTACCCTTTATGATATTCAATCTATTTCTGAAGTGATCAACCAATTTGCCAAAGTCAGTATCAATTTTTCCTTTCAGTAAGTCACAAAAGCTCTCATGGAAGAATACAATATCAACCACAAAACAACTACAAATAAAATTCTGTGGATTATTCAACCCAAGATTCTAATTTTTTTCACTCAAAATACAAGGGGGTGTAAGACTTTTAATAGTGTACGTTCCGCTCCAAAGAATAATTGGCAGGTTCGCATAATTTGGAAAACTCAATTATGGGGCGTATTTCAGTTGATATTATACAATATATCACTCTAATATAAAAAAGAAACGCTTTCAGATTTTAAAATATTCTTTATCTTATACGAGTATTTGTCTCTCAAAATTCCAACAATTTCAATGACAGAGTTTACTTATACTTATTTTCTAATGTGGATAATTAAAAGCAATTTCATGAAATTCCGAAGAACCAAGGTCAACTTCAGACTACCAACCTGAATATCACATGCAATTCTCATATGATCATTTCAATGCTGATAAAATCATATACTTTAATGTCTAAAGAAGACAACTGATGTGTCAGGACACAGATTAAATTGGGCAAATTTAATGAATATCTCCTTTTTTATATGTTTCTGTTATTGTGGAATCTGAATATGTATGAAGAAGTCGTCATAAATGTTTTAAAAAACAGATGCAATCATTCCCAATTCCATAAACTAGACCTGTCGCAATCTGCACCAATTTCATGTAACACCTCGAAAAATTTCAGATCATGTCGCAATTTAAATCGTCCGGTAATAATGTAACTGTGTCTAAGTTAGTAAATAAGTGTAACCTATTATTACGAGAAATTCTACACGCATATCCATTCATGTTTTTTGTTCCCCATCATTTTCTCAGCTGTATTGTTCTCCACTAAGAGACATTTCACGTAATATTGGTTTTGTTGATGGGAATTACAATTATCTATTTTTCTCGCCTATCAATTATTTTCACAGTATATTCTGACACGTTTATGGTAATTTTATATTATTATTAATGGCTATCTTTTTTCTTTCACTCGAAAAGAAAATGGTTTCTTTACGAATTGAAATAGTTATTTTTCTAACGTTTTGCCAAAGTGCACTTTTTCCTGAGGTGGAAACAATATTTTTTCTACTAGTTTTTTACATTTGTTCAATATTATAGGTGAGTTTTAGTCAACAGCATTGACATGTGTTTTAAAGGGAGTAACAAGACTGAACAATTTATTTGAACAAATAATCAGTGGATTAGAACTCAATTATCATTTATATTTTCATAAAATGTATATTGCAAATCAATTGTATAATGAATTTTTGAATATTGAAATGTTTTAGCCGTTAGGTACTCTGTGGTTGTTGATTATAATTAAAACAAGCTTATAGAAATAACTATTTCAATCAATCTTGAACGTGGGTCAGATAAAAAAAATTTTTATTCATTTTTCATTTATTAACTCAGGAACGTTTACAAGTAATTCAATACCAAAATGAGTGCTCACATTTTAATTATAACAATTTTGATAAAAGTGTATTAATCTAAGGACAAAATATATAGTAAAAGGAAAAATCGCAACATTCAAACCAGAGAAATAAAATACGAATTCAAAAACAATTCAACCAAAGAAATAAAGATTAGATATACGGCAAGCGAAGCAAAGGCGAAACAATTAAACATTAAGATATTTCTCAAGATATTTTTCACGGTATTTTAACTTTCATCTTCGAACTAATTCAACTGATGGAGCATTCCGCGAATCGAAGAGTTTTTAGCACCAATAGTGTACTTAAAAGGCAAATGAAAACTACCCGACTGTATAAATGTCCTTACTGGAGCATAAAAGTTTTTTAGTGCCATGATGTTCAGAGTTCACGTCTAGAAAGTATCCGGAATTGATTATTTTTCATAATTTGAATATACTTCTTTTTTGTAACATTCTAAGACAAAAGTAATCTATAAAATGGGTTGTACAGATAGTCGGCTATGGCCAAAGTTGCACGATAACACTATCTGTCAAATATTGTTGATTGTCAACAGGTGTACAATTTATGAAATAATATCGCAACTAGAAAAAGAGAACAGGTAGAATATTTGTATAGAAAAACTTTTCGAAACGTTGAAAAATTAGTGCAAGTGATTGAACTGGGAAAAAGCGCTGTATATGAGACAATCAAGAGGATAAAAAATGGCATAGATATGAGGCATAGACTAGTTTCAGGAAGACCGCGTAAGATTGAAGGAAACAATTTGAACGCTTTATTGCCCTTAGAACAACACAATACGTGCCTGGGGTTTCGCAAATTGACTAGAAGATTTGGAAATCAACGAAATATAAAAGTATGTCCAGAAACCGTCAGTATGTTACTGAAAAGGCAAGGCTACATACCAAGGAAACCCAAAAATTCCCTATAATGACACCTTTACAAAAGGAACGAATGATAGAATTTTGTCAACGTTTTCAAGAATCATTTTCATAATGCCTTCATATCTGATAAAAGTTGTTTCCAACTTGGTGGAAAAAATGGAGCTTTGTTTTTTTCGTATACTTTCTGAGGGACTATAATTATATTGAAATATTTGAGTCTGATATCATTCAGATCTCCTCGTTTTAGATCTTTGCTAAACCTTCTGAAGTCGATGTATGTATACCTCATATTGAGAGTTAAAGATCACAAAAGCGAAATTTACTATATTTAACACATTACTATAATCAAGCGTCTAAGTATGAATCCCAACATAGCATTAAAAATGTTGCAATATCATCAATTATTATTCTGATACTCCTAGATATTCTGTAAAGATCCCTCAAAAGCTTTTTCAGCTTGTGCGAGTTAGGAGTTCAGTTGTGTTCTGGGTAGGCTTTGTTAGCAGAGTTAATTTTTGACCCAACAGTGAATATGGCCGACACCCGTCCAACTAGAAAATTTCTTTTCCACCTGAACAGGATTCGAACCCGGATCTTCCGGTCACGAGCCCGATGCTCTACCACTGGGCTATCCGCGCTCATCAATGTGAACATTCAATTTAAATTTAGAGTCCAATATTATTCCAAGATCTCCAACATGGGTTAGATCACTGAGAACCGTATTTTGTAGCCTGTATGAAAAATGGATGGTATCCTTATTTCTTGTGAATCATATTAAATGGCATTTAGTGGAACTCAAGTTGAGGTCACTTGATTCACAAAATTTTATGTAACTATTGAGTTCATCCTGACGAATAAGACAGTCATTGAGGTTTTTAATCCTTAGATAAATTTTAAAATCATCAGCGAAAAAGTGAAATTGACAAACCTTCAAGTGTTCAGTAACTTTATTTATATGCAGTAGACTCATGCTAGTGTGAACACAAAAAAATTTTGCTTATTCATATTTTCAAACCGTTCACACTAGATGTGTGAAAGGGATTGAATAAATGTTTATAGGATTAAAAAATGATATGAAACCAAAGCTTTCGATGTTAAACACTAATTGGAAAAAAATAAGAATTTGCCATTTGAAATAAGAAGTTTTTTTGTTTACACTTTCTTGGCTGATAGTTGAGCATATACTGTTTTATACTGAATTGTTCGTAGACTTCCTGTTTAATTTATGTTAATATTAGTATTTTGTTCGACCCATTGAGAAACCATTTTGAATGCCTTCAGAACCCCTGCAATAGTAATCTTCTTATTTTCCTCACTTTCCACATCAGAATCGCTTCTTTCAGTGAGGACATTTGAATCACCATCAATATTAGCCAGACTTTGGTTCACTTCCAGCATATCTCTATTCCAGTTTTCCACATTTTCACAGTTACACTCTAAAAATTGAAAAATATCTTAAGTGGTTATTTAGTATCTCAAATCAAAGTTGATTTGCTCGAATATTTGATAAGTATGAGAGTTGCAAAGTGTTCAAATTTACTTTGAACAAAGAATTTTCAATTCACTTTGCAGGTACGTAACAATAAAGTCCCCAGAGTTCAACAATTTAGGCCTTTCAAATATGAGCCATTTAATTCCTTGAAACCTAAACGGGTCTAAATACCAAATAAGAAACGAAGATATTTCTCCCTTAGATTATTCCTAGAAACCCATTAGAACCGTTTTAGCCGTTTCAATACGATTGTCGTATAGGAATTACCTGGGCTACCTTTTCGGACCACTCTCTCATTCGCCAGTTAGCAAAAAGGCACCAGTTGAACACATCCCCTGCGCCAGACAGATCACGCGATACTCACCCTGTATAAAAGGTTAAGGAAGTTCAGTTGAACATAAGTTCTGATCCCACGCACATCCCCTTGAAGTAAGCTCTCGTTACTTGTGAAACATTGTTATCTCTACGCTTGAAGTATTTTATATTCGCATTTTTCTGTTTAAACTTCCAAGGAACATTCTCCCTCTCAGTTACCCATAACACACTAAAGGCCTGGAAGAGAATGTATTATCTACATTATTCATTTGTAATTAGATATTAAGTTGTGAAAAGTGAACTCAAAAGTGAAACCAATAAAATTGAAGTCTGTGCCGTGAACAACAATAGAAAAAACTCAAGGAAGAACTGTTCCAGGATCAACATAGTGTATCCACCTCAATCTGAGTCAACAACTCAAAATTGTACACTTGTATTGTATGTACTTCTGCTGACAATTCTCTACATGGTCCCTACGAGCTGGATTAGATTCCACATCTGGTCACGAAACAACTCCCTCAATTTGGGTAAAATAATTCAACTCTCTGAACTTGTATTATATGTATTTTAGGCTGTGAATAAAGCATTAAACTGTAATATACATCCCTCTTTCACCCCCATTTGAAGTATGCTTAACCAAGTATTTGCATACTAATTGGTTAACGTTTAATCAATTACTTTCGAAGAATTCAAAAAGGTATCTCTACATACCAAGCAATTCTTTACACAAAGTTTTCTCAATTGACCGGATCAATTATGTTCAACAACTCGATATTTTCCTCTACTATAGGTTCCGATTTTTTACTCATTAATAATTCTCGGAGCTCCACAATAGGAAGATCATCTTCAGCTAATGGATGTGAGGGTTCATCATCTAGAAGAAGCACTACCTTTCCCGGAAGATTTGAATATTTTAGAAATTGCTTCACCCACAAAAAAATCTCATTTGCTCATATTTCATTTGCTCATATTGATACTTACCTCTGGTACGAAGCAGTCGAAGAACCAGTTTTTGAAAATTTCCTTTGTCATCTAAGCATTTTTTGTATTTTTTTAGATACAGGGATTATGGAAATTTTTGAATGCTCTTGGAGATTTTTCTTTGTCAATAATTAACGGCGTGGGTTTGTGGGAACCTGATGCGTTTGCACAACCCAAGAAGATAATCCGTTGCTTTGATATTTTCAGACTGAGTGCAGTTTTTTCAGAACCCGTTACATAAGTTTTATCAGGCATAATTTTCCAGTACAATCCAGTCTCATCAGCATTCTATATCTGGTCGTGAGGGAGCTCAAATTTCTCTATGAATTGAACCAATTAAATTTTGAATGGGTTTATATTATGCACCTATGATGTTAGTTTTTCTCCACAGATTTTCAGAAATCTGAGACCATAACGAACCTTGAACTTTGCAGCCATCCATGACTGGCGGTAAATTTTTCATTTCCACTCTCCAAGGTTTCATGTAGCTGAAGAGCTTTATGTTTCATAATTTTTCCTGTTATACACAAATTCAATTTCCTCTATTTTATATACCAACTGTTTGAGGCTTCCTCCATTTTCGGATATTCAGCTTCCCTTAAAGTGCATATTTTAGATACTGAACGGTTTCAGCCGTTACTATTTAGTATTTGATCATAATTAAAACAAGTTGTAGAAATTACTATGTTTTACACATTTAATTGTAACTCGAGTTTCGGGAATTAAATATCTCATCTTCAGACAACTAAAGAAGAACAGGGCATTTATGCATATACAGAGGTAGAAGAGGTGTTAGGGTTAACATACTATACATAAATCGGGAATTTATGAGTCACCCTGTTCGACGTGCAGTAATAAATATACAGGACAAGGGTCGTTCTTTCAAGACGAGGTTCAACGAACAGAAAATGAATTTCATGAAAAATAAACAAACCCCAACTTTTGCCACTCATTGTTAGAAAACGGCCATCCTTTTCCGACAATAGATAAACTCAAAATTTCACATGTAGAATCAAAAGGAAAGATACTTGATTATTTAGAATCTGTTGAAAATTTCAAATTAGTTCACAATAAAAATGATGTAAAAATGATAAATGACTGTACGGATCTGTGTAAATCCAAAATTTTTGAGATATTTAAATAAGTATTAGGGGTACAAATAAATTCCCGCCGTTTTTTAACACAAATTAAATATTTATTATAGAAGAAGATGTGAGACTGCTTGCTGAGTGACTTCTAATGTTAGAGCAAGTTCTTTTTGTGTTTGAGATGAATCTTCCTCCTATAATTCGTCCAATTCTGCATCCTCGTAAATTTTTGGCCTTCCACTGCGATCTTTGTCTTCTACGTCGACACCATTTTTAAACTTTTGAAACCACTCTCGACACGTTCTCTCACTCGAAGCACCCTCACCATATGCTTCTACGAGCAATTGATGCGCCTCAGCAGCAGGTTTCTTTAAATTAAAGATGTAAACTAATATTTTCCGCAAATGACGCTTACTTGGCTCAAATTTTGACATTTTCAACTTATAAAAATTATATTTTACCAATATAAAATCAATGATATTAATAGGTCATGTTGTTCTTGAATGTTCAAACTATTTTTTAAACTGGTTATCATCTGCGAAAGCTAACCGAAACTCCGCGCCATCTACAATAAAACGGCGGAAACTTATAATATTTGTACTCCTAATAACATATGTTTACCAATCTTCTTTGACGTGCCGATATTATAAAAGTTGTTAGGCGTCCTCTCATTTCAAACCTTTTCAACCTGTTTTTATTACCTCTTCTACCTCTGTATATGCATAAATGCCCTATTCTGTTTGTTAAGACTTCAGTTGTCTGAAAACGGGATAGTTAATTCCCGAAACTCGAGTCACAATTAAATGTGTAAAATATCAATTTATTGGTAGTAATTTCTACAACTTGTGCATTTTTTGATTTTATTGGCCTCAAAGCTCTAGTTAACAACACTCATGATTTTGGTCTGCTTTTTGTAATCGAGCATTTATTTAGCTGATTATGGTCAGTACTTCATTCTTTTGATTCTTTATTAATTAGCTGCCGCTCACATGTGTTGACAATTTTAAATGTCTATGAAGTGAAATAGTATTTCTAAGGCATTTAATTCAATTTGATTCCGAAAAGTTTTTAAGAGATTTTTCAGATTAAATCTTTAAATAATTTGGGGACTTAATCCAGCTATTATCTGTAATATTTCAAAAAACCCTTCCAAGTTTACTTACAATCGATATTTTTATCAGGTGTAACTTGCCCAACTATTAGAAATAATATGCTGTATTAAATTTAAGAATAATATATGTTGAGGGAATAAAAAGTTCAATACCAGTTTTCATTCATTTAATTTAAAACTAGTTATACGAATATTGTATTGCGGCCAGCAAACTAATACTCCTAATTACTTCTGATAATTAATATCATGACTCAGCTATTTTATAACAACATACACTGAATCGAATTCATACGCCATAATGTCACATTCTAAAGAAATTGGGACCAAAACATGAAACATAGCCGAACGATACCGATACACAATTAAAAAACACCGCCAAAATTTTTTGACAAAACATGGCGGACTTTTGACAGATTTATGACACCTTGTCGCAACTGTGCAAATACTGTACACAGAAGAGATTGGTTAGGCTTTTTCAATAATTTCTTGAAGTCTAGGCATTTGTGGAGAGCCTGCGTGCTCTTTTATTCGTTAAAACACCTCGTGTACCACGTGTTTGAAGCCAACGAAGAATATGGTATTTCGTGAGGAAACTCTTCGATTCCAGTGAATATTGAAGTGGCCACGGAATTCACTATGAATTTCCATGACAGACTCTTCATTTCGAATGAAACTATCGTAGGTGAAGTCACGATGTTGCAACAACCACAGGTCCATGGCTTTGACTGACAAATGCTAAGACCCTACGACACTAACCCTACTAATTCCCAACCCAATCTTGATTATTAAAATTTTCAAATTCGTTCACAATAAAAATAATTTAAAAAATAATGAATGACTGTATGGAGCTATGTAAATCCAAATATTTGAGATATACAACAAACTAACGTAAAAATAATGAATACCTGTACGGAGCTATGTAACCCCAACAAATTTTTTGAGATATTTGGGTACCATCTGTTTAATAAACTTTTTTGTCGATTGCCGACATTCCGATATCTGTTAGAAGGCCCCTCTTTTTTAACCGGGTTTTTATCACGTTCCGCTTGTAAACCTCTGTACCACTATTAGGTGTTATCTATTGAAATATTCAAAATATTTATCACTTTTGTTTAAATACCTCTATACCACTGTTAGGACTTCAGTTGTCTGATGATGGGATGGTTCATTTCCCGAAACTCGAGTCACAAGAAAATGTGTAAAATATATTTTTATTCGTAGTAAAACATAGTAATTTCTACAATTTGTTTTAATGAATTATTCACACTTCAAATGTCACTGTGTAATTGTATAATTTCTATCGCCCAGAACGAATTTGATTTTCAACTATCGAATTGTACCACTGAATGAGCTTCACTTCTTCAGGAAAGTGTAGCAATTTTTAATAGCATTGATAGAGATATCTCCCGGATTCTTGTAAATACGAAAGATATTGCATATTAATTCAGTATATCTATAATTTGTTACACTTTCCCTTGAACTCAAAAAAGGAAGTTTTGTCGTGAGCGATAAACTTCACTGGTAGTTCGATTACTTCTGATTCATTCTGCTTCCTACATTTTTATCACAAAGTGATAAACAGAGGCTCTGATCAATATTCTTTTGCTGTCTATTTCAGTTTGATGGAAAGCAAACATGTAATTTGCACCTATTGTGCATAATAATTGTGGGATGTTTTTGAAATTTTAATAAACCTGACATTCCTCCATTCCTCTGTGTAAATACAATTTATGCACTGAGCTAAGTTAGTCGTAATATAGTATATACTACGAATTTTACACGAAGGCTTGATATTTGATAACTGATAAAAATGTTTTTTTGTAATAAAAATTTTAAAACCAGCTGCTTCAGATTGGATGAAAAAGAGACATTTTTCCAAAACTGAAGAAAAAATGTAACACGAGAGTTTGGCAAGTGAAGTTAAAAATTGGCGCATTTAGAAAGAATTCCAAAATTCATAAGGAAGTTCCACTGAGCATTTACGACACAATGTGGTACCAACAAGATGGCTGCCTAGCGCATTATGCTGCCACAGTATGAGAATTCCTCAATCAAGAATACCCCGATAGGTAGATTGGGCGGGCTGGTACCATTTCGTGGCCTGCCCGTTCACCCGATTTGAACTCGATAGACTCATTTTACTGGGTTACGATAAAGGAGAAATTGTATTCCGAACCGTTTCAAGACGCGCAGAAGCGCGTACGAAATCATTTTTTTTTTATTATGGAATCATTTAAGGAGACGTAGAGGTTGCATTGCACCTGATGGTTAACATTTGGAACATTTGCTTGGAAAAGTCTCTTACTGTGGCAGCATAATTTATTTATTCATTTATTTATTTATAGGGTAACAGGATATTTATATTGAAAAATCAAAAATCAATATCTATAACAGAGAATTAAATAAAAAATAATAATTTCTTCAATGTGAAAGATTTAATTTTAATACATAATTAAAAAAAAGATATTAAGTGGTATAATCATTATATGTTTTGAGGGCTGATATAGCAAGGCTTGTGTGCGAAAAAGTTCAACTAATTCTACGTAGTAGTTTTTGGTTGGTGCCCTTTTAAATAAGGATAATTTTCGTCATATTTTATTACATTTTTACTATAGAAAAGATGAAAACGCTGTTCAAGCCAGAAAGAAATTAACCAATGTGTATGGAGAAGATGTGTTGACAGTACGTCAGTGCCAATACTGGTTTGCGAAATTTCGATCCGGCAATTTTCATGTCGAAGATGCACCACGTTCCAGAAGACCCGTTGAAGCTGATAAAGACACGATAAAGGCATATGTTGATACAAATCGGCGAATAACAACACGTGAGATCGATGAGAAATTGAATTTATCGAATTCAACTATTTATGACCACTTGAAAGGCCTGGGTTTAACCTCGAAGCTCGATATATAGGTTCCCCATGTTCTCACGAAGGGAAAATTTGTGTCGTCGCGTTGACATTTGAGATTCGCTTCTCAAACGTCACGAAAATGATGAATTTTTGAAGCACATCATTACTGGGGCAAAAAATGTGTTTTATATAACCATGTCACACGCAAGAGATCATTGAGAGAAAAGATGAACCAGCTCAAAGGATTTCGAAAGCCAATATCCATCAAAAAAAAAGGTGATACTGACTGTTTGGTGGGATTTAAAGGAATCTTTTTCTTTTTGAGCTTTCACTGGATAACACAACAATTAATTCAGAACTCTACTGTCAGCTGGAGGTACTGAATGATGCACTTCAACAAAAAAGGCCACAATTAATTAACATAAAAGGTTTAGTGTTCCACCAAGATAATTCGAGACCTCATGCATGTTTGGTCACTCGCCAAAAGCTTTTACAGATTGAATGTGAAACACTGCCATACCCACAATATTGCCCAGAACTGGCGCCTTCGGTTTATTATTTGTTCCGGTCATTGCGGAATTTTTTAATGATGAAACCTTTACTTCAAATGAAGACGTCAAAAGTTACCTGGATCAGTTTTTTGCCAGCAAAGACCAAAACTTTCATTAGCGTGGAATCATGCTACTACCAGAAAAATGGCAAAATGTGTTGGACTAGAATGACCAGTATATAATTTAATAAGACATTTAATCATAATGCGAAAAACAAAATGAAATTACTTTTCGAACAATACAATAAAAAGTCTTACATATCATACATATTTCTTCTGCAAACCTCCTTCAAATTTTAATTTGAAAAGAATATTTATTCAAAAAGTTTTAGAATTAAATCAAATAAATGTCTTTAGAACACACTGTCAATTTAGTAGATATACAGAATTAATGCTTATCACACAGTACCAAAGGGAATGAAAGAAATTCAAAGAAATATAAATTATCAACTGAAAATTATCGAATAAATACTTGAAGAGTACAAAATTTTATTTCATTCTTTGTTTTATGAAAAACTAAACTGTAATAACCTTCTATCAAGAAAAAACCTCTTTGAATATCAAAACAGATTTAATCTGTTAGTCTTCTATAATTTTAATTTCAAAATTACAAAATTTTTATTCAAAAAACTTTTAGAATTAAATTAATGTCTACAATGAGCACCGCTTATATTTCATAGACGTATATAATCAAAACTCAATATATAATGTCAAATGGAATAAATAAACCAACAGATATAAAAAAAGTCATTAAAATTAATGAATAAATATTTAAAGGAGACAAAATTTTGTTTCTGATCTTACCATTAAGAACACCAATTGCCTTTCAAAACAAAAACACAACTTAAGGACTTCTCAAAAAATATAATTTATTCGAAATAAAATAGAAAAAGGCTTTTTACTTGATAGAAGAAATATAACAAAATTTGAATATCAAAACAGATTTTATCTGTTAGTCTTCTACAATTTCAATGCGGTGCTTATTGTAGACATTATTTTAATTCTAAAAGTTTTTTGAATAAAAATCATTTTTGAAATTAAAATTGTAACAGATTAAATCTGTTTTGATATTCAAATTTATTTGAAATATTTAATATATTTGAATATTCAAGAAAGTTAATTCAAAAATCTCTCAAAACACGCACTATATCTTCAAAAAACAATTATAATTCTGGTAATCTCTTCATTGGCCCTTAATAATATTCAATTTTATTCAAAAAACTTTTATAATTAAATTAATGTCTACAAGAGGCACCGCTTATATTCAATAGACGTATATAATATAATATTTTTAATATAGTATAAATATTAAATATAAGCGGTGCTTATTCTAGACATTAATTTAATTCTGAAAGTTTTTTGAATAAAAATTTTTAGGTTTGAGGTATTAAATAGACTGTTGGATTTCTTGATTGGTGACTCAGACCGTCGCAATTCTGTCTATCGAGGTATATTTGTCAAATTCAAATTATAGTGATAGTTATTTGATTTTGATTTTGGAATATTATTTAGGGCCGATGAAGAGATTACCAGAATTATAATTGTTTTTTGAAGATATAGTGCATGTTTTGAGAGATTTTTGAATTAACTTTTTTGAATATTTAAATATATTAAATATTTCAAATAAATTATATTTTTTGAGAAGTCCTTCAGTTGTGTTCATGTTTTTGAAAGGCAATTGGTATTCTTAATGGTAAGATTAGAAACAAAATTTTGTCTCCTTTAAATATTTATTTATTAATTTTAATGACTTTTTTTATATCTGTTGGTTTATTTATTCCATTTGACATTATACATTGAGTTTCGATTATGTACGTCTATCAAATATAAGCGGTGCTTATTGTAGATATTAATTTAATTTTAAAGGTTTTTTGAATAAAAATTTTTTTTAAATTATAATTGTAGAAGACTAACAGATTAAATCTGTTTTGATATTCAAATTTTGTTATATTTCTTCTGTCAAGTAAAAAGTCTTTTTCTATTTTAAAAAACCTCTTTTTATCATTTTATTGTATATATAATTATTATATATTTTGGTTTACGCTTATTACATATTATTATTATTTGGTTTCAAAGGAGTCCATAAATTACCTTGCAAACTTTGTGTTATTTCTGTGACGAACACAGAAATAACATGTGTGTTCTGAAGACATTTATTTAATTCAATTCTTTTTTCTTGAAATTAAACTTTGTAGGAAGTTTACAGAAATTTATATGATATTTAAAATTTTTTAATAATCTCTATCAAGAAAAAACCTCTTTTTATCATTTTATTGTATATATAATAACCCAATAGTTAATTCTTGTCACAGGACTCCCAGCTTCGTACTGAATCTGTGCCAACTTATCATTCCTTAGTGATAATTGAAACCTCAAGAATTCAAAATTTCTAATAGTTAATTAAGTATGAAAAAAAGTTATCCTTGCGCTCGGAAAACCACAGACTGTGTCCAATCTGGAACTGCATGAATTGGAGAGGAAATACCGATTTAGCCAGGGCCCTCGTCCCAGACTTTGTCTCTGGTCGTCCGGTGGAGCAATTCACTTTCTCTTCCAGCTGAAAACTTATAAGAAGGGATATTGTAAACAAAAATATTTCAGTGATATGAACGCACATGAACGAATTTAATTCAGTGACCGCCGTGATAATAGCAGGAATTGTTCTAGTTTGTTAGGTGCCTACCTGTCGAAGAGGTGAGTGGATAGATCTCCAGTCTTAATGAAAAGTTTTGGGAAATTCAAAACTGATTAGTCGGAGTTTCTAATATTCTCCATGGGTAAAAATACAACTTTCGCGATTTTACGTCTCACAATGATACTATATTCGAAACTTGATTGGAAATCAATCTTCATTTTTTGAGATATTGAAAAAACAAATTGTCTACTAATCACATTTCCGAATGTCGTGGTTAATTTTGGACATTCCAAACTATAGCTTTTTGTTTAGTATCAAACTCAATCCTGCAAATATCAGATCTCCAAGTCATTCCTTTCGAAAGATATGTTGCTCACATAGATTTATGAAAATTTTCGTACAGGAAAATTTTTAGATATAGGATGTCAAATTTAGTACAAATTACACGAAGTTTTTATATTTTTCGAAGAATAAGTTATGGAAATTTAATAGTCAGATGAAATGTAGCATTGTCTTGTCAAATTTAACTGAAATGTTACAGCTATGTTTCTTCGGAATAATGAACATAATGTTCATTTATTTTAATGAATCAAGAAATTTTCATTTCATAAATCATCACTATCGATCAGCTATTAATAATGATTACATATAATACAACATTAATAGATGATTTGTTGATGAATGAAACTAATGAAAACATCTTGAACTCAAATTCTAAAACGCCCACGAAAAACAATTATTGAAAGTAATAATAATAAATAATATCTAAGGTTAGCGTTTCTTTTCAAAGAATCATGGGATATTCAATAATTATACAAACTTTATCAAATTAAAACAAATTGTAGAAATTACTATGTGTTACTACAAGTAAAAACATATATTACACATTTTCTTGTTACTCGAGTTTCGGGAAATGAAATATCCCATCATCAGATAACTGAAGACTTAACAGTGGTACAGAGGTATTTAAACAACAGTGATAAATATTTTGAATATTTCAATAGATTCTAGATAACACCTAATAGTGGTACAGAGGTTTACAAGCGGAACGTGATAAAAAACCGGGTTAAAAAAGAGGGGTCTTCTAACAGATATCGCGATGTCAGCAATCGACAAAGAAGGTTGTTAAACAGATGGTACCCATTTAAATATCTCAAATAATTTTTGGGGGTTTGAGATATTTGAATGGGTACCATCTGTTTAACAACCTTCTTTGTCTATTGCCGACATTACGATATCTGTTAGAAGGCCCCTCTTTTTAACCCGGGTTTTCATCACGTTCCGCTTGTAAACCTCTGTACCACTATTAGGTGTTATCTAGAATCTATTGAAATATTCAAAATATTTATCACTTTTGTTTAAATACCTCTGTACCACTGTTAAGTCTTCAGTTGTCTGATGATGGGATATTTCATTTCCGAAACTCGAGTCACAAGAAAATGTGTAATATATATTTTTATTGGTAGTAAAACATAGTAATTTCCACAATTTGTTTTAATTATGATCAACTACCAAATAGTAACGGCTGAAACAATTCAGTATCTGAATTATATACTCAATTAATCAATTTAATTCATTAACTGAAAATATTTCACTAGAGTTTGATTTAACTATCATATAATTTTTCCGATTAAAATGAAAATTCAAGATACTAACCACAGGTTTCTTTCACGCGTTTGTGCTTGTCATATAATTAAAAAAAAAATTCTATTCCATGTTAGTATAATATGAAGTGAATTCAGTTCTGAAAATTGTTTGTGTGGTATAGATTTTCGTTGGGCTATTTTTTTTATTTAATATAATTCATTTTGAGTATTGCTACAGAAGAATTGAATTATTCGAAACTCTTTAAATACATATCTAAATTCCATTTTTGTCTGTAGGGTTTCTCTGGTTCGGAATTTTGTAAAATAGTTGAATTTATCATGTCTTCAAATAGTCTGTTTGACAATATTCATTATCATTAATAGCATTTATAATTTTTCGATATTTCCCAATGTGAATAAATTTTGTTGTCACATCACTTACATGCTTATAATGTTTAATTTTACTGCGTTTTTATTTGATCATTCTGATTGAATATACTCTAATAAATCATTAATAGCTTTCATCAATGATCGTTGTGAATTAAACAAATTTAAACTGACGAAATTCGATATATTTCGAAATGTTTTGCATAGAAGTTCAGGTTAAACAGTAATAAACATTGATGAAATTGACCAGAAAACTATTTCCGTTATCGAATTTTCTGGCTTAAGTTTTTATTAAGAGTATTTTTTTAGTTGAAATAATATCTGTAATTTCCATCTCCTTAGAATTCAGGACCTTTAATATATCTAACTTTTAGTTGTAAATACTGTTTCAGTTCTGTCGAGATGATTTTTGCTCGAGACATCTACACAGCCATATTTCATTGTCTTGAGTAGAGTTCAAGATTTCTTTCAAATATATTATATTGCATTTTGTCATCTGCTGTTCTTCTACTTGACGCTAATATTATTGCTGGAGTGCAACGATATTATGGGATTTCATAATAATCATTCTGTTGTAAATTTTCTCATATCTAGAATTACATTCCATCAAAATATATCATAGCGTCTGTAAAGATTCATAGTCATGTTTGGCTGAATAATCCTCTTTCTACATTGTCTCTTTTTGAAAGTTATATACACCACCCTTCTTTTATATCTTTAATCAATAGTCTTTCGTTTTTAAAATGATTATCTACTTGTCCACGATAAACATTACATTGTTATTGTACAATCACTCATTTTCGTTCATTACTAAATCATGTTTATTATATAATTTTGAGATATATTATATTATTATTCTTATACTTCAAATTGTCATAAATGTTAAGCACTTAACGTAGGCAATGCATATGTTTGCTATTTTCTTTTTCCAAATTCCGGATAATCTAAGTCTTTGTTCAACAAGTTAAAAAGCCATAATCAAACTACAAAAGAATAATCATTTACACAGCCAACTCAATTCATTCAAGTAAAAACCAAAAGCATTCCTGTTATTATCATTTGTAAAGACTGCACTGCCTATATACTGTAAATTCATAACTCACACTTGTGTTAACGCTTTATAACCACTGGACGATCGCAAATTATAAACTGGATTTGAACATGTGAAATACCGAGATGAAACCAAAAACCTAGAAGGAATAAATTCCCAGTTACCAATTCAATTGATGCAAACAGAATATAATAAAATATAGTGATTTCTACCAGTGGCAATGATAATTGTAGGAAATTTCATAAAACACTATGCATTACTGTGCAGATGATCTTATTGAAATTTTGATTAGGGAATAAGATGGTCTGAACATTTCTAGAAAAAAAGGTAGATTTAATTAAAAGCGTTACAAAGCATAATTTTTCTGAAAAGAGGCTTATTAGACTTATTAAAAGAGATCCAATTGTTTACAAATAATAGTGGGGCCAACATTATATCGCTTATTATTCAGCTGGTCGATTGCAAGAATTATTAATTACGTTGTTATCAAATTTGCAATTTGAGAATTTTTTTTTTCCTTCTAAAACCATCGTTACTTTTTAAGTCTCACAATATTATGAATTCTACAAACCATGGCTGCATTCATAAGTTTCTCACAAATATAGCTCCATATTAATATTTTATCAAAGAAGGTTCCCTAAAGTAACCAATAAAAGATAATGTATTAGGAGTAGAAATAAGTTTCCGCCGTTTTATTGTAGATGGCCCGGCACGGAGTTTCGGTTAGCTTTCGCAGATGATAACCAGCTTAAAAAATAGTTTGGACATTCAAGAACAACATAACCTATTAATATCATTGATTTTATATTGGAAAAATATAATTTTTATTAGTTGAAAATGTCAAAATTTGAGCCAAGTAAGCGTCATTTGCGGGAAATATTAGTTAATTTTTTTAATTTAAAGAAATCTGCTGCTGAGGCGCATCAATGAGGGTGCTTTGAGTGAGAGGACGTGTCGAGGGTGGTTTCAAAAGTTTAAAAACGGTGATTTCGACGTGGAAGACAAAGATCGCAGTGGAAGGCCAAAAATTTACGAGGATGCAGAATTGGAGGAATTATTGGAGGAAGATTCATCTCAAACACAAAAAGAACTTGCTCTAACATTAGAAGTCACTCAGCAATTTATATTACCGTTCTTCTATAATAAATATTTAATTTATGTTAAAAAACGGCGGAAACTTATTTGTACTCCTAGTACATTTTTCTTCTATGATAAAACCGTGCACAAGACATTTCTTGTAGCAACCTTGAAAACCCTGCAAATCACAGATCCAATCGTATGAGTTGGTATTCCTACTTAAGACGTTAAAACATTGCCAACACGTTCAATATCAGTAGGTAAATTCCCCATCTTGAATATTTATTTTGAGTAATTTAAGGTGAATTGGGTTATAATTTGTGAGCGACATGGTTTGTCGATGTGAAATATGTGAAAATAATAAGAATTATCTATCCTTTTAGAGGTAATAAACACTTATTATACGCCTGTGGTGTTATGAATTCGAAGAGCATATTTCTTACAACGAGGCTAGCGCAAAACTACCAGATTTGCTCATCTTTGTTGCACTCGTTAGTTCGTCTCTATCCAAACATTTCTTTGCCTCGAAACAAATAATATTTCAACAGAGGGATGATTCATTTCCCCATATAATGAGTCTATGGTTAGAATGCATCACAGCAGGAAACCCTTCCTTCGAGAGAGTGATGCTTCATAACGCAATTTGGTTTATCAAAAACCTTCAGCTACTGAATTTTATTTGTATTTGCCAAATTTTGACAAATAGTCTTTAAAATAAGAACAAGTTTCTTGGGATCATGATGAACTCTTTATACACATTATAGGACGTATGTTGATATGAACGTTTTGCATATTACGTCCTTAAGATCACGTTCATGATCTGGAATATATGAACATTAAATACATATACCATGTATATTAAGAGATCATGAAAATTAAAGTATTGTTCATTTCGTTCTACAAACGAGTGATAAAAGTTAATGGGCCTTTTTAAAGAGAAATATTGAAATATGTTCATCGTCTGGTGAAGAAAGTGTTGAATTCTGAATTTTCATTTCTGCCCACTACACAATTATAACAGACCTAACTTTCGAAAATTTGAATAAACAAACTAATTAAACCCGGTAGACTATTACTCGAATCCATAATTAAAATAGCCAACGTACACTTCACCTGTGATCAATGAATGGGATCTATTCATGAAATGTTTACTTTTTATTCCGTTAAAATTGACTGTTAACGTTTTCGTTATCGTCCATCTGCGAAAGAATTATTCTGTTTCTAATTCTTCGATGCATAACTCGCTAATTGAACACTCTTAATGAAGACTTCCTCAACGGTTAGACCATTTAAGGAACCACCGGTTTCGCTGTTGTGTGTTTATGGGTACTTGTTTATCTGTTATTGAGATTTGAATGTTTTTATGGTGAAATGTGTGTTTTTAATATCTATAATTGTATATGGATTTATGTATCTATATATAGAAAATAGGGCAGCCATGTTTCACTCAGATCGACTCGGAATTGTTGAATAGAGCCCCTTGTGAAACGTACCTTCTAATTTTCGAATTAAGACAAACGTTGATTATTTTAAAAGAAAGAGGAAATTGCATAAAACTATTGAATAGAACTCAAAATTGAGGTGAAGAATAGATCCTATCGAAAACATAAAATGTGAAGAAATTCCAAATCACGCAAAGATGTGAGAACTTAATATCATAGTCACTGTGTAGACGTACTTTCATGGATTTTATATAAAAAATGAAAATAATATTAATTTGGACAGAGTTATTTATAATTTAACGCATGAAAACACTCACACTCCAAAATTTTGGGAAAAGGGCCTGTTCAGAGTAGACATCAACTAGTCCATTGAAAATTCTTAAAACGTTCGTCAGAATCGGAAAATCCTTTCAAAATTCAAAAAAAACTAATAGGAAGGATTCCTTCTACACTTATTCAATGTATAAGAGAGTTGAAGTTCTTAGAAATCAAAGTGAATTAAATTAATACCTTTTTTGAGATTATCAAAGAAAACTTTATTATCAACATGAAAGATATGTTACTTTAAGTGAAAAATTGACAATCTGCAAGCTATATCATATAAAACTTATCGAAGCAATGTAATTTTGGCAAAAACAAGAAAATTCAATTAATTTAAAAATGACCTTCAGTAATTGAGAGAATTTATATACAAGATGTGTAATCTGAAATATTTTTGGCACAGATGAATTTGTAATAAGATATAAGCTGAAGAAAGGTAATCATTTTTATATTAAGAGTACAAATAAGTTTCCGCCTTTTTATTGTAGATGGCGCGGCATGGAGTTTCGGTTAGCTTTCGCAGATGATAACCGGCTTATCAAAATAGTTTAGACATTCAAGAACAACATAACCTATCAATATCATTGATTTTATATTGGTAAAATATAATTTTTATAAGTTGAAAATGTCAAAATTTGAGCCAAGTAAGCATCATTTGCGGGAAATATTAGTTTACTTCTTTAATTTGAAGAAATCTGCTGCTGAGGCGCATCAATTGCTCGTAGAAGCATATGGTGAGGATGCTTTGAGTAAGAGAACGTGTCGAGAGTAGTTTCAAAAGTTTAAAAACGGTGATTTCGACGTAGAAGACAAAGATCGCAGTGGAAGGCCAAAAATTTACGAGGATGCAGAATTGGAGGAAGATTCATCTCAAACACAAAAAGAGCTTGCTCTTACATTAGAAGTCACTCAGCAAGCAGTCTCACATCGTTTAAAATCATTAGGAATGGTTCATAAACAATTTGTGTTAAAAAACGGCGGAAACTTATTTGTACTCCTAATAGGTAAGTGTTAGTAATTGCTAAGTTTGAAACATTAAAATTCAAGAACTATGGAAACTTTTGACACTGATGAATTATAATAAATATTGTAATCAAAACTGAATCAACGGAAATGAAAGTGGAATCAAAATTTCGATAAAAATTTAGGCTAATTTCGTGGGGTAGTTTCAGATCAGGAAATACTGTAATTTTCATGTAAATGGCAAGTATAATTTTTGAAGAATTTTGACGAATTGAAGAAAGCTTTGGAACTTCGATTTTTTGGGAAGCTATAAAAAGTGGCACCGAAAACGTCGTTCAGTATTAAAATCATAGGAGTTGAGACTGAGTCAGTCTTTTCGAAAAACTTCCTCCGAAGTATTTCCGATAACCTAAAAAGAAAAAAATATAATTGAGAAAATTGGTGTCAAGAAATGCTTTACTCTGATGACAGAAAAATTCAACATTGAAATCAAGTATAAGCCAAGAAAATTACCGAAGAAAATTTACATATCGGGTGTTTTTTAGAGTGATGGAACTTTCGATATGGATAACTGTGATTTGACAGAAGGTAGAAGCCATGTTGTTTTGATATTTTTGTTCAGTAAGCATTGACAAATTATCATTATTTATTATTATTATCCTGATATTCCTAGATCTTCTGTGAAGATTCCTTAGAAGCTTTTTCAGCTTGTGCGAGTTAGGAGTTCAGTTGTGTTCTGGGTAGGCTTTGTTACTGCGATCTTGCGCCACTTTAGGTCACAGCACTATTAATTTTTGACCCAACAGTGAAATGCTGGCAGACACCCGTTCAAATAGAAACTTTCTTTTCCACCTGAACAGGATTCGAACCCGGACCTTCCGGTCACGAGCCCGATGCTATCCCGCTGAGCTATCAACACTCACGCCGCAACAACGTTTAGAAATTGTTGCATATCATTTTCAAAATCAGTGTTCTATTTGCCAAATGCATAGAGCACTTCATGAAATTATGGTTTACATAATCGTCCATCACAGCAGCTTATTCGTCGAACTATCGATAGATTTCGGATAACATTTTCTCTACTCGAGGCAACAACAAGACAAAGAACTGTACGTACAGAAGAAAATATCGCTGCTGTAAGTCATAGTGTTAATGATGATCCAGATTTGTCTATTCGTCGACGTTCACAACAAGTTGGACTCTGTGCATCCACCACATGGAAAATTTTGCGTAAAGATCTTGGTCTACACCCATGCAAGATCCAACTGATTCAAGAACTAAAGCCACTTGATCATAATAAGCGTTGTTTGTTTGCTGATTGGGCCCAAGAACAGCTTGAAGTTGATCCACTTTTTTATCGTAAAATTGTGCTTGGTGATGAAGCTCATTTCTGGTTGAACGGCTATGTAAACAAGAAAAATTGCCGTATATGGAGTGAAAACAATCCTCAAGAAGTTCTGCATGTTCTATTGCATCTTTCAAAATGCTCTGTATGGTGTGCTTTACATGCTGGAGGTATCATCGGTCCATATTTCTTTAAAAACGATGCTGGAGCTAATGTTACGGTGAATGGTGCTAGTTGCATCTCTATCTTTACAAGGTTCAGTTGACATAAGAACTAAAACCAGCTGACCATAGACTGCGTAGAGTATATGCCGATTGGGTGCTTGAACAACAACGTTTGGAAGACGATTTTTCGTATCGAATTTTCTTTAGCGACGAAACACGTTTTTCACTGGATGGTTACATTACTGAGAGATCATTACATTTACAAAAAGTCATGTATGGTGTGTAGTTTGGTCTGATGGAGTGATTGACTAGTACTTCTTTGTAAATGAACAAGGCGTCACTCAAACCGTCAATTCTCATCACTATAGCCAAATGATTACCATGTTTTTTCGCCTGAAATTAATGATATGAAAATGCAAGAGATGTGGTTCCAGCAAGATAGTGCAACAAGCCACACAACACGACCCGTTTTGGCTTTATTGCAAGAAAAATTCCCAGGACGCGCAATTTCTCATTTCGGCGATATAAATTGGCCATCAAGATCTTGTGATTTCTGTCCTTTGGATTTGTGAGATATTGCCCTAAATGTACCAGCGAGTCATCGAAAATTACCTCACAAGGATCGAGTACTGTAAGAGATCATGCGAAGGACATTTAAATGATGCTGTATTCCACACATAATGACAAGGTCCAAGTATTACATTGAAATAAAAATTTGATGGATATTCTAAATGAAAGAGTGTTTTTTGTACGTTAGCTTTCGGAAGCACAAAATGGATAACCCTGTATAACTAACAAAACCTAAGTCCAGTAATTAAGTAGGCAGAATTATGATCTTTCTCCAACGATCATGAATTTTATTATAGAATAGTTATGAAACAACTTTACCAAATTGATACCGAAATATTTTCTCTTTTCAAGGTAACCTTTGCTGAGGAAATTCACAGATTTGTTCGCAGTCCAAATAAGAATTAATTACGCATTCGTTTATGTTCTTTCCTTCATGATCAATCTAATTCAATAATCGTGGATTACGTAGCGGCACAGATATTTATGCAATATTAATAGGCCAGCGATTGTTATGTTACTGCGTGAAGGTTGTGGAATGTCCACTCTAAAACGCACTTTTTTGTCTTTAATTGAGCTTTATCAAAGATTTTCGTTGGATAGACCTGAGTCAACTGATTATTTCCAATACTTACTGATGATTAAATACAGAATGTACTCATTCGCGATTCATTATCAATATACATTCTGTCAAGAAAGTACCAGGAATTATCGATTTTAATCTGGCGGGGCAATGAGGCAGGTAAAAATTTTTTTTCCTAGGTTGGTACCACTGTCCTTAATTACTATGCCAAGCTTGAGCGGGATCTGTCAACTAGTGTGTTTGCAACAGCTGATTAAGTCAGTCGATGTCAGAGTGCGTGCCGATTTTTACTATGGGTAATTACGTTGAGCAAAGAATTTGTTTAAAGTTTTGTGTTGCAAATGAATTTTCGTGTGCCGATGCTTTGAAAATGTTGCAAAAGGCCTTTGGTGATAATGCTCTATCGAAAACTCGTGCATATCAGTGGTACAGAGCCTTCAAGGACGGTCGTGAAGTGGTCGCCCATCGACGGCTTCGATCGAAGATAACGTCGATAAAATTAAGGAAAGGGTGCTGGAAAACCGTCGTATCAGCTTGAGAGAGATAGCACATGATCTTAAGATATCCCACGAGTCCCCATGTAGGATTCTGATTGATATTTTGGGCATGAGAAAGGTGGCCGCACGACTCGTACCGAAAGACCTGAATTTTCTTCAAAAACGTCATCGCGAACAGGTTGCTTCAGACATGCTGGATCGCTGTAATTCCGATTCTACATTCATGGGACGCATTATAACTGGTGATGAGACCTGGGTCTACGAGTACGATATGCAAACAAGCCAGCAATCATCGGAATAGGTGGCAAAAAATGAGCCGAAACCGAAAAAACCACGCCAAAGCCGCTCGAAAATGAAGGTGATGCTCATTGTTTTCTTCGATATCCGTGGCGTGGTGCACTACGAATTCGTTCCAGAGGGTCAGACGGTAAACAAGGAGTATTACCTAGGCGTTATGAAGCGTATCCGTAAGAAGCGGCCAAATTTGTGGGCGAACAACTCATGGATTTTGCATGACGATAACGCGCCTTCTCACCGAGCTACGATTGTGACTGACTTTCTCGCCAAAAACTCAACAAACGTGCTTCAGCAACCACCGTATTCGCCGGATTTGGCTCCCTGCGACTTTTTCCTCTTCCCAAAACTAAAATTGCCCCTTCGTGGCACCCGTTTTGAGTCGATTGAAGCCATAAAACAAAATTCGGCGCGAGAGCTAAAGTCCATCCCGGAAAGCGCCTATAAAAAATGTTTCGATAATTGGAAGTGCCGTTGGCATAGATGTATTGGAGCAAATGGAGCCTATTTTGAAGGCGACCCAATAAATTTTGACGATTAAATGTAAAAATGTTGTTTCAATTGAAAATTCTCGGTACTTTCTTGACAGAGTGTTAGCCATTTTCAAGAAATCTAATTTCTTTCGAAGAAAACAAAAAGGTTTTCCAATAGGGGGTTTTATTTTGACATTAAAAAAAGGATATATTTCGAATATATACGAATTGGTCATGAAATTTTTCATGACCAATTGGCGTCATTGGCAGTTTTGTCGTCTTGCCAAGAAAAAATCTTTTTCAGAGCGGTACAAATTTTCACTAAGTTCTCTATTTGAAATTGTAGATGCCCATCATACCTCTCGATCCAGCGCGTCTCACAGATATTTTGCATTGTAACTCCAAGTTCTTTTTTAAAAATTTGAAGCCTCTTAACTGATGCATTGGCAAATGCCACAACTTTTCTCATTGTGCCCAAGGAGTTGCGGCAAGAAATAACTGTAGATGCCGTAGCTAATGTATTATTAAGAACGTGATTGCTGCACGGGCAACGTTTGGCATATACAACTTTTTTTGACAACTCCTGTACAGCACCCCTTGTATCTGAGGCCATAATCGAGCAGCTGTCAATCCCAATACACCATGTTTAATCTATATTCAATTTGAGACAGAGATTTTCAACAATTTTCGCCAGTGCTACACTTATCAACCTATAACGTCTACTATTGAAGATATCTAAATGATAGGCTCAGATGTGAGATATGTGATATATCTGTTCTTTCATCGAATAAAATTGAGAAGTATTTAGCGTCCTTCACTTTCTGTATGATTGTTTCCTGAATGATTTCCTTGCAAACATCAATCAACTCATTTTGCACAGTTTTGCTGATACATGTTTCGTTAGATTTAGAAGTTTAATCAATAAGAATAGAAAAATTATCACTAGTCAACCTAGACTCAGCACAGGGGGTTCATGACCCCCCTGGATTCACTCTTACGTGGACTAATGAAAAAAGTCTAAAGTTGTTAAATCCCAAGATCTAGGTGGTCAATTGTGATCACCTCTTCTAGAAATAAGACGGCCAGTAAACTTTTCCTGCAAAATTGCGATTGTTTCGTTGCTTGTGTGGCACGTGGCGGCATCTTTTTTAAAATAAACGTCGTCTACATCAATTTCCCTTAAAAATATCATTTATCATAGCTCGGTAGCGCAGTTCATTCACCGTTACAGTTGCACCAACCTCATTTTCGAATAAGGTCCAATCACACCGCCAGCCCAAAAACCGCACGAAACAGTGAGGATGAAAAGACTTTTCAACAATAATTCTGGGATTTTCAGAACCCCAAATGCAATAATTCTGCTTATTAACGTAGCTTCCGAAGATGAAAATGGGCCTCATCACTGAAGATGATCATTTTGATACATTTCAAGGACCCAAACAGCGAAAATACGACGTTGTTGGTTATCGATAGGCTTGAGTTCTTATGTTAACTGAACTTTAAAAACCTTGAGACCCAAACCTTGAGAGCAAAATACGGTGTAATGTCGTTTGTGGATTGCCTGATTCCAAAGATCGACGAGGAATCAGGACCAGTGCGTGATGCATCACCGGTGCTCCTATAACCACGTTCAAATTCAGCAAATCAGTCAATGATTGTTGATATCTTTAGTGCAGAGTCCGATTAATATTTTTTCAACTAAGCTAGTATTTCAATGAAAAGTGCCAAATTCTTGATGAATAAAAATAATAAAATAGCTTCAAATATGGTGTTTCCTAATATAAAAGAAAAATTTCAAATACATTTCCTTAAAATACACTAAAGGTATTCCTGAGAAAATTGCTACATACCTCAAAAATAAATAAATTTAAGAACTCCATTTAAAACCAATTCAAACTTGAGTAAATTTATTGAAAATAATAAAGACATAAAGATGATAAATTGGGGGTTTATAAGTTAACCTGCGGTGATTGCCCTGAAGTTTACATAGGACAGACTGGAAGAACTTTCCGACATAGAATTTGTGAACATTTAAAGAGTTTCCTCAATAATAAAAGTAATTCTACATATTCCAACCATTTGTTAGAAACAGGACATACTTTCAACCATAACTTTGAAATTCTACATATAGAAAGTAAAAGTTAGGCCTTAAATATGTTAGAATCCCTAGAGTTAAATAAACATAATAAAATTTGAATATTACTTAACGAACAATTACATAACTCACCTCTGTTGAATATATTCAGATGAGCTGGAATTTGCAGAGACCGTTTTTGGGTTTTTAGTGCTCAATAAAAATTTATTGTACTTACTGTAATATAAATAGCAACGGATTTCGGAAACAAGCTTAGTTATTCAAAATGTAATCTTGCCTGATGATGCTACTGTGATAGCGAAACGATTGTTGTAAACATAACAATAAAAGTTTTGTGAAAATCAGAATAACCTTATAAAAAAAAGTGACGTCTTATCGATACACCAAATTCCCTTTCTTTGTTATTTTGAAAATCAGAAAAATTGCACTGAAATTACTGTAAATCGTCAACCAAACGTTAGATTGTCAGGAAATTTTTGACGCCATCTTTTGAAGGTTAGTAGTTACTTTCTAACAAAAACATAAATTTTGTCTTCATGTCACCATGTGTATGTCAAATCATAAACTGAGTCAGCCGACATAATAATTGTGATTAGTTAGTTTCTAAAAGGATGGAAAATTTTTGGTTGTGCAATAGATATGTTTTATTTTCTGTCCTTATCCTGTTCACACCATTTAAATACACTTATGTTATGTCCATACCAAAGAACACCGCAAGAAATGTAAAATTTCATGAGCAATCGAATTTGTAACCGGGTAAATATTTGCAAAAATATGAACCTTATCTAAAAATATCGCATTCATAAAAGTTTTGCAATTCTAATAAATCAAATGCAAGTCAGATGAATCAATTGACAACATTTTGTATCGGAAAATGTGCTCATGAAATATGCAGCTATTTTGATTTGTAACTTTATCGCTAATCGTATGCATAAAACAGGTGCAATTTTAAATTTTTAACTCATATTGATAGGATTTTATATACAAATACATGTTATTAACACTTCATTGGTTGTAACAGACTAATGAGATCGATGGCTGACAGGTGTAAATAATGCAAGTAGGTGGACTAAAGTGGAGTTACGAGAACTATTGAAAAGAATTATCCTTGACAGTCTTATTTTTTCAACGTTCAATATCGATTTCTTCTGATGTCAAAATGAATCAGGTGCAATTCTATAAAATTTCGTAACTTCAACGTCACAGGCTTTAGTATACTTGTCTTATTGTGATAATTACAGCAGCAATCGTTCTTAAGCATCGACAACAGAAGACTATCTTCAAAAATGCTGTTTTTTGCTATTCTGAGGACCGATCTAAGTAACCAAAGCATTTTAGTTTCATTTTCTGTTTATTTGCTAGGAATCAAAGAAAATGTGTTAATATCTCATTTTTGTCTGATTTTCGGAGATCACAGACAACAATTAGTCACACGCGCCTGCCACAAATGCCATACCGGTTCATTTGATCTACCGGCTCATTGAAAATTTTAACAATGGATTGTATTAATTATGTTCAAAAATGGATAGAAACGGACTTTCGCTTCTCGAATCGTTTCTTCGTCGCGGACTGAACGAGGGCGGCAAGTGTGTTGAATTTTTACCGACGCACCTGTATTCTCGAATATCCAGATCCATTTTCTAATTCTCTACTCACTTTAAGCATGGCGTGTACGATATTCTGCACGATACAAACGTTGAGAAGCCACTATTGAATCACCGTTGCGATAAAACGCTCGTACGCAAAAAGCACGATGCGTTCCCGGGTACTGCTTCATCGTGACTAAAACTCCACAAAATGGCGGACATCACGATCTCCTTACCACTCCCCTCCGTAGTTCAGTTTCAAATGCAGCGCCAAAACAAATACCCGATACGCTTTTTGGACACGCTGTATATTGATTGATTGCCGCTGATATGTGTTATAATTCTATATGTTTATAAATTAAAACAGCGTTTCTAAAGCGTTTTGTTCAATTCAATTCTAGAAATTTAAGGGATATTTTAGATTAAATTTGTATAGGTTTGAGAATCAATCCAGCTAGGGCCTACAATACAGACCTTAAAATATGTTTTTTTTTATTACAATAAATTCATCACGAATGCAAAAATATGTAACAACAATTTATCCAGTATATCATAGCGTATACATTTTTGTCACGAATTCGACAAATATCTTTCATGACTTATTTAACATCTAATAGTGACTTTCACTACTTGTTCGTTGTTTTTTGTTGTCATACTGATACATCGACTCCGATAACAATATAAATTAGTTGTGAAATAACTTAGTTTATGTCCTATTGATGGCTGCTTCTGGTTCGATGGAGGAAGACAATCATCTTCCAAGGACACTCGCAAGGAGTTTATTAATTGTTCAGTGTCGATGATGGCCATTGGTTCAATTCACTTTCATTTGAATACAGATGCAGAATGACTTGTAACAATTGAATTGCTCTATTTTCAGCAGGAATGTTTTATACATGTGTGTCACCATTAAATAGTTCAAATATACAGGCTGCTTCATAAGGTTGGGATCCTTCAAGGATAAGTGTTACGCTAACCGCCCAGAAACGATTGATGCCTTGAAATACGAAATCGAAGTTGCCATTTATGGATTGAGTCCCAAACTATTGATAATGTACTTAAAAAGTGTGAATATCATTTGAATGAAATCGTATTTCGTTCGTGAATATCAAGATTTGAACTTTTTCCTAAAATTAGAAATCTGAAAACATATTCATTAGTTTATTACTTATAGCCGATCAAAAATGCAAAATTTAATGGTCCACCTGTCACCAGGTATTATCATCTATTTTGAAAGTTAGTACAGTCGTAGGTGGTACAAATGAAATAAATTCTTTTATTCATTAATTTATGCATCACAAGAAGTGATGGTTCACAAAACATGGAAAACTTTGAGCAACATATTGCCTTGAAATCACTAATTCAATTCTCTCTTTATTTTCAGATAGAAATGGATCTTCTCAGGAACTTACTCGTCACACTATTCCTAGTTTTCCACTATACTACAGCAATAGACCCACATTATAGTATATTTTTGAATCACCACTCTCCAACATCTCTATTTGACATAGATTTCAACAACCCCTTTCCACGACAGTTCCAGACCAGTCCGTCCTACGATTTCTCCTCAGAGTAAGTATATTGATGTTTCAGATGATGTGATTATTCCATTCAAATAGTGAGAAGTCGATTTATTCCGAGACAGCTAGAGACAGCAAGTGACTTAAGAGATTATGCTCAAATGTTTTTGCCAATTAGTTTTTAAAATCGAATGAAATGGAAAATATTGGAGACTTTACTGGCGCGAAGTCTCGAAAATATAGAATGAATGATTGTTCAGTTCTAGGAACATCTGGTAGTAAGATCTTCGGTACTAAGACCATCCGATACTAAGACTGTAAATTTCAAATCTATAAGATAGTGCCTGCATCACGTGATCTCACTTTCAGTGACTCTAGATATTATTGAAATTATTTATGTTAAGAAAGTACCAGGAATTATCGATTTAAATCTGGCGGGGCAATGAGGCAGGTAAAACTTTTTTTCCTAGATTGGTACCACTGTCCTTAATTACTATGCCAAGCTTGAGCGGGATCTGTCAACTAGTGTGTTTGCAACAGCTGATTAAGTCAGTCGATGTCAGAGTGCGTGCCGATTTTTACTATGGGTGACTACGTTGAGCAAAGAATTTGTTTAAAGTTTTGTGTTGCAAATGAATTTTCGTGTGCCGATGCATTGAAAATGTTGCAAAAGGCCTTTGGTGATAATGCTCTATCGAAAACTTGTGCTTATCAGTGGTACAGAGCCTTCAAGGACGGTCGTGAAGTCGACGGCTTCGATCGAAGATAACGTCGATAAAATTAAGGAAAGGGTGCTGGAAACCCGTCGTACCAGCTTGAGAGAGATAGCACATGATCTTAAGATATCCCACGAGTCCGCACGTACGATTTTGATTGATATTTTGGGCATGAGAAAGGTGGCCGCACGACTCGTACCGAAAGACCTGAATTTTCTTCAAAAACGTCATCGCGAACAGGTTGCTTCAGACATGCTGGATCGCTGTAATTCCGATTCTACATTCATGGAACGCATTATAACTGGTGATGAGACCTGGATCTACGAGTACGATATGCATACAAGCCAGCAATCATCGGAATGGGTGGCAAAAAATGAGCCGAAACCGAAAAAACCACGCCAAATCCGCTCGAAAATGAAGGTGATGCTCATTGTTTTCTTCGATATCCGTGGCGTGGTGCACTATGAATTCGTTCCAGAGGGTCAGACGGTAAACAAGGAGTATTACCTAGGCGTTATGAAACGTTTGCGTGAGCGTATCCGTAAGAAGCGGCCAAATTTGTGGGCGAACAACTCATGGATTTTGCATGACGATAACGCGCCTTCTCACCGAGCTACGATTGTGACTGACTTTCTCGCCAAAAACTCAACAAACGTGCTTCAGCAACCACCGTATTCGCCGGATTTGGCTCCCTGCGACTTTTTCCTCTTCCCAAAACTAAAATTGCCCCTTCGTGGCACCCGTTTTGAGTCGATTGAAGCATAAAACAAAATTCGGCGCGAGAGCTAAAGTCCATCCCGGAAAGCGCCTATAAAAAATGTTTCGATAATTGGAAGTGCCGTTGGCATAGATGTATTGGAGCAAATGGAGCCTATTTTGAAGGCGACCCAATAAATTTTGACGATTAAATGTAAAAATGTTGTTTTAATTGAAAATTCCCGGTACTTTCTTGACAGAGTAGTAAAGCAACATTTTAACCTGTGTAACCAGCAGAGAATGAAATGAATCAAAAATAATAATTGACATTCACGAAAACAGAAAATATTGATCGGCATCTACGTAGTACTTACCGCCTTCTGATTAGACGTCTTATAAGAAACAATAAAAATTCAATATTCCACGATTTTCATGGATTAGGTACGTTAATTCGATAAAAATACCACAAGGTGTTAAGGAAACCAAATAATTATATATTATGAATAAAATAAAATAAATGGAGGTTTATACTTGATAGAAGGTATATATCTTGAGATTGTCTAAAAAGTAACTTAGTTGGATATCCAATAACATTGAATATTCCAAGTAAGATAGTTTTATGATGAAATTCTTAGGATTATGTTAAACATTTTTGGAAGATATCTGTTTTCATAAGAGGGATGAGCCGAAACAAAATTTTGTCTACACAAAATATTTAATTTATAGGATTTTTGTTAACAATTTATATTTATTGGATTTTGTTATTTCATTTGGATGTCTTATAATGAATGTTCATTTTATATGTCGGTTGATATAAGCGGTGATTATATGACATTAATTTAATTGCTGCAGTTATAATATTAAATATAATTGTTTGAAATTAAATACGTAGAAGGCTAATAAAATATATCTGTTAATATCAAAATATTTAATAATTTTAATGAAAAAAAACTAATATATATAATATGATAAAAGGCATTTTTCTGGAGAAATATTGTTCTGTATTATATTAGAAAGCTACCTCTAAGGATGTATATAATAAGCTGAAAAACTATAAAGATGATAATGATATACCAATATCCTCCTTATATCATGGGCAAGAAAAATGGCTGCTTAAAATTGATGAACGATGCGAATTCAGAAATTATTCTTGTGCATTGTGTTATTCATAGGGAAAAATTTGTAGCTAAAATCAACTCGCCTGTTGTAAATGAAGTAATACATTCAGTAATACAGTATGTTAATATTATTAAAGCTAATGCCAAATATGAGCGTCTTTCCAAGCTATTTTGTGATGAACAAAATGAAGACCCTGTGAGACTTTTACTTCATACTGAAGTAAGATGGCTATCTGAAGGGAACTGCTTGATAAGATTTATGGAATTGTGTGATACTCTTAGTATTTTTTCAAACCTGAAACGAAGTATCTGATAACAATCGATAATAAAGCATTTGTGAGTTATTTAGCCGACATCTTTAAAAAACTAGATACATTTAATGAGCAACTTCAAGGAACAAATAAAACTCTTGTCGATGCAAAGGCGAATTTGGTTTCAATACCCATATTGGGTTATGTCAGAAACATACTAAGACTGAAATTTTGAACAGTTTCATTGGTTCCAAAAATGTGAAGTAACTGATACCGCTTTACTTTTTATTGTCAATCATCTGATTATTCTATCGGCTGATTCAAAAGAAAGATTTTCTGATTTAAAACAAATTGGTTTTCCACCATGGATGATGCAGCCAATGTTAGTGGATTTGTCTGATAAACCTAATATGCAGGCTCAAAATTACGAAGATTTAGGTAAAACTATAACATGTTCCCTAGAAACAACCGGGTAAAGGTTGTTAAATGTCTGTATTCTAACGAGTAATAATTGGAAAAGAGTATATTTTTGATTTTTGATACAGACATTTCTTGGAATATTATTCTTGAAATATTTTATTATATTGAAGTGGCGAATTTTCTGATTAAGCATTTATCAATTTTCGAAAATGTCTCAAAATTAAAACTTATCAGATCAATGATCTTTCAGCTCAACGGTTATATGAAGGAAATGAATAACTGTTTTTATTGATGTTTAATCTTCAGTCTTCCTTGACCAGATACTGAAAAAACGTAATTTATTCTTCCTTCCAATTTATCTGCGATGTGAAAGAATAATTAACGATTTGTGGCACAGGATTTTATATTTCTCAGAAACGAAAGATGATTATACATGGGTTTATCGAAATATCATATCTTCTTTGAAACTGGTTCCTTTTATCATCCATAAAAATTTGTCATTTTCACTGACGAAATTTCTGATGTGGATGTTTAGTCTTTCGGTGGAGTCGGTCCAACAATACGCTTTGTCATGCCTTTTGTGATTTGGGACAGTTTTATCAATATTTTAATTCTGTGAGTATTCATTTTAAAATTCAGCAATTTCCTAGTAATAAGAGTACAAAACACGAGGTGTATATACTATTTTTTGTACGACCCAACAATTTGTAATGTAAGAACGAACGATTTCAAAAGAAAAGAATCTTAAAAATACAATTGTCATTATGCAATTCGTAATTTTGAAAAACAAAATTCTGGATGGTGCTTAAAATTATCAATTTGGTTGCTGCGACATTGATGAATAGAAGAAGTCATATTACTTTTTATGAATATTGAAAAAATTTTTTCGTATTTCCTGAGCCGTTTTTCTGAATGTTAAAAATAAATTTTGAAAAAGCGTGAGATAAAATTCTTCGAAAAAGAAAATTATAAAAAAACACTGAGTGAAATATAAAATAATAAGAAGAGAATTTTCACTTGATAGAAGGAATATTACAGAATTTGAATATCAGAACAGATTAAATCTGTTAGTATTATACAATTTTAATTTCAAAAAATTTTATACAAAAATTAGAATTAAATTAATGTCTTAAAAGCACAGCTTATATTTAATAGACGTATAAAATCAAAACTCAATATAAAATATCAAATGGAATGAATAACCAAACAAATATAAATTGTGAATTAAAATTAAAACATAAATATTTGAAGAAGACAAAATTTTGTTTCTTATCTCACAATTATGAATCAAGTTATGAAGGAGCTTTAGAAAATATAGAACTTACAGAGTTTTCCATTTAAAATAAAGAGGACGGATTATCGTGGACTTGCGCGAATCACGAATTTATGTTTGAAAGGCGCACTATTAAATTTAAAAGTTGACGTTTCCTTATATTTTAATAATTGTCTAACATAACGACACAAATAATTTAATTCCATTATTGCGGTTTCCACACGGTATGTGGTGATAATACAACATAAAGACTCCCTTGGGAAAATATCAAGAGATTTAAAATTTGAATATCAAAACAGATTTAATCTCTAACTCTTCGACAATTTTAATTTCAAAAAAATTTTCATTCAAAAAACTTTTAGAATTAAATTAATGTCTACAATAAGCACCGCTTATATTTAATAGACGTATATAATCAAAACTCAATATATAATGTCAAATGGAATAAATAAACCAACAGATATAAAAAAGTCATTAAAATTAATAAATAAATATTTGAAGGAGACAAAATTTCGTTTCTGATCTTACCATTAAGAACACCAATTGCCTTTTAAAAACATGAACACAACTTAAGGACTTCTCACAAAATATAATTTATTTGAAATATTAAATATATTTAAATATTCAAATAAGTTAATTCAGAAATCTCTCAAAACATGCACTATATCTTCAAAAGTAGGCTAATTCCGGAATGTGATGAGTGTGGTGATCTAAGTGTAAATATGTTGAATCTTGTAAACCCTATGATTGAAATTTTCGAGGCCTATGATTCCACTTAATTAATAAATGAACCCACTAGATAGACGCTTCGCAGTTTTACATTGCTTGATCCAAATTTTGTAATGTAGTTAAAAGCGGTCTTGTTGACTGTAGTTTATTGAGCGACCACCATCTTATATTTTGTGAATTAAATATAAAGATTAAAAAAGTTATAGGGACTATAGCAAATTTAATCGGCTGCAATTTGGACTCGATCAGGGGGGGGGATTCCTTGGTTTTTGTTATTGCTGACTAAAAATATCGAAGAGAAAATTCACTTATTCGCCACTTTTTTGTTACACTGCTTCGACCATCACGTTCCAGTCAAAATAGCACGGATAACCAAAACTAAATCGCTCTGGATGACTGAGAACATGAAAAATCTAATGAAACTTGGGGATAGAGCGTAAACTGCATTCAAGGCTTCAAGGACTGATGAGTTTTGGTCACTCTATACAGCTTTTGAGAATCGTAAAAAAAATCCTAATCAAACAGATGTTGAACAAAAACAAAAAAAATTCTAAAAAAGTGTGGTCTACACTAAAGGACGTCACTTTGGTTAGTAAGAAACTTGTGAATATACCTGAACACTTGGGTGATGTGAAAAAAATAAATTAGTTAATACGATTAACCATAGTTCGACAGATCTTACAAATTACTATACTAAAAATAAATACAGTTAACCTTTAAATTTTTCTTTTGCGATCAGGTGGCAAAGATAATATCTGAAATAAAGTTTAATACATGTGGAGTCGATCATATATATAAACATAGATATGCTCAGGAAATGTTATCTTTTCATAATACCATATATTACTCATATAGTCTATATAAAGCGAAATTATTCTCTCTCTGGCTGGAAGTGTGGTTTAGTGAAGCAGTTGCCTAAAGTTCAAAATCCAAGTGATTATAGTGACCTGCGTCCTACAACAATGTAACCGGTTAGGTCAAAAATTTTTGAAAAAATATTTTATGTGCAATATACGAAAAACAAATGTTAACTTCCGCTATTTTATTGATCTTCACAACAATTGTTTCGTTATACCATGACTTCATCAGATGAGTATTTAAACTGAGGTATAGAATGCAAAACATGACCTTAAATACACAGCTCTGGTACAAAAACAAAAATTGAATTCACACAGGAAGATGAAGAAAATAATAGCATCAATTTCTTAGATTTAAAAATCACTAAAATTAATAATAGACATGACTTTTCCATATACAGAAAACCTACACATACAGATGGTCCGATTCATTATACTTCAAACCATCCATTTTCACAAAAATTGTCAGCTTATAATAGTATGCTTTAAAGATTGGTTAACATACCCATGACGAAAAAAAATTTTGACAAAGAGTATAAAACGATTAAACAAATAGCTTTCAATAATGATTTTAATACGTTAATTGTAGACAATTTACTCGATAAAATAAATTACAAGAAAGCAATATCACTTGTATATCCAAAATTTCAAAATTCAAACGAAACCAAATTTATTTCATTAACTCACATAGGCCAAAAATCTGAAAAGATTGCTAGATATTTAAAGAAAAAAGAAAAATATAACATCTCTTTCAAAACTATTAATTATTTAGGTAGCTTAATAAAAAATAATAAAGACGTCATTCCTAAAAACAAAAAATCAGTAGTTTACAAGTTAACATGTAGTGATTGCCCATGTGTATATGTGGGACAGACAGGCTATTCATTCCAGACAAGGATACAAGAACATGAAAAATGTTAAATTAATAATAAACCGAATTCAACTTATGCCAACCATTTGTTAGAGACTGGCCATAATTTTAATATGAACTATGAAATATTACATATTGAAAACAAAAGTCATAAACTAAATCTGTTAGAAACTTTAAAAATCAACAGATATAATAAAATACAAATTTTATTGAATGATCAAATAGATTTAAATAGATCCCCCCTACTCAATATTTTTCATTAATTGTATACCTCTTTCCACCCCTCTATTTTTTGTACCAGAGCTGTGTATTTAAGGTCATGTTTTGCATTGTATACCTCAGTTTAAATACTCACCTGATGAAGTTATGGTATGACGAAACAATTGTTGTGAAAATCAATAAAATAGCGGAAGTTAACATTTGTTTTTCTTATATTGAAGATGAATGTCCGTCAAGTAAAGACCGAGACAATCAAAAATTTTAGGTGCAAGTTTATTCATTTTATTATACAATTCTAAATTTAGGCTTTCGTTCTTCACATAGCGCCATCTCGGCACTATGACATATTCCGAATTTGGGATGAAGACAAGATGATAGCCATTGTGCTGTTGCATTTTTGGAAGACAAGATGAAAAACATGAAATGATCATTCTTTTGCGAAAAAAATTTAAAATATCACTCAGCTCCCGGTTCGAACGATCAGATTAGATGCATTGCATTGACAATGACCACATTCCTACGCCTTTAATTGAGCGGCAAACGAGACAGTTGGTAGTTTTGTCTGTTTGCGTCCACATATATTATTTGAAGATTTCAACCTTCACTTTCTATTAATTTAAAAGTTGAAAAAGTTTCCCACAATGTTTCCCCACAAAATAAATCTGTTGTAGTTATTTTACATCCAAATATTTGAAATAAATTGCGTTTGTACTCGTTGTTTTGGAAATATTTGAAAAGAATTTTGAATGATTATATGTTGCTGCTTTTTTACCCTAGAGAACTGAAGATTCACTTTATCCTCCCTTTGGAAGTGTATAATCGCTATCGTGCTAAATCATTTTAGTTAGTGAGAAGAACTAGTATAAAGTTCCATCGAAATTATTTTCGAATAACAATGGTTATTTGACTTCTTCAAGTTCATATTGAAAACCGATTAGAAAAGAAAAATTTTGCAATTCTTGAAATAATATGGATCTGTCCGATATTTCACACAAAAAAATTTCAATGGATTTGTGTATGTGGGTTTCAAGTGATTCTAAGTGTCCTTAATCGAGAACAGCTGTTAAAATTATATGCGAATCAAATCTTTCAAATGACTTGCATTTGCCTGTGAGGTATCTCGTTTATAACTCTTCTGGTCTTTTGTTCTCTCCTTGAAATATCTACGAGTTTGACCATTATACAACCACTCAACTATTATTAGAAATCAATGTAACAACTGCAGGTTTATTGTCTCCATTAACTTCATCTTTTTAATGTAGATTTGTCGTGATTGCCTTTGGTTTATAACAGTTTAGAATAGTTAAACTGCTAGATATTTCAAAATTCGAATGTAAAAACATAAGAGGAATTTTTTGTGTTCTGTTATTACTCCTTTATTATTCCCAGTCAATTTCGTCCGAATATAATCAGTGTACGGAAATAACAATTCTGCCGTTTCATTATACCGGATGGCCCACATAAAACAGTCTAGCCGAAAATTTCCATAAGCATGAGTATTTCCATGAGCATGAGAAAATTTCCATAAGCAGCAAAACGTTGAGATAGGTCAATTTTTATTTGCCGATGGACACCTTTTGATGTAAATTCGTGGCCGATGGACACCTTTTGATGTAAATTCGTGGCATACGATCATAAGCGAGATCGCATCCTGCTTTACAATCTTAAATCACTAAAGGGACGTTCGTTTCGGTATGAAAAAACTCGTTGAAAGTGATGGGCGCAGTATATTAAGTAGTCGAATGACTTAACTACTAATTTCAATTAATAAGAAGACCAAATTGGCCAAATGTTCATTTCTAAAAAATAATAGTGTGTTTGTTCAACATTTTCTCTTATGATGTGTAATATTTCAAGTGTTATTTCATCATAATGTTAACACTATTATTATGCGAAAATTTTCTAGAGAAGTAGATTACAGAATGTAAGAGAAAATGTTGAAGGAAGACTATCACTGTTTATAAATGAAAGATTTGAACATCTTATTCAATCAATTTATTCAGAAACTCGACCACTTATTGTATCGGTGATAGACCTTTCGATAGGTATAACTGTGATTTGACAAAAGGAAGAAGCCATGTTATTTTGATATTTCTGTTCAATAACCATTGACAAATTATCATGGAAAGACTCAGGCCGCAACAACGTTTACAAATTGTTGAAATTCATTTTCAAAATGTGTGTTCTATTCGCCAAACTTACAGAGCACTTCGTGAAATTTATGGTTTATATAATCGTCCATAAGAGCAGCTTATTCGTCGAACTATCGATAGAAAGATAGAAGACAAAGAACTGTACGTACAGAAGAAAATATAGTTACTATAAGTCATAGTGTTAATGATGATCCAGATTTGTCTATTCGTCGACGTTCACAACAAGTTGGACTCTGTGCATCCACCACATGGAAAATATTGCATAAAGATCTTGGTCTACACCCATAAAAGATCTAACTGGTTCAAAAACTAAAGCCACTTGACCATAATAAGCGTCGTTTGTTTGCTGATTGGGCCCTAGAACAGCTTGAAGTTGATCCACTTTTTTATCGCAATATTGTGTTTAGTGATGAAGCTCATTTCTGGTTGAACGGCTATGTAAACAAGCAAAATTGCGAAATGGAGTGAAACTAATCCTGAAAAAGTTCTGCAGGTTCCATTGCATCCTGAAATATTCACGGTGTGCTTTACACGCTGGAGGCATCCTCGGTCTCATATTTCTTCAAAAACGATGCCGGAGCTAATGTTACAGTGCTCGTTACAGATCGACGATCAATGATTATTTGTTTCAAAATTTGAATGGTATCGACCCAGAAGTGTTTTGTTTCCAACAAGACGGTGCTACACCTCATGCTGCTACCGTAACAATTGATTTATTCAAAGAAAGATTTGGCGATAACATTATTTCGAGAAATGGTCCAATTAATTGGCCTCCAAGATCATGCAACATAACTCTTCTCTTCACTGTCTTCAGATAGTACAATGTAATACCTGAAGAAGCCACATCGTGGTGAAACAATTATTGTAGTAGTACAAACATTTCTGTGGAAATAAATTACTGTCTCATATACATTTTTTTAATAAAGATAATTGTCCAATACGCCCTGTGGTATCATATATTAATAGCCCCCTTGTGAAACTAGCCTCTAAATTAAATCGAATTTTTAAAGAAACAACACTCACCCTATTCAATAAAAAATTCAATCGAGCTCACAAAAAAACTAAAGAATGTTATCCTTCCAGTTAATAGTATTCTAGTGTCGTTTGATGTAGTTAATATGTTCCCGAATATACCAAATATAGAATGCATGAATATAATCGAAAATATCCTAACAAAAAATAACATCAATCCTGTGATAAAAAACGAAATTTCAACCCTTTTCGAACTTTGCGTGGAAGAAAATTACTTTCAATACAATAGTAAATTCTGCAAACAGAAAGATGGACTTGCCATGGGTTCACCTCTCAGCCCATTACTCGCTAAAATCTTTATGTCTTGTTTTGAAAGAAAAATTTTAAAATCCACACACGCAAAGCATATCACTTTTTGGTACAGGTATGTATACGTTATATTGGCTTGCTTCTGCGGAACACATTCAGAATTAAATGAAACATTAGAATATCTTGATAGTTTGCACAATAAGGTCAAATTCACCATGGAAACACAATTTGATAATAAAATAAATTTCCTGGACATAACTTCAATTAACAGTAATAATGAAATTTCCTTCGATATATATAGAAAACCCACATCAACTGATACAACAATACCAAATTTTTCAAACCATCCGATCAATCATAAACTAGCTGCTTATAGATCAATGGTACATAGAACATTTTCAGTTCCTCTAGATAATATTACGTTAAAGAGGGAATTGAATACAATCAGAAAAATAGCCACAAAAAATCAGTTCGAAACCAAAACTATAAACTCCATCATAAACAAAAAACAAAAGCAACTAATTCGTAAACAAATTTACCCCATTTCCAAATCAGATCATAACAACAATAAATTCATAAAACTAACATATTTTGGATCAATTTTACAGAAAATCGCTCAAATTTTGTCAAAAATTAACATAGTGATAGCTTTCACACCCTCCCATAAAATTTCTAATCTCTTTTTTAATACGAAAGACAAAGAGAACCGACTGAATAATTCTTGAGTCTATAAAAGTTGTCAACAGTGTAATAGTGTGTATATAGGACAAACGGGCCGACCTTTCCATAAAAGGTACAAAGAGCATCAATCTGCTTTTAGGAACCGAAAGTATAATTCCAATTTTGCGAACCATTTCTTCAATACAGATCAGACGTTCCCAGAATTGAACAACCTTGTTATCTTGCACGTGGAAGCGAAAGGGAAAAAACTTGACATCCTGGAATCCATAGAAATTGAAAAATATAAGAGGCACGTACCACTAATAAAACTACTAAACGAACAGACGGAACTTTGAAAAACCCCTCTCTTCGAAGCTCTGCCGAAGCCTACAATCAGCATATATAATAGTTGAGATCTTATTTGTTCATTCAGTTTGAAAATGTAGTAAACACTACGAAACTCAAGTCACTGTATATCAGTAATAATAAAAAGTGATAGAAAACAAAGTAATTTCTCATTTCATTTCATTTCATTGCGTAATTACAGCTTCAAAATTATACTGTTTGATTCAAATTTGTACCATTTTTTTCAATGCAGTTTTCAGTCATATATATATGAATAAAAAAACTTTTTTTAACATGACTTTTTACTTCATCATGATTATTTTTTACAGCAATGGCCTTTTTCCCAGTAGCCAACCTCCAACCTTTCCTCAATCCCCCCAACCCCCCCAACCACCACCAACTCCAGATCCATCAACTCTGGGCTGCGGTATGGCTCCATCTTCGTGCCCAAACAGCCCATATCGTTCCTATGACGGATCCTGCAACAACCTACGGAACCCGGTACTAGGAACCCCCCAGACGAGATACGCCAGACTACTGCCCCCCAAATATGGCGACGGTAAGTGGAAATCAACGCTCGCTTGTCGAAACAAACGTACTCATTGTGTAACATCGAAATTCACAAGACTCTGTGGTCAGTTAGATTAACGAGAGCACTCACACGTTGCGTAACTAGATCACTAGATCGTTTATCACTGTCTAGGTATGTCTGGTGATAATGGGTGTTGAAAAAGAAGAGAATACTACCAGGTCACATGGCTTATCATCGTAATTTTATTCAATGGTCTCTTAAATCAGACGATAAAATCATAAAAACATTCGAACAGCAAGCAAGAGTTGTGTTTGTAGGTCTTATGTGTGGACATATTTCGCATACTGGGATACATGCAATCATTTCTAAGAAAAAAATTGAACCACACACTCATTGCAAACTTTCTCGGATTAAACGATTTAAACAATTGAAATTCATAAAAGTATTCACCTCGTTTAGGAAGCTTTAACTCTCTTGTTAATGGTTTCCTAGTACAGACGGTAGGTTTTCAAATTGATTAAAATACAATCTAGGTAGTAAAATGCATTATTATTTTCTGAGGTGTGTAGCCCTAGAGGTTAGAAAGCAACTAGGAAAAAAGCAATTACTTCAGAGGTGTAAATTCTATTTGTTGCACGTATCAACAATTTGAAGTTTAATTGATTTCTTATAGAAAAGACTCTAAAAATACAATCGTTATGAAATAAAAAAATGTGGATGGTGTATGAAAATTTCTAGAAAAGCACTGATGTGAAATCGGAAGCTTTTGCATGCTTGTTAACATGACCCACGAGCTTCAAGTGATTTAGCATTAGCCTTCTTGTCGGTATTTTACTTCTACTTGCTATGGTTCTGGTACGCTCGATCGATAATGGACTATTCAGAACAAATTTAGGTCTCAAACCTACCCTGTGAATTGTATGTCTTAAGCTCTTTTCATTCTGAAGTTAGAGTGTTCAAGGTCGAACCGACCTCACCAAATAATGAATTGTTACTGTTTGGTAGTTGATCATAGTTAAAACAAATTGTATAAATTACTATGTTTTACTACCAATAAAAATATATATTACACATCTTCTTGTGACTCGAGTTTTGGGAAATTAACTATCCCATCATCAGACAACTGAAGACCTAACAGTGGTACAGAGGTATTTAAACAAAAGTGATAAATATTTTGAATATTTCAATAAATTCTCGGTTACACCTAATAGTGGTACAGAGGTTTTTAAGCGGAACGTGATAAAAAAACGGGTTGAAAAAGAGGGGCCTTCTAACAGATATCGGAATGTCGGCAATCGACAAAGAAGGTTGTTAAACAGATGGTACCCATTTAAATATCTCGAATAATTTTTGGGGTTACATAGCTCCGTACATTGATTCATTATATTTACGTTATTTTGTTGTGCATCTCGAATATTTGGATTTACATAGCTCCATACAGTCATTCATTATTTTTTAAATTGTTTTTATTGTGAACGAATCTGAAAAATTTCAATAATCAAGTTTCTTTTCATTTGAATCTACATGTAAAATTTCCTTGAGATTTTCTTTTGTCGAAAGGAATACTTTTGCCACTCATTCTTTTCGACAAAAGAAAATCTTGAGAAAATTTTACATGTAGATTCAAATGAAAAGAAACTTGATTATTGAAATTTTCAAATTCGTTCACAATAAAAATAATTTAAAAAATAATGAATGACTGTATGGAGCTATGTAAATCCAAATATTTGAGATGTACAACAAAATAACATAAAAATAATGAATGACTGTACGGAGCTATTTAACCCCAAAAATTATTTGAGATATATAAATGGGTACCATCTGTTTAACAACCTTCTTTGTCTATTGCCGACATTCCGATATCTGTTAGAAGCCCCCTTTTTTACTCTAGGTCTTGTTAAACTCTGTACCACTATTAGGTGTTATCTAGAATCTATTGAAATATATTTGTATTGGCAGTAAAACATAGTTATTTCTACAATTTGTTTTAATCACACAAAATAAGTTTTTGACATCGTTTTTTAATCCAATTTAGTAGTGTAAAACCATTTTCGGCTCAAAATTAAAAAATTACAGACATTTTCGTAAAACGATAGCACGCTATTCCCTGGTACAAGTGTGCAGAACTTAAATTTTGTTGCTATTGGTAGTGATGAATAAGAAAATCCATATTGCTTGTTGAGAATATCGAGAAAGTTTGCTCGTAATTCATGACTAGTTTTCTCGAATTTTTAGAATAAATTTATAATACTAGCGAAAAAGTTGCTGTAGAAATAGAAGTTGATTTATTGCCGGAAAAATTTCGGAAAATTCATGAAAAGTTCTTCGACAAATTACGAGTATGTGATTGGTGCCTGATCGAACAAATAGATTAAATTAAAAGCGAGTGTATATTTTACCCATTATGGTTCCATATTCTACGGTAACATCCTGCTATAAGTCAAGAAAAAAATTAACATCAGCCAATATTTGAGATAATTAGCATTTGAGAAGAAACCAAAAAGTTTTGAATACCAGCCAAAAAGATTAAAAGTCCGTGATGAAAAAGTTGAAAAATTCGTCAGAAAAGCTTCCGACGAAAAGTTGTTGATGAAATTATTAAGGAATATTATTTCATTCGAAAACTCAATACCTACTATGTTCATAGGCATTGCTGGGAAATTAAAATCGGATAAACTGATAATATTCAATACGGATGTTCAGGATTTCGGATCTGCCATTTTGTTATGTGTAAATAATAGCAAAAAGCATGTAAATAGATCGTTCACCATAGTCTCCAAAGAAAAAAATTGCATGAATTTAATAGGGGTTTGTGAAAATTATATGGCTCTGCAGAAAGAAAACACTGATCATGAACCTTTTCCTGGTTTATGGAACTAACAAATATTCTAGGCAGTCAATAGGTGAAAACCTTTCAGGAAAATTATCTAAGCAAACATCTGAACCTTATATTACCTGATTTATCTTTAACATGGGCCCTGCTTTTGACGCATATCAACATCTTTGCTAGCCAATACAGCTAATAATATTAGCCTTATAAAAAAAACATCATGGTAATTTCAATGAAATACAGCAATATTGCAGAGGGCTACGTTCAAAGTTTTTTGACTCATAAGACAATGATTGAGGAGATTATTGTGAGAAAAAATTTAGAGTGAATATAATTTTAACAAGTACTAAAATTCTTTGTTTACTATCAGTTTTCAACATTCGTGACCTAATTTCTTTACCCTAGGGAGTAAAAGACTCACTTCATTCTCGTTTTTAATGGAGTGAAATAACCTATTGCATAAAGGTCAACAAAAAGATTAATTAATCTAAAAATTTTTAAAATTAAGGAAATTTTCGAGAATCGTACCGAATACTTTGGAAAAGATGTGTTTTGGATTGTTTTCTTATTTTGTTAGCTCATTCTTTATTTACAGAACCTTTACAAATTCATTAAATGAATGTAAATCGCAAAAATGTTGATCTTAATAGTACAAATTCAACAAATTCGTTCAAGATATCTCTTATTTTTAAAATATGAATTGAAAAGAAAAGAGCGCAATTATTTGATTCTTTCAAAACTTTAAGAACTGCGCTAGACTCTCATAATAATACAAAAAAATGTTGAAAAGCCCCGACGTGAAGTTGAAAGCTTTTGCGCTCTGGTTCAACAGTCCATTAACACCAGAAATTTCAAATACATATGTGAATTGTCTTAAAGAAATCATTTTACTACCTTTCTCATGCCCAAAATATCAATCAAAATCGTACGTGCGGACTCGTGGGATATCTTAAGATCATGTGCTATCTCTCTCAAGCTGGTACGAAGCTGGTTTTCCAGCACCCTTTCCTTAATTTTATCGACGTTATCTTCGATCGAAGCCGTCGATGGGCGACCACTTCACGACCGTCCTTGAAGGCTCTGTACCACTGATATGCACGAGTTTTCGATAGAGAATTATCATCAAAGGCCTTTTGCAACATTTTCAATGCATCGGCAGACGAAAATTCATTTGCAACACAAAATTTTAAACAAATTCTTTGCTCAACGTAATCACCCATAGTAAAAATCGGCAAGCACTCTGACATCGACTGACTTAATCAGCTGTTGCAAACACACTAGTTGACAGATCCCGCTCAAGCTAGGCATAGTAATTAAGGACAGTGGTACCAACCTAGGAAAAAAAAATTTTACCTGCCTCATTTCCCCGCCAGATTTAAATCGATAATTCCCGGTACTTTCTTGACAGAATGTATATTAAAATTTATTGAATTTAGTTCCAAAAAGTTTTCAAGGGATTTTTTTAGATCAAACCTAGAGTTTCCGGAGATTTAATCCAGCTGTTATCTGTGAAATATAATAATACTAAAAGCTTGACTATGATCAATCACTAAATATTAACGCCTGAAATAGTTCAAATGTTTACTTATTCGACTTCATCGAAAACAAACAATATTTCGCAATTAGTGCACCAACTAAAATGCTGCAATAATGAATACGAATAATCTTATTGAGAGCAATTACTGGGCATCAATGTCTATGTTAATGTTAACAACTTCAAGAAAACTTATGAAGCGAAAACATTAGGTATTGCCTAACGGCTCACAAACAAGCGTCTTGATTTGAATTAAAAACGTTAGTTTGGTTTCACATGGCGTTTTGATGCTGACTAGATTGAAATGAATATTTTAACAGTGTTTAGAATTTCAAATTCAAGCGTAATGAAACAACTCAACCATTTTCAACGCTAATTACCAATATCATGCGTATATAAAAATGTGAATTAACTGCACCGACTTTATAATTTTTCGAATAGATATTTTCGATGCAAAACAGATTGAATAGTATTAAAGTAGATTGACACTTTGGCGAATTAATTTTGCTCCACTTATAATATTATTCTATTATTCCAAATTAAGCGCCAATTCTTGAAAAAAATCAGTCGTATGATAGTATAAAGTAATTTTTGGATGGATTTTGGTGGATATCATAATTGCTTTAACCTTCTTCCTGTTTATTTTTATAATATCCTTAGTACGTTTTCGATGTGCCGAGTTTTTCACTATAATTTAACCCCCATTTACGTTTGTTACAAATGGGGGTACACAAAAAGTTACTCATAAAAGTTGAACGAAATCAACTGAATTTTTTCAAAATGATTTCATAACATGGAATATATGCAGGGTGGACAAGACATTGAGTGCAACTTCATTTTTGAGAATATGTATATTTTCTTATTTTTGGCTATCACTTTCTGCCCTAAGTAAGAACATATATGCCTCAAATTCTCAAAGTCTCAAATTCGAAGAACCACCTGGCCGGCTCAGTAATCGGTTGTCAAGTAGAAGGCTGTGATGAATCAACAAACGACATTGGTAACAATATGACACACGTTGATATTATTATTTCTGAAACATGCATTACATAGAAACGGAAAAAATTAACTCGAATATATTTCAACAAATTAATACATAAAAATATAATAATAATACATTAAAATATATCATTACTAATACAATGAATCTATCCTATATTTTATGTAAAGAACAATAATAACAAGAGAGCTAAAGGGGAGAATATATTACGTTACATCCAGATCATCCAGTTCAAAGTGAAAATACATTTATTAATACTTACAACCATGTAAAAGATTCTAAAAGTTTCAAAAGAAAGAGGCGTAGCGACTTAAGGAATGAGAATCAAGAACTCGATATTGTTGAGTATTTATGGTGGTTTGAAATAACCAGTTACAACTGAGGAAATTGCTCGAAATTATCACCATTATTCAATATATATAGTTCGTATCGTTTCCATAAGTTGATTAGAATATTCGGGAAAGCATTATTATGGTTCTGATTGAGTAAATGAATTAATGCTTCAATTTCGTTTTTAATAATCTCCAAACTTCTATTATTATCAGAGTAAATTTTTTCCTTCAGAAACGGCCATAAAAACCTGTCCAGCAGTTTTAAGTCAAGACTATTCGATTCCATGAAATAGGTGCACCATAACCGATCCAGAGATCAAATTGATCACTCAAATGTTCTCGAACTTCCAAAATCTGTGCTGGGGTGCACCGTCCTGTTGATAAATTATTAGCTCCAATTCTTCAGCAGAAAACAGTTGCTGCAAAAGCTGAACTACCTCTGACATTATCTTTCCTAAATATGCTTCACGTGTTAATGTGTAGTCAAAAAATAAAGTGCCTACAATTTTATTTTAAACTATGCCACACCAAAAATTAACAGACTTTCTTGCAAATTTTCTTATTTGAAATACTTTACGTTGCCTTCGATTTTTGTTTTCCCAATTCTACTGATTCACGTGATGCTCCCTTCAATTCATTTTCTGGATTTTATAAAATAATTCTTATGAAGTTGCGGTTGATTTTAAATTAAAAAATATTCAGCTTTCAGCATTTATCAACAATTTATTAAAGTAACATTACCTTCAAAACAAAGCAGTATGTCGAGTTCTTGATTTTTATTTCGTAAGATGCTTCGACTCTTTCTCTTAATACTTTTAGAATCTTTACAGGGTTGTGAGTATTAAGAAATGTATTAGATGTGTAGATGTGTAGATAGACCGACACATGCATATATATTCGTAATCAGAAGAGAAAGAGCTAGCCAGAAACAAGAAAATATACAAAGTTATCCATTTTAAAAAATGAAGTTTTACTCAATAGCTTATCCACCCTGTATCTATTCCATTTTGTGAAATCATTTTGTCAAAACTCAGTCCATTTCCTACAACTTCAACGAATAAATTTTTTGTATCTCCATTTGTAACAAAGTTGGAGGGGGCCAAATTATAGTGAAAAACCCGTTATTTATAATGCAGGAAATTTGAACTAAGATTTTTTTTCTGAGTAAAACTTTGATTTATCCACTCAAAGATTCACTATGATAAAACACGTTCCTCATACATCCTATAATTTATAAAATAAAATAGAAAGGCCTTTTACTTGATAGAAGAAATATAACAAAATTTGAATATTAAAACAAATTGAAATATGTTGATCTTCTACAATTTTAATTTCAAAAAAATTTTTATTCGAAAGCTTTTAGAATTAAATTTATGTCTGAACAAGCACCGCTTACATTTAATATATATATATATATATATATATATATATATATATATATAATAATATATTTAAATATATTAAATATTTCAAATAAATTATATTCTTTGAGAAGTCCTTAAGTTGTGTTCATGTTTTTAAAAGGCAATTGGTGTTCTTAAAGGTAAGACCAGAAACAAAATTTTGTCTCCTTTAAATATTTATTTATTAATTTTAATTACTTTCGTATATCTGTTGGGTTATTTATTCCATTTGACATTATATATTGAGTTTTGATTATATACGTCTATTAAATGTAAGCGGTGCTTGTTTAGACATAAATTTAATTCTAAAAGTTTTTTGAATAAAAATTTTTTTTTTATTCAAATTTTGTTATATTTCTTCTATCAAGTAAAAGGCCTTTCTATTTTATTTTAAATATAATATATAATTATATTTTGGCTTCAATAAATCTCATTATGGAATGTCAATGAATTTGAATAAACCTTAAAATAACTCACACTGTTCTTTGATTTTGTTAGGACATAGATCAATCTTGAATTTTATAGTTGATCTGTGTTTCGAAGCTTTAGTCTTTTAACACGTGGAGAGATATAGGTTAGTTTTTTGATTTTGATATTTGGAATATTAAATGAGGGCTGAAGACGGGATTGCTTAAAATTATATTTGTTTTTTGAAGATATAGTGCACATTTTTTTAGAGATTTTTGAATTAACTTATTCGAATATTTAAATATATTGAATATTTCAAATAAATTATATTCCTTGAGAAGTCTTTTAAGTGTGTTCTTGTTTTTAAAAGGCAATTGGTGTTCTTAAAGGTAAGACCAGAAACAAAATTTTGTCTCCTTTAAATATTAATATTAATTTTAATTACTTTCTTATATCTGTTGGGTTATTTATTCCATTTGACATTATATATTCAGTTTTGATTATATACGTCCATTAAATGTAAGCGGTGCTTGTTTAGACATAAATTTAATTCTAAAAGTTTTTTGAATAAAAAATTTTTTGAAATTAAAATTGTAGAAGATAAACATATTTCAATTTGTTTTAATATTCAAATTTATAATTTTGAATGGGTTAAAATTTCGATTGGAATAGCTTCTTATTGCTCAAATGGGTTGTATATTAAAAAACACAGAGGAAAGAAGCTCAAATTATCTGTTTCTAAATGACAATAAATCATTTTAAACGATATATTCAATAATATTATTCAAACTATTACACAGTAATTTTGACAGATAGATTTCAGTTTGACAAAGTGTTTCTCGGTAATTACAAATAAAATTTCAAATCGCTTATTGTGGAAGAGAAATATTTCAAACTTATCTTTCATCCATCCGAAAAAAACTGAATTATATTGAGTGAGAAAAAGAAAATGGACATGAACTACACTGGCGAGCAAAACAAAGTGGGTCACTAAGATTTTACACTGTTTTTTCCAATAGACTCACGTGTTCGCATTGATTCAATAATATTTTGTTCATCATCTATTTTTCATTATAAAATCAACTAAATATGTGCAAAATATAGACATATGTGCTAAGAAATTTGATAAAAGAAACCATCTTCGAATAATTCTTCACGATATCATCGTTTATCAGATGCGTTCACCATTGGTCATTGAAAAGCTTTTTTACACTTTCTGAAAGAAACAATTTTATAAAATAAGTTTACCAATTGAAGATTGTGTGAGAATAGTGGCACCTATTGAAGAATGAAAAATCTTACAGTTTTCTGTTTTTCAGGTTAGGATATATTGTGTATGTAAAGAATTCAGGCAATGGATGTCCGAAATCAAAATTATTGAAATTTTCACAGTTACAATGCTTTTTTCAATTTCGAAGTTTTTGATTTTTCCAAAAAAAGCTTATTATATAATAATATTTTTATACAAATCGAACAAAATTTTCATTTTACTTTGAGCAATTCTCTTTTCCCTACCATTTCAGAAATTTCATGATTCTCGTAAAAATTTCAATTTAGAAGAGTATTTGAACAGTAATGATCAAGTGACGCGTTTTTTTTTGCTTGCCAGCATATTTGAAATTGATCAACCAAATCAATTAATCTACCGGTTTTTTTGATTCATCCATGGATACAAAGAAATTACTTATAATTTAAATGTTGATAAAATAGATGCTGAATTAATAGTTTCAGAAAAAGTTGTGGAGATGGTATTTTCCAGGAATAAATTTATTTGTATTCCACTCAGAATTACGTATCAAATATATCCTCTAAAAATATTGATGACAGGGACGTAAAAAAGTTTCTCCTGTCGTTTGAAAGGATATTATCTTCGTGCTTGTTTATTTAGTGTATTTCTAATAAATTGAATCTCAGACATATGTTTTCTACTTGCACAATATTAAAATTATTTGAAAAAGATTGATTATTTTCTAAATGGTGTTTCGCATAATGTGAGTCTTTCTTCTCTATATCAAAACTTCCTTTGTGTTCAAAACGGATTCCAAAAATGGAATCACTTTATATTATTTCACATATTGAAAAAAGAAGTCTCAAACTGAATTTATAGGAAATACACGAAACCCACGAATCATAAATGTAATCATTTCAAACGACTAGACCCAATCTTATCACCCAACTTTTCAATATGTGTAAGAGATTAGTCAGAAACGTGATTCTAAGTGGAATTCCTTTCTGATATAGACCACTAAAAAAACATCTGTAGAAAATGACCTATTCGATATGATTGCCTGAAAAACCATGGTAGTTAGGATCTAACTGCTTGTAGTTGTTTCCATAGAAAATGGCGAAATAAAATCTTCTGCTCCACGTTAAATTAAAACGATTATGTGAACACTTCTTGACAATTTCTACATATTTAGAAAATTGCCCAAATAAGTATATGATATTCCTCAGTGCGATGCGATGAGGAATAAACCACTGTTCTCTCTCAATGGCAATTTCAAATGGAGGGGATGCTTTAATTGAAACTAGGCTCTTCACTGCTCATTTTGATCGAAGCATCTACCTCCCATTCCCATTGAGAGAGAACAGTTGTTTATTTGTCATTGTATCGCGCTGAGGTTTTGATTCATCCACTGTCCCACTCTATGGACATCGACCTATAGGTTACCTTTGAATTTCCTATGTTTCCAACTGTCTTTTACATACCTGTATGTTACAGTTTACCGACAATGCAACACTTATTACTCATAGCAACACAAGATTTCGATAAAATAGAATAGAAAGGCCTTCTACTTGATAGAAAAAATATAACAAAATTTGAATATTAAATTGATAAATTGATTTTGTGAGAACATAGATCAATCTTGAATTATATAGTTGATCTGTGTTTCGAAGCTTTAGTCTTTTAACACGTGAAGAGATATAGGTTAGTTTTTTGATTTTGATATTTGGAATATTAAATGAGGACTGAAGACGGGATTGCTTAGAATTATATTTGTTTTTTGAAGATTTAGTGCACATTTTTGAGAGATTTTTGAAATAACTTATTCGAATATTTAAATATATTAAATATTTCAAATAAATTATATTCTTTGAGAAGTCCTTTAAGTGCGTTCATGTTTTTAAAAGGCAATTGGTGTTCTTAAAGGTAAGACCAGAAACAAAATTTTGTCTCCTTTAAATATTTATTTATTAATTTTGATTACTTTCGTATATCTGTTGGGTTATTTATTCCATTTGACATTATATATTGAGTTTTGATTATATGCGTCTATTAAATGTAAGCAGTGCTTGTTGTAGACATAAATTTAATTCTAAAAGTTTTTTGAATAAAAATTTTTTGAAATTGAAATTGTAAAAGATAAACATATTTCAATATGTTTTAATATTCAAATCAAGATTTTGATGTGTGGTGTGGCTGCATCAACTTGCAGACGTCACAGTTGCATGGATGCGACGTTGGAGCTTGTCCTAAACAATCACAAAATCAATACCAATTCTCTTACTGTTAAAATAAACAAAAACACAATAAACCCTACGAACATCTGCAAGTACCTGGAAATACACTTAGACAACAAGCTCAGCTTCAAAGCACACACAAGAATCCAAAAAACATCAGCCATTACACGAGCGGATCATTTCAGATCACTCACTTATAAAACCTTAGGCATCAATGTGAAGATTCAATTTATAAGATGATATGCATGCCCCTTCTAGAGTAAGGACAATTTTTCTGAACACTTCTAGATCAATGTTATATAATTTAGAAGAAGCCGAAAGAACAAGTTTGAGAAAAATTGCATAACCCTTCAAACCGACTCTTATACTAATCAGCAAAAATAGAGCCAATATTGTCAAGACTACAAGAACAGAGCGAAAAATTTGTGAAGAAGCATACCAACAGGGGTAATATGGAGCCATTCATACATCATTATGACATACTACTCTGTCAAGAAAGTACCGGGAATTTTCAATTAAAACAACATTTTTACATTTAATCGTCAAAATTTATTGGGTCGCCTTCAAAATAGGCTCCATTTGCTCCAATACATCTATGCCAACGGCACTTCCAATTATCGAAACATTTTTTACAGGCGCTTTCCGGGATGGACTTTAGCTCTCGCGCCGAATTTTGTTTTATGGCTTCAATCGACTCAAAACGGGTGCCACGAAGGGGCAATTTCAGTTTTGGGAAGAGGAAAAAGTCGCAGGGAGCCAAATCCGGCGAATACGGTGGTTGCTGAAGCACGTTTGTTGAGTTTTTGGCGAGAAAGTTAGTCACAATCGTAGCTCGGTGAGAAGGCGCGTTATCGTCATGCAAAATCCATGAGTTGTTCACCCACAAATTTGGCCGCTTCTTACGGATACGCTCACGCAAACGTTTCATAACGCCTAGGTAATACTCCTTGTTTACCGTCTGACCCTCTGGAACGAATTCGTAGTGCACCACGCCACGGATATCGAAGAAAACAATGAGCATCACCTTCATTTTCAAGCGGCTTTGGCGTGGTTTTTTCGGTTTCGGCTCATTTTTTGCCACCCATTCCGATGATTGCTGGCTTGTTTGCATATCGTACTCGTAGACCCAGCTCTCATCACCAGTTATAATGCGTTCCATGAATGTAGAATCGGAATTACAGCGATCCAGCATGTCTGAAGCAACCTATTCGCGATGACGTTTTTGAAGAAAATTCAGGTCTTTTGGTACGAGTCGTGCGGCCACCTTTCTCATGCCCAAAATATCAAACAAAATCATACGTGCGGACTCGTGGGATATCTTAAGATCATGTGCTATCTCTCACAAGCTGGTACGACGGTTTTCCAGCACCCTTTCCTTAATGTTATCGACGTTATCTTCGATCGAAGCCGTCGATGGGCGACCACTTCACGACCGTCCTTGAAGGCTCTGTACCACTGATATGCACGAGTTTTCGATAGAGCATTATCACCAAAGGCCTTTTGCAACATTTTCAATGCATCGGCACACGAAAATTCATTTGCAACATAAAACTTTAAACAAATTCTTTGCTCAACGTAATCACCCATAGTAAAAATCGGCACGCACTCTGACATCGACTGACTTAATCAGCTGTTGCAAACACACTAGTTGACAGATCCCGCTCAAGCTTGGCATAGTAATTAAGGACAGTGGTACCAACCTAGGAAAAAAAATTTTTACCTGCCTCATTTCCCCGCCAGATTTAAATCGATAATTCCCGGTACTTTCTTGACAGAATGTATAAAGCACACCAAAGGGCAAACTGTCAGCGCATTTCTCGATTTCACGAAATATTTCAAGTTTTTCTATGAAATCAATTATAATTCAGTTATGGCGGTTTGTTTTCTCTTTTCCATACATGGCTATTTCGCAAATTTTTAATAACCGATTTCGTGAAAATGAGTACTTGTTGTGGGGTCCTCCCGGACAGCTTGAAGTAAAGCAGGTGCTATGATAACAACATCTTTTTAAACGATCAGGCTTTTACTACATCCCTCTTTTTGATATTTTTCAGGGATTAGTTAGAAGCGTCATTTTGGGTGGAACACCTTTCTGTTATGAATCCTACATCTGTACACTTTCTTCAAAAACTATAAATTCAAAACATTGTACTATGACGAAGTCCTTTGAGGTGGACGAAACGAACGTTAGTAGCATGAAAATAAGGCACAAATAAAAACATGTGTTTCATTTAAAAATAATCTGAAAAAATCACAGTATATCAGTTGTAAATATTTTTGTCATACTGAATCACCCCTATATTTTAACTTTCAGTTAACTAATTTTTCCATTGTCGAATATTGATTGTGTGATATTCAAATGTTCCAGGGATAAGCAGCCCACCATTAGCGAAAAGCGGAAGACCTCTTCCTTCATCAAGAAGTGTCAGTTTGATTTTGTTCCCAGATGTTAAAGTGGATGATCCGAAATGGACCCTCAATGCCATGCAGTATGGCCAAATTATAACGCACGACATGAGTATGATTGCTGGAAGTACTCAAGCGCGTGAGTATTAATAATTTTTTGAGTATAGAACGAATGCTTTAATTAAATAATACACATAACGCGTTTCATTTACATTATTATTATCCTGATACTCCTAGATCTCCTTTGAAGATTCCTCAGAATATTTTTCAGCTTGTGCGAGTTAGGAGTTCGGTTGTGTTCTGGGTAGGCTTTGTTACTGCGATCTTGCGCCGCTTTAAGTCACAGCAGTGTTAATTTTTGACCCAACAGTGAAATGGTGACCGACATTCGTCCAACTAGAAAATTTCTTTTCCACCTGAACAGGATTCGAACCCGGACCTTCCGGTCACGAGCCCGATGCTCTACCACTGAGCTGTCCACGCTCAAATGCGCTTCAAGGGCTTAATTTTAACATTCCCCCAATCTTGTATCCTGCTCTATCTTACCCCGCCTACTTCTACCTGTTTCAGGTTACCGTAAATGATAATAATATGAGACCTTCAGATCTTCCAAACATTTCACTAATAATATGTTCATTAGTTACTATATGCACCGAACCCTCGATAGGCGGACAAACAAAACCAGTTTTGGCCAGCTCTAATCTCCTCTCTTAAGCCATTGATTAGCTTTAATATTTTCGGAATCTGATGAAGTTCCAGGTCAAATTCCATACGAATACGTTTATTCGATTCTATGCTTTGTATTAAGATGTACATATTTCGAAGCATTTCAACTATGAGCAGTCAACTCCGAACATGAAACATGTTTATCAGATTCCTCTTTTACCGCATTAACTGCATTCAATGCAAGAATATATATATATATATATATATATATATATATATATATATATATATATATATATATATATGTACAGTATAAATATATAACTAAATACACTATTGTCGTCTTCGCGTCACCCTCTCTATCTAGAGCGTCATCAACTTCTATATCCATTCTTCTAGCTTCCTTTATTGTATCGTTCCAGGATCTCTTTCGTTTTCTTCTTTCGACAGGAGTTCACTGAAAAACCTGTTTCTGAAACCTATCCTCCTGCATTCGAAGCACATGTCTAAAACATTTTAAACTTCAGATTTCTATCCGTTTTAGTACTCTGCCTTTATAATATGTCTTATTTATCTCTTAGAGTCTGCAGTACGTGTCTACAGCTCTGAGCACAGTACCGATTCAACTTTTTTTTGATTTTCTAGGATATGTTTCGAACCCACAAAAGACCATGGAGACATCCAATTACCTTTTTGCTATTCTGAATTCTGGTTCTTATTTCCTCCTTGCCAATGCCATCCTTGTTAATTGTGACTCTCATTTGTCAAATTTTTCGATGTGCACATCATCGTTGATGAGTACTTTGAAGCGAGGGTTGGAGTTAATAATCAAGTACTCCGTTTTCTTCGAACTAACTTGTAATACCCATTTCTTATATTCATCATAAAGCCTCTTCATAATAAAATCCAGATCGTAAGAGTCTTGTGCAATCATAACCAGGTCATCAGCGAAGCTACCGGAATGATAATGCATAATGTAGCAAAAGCTACACATGACAAGTCTGACTACTCGAACGATAATGATTTTACAGTCTTTTCAAAAACTGAACGTTAGAGGTACTCGATGCATCTCTTCTGACAAAAAGAGGGAATTTAAGGAAATTGATTGGAAAGACTGTTTCTGAGTGGACCGAAATAGTGAAATGAACCTTATTGGTTATAGAAAAATAATGAGATCAATGCTAGTAAAATAAAAACAGAAACAGTTTATAATACCGAATGCTGTCATGTGAAATTAACAGGCATAAATATATTGAAATCTCTAAATGACTTTCCATGTATTCTAAGGCCATATATAATTATTAGAAAACAAAATCTGAAGTGTCGAATAATACTAAACAGTTCGAACGACAAATCTCAAAACTGCTAGATCGAAAATGTCAACATGGAAAGACTACGTTAACAAATGTCTAACGGCAAGGCCATCTCTAATCTGAAGTGTCGAATAATACTAAACAGTTCGAACGACAAATCTCAAAACTGCTAGATCGAAATTGTTAACATGGAAAGACTACGTTAACAAATGTCTAACGGCAAGGCCATCTCTAATGAGAGGGAACGTAATCTTTATTATTTCATTTGATTAAAATGAATTTTCACCAAGTAAGGACCCATTCAATGGATATTTTTATTACTTGGATATCTCTTCGTTTTGAATAGATATGAGGGGTTTTAATGTCCGAATTTGTTCTTCATATCATCTACATTTCTCAAGATCGGATACTGAAATGTGAGAAAGTGATTACACTTTAAAGTTGACATCATATGGCAAGAAAAACTGTTTTTCTGGAGCAATGAACACTTTTGTGGTGCGCCACTAATGGTTTGTAAAATATGGAGAACCTATATATTAAAACAAATATTACAATATGAATAAAAACAATATTCTAATTGCCGCTAATATTTTATTAACACTACGATCGTTACGTCATACCATGACTTCTTCAGGTGAGTATTACAAGATACTAAGTATACCATGAACAAGAACTTCATTTTATAGTACATGGATATAACAAAAATAGAAGAGGGGGTGAAGAGAGTTTTACAATACTTTTGCGAAACTGAAAAATGGTTCAAAAAAGATTCAACAAAGGGGAGTTACTTAATTCTGTTACAGAATTAAGTAACTCCCCTTTGAAAGGATTACACTCTTCTCTATGAGTTCCTCTGATCTATTGAAGAAAATCGATGAATGAAAGGAGCAATGATACCCGCATATCTGACATAACGAAGAAATAGAACTACGAGCCCATTCATCATAAGTTTGCTTCGATCATCTCGCTCACCAGTCTTCAATGAAAATCTCACAAAACGAATAATTCCACACAATTCTCTATCAGGCATTTCATCTCAAGTTCAAGAACGTTCTCATTAAATTGCGGAATGACATCGATTAAGAAATACCACCGGAGATTGGGAAAAAACTATTTCAAGTTTAATTGATACCTATATACCGACTGAGGCTAAACGCTGGCGATACATACGACTAATTATGATTGAGTGCAGTGGAAATCGATTTCTAAGTTATTAGCTTCAAAATTTTTCGATGTGATGGTTGAAAAATCTACAGGGAAAGTTGTGATTTAGCTCAAGTCCACTATGTTTGCTTGGAATAATCGACTTTAAAAAGTGCAGTTTTCCCAATATGTCGATAGGTAGAAAGTTCGCTACTTAGAATTTAAAATGATTTACGAGCCTAGTAGAAGGAAACAAGTCATTAGGAATAAAACACGGAAGAAAGCAGAAATATTTCTCAAACTTATCATTCTATAAATGAGGATGAATCTAATGTACAAGGAGTCAATTAGAAACTTTCGGGAATTGATCAAAAAGTAGGCTTAAAGGAGCTGTCATGAAATTTTCTTCTTCTTTTTACGTTGGGACTAAGTCCTGTGTTTTCATCAATGATTTTCCAGGTGCAGTTGGGATGATGAAGTCCAGCTTCCATACCATCTTATAGGTGGTTGTTGTATAACAGCCTGACCAAAGACTTTGAATCTGATGCGACTCATCGCTAGGCATTCTGAAATGATGTGTATGGCTGGTTCCGTGTCCTCAAGACACTTCCTGCATTCATCATCTTCAGCCAGATCGATTTTGTGCAAATGCGGTTTCAGCCTGCAGTAACCTGTCATAATCCCGACAAGTATTTTGAGTTTAGTTTTTTCCAGACATAGCGCTAGGTCTGCCATCTTTTGGTTCGAAGCCGTTCCAAGGAACGCCTTCGAATGTTTAAGGCTCAGTCAGAAAGACTCTAGTCTAGAGTTCATTCTGCCTATTATTGTCCACTTATCCACGTCATGTGATATTCCCAGGAATGATTCCGGGCCTACCAGAGATTAATTTCCATATGTCTACTCAAAAGAAACAGTGATTTCGAGACATTTTATTGGATTCAATTCGAAAAACATTTAAATTAAAATTTGCAGACGTTTCGAAGAATTATTCTGCTTGATATTCAAAAGACTGAAAAAACCCTCTTCGAAGTAATATTCTCTTACAATTTATTTTTATTTGTAAATAATAATTAAAATTCGTCTTCTCACACATGCGCGCGGCACTTTTTCTGAAATCGAGTCTGTGACCATATCTTCTCTTTTAATTTTTTCTATAGAGGAACACAGAGTTCAATGAATGCCTCAGGATTAATCCTCAGCAGTTTGTATCAATCTGTTTCTTGCCGGAACTGAAACGACCAGAAGGCATGTGATTTTATTGACTGTTTTCATTCAACATCCAAATAAAATCCTACTGACAAAAACAGGTGTTCTGAAGAATATGCTACAATTTTTAAGAGAAGCGAAATATACTTTTTGAATTTATATGTAGCATTTTCTGAAATGGAATTCACTATTCATAACTGGATTAAGTTTGAAGTGATTTCAGTCAATATTCTAAATTTTCTGCTGATTCTTTTATTTTCTGAATGCTCTGCAACTTTTGGTAATTCTGAAAAGAAATGGCATTTCTAAATCACTTAATTTGATTTTATCATCAAATAATTTAAAGAGATGTTTTAAAATAAAATTTGTAGAGGTTTCAGAAAATTATTCTGCTTAATTAAAAAAATGTATATGAGACAGTAATTTATTTCCACAAAAATGTTTGTAGTGCTACAACAATTGTTTCACCACGATGTGGCTTCTTCAGGTATTACATTGTACTGTCTGTAGGTATTCAGTGTAACCGAGTTTAAATACATTTTTAGGTACGTGACCAAATAATGGAAAAACAAGTCATAAAAACTCTAGGTGTTTATTGGAGTTTGCCGCTAAAAATGCCATTAAGGAAATATATTCAGTAATGGAGAATGATGATTTTACGGGCATTATACCTGTTGATTTCAAGAAATTCTAAAAGTGTTAATCTAGAACTTTTGCTTTCAACGTGGATAATTTCATAATTATTGTTGAAATTATGCCTGAATTCCTTAAGATGATTAGCATATGTCGAATGTACAGAATTGGATATATAACCCCTTTGGTGTTCTTGGACACGTTTCTTCAATGATCTACCAGTCTGGCCAATGTATACTGAAGGGCAATCTTTGCAAGTCAACTTGTAGACTCCAGATTTATTTTCTTTATTTGTACGATCTTTATTGTTTTTTATGTAGGTACTAAGGTTATTAATTGTCTTAAAAGCCGCGTTATAATTGAAACAACTTTTGAAATATTCAGCAATATTTTCAGATAATCCATTGACATAAGATAACGAAAAATATTTCTGTGTATTGTCCTCTTTTATGATTGGGTACACGTGATTTAATGCCATTTTCTTTTGTTTATTGGATACAATTTTGTCTATAAGAAAGGGATTGTAACCGTTGTTTGACGCTATTTGTTTAATAATATTTAATGCTTTCATAAAGTTTTCTGAATTTAAAGGGACATTCAATAATCTATGAATAAAACTATTATATGTACATTCGACATAGCCTAATCATCTTAAGGAATTCAGGCATAATTTCAACAATAATTATGAAATTATCCACGTTGAAAGCAAAAGTTCTAGATTAACACTTTTAGAATTTCTTGAAATCAACAGGTATAATGCCCGTAAAAGCCTTTTGAACGAACAAACAGATGTTGATCATTCTCCATTACTGAATATATTTCCTTAATGGCATTTTTAGCGGCAAACTCCAATAAACACCTAGAGTTTTTATGACTTGTGCTTCCATTATTTGGTCACGTACCTAAAAATGTATTTAAACTCGGTTACACTGAATACCTACAGACAGTACAATGTAATACCTGAAGAAGCCACATCGTGGTGAAACAATTGTTGCAGTAGTACAAACATTTTTGTGGAAATAAATTACTGTCTCATATACATTTTTTTAATTAAAATGAGTTTCCACCAAGTAAAGACCGAATCTATCAAATATTCTGCTTAATATTGAAAATATTAAATAAACTGTTTTTGAAGTAATATTAAACAATACGAAATTAAAAATTGCAGCGGGTTTTCGAAACTACTGAACGTGCGAAATTAAAATCAAAATTTATTATTTATTCAATTTGGTATAATAGCCAGTAATCTCTTGGTACATGGGTAGGATTATTTCAATACTTTTATCAAATTCAGGGCAGGCGATCCCGTAAGAAATTAATTAAATAATATCGTACTCATTAAGTGCATTTTTTAGATTAAATAAGATAAATGTGTTGATTAATTTTTTATGATTCGTTCAATAATACATTGTACCTACATAATTTTAAATTATTCATATCATCGGTAATAGGAATACAGAGTTTTCCATATTTCTCTAATATACATTTTTAATTGAATAATTAGCATAACTAGAAGGATAAATTGGAAATGACTTTTTCGTTTTTTATTAATTTAATCGAGCACGTGTAAAAGTTATTTTGTACTGTCTGGTATTCGAGGAGATAGGTGAAATGAAAACATTTTTGTTAGATATGTTATAGAATTAAACCTATTTTTCAGTTTTAATTCAGGGAAAATTTTTTGCATGTTCTTCAAAAATATTCCTGTGGCTTTATGAAAAATGGTGAAAAGCACTCAAGTGGAGGCAAAACATTCGTGAACTCGTTCAACAGTACATCTCCCCTGTAAATTTCAAATAAGTGAATTATATCTTGGAAGTGATGAGAATGATGAAGTCTTAGAAGAGTTCTGCTGGAGAAGCGGAAGATTTCATAAATATGGAAAAACGTGGGTAAAATTTGCTCCATCCTTCCCCCTAGAATCCGCATGGTTACATATTGGCAAGAAACAAGAATATATTGAAAAAAAATTTCATGTACTTTCATACTTTTTGCACGAATCAGATCAGAAAAAAATTTGAAAAATCACTCTGTGCCTGGATTCGACCCCTGGTTCAAAATTTCGAAGTAGGTACCGTGCTTTAGCCATCCGTTTCTTATCAAGATTAGTTTTTTTATAGGTAAATTCCCAGGTTTTATACGTACATTTCACGAAATTATGCATGAGCCTTCATGTCGTTTTTCACATCTCAGTACTAAAATTGAACACGATCAGATTTTCACTTTCGAAGAATAAAATTTCAGATCAAAATTACTCAAAAACCGTTGACCCAGTTTTAACTTTAATTGGGATTAATTGATACTTTAAAGCCATCTGGAAATTTCTGTAAGTCTATTCGTTCCAAAATTAGCATTTTTCTCACCGGTCGTACACACGAATGGATGATGCTCACAAAATTTGGCATGAATTTTCATGCCTTTAAGATACATCTAAATACTGAATTTGATGTAGATCGAATCAATAGCTTGTAACTATTGGGAAAATCAGGAAAAAATTTCAAATGTGAATAACTGCAAAACCATTGGACCGATTTTCTCCCTTAACTACCTAACCCAAATATTCAGGCCGTAACCCTACTCTGATAATTTCAAGGCTCTTGCTCTTCACATTCAAATGTTAGAGTGAACGACTGGAATCACCTCGAATTCTTCATCAGGAAGTCCAACTTAAACAATTTTTGCGTCAAAATTCGTGAATTACAAACATTTGGCAAAACGCTGTTTACTCGAACAAAGGCGGAAAAAATTTCAGTTGAATTTTTAACATCTGCACACAAAAGTAATATCAGGAAATTGATGGGTAATATATCAATAAATTTGATTTCTTGTTTTTAAGAATAATTCTGAAGTGAAAAGCGTCTGCTGGCTTCACAGGCACAGGACAAAGAAATCATTTCCTAATATAAACAAAGACGTCCTCAATGAGAGGTAACATAAATACTACATGTAGTTGAGACTTTATTGTCCTTTTTATCTACATTTCCCATTTTTTCACTGAATGTCGTAATAAAAATAATTGGATTCAATAGACTCAGTGCCAAAACAACTCCAAATATGTATTCTTAGTTCAATCTTATTATATGACTTTCAAATTAAACCGAAATATATATACTCACACTAACAAATCAACCGATCGTTAAATAAACTTTTGATTGCATTGTCAGGAATTGACTTCAGTAATAACCCCAAATTATCTTCTGTGTTCCATTGACTGAAAACGGGTGAAGTTTTGAAGATAAAAATGTTGGCTGAGGAATGCGTTGGTTTTTGGATGAGTTTTGTTGGGTTTTTGGTCAGAAAGTCATTCACAATGATACGCTCATGATTCAGCACGAATGGAGCGGCAACAGTTTCATACTCAAAAATTTTTTCAAAATAGTACAAATTCATTCGTGAGACATCGCAATTTCCGCTGCTATCTCAGACTGTAAACACACTTCAATTTAATTAAAACAAATTGTAGAAATTACTATGTTTTACTACCAAAAGAGATATATTACACCTTTTCTTGTGACTTGAGTTTCGGGAAATGAACCCATCATCAGACAACTGAAGACAACTGAAGTGGTACAGAGGTATTTATACAAAAGTGATAAATATTTTGAATATTTCAATAGATTCTAGATAACACCTAATAGTGGTACAGAGGTTTACAAGCGGAACGTGATAAAACACCGGGTTAAAAAAAAAGAGGGGCCTATTGGAATGTCGGCAATCGACAAAGAAGGTTGTTAAACAGATGGTACCCATTTAAATATCTCAAATAATTTTTGGGGTTACATAGCTCCGTACATTCATTCATTATTTTCACATTATTTTGTTGTATATCTCAAATATTTGGATTTACATAGATACATACAGTCATTCATTATTTCTTACATTATTTTTATTGTGAACGAATTTGAAAATTTCAATAATCAAGTTTCTTTTCATTTGAATCTACATGTGAAATTTTCTTAAGATTTTCTTTTGTCCAAAGGAATTACTGTTTTCTAAAGAATGAGTGGCAAAAGTTGAATTTTTGTTTAATTTCACTAAATTCATTTAATGTTCGTTGAAAAAGGTTTTAAACAGATGTTACTTTTTAAATATCTCAAATATTTTCGATTTACATATCTCCGTATAGTCATTCATTATTTTTAAATTATTGTTATTGTGAACTAATTTGAAAATTTCAACAGATTCTAGATAATCGAGTTTCTTCCATTTTGATTCTACATGTAAAATTTTGAGATTATCTATTGTGGGAAAGGAATGACCGTTTTCTAGACAATGAGTGGCAAAAGGAGAATTTTGTTTGCCACTCATTGTCTAGAAAACGGTAATTTTATTTCAGACATAATTTTATTGATTATCAACTTGTGTCATATTGCTAACAATGTCGTTTGTTGATTTATCACAGCCTATCACTTGACAGCCGATTACTGAGCCTGTCAGGTGGTAGTTAGAATTTAAGACTTTGCAGATCTCATAATAAGATAGATAGATCGACACATTCATATATCATAATCAGGAGAGAAACAGCTAGCCAACGATAATAAAATATACAGGATCATTTGAAAAATTAAAGTTGCACTCAATATCTTGTTCATCCTGTAATATATTCCATTTGTGGAATCATTTTGAGAAAATTCAGCTGATTTCGTACAACTTTTGTGAATGACTTTTTTTGGTACCTCCATTTGTAGCAAAGTTAAAGGTGGGGGTCAAATTATAAAGAAAAATCCGGTACATCTAAATTTTCTCTTCGAAAAGTCATCGTTCTCAGGAATAAATTGTCGCGCACACAGAATCGAATTCGACCACATCACTGTTTTTGATTCAATCGTCTTAAAGTAATTGGGCCAAAATTCGAAAAAACATTAGAATAAAATTGGCATAGATTGTTACGTGTGCACAATGCTTCTTAAAACCTTCCTATTCGGACTTCCTAAGAACAATTAATTCCCGAGTTCATAAAAACAATTTCATTAATTCACTTCCTCAGAAGAAATAACGAAGTCTGTACTTATTAAATCAATCATAAAATTAACATTTATATATATTTTAAAATAGTCTTTCCTCATTTAGTCACCTATTCATAAAAATCCATTGCAATTGCTACATGACAGTAATAATGTTGTTTGAACTTGAATTGGCGTTCTTAAAATCAGTGCTTCTGTTTTTTGTGAAGTTTTGCATCAGCAGTTGAAGTTTTGAAGGATATTGGATTATATGCTCAATGAATAATGACATACTTTTGAACAATGAATTGATTGACACAGATAGTCATTCAATCAAGCTCATTATATTATATACCTTCTAAAATATACAGAGCAATACTGGAAACATGCTATTTTGAACTATTGCTTCATTCTTTCTAATATATTCAGATAATTCAATCGAAATCAGTCAAGAGTAATTTACCAAGTTTTTCAATAAGGGACTACAGGTTGAAAAGTAAAGAAACAAGTTGTGTTTGAGGTATTAACGATTTTTTCTTTTTGAATGTTACGTATGACTAGTCCAATGTTTAATAATGACTTAGACTGAACTTAAGTAATCGCATTCGTTTTGTTGGCTTTAAGGTCATCGGTTGAATACAGCTCTTTGGCATAGACCTGCGACTTCAGAAGAAAAGATCTAGCGGTGTCAAATCGCACCATATTGGTGGCCAACTCACGTCACCTCTGCGAAAGATAAGCATCAGATCGTCTATGCAAAAAGTCAATCGTGGCGTCCTCTGTGTGGCACGGCCTGCTGAAATCACATGTCCTTTACGTTCATATCGTTTAATTTGAGCTGAAAGAAATTGATTATTGTCGTTCTGTAGAGCTCGCCGTTAGCGGTAATAGCTGCACCGACGTCATTCTCAAGAAAATACGGACTAATGACGTCTTCGATAACAAACACTTACTTTCTAAAGATGCCTAACCACCTTTTGTAGGTTTTCATTGTCCCACATCTAATGGTTCACTCGGAACTACGAATACATCAAAAGAAAAGTCTGCACAAGGCCGAATTCTTGTGCACGGCAAGGAATTGACTGCCTTGGATTCTTACCCATACCTCGGAAGTGTTTTTTTATTTTATTTATTTATTTATTTATTCATTCAACAATAGGAACACAAACAGGTCAAAGAACCATGAACAGTATCCAGAAATTACATTAAGATGAAAATGATATCAGCGAAAATCTCTACACCAAAACAAACCAAAAAATAAAACCTCACTGCACCAAAAAATGTTTTTTCAATTGTAGCTTGATGTTAGCAATGAAATACATCGACAATTAGTTCATAGCAGGCTCGGAACATTCTAATTATCGGAGAATTTTTGGATGCATTTGTCCTTCTGAAAGGTACATGGAAATTTTCAAAAGATCTTAATTAACATTTGGGACATTAATATGCACTTCCTGCAATAAATCCGGTGCCTGCAACTCACCACTTACAATTTTCCTCAACATAATTACATCGCCTATACTACATCTATTTTCAAGATAAATCAAACTAAAATGTTTTCTGGTCATATAATAAAAACTGAGATTAACATTTGAAACAGAGCAATTGCCTCTAAGACTTCAATATTTGAGCAATTTATTCTGTATTCGTTCGATTCTTTCTATGTAAATTTTATACTGCGGATTCCAAACGACTGAAGCGATATATAAACGGCTAAAAACGTAAGCATAGTATATACTGAGAACCGGTTGATACATTCTGTTTTTAATCACAGTCTCAAATATTTTCGATATACAGGCTAGAATTGCGATGGGACGATAATTATTACAGTCATTTTTGTCCCCTTTTCCTTTGTAAATTGAAATAACTTTTGCAATTTTAAGTTTTTCTGGAAAATAACCTTCTCGGAACATTTATTTACGTATTATGATTGAAATAGGATTGACAATTTCTTCACTAATATTTTTCAGAATGTATACGGTGATGTTGTAAATATCAACTGTTTTTTTGGGTTTAAAAGATGTTATTTTTTTTTACTTCATTTGCAGTGCACTCAAAGAACAAGATTTTTCATTATTTAAAAATTTATTTTGTGGTATCTTACTAGATTCATAACTTTTAGTTCCAAACTCTTTACAGATGTTCTGGCCAACACCTGCAAAATGGTTGTTCAGTGAATCAGCCTTTGTTGTTTTCGAATTGTTGCTTCTTATAATTTTCCTGAATTCCTTAAGATGATTAGCATATGTCGAATGTACAGAATTGGATATATAACCCCTTTGGTTTTCTTGGACACGTTTCTTGAATGATCTACCAGTCTGGCCAATGTATACTAAAGGGCAATCTTTGCAAGTCAACTGGTAGACTCCGGATTTATTTTCTTTATTTGTACGATCTTTATTGTTTTTTATGTAGGTACTAAGGTTATTAATTGTCTTAAAAGCCGCGTTATAATTGAAACAACTTTTGAAATATTTAGCAATATTTTCAGATAATCCATTGACATAAGATAACGAAAAATATTTCTGTGTATTGTCCTCTTTTATGATTGGGTACACGAGATTTAATGCCATTTTCTTTTGTTTATTGGATACCATTTTGTCTATAAGAAAGGGATTGTAACCGTTGTTTGACGCTATTTGTTTAATAATATTTAATTCTTTCAAAAAGTTTTCTGAATTCAAAGGGACATTCAATAATCTATGAATAAAACTATTATATGCTGACATCTTTTGGTTGGTGGGCGTACAAATAAAGAAAATAAATCCGAGTCTACAAGTTGACTTGCAAAGATTGCCCTTTAGTATACGTTGGCCAGACTGGTAGATCATTCAAGAAACGTGTCCAAGAACACCAAAGGGGTTTTATATCCAATTCTGTACATTCGACATATGCTAATCATCTTAAGGAATTTAGGCATAATTTCAACAATAATTATGAAATTATCCACGTTGAAAGCAAAAGTTCTAGATTAACACTTTTAGAATTTCTTGAAATCAACAGATATAATGCCCGTAAAATCCTTTTAAACGATCAAACAGATGTTGATCAGTCTCCATTACTGAATATTTTTCCTTAATGGCATTTTTAGCGGCAAACTCCAATAAACACCTAGAGTTTTTATGACTTGTGCTTCCATTATTTGGTCACGTACCTAAAAATGTATTTAAACTCGGTTACACTGAATACCATCAGACAGTACAATGTAATACCTGAAGAAACCACATAGTGGTGAAACAATTGTTGTAGTAGTACAAACATTTTTGTGGAAATAAAATACTGTCTGATATACATTTTTTTAATTAAAATGGGTTTCCACCAAGTAAAGACCGAATCAATCAAACATCTCCAATTTGGCTACCAAACGTTGGAGAGGACTTTGAAGGGCATCGCGTCTGCCGTAAAATGTACCTAACGCACACAACAATTGCACTAACGAGCATTCATTTTGATAATGAAGTTTTATCATTTAGACGTGCTACTAAGACAGACACTACCAAAACATAATAGACATAATTGCCAACATCGACTCGCCCAAAATGAAAAAACCTTAACGAATGCAATACAATAATTTAGCGACCTCGGCAAGCAAGAGAGGTCTTTCTGTGGAGTCCTGTACTACTGATAACACTAATCAAGAACATTCCCTTGCAGAACCTCATGGGACCAAATGCTGTAGTCCGAACGGTCAGCTCCTAGAATACGCCAACGTACCTGAGCACTGCTACCCAATCGTGCTCGCTGACGACGATCCCATCACCAGACAAACAAACATGAAATGCATGAACTTCGTCAGAACGATCACGGACCGTGACCGAAGATGTGTGGGAGGGTATCAACCGGCCGAACAGGTGAGTTAATCACGTTATTTCAACAATATTAAGACGCTATCGCATAAAACCGTGAAAGGTTGGACATAATAGCATTCAGAACAGCTGCAGCAGTAGCGAGCATGATTGAATTAGATTTATGTATCAGAAGTAATTAGTTCGTGATTGAATTATGGTATTATATCGATGAAACTATTAGAAAGCGATAAAGTGAACCATTTAGCTATTGATTTGATGGTATCATTATGTGTTGAGTCGTTCTGTTGATATGAAGTATTTATAAAAGATGAAATGAATATAATAATTTTGAATAAAAAAACAGAATCATTCTGTCAATACTCTACATAATTCAATTTAAAAAAATTTAATCAAAATATCCTAAGCCCTAAAGGTTAATATTCTATCTTATGTATGATGCAATTGATAATAGCCAACCTGCTATTGCTGTGGTTTTGGATCTTGAAAAGGCGTTTGACACTGTCGACCACCAACAGTTGTTGGAGTCCTTGGAGGATGTGGGAATACGAGGACTGGCTCACGATTTGTTCAGATCCTATCTGTATGATAGGAAACAATGTGTCAAAATTGAAGATACGTATAGTAGATTTGAATTGGTTAAATGCGGAGTACCGCAGGGCACAGTGCTCGGGCCAATTCTATTCATCATACATATAAATACTCTACTCACCACTAGAACATCTGGACACATCATAAGCTTTGCTGATGATACCGTTATATTGTATACATCAGGCAGTTGGGAGGATCTAAAACTTAAAATTCAGGCAGAAATGAGTGATATTGTTTACTGTTTCAATTATAAATTACTTACCATAAATTTCGACAAAACAATGTTCCTTCCTATAACAAGCTACAAGAACAAATTACCACAGTATAACACTTTGGAGGTGAATAATCATAATAAAACGATAACAATAAGACTTACCGAAAATATTAAATACCTGGGGGTTATTATTGATTCTCATCTTCGTTGGAATAATCACGTTAATAACATTGTTAATATAATCAGAACATTTTTGGACCGCTTCAGGTTTCTTGCTAAGATCTTACCTCTAAACCATCTCAAAATGCTCTATTCTGCTCTTATAGACTCCCGTATAGCATATGGAATTATCGGATGGGGTGAAATCACGAACGTATATCTAAAAAAGTTGAACACACTACAGAAATATTTCTTAAAACTTGTCCTCAAGAAAGAAAGAACTTACCCATCGGATAATTTATACATGGAAGCTAGGATACTAGATGTTCGACAAATCTTCTTTCTTAAGGCAGTGTGTTTTCTGCACAAAAATAGGGAACATATTGAGTTTTTATCTCATAATTATCCAACCAGAGCTAGATATTCAAATAAGATTAAAACTCCATCAGCAAATAAGACAGTGGGAACAAAATGTCTTGCGTTCCTGGGGCCAAGATTCATGAATGCTCTTTCGCAGGACTTCCTCTTCAGCAGTTCTGATTCTGATGTACATTATAGAAATAAGGTTAGATCATTTCTACTGAGTAACCGGAGACAGGTTGTACATGCTTTCTTTAACTGCTATAATTGAAAAAAAATTTGGAATGTGAATGTGTATCGTTGTAACTCAATACTTTTCCGAAATTTGTTGTTTTGTTTGGCATTTCAGACATAGGTGAATAAATGAGATATGACACGAACAGCGAAAGCTTTGTGTTCATGCTCCTTATTTGTTTGTGTCAGACTAATATGTTTATGTTAATATTATGGTTATTATATCTTGTGTATGTATTTCTGGTGCAAATAAATTATTATTATTATTATTATTATTATTATACTTTACTTCCAAGCTTGAAGATTTTATGAATGAAGATATGTGATAATGTTTACTGATTGTTTTTATTTACTAGTCGACTAAAAATAATGAACGAGAATTTGAAACGCTCTCTCTATAGAAGGTGCTTAAAAAAAAGACCCCGTCTCTAGTATAGGTAGAAAACTGAAAAATAATTGGGGTTTGCTTAGTGAAAAAAATTTGTAACGTCATTCATATTCAAGATAAAGGGCGTTGAAGAAAATAAAGTTATAAACATTTTTCACTATTCTGCCGGAACTACTGGCAACATTGTAATGAAATTTCATACGAATATGTTTTGGAAGTTGACACATCCCATGAATTTGTTTTTATATCTGACCCTCATCGAGGGCGCTAGTTACACGGTTCGTACCAAGTAGTATTGAATATAACATTTTTAAGGTTAGATTTATTAATCAAAACTTCAAGTGAACTTAAACATCATTCAATTTCACACCAAAAAGGTACGCTTGGTACTATACTCGATACTGTGTGGGTATATTTTGATATGAAAATTACGAAGTAATACTGAGAGTCATACAAGTCGGTACATGAGCAGAGCTTTTCACCGATTTTAAGGTTCCATTGTCATCATCGCTGTCCCGGGTTTCTGCTCAAGTTTTGACACTCCAGCAGACCCCCGATAAGCTGAAAGAGAAAAAAAGGATTTTTGAAGGAAGATAATAGAGAACTTGCGCCAGTACAACCAAGGAGGAACCAGCACAGGTCACCCCCCTTCCCAAAGGGATCGCCGTGTCGACCCCAACACCTAGCCGCGTGTGCAGAGTGTCTCTGTTTGGTGGTTGTGAAAGACCGAAGCATCGAAACAACACAAATAACAGCTTCACAGCTTGGATACCTCTCCCGAAGTACCGCTGTTGCTGTTCGACTGCTAAAAGCGAGGCTCCGAAGCATCGTAGAGGATTGGCTTAAGGATCTAAAAATGGGGCCGAAGTTGAGGGCGAACAGAGCGAGTTTTTCGAGATCCCACCAAGGTCGAAACGTCGTAGTCTCCCTTTTCCCCTAGCGGGCCAATCAGGACCCCGCAGCTGGAGTTTAAGGATCTGAAGATGGGGACAAAGTTAGGGTCTTCCAAGATCTCACCCCGGTCGAAACGTTGTAGTCTCCCTTTTTCCTCTAGCAGACCATTTCAGATCTCTCAGCGGATAAGTGAGGAAGGTTGGAAAGCCCACGCAGAGATTCAGCAAGGTTTCGTCTTCGCCCATGTATGGATTACAAAACTCTAATCGATCGCAGGGTAGCGTGACTTCGTCGTCAACCAGAGCCACAACTACCCAGTACGATTCCAAGCCTTGCTGAAGGATATGGACGGTTGTGGGACAACATTATGATATGGAATGCAAGAAAGAAACAAAGTAAGAAAGTTGGATCGAGAGTCTCTGCTTTAGGCATCATCATATCCTCCATTTCATCATGAAACTAGGTTTCAGTCATGACAAGAACCCCACCACGACAAGGTACAGGGACAAATGGGGGACGTATGAAGTAATAACCGATGCTTGTATAAAGTAATGATAAAGTTATTGATTATTATTATGAATTAGTATGCATTATGTGAATTAAAAATTTTTTGTCGCGAAAATAAGACCTCATTGATAAATTGGATACACGTTAAAAAATTGGGATTGAGGGTTTTCCTTCCTTCTTACGTGTAACAAAAATTCAATCTAGTCGGTATATCTTGATTAGCTCTAAGTTTTCCATGGAAAACTGTCAGTTATTGATAGTCATGACGATAGTCAACAATAATTAGGTGTTTGAAACCTTGTTATTCATAAAATTAGATATTGTTGATCCAAATGTACTCAAATGTTGAATACCCCAACATGTTATTAACCTTAGGTGAGTGTTTAGGAAGCTCTAATGCAGTTGTTACGCGTTATGCAGAAAAGTTTCCTCAAAGAAACTCACCAAGTAAAAATACTTTTAGAGCAACTAAACGACGTTGTCGAAGAACTGGGAATGTGAGTCGAAAAAAAAATTATTCTGGTAGGCCAAGAACAACAAGAACCATTAATAAAGAAAATATTATTTTAAATTTAGTTGATCAAGATCCAACAGTTAGGGTAAGAAATATGGCAAGACAAACAAATACGTCTTCTTCAAGTACTTGGAGGATACATAAAGAGCAGCTACATCCTTATCACTACAAGAATGGAGTATGCGATTGGCTCTAGGTGAAACATTATAACAATTTCATTTAAAAAAATCACACAGTTTTTATGTTTCACAATTTATTCAGAATCCTGATACGTGTTTCGGTCTTTGGACCATCTTCAAAGGAGTACAAAAAGGAACTGAGCTTAAAATTGAAAAGGTTCTTTTATTACACTTGGGTCATCTATGTATTTTTATGGCGCATGGAAAAAACAGCATCCTATATAGGGGTGTTAACGAATAGTATTTGGGAATTTGTTAAATTTTCCTTTTTCTCAATGGCTTTTTTGATTGAAATAATCTCCAAATAGTCCATCAATTCACCCTTCTTAAAATTATGTGGTGAAGTGACATCTTGCTCATTAAAAAAGGTTATTCTCTATTCAATGTTCTGCAAAACCGGTTGATTTCTGGTTTTTCGAAATAGACATCCTATGTTCTTTGATTATATGTTGTAAACATCGGACTGTCTGTCCTTTATATGTAGTGTTACAATCATCACAATTAATTAGATACAAATATTTTTTGCAGCTTACTGCAGTGAATCACTATTTGGATCTCTCCATCGTCTACGGAAACACCGATCAAATGAACAGACAACTCAGGGAATTCAGAGGAGGAAGATTACGTGTTGAGAGACGTAACAACGAAGACTGGCCTCCAAGAAATGCCAACGCATCCGGAGTTTGCTCCATCAGAAACCCACAAGAGGCTTGTTATGTAGCAGGTAAATGCCCAGATGTCCATAAGTCAAAGCAAGGTCTAACCATGTATATTTTCAAAGGTGATGCTCGTGTCAACCAAAACCCTCAACTTACTGTGCTCCAAGTCATCCTCCTTCGAGAACACAACAGAATTGCTGACACTTTGGCTAAACTGAACACTCACTGGAATGACGAGACAATTTTCCAAGAAGCGAGGAAAATAGCGATTGCTGAACATCAGTTCATCTCTTATTACGAATGGCTACCTATTTTCATCGGCTTGGAGAATTCGATGAGGAATAAGATCATCTACAACACACGTCAGTTTGTCAATGATTACAATGGAAACGTAGATCCTACTATTATAAACGAACATTCTACAGCTGCATTCAGATATTTCCATTCAGCTATTGCTGGAGGTCTAGAGTAAGTTCCAGCCAATACTTTTCCTTACGAATATCCAAACATGATTAATAATAATACATACATTTTATAGCTTGGTGACAGAGCATAGATCCAGCTATGGAAATCTACGACTTAGTGATTGGTTTAACCGACCGGCTATAATCGAGGAAGGAAACAATTTTGCTGACCTTTGCCGTGGTCTTGGAACTCAACCAGAATTGATGAACGACCAGTATCATGACAGCGAAGTAAGTGTGAAGCATATATTCAAGCTTTGATTATTTATACACCATTATTTCTATTTTTAACAGATAACACAATTCCTGTTCAGAAACGGGATGCAGTTTGGAATTGACTTGAAGGCTTTCGATGTACAAAGAAACAGAGACCACGGTTTGGCTTCATACAATGACATGAGAGCCTACTGTGGCTTGAAAAAGGCGCATGTCTTTGAGGACTTCCTAGATGTTATCTCTTCAGATGTGAGACTTGAAACTCATTTCCGAATTAAAGGGTGAAAATCAATATAACTCTTTTTTTAGAATGTTAACAAGTTGTCCCAGCTTTATGAGGACCCTAATGATGTAGATTTGACCGTTGGTGGTACTTTAGAAGCTCATGTTCCTGGAACTTTGGCTGGACCTACGTTCCTGTGTATTTTGACTGAGCAATTCTACAGATCTAGAGTTGGTGATAGATTCTGGTTCGAAAACGGAAATGGTGATAATGGATTTACTTTAGGTGTGTAGAGGAGAGATTTTCAAATGATATTGTCTCAATAATTTTCGTCTTGATTTTTTTCACGATTTTGATAAATCTACTGCAATCTTTATGCAGTGGATGAATCAGTTAACTCAAATAACTTTTGAATCTTTCATTAATTTTCGAATTGTTTCAGATCAATTAAACCAAATAAGAAAAACTAGTATAGCTCGTTTGCTTTGTGACAACAGCAACGATGTAAGATCTATGCAACCAAGAGCTTTCGAAAGGATATCACACAAGTAAGTTTTTTTTCATTAAAAGACCAAAACTTTGTAATAAGCCACTTCTTTTTGGGACGTGGTTGGATGGCAATATTACTTGATTGACTTATTTACGAATGGAATGCGAACCAATTCTAGTCGAGCTGTCTTAATAAGAGTACGGCCTTCGTGAAAATGGAAAGTTTTTGATGGTAATAAACTACCAGTACTCTTTAATTCCTTGGTCCCGGAACGTAGCACTGTATCCAATTTCTTTAATTCTTTTGACTCAATTTTGAGACTTCAAAGAATTCACTAATATCACTCAATATAATTATAATAATGGTAAATTCTGAGACCAACTCGAGCCTCGCACCACGATCTTTTTAGTTTTTCCGGCGTGTCAAGACTATTCGACAAACTCCCTTTTGTCCCTTTTAATACCTCGTACGAATCGATTTTCTCCTTCCAAAGTTAGATGACTCGCTCAAAATTCCTACTTAGTAATTTCCGAAAGCTTCGGCTGCTTGTCGAGCCACACTTGTCAATTCCGACGTCAGCGTTTTTCGTTCAGTAACTAATCTGAAGGAATATATTTACGTTTTGCAGAATCAGCTCTTATGAACTTTATAGTCTGTAGTTTATTATTACAATATATAGGCCAGAGTAAAAAAAATTTTTCGTGAGTGCCTTGAATGCGGATTCTAAGTTCAACATCAACTGGTCTGGAGATTAGAATAAACAAATTAATTCAGAGCATTGAACCCCCATTTAAATTTGCTTTTTTCCACTGGATTAACCCCTGTATCCCTAACCCCCTTTTATGAATTCTATATCTTGTTGGTTCACCACAACTTCACGAATTTTCTTTCAGCAATGGCGTTGTTCCATGCGAATCCTTAGCTTCCGTGGACCTTTCATTGTGGAAAGACACAAATGGTGGATTCGCCGCTTCGTCCTTCGACAAGGATGCTTACAATTTTGGAGCAAGTGATTTCTATGTAAACAAAAAGTGATGAAAAAACTGTAAAGAATTTGTATTGATGAATGTGTCAGGTAAAACGCAAGTTGTCCTTGTAAATACGTAAATTTTCAGTAATTTTCCTCAATGATGTACCTACTAACCTATTAGGACTAAAATGTGTATAGTACTGTAAGTAAAATTTAATTTAGATGATAAGTATTTATAACAATTGTGAATGTTATTTTGTATTAAATTTTTTATTAAAAGTGTTGCGTTATCTTGTTCCCTGTAAACCACCTTGATGCGAGAACAAATGATAGTTCATATTTTCATTTGAGAGTACGGAAAATTTGTTTCCACATGAAGATATAATTCTGAAAACAGAACAGGACAAAGTTTGGAAGTTGTGAGTCCCCAAAATTTAAGAATGTTCCATCTTCAGGGTAGTTTTTCTACCATAAAACTCTTCACTTGATATAGTTTTTACCTTTTTCTCAACGATTTGCTGTATCTTTTTTTGAACTACCTAATTTTCAAAGCAAAAAATCGAGATTATCAAACATATCTGGAAGAATAGAGAGATGAGACCCAAAACAACAACATTATATGACTAAGATAATTTTTATTTTTTTGGGTTAAAAACTGATATTGTTAAAAAGGACGACAAAAATTTTTGAGAAATGATATTGATGACGATAATGCTGCACTCTCCGTTCGAGAGTGTTTACGGACAAAATTACTTGTGACGGATTCTTCATCAGTGAATCTGTAGCGACCTTCCTCATCAGCAATTCGACTCTGCTCTACTTCCCGGCGTAGCATATAGAGTACACGACTAGTCTTAGACAATACCCGACGCCCCCCAATTGTCTCTGTACCTTGTCGTGGTGGGGGTGCTTGTCATGACTAAAATCCTAGTTTCATTATATGAAATGGAGGATAGGGTTATGATGCTTAAAGCAGAGACTTTCATTCCAACTACCATACTTTGTTTCTTTCTTGCATTCCATTCCAACATGTTGTCCCACAACCGTCTCTATCCTTCAACACTGCTTGGAATCAGGGAAGTTTCGACAAGGGTGGGATCTTGGAATCTTTCTCTTTCAGCTTATCGGGGGCCTGCTGGAGTGTCAAAACTTAAGCAGAAACCCGGGACAGCAATGATGTCAATGGTACTCCAACGTCGCTGAAGAGCTCTTCTCACATGCCGACATGTACAATTCTGAGTATGACCGTCCCCGCCCCGCCCCCCATGGCATTAAAGCTTGTCGCGCTGGGCGCGCTTGTCTTGACTAGGACCCTAGTTTCATTCTGCTGAAATGGAGGGTTAAGTCTTGAAGGCTAACGTAAGGCCATATGCGCCAGTCACTGGAACCCTGTGGTGGAAGATCGACCGAATGGGGCCCTACTTTTCCTGTTATGGTAGAATGGAGGTCTCCGGATTTTCTGTCCAATGGCCGAGTGCGTTATGTAGCATACTACGTTACCTCAGGAGGGTGGATACCCACAGATGGTACTTGTACTACCTGACCACCCGATTGGTGTTGGACTCGAGGGGTTAGTGGTTGAAAGTCCCCATTCTGGACTAGGGAGGTATTTCGTTTATCTCTTCACAGACACTCATTTATTTTGAGAAATTGTATTTCTCGTGAACAGGTGGCGTTCTTTAGGATAAAACACTGAGTAGTCCTGGTAGAGGATTACGTATCGTGTAGAGATAGTAGTAGTTCCAGATATCCAACGCTTCTGTGAGAATGTGTGAGTGTTTACTAGATCATTCTTAAATTTCTTCTTAAATTTAACAGCAGACTGATAAATGTTTGTTTCCGCTCAGTGAGGGTTGTTTCTTTTCAATATTATCAATACGAATATATTATTCTGATGTTACAGTGTTTTGAGTATTTGAACCTCCCGTCACTGTTTCCTTGCTCTTGTTAAGTGTTATTTGGGTTGCCTCCACAACGTAATGTCCTATTTTCTCACCCCTGGATGATCAGGATAAAAAAGTTTACGATCTTTGGAATACTCCGTTAATCCCGAATATCTTAGAGTATTCCGTATAATACAGGATAGCTCAAATTTTTTTTAAACTCCATATTGAATGAAATATTAAGGTGCACTATTTTATATGGGACATTCAACATAAAGAAATGGGTTGGATGGTCAGAATTGCAGAAAGAAAAACTACCAACTGTTCGCTCTCCCCTAATTTTCAGCTCCTTAATTTCTGAATACTTTTTGAAAATATCTCTAACAAATATTGATTTACATCACACATTGACATTTGGTTAAAAAATGCGCATATTCTGTGTTCTTATCTGTTTGTATCATAGACACGAATATAACCTACTAACAAAGTATCATGTTTTGTTAGGAGTTTACGAACAACATCCAAAACATATTGTGATTCAATTGATTGAAAACTTGAACTTTCATGTAAACTTCTCAAAAAATTGGGTGAAAAAAAGAAAAAATCCATCGAGATTGTATAATTCTACTTTATGCTGAAAATGGAAGAGCTTAAACCTGAAAAAGTACTTGAATTCATTGGTTTAGTCAATAATTTAAAACATAGCAGTAGGAGAGGTTGGGAACAAAGTAATGTTAAAAACCACGAACAAATAGCAGGTCATATGTATGGAATGGCAATGATGACTTTCTTACTAGGCGACAACTCTACTTTAGACAGATTAAAATGCCTCCAGTTAACCTTAGTTCATGATTTGGCAGAAAGTATTGTTGGAGACATAACACCTCGAGACAATATACCTGAAGATGAGAAACACAAAATGGAAGATGAAGCAATGAAGAAGATAACATCTTGTCTAGGAGATGAAATTGGCCCCTATATGTACAATTTATATAAGGAATATGAAGCGAAAGAAACTCCCGAAGCAAAGTTTGTTAAGGACTTAGACAGGTTCGATATGCTTTTTTCTGCAACATTCTATGAAGAACGGGACAAGACTCCAGGGAAATTACAGGAATATTTCAACTCCACAGAAGGAAAATTCCAAGATCCATTCATAAATAATTTGGTGGAGTTGCTGAAAGATAAAAGGAAAACAGAATCGGAAGGAGATAGTGAAGAGCAAAAGGTTCCAGTGTTAAATGGTCATTATTAACTAAGGTGTTGCATAAAACACTCCCATAAGCTTTTATATTGTTGAACGTTTATTTATTTTTGATTTTATGTTATGTTTTAAATTTCATTTTATGTTTTTGAGCTGTTTCACGTCAAGATAAATTTGTACAGTTTCATATTTTATAGGACCAGTTTTATTTTTGGAAATTAATTAAAACATATTTAGCATATTGTAATTTAATTTTTATTAAACTAAAGATAATAGTTTCATCACAGCCTACTATCAGTAGATTAATGTGATAACTAAAGTATATTATTATTATTTTTATCCTGATACTCCTAGATCTTCTGTGAAGATCCCTCAGAAGCGTTTTCAGTATTACTAAATATAATTTGAACTACTTCTAATAGAAATGAGCAACTGACATTTTTTATGAAACAAATATGTTTCTATATTATACTAATAATGACATATGCTTCATCCATATTAGACGGACTTCATCAGAGTACAAGGTACACACTTGAATATTTGAATTTATAGTTTTTCAAAAAGGACAGATACAATTGTTTTACAACTTTTAAGTATTCTGTTAGTAATCACATCCATCTAGTCCTCTTTTATGAGGGAATGAGTTGAATGGAATTCTGAAGGTCCATTATGAATCATATTTTTTGAGAAATCCAAAAAAAGTGCAAATTGAATGATTATTACATAAATTGTAATCATTCACTATTTAGTGAATCAATTCTATGAGAACTGAAATTTGAAACTGAATAATAAGATCTAAAAATTTGCTGGGTTTTAGTTAGCTCGTGGATCGCTTATGAAATCATTGACGAGATTAAAGAGTAAAGTAAAGTTAGATACTAGGATGATCTTGTTAATTAACTCAAATTTTCAGAAATTACCATTATTATTATTATTTATGATGAGCGGGCGTCTGTCCACCCTACCACTGCGTCCGCACGGACTATTGTGGTTCACCCCTAATTTATATCTCCCCGACGAGATCCAGTTTTTGGATAAAACCGATAATCTTGTTCAGGGGTAATTTTTTCAGTTCGCTGTGGGCGAAGACCTCGAATCTGATGCGACTCACCGCTGGGCACTCTGAGACGATGTGCATGGCTGTTTCAGTGTCCTCAAGACACAGCCTGCATTCATTGTCTTCAGCCAGACCGATTTTGTGCAAATGCGCTTTCAGTCTGCAGTGAGCTGTCATAATTCCGACAAGTGTTCTTAGTTTGGCCCTGTCCAGACCTAGCGCTAGGTTCGCTATCTTTTTGTTCGAAGCTGTTCCAAGGAACAACTTCGAGTGTTTCAGGCCAGAATGGCTCCGCCAGAAAGACTCTAGCCTTGAGTTCATTCTGCCTGTTATCGCCTCGTTAGCCACGTTATGCGGTATTCCCAGGAATGGTTCCGGTCCTACCAGAGGCAGCGCAGCTCCAGCAAATGCCAGCCGATCCGCCTCCTCGTTACCCAAATAGTTTGAGTGGCTCGGTATCCAAACCAGAGTGACTCCGTTATACATACCGAGCCTGTTTAAAGCCGTGCGGCAACTACAGACTGTTTTGGATGTAAAACAGCTGGATTCCAGAGCTTTTAGTACTGACTGACTGTCAGTAAATATTTTGATTTTACCGTGGTGGATTTGCTGTTTTATCAGCAGTTCCGCCGCGGTCTCAATGGCAAATATTTCTGCCTGGAATATGGTTGCGTTTTGACCGAGACTCAATGAGATGTTAATTCTCGGTTTGCTCCCATAGACTCCCGCTCCTATTTCGTTCGTCGTTCGCGAGCCGTCTGTGAACAAGCCAAGGTCGGTTTTCAATAGAACCTCAGCATGCTAGGTCCATTCGTCCCGGCTGGGGACGATTACATTGAAATTCCGTTCCTGGCTCGTGATTTTTGACATTAGATCCGAGGGCATCGATAGGATACTGTTCGTTAAGCTCGTCCAGCAGTCTTGAGCCTCCCATCACTATTGCCTCTGGCCTGTCAATCGCCAGTTGATATAGTTTGTATGTGGTCCGTTCCGCCTCCCTCTGCACAAGTAGGTGCAGGGGTGGTAGATTTAGTAGGACCTCCATGGGTGCCGTGGGTGTGGTGCGAAACGCACCTGTAATTGCAAGGCAAGCCTGTCTCTGTAGTCGGGTGAGCTTTTTTCAATCAGAAAAATCATCATTTGTTAAGAAATAAGAAGTGTTTTCCTAATTTCAAATATTTCCTCATCTAAGTTTTTCGCAATAGACATGTTTATGAAACGAAATGAAACAAAATTGAATCAAAGTCATAATTTGAATATCAAAACAGATTAAATCTGTTAGTCTTCTACAATTTTAATTTCAAAAAAATGTTTATTCAAAAAAGTTTTAGAATTGAATTAATGTCTAAAATAAGCACCGCTTACGTTTAATGGACGTATATAATGAAAACTCAATATATAATGTCAAATGGAATAAATACACCAACAGATATAAGAAAGTCATTAAAATTAATAAATAAATATTTAAAGGAGACAAAATGTTGTTTCTGATCTTACCTTTAAGAACACCAATTGCCTTTTAAAAACATGAACACAACTTAAGGACTTTTCAAAGAATATAATTTATTTAAAATATTCAATATATTTCAATATTCGAATAAGTTAATTCAGAAATCTCTCAAAACATGCACTATATCTTCCAAAAACAAATATAATTCTAGGTAATCTCAGTCCTAGATAATATTCCAAATATCAAATTCAAATAACTATAACAATATAATATTTAAATAAGGTTAATCTGATTTTCACAAATTTTTATCTTTATGTTAACAACAATTGTTTCGCTATCACAGTAGCATCATCAGGCAAGATCACATTTTTAATAACTATAATAAAATAAAATAAGATCTTGCCTGATGATGCTACTGTGATAGCGAAACAATTGTTGTGAACATAACAATAAAAATTTGTGAAAATCAGAATAACCTTATTTAAATATTATTTAATATGGATTTTCACCCAGTAAGGACTGATACAATTCAATACTATAACTATATCACAACTCACACGTGTTAAGGATGGATGCTTCAAACAGACTAACTTTAAAATTCAAGATTGGTCTATGTTCTTACAAAATCACAGAACAGTGTAAGTTATTTTGAATAAAATAGAAAGGCCTTTTACTTGATAGAAGAAATATAACAAAATTTGAATATTAAAACAAATTGAAATATGTTTATCTTCTACAATTTTAATTTGAAAAAAAATTTTTTTTATTCAAAAAACTTTTAGAATTAAATTTATGTCTAAAACAAGCACCACTTACATTTAATAGACGTATATAATCAAAACTCAATATATAATGTCAAATGGAATAAATAACCCAACAGATATACGAAAGTAATTAAAATTAATAAATAAATATTTAAAGGAGACAAAATTTTGTTTCTGGTCTTACCTTTAAGAACACCAATTGCCTTTTAAAAACATGAACACTCTTAAAGGACTTCTCAAAGAATATAATTTATTTGAAATATTTAATATATTTAAATATTCGAATAAGTTAATTCAAAAATCTCTAAAAAAATGCACTATATCTTCAAAAAACAAATATAATTCTAAGCAATCCCGTCTTCAGCCCTCATTAATATTCCAAATATCAAAATCAAAAAACTAACCTATATCTCTCAACACGTGTAAAAAGACTAAAGCTTCGAAACACAGATCAACTATATAATTCAAGATTGATCTATGTTCTAACAAAATCAAAGAACAGTGTGAGTTATTTTAAGGTTAAATTTAAATATTTATTTATTAATTTTAATTACTTTCGTATATCTGTTGGGTTATTTATTCCATTTGACATTATATATTGAGTTTTGATTATATACGTACATTAAATGTAAGCGGTGCTTGTTTTAGACATAAATTTAATTCTAAAAGTTTTTTGAATAAAAAATTTTTTTGAAATTAAAATTGTAGAAGATAAACATATTTCAATTTGTTTTAATATTCAAATTTAGTTATTTTAAAGGTTATATTTAAAATCATTCACATTCCATAAGGAGATTTATAGAAGCCTGAATATAATTATTATATATAAAATAAAATATAAAAAGGCTTTTTACTTGATAGAAGAAATATAACAAAATTTGAATATCAAAACAGATTAAATCTGTTAGTCTTCTACAATTTTAATTTCAAAAAAATTTTTATTCAAAAAACTTTTAGAATTAAATTAATGTCTAAAATAAGCGAGAGTAAGTGAGAAGTCCTTAAGTTGTGTTCATGTTTTAAAAAGGCAATTGGTGTTCTTAAATGTAAGATCAGAAACAAAATTTTACATTTAGTAATTTTTTCTTCTTAGATTAAGGACCTCAATTCTTTTATCAATCACAATGTTCAAATCAGTACTTCATATCTGATCTAAATATCTGAAAACGATATAAAATAATAAATTATTTGATGTCACAAAACCAACATACATATTGAAACATTAAGGCGTTAGAAAAATATCAAAAACCTAATTATACAATGAATATGCAGTTTTTTCATTTTCCTGTAAAATGTACTCGGAACCAGATAGGAACTATTGCCAGGTCACCGACGTTATTTCATTATCCCCACTTAACTCCATCAAATGCACCGAAAAAGTTGTATGTTGGTGGTAATTCTATTTTCGAATTTCATGAGGAATTCTTTAACGACGAAGTCAAAAGAAAATTAACTGGTTTTTTAACGGAAACATTGTTCTTAACAAAAGGACATATCATGGTCGATTGCAGATATATGGACCACCAATTCTAATTATAGAGCTGTATTGATTTTATTGATTTGACTTTAACTGTTCTGTTTTATACTGCCTATAACAGTTCCCCCAAAAAAGAAAATGTTCGACCCGAGCATTTCAATATACACAGCAATGGTTTTATCAAATTTAACCATGGGTATCAATGGTAAATGCAGATTTGTTGTATTAGTTCAATACCTAGATCGAATAAGATTTGAAAGCAATCACCAATTGCACTCACCAAATTTTACCTCCAAATGTTTCTAATTTGCGAGTGCAGTGATTGTTTACTTTTCAGTGATCTTTACATTCAGAATGGGACTGAAATCTCTTTAGTTTCTTATTGGGCTGACCTGTTAACATGTTAGTTTTCTTGATGTTTAGTTCTTATTTCATGGCCGATTCAAAGTAAGTACAGTGCAAGCTCGTTAATATGAACACGAAAAATTCTGGCTCCTTATTATAAGAGTTGTTTATAACGGGTTATCCATTTCGTTGTCTGGATTTCACAGCCCTGTTTCAATGACATATGTCAAACAGAACCGTGATCCGAAAATTGATATTTTTAGTTGAAGGATAGCCATTTAATAATATGGATCGTTTATTTACTACTGAACGTGTGAAAACTTACTACAAAAACAATGATTCTGTTGTAAGCACGTTTCATTCATTAAGGCAGATTATGGTCGACATAATCGTTTCTGAGAGTACAATTGGTAACACAGTGAAAAAATTCGAAGACGCTGGATCTGTTACTGATGTCCTAAGGCTCATTCATCATCTAAATGCACGCTTGACCGATAATATTTCTACTGTAAGTGAAAGTGTTGATGAAGCTCCAAATTCATCAATTCATCGACGCGCACAATACTTGGGCTACTTTTACGGAACGTTATGATGTATTTTGCATCTGGATTTGCATCTCCGTCCTTATTAGGTTCAGTTTACACAAGAACTAAAGCCAGTCAACCATAGAATGCGGAAAACATATGCCGATTGGGGGCTTGAACAACAACGTTTGGATGAAGATTTTTCGCATCGAATTTTCTTCAGCAACGAAGCACATTTTTCACTCGGTGGCTATGTAAACAAAGCAAATTTGTCGCATCTGGGGCAGTGAAAATCCTCATGTAATTGTTGACAGCATTAGATCCACAAAAAGTCACTGTGTGGTGTGCAATTTGGTCTGGTGAAGTGATTGGCCCGTACTTCTTTGAAAATGAAGGTGTCACTCAAACCGTCATTTCTCATCGCTATAGCCAAATGATTACCGATTTCTTTGTCCTAAAATTAACGATATGGAATTGGAAGAGATGTGATTCCACCAAGATGGCGCAACAAGCTACATAACACTACACGTTTTGGCTTTATTACAAGAAAAATTCCCAAAACGCGTAATTTCTAGTTTCGGCGATATGAATTGGCAACAAGATTTTGTGATTTATCACCGTTGGATTTTTTTTGTGGGTTTAGGCGAAGGATCGTGTTTATGCCGATAATCTTCAGACTATTGCTGATCTGAAAACCAACATCCTTCAAGTTATTGGTGAGATATTGCCCGAAATCTGCCGGCGAGTCATCGAAAATTACCTCACAAGGAGGACATTTAAATGATGTTGTATTCCACACACAATGGCAAGATTCAAGCATTATATTGAAATAAAAATTTGATCGATATTTTAAATGAAAGAGTGTTTTATTTACGTTTACTTTCGGAAGCACAGAATGGATGACCCTGTATTTCTGAAGTTCGAGAACAATGAATTTTTCTTAATAGTTAGTATAGCAATAATATTGATGGGCATAAAGATACAAAAAGTTCATTTCAATGAGAAAAACCTCTTTCTTATGATACTATAAGAATTTATTTTTACCCAGCGCCCACTTTGAAAATATGTTTTTAGCGTCCTTCATCGTACTTTCACTTATCATCTCACATAAATTAAGAACATATTTAGATGACAATCATAATTTCTGCAAATATTTCGAAAACCTTCAGAAAATACATTTTGAAAAATTACTGAATTAATTCACAAAAAATACTGTTTGATTTTTGTTGGAATTCAAAGTTTATTTTTAATAACAATTCACAAAAGTTCTGATTCCAGCATTACTGATTGAAAGTCAGAAATGAATTATAAACTAGTAGCAGATCTGTTATCGAAATAGCACTTATTTATAATAACAATAATCTTTTGATCCTCTGAGACAAATAAATGTGTAGGATTAGTCATAGAGATAAAAAGAAAAATATTAATCTAATCAATAAAACATCATTGAGGTAATCGCTTACTGTATAAAAACTCCTAGTATTGTTGTATTATAGTCGTAAGATAGAATTTCACCCCTAACTTATTTCTAAGTTTAAAATGAAAAATGAAAAACCTAGAATGAAGACTTTTTCAATGAAAGCATTTAAAATGCATACTTAGTTTTGAGAAGTATTTTTATTAAAACTCAGGAGTCGTAAATTTATGACCAATGAGAAGGTTGAATTTGATACCATTCAGAGAGTTTGTTAATATCAGGCTTGGTTTTATTTGAAAACAAGGGCGTTCAGTAACATGAAGTAGACTTTTTTAAATTATTAACAATGCTACAGCACTAAATCCACGTTCAGCTAAGGATAAAGATGGGAATGCTACAATCGATCATAATCCTGGGTACATTCGTGAAATCGACTTCTGCAGCCAAAATTCTTGGTAGCCATTCTTGAATTTAATTTCAAATTCCTCATTTGCCATAAGTTTTATTAGTTCTTCTTCTATCTGGGATGAACCTGCTATGTTAACCTTTGAAAAATTATTCAAAATCCAGTCTGGTATGACCATGTTCGAAATATCCTAAAATCGTCCTATGAAATCTGTGTGAAGGTTTTCCAACTATGAACAGTAAACAAGCAAGTCGTCATCATTTAATGATACTGGTCATAAATTTGGGAAGTTATTGAATTCCTGTCTGCCGATATTTCTTCTGCATGAAAAATTTTGGTTACAAAAGCAAAAATGCTATTTTTTATTTCAATCAAGTTTGAGTCATCACCTTCAAGTTAGAGGTTTTAATTATCAACGTTGCCACAGCACTAAATCCACGTTCAGCTAAGGATGAAGATGGGAATGCTATCAGAAATCGTTGAACAATCGACCCTAATCCTGGGTGAAGTTGTGAAATCGGTTTCTGCAGCCAAAATTCTTGGTAGCCATTGTTGAATTTAATTTTAAATTCCTCATTTGCCATAAGTTTTGTTAGTTCTTCTTATAATTGGGATGAACCTGCTATGTTAACATATCAAAAATCATTCAAAATCCAGTCTGTTGTGACAATGTTCAAAATATCCTAAAATCGTCCAATGAAATCTATGTGAAGGTTTTCCAAATATGGACAGTAAACAGCAAGTCGTCGTTATTTAATGATACTGCTGATAAATTTGCGAAGTTATTAAATTCCTGTCCGCCGATATTTCTTCTGTATATAACAATTTTGGTTACGAAAGCAGAAATGCTATTTTTTATTTTAAGCAAGTTTGAGTCATCACCATCAGGTTAGAGGTTGACACCATTAAATAATTCATAAAGCTCTGTCAAGTATGCAATATCGTTTTTTATAAGATGAAGTTATCATGCAATCTTAGGTCTCCTTTTTCTAGGGACTATATCACAGATCCAAAGAGTTACAAAAATGAATCGTACCCCTTGACAGCCAGCACATCTCTGTGTGCCGCAATTGGTTAAAATCTCATTGGCAAACCAAAGCTGACTAAATAATCTGTCATCTGTTCGATAATATATTGTAGTGATGTATTGTGGTGTTCACTCAGATTTTTCGCAATTAAATGGTGACAATGAATTACGAAATGCATAGTAAGCAATTGCCAAAGATTACTGGCGGATCTTTTCAATCTTTGCCTCTTTGGTAGCTCGATTCTTCAAAGATGGCATAACTCCATCACCATCCTTCCATATAGAAAGGGTGACAGAGCCGATTTGAAGATTTATCGACCAATAAGCCTTCTGAGTCATCTTTATAAATTCTTCACAAAAATAATAACTACCCGGATAGAAAATAAATTGGATCTTTATCAATCTGTAGAACAGGCTGGTTTTCGCCGCGGATTTGGAACAAATGACCACTTCCAAAGTTTAAAAACCCTCATCGAAAAGACAATCGAGTATAACAGAATACTAGACTTCCACAAGGCTTTCATACAATTGTTCCTGAAACTGGTCTATGCTTCATATCCATGTCATTTTTTATCCTCTTTATTGTTTTATATACAGCATCTTTTCCTAGTTCAGTCAATTGCACTAATTTTTCAACGGTTCGAAAACCTTTTCTATACAAATATTCTACCTGTTTTCTTTTCTCTAGTTGCGACATTATTTTATGAATTGTATTGTTGACAATCAACATTATTTGATACATAGTGTTGCCATGCAACTTTGGCCATAACCGACTATCTGCACAACCTATTTTATACATTACTTTTGTCTTAGAATGTTACAAAAAGGAAAAGTATATTAAAATAATGAAAAATTATAAATTCTGGATACTTTCTAGACGGACTACAATAACTGCACTGTACTTGGAATTAGTTTCAGCCCTTTAATATCTAATAACAATTATTTTGTATTTCATTCGAATATAAAATTTTTTATCCATACTGAAAGTAATCTATATGAAATTTTTTGATAGACAAAGCCTACGTGTGTGGACCATTGTACATTACTGTGGACAGTAAGGAATTCATACTTCTAAACTGGGATTTTTTGGGTTGTGACTCTAAAAACCATCCAGAGAAAATTTCATTTTATATGTTCGACCAAAGAGGAAAGGTACGTGAAAGTTTTAATTTATTCATTCATGTTATTTAGTATATGATATAAAGTAAAACACTTCGTTTCCGCTAATATTTATTGTATACACATTAATTGTATACGATGAATTTCCGTCAAGTAGAGACCGAAACAATCAAGAACATAATATTTAGGATTCTTCAAAAATAATTCTTTTTTGAAAATAAGTAGAACTCATCGGAATGAACCATCACTCAATAATCACGTGTATAAAAGACGTAAAATATGTTCAAAAGCTTATAGATACTCATAAATAATAATTATGAATGAAGGAAGTTTCCCCTAGATATTGTATTAATTTATAAAAAGAATAATTTTAGAAGAGTTTTCAAAATATTCTGATTTCAAATTTAATTTTTCTAACTTGTTTCAGATCATTCAGGAAACAATTCAAACAAAGGGAATACTGAGGAATTACCATAAAACTAATCATAAATTACCTCTTCCCATGAGTCATTTTCCTAATGGTTGGAACTATAAAGATCAGTACCAAGTAGCTTATTCTCATTGCCTTCCGTATATTATAGAGAGCTCGAAAGGGGGTAAAATAGTGGATAGAAGATGTTTCAGAATATTCCCTTCTTGGATGCAGAAGTATGTATGTATATGTTCCCAATGAGTATTTCCTTCCTTTATTTTTAATCTTGATAGTAATCTAGGTAATAGATACTAAAGCACCCACATAATTCATACGGAATTTTCATTTTACTTTCTTGTTAAATGAGCGAATTTAATATTTAGGCCGATGGAAACAAAAAATGATTCAATCGGTGCTTAAAGTTTTTTGAGTGAAATAAAACACAATGTTGACGATTATCCAATATGCTCTCACTTTAGTAGAAGTTCCATTAAGTTACCAAACTTTTATCTTTCAATTTGTTGGCAATAGGAATCCTATCAGTCCAAGTTCTTAAGATAATTTCAAGCATTTGGGCTCCTACCTCAGGAATAACACCCCCGACGTTACTAAAGTCTCAATTGTTCGGGGATGATTAGCGTATACATTGAAAAAAATGCTTGGTTTGTAGATATACCTTTATGAATTCTTCGTAAAATTGATTAACGTCAATCAATTGGTATGCAAATTCTAGGATCAGCATACTTCCAAATGGGGATTAAGAAAGATAAAGTGTATTAGACTTTAATTGGTTTATTTGCAGCCTAAATACATATATTACAATGAACAGTTTGGAATTCTTTTACCCAAAAGTTAAGGGAATTGTTTCGGTGTAGTTTGAACTATAATTGCGGTGAAAACACTATATTCTCGCAGAGGAGCATATCGATGAGCTTTTTTACCGTTGTTCACCTTTTCACTGGGTTCACTGTTGGGTTAACTTTTCCATTCACTTTTCACAATTACTATCTAATTACAAACAAATAATGTAAATAATACATTCACTTGAAGGCCTTTTATTGCATTATATATTATCAAGTGAGGGTGTTCCTTGGAAAATTGAAGTGAATGCTAATATGAACTTATTCAAGAGCAGAGAGATATAATTTGTGATTCTAACTTAAGAGTTGATGCAGGGGGAAAATGAGATTAGAACTTACTTCTAGAGAATGTGTGTGGGATCACGGGCTATCTCGGAATAATGGATAGGGGGCAATTAGGGCCACCTAATGAATGGGTTGGTTCGCTTTTAAAGCAAGGTGTTTGCTACAGCACTTTACCTAGAGAACTCTTGACACCCTGTTCGGATACCGTTTTTTTCCTAAATTTTTGAATATTAAAACAAATTGAAATATGTTTATCTTCTACAATTTTAATTTCAAAAAAATTTTATTCAAAAAACTTTTAGAAATAAATTTATGTCTAACAAGCACCGCTTACATTTAATAGACGTATATAATCAAAACTCAATATATAATGTCAAATGAAATGAATAACCCAACAGATATACGAAAGTAATTAAAATTAATAAATAAATATTCAAAGGAGACAAAATTTTGTTTCTGGTTTCACCTTTAATAAATACCACTTGCCTTATAAAAACATGAACACACTTAAAGGACTTCTCAAAGAATATAATTTATTTGAAATATTTAATATATTTAAATATTCGAACAAATTATTTCAAAAATCTCTAAAAAAATGTGCACTATATCTTCAAAAAACAAATATAATTCTAGATAATCCCGTCTTCAGTCCTTTTTCAACATTCCAAATATCAAAATCAAAAACATAGCCTACATCACTCACGTGTTAAAAGACTTAAGTTTCGAACTACAGATCAACTATATAATTCAAGATTGATCTATGTTCTAACAAAATCAAAGAACAGTGTGAGATATTTTAAGGTTTATTTAAATTAATTGACATTCTATAATGAGATTTATTGAAGCCAAAATATAATTATATATTATATATAAAATAAAATAGAAAGGCCTTTTACTTGATAGAAGAAATATAACAAAATTTTAATATTAAAACAAATTGAAATATGTTTATCTTCTACAATTTTAATTTCGTTTTTTTCCTGTTGCTTATTATTTTTAGTTCTGTATCGGCCTTTCAGTTTTTAATCATTTCTTTCGGGTTCCATTTTTCGTCTCCATTATATATTACTGTCTAAAATCGTACCATTTCTTTGCATAGTTTCTCATTCCGAACCGTGTCTCGTTTCCCTTCTAGTCTTTAACAAGGGGACTGCGATCTCACTGCTGTCCCAAGCATGGTCTTCTTGATAATGAGTCTGCATTATTATGCTTTAATCCTGCACGGTTTATTATTTGGAAGCTGTACTATTGAACCTAATCACTTGGCCTCCTAGTTTCTTTAAATCCATGATTCATTGGAGATTGCGATAATCGGTTCTTATTACAAAATTCCTTTCTAGAAGATATGTGTGGAAATATTCTCTAGTTGGACTTCGAGAATTTTTTTTGACTGTATGGGGCGTTTTTGCCCTTGAGCTTTTTTGGTCGAGACTCTTGCTTGGAAATTCAGTGCAGATTGTATTAATTGCTAGAGATGTATTTTTTCCATTTGTCTCATTGCACGCCGCTGGATTTCTGGATTTCTTATTTAATCAACGAAGGTATCGCTTCTTCGATGTCTTCCGAAGCATAAGGGTGGGCCAAGCTTAACATCCGTCCAATATCATTCGAAAATACTTGTTATGATTCCCCAGATTTCTGTACTTTGTTTTTCAATTTACTTTAGTAGATTTGTTTTAGGCAATTTTCTCCATATCTTCTTCCCAGGTTTTCCGTCACTCACTAATAATTATTTCTGTCTTTATAAGGAAAATTTTGTAGGATACCAAGTCCTGCTCCACATAGAACCCTTATTATTTCTTCTCTGTTCCACCAATTTTTGTTCGCAGCTGTTTCAAACTGCAATTTTAGGTCATCAGGCCCATCTGCTCGTTCTTTCGTTTGTAGAAAGTTTTATCTCTCTTCTCGCTTCACGTACTTCAGCTACGGTCTGTACATTATCGACGTCACTCACCTTCTCGTTCTCTTTCATGAATCATACTTCACTAAATGATTCAACACTGCCGAATTCTTCACTTTACCCATTTTGGACTTTGGACACTTATTTGGACAATTCCATTTCTCCTCGTATTGCTGTCCCTAAAATTATTGGTATTGATTCAATTTCATCTTGATAGGACATGTTTTCGTATTTGGCATGTTTTATATATACCAGGAGCTTTTTATTGATCAAATACCGCTGTCGCCACTGTAACACTTTGATAGGTTAGGAGATTAACCTAAGCTTTATCGAATTAATGTTATTGAAGATTACTAAAGATATGTACACGTTTTATTCACAATGGGCTCTAAAGTAAAAAGTATTGGAAAGTTTTTCAAAGTTGTGAGTTTACTAGAAAGGTTGAACGTTGTTATTTACGAAAGAGAAACAATATCAATCAAATGGAGCCCACGACGATGGCGTACATTATCGATTGTTTTGGGATCAATATCATGAGTGGCAACTTCGATTTCATGTTTCAAGACATCAAGGAAGGACAGAAGGAAAGAATGCTTAATGTGACCTACCTGCCCTGTGGCCTATGGTCACAGCCCCCGTGGATGCGGGATTACAACAAAATTCGTTGATTTACTTATTGCTTTTATTATGGATACATATGGATAATTCTATATCATTTTTTTCTGTGCAGGTTTGGAGAATTAAGAATTGGAGAAATGTTGATTCCTGGAACGCACAACTCCGGTGCTTGGACATCAGGAATTATTGTATTCACTAACTTCATTCTAAACCAAGATAGAAACATTTACGAGCAACTAGTCTTTGGACAAAGATACTTCGACATCAGACTTGGTATAAATTCAAATGGAGAGTATGTTATCTTTACCTTTTTCATGAGACGTTGCAAATTTCACATAATCATTTAGCATTTTCTTGTTCCACAAATATATATCTAAATGTTAAAGGAAACCGTAGTTTGGAAACAAAAACACAAGCGTTTGAGCAATGTTTTCTGCCGCTGGTGCGAATTGATTTAAGAGAAGTAGTTGTATAAAAATCGTGCAACCAAAACCTTTTTAAAAGAATGCTAATTTATTTATTCAGAAGCCAAAAAATTCCTATGTTGGAGTACTTGGATCATCCATTACAGAATATATAAACACTCGAAATCTATAGTTTAGACAAGTTGGCAGGAAAGAGCATAGCAAAGTTTTTTTGCAGTTTTCCAAATTTCAAATATTAATAATAATCATTTGAATGCCGGATCACATAATATCCTAACTAAACATTCATTGAAAATTATTGCATCCCCCTCGTACAGGGTGTGGCAGCTAAGATTGCTGATATTTATTTGGTGCCATTGAGTAGGTTCAAAGAAGAGTGGGGTTGGACTCATTCGAAAGGAGTGCTTCTAAAATTACGTTCATCACCTCGTTAGTGATCGCCATGAAGTGGACAAGTGAGCAGCGTTTATTTGCCGTCGAAGCATTCATCTTGCGTTGTCGGTTTGATAGCAATCCATGTGAATTGTATCAGAAGTCACTTCATAATGAATGTCATTGGGGACAATTGTTCCTCACTTCGAAGAAAACTAACGAACTGTTAAGGTGACTTAAACTTTTAACTCGCTACAACTGAATGATTGAGGAATTTGTTCTCCCAAAAATTGAACAACTGAACCTAGGAGATGTGTGGGTTCAGCAGGATGTGGCCACGGTACATACTGCATAACATTCAAAGGATATTGCCTTGCAGAAGGATATTGACGGATGTGGGACGACATGATGGAACAGTATGCAAGGAAGAAACAAAGTAGGATCAAGAGTCTCTGCTTTAGGCATCAGAACCATAGCCTCCATTTCATAATGAAACTAGAATACTCGTTATGACAAGCACTCTCACCACGACAAGGTACAAAGACAGTTGGGGGGTTGAGTCTGAGGATTATCGGGATAAACACCATCCTTCGCATAGGTCCACAAAAATCCAAAGGCGATAAATCACAAGATCTTAGTGGACAATTCACATCGCCGAAACAAGAAATTACGCGCCCTGGGAATTTTTATTGCAATAAAGCCAAAAGGGGCGTGTTGTGTGACTTGTTGCATCATCCTGGTGAAACCACATCTCTTCCAATTCCATATCATTAATTTCAGGCTAAAAAAAACAGATAATCATTTGGATATAGCGATGAGAATTGACTTAATTTTCAAAGAAGTACGGGCCAATCACTCCACCAGACTAAATTGCACACCATCAGTCACATGAGTATTTTCACTGCCCAGGATGCGACAATTCTGCTTGTTTACATTGCCACCGAGTGAAAAATTTGCTTCGTCGCTAAAGAAAATTCAATGGGTGAAATCGTCAACCATATGTTGTTTTTCAAGCACCCAATCGGCATATGTTCTACGCATTTTATGCTCAGCTAGCTTTAGTTCTTATGTCAATTGCACTTTATAAAGATGGAGATGCAAAATACGCCCAGGCGTGCCGTAAGATAGGCCCAAATTTGTGCGCGCCGATGAATTTATAAATTTGGATCTTTTTCAATACATTCACTTACAGTAGAAATATTTTCGGTCGAGCGTGCATTTCGATGATCTATTGATCTTAAGACAACAGTAACAGATCCAGCTCCGTCGAATTTTTTCACTGTGTTACCAATTCCACACTCAGATGGATGATTATGTCGACCATAAACGTACTCACTAGAGAATCATTGTTTTTGCAGTAAGTTTTCACAATTTTCACACGTTCAGCAGTAGATAAACCATCCATATTGTTAAATGGCTAACCTTTAACCAAACATATGAGGCTTCGGATCACAGTTAGGTTCGACATATGTCAGTGAAACAGGGTTGTGAAATTCGGGCCACGAAATAGATAACCTGTTATTAACGGTAAATCCGGACATCCTTTATATAATTGCACACCTTAAACTTCAGCTACAAGCTAAACTAACTGAGTGAACAATATTTGATGAATGTTTCATTCTGCAGAATCTTCATTACCCACGGCGTAATCACAGTGTCAAGGTTCGATGAAGAACTAGATAATATAGTGAGATTTATAGAAAAATCACCAAGGGAGATCATCATCTTGGATATTCACAAATTCACTATACCAACCTCGTTCACACAGCAACACCATTTACAAATTCTCCAACTCTTAAACCAAAAAATTGGAATGTACATGATCCCAAGGCATTTGGCCGTTACGGAAAAATATGGTCCCAAACTGAGTACACTTTGGGGGTTGAAAAAATCGATCATAGTTGCATATGCATCGGGGGAAATTGTGGAAAGTAAGTGACGAGTATTTTTCATATGAGCTATTTTGCGCATCTGAACAAATATATTTTAGCACAATATGTTACCATGCACTTCTTTTACAATAAATCTAATTCGTTGGGAATTAGACCTGGCAATGATGATGTAACCAACAAACTTCGAAACATGCATGTCTGCTGCCCCGATAATCGACGAAACCTATTTGAGTCGATTCGAGTTATGAACCGTTATTAGGACTATAAATAATTTCGCATGGTTTTTTGTCGAAAGTATTTTCCGTCACTAGCCACTGGCCGCTATTCATGCATCTATGCATTTTTTGACTTCATCGTATTGGAGAAGTGCTGGTCAGACAGAACAGTGAAATAATAATCTAGCAACGACATCTGTTATTGATAGTGCGAACTTATTTCTAATTCTAATAACAGATAGAAGTTGCATTGCCTGTTTCGAAGAATTTTCATTTTATGTTCGTTGAAAAAGGTTTGAAACAGATGTTACTTTTTAAATATCCCAAATATTTTTGATTTACATAGCTCCGTACAGTCATTCATTAGATAGTTAAAGAGTAACATCTGTTTAAAACCTTTTTCAACGAACATAAAATGAATTTAATGAAAAGTAAACAAAAATTCAACTTTTGCTACTCATTCTTTAGAAAACAGTAATTCCTTTCGACAAAAGAAAATTTTACATGTAGATTCACAAGAAAAGAAATTTGATTATTGAAATTTTCAAATTCGTCCACAATAAAAATAATTTAAAAAAATAATGAATGTATGTATGGAGCTTTGTAAATCCAAATATTTGAGATATACAACAAAATAATGTAAAAATAATGAATGACTGTACGGAGCTATGTAACCCCAAAAATTATTTGAGATATTTAAATGGGTACCATCTGTTTAACAACCTTCTTTGTCGATTGCCGACATTCCGATATCTGTTAGAAGGCCCCTCTTTTTTAACCCGGTTTTTTATTACGTTCCGATTGTAAACCTCTGTACCACTATTAGGTGTTACCGAGAATCTGTTGAAATATTCAAAATATTTATCACTTTTGTTTAAATAATATATTAATATATATTATATATATATTAATTAGGTTTTCAGTTGTTTGATGATGGGATAGTTCATTTCCCGAAACTCGAGTCACAAGAAAATGTGTAATATATATTTTTTTGGTAGTAAAACATAGTAATTTCTATAATTTGTTTTAATTATGATCAACTACCAAATAGTAACGGCTGAAACAATTCAGTATCTGAAAATGTCATGAATTATCCACATTCGAACTTGAACTATTACCACGCCATATGCAATATTCTTCGGTTTCAAGAAATATTCATTTGTTGGCGCATAAAGATTACAATTTCGCGTATGTCTAGAAATTATTGGAAATTATGTTTCAGATAATAACTTGCTATGGCCGGCGATACACAGAGACTGGGGTGATGAAATAACGCGAGATGATCTGAAAGAATATATAATATATGTAGCAAGATCTAGACGGCTAGGTAACCCGATGAAAGTCCTTATGGCTGAACTGACACCAAACGCTGCTTACATAGCGCTCAATGCAGCAGGAGGTTTAGGACAGATGGCAGATGAAATCAATCGAAATTTAACTCAGTGGATAAAAGATTATCAGTTGAATTTAGACATCAATCTGATAGCTTCTGATTTTTTTCTAGGGAATCGTATGGTGGAATTTGCTATTGGAGTGAACAATATGAAGAAGGACATGAGAAAGCAAAAAAAAAATTATTTTTGATCCAACCCAGTCATCCAGACAGTGTTCAATAAAATTTTATAGCAAAATGAAATTAATAAGATAGTGTGGTTTTTTCAATTTTAGTATTTTTTTTCAATTCTAGCTGGAGGGAAAATAAATTATTTGAAACTCAATCAATCATATAATTTCAAAACCAAACTATTCAAGCAACGGCAAAATAATGAATGTAATATAAAAAAACAAGATAAAACGTACGTTTCACTCTTAAACTGAAAATCATCTGTTATAAATCATGCCATAATCACTATAAAAAATTCGTACATTGCAATCACATTGCAACTTTGCAAAATGAAATTATCTGAAACAACAACTGAAGGGATCGTCGGGGGTCACCAATAAAGCTCTTTAAGGGAGCTTTCAAACCGCTTAATTTCAGGAGGTAAGCGTTTCGTTCCAGCTTGCAAGCCTCCTGAACTCATCAGATTGGCAAAGGTGTGCAAGCCTGCCAACGTCGCCTGTGTTCCACGTGGAACGTCGGTTGCCGAACGCTGCTGTTCTGCTATACTTGAAGACGGCGAGACGGTGAACTATGTGAAATTCCGGGAATCCGTTTCAGAGCAGAGCGGATTTTTTGCCAAGGAGCGGGCACGACGCCACACACTCCCTTTCCAGTGAGCGTTCGTAGAGTCACCGTATAGGGCGTTAGGCTTTAGCAGAAAACAGCGTGCTGCTGAGACGCTGGACGAGGTGCCATCTCAAGCGAGGAAAACTGTGGTAAGAAATAGGAACTCCACCTCGGAAATGTTGGATTAGCAATGCGGTGTTATGAGGGGGTGCTCAAACCTATTAATTTCGGGAGGTACTTGTCAATGACGCCTGTGACCTTATTCCACTTGGAACATCTGTGTAAAACGCTGGTGCTCTGCTCTACTTGAAGCTGGCGAGAACGGTGAGCCGAGTATTGGAAAGCGGTTGCATCCTCTATATGATACGTCGAGAAGCTCTAACAGAGAACAGTGGACTTCTGGCAAAGGAGTGGGTACGTCGCCACACACTCCCTTTCCAGTGAGCGATGGTACGGTTATGGTATAGGGCATGAATAAGTCCTCCGCTGAGCTGAACACGGTGCCATCTCAAGCAATGAATACTGTGTTCCTTAACGCTCCAACCAGTGAAACAGTCGGAGACCGGAGGACTGGCGAGCGTCAAGTCAATATTAGATTCACTGTCGGAAGAGAAGAAGGTAGGGGGATTGTCGAGTTCGTTGAGGACAATAAGACGCTGAAGGGCTATAAAATCCTCGAGAAGAGACCCGCCAGGTTCACGGATAGAGGAAAACCAAAGTGAGTCCATCGTGATGATGATTCTGTTGCCAGAGCGTTCCAGATCAGACAGAATCTGATCTAAGCGGGAAAGATATGGGTTGAGAGAGTGACGGAATTGACAGTACAGGTTTATAAGGTATAGGGATTTCCCACTTTTCGTGAAGCAGAGCGTCGTGATGCGGGTGTCGGAAAGATGACGAAGTCGGACAAGGTTGATATCAGGATTATACACAGCAATAGATGACATTAAAGGTTAGGAAACACGTATGATACGTGAAAAAATTGGATGCAGAAGATATCGATTTTCTTTGTACTTGCTAAAAGCGAGATCTCAGACGCTACTGCGGTAGATCTACAAGCATTCATCTGTACAATTCTAAGGGTCATTGAAATTTAGGAATTCAGGAAGAATTTGGATCTCGATCTTCACCTTGAAGACTTCGACCTGGTGGATGTAGGTGGGACAGGCGTTGCTTTTCGCCGCATGATCGAAGTCCTGAGACTTGCGCAACATAAAGTTCAGGCAACGAGGGGTGTGGGATTTGCTGGAACATTCAGGGCGTAAGGGACGATTTTTCTGCGTTGAAGTTTTCGAAGGTTGTCGAATGATAACCTTCGGCTGCCCCCTCACAGTGAAGGAGTTATAGTGGAAAGGAATATTCTTCCTGACGACTTGTTCGATGAACTCCTCATCATTGGAACCTTCCTTAGAGCCGTCTAAGAGGATAATGCAATGTTGGATCCGTTTGGGATGCTCGCATTCGAGGTGGTTATTAGTAAAGATATGTTGGGCGGTTTTGGCATCAGTGTTGGACACCCGAGAAATGTGGATATCCCCAGACTTGAGACTATATGACAAATTGACAAAATATAATATAATTCAGATATGTAAGGGAAAAATATGTCAATTTGTTCTGTAGAGTTTTCCTGATGAAAATATATGTTCCATAGAGTTTTTCTCAATTTAAAATTTTTCATAACGTCTTTAAGTAGAACGGCGTTACTTTTATTCATTATTTATTAAGATTAATTTAAATAATAATTTGTCGTGAAAGTTTTGAATACATTTCTATCAAATTCAAATTATTAATCTTTATCAAGTACATAATCAATAAACTCATTTATTCATTTCACCTTACTTGAAATATACCATACAATGAATCACATCATCATAAGGACCTAAAATGCAGCTTTAACTAATATGATCTGTGATTCGTTAAACTCTTTAATACTATTATAGAATTTATCAACAAACTTTTATTTTATTCATAAAGTTACTGATGAATAAAAATTATAGCATAACTTGAAAGAATAGCATAAAAAGAGGTTAATTCTTGATAGAAGGTATATAAAATTATTTTAATATTAGCCTTCTACATATTTAATTTCAAAAAATTATATTTAATGATTATAACTTCTGAAAATAAATTGAAATAATTTTATAAGTACCACTTATATCAAATGACATATAAAATAAACATTCATTATAAGACATCCCAATGGTATAACAAAATCCCATAAATTAAATATTTTGAATAGACAAAATTTTCTTTCTGCTGATCAATCTTATGAAAACAAATATCTTTAAAAAATGACTAACATAATCTTAAGAATTTTATCATAAAACTATCTTACTAAGAATATTCAATATTATTGGATATCTAACTAAGCTACTTGATATAAAAAAACACAAGATATGTAAAAATATTACTGAAAAACAAGTTTTAAGAGAGACTTTGCTTCGTCAGTATTCAAATAATTCATATTCAATAAATATAACATAAACCAACAAAAAATATTTACTCACCTTTTAACCATTTAGAAAACTTCTAGTAAACTGAAAAATCTTTAAATGTAGTCTAACGGTTCAGTATATATAAATATTTCTGTGGTTTACCCTTGATCTAAAAGATTGAAAGACAATTTAACTGCCTCTGTTATAGCACAAGGACTATCTGTATAAAGAATGTTAAGGAAACCAAATAATTTTATATTATGAATGAAATAACATGAATAGAGGTTAATTATTGATAGAAGGTATATAAAATTATTTAAATATTTTAATATTAGCCTTCTACATATTTAATTTCAAAAAATTATATTTAATGATTATAACTTCTGAAAATAAATTAAAATAATGTCATATAAGTACCACTTATATCAAATGACATATAAAATAAACATTCATTATAAGACATCCAAATGGTATAACAAAATCCAATGAATAAAAATTGTTAACCAAAATTCTATAAATTAAATATTTTGAATAGACAAAATTTTGTTTCTGCTGATCAATCTTATGAAAACAAATATCTTTCGAAAATGTCTAACATAATCTTAAGAATTTCATCATAAAACTATCTTACTTAAAATATTCAATATTATTGGATATCTAACTAAGTTACTTTATATAAAAAAACACAAGATATGTAAAAACATTACTGAAAAACAAGTTTTAAGAGAGACTGTGCTTCGTCAGTATTCAAATAATTCATATTCAATAAATATAACATAAATCAACAAAAAATATTTACTCACCTTTTAACCATTTAGAAAACTAGTAAACTGAAAAATCTTTAAATGTAGTCTAACGGTTCACTTTATATAAATATTTCTGTGGTTTACCCCTGATCTAAAAGATTGAAAGACAATTTAACGGCCTCTGTTATAGCGCAAGGACTATCTGTATAAAGAATGTTAAGGAAACCAAATAATTATATATTATGAATAAAATAACATAAATATATGTTAAATTTTGATAGAAGGTATATAAAATTATTTTAATATTTTAATATTAGCCTTCTAGATATTTAATTTCAAAAAATTATATTTAATGATTATAACTTCTGAAAATAAATTAAAATAATGTCATATAAATACCACTTATTTCAAATGACATATAATATAAAATAAACATTCATTATAAGATATCCAAATGGCATAACAAAATCCAATAAATAAAAATTGTTAATCAAAATCCTATAAATTAAATATATTGAACAGACAAAATTTTGTTCCTGCTGATCAATCTTATGAAAACAAATATCTTTCAAAACTGTCTAACATAATCTTGAGAATTTTATCATGAAACTTTCTTACTTAGAATATTGAATATTATTGGATATCTAACTGAGTTACTTTATATATTTAAAAAAAAAACAGGATATGTAAAAACATTACTGAAAAACAAGTTTTAAGAGAGAGACTTTAATAATTCATATTCGATAAATATAACATCAATCAACGACAAATATTTACTCACCTTTTAACCATTTAGAAACCTTCTAGTAAATTGAAAAATCTTTAAATGTAGTGTAAGGGTCCACTATATATAAATATTTCTGTGGTTTACCATTGATCTAAAAGATTGAAAAACAAGGGTAAACCACAGAAATATTTATATATAGGTAACCGTTACACTACATTTAAAGATTTTTCAGTTTACTAGAAGTTTTCTGAATGGTGAGTAAATATTTGTTGTTGATTGATGTTATATTTATTGAATATGAATTATTTGAATACTGACGAAGCAAAGTCTCTCTTAAAACTTGTTTTTCAGTATTGTTTTTACATATCTTGTGTTTTTTTATATAAAGTAACTTAGTTAGATATCCAATAATATTGAATATTTTAAGTAAGATAGTTTTATGATGAAATTCTTAAGATTGTATTAGACATTTTTGAAAGATATTTGTTTTCATAAGATTGATCAGCAGAAACAAAATTTTGTCTATTCAAAATATTTAATTTATAGGATTTTGATTAACAATTTTTATTTATTGGATTTTGTTATACCATTTGGATGTCTTATAATGAATGTTTATTTTATATGTCATTTGATATAAGTGGTACTTATATGACATTATTTTAATTTATTTTCAGAAGTTATAATCATTAAATATAATTTTTTGAATTTAAATATGTAGCAGGCTAATATTAAAATATTTAAATAATCAAAAGAATAGGAAATATTTTTGAATATATTTCTATAAATTATTCCTGAGGTATTCCACAGAAATTTTGCTGTAATTTTTGAAACGAAAATTATTCTAGAACTTCATTCAAAACTAATTGAATTTTCGGTGAATTTATTAAAAATAGGAACGACATTACAGGAAGAGATGACAAATTAACTTGTTATAGTTATATTTTGCATTTGATAGTATCTTAATTAAAAAGGTGGATTTAAATTCAAATTTCACTTAATGAACAAACAAATGTGGAAAATTCAACTTTTTTGAATATTTTTTCAGACCCCTTGAATATTCATTAATATTTATAGAAAATAGAGCTACCTTTAGACCGTTGTTGAAATACCATATATAAAGGGAATATTTCGTGAAACCAGGTTAGTTTGTCAGAATAAAATATCTGAAAATGTTAATGCGTATCGATAATATTTGAATGACCGTGTGAAAATTTATTATATTGTTTAATTTATCCCCAAAAATTAATTTCAATCAAATAAAATACCAGCTTAATTCAATATTCGAAATAAATATCTTTATATCTGAAAGGGAATTAAAAAATGTTATACAACATTTAGCGTTTATCAGAAACTATAACTAACACTAAACTCTCAAGTTACTCTTTAATCTTACCTGGGTCAGAAACGAAGTGATAGTATTCTGAAGATTTCCATGGACTAACTTCATAGAAAATTATCTACAATATCATTGAAAATTCAATGAAAACTATCAATGAAAAGCAACCGGATAACATTGTCGATAACATTCAATAGATTGCCAAAATCTCACTTGAATTAACTCTGCACAAAATGGTGGGGAAAGTGTCCCATAAGTCAGTGGTATCCAACCTCCATCGCACGAGAGTAACTCCATAAGAGTGTACGGAAACGTGAATTGGACATTGAAAAAAATACTCGAGTATGCCTAGTTCCAATTGTTGATTTTCTCACCTGCAAATTGAGGCAATTACAATTTCAACGTAATAACAACTGGAATTTCTGAGATTCCAAGTAGCTTTTGAAATCCGCGAAATGCTGCTTGAAATTTATAAAAGTTCTATTCTGTTCTTTAGAAAATCGTGTTGAATGAACATTTCGATGGTCAAGAGAACGTAAACAAAGGTAATACAGAATTATTTTTATTACGATCAAGGGCAAGCAATTTAGTCTTGTTAAGATGAGTTTCTTCCTCTGGACAATTTTTGTTTTGTTGGTGCCACTGGTGAAATGCCTCGGAAATGGTGAGCGAAATTGAATTTTTGAGCTGACTCAGCATGCACCTTTTCTACGCAACTTGCATCATTACTAATTTCACCACTGAATATTTTTCATCCATTCATATTTTTCATATAAGATTTTTAATAATTCTAAAATTAAATCAGCTAGCCCTGAAAAAAATTTCATATTTAAAAATAAAATGTTCGAAAATGAATTAATATGAAAATACAAATATTATACAGATAGTAAACTTCATCAGATTTCGTCTCACAATCATTATGAATTTGTTAACTAAATTCTTGTTATCCACTTAAATTTTCAATGGAGAATCCCAAGAGAATCCAATTGGAAAACTAATTAAGAAACTTTTGAATAACAATCGATGATGGCAGAAAAAAACTTTTTTAATAACAATATCACATTCGGAAAAATGAACTTTTCTGTTGAATCACTAATGGCAATATCAATATTCTGATAACATGTATTAAATATACGTAACAAGAAGTTACTTTTTGAAAATTATTGTTCAAAAAATAATAATTTTCCTGTCAAAAAATTATCATCACAAGAGATTAACATTTCAATGAATCTCTCCTGTTGATTCACTAATAATGATAACAAAAAAGCCTTAAATATCTCGAATATCATAAAAAAAACCCACTTTCATTCAGCCCAATTATTTTTTTTTATCAATCTGTGATAATCCTAATTCACTGATCACATTTACAAGAATTAATTGTAATGTTGATGATTTAACTCATTATTGATGTGGGAAAAATTTAATATCATCCTTACTTGATGAAAATTCATTTAAAAAAAGAGAAATAAATTATTTCCACAATTTATTGTTGGCGACAATTATTTTGCCAACAATGACTTTGTCAAGTTTACCTCTTGAACTAACTCTTAACATCACACAACACTTCTGTCGCCATTTTTTTCAATTTTTTTTTAGAGTTTGTAGCTATATGAAACGTGTTATGTAATATTTAGAGTTAGTTCAAGATGTTTACTCGATGAAGCCACAGTTTTAACGAAACAATTGCCATTAATAATAAAATGTGGGAATGATCTATTTTATATTATTTATTTAATTAATGTTGTAAGACATTACTTTTTTTGTCATTTCATCCCAAATTTACGTTAATCCACTAGAATTAATTTCCTACGGAATCATTGATGATGATAACAAGAAAACCTGACGAAAATTAATTGATATTAAGTTACTAACAATTTGTGAATTCATTAAGTATATTTATTGTATTTGAATTCATTCTCCTGCTGACCACTTACTTATCAATGGAATAATAACACACAGAAACTCACTTTTGCACTGAATAATGAATCACTATTAACTAGCGAACGATATGTGATTTTTTTCATTTATAACTCGAACTCATCAAAATTAATTTTTCTTCTAAATTGTTAATGAAAATAACTCGTGATCATAATAATATGATCATGTCCTGCTAAAAAATGTACATTTGGAAAAACTTATTATACTTTCCTGCTGAAACTCCAAGTTATCCAGATAATATATTTACATTCACAAAAATTAATATTTCTGATAGAAAAAAGTTGATATGGTGTCTACATTCACAGGAACTTAACTTTCTGCGGAACCTGGATTAATTAGTCACATCACCAAGAAATATTCTCCAGCTAAAAAATTAAATATAATTTTCATATAAATAATGTGTAATATCGAATAACTTTTCATTTTATTATACACTTTCAAAGCACTCAATGTTCAATTGAACTATGGATGAATTTTAAGTAACCAATTTTATACTAATACGAAATGTTTTTCAACTCGATGCATCACTCACAGCTTATTAAACGAATATCCTTGTTTTATTTGAATTTTCAATATCAATTATCCAATTTAACGCCACTCGAGAAATTGCAAGATATCTAATTAAAATAACCTGAAGGCCTGGTTCCTGGTATGAAAGTCCACTTTCACGAGAACTAACTTTTTTTACTGAAAACTCAACATTTACATGCAGAGTTTGTACTAACATAGAGTTGTTAAGCGATATCCGATCATTGGTCAATTTAGCATTCATTTCTTTTGTACTCTGAATCTTTGGAAGAATTTTCCACTCCATATTCTTGATTCATGTTTGTCTTGTCTGCACGAGAGACTTGAACATTATAAGCACATGTATGAAAGAAAATCTATTCATATTTGAACATGAATAAATCTTGAACGTTAGCAAAATTTTTGTTCATTCAACAACATGTGGTATTTCTACATGCTTCAAACAATATGAATTGGAAGTCTCACAAGAGTTTCAAGAATTTTTGATGGTGATTGGACTAATTAATAATTTTTGCTTTCAAATATCCTTCTGTACCATTCAATTAGATATATATTCAAACCGGCGCAGTGGGGATTCTATTGTAAAATCTTTCTGGGAAAATATTTTGCGTTCTGTAGAACTGAAGACAAACGCGTAAATTGAAAAAATACAACTGGTCTTCAAATATTTCTCTATAGAAAATCAAATAGGCAACTTGAAAATCTTCTTCAATATCATTTGATGAGTAATAATGGATAATAAGAATGAGGTGGCATATTGGAAATGAACACAGCTCTCGGGCATACAGTTTTAAACACTGATTATATTTTTATTGTGAAAATTCTTTCACATTTTTTATGCATAAGGACTAAGAAGGGTGCATGAATATAATTGGAAAGCTCCGATGCTGTTCTTCTCGCAAATTATCACTCTTAATCATAAACATTTTTCAGTTAGGAGCTATACCTGTGGACCTTTGTATATAACTATATCGGCTAGTCCTAAGTCATATGTTGTACTTAATTGGCACTTCACATGCCAAAACCCACCAGATACTTTATTACTTCTTCTAACAGACTCCAGATCATACGAGGTAAGTGACCAAAAAATGATATTAACTTTATTTTAACATACATTCGCTCGAAAATGTACCAGGAATTGTCCCGATTAGGAGATTGTGGGAATTCCATTTGTCGCGTTCGTAAGTTGCAAGTTCTATAAATACGTAGAGTTTGAGCACCATCTATCATTTAGTTTGCTTACAGTGCTTTTCACAAAGAATCACTTAAATTTAGCGTAACACTTGGCTAGTGCCGCAAGACACCAGACGAATTTCTTTTCCAAAGAAATTTCACCAAAATCCGTAATAATAGAGGTTTAATCTTATCCTTCTTGTATTCTTCCTTAACCATAATTATAATTTATAAATGACATTATTCAACTTCTCGTAAGTTTAGCAGAAATCCAGTAAAATTCAATTCAATGTGCAACTAACAGAGACCGTAGCAGAAACAAATAATGAAAGTACTAAAACGTTAGGAGCCTTAGAAAGCTCGCACTTCATTCGTTAAATTAATCTCGAAATTTCGCAACAAAAAGAGTTGTTGATAAATCAATGATGAATTCAAGCAAAATATTAAAAAAAAAATTTAAGGTAGACTAATTATCCTAACTGTAATTCATTCTTTCAACCCATTGCCATAAACAAATTATATTTGACATTATCGTGAACAAAGACTACAGATAATTTCAAGTTTTGTTATGTGTCGATTACATTGAAGTGAAAACTATCATAACTTATTGTTCTCAATTTTTATATGGGCGAAACGAAAATAAAAAGATTAATTTTTATTCCCTATAAAGGAAATTGCCGTGGGAGGAGTTTGATAGTTTATCAAATAAAACACGATATATTTGAAAACATGACAAAGTATATTCACTGTGACATAATATATAAAATTAATGCAATTCTGACCTCATTCCTTACATTCTAGACATCAAGAAAACTACGAAAAAAATTAATGAATACCTAAAAAATTATTCTACATTTTCAGCTCATCTGAATTTTTAGCATCTCTTCTGTATGAAAAAAGTGACCTTTTTCTATGTTATGGGTTACAGAGTTTTGGTGAAATTCATTTGATGTGCGTTAAATCTTGTCTTGAATGAACGTCCTTTACGTCCTATGTATTTGCTATTACAAGTGGAACATTTTAAACTTTGAAAATAAAGAATCCCCTACTTAAATTATCATTGATATTAATAATAATCAATTATTTCTGAAGAACATGGTTTCGATTCAATAACCATATGAAAAATTCAAACACAACACGAAATTCGGAATCAGAAAAAAAACTGCACAAAACAAATTGACAAAAATAGAATTCCGATAGGTATATGTAGGACATACGCATGTTTCGGATAAAATTAGAACTGGTCAACCACACTCAGAATGAATTATAATACATAAAATACTTAACCACACGAAAGACTGCTCTGTTACAGAAATAATTTCAGAAAGTCAACTAAATTCACTGCTTTCAAATATCGAGCAATATAGAAAAGTTACTGAAATTCTATGACACGTGGTGACAAGTCTATGTTCAGGATTACAATGTGAACATTTCAACACATCAACTCTGATCATTAATAAGGAGTATGAGCTATGGTTGAGTATAGAATTGTTATACAGATGTATGTTACACTGTCTCGATTTCTGGAACTTTCTATTACTTCCTACTCCTTATTAGTAATTTTTCGTACATATTAATCGAATTTATTTGAACATCAACTCTGATTTATGTATGATTGGGGTAGAGTATTTTTCATTGAATAAAGAAGATGATATTTTTGTCTTGTATTTGAAACGCAAAATTAATACTTCGAGTCGTTTTCGCCTTTACTTGATATAAACCAAATGTATTTTGCTCGCATGACGCGTGTCATATGAAGTCTGTGTTCACTTTATCTAAGATAAGTGAAATGGTAAGTTCTGAAGAACGGTTATACTACTCTGTCAAGAAAGTACCAGGAATTGTCAATTAAAACAACATTTTTACATTTAATCGTCAAAATTTATTGGGTCGCCTTCAAAATAGGCTCCATTTGCTCCAATACATCTATGTCAACGGCACTTCCAATTATCGAAACATTTTTTATAGGCGCTTTCCGGGATGGACTTTAGCTCTCGCGCCGAATTTTGTTTTATGGCTTCAATCGACTCCAAACGGGTGCCACGAAGGGGCAATTTTAGTTTTGGGAAGAGGAAAAAGTCGCAGGGAGCCAAATCCGGCGAATACGGTGGTTGCTGAAGCACGTTTGTTGAGTTTTTGGCGAGAAAGTCAGTCACAATCGTAGCTCGGTGAGAAGGCGCGTTATCGTCATGCAAAATCCATGAGTTGTTCGCCCACAAATTTGGCCGCTTCTTACGGATACGCTCACGCAAACGTTTCATAACGCCTAGGTAATACTCCTTGTTTACCGTCTGACCGTCTGGAACGAATTCGTAGTGCACCACGCCACGGATATCGAAGAAAACAATGAGCATCACCTTCATTTTCGAGCGGCTTTGGCGTGGTTTTTTCGGTTTCGGCTCATTTTTTGCCACCCATTCCGATGATTGCTGGCTTGTTTGCATATCGTACTCGTAGACCCAGGTCTCATCACCAGTTATAATGCGTTCCATGAATGTAGAATCGGAATTACAGCGATCCAGCATGTCTGAAGCAACCTGTTCGCGATGACGTTTTTGGAGAAAATTCAGGTCTTTCGGTACGAGTCGTGCGGCCACCTTTCTCATGCCCAAAATATCAATCAAAATCGTACGTGCGGACTCGTGGGATATCTTAAGATCATGTGCTATCTCTCTCAAGCTGGTACGACGGTTTTCCAGCACCCTTTCCTTAATTTTATCGACGTTATCTTCGATTGAAGCCGTCGATGGGCGACCACTTCACGACCGTCCTTGAAGGCTCTGTACCACTGATATGCACGAGTTTTCAAAAGAGCATTATCACCAAAGGCCTTTTGCAACATTTTCAATGCATCGGCACACGAAAATTCATTTTCAACACAAAACTTTAAACAAATTCTTTGCTCAACGTAATCACCCATAGTAAAAATCGGCACGCACTCTGACATCGACTGACTTAATCAGTTGACAGATCCCGCTCAAGCTTGGCATAGTAGTTAAGGACAGTGGTACCAACCTAGGTACCTGCCTCATTGCCCCGCCAGATTTAAATCGATAATTCCCGGTACTTTCTTGACAGAATGTATGAACCAAAATTTGAGCGAAGTTGAATTTGTATAGAATGAATATTGTTTCTATGATAAATTAATTAAAAATTGTTCAATTTTAGAGTTTTTTCCATACAAATGATAGATGATGACTCAATACTTGAAGCATAAATTGATTTTGTTATAATATAGGTTAGGTAGTTATAAGACAAATTTGTGTTATTGTAAGAAATATTATTTAACTTTTGCAGAAAATGTTTATATTAATGATCAGTAATGTATTGAAAATTATTCCAGTTTTAAAGAAACCTACAGAAGATTTGAATTAACCAGTTATCTGCTTAAAATACATCCAACCATACCATGATTTTTAACACTAACTCAGTACGTTCCATTTTCAGCAAATCCATGATTCAGTCGATGTTAGGAACAAAAGGCAAGGTACTTATAAAACCAAGTATGTCTTTCCAGATAATCCAGATTTTCCAGGCAGCTGGAATAATGGGGATAGTAATCCAGATCTAGATGCTCATTGCTTACCTTTAGTTGTGGAGAGCTTGAGGGGGGGTAGTTTGGTAGATAGAAAATGTTTGGAAATACAACCCACATGGATGTCGAGGTAAGAAAATTTATTCATTTTTGTTGACATTTGACAGCGATTCTTATGCAATCATTATTTTAGTGTCTAAAGGATGTGTTTCTGTTCATGAAATATTATGTTATTGATCACAAACTACAAGATAGTTCACATCAACCAAATTCAAGAGAAAAAAACCAATTTTAATGTGAGTCAATACTTGATAGAAGTAAAATTTAAATGACTTTAAATTCAGAATTATATATTCTAACTTCTACATTATATATTGAAACTATATACAAAAACTATCAAATTGATATCCTTATATATAATCAATATAAAATATTTTTCAATGTCTCGGAAAAAACCTTTTCACATCCCGACTTGAAATGCATTAATACAAATGTATTAACAACAACTATATAAGTATGTATATTAACATACAAATACAAGAAAATCCACTATTCCAAAATTATCTAAAATTATCAAAATAAAGGATCAAATAAAAATATAATTGAACGAGAACTCGGAACATTTGATAGCTATTTTGGCCTATATGGCCTCCTCAGAAATGTATTGAATTCAGATTCAAATATATAACAAGATCAAAATTCAACTTACCAAAATAAGATAAAACACGGAACGAATAAACTTGAAGTAAGCTTCAAAGTATCCAAAATAAAACAGAAATGATCAACGTATTGTTACGTATAACCTATAACTATTTGTACTCGGAACACAGAAAATTTATTATTATTATTATTATTTGGGGTGAATAAGTTTTGTTATCGTTTTTCTGTGTTCCGAGTACAAATAGTTATAGGTTATACGTAACAATACGTTGATCATTTCTGTTTTATTTTGGATACTTTGAAGCTTACTTCAAGTTTATTCGTTCCGTGTTTTATCTTATTTTGGTAAGTTGAATTTTGATCTTGTTATATTTTTGAATCTGAATTCAATACATTTCTGAGGAAGCCATATAGGCCAAAATAGCTATCAAATGTTCCGAGTTCTCGTTCAATTATATTTTTATTTGATCCTTTATTTTGATAATTTTAGATAATTTTGGAATAGTGGATTTTCTTGTATTTGTATGTTAATATACATACTTATATAGTTGTTGTTAATACATTTGTATTAATGCATTTCAAGTCGGGATGTGAAAAGGTTTTTTCCGAGACATTGAAAAATATTTTATATTGATTATATATAAGGATATCAATTTGATAGTTTTTGTATATAGTTTCAATATATAATGTAGAAGTTAGAATATATAATTCTGAATTTAAAGTCATTTAAATTCAAGAGAGATTAGAGGAAATACTAGATACAAAATATTTCATATGCTGAGTGTTTGTATGATGACTTAACTCTGAATTTTTGGGAAATGGTCCATTAGCTCATCTCATTATATTTTTTTTCTGGCGTAGCACGTTTTCCCTTTCATAAATACATGATTATAATTCATCTGTCATTTTATTGAATATGTTTCGAATGATTATCTGGACTTACAGGGTCTGCATAGGAAAAACAGTTAACTTAAAACAAATTGTAGAAATTACTTTGTTTAACCACCAATAAAAGTATATATTACACATTTTCTTGTGACTCGAGTTTCGGGAAATTAACTATCCTATCATCAGACAACTGAAGACCTTACAGTGGTACAGAGGTATTTAAACAAAAGTGATAAATATTTTGAATATTTCAATAGATTCTCGGTAACACCTAATAGTGGTACAGAGGTTTACAAGCGGAACGTGATAAAAAAACGGGTTAAAAAAGAGGGGCCTTCTAACAGATATCGGAATGTCGGCAATCGACAAAGAAGGTTGTTAAACAGATGGTACCCATTTAAATATCTCAAATAATTTTTGGGGTTACATAGCTCCGTACAGTCGTTCATTATTTTTACATTATTTTGTTGTATATCTCAAATATTTGGATTTACATAGCTCCATACATTCATTATTTTTTACATTATTTTTATTGTGAACGAATTTGAAAATTTCAATAATCAAGTTTCTTTTCTTTTGAATCTACATGTAAAATTTTCTTAAGATTTTCTTTTGTCGAAAGGAATTACTGTTTTCTAAAGAATGAGTGGCAAAAGTAGAATTTTTGTTTACTTTTCATTAAATTCATTTTATGTTCGTTGAAAAAGGTTTTAAACAGATGTTACTTTTTAAATATCTCAAATATTTTCGATTTACATAGCTCCGTACAGTCATTCATTATTTTTACATTATTGTTATTGTGAACTTATTTGAAAATCTCAACAGATTCTAGATAATCGAGTTTCTTCCTTGAACGTGAAAGAGAAAAAGAGAATTTGTATGATTTTGAATTTTTTATGTGATTCATCCAATTTTATTCTTCATAAGAACATTTCTCGGATTTCGACGAATATTTGAAAAAATAGCCGAATCGGTCTAGCCGTTGTTGAGTTTTGCTCTTCAGCATTTAGTTATTCATTTTTATTTATGTTAATATTATTTATATTTGTTTTTTATGAACGAGCGAACGATAATGATTTTTTTCTCAAGGACTGCTGGGTATCATATTTGGAATATTTAGATTTACAGTACATAGAGCTCCAAGTTAACAGCCAAACAATTGTCCAAGCTTTTATTCATTTCGTCAAATGCTCCAATTTACTGAATTTTTGCGATTAGCCGATTTTTTCGTGTCATTCATTAAATGGAATTTTTTATGAGCATAGCATTATTTTTATTATCAATCATTTTGAACAGCTCCTCAGAATAACCAGATTTTCAATTTTTTAATTTAATATTCACCAATTTAGACTCACAATTTTACAATTACTTCTGTACAGAAAACACCTTCCTCCTTGTTTATTTTTTTGAATGTTTGCTTGGCCTTATTGTATCGAACCTCAAATTAAAGTTCAAGTGGAACGGGATTTTTATTGTATGCAGATTGATAGTTTTGTAGTAATTTGTTCCGCATTTTTTCGTTGGAGCATCTTGTATTAGAAAAACAAAGTCAAGTACGTACCATTGTTTTTTCATTTTATCATTTTATCTTCCTTGTGTCCGAAAACAAGATTAGATTCTTTTTTATTTATCAGTCGTTACGTGATCTTCCCATACATTTAAATTGCTCGGAAAATCCTAAGTATACTGTTTCCGATCATACCGACATTTATGCATAATTGAGTGAAATCTTAAACTCCTAATAGAATGTATCAATTAGTGTCGCACGATTTTACCTCATAAAATGTTCTATTCGTTCTTTACATCAGTCATGTAACAATTATGTAGTTTTATCCATCTGGTTATGTATTAGAGTGAGATTTGAATCTTAAATGTAACAACCAAGTACGTTAGATGACCTAACAATTTACCACAATTCCTGATGAAATCACACTAAAACGCTCAATTAAATATAATTAAACAATTGCCAGGAAGTTCCTTGTCCGTTTTTAACTGACTCATCGAGATCCGAAGAGAATGTCTCTCTGAAAATTTGGATGAATCATGGTTAGACCAGTCTAACAACTTATACAACGGTTGATTTCTTTTCTATATAAATTTTCTGTATCCTTTTTATACATCTCATAATTTTTCTCGATTGTTTCAGTCTCTATTTCACGAAAATTCATCGTATATGATTTGAAGTTAAACACTTTATTTCCGCTTATATTTATTGTTCACAACAACTATTTCGTCAATTACATATTGACTTCAAATCATTTTAGGAGTACAAATAAGTTTCCGCCCTATGGAACCCAATTTCCTTGTTTATGAATCATTCTTAATGATTTTAAACGATGTGAGACTGCTTGCTGAGTGACTTCTAATGTTAGAGCAAGTTCTTTTTGTGTTTGAGTAGAATTTTCCTCCAATAATTCCTCCAATTCTGCATCCTCGTAAATTTTTGGCCTTCCACTGCGATCTTTGTGTTCTACGTTGAAATCACCGTTTTTAAACCACTCTCGACACGTTCTCTCACTCAAAGCACCCTCACCATATGCTTCTACGAGCGATTGATCCGCCTCAGCAGCAGATTTCTTTAAATTAAAGAAAAAACTAATATTTCCCGCAAATGACGCTTACTTGGCTCAAATTTTGACATTTTCAACTTATAAAAAATATATTTTACCAATATAAAATCAATGATATTAATAGGTTATGTTGTTCTTGAATGTCCAAACTATTTTTTAAGCCGGTTATCATCTGCGAAAGCTAACCGAAACTCCGTGCCGCGCCATCTACAATAAAACGGCGGAAACTTATTTGTACTCCTAATATATTATAATTTTTCCACCAGTGACGTCCGCACACTTGCTTAAATGAAACTTTCATCATTTAGTTTCTTATTGTTATGGTATTTAAAATTCTTGAGGTTGAATATAATGAGATTTCTTTGGCTTCCATAAGTTTCCATCAAATAGGTACACAGTGACCCGAGTTTCGTAGTTTTACTACATTTTCAAATTTCAAAGTACAAGTTGGGTATAATGGTTTTAAATTGAAACGTTCATTTTCTTTAGAATGTCCGGAAGTTGGAAATTCCAGAAGTATCACTGCATTCATAATAATTCAATTTGTACATTTCCGAGTAATTATCAAACAGGTTATGTTGTTAGTAAAAGCTATTCCAATACTTTATCTCTTGAAATTATTTGAGCTATGAGTGCAAAATATGTAAGCTTGTCAAATTTTTTATATTCAACATATTTTGCATCAATTTTTCAAGATTGTGAACGTCGACGAATAGCCAAATCTGGATCATCATTAACACTATGACTTACAGCAGCGATATTTTCTTCTGTACATACAGTTATTTATCTGGTTGTTGTTGTTGCATCGAGTAGAGAAAATGTTGTCCAAAATCTATCGATAGTTCGCCGAATAAGCTGCTCTGAAGGACGATTATGTAAACCATAAGTGACCCAAAGTGCTTTATAAGTTTGGCGAATAGAACACTGATTTTAAAAATAAATTTCAACAATTTGTAAACGTTGTTGCGGCGTGAGTCTTTGCATGATATTCTGTCAATGCTTACTGAAATGTCAAAACAACATGGCTTTTACCTTCTGTCTAAAAAAACACCCGATACATGCCGATAAATAAAGAAAATCTACAAGTAATGTGGAATGTTATCAGTCAGATGTGGTGGTGTTGAGATTTACATTGAAATAGTAAATTCCTAGTTGAAAACGTATTTCTTGTAGAAGTTATAATAAAATAATTCAACTGTGACTCACCGAATTGAGATTTTATGATGATCGGTTAAGGGGATAATTGCAGAAGTCAAGTTGAAGTGGCAAAGTTATTTAATCAGAGTTATCCTCGGTTACCTGATGTTTTATAAGGTACTGTGTCTGAAATTCACAATTTGGAGAACTTGGACATGTCAAACCATTAAAAGGAAAACCGAAATTCGTGAAGTCACATTCGTGAAGTTGGATATTCTATTACGTGCAGAGGATCCAACGACAAATACACGTCAAACTGCCCGTAAAAATAATGTAATTCATACAATTTTCATGAGGTGTTCCCACAAAGAAAAACTTCCATTACAATGACTTTTGTGCTGGATCCAGATCCAGAGTGCTTTTCTGCGAAATAATGATGAATAAACTGAACAGAAATGAAATAGATGTTAGTACAATCCTTTTTCTGGTGAATCAACATCTACATTAAACGGGGAGGTAAACCGACAAAATTATGTTTTATATATTGGTCAGCGGAGAATTCTTATAAGAATTAATTGACAAAACGTTAACCAATAAGTATGCAAATTCAAGGTTAAGGATACTTCAAATGGGTTAAGAAAGGGATGTATATTAGACTTTAAAGGTTTATTTTCAGCCTAAATACATATATTACAAATTACAAGTTTGAATTGTTTTCCCATATTGAGGGAGTTATTTCGGTGTAGTTTTAACTCTTATTGCGGTGAAAACACTATCTTGGTCGTGCAATAGTTCTCCTTTGAGTATTTTTACGGTTATTCACTTTCACCGAATTAACTTTTATTAGTTTCACTATTGGGTTAGTTTTTCAGAAATTACTATCTAATTACAAATAATGTAGTTAATACACTCACTTCCAGGTTTTTAGTGCGTTACTGTGTTATTAAGAGATGGTGTTCCTTGGAAGATTAAATTGAAATGTGAATAGAAAATAATTCAAGAATAGAGAAAGATTATAATTTGATAAACAAAAAAAATGTGATAAGAACTTACTTCTAGAGAAAGTTTGCTGAATCAGAACTTAATGTTCGAAGAGTAGAGAATATTGCGTGACCGTTTAGTCGAAGCACGAAGAAAGGGCTAACGTGCGACTTTGAGGGATGTCTTCAACTGAACCTTTTGGCTAACTCGCAGGAAAAGAGATCTTAGAGCTCAAAATGTGGTCAGGTAAATTCCGATACCACATTCGACTTTTGTCGTGTCGAAACGGCGTCGGTTCTAATGGGTTTCTAAGAAAGCTGTGAAGGGTAAATATTTTCGGCCCAAAAGATTGTAGAAAAAAATGAGACATATCTGAAAGGCCTAGATTCCTGACTCGGGGATCAAAATTGTTATATATCTGCATAGTAAATTAAAAATTCCTTGTTCGATGTAAATTCGAACAATATCAATATCAAATCTCAATTATTTTGAACACTTTTTGCTCCAATATTATCTGCTTTTCTTAGATTTTATACAAAATTTTGTCTGGGAGTATCTGATAACGTGAACTTATTTTCAAATTTCTTCACAACATTAGGAATTGTCTGTTCTCTTGGTCGAACTATCAAATGATTAATTTTGCCTCTAGTTTGCTTCAAATTTCTAAATTTTCAGATATGGAAAGCTGCGATTGGGATCTCTAATGATTCCCGGCACACATAACTCAGGTAGTTGGAGAGGACAAATATTCCTCATAAAAAATTACATACTCTGTCAAGATAGAAACTGGTGGCAACAACTCGTGTTCGGAATAAGATATTTCGATGTAAGAGTCGGAATTTTCGAAAAGAAGTTAGTTTCTCGTCTTACGTTTACTGCCAAATTTTCCCTTTTTTCTGTTTTAGTGAAATTTACCTGACACACAGCGTTGCCAGATGTACGCCGTTCGAGGACGAGCTGGATCACGTGGTGAATTTCCTGAAGAAATCTCCAAGAGAAGTTGTTATTTTAGATTTTCATTCTTTCGATATTCCTTTGAATTTCACTCTGGAGAATCACAAGCATATCTTGAATACGGTAAAGAGGAAACTTGGAAAACTGATTTATCCAAGACACGAACTGTATTATGACGAAGGTCCAACGCTGGATGAGGTGTGGTCGAATGGAGGAAGGGTCATTATAAGTTATAATAACAGAAGAGTTGTCAATGGTGAGTAGAATTGAATAATAGTAATATTATAATAATAATAATAATGGTACCTTTATTCATACATTTACAATATATAAACATAGGACGAAGTCTAGCTTAAAGCTACTGCACTCAACCCTGAAAAAAAAAAGGGAAAAAAAAACAAAAGGATAGAAACAAAAATAAGCGAAAAAAAAAATAAAATTAACGAATCAATTCCATTGTGAGTAAACAAAACATATTTCATATTCATAAAATTTTCCTAATTTATAATTGGCTCGTCAAGAATTTTGACTTCAAAATTTTTCTCAGTGAGCCCAAAGAAACGCCTTCACACGAAACTAAAAATTCATTATGTAACTTCACCGCATTGAATGTGAAGGAGCGCTGAAACATGGCTGAACCAAATCTTGGCAGCATGAGCCTATGACCATGCCTAACGTCCACGCAATGAACATCATCGTCTAAAAATTAGCTTTTCCCTCAAATACGGTGGAAGACAAGAACGTAAAATTCGATGAACCATAATCGTCAGGTGGAGCCGGAAAACATTCTCAACCCTAAGCCATCCCAAGCTGTTAATTCCGTCCCTTATTCCACTGTCATATTTCCTCAAACCGAAAACAAACCGGCAGCATGAATTCTGCATTTTCTGTAGTCTGCGCCTCTGCACGGAATCAAGGCAAGGGTAAAAAACCGTTAAGCCATAGTTTAGTTTGGACAAAACGAGAGTCTCACAGAGATACTTGCGTGACTGAAAATCCAAACAATATCTCTGCCGATACAAAAGGCGCAATGCAAGGAAAGAATTCCTCAACAGCAACGAGACATGCTCCCTGAATCTCAACTGGCAATCGAAAAAGATTCCCAGGTTTCTACAGCACGTGGAGGACGGAATTTTTTCACCGCCCATCTTGATCTCAGCCACACCCTGAAATGTCCTGGGAAAAAAGCATATATAAAAACATTTTTTAACATTTATCTTCAAATTATTCATTTGGGAATAACGCATAATTAAGTCTAAATCCTCATTCAACCGCTCGACAGCCTAAGAAACAGAGGAGGGATGAAAAGAGAGGCGAACCTGAGTGTCATCACAATAAAAATGGGTGGATGCGAATCTGACCACTTTATGCATGTCAGCCACATATATAAGGAAAAACAGAGGGCCAAGAACAGATCCTTGTGGCACCCCTGAAGTTATAGGGCAATAATCTGAATATGTATCACGCAATTTAACGCACTGATGCCTATCAAAAAGGTAAGACTTGAAAAATCTCAGAGCAGTTTCATCAAAACCAATATAAGTTAATTTAGCACAAAGCAGCTCATGGTCCAGGGTATCGAATGCCCTTGCGAAATCCAATAAGGTGAGAATTGAGGCATGTCCCCCATCCAAAGATCGCAAAATATCATCAGTGATGTTCAGCAGAAGAGTGGTAGTACTGTAACCCCCCCTGAAACCCGACTGCCGCGCAGTGAGAATTCCATTGTCGGTGACGTATTTATAAACCTGAAGAAACAATATCCTCTCCAGAACCTTTGACAGAGCTGGTAGCACACTTATCGGACGAAAATCAGATAAGCTCTCAGGACTAGGGATCTTAGGTATAGGATTCACAATAGAGTACTTCCAATCATACGGATAATAACCAGACTCAATGCAAACATTAACAATGTGCGTCATGAAGGGCAGAGTAACACCCAGGGATAATTTAAGCATTCTAGCAGATATACAATCAATCCCCAGAGCGTTCGAACGAAGATACAAGACAACTGATTTTATCTCGTCTATAGTCGCAACCGCGATCGAAAATTTTTTATTTGCATCAAATCTGTTCGAGCTATAATAACTGGTCCTCTCCGGGCAAGAATTGGAAGGACTAAAAGCCGACCGAAAATAGTCATTGAATTAATGAGGGTTAGAAAAGCGTTCAGGCACAGAATTCTGTGAACAAGGATGCAATATCCTGAAGGATTTCCAAAAAAATTTTTCCATGAATTTTTTCGGTTCTGGAGTAGAATTTTCCGTGGTGGCAGAAATTAACTGATTTTATGCCAAATTTCGTGAGAATCCACGGCAAACGATTGGAAGTGAAATCGCTCAAGTCTGATTTATTGATTTGAAATTTTCATGCTAGCACGAAACGATACTGAGAGAAAGAAGACAGGTGGAGTCTTTTAAACTTGTATTTTTTTTATGAGATTTTCCTATAGAAGGGACGTTTGGTAATTTGGTAAAAGCTATTCCAATACTTTATCTGTTGAAATTAATAATAATAACCGTTCTTTATTGACCACAGTCAAAGACCATCGACCGAAGTCCTTTAGCTCTCTTGAAATTATTTAAGCTATCTATTGCGGAATGTGTGCAAAATATGTAAGTTTGTCAAATTTTTTATAGTCAACATATTTTGCAGCAAAATGTGGTCAGGTAAATTAAGATACCACATTCGACTTTTGTCGTCTCGAAACGGCGTCGGTTCTAATGGGTTCCTAGGAAAACTGCGAAGGGTAAATATTTTCAGTTCTTAGTTGGCCCAAAGGATTCTAGCACGAAACGATACTGAGAGAAAGAAGACAGGTGGAGTCTTTTAAACTTGTCTTTTTTTATGACATTTTCCATTTTTCCAGGAGATCAAGTCTCGAATCTAAAAAATTACGTTAAGTTGACTTTCGAATGACAGAACACAGATTTCAGTATTGTTTCGCGGTTTTTCTAGGGAACGGCGTGATATCGTTTTGCCCACATGTCTGAAATATCTCAGTTGAGTTTTTCAATGGAAAAAATCGGTCTAATCATTCAGTAGTTATTCACATTTGAAACTGTTTATTAATTTTCGTTTATTTTTGAATATCGTACAGATTTATTCTGTTAATCTCCTTCAAATTTTAATTTCATGAAATTTTTTTCAAAAGCTTTTAGAATTAAATTGAATAATTGGAACACACTGTTCCAATTTAGTAGACATATAGAATTAAACACTTATCAGACAGTAGCAAAGGGAATAAAATAGTTCAAAGAAATATAAATGATCAATTAAATCTACTGAATACATACCTGAAGGGGACAAAATTTTGTCTCGTTTCTTGTTTTATTAAAACCAAATTCGTTTTCAAAAATGTAAAACATAACCTTAAGAAATTATATTTTTGGAAAAGAATTTGTTTTTAATAAAACAAGGAGCGAAACAAAATTTTGTCCCCTTCAAGTATTTATTGATAGTGATTTCGATTAGAAAATACGATGTAAAAAATTATTTTCACGTTATGTTGTTTCTCTTCTTTGAGTACGAAAATATCAAGCGTTTTTGTGAAAAGCGCAAGGTTTAGAAGAGGATTTCAAACAACATTCAAACTTGTAACGTGAGACTTCTGTTTTCAACAAATAAGAAGAATTTAAAACAGTTCAATATAAAAAAATAACTGAAAGTAAATTTGAATATTAAAACAAATTGAAATATATTTATCTTCTCCAATTTTGATTTCAAAAAAATTTTTTATTCAAAAAACTCTTAGAATTAAATTAATATCTAAAACAAGCACCGCTTACATTTAATAGACGTATATAATCAAAACTCAATATATAATGTCATTTGGAATAAATAAACCAACAGATATACGAAAGTCATTAAAATTAATAAATAAATATTTAAAGGAGACAAAATTTTGTTTCTGGTCTTACCTTTAAGAACACCAATTGCCTTTTAAAATCATGAACACACTTAAAGGACTTCTCAAAGAATATAATCAATTTGAAATATTCAATATATTCAAATATTCAGTCAATTCAGAAATATCTAAAAACATGCACTATATCTTCAAAAAACAAATATAATTCTAAGCAATTCCTTCTTCAGTCCTCAATAATATTCCAAATATCAAAATCAAAAAACTAATCTATATCCAAACCCTCATCACGTGTAAAAGGACTAATGCTTCGAAACACAGATCAACTTTATAATTCAAGATTGATCTATGTTCTAACAAAATCAAAGAACAGTGTGAGTTATTTTTAAGGCTTATTTAAATTCATTGAGATTCCATAATGAGATTTATTGAAGCCAAAATATAATTATATATTATATATAAAATAGAATAGAAAGGCCTTTTACTTGATAGAAGAAATATAACAAAATTTGAATATTAAAACAAATTGAAATATGTTTATCTTCTACAATTTCAATTTCAAAAAAATTTTTTATTCAAAAAACTTTTAGAATTAAAATTTGAAATTAAAATTGTAGAAGATAAACATATTTCAATTTGTTTTAATATTCAGATTTTATTATATTTCTTCTATCAAGTAAGAGGCCTTTCTATTTTATTTTACTGAAAGTAAATATTCCTGTAATGAAAGACTTCCGGATGCCAAGGAAAACATTATTCTGTCTCCTCATAAAATTAGACACATTTTGTATTCTTCTCCATTTCGTTTCGCGAATTAATTTCATGGGCATAAACTTAGGGCTTCATATGTCTCCAAATATACAAATCGAGAGGGATATAATCAGGACTACTTGCTGGACATTAAAAATCACTTTCTCTGCCAATCCATCGATGAGGAAATATGTAATTTTTATGATTTCTAAAATTAATGGGAAATGGGTTGGAACTCCATCCTGCATAAACTACACGTAAAATTTTGAATTGTATCAGTCGTTACTTGGTGAAAATCCATATTAAATAATTTGTGAAAATCAGAATAACCTTATTTCAAATCAAAAAAAAAAAAATTATACACGTAAAATTGTTGTGATAAGGCATTTCAATCGAGAAGGCTTCAAAAAATGCAACAATAAACTATAATCTCACAGCAGAAATAATTCACTGATAAGAAATGAAATTTACCAGCAACATTTTCATGACAGTTCAAAGCGTACTCTTCATAAATGCAATAATATTTGAAATCCCTTTTCAATTGCGTTTTTGTCAAAAACGGATAAAATTTTCGTATTCCTAGAGGAGTACCAAAATTACGTAAAAATGATTTTTACATCGCATTTTCTAATCAAGATCACTTCAGGCTTCGTCAAAAAAAACCTACCACTTAAGTTCATCATCAAGAATGATTCATATGGCGCCTCCTATAACAAAAAGTTAAGTAATATATAAAATAATATTCCTCGTCTAAACTTTTACCTGTGTGCCGATTCTGACAACAATTGAGAAATAAACAGTGAAATTATTAGCAAATTTGAGCATACTTGGTCGAATCGTAATATTTTCGTCTAAATAATCTGTTCTTAGCCTACGCACCAATAGTTATGATTCATCCTGTATATTTAAATTGAATTTCAATACAACTGCAATCTTTCCAGACAACCAATGGCTCTGGTACGAAGTAAGTAGAGACTGGCCAAATGTAATTTCAACCGAAAAACTACAAAAATTTACTTACGATAAAACGAGCAGAAAACAATATGGAAACCCTATGAGTGTCTTGATGGCTGAACTAACCCCAACTAAAACCTACGTTCTATTTCATCCAACTGGAAGCTTAAGACAGTTGGCAGATGATGTGAATTCCCAGCTGGGATTTTGGCTGAGATATCAGAACAGATCGGACAACGTCAATATTATAGCTACTGACTTCTTCCTTGGGAATGATATGGTTAATTTGGCTGTTGAAACCAACGACAGAAAATTGTTCAGACTATCGTGAAGTGTTGATGAGAACCACTCAATTCTAGACAGATAAAAAAGTTGAAAAGATGGGGGAGAAAATATACGTATATTTTGTTTTGAATTGTTACTTATAAAATACTGAAATAAACAGAATAAAATTTCAGAAAGTTAATAATGTTTTTTTCACGTTCTATTATTAACTGCTCGAGCTAGAGACTGAAAATTTTAAATATACTGCAAACTGGATGACAATGCTACAATACAAAATTAACAAAATAAAGACATGGCTCCAAATGTTCTTCATTAATTGAACTTTTTAATTGTGGATTATTCGCGACTTGGCAGATATTAAGCTATTATAAATTCAACATTTTTACATAAATCACAAGTTTAATATCTAAATAATAAATGTCTTCAAAGAACTACGTATGTTTAAAGACATATTTATTAAAATACTATAAATTTATTCTCCAAATTATTATCGATACAAACAAAGGAAATATAAGTCAACAATTATTTACAAGGGTAATAGTCCTCAGTCATAAAAGAGCACAAAATTATGGTATAAGGTTCTGACTTGACTACGAGGATATAAATATAATTGTGAAAAGAGTTTAGATCTTTTATGTTTCTGGTATACATCGAAAGCATGTTATAAAGCTTTATTGCAAGATGCATTGTGTTATAACTTCAAATTCAGAATTATATCTTCGTACCTCTACAATATACATTGAAAATTATATACTGCAAAATCAAAAAATTGAGAGGTGTCGCGAATGGAACAAAGTTCCTTTCGATTAATTAGTGAAGGAATTGTAATAAAATTTTATTTTTTTTAAGTTATAATAATAATTTTTTTTATTATTAACAAATATAATGTAATATAAACTTAATTAGTAGGCTCAATTTTAGTAATAATTGGCTTGTGGTAAATGAGGTAGGAAATATATGTTTGGGATTCTATTTTATTTAAAAGTTTTGAAAAAACTGCATCGATTATATTTTGTTGTTGATTCTACTGGATTATTGTTTATTCTTAAATCAAATTCTTCCTCTAGGAACTACTTTATAAATCATTTTAAAAACTTATATTTATATAATGGCAAAAATATTTGAGTCATTTTCTCACTGAAATATACAAGAAATCAAGCGAAAAATATAATGAACAAGTTTTTTTCGCTTCTTATTACACATTACACACTATTGACTTCTACAATATTTAAATAAATCCGCGTACTTACACGTAGAGGTTCATTAAGTAATAGCACCGAATATTTTCGATCAAGAGCGAAGTGGATAATATCACAATAAATCATAATATTGACGCAAATAAGGAATTTTATAGCCTCATATTTCCTCAATTATTCATAGTTATTATGGATAATGGATATTGCAACACTTCAGATTAATGAGTTACTAAATATATTTACTAGGTCAAATGCGTAGAATAAGTGTAAGGATCATTTAAACAAACTCATTTCAATACGTTGAGGAAGCACAACAAATTCATACAAAAATTTAAATTTTATATTTTATTTCTATGCCAGGCTTGTATATATCGGTTGAAGAATTTATATCAATATTCTATAAGTGATGCTTCATCCTACTTGAATAAATAGTATTAAATAAATGTGTTTTCTGTGACGAACATAGGGTTTTGATTTTTAAAAATCCATTATATTCTAAGTTTGTTTAGAGGAGGATATTTTACTCCTGTGCTATCAGAAAAAGCTGTTAAACATTAGATTTTTTCTGCTACATCTGCAGCTTCTGAACGAAATGCTTCTACAATCTATCTTTAAGTGCCTAATAATCGTAGTAGTCAAACAGCTACTATATGAAACAACGAGTATTTTTAAAAACTCTTACTGAGAAATATTAATACGCATAATTGTTTTATTAAAATTCAACAATAACTTCTAAGAACCTAACATTTTTATAAATTTGTAATTTAACTTTTAATATACTGAATTATGAACCGTGTAAATCATTTTTGAGGAGAATTTCGATTGCTTTTCAAAACAAAGCTGATGAAATAAAATCCAAAAAAAATATCGATATATCGAAATATCGATATAGTTCTTCGATATATCAAACTCTGATGATGATATATTAAAAATTACGATATATCGAGAATCCGATATTTTAAAAAATATTAAGAGCCCTAGAAATAAAATGCCAATTTCCGAACAATGATACTAGAGATTGAAAATTCAGATTGAATTTGAAGTATAGATAGATATATGAAGTTGAAGTATAGAAAATGGGCTCGATGGTTTTTGAGGTATTCTCATTTGTAATATTGTTTTTCCAATATTTTTTGATATAAATGTAAATTTGGTCGAGCTCAAATTAATAATTATAAGTGAAATAACGATACGAAAGCTTGACATAATTTCGTGAAGTTGAATTACAAAAATGTTTTGTAGTTTTGTCAAATATATTATTTCTTTCCAATATGTAAGGATTCATATTAGAGTGTATTTTTCATTTTCACGGGATTTCCCGTTACTTCTGGATAGTAGTTCTAAAACTTCAAATATTACGTTTATTTGACTTTCGGATGGCAAAACATGGAATTCTGTGCTTTTATCCATCAAATGCAGCTTCTCTGAGAAGTAATAAACAAACTTTTCAGGGGAGATGGACAAGGAAGCAAAAGCTCCTGATTTCACGTCAGTGCTTTTCTCGAATTTCATTTCGTTGCAAACAATGTAAAAGAAACAGTCATATCAAGTTTTATTCAAACACAATAACTGAGGGGCTTCTTGGATAATTAGAAGTGGGTTAACAATTTAAATTGGACGAGTCGACATATTTTTCAACCTCAATACGGAGGTAACAGCCTAATAACTGCAGCTAATAAACTACTAATTTTACTCATCATTCAGGTTTGAACATTTTTGAGGAGATATTGACCTGGTGTAACCCACGCCACTGCGAACTTCCGTTTCAATTTAAATATACTATATATGTTTTTGGTCTCTTCGAACTGGACCACTCTATTCTACTGATTAGTATGTGGATTGTATTTAAATCAACGTACGTTTATTTAATCAAATCCTCGTCACGGTGATTTATATTTGTACAAAAATATTAGTGGAACTGATAGAATGTCATGGATTCGTGATTTTTGGTTTCAAATATTCGTCTCTCTCTATCTGGGATATTATAAAAACGGGGAATATGTTGGTAAGTTTTAGTATTGACAATTTCTCTCAATGATTGTAATGATAATATTATTCCACCTAGTTGACAAACGATGAGACTTAATTCCGAATACATTCGAATGAAAAATTTAAATTTCATACAATTTTTGTCATTTCTTATCCATTTTGTTGGAAATAATTACAGTGGAATTTTTCAATGATAACTGTTAATGAAGAGGAAAATATGGAAAAAATTTATTCGTTAAAGAATGTACATTATCCTGCCGATAAAATGCAGCATATTGTTAAGAAACAATTCTATAAGTATTTGTTCCTCCAAATAATGCAAATATTCCACACATTAAACCTTCAATAAACATTCTTTAGGTGCATTCCTTTTAACACTATTTTTCGCAAGTAGTTTTTTACGCTATTTCCAACTCTATCACAATTCATTAATAGGAAATTTTACTATTTTATCCCGCCATCCATATGCTGCCCTCTGATTAGGGCATGTTAAGCATCTTGAGATTCATTGCAATTTTTTCAGTCATGATATTTGACTTGTACTTGAAACAAGTTTTTTTTAAATTGCTTTTTTCTTTTTTTGTTCGCGCTAGTTCCGAAGAGCAGCGTGCTATAGTTTTGCTCAAAGTCTATAATTTTTGGACAAGGCAAAAATGGTCTCAAATGACTAAGACACTTATGAAGAATTCGAGGTCAAAAATATTGGGTTATTCGGAAAGTAATTTCGTTTTCTTCTTTGGAAAATGAGAGACAATTTTCGTATAGTGAATAAATATTTTATTAAATTATAGATTGGTCATTCTGATCCACCATCTTTTGGCATCTTTCTGGTAGTAGCATTCCACGCTCATAAAATTTTTTGTATTTCCTGGTAAAAAATTGATCCAGATGATTTTTGAAAACGTTTAACTGTCCAAAAAATTTTGCAATGACCAGAACAAATAAAAATCCGAAGGCGCTAGATCTGGACAATATGGTGGGTGTGGCAGTGTATTCCATTCAAGCTGTAAAAGCTTTTGGCGAGTGACCAAACTTGTATGAGGTCTGGCATTATCTTAATGGAACACTACACCTTTTCTGTTGATTAATTCTGGCCTTTTCTGTTGAAGAGCATCATTTAGTTTGTCCAGCTGATGAAAGTAGAGTTCCGAAATAATTGTTGTGTTATCCAATAAAAGCTCCAAAAAAATGATTCACTCCAAATCCCACCAAACAGGCAACATCATCTTTTTTTGATGGATATTGGCTTTCGAAATGCTTTGTGCCGGTTAATCTTTTTTGTTCCATTCTTTTGCGTTTGACATTGTTATTTACAACCCATTTTTTGTCCCCAGTAATGATTCGCTTCAAAAATAAATAATTTTCGTGACGTTTGAGCAGGGAATCACAGACGTCAAAACGACGACACAAATTTCTCTCCTTAAGAACATGGGAAACCCATATATCGAGCTTTGAGGTTAAACCCGGGCCTTTCAAGTGGTCATGAACAATTGAATCCGATAAATTTAACATCTCACCTATTTCACGTATTGTTACTCGCAGATTCAACCGTCCTTCCGGAACGTGGTGCATCTTCGACATCAAAATTCCCGAATCGAAATTGTGCAAACCAGTTCTGACACTGACGTACGTTAACATATATTCTCCATACAGATCGGTTCTTTTCTTTCTGGCTTAAACAGCATTTCTACATTTTCTACAGTAAAAAAGTGAAATATGACGAAAATGCTGCGCTCCATATTCAAAAAGGCACCATCCAAAAACTATAATGCAGAATTAATTGAACTTTTTCACACACAAGCCTTGCTATAAAAGCTCTCAAACGAATCATGATTATGCGGCTTAAGTGTGAAGTTGAGTTCGAAAAAATACAATTAAATCCTCTGTCGGGAAAAAAATTACTTTCTGAACAACCTTATAATCCCGTTGAAACCTTCAGGGAATATTTGGGGTCTGAATGGCGTAACCAAGTTCATTGAAAGGTAAAATCAGTTTGATAGTTTCACAGTTGTTCCTATGAGAACATTTGAACTTATATATTGAGTTTTGATTATATACATTCTGTCAAGAAAGTACCGGGAATTATCGATTTAAATCTGGCGGGGCAATGAGGCAGGTAAAAATTTTTTTTTCTAGGTTGGTACCACTGTCCTTAATTACTATGCCAAGCTTGAGCGGGATCTGTCAACTAGTGTGTTTGCAACAGCTGATTAAGTCAGTCGATGTCAGAGTGCGTGCCGATTTTTACTATGGGTGATTACGTTGAGCAAAGAATTTGTTTAAAGTTTTGTGTTGCAAATGAACTTTCGTGTGCCGATGCATCGAAAATGTTGCAAAAGGCCTTTGGTGATAATGCTCTATCGAAAACTCGTGCATATCAGTGGTACAGAGCCTTCAAGGACGGTCGTGAAGTGGTCGCCCATCGACGGCTTCGATCGAAGATAACGTCGATAAAATCAAGAAAAGGGTGCTGGAAAACCGTCGTACCAGCTTGAGAGAGATAGCACATGATCTTAAGATATCCCACGAGTTCGCACGTACGATTTTGATTGATATTTTGGGCATGAGAAAGGTGGCCGCACGACTCGTACCGAAAGACCTGAATTTTCTTCAAAAACGTCATCGCGAACAGGTTGCTTCAGACATACTGGATCGCTGTAATTCCGATTCTACATTCATGGAACGCATTATAACTGGTGATGAGACCTGGGTCTACGAGTACGATATGCAAACAAACCAGCAATCATCGGAATGGGTGGCAAAAAATGAGCCGAAACCGAAAAAACCACGCCAAAGCCGCTCAAAAATGAAGGTGATGCTCATTGTTTTCTTCGATATCCGTGGCGTGGTGCACTACGAATTCGTTCCAGAGGGTCAGACGGTAAACAAGGAGTATTACCTAGGCGTTATGAAACGTTTGCGTGAGCGTATCCGTAAGAAGCGGCCAAATGTGTGGGCGAACAACTCATGGATTTTGCATGACGATACCGCGCCTTCTCACCGAGCTACGATTGTGACTGACTTTCTCGCCAAAAGCTCAACAAACGTGCTTCAGCAACCACCGTATTCGCCGGATTTGGCTCCCTGCGACTTTTTCCTCTTCCCAAAACTAAAATTGCCCCTTCGTGGCACCCGTTTTGAGTCGATTGAAGCCATAAAACAAAATTCGGCGCGAGAGCTAAAGTCCATCCCGGAAAGCGCCTATAAAAAATGTTTCGATAATTGGAAGTGCCGTTGGCATAGATGTATTGGAGCAAATGGAGCCTATTTTGAAGGCGACCCAATAAATTTTGACGATTAAATGTAAAAATGTTGTTTTAATTGAAAATTCCCGGTACTTTCTTGACAGAGTAGTACGTCTATTAAATATAAGCGGTGCTTATGGTAGACATTAATTTATTTCTAAACGTTTTTTGAATAAAAATTTTCTTGAAATTAAAATTGTAGAAGACTAACAGATTAAATCTGTTTACATATTCAAACTTTGTTATATTTCTTCTATCAAGCTAAAAGCCTTTTTCTATTTAATCTGTTAAGCGTTCATTTCGCGGTAAAAAGGTCGTTGAACTGTTTTAAGTGGTCGAGTTTCTGAACGAACAAAAATTGAGGTTTTGAAATTGTTTGTCATTTGCTTTTAGGCAATAACTTGATTATTACTCAATATTTTTATGAACATTTTGCAGCACTTCGGATGTGATCAAAGGATTAGCAATCACAGCAAACTGATAAACTCCAAAAAGGCTCTTTCGTAATCGAATTCTTGATACGGTCTGATATGTTCTTTAGATTTTCCAATAATATTGAATATTCTAAGTAAGATAGTTTTATGATGAAATTCATAAGATTATGTTAGACATTTTTGAAAGACGGACATAACTGTAGGTACTAGAGTGATTGAAATCCTAGAATTCTGAGAGAACATCATACACAGTATCCAGAAAAGTTGAATGTTTGTCTGAATTTTACAAAAGATCATCATACTTCCCCTTTTCCCTTCTGATAATTAACAGAGGTGAATCTGATCTTAAATTACTCCACGATTTCTTCTAGCCATTGTGAAATTTCTAGAAACTGATAATAAGAAGGAATATGTACTTTTTCAACAAAATTGAGATCCGCTACATGTAGGTGCAGTACGCGTTAATCGGATTGGAAAGAGAGGTTCTATTGAATGGTCTCCAAGATCTTCTGATTTGACACCTCTAGCCTTTTTTGTGTGATAAATTGTAGAAAATCTTATGTGAAATGTACTTTTCAAGAAGATCTTTCAGATAGTAGTGTTAGCATTCATTAAAATATCACCAGAAATATCACAGAATATAAGAGAAAATGTTTAACATTTAGAAATGAACAGTGATCAATTTGATCATCTTATATATTTAAAATTCGTTCAGAAAATCTACTACTTCATGCACTTCACCCATCAATTCCAACAAATAATAAGCAACACACTTGCAACATGAAGAAACAGATTATGAAGATTAATTTCATGGTTACCATAACCAATAGTTTCAGGAAGTTCACCAACAAGATGTGGAAGTGTCTTCATCACTGTGAGCTCTGTTAAAGGTTCCTTCATTGAACTTCATTGGGAAACAGCTTGTAGTAACAACGAAATTCTTCCTAGAACTATAGCTCTCTATAATACAGATATCAGAAATAAAACACAGGTAAGTGCCAAAAAATGAGTAGTTAGGGACGAAACAAATCACGTTTTTACCATAGGATATCATTCTTTATGACGAAATAATAGCTGAGGATCATCCAGATGGTTTTTACCGAACTGAAACTCCATTCAACATAAGTAACATACCAAGTGGCTGGAAATACAACTCGACAACATTCAAAGAACTTAGTGTGCATATTTTACCATACTGGATCGTATCCTATACGAATAGCAATGAAATAATTGATATTGCGCCTATGAAGATACAGCCTTCTTGGATGTTTGACAATAGGTAGATTCTGAAGGTATTTATGGTGTTATTATAAGAAACTGTAGATACTCTGATAATGAAAACCAAATGGTCTGTCTATCAAAGAAATAATAATTTTAATTCTAGTGTTTATTTCATTCACCAACATATTTGTGCTCAATAATCAACGTCTTGTGAAATTCTCCATATTCTTTATGCATGATGTCTTGCAAGAAACCCACAGATGTTACTAAATAAAAGAGATAAAATTAGGAGAATTAGCTGTGAAATGATTATGCTTTATGTCATCAGCTGTTAGTTGCAATATATCTTAGTGTTTAAAGCATTATATCCTGAATGAACAAAATTGGTGAACACCCATATATGTTTATCTGGTTTTAAGAATTTCTGATATGTTGAGGTATATTATCATTATTAAGAACAATAAGTGATTAAATTTACAGGTTCAGGGGAGGCTGCAAGATCGTTGAAAATGATAAAAAATCAGTTGTCGTCCGTATACGGTATACACATTTGCAATCTGTGCAAATCTTGCCGCCAAACATTTTTTGAAGTTATCAAAACATGTAGAGTGTCTAGAATTCGCCAGCTTTCCAAGCTTAGTAGCTTTAAGAGGGATCGAATTGTAAAGTTGCGTGAAGCCGGTGTGTTTATGAAGTTTCCAGAAGAATCGGTGGATATTTATGCACTATACCGTGAAAGCAAGAAGGCCAAGAACACAAAGTGCGAGCCAGAAAATTCTGTAGAATCAGAAATGAGGATACGCTACCAGAGGATATAATTAACGATCAGGAAACGGAACCATTTGGGTGCCTTAGTACAAGGATTCCATTAAATTTCTGCTAATTTCAATGTCTAGATTTTATACAATTATGCTTGCAGTAATTATATTCGTGTTTGAGAAATGCCTCATTTCATACAACATGATAGATTTAAATTTCGAATTGAGTTCTTTGCATTCGTCTAATTTCTTAATTTATGATAAATTTTAAATGTAAAAAGGCAGTTCACTCTATTACAATGTTTATCAGCAGAAGTTACATAGTGGAAATTCTAGTATTAAATGAATATAACAATATGTAAATCTGCTCTTTGAACAAGAGACAAATCACGACGTTTCACCATGGGTAACTTGAGATAGAAACTGTTGGATACTGACTGGCACTCTGTACGCAGCTACTTCATCGAATTCTACATATTTGATACATCATTGCCATGAGATGGAGGAGTGCCATCCAAGTGTCAAAATTCGAATCATTTTACACTGAACGTCTTTTTGTTTCAGTATGTCACTATTACAGTAAGATCATTTTGTTTCTGTATAATCTCGTTCAACTTAAGAGAACGTTTACCTTTGCTAGAACGTTTACTTTCTCTGGTTCCTCTTGGTAAGTTGTGGCGGTACGTGTAGTTCTTTTCTTAGGGTATTTTCTAGGGTATTACTTCATTGGATTTAGGAATTCAAATGTGTTATAAACCACACATAACCAGGTTTTATGTTATCCTTCGTATTAGTCATCGACAGAAATAGCCAAAAGGAATCGAATCAGAGCAAGGTGCTTACGGCAGATGTCAGATAAAGATGTCAGATAAAGACACCAAATTTGGTGCCTAAATGAATTGGATTCATTTCAATTCTGCTAACATTATCATCTACAGAGAAAATGTATATACTCGTTATATATAATCATGGCAATTTTGTTCGAATTGATTTCTTTTAAACATTTATCCAACATCTTATCTCACAGTGCTTTCGCACAGTGTCTTTTTGTTTCGTTATGTTTCTATCACTGTACGAGAATTTTTTTTCTGCATCTCGTCTAATACAAGAGACAAGTCGTATACCTCTGCGAGCTTCATCTCTCAGTGGGTTTTTGTCTGGGTTAGAACTCACAACTTCTTTGGTTAATCTTGGTAAATTATGGCAGTACATGCAGTTCTTGTACTTAGTTCATTTTCTAGAGTAGAGTTTTGTTGGTCGTAGAATTTCAGAAGAGTGGTTAACCAAACGTCATCAGGTGTCATTTCTTCCATCATAATAGTCACTGATAGTGATATCCAAAAGGGTGCCTTGTCCAGCCTTCAATTAGAACCTGCTTCGATTTCATAGTCATTGTAAAAACCCCTTTCATTTTGAAGAAAGGGGTTGTACAGCAACTATGGTGGCCATGTGGATATTTCCTTGTTGATTAACTCTTCGGCGGCTTGATGGGAATGATGGAATCGTGTAAATCGTAAGTGGGAAGTTCTGCTTCTGTCTTAGGATACAAGATGATTCGAGAAGAGTGAGAAAGCGACGTGGTAAAATTGTGGTTCACAATTTTACAGAGAGCTCCATGTTCCACATACCCTGGGCGTTATGGCGTGGGTAGTAGAATTGATTTTTTTTAATATCCACTATTAGCTTACTATCGCCAACTTTAAATTTAGAACATCTATATAAGAAAGAGTCCATAAGTATCAAATCATAACAGCACAAAGGCAATTTGTCAAAGCAACTTTCATAAATTCATAACAAAGATCTGTCAGAAATGAATTTAAGTAATGAGCTTTAAGTACGTTCTGCTAGAAGAATACTATAAGGAGAAATTCTTCAAAATTCCATTTCCATGAAACGATTAGACTGAATAACACTATCTTCGAATTTAGGTTCATCCAATGTTGTTTTTCGAAAAGTTTTTTTTTGTGCAATCGAATTTGATCATTGGCCTTGTCTTTTCAGAAATTATGTACAGTTTTTCCCAGAAAAGCATTTCATTGCATCTTCAGAGGTTGTTATGCAATAATACAGTAACTTTTTTTTGAGACATCTTGCCTAAAGATTAATCCTTACTGTTTTAATCGAATACAAATGATTGCATACAGCCGAAACATCATTTATACGTTTGTTCGAATTTTGCAGGGAAAAACTGAAACCACAACATGTTGGAGATTTGCTCATACCGGGAACACATGACTCAGGGTGTTACGGTGGAATCAGGATATTCGAAGATTATATTTTGACACAAGATTTACCCATATGGCATCAGCTAGTTTTCGGAATAAGGTATTTGGATCTAAGAATTGCCTACCACCAGGATGATATGTGAGTAAATTAACTTTTTTTGTTATGTACGTTTCACATGAATATCAGATTACTGTTTTATATGACATTCTCAAACTCACATTATTTGATCTGGTTATTTCAGAAGATTTAACTGATAGTGGAAATCTCTGTTATAAATTAGTGCTTTAGGGTTCTGAGTGAAATATTAGTAGCTAGCCACAAACAGTATTTAATTAGACAAGTAGGTTTTGGATTATTCAATACCACAATTACGTTCACAATCATTCAAATTTACTGTGGAAGTTAAAACTCTATAGGGGCAACTCACGTGCCATAATCAGTCAAGTGGACAAACAAGCGTGGACACTAAGACAGACAGAAGTGAGGAAGATCGAAGCATTCGAAAGATGGTGCTATAGAAGGATGCTGCGCATATCATGGGTGTTGCAGAGGATGCAAAAGACGAAAGAAATAATGATGACAGTCAAGAAGAGGAAATTAGAATTTCTCGAACATCTAATGAAAGGAACCAAATACTTACTGCTGAGGTTGATAATGGAAGGCAAAATAGTGGGTATATTCATACCACTTCAATGATTCTTGAAGGCACAGTGTGAACCTAATAACACCTCAGGTATAACTGACTATGTTATTCATACATATTGTTAGACCGGAAATATCTCATCAACGATATCATTCTCACATAGCCGAGAGAATCTTACAAACGGTACTGAACCTGCAGCTGAAAAGGATGCACAGGAGGGGATCTGTGTGAACAGAAAAGGAGGTAATATGGTATTTCCAGTAGGTCACCCTGAAGGGATGACCTAACATAACTTGAATCGATTGAAAGCGAAACTACCAAGAGAACTATATCTCATCTCATAGGGGTGGCCAAGGCTCAGGAAGGCTTAGATGGCAACCTGAAAAAACCCGCATACTTGATATTGAAGCAAGCACAACACCTTGGAGACAATGACTCATCATTCACTCGCACATTCCACATAAGAGCGTTGGATATCTGAAGTATTAACTGTCTCTAGACAATATGTTTTCCTCTACCAGGACTAATTCAGGATTCACCGTGAAGAAATACAAATATAAAATAAGCAGACAGATGAATATTGCAAACGTGCCGACTAAAAATGATACAGTACTCCATAACCTTGACGTGATAATGAATGTTACAATGAAAGACAAAGCTAAAAGCAGCTAGGGAATCACACAATAGGCCATGCAAATCAGTTATACACCAGGCACCGCAAATAAAATTAACACCACAAGTATATGTTAATAATAAATACAACCACAATAAGGCACGTACCGAGAAACAGTATACAACATAAATAAATAAGTTGAAAAGGTTGTAATGCTTTACTTATACAGAGTGTCCCAACGCAAATTCTTCGTTTCTGAGTTCTGGGTGGGGGGTCAAATTTTCGTTGGGACACCAACTGCTGGACGAGCTTTTAACGAACAGTATCCTATCGGTGACCTCGGATCTAATGTCAAAAGTAACAAGCCAAGAACGGCATTTCAATGTAATCGTCCCCAGTCGGGACGAATGGACCCAGCATGCTGAGGTTCTATTGAGGACCGACCTTGGCTTGTTCACAGACGGCTCGCGAACGACGAACGGAACAGGAGCGGGAGTCTATGGAAGCAACTCGAGAATTAACATCTCACTGAGTCTCGGTCAAAACGCAACCATATTCCAGGCAGAACTGTTTGCCATTGAGACCGCGCCAGAACTGCTGATAAAACGGCAAATCCACCACGGTAAAATCAAAATATTTACTGATAGTCAGTACTAAAAGCTTTGGAATCCAGCTCTTGTACCTCAAAAACAGTCTGGAGTTGCCGCACGGCTTTAAAAAGGCTCGGTATGTATAACGGAGTCACTCTGGTTTGGATACCGAGCCACTCAAACTATTTGGGTAACGAGGAGGCAGATCGGCTGGCATTTGCTGGAACTGCGCTGCCTCTGGTAGGACCGGAACCATTCCTGGGAATACTACATGACGTGGCTAACGAGGCGATAACAGGCAGAATGAACTCAAGGCTAGAATCTTTCAGGCGGAGCCATTCTAGCCTGAAAAATCTGAAGTTGTTCCTTGGAACAGCTTCGAACAAAAAGATGGCGATAGGTCTGGATAGGGCCAAACTAAGAACACTTGTCGGAATTATGACAGGTCACTGCAGACTGAAAGCGCATTTGCACAAAATCGGTCTGGCTGAAGACGATGAATGCAGGTTTGTGTCTTGAGGACACTGAAACAGCCATGCATATCGTCTCAGAGTGCCCAGCAGTGAGTCGCATCAGATTCGAGGTCTTTAGCCAGGCTTTTAGAGCCCACTGCGAACTGAAAAAATTACCCCTGAACAAGATTATCGGTTTTATCCAAAAACTGGATCTCGTCGGGGAGATATAAATTAGGGGTGAACCACAATAGTCCGTGCGGACGCAGTGGTAGGGTGGACAGACGCCTGCTCGCCATAAATAATATAATAACATAACAATTTCATGATCTGATTTTTTTCTTCTACATTGAAAATTTCGTTTTACTTTATTTTCAACCGATAGTGACCATAGCGTTATTGCAGCAGCCCTTTGATGATAATATTATTTTCCGAAAAGGTCCGATACAGTATGAGGGGGGCTACAGTTTGTACTGATAATTCAAGAAGAAATGTATTTCCGCAAGTCCACCGTTCGAATAAAATGGCTGCGCAGAAAAGTTCACGTTTTATTCCATTTTTAAATTATAAAGCATCAATTGGTTTATCATTCATTTAACACAACATTAATGGCGTGATTCATTAATACTATCGTTCTTACAGTCGGCTTTTGAGAACCTTTATTAGGCTTTGAAAACCTATTCTTGCTCTCTATCTATGTATTTTTTGTAGGTTCTATATAAACCACGAATTCGTCAAAGTGAAAAAGCTGGATCTCATTTTTAACCAGATTGAAGAGTTCGTTAAAAAATCACCTGGTGAAGTCGTAATAGTGGACTTTCACCGTTTTCCATTTCCCTCAATATGGGACAAAAAACTTCACCACAAATTTATTAATTACACCTTACACCAGTTGGGCGATTACGCTTTTTCTAAGACCGATTTCCAAGGATACGTTTCTAGAGGACCTACAATGGAACAGATATGGAAAGCTGGAAAAAATATCATCTTCACCTATGCCGAGAAGCACTTCACAGAAAGTAAGTTAAGTACAATATAATAAGTCCTCAATAATTGAGCGAGCATGTATAAAAAATTGGGGTAGAAAAAGTTGGAGAGATGTCGAACGTTTTTATAAATTCAGATGGAATCCTGTCACCTCTTTTGTGATGTCTTTTGGTGTAGGAACTACTCAGAAGATTGACCAGTTACTTCTATGTTTGTTATTAGGTAAAATCAGTTAAATATTTTCGCAGTTATTCACGTTTGAAAAACAAAAAGTTTGTAAGCAGAACAGCGTTGAGCGCTTAAGAAATTATAACAACTTTCGAGTTTAAATAGCATTTAGCTGTTAAATAACGACGCAAAGGCTGATGCGAAATTACTATTCATCATATGTAGCTTCTTCAAGAAGCTATTCAGAGATATGAAATTTTCGGGGGGGATAAACTGTCGAACAAGCGCGCAAAAGCTTGGGGCTTGACAGCTGTGCTTTTCTAGATTATTTTTCATCATAAAATAATTTTTTCAAATTAAATTTTCACTCCTTTTCAGTTTACCCACAACTTTGGGAACCAATACCTCAAATCTGGGCCAACACAATAAACATCCACTCTTTGAAATGGCACCTCGAAAATTCCTTGAAGCACAGGTCCAACCATACCATCTTCAATGCCCTGATGGCCGAATTAACTCCAAGAGCTATAGATGTGATAACTGGAAAGAATACTCTGAGAGAACTTGCAAATGACGTAAACTCCAATTTGACCAAATGGGTTCGAGATGAATGGAACAAAAAAGTTAACATTGTAACTTCCGATTTCTTCCTTGGGAATAATCTTATTGATGTTGCCATCGATGTGAATAGGAATAGGTAGTTTTGAGATTGAAGAATAATGGATTTGTTTGAATTTATTGTTTTATAACTGTAATCTAACATCTAAATATGTTATTGCAGTTTATAAGAAATGATTATATGTGTTGTAACATCTGAATATAACATCTAAATGTTATTGCAGTTTATAAGAAATAATAATAATTATACAAATATAGTAGATACACAATGACAATCGTGCCTTATGTATGCTAACTGAAAGTATAGTCCGTCTAGAAAGTATCTGGAAAAATCAAAGCTCAATTGTAATTATTTCGTATATATTTTTAATTGTTTGATTATATAGAGAAGTAATTTTTGTTAGAAAGAACCAACCTTCATAAGATACCTACGACAACTTCCTGACGATCTGATGATTGGTTAAAAAATTACATTGGATATAATGAAACTACACCAAATGATGAAAAAAAAACGAATTTCGTATGTTGATACAACATTACTTTTTTATGAAAAAAACTCCACTGACACGAACAACTTGTCTAATGCAAATACTACCGTCGTTAACATTCAAATATCACAATATTATTAATCCTATAAACCCTTGCTTTATTCATAACTTCCCCACAGTTATCTCTGAAGAAATCTGTATTCTTATTCTCTAAGGATCAGACAAGTGACAGAATCGCTCATAGAATATATTAATTACATCACGGTATTTACCCGCGTTATTTATGTGTCAAATATACGGTGGCACTGTAATTTGACACGTATGTGATTGGTGACGATGACAAAGAGAACAACGTCCTTATAGCGTTCCCATTGTATTTTGAAGCGGCATAGAGGAAGCTTCTTGGAAATATATCTCCTGAGCGACTTAAAAACAATTAGAATTAAAACATTAAAAACTATTGCAAACTATTGGAAATTTTCAAAGATTGGAAAAGATAAAAGCGGTGTAAATTAAAAAAAAAGTGATGAAGTTCATTCGCCTTATTCGTAATTTTTAAATTTTTGTTCTTCTTCTTGATCTTCTTCTTGTTCTTCTTCTCCTGCTTCTTCTTCATCTTCACTTTGGAGGCTAGTAAATTGCGTCAATATCGATGTATCGCATGACACTTCGTCGGAATCAAACGAATCCTCCATCGTTTGTGGTTGAACATTAGAGCACGACCGGCCTTGACAATTTGTGCATGCTAGAGAACAAAACAGTCCAACTTTGTTGCAACTACATTTAGCGCTGCATCCCTTTTTGCGGTTGCAAAAAATTTTGTTCAGTAGTTTTTCCGGTGCAGCTGGGAGTAAAGTTTGAACTGGCTCTAATAAATTATTGACCAACTTCCAAACCCATTCTGTAGGGTCTAGCTGATAACCAAGCTACAATTGAACTTGGTAATAAACCCGAAAAAGATGTTGATGAGCAGTAACTGAGGTTGGAGGAAGACAAGCTAATTGAACTTGTTTTTTATTTTCAGTATTTTTAATAAAACATGCATATCGATGATTATCTAAACAGGTCGTTTTTTTAGGAGCTCCGTACATAGAAAGAAGAAAGCGTTATCACCGTTGGTGATAATTTCTTGTTGAGTTGAGTTACTTTTTTTAAAAACTTCAGCACATTGAACAAAATCTTGTTTTTGAAACATTTTTAAAACTGCTATTTTACCCCTCCTGTAAAATGCAGATGTCGTATCACAGCCAGTTATTGCGTGTAAAAATAGTACATGATTTTGACACTTTACAAAAGAAGATAAACTTTTTGATGAATATACATCTGATTGATGTTGAGCTTTCCCTGGTTTTAAGACAAAAATAGTTTTTTCAGTTGGCGTTCGAGAAGTGAGTAATACGAGTAAGTCTACATATTCACCAACAACAATAGTTGTATTTGCTTGTTGTTCAGCTTGTTGGGAATTTATGTACCTTCACTTTCATTTTTTGGTCTAAATTGACCGGACTAAAAAGCGATATTCAGAACAGTCAGTTGCGTTACTACAGAGTCATCTTTCGGAGGACCAGCAAACCTTTTATTGATTTAAAATTCGCACGTGCATTACACCACACTGGGCGTCACGTTTTGTTTGTCAAAAAATTGTTATTGTAAATAGTCCGTTTTTAGTGGGTCATGTCTCATCGCGGAAGTGTATTCATAACTGTCAGCTCGTTGAAAGATGCTTTCATCGAACTCAACTGGGATCCCCTACCTAGAGAGGATGACTTACAGCCAGAACACATAGCATTATATAATTGTGATATCAGGAAAACGTCCGTCGTAAGTAAAATCCCACTTGAGTTTTAGTCATAATGTCACATGATATAGCACAGGATAGGTAGATTACATCTACAGGTGATACACTATTATTAATTTCTGGTTGCGGCGTTTTAATTTTAGGACATAACTGGAATGAACAAAACAGTTGTACTCAAGCAATATTCAATAATGTAATTTAAATGACCACACATTTAATTGAATAGAGCAATTGTTTCGCAAAACAGTAGCTTCTTCACATACAGTGAGCACAATATAGTGTGAGCACAATAAAATTCAGCTTGTTGATATTTTCGGGCCATTTATACTAGTGGAAGGAGTGTAAAAGACATGAAATGAATGTTTATTGGATCAAAAAAATTATATGAAACCAAAGCTTTCGATGTTTGAAATAAGAAGGTACTTTCTTGGCTGATAGTTGAACTTTATGCTGAATTGTTCGTAGACTTTCTATTTCAGTTATGTTTATATCATATTTTGTTCGGCCCATTGAGAAACCAGTTTTAATGCCTTCTTATTTGCCTCAGCTTCCACATCAGAGTCAGTGACAACATTTGAATCACCATCAATATTAGCCAGACTTTGGTTCACTTCCAGCATATCTCTATTTCAGTTTTTTGCATCTTCACAGTTATACTCAGCCAAACGATTTAAAAATATCTCAGGTAGTTACTTAGTATCTTTAATCGAAGTTGATTCGTCCGAATATTTGATAAATATGAGTGTTACAACTGATCAACTGATCGGATGAATTATGTTCAGCAACTCGATAGTTTCCTCTACTATAGGTTCCGATTTTTTACTAATCAACATTTCTCGGAGATTCACAAGAGGAAGATCATCTTCATCAATGTCGCTCTGGTCAAAAATTTTGTTCCAACACGTTTTGATTACCAGAGGATCAAATTGTTTGGCATGCCCGGTGTGAATGTAAAGCAGCATCCTTCAAGGTGAGGTTGTTGATCCTATCTGTCATGTTGTGTTTTTGGGCCACCAGAAAACTCAAAAGTATTTTCTGTAATACAGTTTGGTTAACTTCAAGGCATTTTGATCCATTGGCTGAATTAAAAGAGTCACATTAGGGGGCTAAAACATCACAAATATTTTGCCATCATCTGTTCTAAACTCTTTGGCGGATGGATGTATGTATATTAGACTAGGTCAAAAAAACGACTATTTTTTTTATGATACTGTGAAAATATCATTCATTATGATAAAAAAAAAATATCGTGAAAGTTTGAGCCCTTAATAATAGTATTAAGGGGTGTATCGTTACGACTCTTGGTTTTTTAACAGTAATCGCATTTTTTCACTCAAACTTCGTCAATTATTAATCTGAAAAATTTGAGCGATGCGTATTTTCAAAGGAAATTAAATTCCCTACAAAAAAGCTCTCTTTGTAAATTAATGTAAAACAAGCCGTTTGCTTGTTATCGTGCCTTAAACATTGATTAATTTTTTCAATTTTTCGTTTCGATTTTTGTAACTACCAGAAATATCAATATTTTTATGGAACAAAATACGTATTTTAAAGGAAATTTAATACTCTACAAAAAAGTTTGTTAACATTTTTCATTAATTTCACTCCTTCCAAAGTTATTCGACGTTGAAGTTAAATTCAAGAGTAATTTATGGTTTTTTTCGCGTCACACATGATTTTTTCCACTTGATTGAAAAATTTATCACTTAAATATTCAAAGTAACTTTTTTCTGTTGGACCACTAAACTTTTTTCTATAAAAAAATAATTTATTTATGTATTATTTCGCATGTTAACGATTAGTTATATACATAAAATCATTTTTAATGTATTTGACTAACTCTAATAATACAAAAAAATTGGTTTCTTAATCATAAGTTATTTATTTGTGTAGAGACAGAGTTTCATTTACAGAAAAAAATTGAAAAATAAGTCAAAATAAATAGAAGTAATAAAAGAGATAAAAAATCATTTTATTTTTACTTATAATTTATATTTCACAAAAAAAAGTTCATATTGCTTTAATTATTATCAAGTCATGGAGAATGATCAATTGAAAAAATAACTACTCAATGAAATTACTTTTATATTAGATTGGTGTGGTGTGCAAGTCTACCAATGACGCCTGTAACCTTGTTCCACGTCGGAACGTCGTTTGTCAGAACGCTCGCACTCTGTTCTACTTAAAGCCAGCGAAGATGGTAAGCTAGGTATTCTTGAATTCTACCGGTTTGGTTACTGGCATGTGAGCGTGTCTCTTTCAGCAGGTGACTACTCAGCAGTCTCCATAATCTGCCCAGGAAGCAGATAGTGTGATAAGTACCATCGCGCATTAGCGAGAACCACACCGAATAGTCGAACCCACCAAGCTTCCAGTTTCGGTTTCAGTCCGAAAACCTACACTGTGACTGGTAGCAGCGAAGCAATATCCAACCTCTACTGGTTCTGCAGTGTCAGTACCCGAGTTGTTTTGTGATGAAACTTACTCGCTGAAGGGGCTTCTTATCCACTCAACCGAACGCAGTCCCATAAACTTAGATAGTCTCAAGATTTAACGCTTTAATTGATCCTGGTACGAGCACCGTCAATCTGGCCTGTACGTCAAGTCCCACGAACCCTTGTGAAGTCTTTAAATTGATCCTGGCTTCAAGCACCAAAGGTCTAGCCGTAACATCGAGATCCACAAACCCCAGAAACATCTCGCAATCCATCCTGGTTCAGGACGAGGTCGGTCGAACCGTAAGTCCCGCTAAACCCTGAAGCATTTCTCTAGATATCCTGAACATGAGTTGCTGCGAACAGATAGATGGAATACCCTTCTAGTCCAACATGAGGACTTTAAACCACTGCCCCTTCGAGTCCAACACCAATTGGATGGCCAGATCGTACGAATACTTCCCGAGGGCCTCCACCCTCCGGAGGTAACGCAGTATGCTACATAACGCACTCGGCCATTGGACAGAAAAATCCTGAGATTTACTGCAATATGGTGGAGTACGTTAGTTTTAAGCTTGAAACCCTGTGCTGCGATAGACACCCTTGTCACTGAGTTGAACAACGCGTCTCAGTTCTCCATTTTAACTTTACGGTGAACGGGTCCAGTGACTGCCGCGAGTAACATTGCTTTAGGCATCAGAATTCAATCCTCCATTTCACCGGGGTGAAACTAGGATCCTAGTCAAGACATGCGCCCCCAGCGCACAAAGCTACAATGTCATGGGGCGTAAGCTTTATATTATCGGAAAGCGCCATGTCCTCTATGGTATACGCCGGGCAGCTCTAGCAGAGCAAAGCAGGATTCTGGGTACGGACGGGGCTCGTTGTCACACACTCCCTTCCCAGTGAGTGTCGGTAGGGTCATGATGTAGGACGTTAGGATCTGGCTAGGAGTATTCCTCTGCTGGACTGGACGCGGTGTCATCTCAAGCGGGTTTACTGTGGAATGAAAAGGAAAGTTACCTCGAACCCCTTAATTTTGTTAGGTAGGTGTTTCGCTCCAACTGGTAGGCCCTGAACTCTTCAGATTAGCTCGAAGTGCAAGTCTGTAAATTACGCCTGTGACCTTGTGCCACGTCAGAACGTCGGTTTTCTGAACGTTCGCACTCTGCTCTACTTAAAGCCGACGAGGACGCTGAACTAGATATTATCGGGAAGCGATCACGTCCTCTATGGAATACGCCGGGAAGCTGTAGCAGAGCAAAACAGTACTCTGGTTAAAGCATCGCCACACTTATTTTGAGTTTACCGGAGCTCGCTTGTTATAGATAAGACTTTTCATATAACCCCAGAAATAGAAATACAGAGATGTGAGCTCCGGAGAACGGGTCCTAATCGACCAATCCATCAGGGGGTTATTTGGAATCTAGATACTCTCAAACACTTCTCACTTTGTGGGCAGGGCAACACCATCATGGTGGTACCAAATTTCTTGAAATGGTCTCAAAAAAGAATATCTTCCATAAGATCGGGCATCGTTCACCGTGGTTTCGGATGCTTTCTTTTTTTGCTGTGAAGAATACCATGAAATTTACGTACTGTTTCCATGAATGTTTTGAAGTTTGGTAATGTTCGACTTGAAAATGTACGGGAGTAAATTACTCTCGCTTTCCTTCTTGAAAAATTCGCTTCAAAATAAGCCTGCACAATATCATTTTTTTCCAAAAGTTAATATGACACTAATAAACAACTGTTCTCTTTCAATGGCAGTGGGGGATGCTTCGATTGAAACGAGCACTGCATCTCCCGCACTGCCATTGAGAGAGAACAGTCGTTTATTCGTGATTGCGTGGCGCTGAGGTTTCGATTCTTCCATTGCTCCTCCACTGGACGTCTTGATTAACATTGAATTTCCTATGTATCCAACTGTCTTCTCTATACCTTTATATCTCTGTTATGCTAATTGAATAGAATGTATTCTTATTGTTTTTCCATAGTAGCAAATTTTTAACAGCAATTATTTACCTTAATGATGAATTTCACGGAAGCACAACTTGAGAGACTAGAAAAATTACGTGTTTTTTAACCTCGACCCTTTTTTTCAGTGTGAAACCCATTTATACGTCAAAATTAGGCCACGAGAGCACCCTAAAGGTTATTACAGGACACAAATTAAATTTAATTTGGACAAGTTACCCAGTAACTGGAGTTACAATGCAACAACTCCTGGTCATGCTGGACCTCAAGATCTTCCGTATTGGATTGTTTCATTCACAGAAGATTTACAGATTATCGATATACAGTCTATGAAGATCCAGCCCACGTGGATGGGAGATAACAGGTATAGATTTTGTTTTACTTATACAGGTCCCAGTAAGTATTCAAAATTAAATTCTTCGCTCAATTTCAACCGTCTGTACCGAAAAAAATATACTAAGCTGCTGGGCAAGTACCTTAACAAGTTCACACATTTAATGAGGATTTCAAATTGTAGACTGGGAGAATAGCACACCATTAAGGGCACATATAGTTTACCCTATCCTCTAACATTATTATATTTTTCCTAAACGATGCAGAGTTCAATATGAAAGCTGACCTTCCAAAGTGGTTCGATAATTTTCTAAAATTCTTAAATAGTTCCAATAATACGAAAACCCTTGTGAAGAAGAAAGGGACATAGGAAAAGTAGGTAATGTGAAGTTTTGTACCAAATGGCTTGTCGGCAAGTACAGAAAAAAACTAAAAGTAAGAAATGATGAGATGGCATCAAAATATTTCCTGAAAAACACACAAAGGTATTATTTATATCTGGGTTTGAAGATGTATAACTACCTGTTAACCAATCTAAGTTCAATAAAGTAATCTCTATTCAGAAAAACACTGAAGCACTACTCAACCGATAATGTGTTTTACAGTCTCAAAAATGTATTGATGAAACATTGTCCTTTAATCCTTCTATAAGAATATTCCATGAAAATAGCAGTCACTCTCTACACGAAACTTACGATTATCATCTCTTATATACATTTCAGTGATAGTATAGGACACCATCATATAGGAAATCTAATAATACCAGGAACACACAACTCGGCTTGTTGTGGAGGAGCGCCATTCTTCACAAAAGACTACGTATTAAATCAAGACAGAACAATTTGGGAACAGCTTGTCTTCGGTATCAGATACCTTGATCTAAGAATAGCCTGCTACTTCGAAGTCGACGACAGACCTGCGTGAGTATCTTCATATTTTTCGAGCATGAAATCCAACACCATCATCATCCAGATCTTACTGCTCGAAAGCATTATACTCCTTTTAAGTGTTAAAATAAAGGCTACCTAAATACTGACGTAACAAGGTTGACAGTAATTTGTCCAACCGAACGTAAAACAAATGTTAAATAACCGCTGTTTTATGAGTTTCTCACCCATCTAGACTAACATCTTAGGACTGCTTACATTTTCCATTTAGGTTTGCATTATTTGGATAGGTTCCGTACGATTACGACGTTTTACTTAAGCCTGAACGCCTGAATTGAATCCAAAAGTTGTGGTGAATGCTTGGGTCCTGAGCTCCAAACAAACAGTTTTCAAGTCCTAGTCTGATCTGGGCTTTATACAGTAGAATAACCTGATCTACAGATAAATATTTCCTAGCTTTGAACAAATATTTCAGCTTATTTGCAGCATACTTCGCAATGTCAGTTGCATGTTTAACCAACAGGCCGAAGAATAGACAGTCATGCCAAGAAGATGGATGGAATCACTTGACTGCAGACGATCATCGAGTAAGAAGTGACGAATTGAGTTTCCCGAGAAAAGTTGTTGTTTTTGATTTCGAGGCATTGAATTGCATTAGATTCTGTTGATTATATTCGTTTATCTTTTAAAGATCTTTACTCAATGAATCGATTTTCTGATATTTATGGAGATGAGACTCAACGGTGCTCAAAGGTTTGCAGTGAACGAGGACATGAGCGTTGTATTTCTTCGAAGCTCACAATGTAATTCTCGGTCGTACTAAGAAGATCATTTTTGTGGACCAGGAAGAGGGCGGGTGACAAAATTGAGCCTTGGGGTACTCCAGCGTTCATGATGAAACCACAGACCGACACCATCCACAACCACATGAATGTTCCCGTTGGTGAGGAAACTTCAATCGCAGATACTCCCGTGAAAACCATACGAAGATAGCTTATTCAGAAAAGCATTATGCCAAATACGATCGAAAACTTTGGATATGTCCAAAGCAATTGACCTAGGTTCTCCATAGCGCTCAATAGCTCTTGTCTACACTTGTGTCACATAGCTAAGGAGGTCATCTGTTGATCCGTGTTTACGAAAACCATATTGTCAGTCACTGGCGAAATATTTACTATCCAGGTATTTACCTATTTCGAGATTGATAGTTGCTTCCATAACTTTCGAAAAAATGGATTTTATCGCTATTAAACGGCAGTTTAATGGAAAACCTAGGGGGGTCATGACCCCCATGACCCCCCTCCTAGATCCGCGCTTGGGGTGTTTCAATAAGAGGGCTAGATTTAAATTGCGCGCCGTATTTGACAGTCATATCACATGATTATGACGTGACGGATCAAAACATCAAAACATTTTCAGTGATAAGGCCCATTTTTATCTCAATGGCTTCGTTAATAGGCGAAACTGTCGCATTTGGTGCTTAGAAAATCCAGGAATGATGCATCAGAAGGCTATGCATCCACAAGGGGTGACTGTATGGTATGCATTATGGTCTGGAGGAATCATTCGACCGTTTTTCTTCGAAAACGAAGAAGGTAATGCAGTAACAATATATGGCGAATGTTATCGTGCTATGATAACATAGCAGGTTTCAGCAGGACGATGCCACATGTCATACCGCCCGTGAAACATTGACGATCTTGCACGAGTTTGCTCCTAGTCATGTCATTTCCCGATTTGATGACCAGAATTGGCCTCCACGCTTTTGCGATTTAACGCCTTCAAACTTCTGGCTGTGGGGTTATCTGAAGTTACAGGTTTATGCCAATAAATCTGCAACCATCGAAGCATTGAAAGCCGAAATGAGACGCTGTATCAATGAAATACCACCACATATATTCAATAAAGTTGTTGAAAATTTCGTCAAAAGGGTACGCATATGCCAGCAAAGTCGTGGCGGTCATTTATAAGACATTTTGTTTCATATACTACTCTGTCAAGAAAGTACCGGGAATTTTCAATTAAAACAACATTTTTACATTTAATCGTCAAAATTTATTGGTTCGCCTTCAAAATAGGCTCCATTTGCTCCAATACATCTATGCCAACGGCACTTCCAATTATCGAAACATTCTTTATAGGCGCTTTCCGGGATGGACTTTAGCTCTCGCGCCGAATTTTGTTTTATGGCTTCAATCGACTCAAAACGGGTGCCACGAAGGGGCAATTTTAGTTTTGGGAAGAGGAAAAAGTCGCAGGGAGCCAAATCCGGCGAATACGGTGGTTGCTGAAGCACGTTTGTTGAGTTTTTGGCGAGAAAGTCAGTCACAATCGTAGCTCGGTGAGAAGGCGCGTTATCGTCATGCGAAATCCATGAGTTGTTCGCCCACAAATTTGGCCGCTTCTTACGGATACGCTCACGCAAACGTTTCATAACGCCTAGGTAATACTCCTTGTTTACCGTCTGACCCTCTGGAACGAATTCGTAGTGCACCACGCCACGGATATCGAAGAAAACAATGAGCTTCACCTTCATTTTCGAGCGGCTTTGGCGTGGTTTTTTCGGTTTCGGCTCATTTTTTGCCACCCATTCCGATGATTGCTGGCTTGTTTGCATATCGTACTCGTAGACCCAGGTCTCATCACCAGTTATAATGCGTTCCATGAATGTAGAATCGGAATTACAGCGATCCAGCATGTCTGAAGCAACCTGTTCGCGATGACGTTTTTGAAGAAAATTCAGGTCTTTCGGTACGAGTCGTGCGGCCACCTTTCTCATGCCCAAAATATCAATCAAAATCGTACGTGCGGACTCGTGGGATATCTTAAGATCATGTGCTATCTCTCTCAAGCTGGTACGACGGTTTTCCAGCACCCTTTCCTTAATTTTATCGACGGTATCTTCGATCGAAGCCGTCGATGGGCGACCACTTCACGACCGTCCTTGAGGCTCTGTACCACTGATATGCACGAGTTTTCGATAGAGCATTATCAGCAAAGGCCTTTTGCAACATTTTCAATGCATCGGCACACGAAAATTCATTTGCAACACAAAACTTTAAACAAATTCTTTGCTCAACGTAATCACCCATAGTAAAAATCGGCACGCACTCTGACATCGACTGACTTAATCAGCTGTTGCAAACACACTAGTTGACAGATCCCGCTCAAGCTTGGCATAGTAATTAAGGACAGTGGTACCAACCTAAGAAAAAAAATTTTACCTGCCTCATTGCCCCGCCAGATTTAAATCGATGATTCCCCGTACTTTCTTGACAGAATGTATAATTCCCAAATGTATATTTTCTAAATCAATAAATATTTCAATACTTGATTTCTTCTTGATTTTGATATACCTATATGCTTTCTATTATTTCTAAATTGTTTATACTTTGGCCTAATTGCAAAGCATGTTTTATTCCATATTTTATGCATTTTCATGTTTTTGCATTACTGATATTTTTGCTGCTTACACTTTCAGAGTGGATATTTTTTTCTAGTTTTTAAATTATGTTTTTCACCTTATGGACAACTTGAAGGCTTTTTTGAGTCCCATTTCCATTCCCTCTCATCCATTTAAGACCGCATGTTCCGTCGTAGTACCCTTGTTATAAAAGTAGTTCTGTCCTGCTTAAATTGCAGGTTTCACATCAACCACGACTTCATCAGGGTGCAAAGGGTCGAGCGAGTATTCGAAGAGATAAAGAAATTCCTTCAACAATCCCCGAAGGAGGTGCTCATTGTTGACTTCCATCGTTTTCCAAGACCGAAGAAATGGCTGGACCATCTCCACGAGATGTTTATACATTACACTTATAACGAACTTGGCCCTTATGCCTACGTGAGAAATACTTCCGTCCATCCTAAGGGTCCCACGCTGAATGAAATATGGGCTGCTAGGAAAAATATCATTTTTACACATGCCGAATGGTGTTACACTGAAAGTGAGTTATTCCTATTTAAGAGACTTTTGTTAAAAAAAAAAAAAAGTTACTATCTTACTTGGTACTACTTTGTAATTACTACTACTAATAGTATGAACAAAAACAAGACGTCGAAAACTAAAGTATAATCTATTAAGGCATTTTAAAAAGCCAACACCTGGTGTAGGTTCCGTATATATGGTTTGTGTGTTGTTTTTCGGCATTTGTTGTCAACTGTGTTTAGTAGTCTTACAAACTGACAACAAGACAAAGAACTGTACGTACAGGAGAAAATATCGCTGCTGTAAGTCATAGTGTTAATGATGATCCAGATTTGTCTATTCGTCGACGTTCACTCGTCGACTCTGTGCATCCACCACTTATGGTTTGAAGATCTTCGTCTACACCCATACAAGACCCAACTGGTTTAAGAACTAAAGCCACTTGACCAAAATAAGCGTCGTTTGTTTGCTGATTGGGCCCTAGAACAGCTTGAAGTTGATCCACCTTTTTATCGTAAAATTGTGTTTAGTGATTAAGCTCATTTCTGGTTGAACGGCTATGTAAACAAGGAGAAATGCCGTATATGGAGTGGAAACAATCTTCGAGAAGTTCTGCAGGTTCCATTGCATCCTGAAAAATGCACTGTATGGTGTGCTTTACACACTGGAAGCTCCAATAAATTCTCGAAAGTTGTTACGTTTGATCGATCAATTTTGTCTTGTAAAATATTTGGCAAACTTGTCACAATTAAATCAATTAATATGTCAGTTCGAAAATTAATTCAGAGATTTATTTGGACTTCTCCAAGGCCTTTGATCGGGTGCCTAGGCAGAGGTTGTTTCATAAATTGGAACATTGTGGGATTCGGGGAAAACTTCTCCTTTGGATAAAATCCTTTTTGTCTGACCGAGAGTTCTGCGTTCGCATCGGGAGTTCTTTTTCGACAGACAGAGTGGTACAGAGCGGCGTACCCCAGGGATCTGTTCTTGGGCCGCTGTTGTTTATATTATATGCCGGTGACTTATCTCGTCACATCCGGTCTGACTGTGCTTTTTATGCCGACGACACGAAGATTTTTAATTACTCCACCCAACACAAAACTCTACAGGAAGATCTGGATTCAATATCTCAATGGTGCTCGGACTGGCTTTTGCCACTGAATATAGATAAATGTGTTGTTTTGCATCTCGGGGGCAATCATTCGCGTAGGACATATATGCTGGGTGAATATCTTTTGGACACTGTACGATCCCATAACGATCTTGGTGTGACCGTTTGTGAGAATTTGTCGTGGTCAGAGCATATTACGAAAAATATCATTGAAATCATGGACACGATTATACTCCAGTTACGTAAGACCATTGTTGGAATATTGCGGGCCTGTGTGGAATGCTGATTTAGTGCGTGATCAACAGTGCTTGGAAAAACTGCAACGGAAGGCAACGCGACTTTGGTTTCGAGGTGCACGACCAAGCTATGGGGAAAGATTATGTATGGTGGGTCTCAGCACCTTCGAAAGGCGCAGGCTACGAGGAGACTTGATTATCACTTTTCGTATATTGAGGTACAATTATGGCATGCTGAGGGACATACTACTCTGTCAAGAAAGTACCGGGAATTTTCAATTAGAACAACATTTTTACATTTAATCGTCAAAATTTATTGGGTCTCCTTCAAAATAGGCTCCATCTGCTCCAATACATCTGTGCCAACGGCACTTCCAATTATCGAAACATTTTTTATAGGCGCTTTCCGGGATGGACTTTAGCTCTCGCGCCGAATTTTGTTTTATGGCTTCAATCGACACAAAACGGGTGCCACGAAGGGGCAATTTTAGTTTTGGGAAGAGGAAAAAGTCGCAGGGAGCCAAATCCGGCGAATACGGTGGTTGCTGAAGCACGTTTGTTGAGTTTTTGGCGAGAAAGTCAGTCACAATCGTAGCTCGGTGAGAAGGCGCGTTATCGTCATGCAAAATCCATGAGTTGTTCGCCCACAAATTTGGCCGCTTCTTACGGATACGCTCACGCAAACGTTTCATAACGCCTAGCTAATACTCCTTGTTTACCGTCTGACCCTCTGGAACGAATTCGTAGTGCACCACGCCACGGATATCGAAGAAAACAATGAGCATCACCTTCATTTTCGAGAGGCTTTGGCGTGGTTTTTTCGGTTTCGGCTCATTTTTTGCCACCCATTCCGATGATTGCTGGCTTGTTTGCATATCGTACTCGTAGACCCAGGTCTCACCACCAGTTATAATGCGTTCCATGAATGTAGGATCGGAATTACAGCGATCCAGCATGTCTGAAGCAACCTGTTCGCGATGACGTTTTTGAAGAAAATTCAGGTCTTTCGGTACGAGTCGTGCGGCCACCTTTCTCATGCCCAAAATATTAATCAAAATCGTACGTGCGGACTCGTGGGATATCTTAAGATCATGTTCTATCTCTCTCAAGCTGGTACGACGGTTTTCCAGCACCCTTTCCTTAATTTTATCGACGTTATCTTCGATCGAAGCCGTCGATGGGCGACCACTTCACGACCGTCCCTGAAGGCTCTGTGCCACTGATATGCACGAGTTTTCGATAGAGCATTATCACCAAAGGCCTTTTGCAACATTTTCAATGCATCGGCACACGAAAATTCATTTGCAACACAAAACTTTAAACAAATTCTTTGCTCAACGTAATCACCCATAGTAAAAATCGGCACGCACTCTGACATCGACTGACTTAATCAGCTGTTGCAAACACACTAGTTGACAGATCCCGTTCAAGCTTGGCATAGTAATTGAGGACAGTGGTACCAACATAGGAAAAAAAAATTTTACCTGCCTCATTGCCCCGCCAGATTTAAATCGATAATTCCCGGTACCTTCTTGACAGAATGTATATAGTGTAAGCTCTGACACTCGTTTGAGAGGTCACCATTTAAAACTTAAGAAGGAAAACTTTTCTGTCCGTGCCGCAAGAATTGTTTAGTGAATCGCGTTTTCACAGTGTGGAATTCCCTGCCTGCGGGAATTGTCGGTGCGAGTTCGGTTGGAGTGTTTAAGAGTGGATTGGACGGGTGGTTTGGCTGAGACATTAATGAAAATTTGTTTTTTTTTTTTTTTGGCTTAGTTTGCTATCGGGTTTTTTATTGGACATTTAATGAGGTATGTTTACTACTGAGGCAACAAATTTTGTTAATTTTAGGGTTTATGGGATCGCCTCTCCCTTTGTTTGTGTATTAATGATAATAATAATAATAATAATTTAACAACAAATTTTCTTTCCTAAAAGGGTAGTCAACTGAACTTCCTCCTATGTATCTAAATGAATAGGCCTCTCTATATTTATGCCAACTCGTTTCACAAAAACTCTCTAAGCAGTTGTCTTTCCATATTTGAAAACTTTTGTCTAAACCTAATGTAATTAATTTAGAATCAAACCATTCTTTCGCTATTCCATCCAGAAACAACCGTAAAATCAAAATTTTGTCTCTATCTTCTTCTACTTCACAACGCGTGCATTCCGTCTCGAATTTTTCTAACCATAAATTTACTGAAACACTCTTACCATCAAAATTATTCAGCACTTCCTTTATCCTCTTGAAATCCTTGCTTTTTCTTGAAAGTTCTACCGTATCCTGTGGTTTTGGTGATTCTTGCCCAAATATTGTTCTTACGTATGCTGGTGAATAAATCAGTTGTAAATATTTATTCTTAAACATCGTATCTTCTTCGGCATCAAAATATATTTCTTTCAATTCCGGTGTTAATGGAATGACACGCGTACGAAATGAACCTCTTACTTTAATCGATTTTAAGATATTCTTCACCTTCGGTAGAGCAAAAAGTTCATGATGGTCAGATATATCCTGTTTGTCCTCTTGTATTTCATAATATGTATTTTCTGTTCCCGTAGTTTGGATCCATTTGAATTTGTATGTATTTTTCTTCTTAACAATATTGGATGCTTCCAAAGCCATGCAAATCTTCATGGATGTCGTCATTATAGCTTACGTTTTTGATTTATGAGAATGTAATCAGTTCTTATTTCTATAATTGAAGAAATAGACGATTTGATGTCATGATTCTGGAAGATTTTATTTTCTTCAGTTGAAAATATACCAGAATAACATACAAAAAATAAAATAATAACATACAAAGAAATAAAAAATAGCTTACTAACCTGGAAGAAATTAAAAACAATGCTATTTCTTCGGGTTTCTCAATTCACATTTTTAACAGCTAACAAAATATGACATGTGACAGTTTTATTTTTTAAATATTTAAAAAAATTTTTTAAAAATTTTAAAAATTAGCCTTCTACATATTTAATTCCAAAAGATTATATTTAATGATTATAACTTCTGAAAATAAATTAAAATAATGTCGTATAAGTACCACTTATATCATGACATATAAAATAAACATTCATTATAAGACATCCGAATGGTATAACAAAATCCAATAAATAAAAGTTATTAACCAAAATCCTATAAATTAAATATTTTGAATAGACAAAATTTGGTTTCTGCTGATCAATCTTATGAAAACCAATATATTTCAAGAATATCCAACATAATCTTAAGAATTTCATCATAAAACTATCTTACTTAGACTATTCAATATTATTGGATATCTAACCAAGGTACTTTATGTAAAAACTCAAGATATGTAAAACATTACTGAAAAACAAGTTTTAAGATCAACTTTGCTTCATCAGTATTCAAATATTCATATTCAATAAATATAACATCAATTAACAACAAATATTCACTCACCCTTCATTCCTCTAGAAAAAGTTCTACCGAAATGAGACCTTTAAATGTGGTGTTCACTACACACAAAAATATATCTGTGGTTTACCCTTGATCTAGAAGATTGAAAGACAATTTAACGACCTCTGCTATAGCACAAGGACTATCTGTATAAAGAATGTTAAGGAAACCAAATAATTATATATTATGAATAAAATAACATAAAAAGAGGTTAATTCTTGATAGAAGGTATATAAAATTATTTAAATATTTATATGAAAATAAATTAAAATAATGTCGTATAAGTACCACTTATATCATGACATATAAAATAAACATTCAT